>FR997766.1:5672622-7077653 GCA_905475315.1 Autographa pulchrina | reverse complement strand
TAGTTGTTTGTTTCATATCAACGTCTTGAGTTGCTGGTTCGGTGGTCTTGGTATCTATTAAGTGGGGGACTGCAGAAGTAGATTCTTCATTAACTTCGTTAGGAATAGTATTCAAACCCTTGTCTGGTTCTTCTGTACTAAGTTCATTGTCTCCTAAAGCGGTTGTTGCAGTAGGTACCAATTCACTTGGTCTTGAAACTTCGTCTTTGACAGTTTTTTCGGTAGTCAGTTCTGGTTCGACATAGGGAACAGTTGTTTTCTCTCCCCCAACGAAAGAATCAGGTACACTTGTGACCTCCGGAACGTGTGAATCAGATATTTCTTCTTCAGCTACTGTAACAGTATTTTGGGCGTGGTCTGGCTCTGTCGTAAGTTTAGAATCTTCAAATGGAACATTTGTAGAACTAGGAATAATTGATTCAGGCGTGGAACTTTCTCTTTCAATTTTTTCTGTGTATTCCTCTACCTTAGCGACAGTAGTTCTTGTGATATCTTTGTCAGTCTCAAATGATTCCTTTTCTGTCATTGTTTCAGGTGTAACAGTTGGTGTGTTGTACTCCGAGGCAGCGATAGTCACAGCTTCTTCTTTTTCTGACGTTACTGTAGTTTTACTGTCTTCATTTTCAGTTGGCAATGGGCTTCCACTTCCTTCTATTGTTGGTTCGCTTGTTGTACTTTCAGCATGAGTTTTAGTATCATCGACTTCATGAACTTCATCGGGAACCGTATTTAAGAATTCGCCGTATTCTGTCGCAATTTTTTCAGTACTGGTTGTTGTGTAATGTTCATATGGCTTCAATTCCGCTGCTACTTCATCAGTTACAAGTTTGTCAGTTACTGTTTCAATAGGAGATATTGTTGTTGCTACGTCAACAAGAGGTTCTAAAGTTTGGTCTACAACATTTTTATCTGATTCTGTAGTGTAGTGTTCGTGTTCTTCACGGATGGGAGCTTTTGTGACTGATATAAACTGCTCACCATCTTCTGTAGGAGGAATGGTTTCGAGACCTTCTTCTGGTTTTGATGTGTCATGATCATCTCCACTTCCTTCTATTTCAGATTCTATGGTTGGTATTGCTGTGTATGAAGCTTCATCAGGTTCATTTCTGTATCCACTGCCTTCAACACCACCTCTTCTCGGAGGCACTAAGGTTGTAATAATTTCCATTACTGACTCTGTTGTAACTTCTGTAGGCATTTCAGAGCTAAGCTCGTCGCCTTCACATATATAGGTATCTGGGCAGCATTGGCCTTCTCGCGGAGGTAATGAAGTACAGTTTTTGCCTTCATTCTCCATAGGCGCACCACATTCCTGAACTACACAAACTATATCTCCTTTCATACAATAGCAATGTTCGCACGCTTTTTCTGTTTTGATTAAAGCACCATCTGCAAATATTTGGTCATCGTGTACACAATCTTGGGTCATTTGTGTAACAGGTGAAACTGTTGTGGTCGTAAGTAAAAATCCTGGCGTTGGTCGAACGGTGGTTGACATGTCGTCCAAGAGAGGCATTTCGTCTTCGAGATGATCTGAAACAAAAACAAAAACTCTTAGCATACAGTTATTATTCACTATACGAATGACGCAATAGGGCAGAGGTCCCCTTAACTGCACGAAGAGATTTTTTCATATCACACAAAAATCTTTAAAAAATTGTAACTGTTTTGGTACTTTTTTTTGATTCATTAGAATATTTGAAAAACCCCAGTGATATAAGTAGATATAATGCCCAAGTAGAGTTTATTTGGAATTATATTTTTACAATGTTCAATATTTACTGAAAAATTCAATAAGTACTTACCACAAGAATAACGGACCGGACAGCAAACATCTTTGTGATAGATAGGTGTACAGCCATCTACATGCAGAGTACATTCTTGCATTACACAAGTCGTCATGTTTCGTATACAGTAGCAATGTTCGCAAGGTTTGTTCGGAGTCGGGGGTACTTTAGATCCCTCAGGGAAATACTTGTTGTTAATACTGCAACCATATTTGTCTAGTTTGCCAAGTCCAGTTGCTCCATATTCAGCTGGAGACGTAGTCGACGTAGATGTGAGTAGGTCAACTGGAACTATAAACATAAGCTTTATTAAATATTTTGTTATTTACTTAGCAATGGTAAATTATACATACATCTTATACCTGTAGTGAATAGAAACTACCTAAAATAACAAACAATCAACGAGAAGGAATGGTTCAGATATAAATACTGAAACAATATAATACTTCAAAAATAATGACTGATTGTTATTGGGTGCTTATGAAAAAGAGAATAAAAATCTGATAGATTTTGAATATTGATTTGGAATAAGATAATAAAACTTACCGTCAGGGCATGTAACGATAGGACAACATTGGTCCGCTCGTTTCTCGACAGTGCAGTCTTGGCCAATGGCTTTCGTGAAAGGACAAACCCTCAAATAGCACATCAGCATTCGGTTGTGGCAAGTGCAGTTCAGGCAAGGCTCGTTCGTCATAATTCGATCACCTTCGCCATAATGTTGGAAGTTGTAATAACAACCCTCCGGAGCTCCTGGAAAATAAACATCAACATTATTTTCACTAACTTTACATAGTGTTTCAAATTCATATTTAAATGCCAAAAACTGTAACCTGTGCCTTAAAATCTAAGAAAATATTCAGTGTTTCCACCTTAAAAAATAGCATTGATATCTCTCAGGTATATTGATATACATATATAATCTTATGATAACATATGATTATATGATAATATAAGATTATATTATAATATTAATATGAGTATGTAGTTACGATCATCTTACCTTCGTATAAATCTAAAGATGTCTGATTGCTGGCTGTAGGTGCTGAAAACAGATAAAAAATATATAATTACATACAATCCGTGAATAATTTAAATATATTGTTAATTAATGTTGTTTCTGTACTGCCTCTCAGTGTTAATTTAATTTTTCAGTTTCTCGTAATTTTCTTATCGGGTATTGCGGTAAAGTGACTCGTGTAAAATATGTTCCGCTTGCATGTTGCCGGATTATATTTTTTTCTTCAATCATTTTCAATGTCATGTTAACTCATAGTGAACCCTTGTAAAAGTAACAATCTTATTTCACGTGCTCAATGTCGAATGATTAAATACATTTTTTGTAAAATATCTACTGCGTGTATGAACGTGATGAAAATGAAAAAGAGACTACTCTATTGTATGAAGGTTTTGTTCAAGCATCAACTGCTGTTAAGAGAAAAATATCGATACAGACATTAAAGTCAGAGTGTTCTGAGAATGTTTTACTGCTGTTTTTACGACTGACTTATTAAGCACGTTACAGCTGGGCAGGATATTAGCTGCAAATCGCTCGAGACCCGTGATCGGTCATCGTCTTAAAGTCGTTTTACATATCCGTTTTACTGCGTATAATTACTGAAGCTGAGCGGCGAGGCGACAAAGCTGTAATTAAACTAACGGAGAGAGTCGTTAACATCGAAACCGCGACTTCTCTTCGATTTTACTTAAAGTTAAATCAAAATACTGAAATAAGTGGAATTATATTAACATAAAACAGCTTATTTATAAGCTTGTTCCATTTTATGAAATCTTAATACCTTCAATCATCATAAATTATTTTGATTGATGTCCATTATGAGTGGCAAAGTATAAGTTGAAGTTATAAAATACTATGTTGTATTAAATAAGCGACATTTCCAAATCTATACGGTGAATTTGTTTAAAGAATAAATAGGTTGAATTTCAAAATCAAAATCAAAATCAAAATATTTTGTTTAAAGAGTAAATCCACGATTTGTAATTTTCAGAACGAGAATGGTTTGAAATCTTAATGCAACTGGTGGAGTAGATGCAGTGTGTGTGGTGCTTATCAGAGGAGCGGCTTGGCGGCATGGCGGTGGCACCGTTAGGGCCGCGTGCCGGACGACGGCGGCGGCGGGTGCGCGTGCGCGGTGGCGCCGCAGCCAGATCGTCCACCTAACGGTCGCCAGGAATGTCGTTAGCATCCAGTTTTTGCCAGTTTTTGGATTTCGAATATGCTATTTCCACTCTCACGATCAAAGTTAGCTTTGAAAGCACGTTTAAAAGCAACGGAGCTCTGATTATATCTAACGGGTACATATTTCCTGTTTTGAATATTTAAACTAATTTTAATTCGCGATACCACTTAAGTCTTTAAATTGATACATAAAGTGGGCTACTCCCACGTAAAAAGAGTAAGTATGTACAGTGAGCGATGAAATGTCCAAATTCCAAGTAAGCTAACTGAATAATAAGTACCGAATCATACCCGAGTTTTTGGGTACGTGACGTAGCATTTCTAATTCCCATGATACCTAATGAATCGTGTTTTCGTATAAGTGTGACGTTATAAATGGCTTTGCATGAACAAAAAACTACTTAATGCAAAATCGTGCGCTTAGGAACACGGGTCGAGGCAATCGAAATGAGGAGGCAGCTTGAATTTAAAATTTGCACTACATTAATATGGATTGTTGTTTCAATGAATGAATGTCGGCGTGGTCGCCATGCGTGATGAAGTTCACACGGGTAGACCTAAACATTGTAGGCCGCATTTAAATATACTTCCTATGTATAACATAAATTCAATTCGAATTCTTTGAAGGAACCGTGCTGCGGATACTAAATCTGCGGGGACCAAAATAGCTTCATTTAATAACATGCATCGCGAAACAGACACGCACTCGGAGCGCTCAGACCTTAGTACAGTTACTTGCGGGTAAGGGAAGCTACGGTCACGTGGCCCGCGCCCTCTCGCAGACATGCACTCACAAACTTGGGCTATTATACCCAACTTTGTACTTTCACAACTACTCTTGTTGAACTTCTTTTGAAATTTTGCTAATTGAAACACACTAACCATATACATACACCATATTTGTGAGAGAGGTATTCGTTTATGAGAAAATTGCTTGTAACGGTGCGGCACATTTAATGTCAGGTTATAAAACTGCCATAACTTGAGATGCGTATGTAATTATTGAGATAAATGATACACAAAAATATACATCATACCTGACTAAAACTGCATAGACATTAACTGTAAAAGTTGAGGCCAATTAAAATAATCGTTTAATAGTCCAATTAAATAGATAGCGCTTTTAGATCACAAGATTACCTCCATATTTCATTTAATTAATTATATTTCTGACTTTCTATACAGTTACTTCAAAAGACGATTTTGGTACTTCGATAATATGTTGTGGATGACAAATCCGTTCTAAATTTGGGTACGTTATTGTCACCATTATACTGCATTGCATGATAACAGAACGGTAGATCGTATTGTACAAGCACGATCAAAGTACAATAAATTAGAATTAGTTTAACGCCCAAACCAACTCATTAGCATACTACCTGTTGGAATGCTTTTCCTAGAAATATATATTGTCATCATCGGACTTAATATTATTTATAGTCTATTTGCAATGCATATGTTTACAAGCATATAAATAACTAGGTGTACCCACTGTAAATAAATACATATTAATGAATAAAAGGAAAGGAAGACTAAATAACGACGTTGATTGCATAATGATTGTATGTAGATGTCTGTCCACTGCATCACTTTAGTTACCAATTAATTAAATTATTTCCTTTGATTATTTCAATATAAGTTAGTCTCCATCTAGAACAAGTCAGTCGTAATAACAGCAGTTAATAATGTTTCTACTCATATCACCTACACAATAATTTATTCTGCAGCTTTTACATTTGCTGTATATTTTTAGAAATCAAATTCGTCTTGCAAAAAGATGTACAGCCCTGCAAAACCTGCGAAATGTAGGTAGAGCCAAACGCGCCTGACTTTATGTCGTTTGTATGTTTCAAATTGTTTGTTTGGTTTGTTCGATGAAGAGAGCAAAGTAAACACTGATCAGCCCCACAGACGCAGCGACCCTCGGGCCTGGCAACTCACCCGCAGCCGAGCACGCGAAGCACGCGGCCAGCGCGAGCAGCGCCCCCGCCGCGCGCCGTTCCATCTGACCCCGTCCGTCTGCAACAATCACACAATCGAATCAATTACTGTCGCATCGTATCATCTCCACCTACGGCGTCACTCGCACAATCACAGGGGGAATGGAATTGTTTTACGATTCAATTCCGAGCGTGTGCCACGGATAGTTAACGTCAACTATAATGGTACCAATACATTTACGTTAACACTATAGGTAATACACAATTCGATTGTCATCTATAAATAGGTTAATCAATATATTGCTAAAGACAACGATTTCAAATAAAAATCTGCTTCTCATAGTTAAATCTGTTGTTCTAAATAAAAAAGGAAACCGAAGCAAAAATGCTAAATGATGCGGATTAAAACAATTATTTTATTTCCATAACGTAGAGTGCCAAAAAACGAGTGTGATAAAAGTCGACTGCTGAAACATTAAATTTACTATTGTTTCGTTGATAGGCATTGTATTTTAGAACAATGCAAAATATTAATAGAGTATATTACAAAAAAAATATGTATTGTTAGTAAAGACAACTTAAGAGGCTCTTGTTACTTACACCCCCTGCGACGCGTGCTTGAGAGGGAGAATCGTTAGGGTCAAAGTACATAAAGAGACTCACTACCAACATACACTAGAATACACATGCAGGAATATCGTATAAATTATTTTTTACTTCACTTTTTCCTATACCTTACTAAAATATTAATACACAATAAGTAGGTATAATTAACTCCGCTTAAGTAATGACGAAGTGTGTATGTAAAAGGGCAATAAGAAATTCCACTTAGCCGATATTGTTGAACGGTACCAAGAGTCGGGAGCTAGGCCAAGAAATGCGGAAATGTAAGGTTCGCACAAAAATGTGCCCATTTAGCTGTGAGTGAATGGGGACTTTAACTGTCCATTCAGAGTGGCTGGAACGACAGCAATTCAAAACAATGTTGGCAGTGGGCAGTTTTAAAGGATTTTCAATGAAATACAACATGCTCACGTATGTGCTAACGTATTTCTAGAAACAGCTGTGAATATTAAATATTGCCACTCGCTGGCATCTCTATGAACAGTTTAGGACCACATTCTCTACAGTTACTGATAACAGTTACACGTTCAGTATATTTCGTTTTACATGGAACGGTAAGAATTCACGAACTGAAATGCGTTCGAATTGATATTTTATCGATATTGTTTTAAAATCATCGAGTAAATTATACCTTATGTTTCTACTCGATACAAATATAACCGTTTCCATGGCTGAAAGAGCCAATAACTGCGGAGCAAATTATTGTAACTCCAGGGTCCGTAGCGTAAGGCGAGCGTTACCGTGGGAACGCATCCGCGCCCGCCGCGTTCTGCACACACGCACACACACACACACACCCTCACACACCTACTCATTACGTACCACATACACCTTACACGCATTTTTCAACAGCCACCCTTACCTCCTCTGTCAGTCGTTGGGGAGCTTTCTGTATTTTTTCTTGTCATAAGAATACTTGCACAAACACGTGCCTATGCAAAGGTATGTGATAACGTGAGTGCTCGTGAAAACGACCTCATAAGTAATAAGATGTTGTTTACACGAATTTTTAAAAGAGTCTATTTTTATGATATTAAGAATATTTCGCAATTTACAAAATACGCGAAGAGAAAGGTGCGCAAATATCCATAGATATAATCTAAATGGTTATTGTAGGGGTCCCTCCGTCTAGACACTCTATGCAAGTCACCTCTGTCGAGAGGGTGAGGGTGCGGAGAGCCACCACTATCTATTTATTTGCTTTACTAAAATACCACGTGTCCCTGACGTTGAGAGCTATTCACAATGTTGTGTCGTCATATTTGTATGTAAGATTTTTTTCTTTGCTTGTAAGTAAATAACAACAGTATAATTGTTTTACTCCACTATAATTATCATGTAATATACACAAGTACCGGAATAATTAACATTAAGCTCATATTATGTTACGAATATATGTCTCTGGGACTCTGAATCTTTCCTTGTACACAATAGAGACCCACTTCTCAAGTATAATTTGGCATACCGTTTTTTACATCGTTGTGACGTCAAAAGTAACAGTTAATCCGATTAAAATAAACCAGAATTTAAAACGCAGTCAGATGGAAAGCCACAAAATATGTGGCGCACTTAATTGTTTTTGTGAACTCGTAACTGTAGAGCTTGAGACGACTGTCTCATCATTGATCTTCCGTACCTACACATCTACACGAGCGCTACGAGCCGCTACGCATTCTGTGTAGACTAGACTACTTGCGTTAATTGTGTTTTATTAGATATTACATAAAATTGTTGATTATTTAAAATGTATGTTATTTATGAATATAAAATTAGGAATTACTTTACATTTATAATATTATTAATTTATTAAGGCATTCTAATAGGTAATGTTCCTATTAACTATTAGAATTCTTGGCAAATACGTGATATGATTGAATCAGACCAGAAGGGCGTACCGGGGTACGACCGGGCCCGCGCGGCATGTCCGCGACGTTGCCCAACACATAATTTCGGAACACTGCAACCGCAGCGAACATTGACACCATTTTCTTGAACATTGAACAACTGCTTTGTGATTGGGAAGATTGTTATTTAAACCTAAAATGCTTATTTGACGATATTTCGATTATAATTTTTGTGCATTTCTGTTGTATAGATTTGATTTGATTTGGAAGATACTTTGTTTCAAGGAATGTTGTAATTTTTATTTCTCCAAGTTCTTAAATCTTTAAAACAAATGATTCGTATTAACTACTAAACCGGTTTCACATAGACAATTGTGAACGAAACTTAAAAAAAATATAGCTTTTTATGATACCATAGAGTCATAGGTTTAGCTGATATGTGTATGTATTATATTTGAGCATAAAAGTCTAGCTAGAGCCGGATTGCAGACTGAGAGGCAGCGTACTAGATGCGCGCCGCGATGACCGGCGGGTCACTCGGCAGGAGGGCACAGAGTCACGGAACACTCCCGCCTACTCTGCAAATGCTGCGCGTATCCATACCACTTTTATATTCTGCTTATAGATAGCAATCTAAACGCTGCGCATGTACAATTATATCGTAACATAGCTGTATCGATTTGTAAATTCTCGCAGGACTTTCTCACAGCTTTGAGTTCGCAGACGCAGCTATATTGGCAAAGCACTCACTTATCCAATGCGCGCGCGCGGTTCGCACAATGCGCTCACGTACGCGTGTCGCGATTATCGGTCGTCGTAAATTACAAGTGATTAGCATAGAAGTCGTGTACACGGCGACGGAGCGACATTATTAGATTCGGCTACAAGGCGACAGTACGTCGTTATTAGGCGATAATTGTCACTGAAGTGTAGCGGTCGATTAACGGCAGACCCGAGCAACCACGTACATACTAAGTAGCCGCGGCATGCACACGTCGCATACCAGACATGTAATGTACACTCAACCTTTTATGGCGATTATTATCAAAGGATATATAAATTCACATTTCCATCAATAGTAGTAGTATTTCCAAAAAATACTTATATTGAATACGAAAGATATAATAGCAACCAGTGGATGCAAAAAATTGAAAAAGGTTGTTCATAAAAGTCGGAGCATGTTGAGGAAGTAACTCGTGGCACGGTTTGTGTGCCTCAAGGGAACGGGTAGGAAGATGGCAAATATTAGTTTCCTTCATGAGGTGCTCGCGGTATGTTGACCCACGCAAATTTTGTGCCAAGAAACGAAGAGATACATAGGAATTTAAACTATCTACACCGCGTTTGTGAACAAAACAAAACTTGTCTTGTTTGTATTCAATATATTCGTGAAGGGAAACAAAAAACGATATAAGTATTTAAAAGTCGTTTAAAGCAACCACCTGATTGGTGCAAGGGTAGCAGGAAAACTATTTTGATAAAAGAAAGGATCGTGCGCGGAGGCACGCACTCGTAGCTAACGTAGTCCGAATAATTTAGGTAAATCCACTTTAGACGTCTTCATCACCGTTACACACCGCGTTAACATTCCGCTCATGCACTCTTACGAATTATCTTATTTTCATGCTATTTCGTGTTTTCAATTCCATCTAAAAAATAAATCTATCTATTTACAGTAAATTATTTTAAGCACATTCAGGCGTTATATTGTTGCGATGTATCCGCAAGATAAGTTTACGAGATTTCTTTTACGACCAAAGCTCACTTTTAATGTCACTAAGACCATCAAAGCTCAAAACTCGTAAGTACATTGTATGTCTGTGTGCTCGAGCCTCGAAGAAAGCCACCGTTAGTGTGAGTGGCTGTTGCTAGGCATAGCTTGAATTCGCGATTGTTGGTCCGCGGCCGCGTCGCTCACACGATGAGCGTTGCCCCCGTACGTCGCCTGCTGCTTACTTAGCTATAACTCCACTCAGCTACGTTCCAGGTTGCCGTTTACTGACACCTCTCACAATTAACTAATACAATGTTTACATTTTGCAAGAACAACATTTATCTGATAAAAACTTACTTGTTGTTCGTACTTGGTTTACTTATTTAGATTATTTGAAAAATATTGCTGTTGAGATTGGAGCAATTTTATTTAAGATTTTGTCGATTGGAAATATTGTGATGCGTATATTCCCTCGCGGTTAACGACATCCTCGAGCCGCCCCCGCCACGCAGCCGCCTGCGGGTCCGCTCTCTGACACAAGCTATTAGGGCGTCCGCTGACCCGTACGCCACCCACCCCTACTCGTCCGAGGAAACCATGTGTGTATCATTGCCCACTAAATCAGTGACCTTTGAGTTCCGCATCCTTTTTATAGACATGTGTATATAATTAGAGTGGTAAACTTTGATGACACTGTCGTCCGGGGTGTGTGGGCTCTATGGCCGTGTGCCACATAACAGTTAGGTACGCGGACCAGGAAGTGAGCGCCCTCGGCATGATGTCTATTGACTTGTATTCGCAGCCATGTTCGAATGCTTCGTGTCGAACAGTGTTTACGAGCGCCTGGCCGATAGCTGACCAGCCGGCCAGTCATTACCGGCCATATCTCTATGTAAGGAATGAATGCCAAGTGCTCACAAACGAACGCTAGAGTTTTGCTTTAAACGAGTGAGCAAAAGCACGTAGTACAGTTTAAACTTTGCGGATATTTCCTTGTTAACCGTTTTACTGTTCGAACATGATTTTCAAGAAAACCTTGATAGCCTGTGCTTTGTTTTTGCAGGAACACTACATTGAAGAAAAGATTACGCTGAAATCACCTTCAACGATATAGTTATGCGCTGAGAAATTAATTGCATGAGAAGTTCCACTCGATACTTTCTCAAAGTGCTAATAATGCACTTGCATAAACTTACTTCACCACTAAAGTAGAAGTAACTACAAAAATAACAATAATAGCTATAGGGCCCTGTTTTCGCAGTGGAACTGCATTGTAAAGAACTGGTTATTGCGCAAAAACGATAATAAAGAGCCCTAGACATGAAATATTTATACATCGCATTATCATATTACACGGGAATCGTGGTCATCGTTTAGAAAATTATGCTATTCATTTTCACTTGGAAACCACAACCAGTACAAAAAATACGGAAAAAAATAACAAAGGTACGCTTAGATGAAGCAACCTGACCCCTCGACCTTTTCTGCGCTTGGATAACTTCCATGAACATACATTACTGCAAATGCCAGCAATTATAAATGTATGATAGCTAAGAATTATGAGAGCAAGTTACAGAGTAATAGACATCGTAAGTAAGTGTAAAGAAAAAGTTAAGTACTAAATAATGGTGATACTCGACACAGATCTCGATTTCCCGAACTCGTTGTGTACTCGAAACCGTGACCTTAAATACATCGAGGTTGATATTTTGAACTCTCTTATGTTATACGTATTGAGATGCGCGATCAATTTGAATGAATTACCCTTCAGCACAGCACGGCCGGGGTCAACTAATGCGTGCGGCACCGACCTACATTTGAAGGATTACAAGTAGCTGCCGAGAAAATTTACCGCTAACATTGCCATATAAGCTGTATGAATTTTAGGTCGGTACAAGCATAGCATGCTCTTGCGCCGACATCTGCGCAAATATTGATTTAGTAAGTGGAAGCCACAATGGCGGCGGTCGCCGGCTCGCGCGCCCTACGCTGCACCATACCACCGCCTATCACCGTTCTTTCACCAACGTACTCTATTATCTATGTTAAGTAAATAATATCAGATTTTTCTCATGACTTGTGCACTTACGGCTAACTTATATAATATTTACTTTGCAGTGAGTGAAGAGCTTGTTTTAATAGTGGAACAAGTATTGCCGTAGACATAGTCATACTCATTTGCTGTGAGTATACCTAAATCCAATATTTTTTTTATATAATACTCAATTTAAATTTATTTTCAATCGAGACGAGGCTGAAGCATTAAAATCGGTACAATGACCGCGTCCGGAGATCACCGTGAGTGTCGTGTTTACCCGTCGATTATATAGTTGCAGTTATTTCGTTCGCTTTGAATCATCACTTAACAATATACTGATCGAATTCACTTTAAAAGCTGTTAACTTTCTGTGACTTGAATTTAGTTAACTTAATTTACAGTTTCTTTTGGATTCAAACTGTGTGACTCGTTATACTTTAAAAGTGGTTTTAACCTTTAACTTAATACAAACTGGTAAAAACACTTTAAGCTTTGCAAATAAATGTTTAATACCAAGTGCTGTAAAAGCAGATAATTTAAAGACATTAATTTTACTTAGAATTTATAAATTCTACCGACACAGAATTAAGATTTCCGTTACATGGTTATTACAATTATAACACTTAACCCATTTTATGGTAAGTTTAAACCCAAAATACTTTATTATATACATTGAATTTGTTCACAACTTTATTAAGAAGGATTATAAAGTAACCATGGGACGTGATGATTCCGTTTCTTATATAAATTAAATTAAAGTAAGGAAGCATAATTATAAAAGATTACGTCAGTCCTATAGTTAGCTAAGTTCCATAATCGCCATCAAGCACGATGTCTTTTTTTAAACCTTATGAGAACACCGATGTTCGTGATTAGCTCTAGCATCAAGATATTGAATGAATACTTGTAAAAATTATCATTATTGGCGTAGAAAAAACGGGTGAGAAAAAATGCCAATGTTATTTCAAGGTGAAGATGTCGGCGCACGAGTGTTTAAAAGCACATTCAGGGAAGCGCCACGTACAGCCACGAATCAGGAAGTACTACGCCACAAATTAATCCTAATAACCTAATGATCGTTGTAACGCGTAGACACGGAGCCGCATCAATCTGTAAACACGACAGCTACTATTGTTGAATACAATAAACAAATTAAGGTTTAGAAAAAAATCTATAAGGATTATAAATTTCGTTTGTAAGACAACCCCACGCCGTTGTTGTAAGTTTTGGCTTTCGATATTGTATAAAAACGGATTATACAAAAGAAAGAGCCAAACATTTGGACGATAAGTATATTTTCATCTTGTAATATCTTATTGATTTTCAGGTATTCATTTCCTTTGTGTATTCTTCTTGTGTGAATAATTCATGTGGGGACTGCGTTGACATATTACTTCCATTGAGACCCTTTTAAGATTAAAGGAAAACAACGGCGCAAGTAGGATGGTATGTACTTCATGCTAATGGCTTGGGGTGAATATCTCAATCTAAAAATACTTAAAAGTTAAAATACATCAATTATGTATTCGTTTTTCTTTTCATGATGAACTTCGTGTAATAAGATTCGCGTTAGAAGCATTTAAACTTTAAGATGTAAAATTTTTAAATTGACGACTAGAGTTTCCAAACATTATCATCTCATCATGATTGTAGAGCAAATACTGCCTATTCTATTCAAGTACGAGGACGCGTGAGAAATTTTTGTTTTGCCAAACAAATGTAACGGCTCTAAGGTATGCACAAAAATGTGTATAAGGTGCTGAGAGGCGCTCGCGAGTCGCCGACGCCGGTGGCGGCGCGGCGGCGGCGGACCGCGGCGGAGCTGCATGCGCCTATACCCACTCGTAGGACAATGACATCGCACGTTCCGCACTGTAAAACAACCTCTGGACATTACGAAGCCTTACCTTAGCCTTTTTACTAACGCAAAAAATTTGATACATAATATTTGCGTCATTCAAACTGTCGTTCTTATTTTGCAAGCATTGATCTTTGAAAAGCGTCAATTATATTCAATATTTATAGAAGTATTGGCATAAAAAATATTTGTCTTCTGCTCTATCAAAAAGTTAAATTCAAATAAGGAGTAAAACTATTATTTAATTTGAAATAGACTAATATCATTCACACAAAAGCTTTAAAAAGCAACATTGACTCTACCTTTTTAAGAAACCTCCGTGCAACTCGTATCCTTTTTGAACAACGAAATCTTTAATAGTTCACATGAAAGTTCAAAACGACTGGTGTTTAAACATAAACAATGGGCTGTTAGTCGTCGAGTCTTTATTCTCTCACACTTTAGATCGGCACGTAAGGGTCTCGGTCACTACGGTGTTCCGTGAGTGCAACAGACAAACCATAACCGACATATATATCGGACGGTATAAATACTAATTGGTAAAAGACCTATTCAAACAATACATGAGAATTTTTACTCGGTAAATGGTAAAGTGGACATGTCTATTTGTCTTGTTACTTAGTGTGTGGGTGCCATGAGCGTGGGCACCGGCCAGCCACTCTTTAGGGAGGTAGCTAATGCATCGCTTTACCCGATACCCAGGCCATATATCGACACGATCAATTTCACCTCTAGTTATAAATTCAGTCAGTAGTATAAGTCTACTCCATTCTTTATTGTTAACATGAATTTAATAGCAATACTTGGAGGTTGAATGCAAAATATCGAAATGAAATGAGCCGTCTTGCAAGCACCGATATTATCATTTCTTATTGTTAGGCCCACGTATGAATATGACTGCTTGACAAAGCGCGACCATGTGAAGAGCTTTTTCGCATAGTTATAAATCATGTTCTACTTGGAATGCTTATGCAGCCGGCTTTGAATATTTCTTGAAAGTATACCTAAATTGATTTGAAGCTGGTCTTTTACTAATATTTTATGTATTGATATATTGGCAAGTCTATTTAGGAATTACAAATATATTTTTACGCAATTAAGTCGATATTAAATAAATATGTGTCAAAAATGATTTATCAATTAAGTTTCTACATTATGTTTAGTTAAATATAGAGGTGTTCAGGAAGTAGAGTTGTATTTAAACAAAAATGTTGCACGAACATTAAATTATGAGTCCGTCGGTCTATTGTTACAAAAACCCCTAATTTACATTGTACAGGTCATGAGAGTAAGACATGAACTCAATAAAATAGCCGCAGGTATCACATTGAACAACAACGAATTTAGCACAGTGACGTCAATACTTTCACGCCTTATATGAGATTGATTGGCATGGAAAGAGATAACTATTACCTATTGTAGGTGATAAAAACTTGCGCCGGCAAAAAACTTGGGCTAAATAACATCATAACCTACATTCCGATTGGTGGTACCGAGCACCAAGCGAGGTGCTGCCACAGAATGTGAATTTTAAACAGACTTAGTGTAGGGCTATATTCGTATGTTTCTCTTTTATCGGTCATTGTGACTGGCATCGCGGCTTGGTTATATTCCGATATTGATATTCAGACGGCGACGCGTTCCGAGGCTTCTTACACACTTGCACCAGCGCTATGTACATCGGAAACCAATAACCATCCTGTAGCAGAACAATACTTCTCATTGTGCGTTAACATAACACGATATGATACGCTATAGGTAGCCTACTATACAAGTATGTCTTATGTCTTTATATCTGTTTTAACTTCTGATAGAATGGAAAACCTTCATTTTTATATGCCATGCCTACATACACACCAAAAATAGACAAATTAAACTGGCAGACGATGATTTTTATAATAAACAATATCACGAACTACACGCTTTGATTGTTGCATAATAGTACACGAGAGCTGTCTATTGTTGGTAAATCTACTTAAATAAACCATGAAATAAAAGTCACGTCACAAAATTACAATATAACAAGTGAAACAGAAACGGTTTACGAGCTTTTTTGCGACATTTTTGTGGTCCGGTAACGGTTTCAGCTCCTACACAGGCGGCGCGTTCTGGCGGACAAATTGCACTCGCGCCGACAACCGAGCTTCGATGTCATCTATAAAGCTACCGCGACAATTATAATACCACTCCATTTTCTAAAAAGAGATGATTAGGATCACCATTATTTATCTTATCACATGAACGTCAACATTTTAAAACGACATTACTCCACGATGATGAACAAGAGACGTATGAATTACAAGAAATCAAAGTTTTAGTGAGGATTGTTGTGCTGTCGATCCACCACAGTCATTAAACCCATAGTTTATTCCGCTCCATTGTGGCTTTCGATTCTTACGAGTCTATAAACCTATATAAAGTGGAGGTAGGTATGTGGGTAAATATTAAATGTGAATGGCAACACATGTGCGTCGAGTGTGGCAGGTTGCGCGGGTCAATGGCACCTGCGAGGCCCAGATTCAGTTCCCCATAAGTTGCCATTTTCTCAGGAAGCGGCGGCGGCGCGTGGCACGCAGCTCTGTCGACGGACGCCGCGAGCGCATTCTGTCACGGCGGGACTGCGTGCGCGCATATTGACGCGCGCTTTCATTAATGCGGAGTCACTGGGGTCGTGGAAGACGTTGCTAACTTTTAAGGATGCTTAACTTTATGGCTGTCATATATGTATAACGGGTATGTTTCAGAACGCCTGAGACGAATAACCGTAACTAACATTCTACTGACTGGGGTCTGTCTACAACAAGATTCAGTATCAAAAATGATCACATCTGTGAACCTGAAGTATGTGCACTTGTATTGTTTTTGTCGTTACTAAAAAAGCGTAGTTAGTTTAACATCACGGCCATTAGGTATATTTAAAGGAAGAACGTCATCCAGTCATTTAGCTCCCGTCAACTAGGCGTATTTCCGCGCTCTAAGTGTGAAACGTTTAAACAAAAGAATCGGAAGCTCGACGACCTTGTGAGACTACCATCATCAATGATTGCAGCTATTTACTTTTGATTTAGGTACCTACACTTAAAATTTGCTTGTCATATCATTCTTACTACAAAACCTATGTTCGTTTTGCTTCTTATACAAGTTGCGTAATATATATAGGCAACGCTTTTATAATTTAAAGTATTCGGTTTATTACCGTTTTTCGCTCTGCTATTAATAACTGTCTTGGCGTAATTACTTTATTTCGTCTTATCTTTCACTGTGGTAACGGAAGCAGCTTCCTATTAATGGTTTCTAATTAAGAATAACAAACTTGAAACGAAATTTTAAATATCCCAAAAGGTTTTTGTTACAAATTCAGCTAAAACTTAAAATACTGAAATGCAAAACTACAACCGTATTTGACAAATTAGATTGTCCCTAACGAAATACCGCAAATAATCGCGAATGATGTGGGATGAAGGTAACCGCGGACCCGGAGGAGGTGTGTGGCGGAGGTAGCGGCAGCAGCGGCCGCGGCCGCGGAGGAGCCGCGGAACCTTCACCCTGCACTTGAACTCGGCGGGCGCGGCGAGCCCACCCGCGCGCCCGTCGCCCGCCGACCGGCGCAATCAACCGAACCGAAACCGACAATTCGTACAATACATTCACCAACTTGCGTTACACATTTTCGGAAGTAGCATTGTAGCATACAACGAAATCCCTTAAGCTATAAATTCAAACTTCTGAGAAAGCTACAGTATAAAATCTCTTGGGAAGTATAAACTTTTGTAACTTTACGCGAATTTTACTTAAAGAGAATAATTTCCATAAAACTGTGTAGGTACAATAAAATTAACGATCAGCTTGTGAAAGTCTTCGTAGCCGTCACAACGCTGTTGATGCGATTTTATTATTTGAGCCGTATAAATTCTGAGTCAGAGTTCGCAGAGGCAACACACTGACCCCGAATAATAAATTTCGCTGCTAAATGAGCCCCGAGGGGGCTGCCGATCCGCAACGAATCCAACTCAAGATAAATACCAGCTATAGGAAACAGACCGCCGACTTCTCATTTCAACTAAAACCTCAAGAGATAAATAAAATATTAAACTGAGCTATAGAGGAACTCTATAAAAATAATAGCTCTATACTTAACTTATGCAATGTAAAAGGAGGGAAAGAGTAATCATTACCAGTATCATTACCCCTATTAGCTAAACAGTATTGTATCCTTTCATTGTTTGCACATCGCGGATTTTAGCTAAATACGTTTAAAAAAATCTTTTATTTTTTTTCGACATAATAAATAGGTACTCTCTACATCAAAAATCTTAATGCAGACAAATATATGAATAAACGATAGGAAAACTGTGCTGACACAGCATTTGTAAGCAAAAGTTATTGTTAACCATGCGAAGGGCTAAACTAAAAAACAAGCCGTGCTCCGAGTGAATACGTTTCCTCCTTTAAGTATACGTGCCGCCGGGCGCTGAGCTTTCCCTAAGACAAGGGAAGCATCCCTATTCTGTGAGAACATATTATACTGACAGGAGAGACTCAACTTTATATTAATTCATAAGAGACTCTCCACTAAAATTTTCTACAATAAGGTAAATTTTATTTTTTGTGGTATTTTAATTGTTGTCATGATATTTGTACAATTATTTTGTGAACAATATCTTTTATATGCATCAACTGCTTGATTTGAATTCAATCTACTTTGTAAGTACAATCGTGAATGATTAGCGGTGGTGACTGTGAAACATTGAATCCGCTACGCTCGTTGTTGTGGCACGCGGCTGTATCCGATTCACTCACGCTATGTATTTCACCTTTATTAAATTTATGCCAATTCGACTTTTATTAATCATTCAATAAATTAATTATTATTAAAATAGTAATGTTCGTTAAGAAGCAATTACGCAATTCCTTATTCCTATTTAACTAAGCTGATAAATGTGACTCGCTCACGTGCTCTTTTTCACAAATCAAATTGAATATAAAAATATTTCCGAAATATTTATTTTTAAGTATTCAATTCATATAAAAATAGTTTTTATGCACAAAATACTCGGAAAAATGGTAAATAGACGCAATCGTATGCTACTCTTTTATAATATGCCACGGAAAATGAATTATCAAATACACCTATAAATTCAATAAAGAAATCGGAATAATGCAATTAAAGATAAACTATTACTAGTTATACACAAAATAAAATATACTATTAAATGATTTAGGATATTTGGTACAGGTATAGGTTCTTAACGGAAAAATTATCGACTTAATCACACACGTTCTTTGGCCTGAACGGATGAAAAGCTCGTAGACCGGCTTTTTCAGATACCTCGCCTGTGCGCTCTGCGTATCTATATAAAATAATATTTCGCTGTCTTCTTCACTTACTGATGCAAGTATTATTTTCTTAAAAATATCAAATTTCTATAATAAATTGGACAAAAATTTAAAGAGTTTTTAAAGTGAAGAAAAAAATTAAGAATACTTACCACTCTTTCACAATGAAAATATTCGCGTTCACTAGACGGCCGGCAGAGTATAATTGAAAGTTGTTGATACAGTGTGTGTACCAGTGTCCTGCAGTTAACAGTTAGATCGTATCGTTGCCGGAGCGTGGTGCTTTCGGCACGGCCGGGCCGGCACTGACGCGAGGCGGGAGCTCGCGCGATGCCGCCGCTCTCGGAGGCTTCGCGGCGCGAGCTTTTCAGCGACACAAGACCCGCACGCACTGCACACTGCACTCGCCCTCGTCTACCCACGCGTTGCGATTCTCTCGATCGTCTACTGTTCCGAGCGCCCGACGCACGTTTGAACTCTTAGCGGCGTCCGCTTTAGCGTATAAATATGAGGTCCGGTGGCGGGGGTCGGCGTCGGGACCCGACGCATCGCGAATCCACATCGGCATAAATTGAAGATGCAGCCGATGTCCTCCCCATTGATTTTATTGCTTATCTATTAGATATAGCCAATTAGCAAAATTCACACTAACGCTGTCGTGACCGTTTCCGTAATCAATGCGCATGTTACGTATAAATTATTAGATAAGAGATAACGAACATTACCTACAATGTTATGAGTCGTGTAGAATTAAAGTATGTTGGTATTTCCTAAAACTAAGTTTTATTTTTTAAGCATCCTTATCAAAAATAAGGTTTATGCTCATTCTTTGCAAATAATCGTCATTTCATTATAAAAAAATATATTCTGTATGATAATTACCGTTTGAGAAGAAAAAGCAAAAGCTAGTTTGACCTACCTACAACTCTTAAATCTAAAATAGATATTGTTTAAAAATTACCAGTCAATCAATTATTCGGTTTTTGCAATGCTTTTGCATATGGGCTTAATATTTGTAATTGATGTAGCACTTTCACTGTTGAAACAAAAAGTATTAATGCCTGTCTATAAAAGTGGAACAATATGATGTATGTCAACTTATCTCAGAATTGAATGCCTTCTGAAGTGGGTGCCCTAATGCCGATATTGTGAACGGAGATACAAACAACACCCTCCTAAAATATGTATTTTGAGTGCGATGCTAATGAGATATGACGTGCAGTAACGTCGCGCGAGTCGCGTCGCAGCGCCGATGCAGCCGCGACGCGCCGCGTATTCGCGTACTCACGTACTCGCGTACCTACAGACCCATACATGCAATACCTCATAATTTGATACGGTTGAACACGTCAATTGCCAGTTACTTTTTACTCAGTCACATAATTTCAAGAAAGAACCTTTTCAAGGTGCCGCATCAAACATGTAAATACAAGCGCAAAATGAAAGACAAAATTAATCAAATTAACAACTTTAACATGTTAATTAGCTGTTTATAAATTATAATGTATTCTTTGACAGTATTTGTGTTATTTTTGTTTTGATCTATGTTGGTGGAAAATACTAAAAACCATGAAATAAGTGTTTTATGCTAACAAATAACCGTTCATGAAAATTTATCATGATTATAGTAGTAGGAGTGTGAGGACGTACTCGTAGTGCAGTATGAACGACGTCCGTGCTACGTACGGTGTCTAATGTAACACGTGTTCTGAATTCACCGTGACATAAGAACTAATGCAGCTAATTACGCAATCAATTTCAGATGATTATATAAAAAGGTGTAACATTTTATAATTTTATCCTAATTTAAATGTAACTCATGTGTTCCAATACTTACAATATAAATATAATTAATAATTTCACAGGAAACCGGTAAGTTATTCGCTAACAAAAATGTAAACCATACAAATAATCACAATTTCGATAACATACCTACGATACAAGTATTATTGTTCTTGAAAATTTCTTTATTCAGGTGTTTTCTGAAATCTGTCACCTTCACGTAACAGACGCGTCACCGCGTTCTCTTTCGTTCAATGTGACAATAATTGTCGTGATTGTTATAATTACATTGTTTTAGTCATATTGGAAATAATTGAACGATTCACAAAAACCTTAACATTTATCTACATAATAATGCTCTATGCAAAACATTTAATATATAGGTACTATAATAACGGGTAGTAGAAATATGTTTTCTTCTAACATGACTCAAAGAGGAAATTTTCTAGTTACTTGGTAAATACCCCGGAGTCGAGAGTGTGACGATCCTAGGATGGCCGCCATCTCATTAACATTACACCTTTAATTATCACGTTACGGCTGAATATCATCTAAGTTTTATAGTCATGCTGAAGATACGATAATTATGTACTCATGAAGGCAATTAAGTATTTACTCATCCTATTGGTTTTATTAGACGTCTTAATTATAATCAAAATCCGCCGATAACATGGCACCGTTACGTATTAAAGTAACGTTTATTTAAATTTTCCGGAAGGACAGTAATTAATTTATACAAATTCCTTATTAAGTGCTAGACATCATTATCTAATTTGAATAACACGTTTCTTTCATTCATGTAGTAACAAACATAATAATATGTAAATATTTTCTGAAACATCAGTATTTTGATGAGCTAAAAGTAATACCTAACGTACAGAGAAGTTATAAATAGGTATATGTTAATATACTTAAAACACGGCAATTCTCAACGTAACGTACTTAGTGGCGTAGTGTAGCGTAACTAGCTTCAGAAATACAATTATTTTTGTATAAAAACATATTTGTTTTTACGAACTGAAAGACTCTACCTATATGTAAGTTTTGTTTTTGTTAATCGGGCTAACAACAAAAATATTATAATAGCGTCTGCGTTTCTTAGTAACAGAATATTTTGAAGATAATAAGTTATTCGTTAAATCTCCTGTTTTCAGGCTTAACCTGTAATACTTTTTGCTACAAAGCTCTCCTGACTCGGTCAGTTAGGAATCTTAGTATTGATGACGTGACTAGTGGCCCCTTGCCAGACCACGGCAGTCGGCAGTATCTAATTGTATTTGTAGCATTCCCTGGTCACAGGCGACTGTTATATCTCGGAAGCTCAAGTTACTGATACTTACTTTGTAGCTACAATGCCTACTGTTTTCAATTAGCTACTCATTATTCAATAAGACGGCTTAAACGGTATCGATTCAAACTGCATCTATATTTTATATTTGGATATTAATAACCGCAATGTTTTTTATTTACATTTCCTCACGAGATATTGTTGGAGTCAGATCTGCTGAGGCCAGTGACATTGCGAGGCGCCGCTTTTTTATATTAATTAAAGCGGACTCAATCCTAACATAACGGCCTCAAACATTACTATGCTAATTTATTATTAGGGTATTTTCTTGGCATCCGCAAAGTGACATACATTTTTTTAAGACGTAACTGTAGCGGAAATATGATTGATAGTTGACCGTTCAAGTATGCTTCAGTTGGCCGTGTCTCTGCATGCTCAGTCGATGTGCAAATCTTAATCTGTGTGCCACATCGTCGACCTGTATCCTAAGACTATATATCAAACCATTTGTAATCTAATGACCAAACTAAACTATTTATAATTTTAATATCTAAATAATTCTTATCTTAATGAATGAGGATGTAATTTATAACGTGTCGTTAGATATTGTTTGATTTATGTAGCTATACTCACATTTGTCAAATAGATCGTTACTTAGATACTTAATTATTACTCCTAAGATTATAAACCAATCCAAATCCAAAACAGACCATCTTTATACACATCAGTATAAATAATAATAATATAGTATAAATAGGAAACTTATATAATATCATCCTCCCTAATTTTCGAGTCCCTTTTAGACGTAACGCAATATCTTATAAACTCGACACCCTACGTAGACCTACTTAAAAATGTGCATACGTAGTAGCCACAATATTATGTTCATCATAACGCCACCTGCTTGGGAGACAATAATTTTGGGCGTGTATTCGGGGCGGATATGAGCCGAATAAAGAATCGCGATGTGTGCAGATTTCACGGGTGTAGTGGTAGCTATTCGTAGGTAGCGACTATTGATTTTGTCCACCCCAGACCGCACACCCGCCGAACTGCATCCAGTGCCGCTGCCTAACACTTTATACCCATCTATTATAAGTAATCAATTTATTGACTACTATTATATTAGCCGATAGCTCTCAGATGGTACTTCTTCGATCTAATGTGGGTTATATTTGTGAGCTTTGTCTTGCTCTATTATATGTAGTAACGTTTGATATCAGTCGGGAACTATCAGAGTTTATGAAGTTGTTTTCGTAGATTTATTTTGTTTCATGTTGTGATATTACTTGTGTTTGAATTTGGATATTCTTTTAGTACCTTGTTTATTTGTTACATTGTGTATACGTATGTAAATACAGAAATACTTACATTTCGTAACTATTAATTATTTATTGTTGCAACTTTATTCTGGAATATGTTAAGTAATTGAAACCAATACTACATGACTAACATTTTTAAAATATCTTGTAAAAAATGAATATGTAATGAAAAACTAAGTCGGAGGAAAATGAGCCATTTTGAAGGAAATTCGAACTATGTTACGCTTTAGAAAAGTTGCCGTTTTTACTACATTTTCCGTGTCATCATAAGATGTTATAACAAGGTATGCAATTATTCAATAGAAGATGAATTTATATAAATCAAACTTTACTAAAGGAAAACTTATCAACATTTTATTGGGATCGAGAATAAAAAAAAATAGATATCGGAAAGAAATGATTGCCTGCTTATACTTTTAAACTATAGATATGGTTATTATTTCATTCTCAGAATCAATTCGTACCTGATACAGAAGAAATAACGAGAGCTTGAGTCCTTTTCAAATACTTTGTGTATCTGAACAACTCTTTGATGGCCATCCACCACCACATTTATTGGTCGTTTTAGCGTCCCGGTCCAATAAAATTTAATACTCAAGTGATTTAACTTTTATATTAAAGGTACTTATACTCACGGGTTTTGTAAATAATGCGGATTCGGGTGTATAGGTATAGTTAATATTTATTTTATAACAAGTTTAAGGCACCTAAGGGTATACTAGTGTGGTATATCAAAGGTTCAAAGACCAGATTTTTTTTTTTTTCTCTCACACGGGTATCTGATCCCAAGCTAAGCAGAGCTTGTGTTATGGTAACCAGACAACTGATATACATACTTATATATTTCTAAATACATACATATTATAGATAATTTACACCCAGACACAGAACAAATGATCGTGCTCATCACACAAACATTTGTCCTGGGTGGGAATCGAACCCACGACCTCCGGTATAGCAGTCAGGGTCACTAACCACTAGACCAACAGGTCCGTCAAAAATTATATATTACTATGTACTTATGTATATTAATTACACAAAATATGTATATATGTTTACACAAAATAATTGCTGCTAGAAAGAGTCGTACAATCTAAACAGACAGATCATGGGAACCGGGGAATATACATAAATGCAAATTGATAGAGCTTAAAATTTCTGCTTACTTCATTATGGTAAACTGCGTGAGTAATACACGCTGATACCTGTATATTACTCGTTGATTTTCCTCGGTCCGTGCAAAAAGAGAGTGACCACTCGAACTCAAGCGGGTCGCAGCGAGCCTTCCACGAATTTCCCGATTATAAAACCGGTTAATTGTTCACCGATTCGATGTCTCGAAAAACGTGATAAGTATTCGAACATTGTTTCTGAAAAACAGTTAACGCACTGCCTCCCAATGAAACAGTCTACTAATTCAAATAGCAAACAGTTCAGGGAAAAAAGACTCATATTAGCATCTCTTGAGGGCAATGTAACCGCGGAGTATGCCGTTAATTCTAAACGATGCTAAGCACCATCATATGTCGTGTACATGTAAACAGTCATGCGAAATTAAAACGACAAAACTCACTTGAACCTCGCCAAAGGAAGCAGAAACTTCCGTTTGCAATTTCGTTTTTAAATCGATTTAGTCATCTACTTACCGTTAAAACAAGAATTTTATTCTCTTTCTTTACTATCTTGACTGTGTTCCACATAACGCCAAATAGTAACGGGTCTCCTTATTTCTGTAGCTAAACTTAATTAATACGTCACCTAATTCACAGAATATTCTCACGCTTTGCATACGAGACGTAAGTTGTAGAACTGGAATATTTTATTATGACTCATTTAATGTATATCATCCGAGTACCTATCGATGTATTAATTTGCCGTCGAACTCATCAAATATACATGAAACATACATTTTATGGGATGGTCTACCGCGAACTGGAATATTAAACATATAACATCATGTACTACCTACTCACCAGTACCAATGTCGCATACTGCTAAAAGTATAATCCTAATCTTTATAGATCCCTAAAATCTATTTATATTGACCCTATCCTACGTGTAAGCACTCGCCTTCTCCTTTCTACCTGTTGCTACCCACAGTCTTGACTGGAAGGTCTGAAGATTATCTCGCTTTCCCAACCGAAATCCACCCCCTTCTAATATTCTACCGACTAGGATTGAATGAAATCAGTCCTTGTACGGGACTGCTTCAAAAGTTCTTCTATTATATTTATTAAGTTCCCGATATTGACAATATACTTACAATTAAGTCAAAGAGCTGAAGAAAAAGTATGTGGATTTTTTGGAAATGATATCAAACGGTTATCTTGATTATGTTATATGTATGTATGTACAAAGTTTCTGTAGATTAATTTGCTAAAATTTCATTTATTATAATTTGATTTCCATTGTCATGGACTTAAGTACTCAACTTACTTTTTTAGTTACTTTTAAAGTAAGGAAATCATATTTTTGATAGACCTTACAAATTATTACCTCAAATATTTCATGTACCTACGTGTTATTCTTGTATTACTTTATATAAGCGAATAAAGCCTGGCGGCGAGTGTAGAAGGGGGATGGTGGCGGAGCTCGCACTCGCTACTGTAGATAAACAGTTCTACACTCCTGGCTCTATATTTAGCCCACTCGGTTTAAAAGGAATACCTGATTATAGAAACGCTCTAATACCATTGAAACGTTTTTATTTAAACTTTTATGTCTTCTTATTGAACAGTTACTCTAATAATAACTGGAAATGCTATTTAAGTAGATCACACGGTGTCATATTCAACAAGTTTTTTTGGCTCATTTTAATATGTTATACTACTACTACTATTTTATATCGACCATATATTATGTTCTAATTTACATTATTTGAATAGTCTCGTGTTTTTATAAAACTAGATTATCAGACAAATGCCATGATTTATCTAACAAAATTAATATTTAATTTTTGGCGAGTTTTTGTGGTCCCATTTGTTACTAATTCGATTTATTTCTTACTTAATCATTTGGTTTAGTAATTCAATGAATACACCTGTACTATTTTAACAGGTATACTAAGCCCATAAGTAAATATCCTAAACCTACTCCGTATACCTACAATACAATAATGAACTGCCCTAATCAGATCACTCTAGGCCAGTCTAGGGTTCGGAAAATTAGATTACCTACGAGGTTTATTTAAACGGTTTATATTATTAGATCGGACCGTATATGTAAGTCTTGTCACGTAGGTACCTTCTCTCTATAAATAAACTACAGAAAACCTGCTGGGGCTTAAGGCTTAAGTCATAAAGAAATATCAAAGCCAATTTCTAAAATATCATGTACTTAATGTAATTTTCATGCGTAGACAGAATTTCAATTTTATAAAGAATATTCAATTATCTCAAGATAATTTACTAGTAGGAACATTGTGTCTGTAGAATTCTTATACTGGTATTGGATGAGATGTCATAATTTTTTATTATGGCTTTAGTTGGTGTATTGCAGGGGGCAGACTGGGCGAGGCGCGGCGCCGGCGACGATTCTCGTTTGCGCGATGGCTATCAGAAGCGCAATCCCCTATTCCTCGCAGTGCTAATCAATGAATAATTACTCTGTTTAAGGGGCACCTCTATAAATAGCCGGCTGGAGCGCTGACCTGGAGCGACGGGTTAGTCCGGCCTGACAGCCGCGGACACTCGCAGCAGCCTCGCTCGCTCCACCCCCCGCGCCGTGCGCCGCACCACCGCCTCCGCCGCCTCCGCCGCTGCCGCCGCGCGCAGGGCTGCCAGCGCCACAATACCGCATCACAGGCTCCCAACAAATGTCGCCTCTTATCAACTATTTTCATTGCCGTGATTATGATTTAGCCTACTATAATTAGACGAGGACGATTCTCTCCGCCTAGCATTCGAAATGTTTTATTGCTAGCATATCGACAAGCGTCTCTTGGAATCAATTAGTTTTCAGGCGCTTACTGATATAAGAGTGGGCGCACTTCACAGCTGTCGCAGCCCTACGCCGCGGCCGCTCTACTCGACACGCCTCCTACTCCGCATCCTGCCGTTTTTTGCAAAATTAACTACAAAGGAATCTTTGTAGGCAAAATGTGGACATAGTTTTTCCAAAATGATTCATCTTAGTCGTCAACCTGTTTACATTAAAAATAGTCTGCTTTTTAAGACGAGTTTTATTTAACACTTGTTTAACACCTATATCTATAATTAGAAATAGAATTCCTGATGCATCGATAGGTGGCTGGTGAGCGCCGCAGCACAATGCTAGTAGGATTGTGCGTGTGATTTTACAAGTAACGGCAGTTCTAACCGAGCTATCGGCTCAGGTACCTACGGTGCCAAGAGGTTATCGGTTATCGAGCTGTCTATACAGAGATAGCCACATATATGGTGCCCATAAGAATTTCCGATTGAAATTGCTTATAGGTAAACTTAGCAAAATAAATATTATTCACCTGTTCTACAATTTCATCTATGTTGTGTGTGAACAGTATAACTTTCTGTAAAAGTACAAAAATAAGAAAATCCATATCCCACATCCGATTAATTCAACATAATTGTTTTATATAAAACGCATTTGACAGTTTCCTGGGTTTTACGTTATGGCAAATATCGACAAATGATTGTGAAGTGATTGCGACGAAACAAATAACAATGACAAAGACATTGGCGAGGTATGTACAAGGCTGAATGTGGCGCGATGTGCGGCCGGCAGAGCGGCCGGGCAGAAGCGGCGCGCGCGGTGGCGCGGCAGCCGGCGGCGTGGAACAAATGCGGAGACCACGCCAATTTGCCAGTCGTCATGACGGACACTTGCCACCTTATTTGTATAACGTTAACATACTCCACTAGATCTATATTTGTTTCTGTGCCCAATACATAAGCACCTTCGATAAAAAAAAGTTGTGGATGTGTACTTTTTTTCAAACCACTCTTTTTAAATAAAATAACAAAAGAGGCTGTGAAGTGAATGTGAGTTTTAATTAAAATTTAATTAAATCTAGCTTAGAATATTGACGTCGTTAAAGGTAGGTCAAGACGATCCCGCTTCCATTAATCTATCCGATAATATTATTTATGACAATCCTGTCAGGACTCCAGACAGTAATTAATGTCTCTAAAACGGCCTTGGACATAAGACATGATAGAACCTGTAAGGGAAAAAATGACAAAAATGACAACACACCGATTAAACTTCTTGTAATGAATTACGGCATTGCAAGGACGCAGTAAAGTTGAATATTGCATCAGAATTGTTACGAACACAGGGAGGCAACGATCGCGTGGAATGTTGGCGCGCGGCTACAGGCTGCGCGGGCGCAGGCCACCGCCAGCCGGCGCCGCGCCCGCGCCCGCTCCCGCGCCCGCCGCCGCGCCGTCCATGACTCACTCTATCACAGCCACATCTAGATTGGGGAAGTACGTGCCAAATTCTTAGAGGTCCATACGAACATTTCTTGTAAATCAACCACATTGACGTCACACCGTCAATTATTGTAGTCGATCAATTATAAGAGTGAGAAGTTACCGTTCGTATGCGATGACTTACATGATTTATATTTTGGCATAGTCCAAAGTTTTCGATATACTCATTCATCAACATTTAGAGCTTTTCTATAACCTTAAATAAAACTTTAATAGAGGTGCGACAGGCGGTAATACTACTCACGATCTTTTGCCATAAGATTGGCAAGGAACTGGGCCATCAATCCTTTCTCTATTTACAGTTTACTGATTTGTGAAATTTCTTACAAGTAGGTAAGGCAATTAAGAAATGCACTGTATTAACGTTAACCTAGAGCTAGTTGAATATCATAGATAAGTCAGAGCCTAGTTAAGGAAGATCTTCCTCACGTCAATTCATCATTTCATAAATGTATAAATATAAAAATGTAAATTGATCATTTAAGCACAATCTACACAATTACATATAAGATTTTTAGTTTTGATTTTATGTTTAGAAAGTTCATAAAATTTATAAACGGTTTTTTTTGCGATAAAAGAATGGCTGCGTATTAAAAATATAAATACTTAATTACATGCCCCAGATTCAATTTCCACGCTCGGGAAATAACAACAATTTATGTTAACAATTTAAAATAATGGGCAACATTTTCCTTCATTAAATAAATAACAAAAATACACAGGTTACCTATTTTTTCATTAATGTTATAACTCTGAAAATATCGTTTAACTTTAAAATGTATAAGTTAAATGTTTTCATCTACTGCTCGCCAGAATCTGGAATAAATAGTGATTCCCATACAACCTTTCACCCCCTTGTTACTCCCTTTAAGGGTGGAATTTCTAAATATCCTTTCTTATTACGTATCTTGTTGATAAGAAGTAAATATTTTACTTTCATCGATCTACGCTGCGTTGATGCGTCTGTCAGTCAAATTGTCTCTCTCACGGTATATTCCACTTTGTTCACCTGGGTGATATCACCCAGGTGAACAAAGTAGACTTTTTTGTCTCCTCATTTCACCTCGGACTCATATCACCCAGGTGATATCACCTGGGTGAAATGAGTCGACTTTTTATGTGTAATTTGTTCACCTTGGAACTGTATCACCCAGGTGAACAAACGCGACTTTTTGAATTATTCTAGTCGACTTATATCACCCCCGTACAAAGTGGCAAATAGTTCATTAAATTATATTTAAATATATTTTTATTTTCCTGATTGTTCCTATACTGCAATATACTAACAAAGTGGAATATACCTCTCTCACACGGTCCGCAGTGCTAACTTGCCACCAGTTGAATCGCTTGTTCGATTTTAAGTAAGAAGTGTAAGTAGATTTTATCTTTGAAACAAATTTCTTTAGGTGAACTACCTAATTGTACATTTGTGAGTGAACTCGTATCAGGAACGTAAAGTAATTGCGAATTTCTCAAGAATCATTCAAAATTGGAAGTAACAAAAAAATTAAGGTCACTCGAGTGGAATATTGAGGTTTATTGAAGTTGTTAGACATCATGGATACCTACATCATGATCAGTTAGTCGGATTGATGCTGAATCATCTTATATATAAAATTCTCGTGTCACAATGTTAGTTACCATACTCCTCCGAAACGGCTTGACCGATTTTTATGAAATTTTATATGCATATTCAGTAGGTCTGAGAATCGGCTACTATCTATTTCTCTTTCTATCATACCCCTAAGTGGTAGCAGGTAGGTAGTAGGTAGGTCGTAGGCAGGTGCTAGGTAGAAAAAATTGCATTGCAGCGCATGCTGGGTACAGCTAGTCTATATATATAAAAATGAATCGCTAAATGTGTTGGTAAGCGCATAACTCAATAACGCCTGGACCAATTTGGCCAATTTTTTTTTGTTGTGTTTGTTATTGTCAGGAGAAGGTTCTTATTAAAGAAAAAGCTTGCAAAATTGCGCTGAAAATTAGGAAATTAAGGAATACTCAACCACCAAATTAAGTAATCCTGACTTTTGTTACGATAGTGATTTGTTGGATTTATCTCCACCTCTAATAATACAAAGGCACCGGGAACGGGACCTAGGTATTCACGCGGGTGAAACCGCGGGGCACAGCTAGTTGTCAATAAAAGTGTTCTAGTGAGCTGAGAGCAGCGGGCGCGAGCGAGGCGTAGCCCGACGTCACCGATATATCTCCCGGCTGCTAAATAATATCGATTAGATGGCGCGGCAGATGGCCGGCCTGGAGGCCCACACCGCCGTCTGCGACCCTCCCGCGCGCTGCACCGCCTAACTCTCTTCACCCCCGATTGAGATTTATCCTCCCAAAACATCCCCTGCACAAGAATAGATTATTCGATTTATATTAAGTTTCCGCAATTTCTACTTAGAGGGTTCCCAAAGCGAGGTAAGCATTTGCGCGATGGATTTGGTGTTCCTTTGTCAATATTTCGAAGGGCTTGTCACCGAGCGACGGTCATTAATAATAACAATGGGTAATGTTAGTGGGCTAATTTCCAATCGATCCTCGTGCAGTGTGCCATCTGCCGCTTTTATATTCTTATTCATTCTATTTTGTTTGTTTTGCACAAAAGTAATCTAGGCCATTCATTTATAATAAATGAGTATTGGCTTTAATTGATTTCTTTGGTACCTAATGGGTTTTCTTTATTTTTAACAATGGCATCACTTTTAATGTAATCTAGTGGTTACTGCAATCAGGTATAGGTATAATATCAATACAGTTCTTGTTGCTTACCATGGCCTCGTTATTTCAACGTTGAGGTTTGGCATCATATTCTGGGGTAATAGTAGTGAAAGAGAAAACGTTTTCAAAGCCCAAAAACGCTGCGTTAGATCAATTTTTAACTTACAGGTTACGGACAGCTGTGTTCCTATTTTCAAATTTCATAAATTACTAACCTTCCCATGTCTGTACATTCTAGAAATAGCCATTTTCGTAAAAAGCAACCCGCATCTGTTTCCATCGTTATGTGAGATACGAAAGAGGACAAATTGTATGAGATCTCAGTATCAAAATTTATTGCACACAGGTAGCTATAACACCACACTGTTAAAGAAAAGCGTTATGTGTATGGCGCCAAAGGTATACAATAAGTTACCTGAAGTTATTAAAGAACAACCATTTAGAATATTTAAAAAACGACTAACTGACTTACTGTTACAAAAATGTTACTATTCTATATCCGATTTTTTGAATGATGATTTGTGATAGTACATAGGAACATATTTTTTTTCTGTGCTGGTAAGCTGCAATGTCTTATGTATGTACCGGTGTCTACCCATAAATGTTTGTATGCCGAAAGGCAGAATGTACAAGGACTCTTGAACTTTTGTTAACATCTTATTGTAATACCTACATTCTATACAAATAAAAACTTCTTATTCTTATTCTTATATAAAATAAAATTATTGATACTTCATGAGCAACTTTGTATAAGGGTTTTGGTAGGGAAGCCTGAAATATTTAGCATCACTTAATAATCCTCAGACAACTGAAGCACCCTTTCATCCCATAAACTATATTATTTTTATACCAAAAAAACCTTCAGTGTCCCTTTGGTGTTCGTTCAAAACGAAACGCCGGAATACCATCTGCAAACAAACACAAGCTTTTCAATATGATATTGAGCATACATACACGTACTGCATAGCTCAAAGGAAACATTCCAATCAAAAATAAAAGAGAACCATAGCAAAGAACGTAATACGAATTTACTTTTTCGATAAAAGGCCGTTAAAAAGGAATAAGCTTATATTCCATTTTACATAATCTCCGTCTAGACGGAAGCTGGCCGCTCCTACGGTTGGAGTTCTCTTATTGAGTGTGGATGTGCTCGCAGCTCGAGCTTCGAGCCCGGGATTTGCATCCCACGTTTGTATTTGAACTGTGAATGAATTATGAGCGATTTTCACAGCTTCATAAGTTTTGATCCAGGTAGGCTCGTAAACTTATCTCTACCTTCGACTTTTTAACTCTATTAACAAAGGGTTCGTAGCCGTGCGGTGAGCCCAGCCAGTCGTTAACTTTAACATAAAAATCATATTTCTCTTTTGTGTTCAATCCGCGATTTAGAAAGAGTACAAAAAGCACAGAGGCGGTTCGGCTGCATGTATCATGTTTCGTTGTGTCAACGGACGCCTCTGTCCATTTCTCATTAATTCTAATTACGCTCAAATGTTTAGGGTTTCACAGGGATCGTTACACAATAAACCTTTTGAGCTTAGAGACGTTAATTTTCATTAATTATCACAGTAAAGATGTATATTTACTGCAAAATCCTTAACACTTTGTTAACTACGTTGTAACAAGATACTTGTATAATGAGACCTAAGTTACGTTGTAATATCAAAGTTAAAGTTTTACTGATCATGAACATTACACACGTTTAACAGGAACACATTTTAATGAAAAACGACTAACAAAGGTTTTAGCAAGTTTCTATGTAAATAAGTAGGTACAATGTTTTTACATTGTAAGAAAATATTACCTCATCGTAGGCTTAGATAGGTATAAATTACTGATATATTACTATTACCGACATTATTCTTGTTTGTAAGCAGCTGCATTTGCTCGCAAAGTTATACTTACTATTTACTTTTTATGGGATAAAAAAACATTATTTCATCTAAGATTACAATCTACTCATCATTAAACAATTTTACGATGCACATTTTGTTAATTATTAGTTTTATCGACTACAGCACAACTTCATTTACATAAAGCAAGTTAAAATTACGATTAAAAACTGTTATAGACACATTTGATGCTGTCACCTTAAAAATAACTTCAGTTATAGGGGTAGGATATTAAAAAATGAAATATATAAAAGCAGAAACGATAAATTGCATCTCAAAAAACTTTTGGTTGGCGATCAAAACAAAGCCCGGTTTCTGAGAAGCTGGCGAGCCACACATTTGGTAATGGTTTGCACTTCCGCTTGTTCCCATACGCTTTTTAGTCAGCCCTCATGCGTCGTACGGATTTCAACGAATTAATTTAGCCAATGAAAAACGCCAGCAGGCTCACAGCAGCCGCGTGTCTCATTAAATCGCCCGATACAAACAACCAGTGTGCAACTTGTCACTTGTACATTGAATATTTGTTTTTTCCTCGCTCTAGACTCGAGAGACAATAAAAATGGAATTTGCTGTTTTCAATTACGTTCAACATGTAAAAACAACTTGCGGTGAAAATAGCCTAGACGACTTGAGATAATATTTTTATGGAACTGTAAGAAGTCATTGTTTTGTACACTTTATTCGAAGAGTAATTTGTTTAAAATCAATTTTTTCATTTTTTTTACTGTAAGAAGTTGTTGTTGAACTCCACTAATTTTGAAATACTTTGTTACTCACTTCAAATATTTGTATGGGTATCTCACTCTTGGTATTTCCCTTGCGTGCGAAGTTTGAACCGGTATTAATCGAGGTTTTTTTTCTTGATTTCTGATGAGCTAAACACGGGGCGATGTTCTGAAGACACATTTTGGTTTTGGAAAAACATTTTATTGTACACATAGCTGTAACTGAGTTTGTCATATTACTTTACCTTAATCTGATATGTGTTTGCATAGTAATTTTAGTTACCTGCTCTTTATTTTATCAATGAAATAAAACTCAGGAATTGGTTTCTGTTTAACTTAAGACTTGTAATAGAAACTAAATTATTATTAGTTATTTAAAATTTTCCAGTTCAGACACTATGTTTATACAAAGAAAATGCTTAAATTCGAACCTACATACTGCAACAAGTTCAAAACGATATTGAGGCATCATAATTGCATTTTTATAATCGCCCGCTTTAACATCGTGCCCAAGTTATAACGTGTCCTGTGCACGGTAGGTACCTACTGTGTATTTTCTCAGAGAAGAACAATCAAATGCTTGAAAAAAACGTTTGATCGATACCTAAGACTGCAACAAACCTCTTATACAGTCACCTGCTGATTTATCGGCTACCATAATAAAAACACATTGTTTTGCAATAAAACACTAACAAAAAGATATTGTTTTTTTTTTCAACTTTAATGATTTGCGTAAAATTGCGGTGACATCATTGTTAACCGGTGATGCGTGACGCGCGTTCTTATGATTCCATACAAAAATAAACTTCAAGTTGCCTGAAACCCCGAACATAAAATCAATAACCATATCTAACCTAATTATATGACCCTATCTGTACTTTGATCCGCCTCTACTATTCGATTTCCAAACAAAACTGGTAAATAGAGGGGTCGAGAGTCGAAACACATTATTTGATACGTCATTCATCAAATTCGGTCGATGCAGACGCAAAAGCAGAACAAGTGAAGTTACCCGCACCCACGGAGAATAATAAATATATTAGTTACTTGGCATTCCGAGACGCGCTAAATTCGACGAGTAATTTGTTTAAACAATTTACATCAAATAAATGAAAAGTACTAAATTTTTTACAGATTTTTTGTCTTTCTCTTGGAATGTTGTAAGAGTCTGCACGACAAGTTTAAATAATGAGGCTCGTAGATTACATGCTATTAGAGTGGAGTAAGAAGCTGACATTCGTACAAGCAACACACATTGTTTTATGATTAGTTTACCATCGTAATTTACTTTACTCGTTACTTGATATTCCGCTAACGTATGGTGAGATGATGTTGGAGCAGACTGTTCATGTTTCGACGTCACTATTTAGGAACAGAAGTATGCAGCTATTTATAACAACAAATTATACGAGACACAAATCCCACGATCCACGTTTCGCACTTGACTGACTTATTCTTAAGAATTCTAAGCCGATTTACATATCAAGCTTAAGATTCAAATCTGTTGAATAAGTTTAAACTGTGAATATAAATAAAGCACTAGGTATAACGCTTGCGGACTGCAAAGTCGTCACCAAACGTGCGACTAACTGTACCAGCCAGGTACCCAAATATTTAATGAGATTAAACAGTAATGCTCTGCAATCATTATTGGTCTCGTTGTAATATCCGCCGGCTTTTCGAATTTGTGTGCACGTATGGGAACATTGCATGTTTTTAAACGACGTCCAACGAGAAACTCGTTGATATAAATATTCCAGCCTGGGAAACAAACCAGCTAAAGTTCTGAATCTAAATAAAATATATTACAAGTCGCTTAGTTAAATAAAATTTACAACGTATTAAATGGAATGAGAATACTTACGAAGTTAATTCAAATATTTCTTTAAATGTTATGGATTAGAAAAAAGTAAGTTTTTCATCGGTCTTCGAGTTGACTAAGTGCACATATTGTGTTAAGGATGGAGGTACACAGCAAGTCTAAACACTTACATGCCTGGGAAGTACCGTAAGCAACTGTGGGTCATTGGCTCATGAAGATGTCAGGAAAGCAATAAAATTTATTCTATCAACACGACAGCATCGTTAAAATTAACAATACTGCATTACAGTCTAGGCAGTATAACGATTAATCTCGACGCTAGGCAGGCATTCCGATGGCGCGCGATCTGCGCGGGCGCAGAACCCCCGTTGCATACGAGCATGTTAGCGAGGAGCCGGCGACGGCGGACAATGCACCACCGCGACCTGCCGCCGCCGCGCCACCACCGCGCCGTCACCGCACCGCGCCGCAGCCGCTGTCGCGACCCCACCCAACCCCAGCACGCAGAGGCGCTCCTCACTCTCCCTGAAACCAAACACTACAAACCTTAATGCACTGTACAATAATTTTTAAACATAACAATTAATTAACTTTAACAGGACTTTTTTAAGTACCGTACTTGTCTTACCTTCTTAATCTTATGATTCAATGTAACGCTACACTCATTTATCGTATACAATGTTTAACAGTGTGCCCATTTAAAAACTTGGTAATACGATTGTATTAATACACACTCATTGGCAACTGTTTAACGATTCGAATGTTCTAACTTTACAAAAGTTAATAACAGATTTAATTTCATGATTTCATTACTATATTATATGTAAAGGAACCTTATATCATCATCATCATCATCAGCCAGAAGACGTCCACTGCTGAACAAAGGCCTCAACCCTAGAACCTTATATATTTAAAATATTTTTCAGGAAAATAATTGGTTTTAACAACAGAGAGGAAATTAATCATAATGTGTATACGTAATGGTATAAATATGTATGTATTGATGTGGGAAATAGTAGAGCTGCACTTGACAATCGCGCGTTAAGTCCATAAGTCGTAGAGCATCGCGCAGCTTACCAGTTTAGTCTTCGGCACGAGTGATTTATTGCCTCTCATGGGATGCCCCATTACCGTGTCACAATCAATAACCACTACACTGACGACTGATGAATTCTGCTTATTTCTTCCTCCTCTTAGCCTGCGAACACCCGACACTGCCCTCTATTATCGCCAGTCATTCGGGGTTTCGTAGAGCCTAACAAATGCTCGTCGACGTCAAACAAATTCTCTTCTTTATTAACCTTAAAAATACTGTTATGCAATATCCGCATGCGCCATTATTTTAGTTCATGGACATTGTTTCAGTAATGGATTGCCAATTCTCCAAGTTACAATGACAAAATAATCATATTTCTAGCATATTATTCCGAACTAAAATGAAAACTTAATCCTTTTTGCTATTAAAAAAATGAATTATTATACAATACATCTACGTAACAATAAAACATTAGAGTAAAGGGATAACGGGAGAGAAGGGTTATTACCCCTTTTGGTTTGTGTCACCACATTTAACAAATTACATTTTCTTAACAAAGGTTTAACAAAGTTATGTCTATTTAAAAAGGTCCTTTACCAAAGAATTGTATTCGTAATTTTGTGATTCTCATTAAGCGTAAATTCACGTTGGTCTGATTTATCTTACGCTCTTGAACATCTATTTTGCAATATCACAAATAGCTGTAGTAAAAGGCAATGGTGACAAGTTTTAATGATTTCATAATAATTTACAGGTATTTTTTTAATTATTCTCAATCAATTATATTACTCTAACTATTGATTACTAAGTCAACCCGGACTCCTAAATGACGATTCCACTAAACGTGCTATTAAAATTCAGGGAAGAGAATTGTTAGGTAATTGGTTCACAAGTAAATCGGTCTATTCAAAAACGTAATTCATTCAGATATTATTTTATTCAAAAAGATTTAAAAAATTTCAGGAAACCATTGGATCTCACGGTTATTCTTTATATAAAATAGCTTTAAAGCATCAATTAACTATTAAGAGATTACCGGAAGCGAGAATAAAATTTCATATTATATTTCTTAAAAATTGCAAACAATATCGAATTATCTACATTTCCGGTGAAAAAAAAACAATGTTTTCAATCACTGGCATTGATATTACAATCAATAACCTGCAATAAACTTAATGATTCATACGCACGAAGTAATGTAGACTAATAATAAAATACAGACGATCAATCATGGTAATATTATTTTAAACTGTTGTTCATTGTCCTAATAAAGTAATTGATACACATCGGGCTACAGTTAATCGTCATGTGCAAAACATTCATCTACCTATATACCTACTAATGTATTAACAAAAAATATGCTAATACAACACCGGTAATATAAATGTCTTTATGCAGGGTAATCAAACTCGGAACACGGCGACTTCTCCACTCAACGGTACTTGACATAATTCCTACACGTTGATCACGTCGTCGAGCTTTTGCTCTTGCTACAACATACACTCAAGCATTATAATATAATAGCCCAAAATCTGAAAGTGTTTCATTAGGGAAAGTAAAATCGAAATGATTTTCATTATATCGTTATTTAAAAAGACGAACAGCTGCTTCTGATTACACAAATAAGTAGGTAAATATGACATATGTGATAAAAAAAAAACATCAATTACTTTATAAAAGGAAATCAATTAACTTCCTTTCACAAGTTACCTATTTAGGTAACATTTTTCTTTGTTGGTGCAGACTGCAGACATTTCCTTAAATTTGCTACGAGTCCACCAACACGCGAGAACAGTTAGGAAATAAAGGTACTTACATACTTGCTTACAAGAATTCCGTATTTACCCTCGGTGATTATTTACATAGAAGTTCTCAGGAGGTTTGTGGTCGTATAGGTACTTGCGTACACTCATACATGGTCAAGTGAACGGAGGTCTGTGTCAGCGCCGGAACCTCTATTTGTCTTAACGCAATACCTGTCAATAACCGTCTTAAGTTCATTGGCACTCCCGCTTTAGCGCATCCATTGCGTAGATTTGTGCAGTGCGCTCGCGCACCACCATTTGTTCAATAGGAACCCATAAAACTGGTACCTAGCGTTGTAACATGATCTCCGTATGGCATTAACTTGTTGACAGTATAAATACCTTCTAAATGCTGGACATATTGGTGGCTTCTAAAGAACATTACTTTCGTGTGTCAGTTCAATTATAATAAAGATTACCGGCTCCTGACCTCGATGCGCCTGGACGCTCTTAATCAGCATTAAGGATCACCGTTTGAATTTGAAACTAGTCGTACAATCCTGACTTGCTAGAGATTTATCATTTTATTTTTAAACTTGCAATCTTGACTGAGAAGTGTTACGTCAATTTAAACTTTAAGTGTTACTGGTTTAGGTATACATTTGTAACATGTTCATTGAAGTAAGAGTATAGCGTTTAGGATAGCCAGCCAGTCAACCTGATGTGCCGGAACAGTCCGAATAACGTATTATTACCTCAGCTTAGCGAGCTCCATTTATTTTTTACGAGCGCCATCAAATAATCTAATTTCCCTTCCTAGATTGTTATGACCTGGGCGAGGAGAGGTCTCTGATGCTGGTGTAGTCCACGACTTTTATAGGATTTTACATAAATGAATTTATAAATTACCTTGTCTATTTCAAATTGTTAATTAAGTCACAGTACATTAAATGTACACTAATCCAAATACGTCGTCTGACAGTCACCATATCAAATAGGTGCTGAAACCGACTTAAACAAGTGGAAAAAATATAGACAGCAGTAGAAAACTCCAATAAAAGATACAGAGATAGATACATAGAGCTAAGCGTTTAGTTTTGGTAATAATTGAAAAGAATCTACTTTAAGGTATTTTTCATTCTATTACCAATTTAAATAAAAAAAAACAGTTGTTAATTTAGAAGTTACTCTGAGCTGAAAAAATAATACTTAACAGTTCTCGTTATTATTTCAGAGCTGGTTTTCCTTAACTCCAGAACTACATGAGACCGCAACCGCGGTAGACACTGTTTCCCCGAAAAACTGTTATTTCTATGAGTAACACTTAATTCTGTCTTGAAATTTATTTTCTAAGAACACATGCACATATGCGTACCGTATGATATCCTAATTGTTGAATTCTTTGCTTTACTACCTGTAAAGGTCAATTACCTAACCACGCCTACATTCGATATAACCCAGGCGTCTATGTGAATTACTTAAATTTCGTAACCTCTTTTTAACATGACCGAACTCTAGCTGTCAATACATGTCATAAGTAATTTGAAAGCTGGTGTTAAATAAAACGGTGTTCAATATTTTGTTACAAAACAAGGAACACAAAGGGCGTTACACTCTTTATGCAAACACTGAGCAATAAGCGCAGGCGCACGACACGTGTCTCTCACGCTCGCACCACTGCGACGATACCTACACTAATTATTATCACAATACCATCTAACAAAGAAAATTACTAAATAATTACATTGACCGTTCCAAAATAATTATTTTAAGATAAAAGATTTGTTTTTTTTTGTATTTCATGAAAAATAAGGAATTTTACTATTTTCAACATAACTGTTATTGAGATCTCTTGTCTAGATTTAGCCCCAAACCAATATAATTTACATTCAATTGCGTGTTTTGCATCAAGTGTTGAGTAAACATGAATGCTTGTTTGTTAGTTGTAAGTAGGTACCTACAGATATTAATAGGCTTGTACTAATACTCACACATGTCAACAGTTAATGTAACGGTGATAACACCACGCAAGGAACTAACGTTTTCACACGTTCGTAACTAACAAACAAAGAAAACACAAACTATATACCTTAAGTACCTGTATTTACCCATTTTCCCAATTCAAACAAATTCTGTTGGAGAATTTATAGGAAATCATAAAATAAGTTTATGTGAAAGGAAATTGCCAGCCTGTCATAGACCTTTGTAATTCTCACTTACAGCAATTAAGTACAGGCAGGCATATAACTGTTTTAAATTGAACTACACTAATCGATGTTCCCTGAAATAAAATAGACATGATTCTAAGCAATAATATTGTCGTATAACTTTACATGTAAATGACACAATCATTCTTTTTTTGTTTGCGGTTTATAATATTGATGATAACACCTATTACTCAGTATTCCATATACGTGAAAGTAATTATGTTGTCGTTTTAAGAATATTGATGATATTATTGTTAGTCATCTAATGCTTGTACGTACACACTACTTATGAAAATATTTGTACTTGGGAGATATTTAAAACAGGTATTTACGAAACGTGAATAAGAAAACGGTTTCGTGATTAAACAAATTAAGACATAGCTTAATTAAATCTAAAATTGTTTTTAATAACTGTATCGTCTTTAGCCTAAATTGTTGTGCATGATTAACTTAGTATAGTTTGTAGGAAATATTAATTCCCTCTACATTTAAACTGTGAAAGCACAGGGTCACGTTGATACCCCTTGATTGTTACGAGGTATACGATGCATTGTTGCTAAATTTAATGAAGGATGCTTGAAAACTTTAATTGTAACAATTGTTTACGATCACTATTTTGAGTGAAAGAAATACCTGTTAGCCCGATATTGATAAAATAAGTACATATATACAATATTATAGAACATTCATTGTGGGCTAATCTACTAACCGATACAAGACCAGGTGTAGATTACTTGCACCATTTATATATTTTTACCTAATGGACTGATAACTGTTCATATCAAATTGACATAGAACTTAAATCAAATTTCAATTATTTTTTGCGTTACATTAATAGAAAAAAAGAATACTTAAAATAAATAAATATTCCTTCAATACACCAAATCGATGCGTCATATCGCAGGAATCAATTAGTTGCGTGTTATTAAAATTTTGCCACTTTTTCAATCATCACTTTGATCGGATGACATCATATCAAATCAATTATTGTAATTCTCAGTTCCTTGGCCCTGAATAATTTGAGCAATTAGCAATTCAGGATACGATTTCGGGTCACAACGCGAGAACAACACTTTTAATCGAAATTTTTCTATGCCTATTCCACGTCTCTTTAATAATTTATTGCAAAATAACATTTTGTTTTTACTATCATAATTGGAACTAAAAACGAAAAATATTTTACACAATAAAGCTATAGTGGAGCAAATTTAAATAATTTAAGCATTGCCATCTAGCAAAGATTATTTGAAAACTGTTTTTTGAAAAAATGGTTTCTATTGATTTCTAAGATATTTATTTTCAACAAATAACAACAATACAACAGTTATAATACTGTATTATATTACTTTAATTCTAATTTGATGTAATCAGGTTTCACCGACCACTCCTAGGTGACATACCTAACAGTTGTGAGTATTCTATGGAAACTGTATCAGAATCGGCAATAAATAATAATCTTTTTGATTTGAAAGTTTCTGAAAAACAATGTGAGTTCGGAAATTGCGCAGTGAGCGATCCGGATGCGGTCGTGCAGCATACTTAGCGGGTATAGGTAGTTCTGGTACTGGTACCCGCCATAATTCGGGCAGTTGAGTGTGACGAAGCGCAATCCGAGGCTGCGGTCATTGCTCGGCGCCCACCGTTTGGAAGGTCGCCGCGCGGCCTTCTTTCGCGCAGCCATCAGCGTCTAATGTGGCCGCGCCCCACACCCTGTATTTATTTCGATACACTAACAGTTATGAGTGCTCTTGCATGTTTATATGTAGGTTATTTATCTGTGTCGACGTGTATTTTGATTTTAACACGAATAACTTCAATGAAACGGATAATTGGACTCTAAACGATCGCAGAGAATTTTAAATTGCACGAACGGATACCATATCAAATCTAACCCATCCATCGCTAGGCAGGTCATTTAGTGTTTTCTGATCTCACGGTGACATTATCATAATAGCTTAATAAGTCTTTCCTGCAAATACCTTTGTGAGAACGTCAGGCCCCGAACTGAGTCACTCTCACGCGACACGCATTCTGCGCGAACCCTTTATGTTTACGACGCGTACGAGCTTATTGTGTAGGTACGTGCATAATACGCCTCAATATATGTTGATGAGAAGATAATATTAAAATATTATTGTAAAAACATTTGGTAAGAACTTTTGAGGTGAAGGTACCTAGTGGCTATAAGGTCGAGCTTTATGCCCATTCCGTCTTTATCCTTGCATACGTCAACCAATATCTATTGCCTAACCGTTAACTACAATTTAATTTTGTTGATAATCAAGATATATTCAACAAAATGGTTGCAAAACCAATTTATCTGATATCACTTTGTAAACTAGTATACTTAATATGATATATTCCATTTCTTGCAAAAAATATTCAAATCATGATCCGCCTAAAAAGCATGTAACATGCTTTACAAAGAAATATAGTGACCTCGAAAAGAAATATATCATGCAGCGCTCCTACCGTTACAATAACGAGGTCATTTATCAACTCTATATTTGTTTGTTTCTACGCATTAAGATGCGGGCTTAGAAATCTCCATTCACAAATTTGTTTCGAAGACCGTACGAGCAAATCGGTTGAATGTTTACCGTGGCATCGTGATTGCTGCTACTATAATAGGTATAATCACGATAATAAACATGCAAATCGATGTGTACTATGAAATGAAACGATGCAGACTGGTCGGGAGTCGGCGATAAATCACGAAGTCTCCGCGATCCTTGCTGCAGGAGGAAGTGACCGCACAAGTATCTCCTCCACCATCGTGATTCCGCAATTGAACATTAATCAAGTAAACTCGTTAACATTTATAAACACTGCATTTACGTTTTTACTTCAATGCAATTTTGAACTGCATACAATCTCTCATAACAAACAGGAAGACAAAATTGACTCCATGTTCAAACGTATTGATACAGTAAGTGTATCAAAAGACCCCATTAGCACATTATGTAGTCTGAATAAATTGATATCGGTTGTCTACATATATTAAATTTGCATATCAAACAGCACTGCTCTCTTTTTATACCACTGTTAAGTGGCAAATATAATTACCTTATCTTAAATTAAGTGTTATACCAATAAGTATAATCTGCATTTAATGTTTTAAATTACAAGTTTAAATTATGTATAACTTTTAATAATAAAATATGTAAACTGAATGTATTCTCGAGCGCTTCTGAAATTTTGTTCATCTAGATGTTATCACCCTGGAGGCCCGAGAAAAATACAAAACAAAAAACAGATTCGTTTTTAAAGTTTAATAAAGACAACACGATTAAAAGTTGCGGAAGGAGATTGTCTCAAATAAAATACTGGCGAAGTATACAAAGTTCAAAAAAGATCACAGAGACATGATCAAGGCAGTGAACGAGCACTTGAGGGAAATGGGATTCAGGTAGGAAAGTTTTCGGGAGCAGCCCGCCGCGCCGATGAGGGGCTCGCCACCGCCGCGCCGGCCGCACGGGAAGGGAGTGTAATCAAATACGTAGACGAGACGCAGTTAACAAGTGCCGCAGTGCAAATTGCTTTTTTAACAAGTTTATTTTACTTAAATTTGCAGTCAATTATAAGAATCACGATTAAAACAGTTTGATATGATAATTTGTTCACGCATTCGATTTTGGTTAAATCAAAAATATTGTATACGACCTTTTATCACGTCCTTGTGAAGGCCGCTCGTCTGACTATTATTAAAACATAGTAAGTAAGTGGATACGTGACGAGGCTCTCTATTACGCAAGCTCCAAGCACGAAGAACAAGGAAGTAACCTTTATCATCTGAAACTGTTCAAACAAATATAAGTATTACATTACCTGTTCGATATGCACGATTTTACTTAATTTATAGGCGATTAAGTTAAATATTTATCAGGTGAATTTGTTTATTATCACAATAAAAGACCGTGAACAATAAATCAATGACTGTAACTGTAAACCTATTTAGTTATTAGTTACACTACCTACCAATATTATACGTAATAAGTTTATACTCGATTGAGCAAGTATAGGTTATTATGGAAGCATTAGCTTCGTGCAAAACAAAACTAAAGTAAGCACTAGCTCAATGATCGGATGTACACCTAGATAAACAGTATACATACACTTAAATCGGGTATGTCGACGTCTAAGTTATAAATTATAAGTTTAATGAAGTGTCATAGAGGCGAGTGCGGTGGTGCGCGGCGCAGGCACCCCGTGTGTCGTGCAGCAGCCGCGCCGCGCCGCGCCCGACCGCTCCGAGTGATGATTGATGTTAGGCGCAGTGAAAGCACTTGTATATGTACAAACATCTTGAACCTTAGCGGTATCAAATCCAACCACAAAAACAGCGTGCCCAAAACACGCGTTACAATTTTTCTCCTACATTGCACAATACGAATCTGTTAACGGGAACCGGCCATCTACATTCGACTTTTTTGTTTGTGCACGGGCGAGTATAAATTGATAATGTTGGTAATTTGGCGCCCGACTCGAGTGCCGTTGCCCGCTACACTAATGAGTTTATAATGGACACAATAATATACGATGATAATATATTTTCAGAATCAATGTCTAGGTCGAGTACGCACTGCACGTATAATAGCCAGGTATTAACGTGTCACGATATCAAAACATTATATCCGGGTGAAACTGGGGTACCTATAAAAAGGTATTGATTGGCTTACGATAACTTAGAAAGTCTTGAGCGCTGTCGATATAGACATTGATCCTAACGAACATGAAGACTGCGCAATCAAACCACAATTAATTCACAACTATTAACAATGCTTTCTTTTCCTCTTGACTTCAACAAAAAACCGATACATCTATTTCACATCAAGTGGTATACAAAATACCGCTTGGAGGGGGGTTGTTTACAAAGCAGGTATCTAGATAGCAAACAACCCCACTTCAAGTCCTACATAATAAATCAAACAATACCCACACAATACATTATGTAACAATCTTGTTAGAATTAAAACTATTACCATAATAATATTATTTTCCTTAAAATACCAACGCAACATAGAAAAGCAAGGAAAGTTACAAACACCTAACATGAGAATAAGCTTAGAATAATTTTGTATAAATCGTATCTAAAATGGTTGGAGATTTAGTTAGAAATCATAATCTAGCTTATAAATCGTAAAGTGTAGCTCTATCCAATAACTAGGTCTAATAACAACCAGTATCACACCGCCTACTACTTAAATCATCAAGTTTGTACCTCAATATGAAAACTTAATCAAAGCAACAAAAAATCTTGCGCACTATGGTTACAGGAAATATTTTAGGAAAACCTAAATCACTTGCAAAAAAATAAATATATTAATACTTGTCTATTCCCCGTCATTAATAAAATGTTTATATTAAAACGGTTCTAAGAGCTGTGCGGATTTGTGTCACGCACGAACAATAGCGAGAAATGCTTTGCCTGGGATCGTCTAGGGCCCAAAAATAAATCAAGCATGACATCAGAGCACGCAGCAGAGGTACCGCCGCCGTACCGCACCTTCTATGAAACGGCTCTACTAAATAAACCTGCAACATAATCTGACCTAAAAATAGGCAACGAGTTAACTTGTTCTTAGAACACATCTGGAGTGAGTCTTCATTTTTAATACAATTCTTGTTAATTACATTTACAAGTAGCAGATTCAAGCACAAAAATATACAATGAATTATAAATATTACCTTTGAAATTATTTTAAATCTTACACTTCGATAGCAAAGTGTTGAGTGATTAAGAAAAAATATGTTTTGATGAAACGTAGACATCAACAGCTTGGTACGGCGCAGGCTGGGATGACGGCATTGCTTCTGATCTTCCTCATACATGACTCATCCGCCGAACGTTCATGACCTGATGATTTTGTTTACTGGCCGCGACTAGCCTGTTAGCGAAATGACTTAACATTAATAACATTATTTGTAACCATGTATACCTACTAAGTACTACTTAGCTTTTTGTAACTCTCTTAATTGCGGATATACCAAACTGAGGAACAAGATATGAGTTATCTACCTCACACATTTCACTAATCATTCTAACACTTTTTTCATCTGGTGAACTCATTACATGCCCAAGAACGTACAGATAACAAAAGAGAACAAAGATTAATAAGCAAACAAATAAACAAAATTACAAAGTTTCCTTTTAAGTACAGTGTACCTACTAAAGTAATATAGAGTCGCAAAGTTTGAACACATAAAAGTTTGCGGTAAGTGCCATGAAGCGTCAACTAAAGTTTACTAAAGCATTCACTAATTGCGATTACATGTAAATACGTAAAAAGCACTTTATTACGAGCTCTCGAACAAGTCGCAACACTCGTTGAAGGCCAATGTCTTAACATAATTTTTGTTTTCGTTTTAGTTCTTTTGAATAAATAAGTATCAGTTGTATAAGAACAGTAAAGTTAATCGCATGCCGTTCGTAAGAAGTCCTACAGTCCCCGAGATTGCTCATGATATCTGGCTGTAAAATGCAAATGTTGTGCTTCACATCCGGCTCGGAATATCTCGAGATATTATTTAATCTATGATTATGATTATGCCTGTATCACACCAGCTCTTACCAAGCTAGCTTTGAATAAGATGACATTTCATTTTTTGCCCATCATTCCCTTTTATAATTAACTTACCATAGACATTCGCATTGCAAATATAAATAAAGATTACACCGGCACGATATTGTTTATCTTTATTCGTATTGACCTTCCTTTTATTAAAGACGTTTACGGCAATTGAAGATCCATAATCAGTGTGATGCTGATATTATGGAATTGAAGGTTTGTGAGTTGGTTTATGCTTCAAAGATATACAAAGAATATAGAAATAAATTGCATTAAATGCTAGAGTAATTATAGACGTGTTTTTAAATTAAATGTCTACATAAAAAGTATAAAAGAACACCCAATGCCAAGCTCAGAAGCTTATATTTAAAAATGTATGCACGTAAGCTTTTTTTGAATTGCGGCTAGACAGATTTGAAACGACTTATGATATGACTAGATCACTCGTAAAGGTAGCATGGAGGTAGACTAAATGCCCTATGTCCAACCACTTAACATTATGGTATATCGTGAATATAAAGATATCGTCCATAAACACTATATAAATACAAAGATAAATTATTGTTATCGGAGATCGTAGCAAAAACTTGTAATGAAATAATAACATCGGGGCAGCAGCGCCGAGGCTGTTATGAGACTATAAGAAATAAGCACGTATCCATTGAGATCATTCAACGATATCGTAATGTGTGCCTCGGCGGGTACGAGTACATGATCCTTGTAGCGCTGTGGCGTCGTCCGTGTAGGAGCATCACCTCTCCTATCGACGTAACGTCTCAACTATTTACTTCCGCCATCTGTTTTTGTAATGTGTTCTAGTATGTACTTAAATAATATGTACCGTTACCACTTAAAACTTTCGTGAGAATGTAGAAACACTCAAATTAGTTTCGATTCAGTGTGCGAATACACGCTGATTTAACTGAATTGCATTGCAAATACAGACAATGCGGGGTGTACAGTTAATGAAGGGAGCTTTAACGTCGAGCGTGCGATCTTAAGTCGTCTTCGAACTTTGCTTTAGTAACGTTCTCAATGTGAAAATTCTAATAAACCGATTACGCTGATTAATTAATTATACGAATAATCCAGCTACCTTGGGATTTACACAATATACCGAATGGTACAGTGTTTTTGTTGCACTGTCAATATATAAAGTTATATTTAAAAAGAACAACGTGAAAAAATCAACATTTCCTGAGACATTTTCGCAAATTTTCATTCATGAATACGAACTTGTTTTATTGATATGTTTATATGATACAAAAATTGTAAATTGGTAATAAAACTATATCAATACCTCTTTCCTAAAATAGTTAATTTAAAAATGCACATTTCCGAAACTACCATAAGTGGAGACCTACTAATAATGTGGTATGTTCTACTTTTGCGGTATCGCTTTAAATTGACGGTAGCGTGGAGTACACTGCAGTTAGTGGCAATCTGGCGATGTGGGCCGACGATGGCGATCGGATCGTGTTAAGTAACGGCACCTAACTAATTATCTATTAAAGGCAACAATGGTCTCACGTCGGCGGTGGCGGGCGCGCGGTCACGTCGTGTCGCACGCACCACTCGGAGCCCCGCACCCCCCTCTGACACCGCCACCGCCACCACCGCTACTACCATACCACTTACCACAGCCTGAACCCTCTACATCGAATGCATTTAACCCTGTAGCCTGAGATGGTCATGGACTCTATGTCGGTAATATCTCTATCTCTTCATATGTAATATCAATCAAGTTTGCAAAACCCTTTACTAACAAGAGTTTTTAAGTTTCGAAGATAAGAAGAATAGGTACCTACGCTATATGGAATTAATCTTGCATAGTCATACAAACATAGTTAAAATACCTGACCTAAACGTCATTAGGATAGTATAGAAATAACCAGGTCAGGTATTTACTGACTACTGATCTAATAAAAACTATCGAACTAACTCACTAAGGCACAAACAGTATTTTCTGTTGATACGAAAGTCCCGCTGTTGCTATTCGCCGATTTTGTAGAATGTTATAATGGCGTAATTTTATTCGCATGTAAATTGTATTCTACAGTTTTTTAAATGCACAGCTTCATTCGTAGTTGCAAAGCGTTCCGCTTAAAAACGCTAAGGATTTTCCGTGACCGAATGAGAGCACTATCTGGCTGAGCTATTCCCAGGCCGCATAAACAAATTCTGATCACACCGGCGCACGGCGGCGCACGGCGCGCGGCGGCGCGGTGGCGGCGCGCCGTGGAACGCTGGCCTAACTGAATTGCCCACTTTAGATAGTTCGGTGCGTGTACACTTATCTCTCGGTCATCACCACCAAATTAGCTCTTTGAACACCATGACTAGATTTACTTCGAAGCTTCCGTGGACAGTTACAAATCCGAAGAAATTTTAACACATTTTAACGCATTGAAAGTTATGTAAAATTTTAACGGGACAATAGACAAATCACAATTAAAAAAAATAGGATTTAGTATCGTTTTTTATGGTTTTTATAATTCAATATGGTCAGAAGCATCACGAAGCGTACAAAGAATTTCGCGTGTGAAAATCAAATAAGCACGTTAAAGGCTCTCGAATGGATCAATGTTTACATTACCACCGTAAATACTATATAATTGTGCGTCATCAAAGCAAGAAGTTTTCTTCAGATAACAAAAACTAGCATAAAGCGACCCTTCAGGAGAGCAAACACTTAAACCGGAAAACTGATTTAACTGCAAAGAGTAAACTTTCTGTGGTTAAGGTTAGGGTAATAATGAAGTCGACTGCTTTTGTTTACAGCATTTCTGAACAAATGTATGTCACTCATTAATGGGTAGGCAATTGTAATCAACTACTGAAACTTAATAATGAACTTCCTGCAAGCCTACGAGACTTGTTAATTACAACGGACAGTAGTACAAGAAGTGGTTGAAGTGTATAGTTATGTTATGATTAACGCACGTGATGTGCAAGTCCACCAGACGATCTGGTGATGTCGGTGAGTGGGCATAAGATTCAGGCGCTCGCAATAACGGTATCCCGCTGGCGGCTCTGCACACAAATTAATGGTTGCTGCTCAAGGCCGCCTACAAGCAATCGACATAGATACATCGTTTTATCGACTATGAGAACACGGCGCCTTCCGACTTATGGTCAAGAATGGGGCCGAGAAAGCGGTCTCAACACAAGCAGTCGCGGGCAGCCACTCCCGGCACCGCCGTACCACCGCGCCGGCCATCTCCCTGCCAGAAACGAAAGTGCTCGTGATTGTTTGAGTAATTTGATGGCCAGCATGCTAATTGGATTTTATCAAGTTGTAATTGAAAAGCCATCAATAAATTGATCGCTTAGTGGTTCGATTTCAATCACGACCTATACTCACCATTGTAAAAAGAAGGAAAATATTTGTGTCCAATTCGGGTACGAGTACGTTGTGCTAATGAAATCCTTATCATTGAGTCGAGACGTTATTTGTTTGGCGTCCATTCACTATTTCCGTGTCATTAAATCGAATAGGTGGATCACAAAGGTGGTAGTCGGTGTAAGTCGCTCTGCGTGCTCAGTTTTTGCGTGGGTGTACTGTTACTGTTAGCCGAGTTTCGGCCGCCCCGCCAGCGACTAACCTTGATACTTTCAGTTACGACGTCTAAGTCTATTTCGCACTCCTCTTGTTACCGCTGTCATCTTATTGTGGCCGAGTTAACTCACAAAAAATATCAATCAAAATTCTAGCACAAAAGCCCGCGGCATTCGCGCTGTCTCTTGCTCAACATACAAACGAGAAGAAAAATATTTTAACAACATCACTCTTACATGTATAAGTGGAGCCGTGATCGCAACGTACGAATTGAGTGTTTTATTAGGATTTATGGTACACACGTGTTTTTTGACTCGCATGCATATAATTGCTATGCAGGTACCCACGAACTTATAAGTGCTCGCGTTATAGATTGCTACTAACGGTAGTTATGGACGCATGGACACAAATTACTGTTTCTCAACAATTTTGTGAGTACATACAGAAGAAGTAAAACAATTTTCAAAACAACTGTATCAAAACAAGTTGTACTTGTACATTAGAGTATTTCTGCAATATAAAACTATTTTTAACTCTATAATTACGCTTATTCTGGGACACATTCCTGTACAAATGCAAAAACTTGTTTCAACTCGAACATGAAATAATGAGATGATTTAAGGGTAATATAATGAAACAAGGATAGATAGGATAGACACACACAGGTCATAGACACATTCAGCTCTATTGCTGGACTTTTTTTTTTAAATAAATAAGGAACTTGAAAGTATGCAAAAACTTTAACGAAGTGTGAACGAATTTGTGCAATACGACAAAAAAAGCTTTCCATGTTTGACTTTCTAAATGCTATAAACTTTTCCCTATAGCTGTAAGTAATGTCTTCTTCCCCGTAATTTAATAATTACGAGGTTTCGTTTCGGAAACATTAGTCATTCTGTGTCGACCGTTTACCTCACGAAAACTTGTTAAAAAAATAGGTGACATCCATTATGTATAATTACGTGTAAAAATATGTTTTTTAACATTTACTGAAATCACAACGGGTTCTTTAATTTACATCAATTATATTTTTAAATCTTATCTTTGAGTTTATATGTTTAGGTAACGCCAATTTATAAAAACGTGAATTAAAACGAATAAAATTAATTTAAGTTGATAGGTATAGAAGGATCTTGTCGCTTAAAAAGCAATAACAGTAACCCCCAGTAGTGTTATTGCATATGATTTAGATACCTATTTAGATGTATGAAAAGGGTGTAAGTATTAAATATGTAATGAGTTCCTAAGACAGGCTTCAAGTGCCATGATGGTGGAAAGGAGAAGCACTCAATTTTTTTACCAAGTGAATTATTTATTATAAAACCATCCTTTAAAGAATATTTGTTTGCAAACGGTCAGACCGAACGATCAAATATTAAACCGTTATCAATATAATTTAGTCAAGACTCAATGTAGAATAAGTTATTTAATATAAATATACATACAGCGGAACAAAGAACTTCTTTTTTGGAAGTTGTTTAAAAATTTTAAAGTTTATATTCGGGCAGTGATGTGTACTTGATCAAGTATGAGCCACATTTCCTACTACCTCCGTTAACTTTTGATTCCAGTGTGCAATGAAGACTAGTTACCAATTGATTAATTGGTTTAATGAAGACTGAAGACTAAAAATGTATTGATTACTATCTATACTAGGAATAAAATTTTGCGCCAGTAGGAATACTAATGGTTTTACCCAAACATAACAATTTTTTACACTTTGGGCCTACCTATAAAATTGAGATGGAGTGGATAAAATTTAATTAGCTGTATTTTTAACTGTACCTCACCAGGTACCATAATAAACTCTGTTTGGATTTTTATTGTCTTCAATCTGTTAGGATTTAAGATTTAACAATGTTCATTACTGTAATTTAAAATTAATCGTAATGCTTAAAAATCTTGCTTTATCAAACATCCACCGCTTTATTGCAATTTAAAAAAGAAATACTAATCATAATTAAATTTCAGAGTAAAAATATTTCCTTGGTACAAAACTATAACTTAAGCCATAAATCGAAGATACATCAAGGTGTTTTACCCGGTTTTGCTAACTCTCGTCTGCCTTTATAATAACAAAGATATTTTACAATCACAAGAACTATGAAGTAAGGAACGAGATGTAGCATGCGACGTGCAAGTTCAGTGACTTTACCTTTCCTTCGGGATTGGCAAGAAGCGGCATTCGCGTTCCCGAACCTGTTTGTGTATCCCAATATCGTCAGCGTTGGGATTTTGGCGACCAATTAAGTATACTTGCAAGTACAACGTCGTAAAATTGGCATGTACCGAATTTTTGAATGCGTGGCGGACGATGCACGTAACTTTTCTCTGTTACATAACAATTAGCGAGCGAGCTGGTCGCGGCGCGGCGCGGGCGCCTGCGTGCGGGGTCATTGGCAACGCGGCCGAGAGCTGCCACTTTAGGTTCAAGGGTATCTAGAACGGGCCTACATGCCATCGCGTCCGGACTCACTGCGCGCGATACGCGATCAATTACCGCACCGCACTCAACTTTATGTAAAACACGGTATTACGCTCATGTCATATAATATTCTTATTTACTGAAATAATCTTTCAAAGTGCCTTCTTCCGGTGCTTAACGGTAAAAATGCTATAGGAGTAAAAACGTTTTCGAAAGCTTTATTTAAAAATAATAATGCACTTCTGTCAGACATTAAATGTCACAGTTGTGTAAAGATGCATGTAAATAAGGTTTTCAAACGGTAATGTGTCTGTGGTATCCAAGTCTAATTTCTGAAATAATTGCCTTTAGTATCGGTCAGGTATAGTTAAGATTAGGTGTTCGAGTATTGTGGCGGCCTCGCAGTCACGACGCGCGCCGCCGCGACGCGACGCTAGCGGCATGTAAGCCGGCCGCGTATCCGCTGTTCTTTGTCATTAGCGTACTCTCACGTCTAGTGCATTAGCTAATTTGTCATCGCTGGGTGCGCTTCGTTGATCGATTTTACATTATTACAATACACTCCTTTATTTCACACTGCACTTCTTAGAAGCTCTAAGAATAAATTACACAATTAAAATTGTATTAAATTATCCTTTTTGCTTATAAGAAAGTCAGTAATATTCTCAGATTAATAACCTGATGATACGTTATCCTGTCAAGTGCGTTTTATTGGCTATTATTAAATATTCATATATTTTGATTTAGCTATGACATACTTCTATCTAATCTATACTTATAATAAATCTGTAGAGAGGTCAATTCTGTACATAAAATATGTATTCAAAATAACTATCAGGGGGTGATTAGTGATCGTTACTGATGCCAAAAATGCAATCAGTAAATTTTTTGTCTGTCTGTCTGTCTGTCTGTCTGTCTGTCTGTCTGTATGTTCCTTATAGAAACAAAAACTAAGTACTCGACGGATTTTAACGAAACTTGGTACAAATATTCTTCATACTCCTGGGCAGGTTATAGTATACTTTTCATCACGCTACAATCAATAGGAGCATAGCAGTGAAGGGAAATGTTGAGAAAACGGGAGAAGTTACTCCATTTTTTAAGCTTCCGTCGCGTGTGCAGCCTTAATGGTTAAAGCTACATAGAAATCATCTATGTAGCTTTAACCATTAAGGTCATCTTTTATGGTTCTTCTTCATCAGTCTATCTTTTATGGTTGACTCACAATAACACGTGAGACTCCCCATAGCTTAGTAGTTCGGAGCTTTCTGATTATATTTGTTTACTCTTACGTTTATAATACTCTCACTAATCCCAAATTAAAAAAAAGGTAACATTACCTATTCAATAAAAAAGAATCATAGAAATCGGTATAGAAACACCATACTTAATCATGAAATACGCTAATAAGCCATTGCGCGTGAATACTGAATCATGCTGTAAGGATTATTTGAAAAAAACTCATTGATAAGTTTCGTCATCCACGCGAACAAAGTCGCTGGCACAGCTAGTTGTCCATAAAATTCAAAATTACTCAAACGGTAACATTATGCAAATTAAAAACAATTTCGACAGGTCCAATTCTGACATATCCCACGTAACCGCCACATGCATAGTACGGAGGTACGTGTGCATAAGGTCTAAAGTAATTAAATTATACCCATAAAAATTGAATGATGAAGTTTCGTTTCCGTTAACATTTATTGATGTAAGCACACCTAGATGAGAAACTACAGCTTACTTATATTTCCTTGATTTTAGTAGGTACTTTTTCAGAATAAGCGCAGATTAAGAATTAGGCATGTATTATTTACTGTGGTAACCTGACTAAAGCGAATGGTAGATAGGTTTTGCCAACATGAAAATATGAATAGTGTTCTATTATATATTTTTTTATAATTACCTAAAAAAAGACTTAATACCTATATTAAAAATGTTTTATATATTGATCTGATTCATTTACCATAATTTCCTAATATGGCAATCATTTAGTGTCTAGAGTATTTCGTAATTCAGTTACACATTATTCTTAATTAAATTACGAATAGACCTTTCGACCAAGTACTAATGTAGATACTAGTCCCTTTAGGTATTTTAGAAGTATAAATGATCGTGCGTCACGGACGCAGGTTGCATCACTGTCCGAGCATTTTAGTGAAGCAGAGATCCCTTCTCGTGTATCAGAACGTAAGGTAATTCTTGTAGGAATGATGCACGACTATGACGCATTGTCTGCAGACGTCCATCACGAACTATACTCGTGCTTCACAATTCTTTCAGTTTTGCCTATAAATAACTATTAATAGATGCCGACCACGAAAAGCAATCTCGCAGAATGGCAGTTAAGAGCCCTCAGCTTATTTTACAACGAAGCTCATTAATGAGTGAGGTGCGAGCCTTCGGGAATATATGTCCAGCCGCGTCGCCGTAGAGTCGCTTCTCTCGTGCCGCGCGCGCCACGCCTCGTCTCCACAACATTGTATAATTATTACTTAGGTAATTGTATAATTGATTGTAATACGTAAGTAGACATCTCGTTCGCTTGCTTCGTATATCCGTAACTACCTAACAGTACAAAATAAACACTAAAAATTTAGCCTAAGAAATAGCTTTACTAGATTATCCGTATCTAATAAATACATTTTTTTAATTGATTTTTGCTGTGTAGCCGCATTTTAAATGTTATCTTACGATGGCCACTGTTAGAATACTTAATATTGAATTTTGGATAGAAAAACATGTTTAAATGTTATTAATCATCGAATGATTCTATGAACATACGTTGAACACTGAACAGTGCTGACGTGCTGGCTTGTTGCGCCGGCGTTGATGTCTAATACAAAGAACGTAATAGGTTCGCGTACGCGTAATTCCCATTCAACTATTGAACGTGACATTATAATAGACGAGTGTTACTCTTGACTTAACATTCAACTTTATGTATAAGTATCATGTCGCAAGAACCTATTTACAGATAAGGTCATTTTACGGTTGACTACAAAAGTAAAATTACACATCAAATACATTATGCTTGGTGATTAAAAGAGTATTCATGGTATCATCTATTGTTATCAACGAGAATTGTTAAAGCTTAACAATATACCTAACATTGATAAATGTTTCCATCGCAGCTCAGGCGAGTTGATGCCAAAACATCGGAAAAACACTATCATAAAGTAATAAACAGTTTATTTCAATCTTATCATGACTCTTTATTACTATAATAAGTTTGTTTGTACTAAAATTATATATTTTACTATGTAATCAAATCATATTTATGCAATTAGCTTGCATAATTAGAATTTTCATAAATCCAGTTTTTTTATTTTCAATATCTTTAAGATACGTAAATTTGAAGATTGCAAAGGTTCCTTAGTTCCTTTTATATCACTGTTGTCCTTAGGGTTCAGGAAATCTATGAAGGCTCATTTTCATTGGTCGTTCACTCAGTCGGGTCAGGCGGGGACTCCCCAAATACGTCCCAATAAGGTCTAATAAAAATGCGCCATCGATATCTCTTTATACCGCATGCGGGAGAATAAAAGTGCTTCTTAAATCACCCGCAGCCCGAATGCAATGGGAGCAAACGACCATTAAAAATGAGACTTTTGAAGTTCCACAGAAGATGTGTTACAGAAGACACTTTATGTACTCAAAAACATTACAACTAACTTGTTTAAAGCAGATTTTTTGGCAATGTTTTTTAATACATGATTTACAAAAGCTTCTTTTAACAATTTTATAAATTGAAAGACATTTTAAAATCTTTTTTTCCTTTCCATAAGTACTTTTTACATTTCTGCATTTACCTACTTACCTTACCAATCTACTCTGTAATACATTACTTTTTGTACTAACATGATACAGTGTTGTATACGCATAAAGTTCGCAACCCTTAGGGAAATACATATTTCAACAAATTATGTGTACCATCTGTGTAGCCGAGCCGCTCCATAACTATATTCCCTTAATTGGTTCTTTTGACATTTATGGTTAGAGATCGGGTAGCCTATGGGAGTACACGGTATAGATAAACTCTTAAGTATATATATTATTGTTAGCATAGGACATCCATATAGCTGAATATCGGATATCTTTACACAAAGCAAGTCAGGCTGCTGATAAATTGAGTTGCAAAAACGTGAAAAATGAACTAAAATAACCATTTTATACAGAATAGATAGCAATCTAATATTGCGTGTTTACTTTCCCAGGCAATTATAAGTTGAAGTTTAGTACTTAGTACCTAAGCTATGTACCATGTACTACTTTTTTATTAAAAACTAGCTGACCCGTAGCTGTCTTATCCACATTTCTTAGTGCTAAAAATAAATAAGAATAAAAACATCGACTATTATTGTTTTCAGAAATATCTGATTCAACGAAAGGAATCAATAAAAAAAAATGAAAATATCTAGTCATATCGGAATGGCTGTTTTCAAGTACAAATTATTTTTTTATTGTATTCAATGTATTTAAGTAAATACGTTGGTAAAAGCTGTTGTCGCTGATGTTAACTATGCCGTCATTTGTGTAGAAAAATCGTGTTCGCTGAGGCCTTCCTCGCGCCGCTTCTATCACAAAAACCACCAAAATGTTTGGCGGATGAGCTAACCCGCCCCGTACCAGCGCACGACTCATTGATTACCTTGTAAAAAATTCAATCATCGGCTAAAATTAATATTCCCAACGGACTTATTGGATTCCAACTTAGTAGGTGAGTTTACCACGCAATCGCTCAATCCGCGGAACTCGGCGAGCGCAGCGTGAAACTGCGCAGTTCTTAACCTATTAGTAGTAAACATTTTCCGTGTATTTAAGTAATTCCTTATAATTTGCAGTCTATAAATCAAATTGGACTTATAAAAAATAACAATGTTATTCCGTGTTTGAAATCGGTAGTTATGTTAAGTAGTCTAGCAGTGGCGGCTTAAGATCTAAGTTAGCTGAGAAGAATCGGACCAAGACTTATATTGTGTTAGCTATATACATGTACTTAGATGTATGGTGCGATAAAACCCTAATTGAACTGATGATTCATGTATCTATTGCGGGATCATCATGGCAGACAAACCGGATACTATTATTATGAACGTAAGCTGATGTCAACAGGGATGACGTCTTCGGTGAGGTTTATCTCTGCAAAAAGCACGACTATCACGATAATGCGATAAAGACCTGCAAAAAAAATGGCTTCGAAGTAACGATACCTCTTTTTAGTCATATATCGACAAGTATAAGAAGAACCCATTAAAGTTTTTCTTTCAGAGTTTTTATCGTTCCTCAGGTAAAAGACTCGAAACCCTTTTCTCTACTCTTTGCAGTCCAGAACTTTTTGCTTTTGACCTTTAAGTGAAAACTCCTTACCTCGTCAATCGACGTCTTTTTACTCAAACTGACTACATTTTACCAGAATTATCCTTTTTGTCTAATGAAATCATATTTGGAAATTTCAGCCGTCAAGCCCGAGTGTAAACTAAAAATTTGTATATGAAAATAAACATTTATTATTCTTGTGTATTATTATTTTAAGTGTAACTAGTTACCATATTCCTACGTAGGCATTAATGTACCTATAGATGGCGAGGTAAGTTTTAACAGCTCTATTTTACTTCATAGTCCCATACAATGTAATACTTTCTGTAAAGTGTTGTAGATACACTCATAACCAGTTGCCCCATCTATTATTAACGTGCTATTTTCAACATCACACGTTACTCTACAATTTACTCTATGTTATGCGTATGCATGGATAACGGTAACTGTACATTCAGAAGAATAATTGTTATCAGCGTTTTTGTTTACGGCGTCAACAATTGCAAACAATCGATGTGATACCTACAAACATGTAATTTTCTTATTTTTCCTTCAAGGCTGGCGTGGCGATCCCTTGCATCATTAGTGATGAATCGTTAGTGAAGCAATAACTTTTTATAGTGCTGGAGTTGATGCGGGAAGTAGTAAGTGAAGCCTGTAAGAGATCTATCATTGAATCTGCTTAGTTTACAGTTAGTGTCGGTTCTCCACCCCTATAAACTCGGTCTCAAACATAAAATAAGCCCATAAAGTTGCAATCAATTAAACATCTTCACAATTCTGACGTCGGCAAGGGTTATACAGCTGAACATAAATCAATTGCCGTCTATAAGGAAATTGGCACGTTTATGTTTTGAAGGATACATGTATGTATGTTTGTATAATCGAAACCATTATATTACATTAGTTTATAGATGCGTGAGTAAATTGCGATAATTGTGAAGGTTTTTATAAGAATCGCAGTAGTCTATTATTAGATAGCCTCAATTTAATTTAATATTATATTTTTGAGGAAACTTTAATATAAATACTTATATATTTATGTATACAGAGTTTTCAGGTCGAGTACAGTTCGACAAATTTTGTCTCGCTATAACAGTAGTGGCAAACTAATGGGCTACTTAACCATTCTTAACTTCTTCATATTCTTCTTCATGATCATGAAGTTATTTCTTTTTTAATTACAATTTTGTTTCTACTAAATCTCGAAAAAATAATTTATCCACAAATCACAAGACTCGACAGTCGGTATTGAGCACATAAAGTTTATTAAGTTTTAGCATTCGTTATTGACCCTGCCGCTCAGACTTAGATTATAGGACTTACGTTCCTTCGAGACTTGCCCTATGTACTTAATAAATGATTGGTGACTAACTGAAAAAGTTTCGTAAAAAAATAAGATATTTAATAGCACGTTACTAGGCACGACGCGCTAGCTAGCGCCTCAAGCGCCGATCGTCGCCCGAGCCGGTGCGCCGAGTAGCCTTTGGCTACGTGGAGCTGGGCGCCATAGTAGGTGGATCATTGGCGCCTATAACTACGAGCGAGATCATCCTTTCTTAAATGTATTCTATGAAGCAAACCATTGAGGTACCTGTCTAAGGCTTCTTACTCAAAGTTCGGATAAATAAGAGAACACCTAGGTGGTCTTAGCTGATTTAAGTCCCGTATACCTGATTTCCCCTTTTCAGAGCAAAGGTAATGATTAGAATTTCCATTATGATTAGAAGTTCAGTAAATCGAGAGTTGTGTATAATGTAGCAATACAGAAAACCAATTTTGTTTAAATAAGGTAAAATAACTCGATCTTATAATGAAGAGGTTAGGTTCGTTTTTAAAAAGATTGTGTAAGTATTTCATAGTCTACAAATTGGTAAAAACTTGTGTGCAAAACGCTAAGCTACAAACAATTTCTTAATCCTGCAATGCTAATTAAGTTAAATATTAGTCTTTCAATAATGACATACGAGGGTCGTTGACTCAAGTAAATATTTGAAATCTCTTTACCATTGTGTGAAACCTGATAGGATTATACTAGTACATCGTGCGTGGAGCAGCTGCCTGCGCCAATGCGTTCGGAAACGATGCTTAAACAATAATGTACACGCTCCCTGGTAATTAGGATAGGTTGGTAAACATTCGTTAGAAGCTCAATACTCCCGTAAAACATAAACATTAGGCGTTTCGGTGTTTGTTAATACGCTTATGTGATGGACAAACAGTCAAGTTAGTAGGTACAAATTTTGTAAAAATAAAAATTTACAACCTCAAAACTACTAACTTTTTCCTTGTTTTTATTAAAAATCTTGTCACACAGTTTTAAATATTACCAATATGTGGGGTTTTTCTAAAATTAAGTCAGATACACCAGGAAAACCCAGACTCGACAAGCATTATTTTGTAGAGTTGGGGGTCGAACCTACATCACGCCGCATTGTAAGCACTAGCTTACCTTTTATACCAATAGGACATGCATGCATTAAAAAAAAAAACACTTTAATTAACGGCATTACGTAGTTTTATGCACATATAATTTAAATATATTCTGTACTTAAATATATTGAAATTATTGTATTTCATATAAACCATGATGCATTAATTTATTACGCAGACTCATTTGTACCCACCTATATGGGTCAGAATAACTCTCGTAACTTTATAGTTGTACGTCGAAGCCATCTCGCTTAATTAGCCTTTCAATTAATCCTAGCCTAGCCTGTTAAGTTAACGACGTCATTCAATCAGCATCGCCCTAATGGAGTTCAGCTATTTAATTAAATCACTAAATTATTTTTAACATAGCATTAATTGTTCACATCACTAATACATGTTGAAGTTTTACGCAAAGGTTTTATGTAACGGTAGATAATGTAAAATGGAATGGTGAAGGTAAAAATAAAGAGGCACCTAGGTATATAATTCCTAGGTATATAACAGTATTCCTATTGTACAAATAGATATTATCTTAAACTATGATTTCGCACCTCTAGGTTTATAATGATGTAATTTTGAGGTGCAAATATTTTACAATGGATAGATTATTATTAAACTCTTCTTATTTACTCTTTTAACAGCGCCAAACCGTTAGAAAATATATTTACCAATAATCCCGTTCCTTATTATTTTATTTTCTAGGTGCGTAGCCCACACACAGAGTTTTTATTAATTAGGCTTCAGAAACTTGTGGTTGAGTTGCATCTCTTAAATAAGAACGTAAACTTCCTTCCCAAAAGATAGGTACGAGACCTAGCTCCCGTATTATTTACTATTTACTAGGTTGTTTATTAATTATCATGTTACTCTCTACTCCTAGTGGGTATGATTGCCCCACTTAGTCCTGATTTGTTCCATAGTACGTCATTGTACAAGGTCGGTTTCATTTATTATTTTTATGGTAAACAAATGTATTCCAACCCCCTCTACCGTGACATACTTGAGTATTACCTCCACTGAAATGAACAAAGGAAATATACGGTAAGTAGGCTGGTACCTTCCTATAAAACAAGAATTATATTTACGTCTACCATATAGCATACAATTACAGATTTATCTTAGAAATAAAACGTATAATTTATATCTCTAACACTTAACAGGTAAGTTGGTACATTGTTAGCTTGAAATTAAACGATAACAATCAAATAAATACAGAACGTTAACTGCTTAATATATTTTAGGCCAGATTTCAGTCAGCCGGCACTGTACCTACCTGGTGTATGGTAATCCCGTTACATGACTTACCGATAAGTAGGTAGGTAGTTACACAGGTTTAAGACAAGTCTTAAAATTTTCAATTAAATAATAATATTTAGGACATCGAATACAGCATGTGCATCTCGTATATATTTTAAATAAGCTAAAGCAGCGCCTAAAGCAAGATGCGCACGGTAAATAAGTATAACGGTGCTTTTACAACCTCCGCACCGGTGCGCGCCTAGCCTCGCCTCGGAACATTGCCAATTCCCATTGCTCAAGTCTTAACATTGGAATTTCTCACCAGTAAAACATGAATAGATTTACTGTTTATTACATTATATATGAATATTATGAGCTTGAGTCTTCAGAAATTTATTTCATAATCAAAAGGTTTTAATGTACACTACCTTTATTATTTTCCCTTTACCATGCAGCCACAGAAATAACTACAGTAACTCTTATTTATATTCAAATTGCTACTGATAAAGTAATCAGGCATAGTCAAATTAGTACACAATTGTAAAATTGAAGATAAATAATTAAATATTCAATTTATAAGAATATTTCAACAAAATTAAACCTTCCAATGTGAGTTTTAAAGGGGGATTCATCAAGTAGGCCACTCTGAGCAGACCCTAAATTAAGCACATACTCAACCCGTGTGTGGTTTATTTTAAATTTAGTTATAAATATATAAATGCGGACAACATCACATACATTGCTCTGAACCCAAAGTAAGTAGCTAAAGCACTTGTGTTATGGAATTCAGTAACAATGAAGGTATCACATACACCCAGACCCGAGGTAATGTAGAAAAGTTGGTTTCTACATTGACCCGTCCGGGGGTCGAACCCGGGACCTCAGAGCTAGCGACACCTTGAAACCGGTGCGTACGCCACTCGACCACGGAGGTCGGTAAATAATTATATTGAATAATTAAAATATGAATTCATTGTTATGTAGGTAGTTAGTATGTTTGGGGTTTGTAGCGAAGCGCGATATATGAAGAACCTATAGGTCAGGAATTAAACTAAATTACAATACGTTTTTAAATATTATTTTACCAATTGTCTTCTAGAAAATTAGCCATAAAATGGGTGTAGCCATTTTGTTAACCGTGTAAGCAATGAATGGAAAGTAAGGAAATCGATTTAACTAAATAAATTAATAAGGTCAACAAATAGTGTATTCACTATTCGTCATCACCATTAGGATAGGTGTATTGATCATCTGTTTCTTATTGAATTGAATATCTGTTAGGTTCGTCTATGCAACTATATATAGAAATATTATCTATTAACTTTCTAAAGATACGTTACCTAATTAATATATATTTTTTTCTACTCCAAGTAGCAGTGATTGCAGCTGTCACGGATTCATCATTCATCCTAAAACAAGTTGCTTTCAAGAGGCGTAAACATCGTCATAATACATTTAGTGGCATGAAGGTTAGCGCAAGTAATCATATAGGTAGACATGCACACTTAAATGTAATTGACGTAATGATGTTCACTATCCATCATTTTATTACCTACAATAAGATTTCTTTTTGCTAAATAAACATGGCCTTTACTAAGCACGCATTCGATTGTTTTTATATTTAAATATACATAAAAGTCATTCGGTAGTATTATCTCATTGAGAGGAAGAGGAAGGCAATATAAAAACACTTTATTTTGAAGTAATTCAATGTTTAATTAAAACGTCATGATCAAGACAAAAGTAACAGCATCAAATGTTCCAAAAATGAAAAACTTTGTTACAATAGTCATTAACGATATAGTAATCATTATAAATCTGTTTATACACAATACTTTTATCTATATGTAAAGTAACCTGTTTTTTAAAGTAAAGCGACTGATTAGTTTGTTGCAAGTTTGCAATAGAAACATGTTAACAATGTATATGAAGATTTATTTAATTTATTCAACCCGATAAAGTGGCTCCAAACACATGTCATGCCAAAATGCAGTTATTGAATGCATGCCGACATGCATTCGGAATACAAAACTTACCTAGTAAAAATTCAAACTATTCGAGTGTATGATTGCATTTAAAGATAGTCATTCCGATGCTGATAAATATAAAAGTGATGAAATATTTGCGTCTGTGTTATCTATGCTAGTTCTATACAAACCTGAGTAAAAACACCAAGTGTCCTTGTAATGTCAAACATTTTGTACTACATTTCAATATCAAATTATCATGATGCAGTTGCTCATCCGAATTATAAAAAGTGGTAGACGGTAAGTTTAAGTGTTTAGCTATCTGAACTTTAACGTTTGCTTATTAGTATACAATTAAAATAGTTTATTGCATCAAAAGTAGCTGTTATTATATTTTCATATTAGGCAGAGGCGACACATCCCGAGACGCAACGAGAGAGGATGATAATGGCACGTGACATTTCGTAATATCATGCAAAAACACATAAAGGAATAATAATATAATGTAATGTACTTAAATTCATTCAATTAAAATTATAGTTTCTAAAAATCAAAAATATGTAGACGTGCAGTCGTCAAATTATTAATTCATTAATGATCATAATTAAGTCAGTTGATAATATTGTATACAAACGATATTATATACTATGTGTCCTGTACTTTATGTTGGAGATAGAACATACAATACATTTTGTAACTATCACCTAACAGAAAATAATAAAAAATATACTTGCTATATTACAAAAAAAAAGTAAATAAAAATAGCTCAGCAACACTGAATTTCCGATTTATCTAACACCTTACAAACAAAACGGAAAATACGTAAAAAAATAACAAAATAAATGTAGCTCAGGAACACGGAGGTGGAATCCTATAGCCCTTAACAAAATCTATTTATATTTTAACCATCTATTGGTGTATTTAGTTTTACTTAATCTATTCAATTCCTATACTATAATGAGGCGCATCCTACCTCGGAGTCATACAACAAGCGCATGCATCCCGGACCGAATGCTATTTTAACTTTATTAAGCACTATTATCTTTGCAACATTAAGTCACCTCGCTTTTCACGTTAATTATAAAGTAAATCAGAATATGAGCTAAACTGTTGTCACTTGTGTCGTTTGCACGCGCACCCGTCAATTACCGCCGGCATTCGCGTCGTCGGTCGGGGTCGGCTGCGTATTCTGTAACAGAGAAAACATTTAAGCGTATTTCCGATATTCAACGATCTGGTTAATATTAAATGTAATATATACCTTTGTTACCTATCTACAAAGTAATAAATAAGTGAGGTAGGGCTAATAACACAACTATCGAGGTTTAAAAATATAAGTAAATATGTACCGAAGTATCGTCAGGGCTCAGTCCAGCCCACTGCACGAAGGAAGGCAGGTCTCGTGTGGGCAGCTCGGCCGCCAGCGCCTTCACGCGCAGGTTGCGGTCGTCCGTCAGCAGCACCACTTCGCGCACACGACGGGCTACCTTCGGAGTCTCTCTACCATCGTCACTACGAGTGTCTGCAAAACATACAACTTCAAATTCAGTCTTCAGTTGATGATGCAATGTTTGACACTACGAAATGGAATGTAATAGAATCTGGCACTCATACCATTTTTATACTAGAGTTACACAAAGGATAACTTTTATTACGTTAAGCAGACGTTAACGAGAATTACGAATAAAACAGCGGGGCGCAACTAGTACGGAATAAAGCTCGACACTAACACATTTTGTCGCGCATCGAACTTTAATTAAGGAAGCGGCATTCTAACAAATAATCCGCGGCGCCAGCTTAGATAAAATCACCGTTCACGCGAGCTAAGATATGTACTAACAGGCCGCCACCGTCTGGCCGGCGCACTGCGCGACGGACGCGGCCACTGTTCCGCCGAGCGCACGCGCTTAACTATTATCTTACAACTAATTTTGTTGGACTGAAATATAGACGTTGCCCGCTATTGACACTGGTGATGTGCTTCGGTTGGCTGTCATTGCCAACTTTAAAATGTAACACCAGAAGTAGACTAAATAATTTAGCAGAAAGAATGATATTATGTCTGATAAATTAAGAAACATTGACAGCTATTGTGCGAACGTTATGTTATCTACTTAATAAAATATAAGATTATTTATTGAACATTAGTAATAAAGTTGTTGTTGACCCGGAATTTATCGCATAATATTGTAATTAATTATTGCCGCCCACTACCCACATAACGAAAATTTGGTAAGAGCAACAACCAGGGACAGAAACAGAACATTAAGAAAACTAGTCAGTAAGTTCAATGAAGGAAAAATCGAAACAAAAGCCAATTTAAAAACCACATGATCACATCCATCATGTGGACTTACAGTTCACGTGATCTTGGAAAATTCACCCTGCACAGTATGTATTTACTGTCTCAGTGTACACGGTATAATATCGGCTTGAATTAGAACCGGATGCATCACTTATACAAAGAGCATAGTTTCTGCATCCGATCATACTTTTTTATTCATTGATTTTTCACAGACCCACCAAACATGACTATTGATATGATTTTAAGATGGTGCTTTTATATCACAAAAAATATGCGTAAATATTATATTTTGCATATAATTGTGTGCCGCCTAATGCTATGGTTTATAAACGGTTAATTGAAAAAAAGATCAGCAGGAAAATACCCAAAAAATCTCGTTTGTTGCCGAGGAGGCAGTTAGATATACATAATTTAATTGAATAGGTAGGTATTTGGTGTCCGAAATTTTTCAGGTAGACAGTCAGTCAGGAAGACAATGGCTATTGACATGCACAAAGTAAAATTTTTACATGCGATCAATGGATAAAAATACTTCTTTGTTTTCTTTGTGGCTACTTCGAGGTATACCCTATTTAATAAAAAAAGAATTATCAAAATTGTCAGCAACAAAGTTGTCAGCTTTCATTTATGAAAACAATCTCCTTAGCCATTTTCAATCTGGATTTAGACCTGGACACAGCACCGTTTCCACCCTCCTCAAAGTGATTGGCGATGTTAGGTCGGGTATGGAGGACTCCAAGCTTACTGTTTTAGTATTAATTGACTTCTCAAATGCCTTTAATGCCGTCAATCACGATATCCTTTCCTCTATCCTGTCCTATCTTATGATCTCTCAACAAACGTTGGATTGGTTCTCTTCTTATCTTCGGGACCGGCAGCAGTCAGTCCGTGTTGGTGATTCTTCGTCAGCATGGAGTAAACTGGAATGTGGCGTCCCACAAGGCGGTATTCTTTCTCCTCTTCTTTTTTCTATTTTTATTAATCTCATAACAGTCAATCTTCAGTGTTCGTATCATCTTTACGCCGACGACTTGCAACTGTACTTCCAGTCCAGTGTGGATGATATTTCCGACGCTGTCGGCAGAGTGAATCGAGATCTTGACGCTATTAACAACTGGTCAAAGGCTTTTGGTGTGGCTGTAAACCCATGCAAGTGCCAAGCGGTGATATTGGGCAGCCATCGCGGGATCAACAAGTTGAATGGCGTCATCATTCCACCAGTAATTTTCAACGGCGCAGTCATTTCATTAAGCTCTAGTGTCAAGGACCTCGGTTTATTCATTGATTCTACGCTGGGCTGGCAGACACAGGTTGCGAATGTCAACCAGAAAGTTACAGAAATCTTACGGGTACTGTATCGCCTTAAAAAGTTTCTACCATCTACTACGAAGGCAATGCTGGTGCAATCCTTAATATTTCCCATAATTGACTATGGTGATGTGTGTTACTATGACCTGAATGCAGATCTCCTCAACAAACTTGACCGGCTTCTGAATAACTGCATTCGATTCGTTTTCAACACTCGGAAATTTGACCACGTTTCCGCCCACAGGTCACTGTTAAAATGGTTACCTATAAGACAGCGCCGTTGTGTGCGGGCCCTGACGTATCTGTTTTCTTTACTTTACTCTCCTAACTGTCCTTCTTACTTAACTTCTCACTTCAAATTCTTGTCTTCTAACCACTCTAAATGTCTTCGTTCTTCCAACAATCGATTACTACTTTGCCCTTCCCACCGCTCTGATTTTCTTCACTCTACGTTCTTTGTCCAATCTATACTTCTTTGGAATTCGCTTCCTACGGAGATCAGGATGGCACCGAGCCGCTTTTCATTTAAAAAGAAGGTTCGTGATTACTTTTATGAACAAACTCTGGCAGAACCAACTTAGCTGTTTTGTTTTAGAAAAATCCCTTCATGTTTTATCAGTTTACCTGGCTACTTAGCTGTTTTTACTATTTATTAGAAGTCTTATGTATTTATATATATATTTATTTTTATTTTATGTTATATATTTGTATGTATTTTTTGTATTAAGTATACATAATTTATTTACACTTTTATTTTTTCTCAATTTTGTGCTCGTGCATCTACCACGATTTGTTTTCTGCATCACCCTAAGGTTGACTGGCAGAGAATGCCTTTTGGCATTAAGTCCGCCTTTGTGCAACAGTGTGCAAAAAGTATTAAATAAATAAAATAAATAAAATCGGACTACTCTGTAATAAGTTACGCGTGGTAATACATTACAATCAGTGAGTGAACAATCAATCAACCCCTATTTTCCTATCCTTAGGGTGGGAATTCTTTTTCCCAATTTATATGGGACCAACTTTGGAGTATACCCTTTCCAATATAATAAGAATTACCAAAATCGGACTACTCTGTAAAAAGTAATGCGTGGTCAAACATAAAAATAATTTAAAAAATTAAAAAAACACGCCTGCCATGTCAAAAAAAAAATTAAAAACAAGTCAAATATTTGCAGTCGGGGGACGATTACTTGGAACAATTCATTACAGGTCCCCGACTGCAAATATTTGACTTGATTTTAATTTTTTTTTTTGACATGGCAGGCGTGTTTTTTTAATTTTTTAAATTATATTTTTTTTATTTAGTACCTTTTAGTGATAAATACTATTTTATAGAGCACTACAACACAAAAACATGACACAACACAAAAAAAATCGTTCGGAACCCTTTGCAGGCGATTTCGACTCACACTTGACCATTTTTTAATATCCACATAGCCTATGTCACTCGGGATAACTCAACCTCCTTCGTTTTTTTCGTCGGTTAATAAGTATTTGATGGTAGTGTGTCGCAACATACCGGTGGCGTCAGTGGGTGCGAGCGTGGCGGCAGTGTTGGCGGCAGTGTTGGCGAGCAGGCCGAGCGCGGTGGCGAGCACGCGGTCGTCGTTGGTGGCGCGCGCGGCGGGCTGCTCGGCCGTGCAGGCGCGCGACGCCAGCAGCGAGCCGCGCGACGTGGCCAGCCGCAGCGCCGCGCCCGCGCCCGCCACCCAGCCCAGCGCCGCGCCCGCCGCCGCGCCCACGCGCGCGCAGCGCCGCAGCCCCTCCAGCTCCGACATCACTACACATGTACACGCTTACCATAGAAACTGTTTATGTACTGGGACAATAGCTGATGCATGGTCCAGAGTGCTTTTTACTGGATTCACAATTTAGATGAAAAGTGTTGGTAAGAATGATTAACCAAAACATGAAACCAACTAAATCTTTTATATAAGTACGATAACAATAAAAACATTCGTCAAAGAATCAAAGGGCCCAATGAAGTAAAATCGGATTCCTAATGCGAAGAATATAAAATAAAAAATAAATACATTTAAATACACTAGCTGAGTTGAATACTAACCGACAACAGGGACAGCCAGGGTGTAAGGCTGCGAGGGCGCGTCAACGATGGCTTGTAGCAGCGACAGGTGGTCGATGAAGCAGTTGGTGTCGGGCACCAACAGCCGAGGACGAACTTCCACCTCCGCACCCACAGAGCCGCCGCGCAGTATTTCCTAAAACAATAGCAACATAATGATTAAAAATAAAGTAATGAATCATCTCTGATCTATTTATAATGGATCATTACAAACAACTTACACTTTAAGTGCGATAAATAACATCTATGTCAAAATTAACCTTATTTTTTGTAATACTTAAACGGTAAATGAAGTTATATTACTGTATACACTCTCTAAAGTACAGAATTCGTGACGGTACATACTTGCATACGCTGTCGATGTTTTTCGAGCGTAGCTTTCCTGGTCTCGAGTTGTTCCTTGCGTCGCAGGAGTTTGCGAGTGGTTTCGTCCGTGCCCTCTGCCTCCTTGCCCTCGGTGTGACTGCTGGGGCCACTAGCAGCTTCGCTTGCGTTGCTCTCGTCTTCAGAATTTTCCGACTGCAAATAAAACAAATTTTTAGCGTATTTGAATTTATTTTGTTATACATTACGTATCACAAACAATAAGTGAAATAATAATGTTTATACAGATGTCGTTAAGAAATATCTTTAATTTCAAATAAGGTAGGTGAACCATGGAAGGCCACACTACCAAATAAACAGTTATTATTCGTTTATTTACTGGATAAATGAAACAAACAAATATTTAAGTAATACTTTGTTATGTTACGTAACATATAAAAACCACTTCTTTTTATTGTAGATTTAATAAATATTGATAGAACTTAAGTTTCATTGAACTCTTCCAAATGGCCTTGCTAGGAACAAGGCTTCTTGGAAGGCCATTATAAAAAATCAGTCATCTAACACTGAAGTTCAATAAATAGCGATTAAATCTACAATTAAAAGAAGTGGTTTACATGTTACATAATGAAACAAAGTATTACTTAAATATTTGTTTGTTTCATTTATCCAGTAAATAAACGAATAATAACTGTTTATTTTTTAGAGTGGCCTTCCATGGTACCTCACCTTATTTTAATGTCGTCGATTCTCGATATCAATAAAGCGAGGGACTTTACTGCCAAAATAGTAGCGCGAGCGATTCGCCGCCGCGTCTGTGGTTTCCAGTTCGATGGGTGTTTGTGTTAATAGAAGGAATTTGTCATCACATGGCAATAACTACGAAATTTTAATGTTTGGCCTTCGAAGGAGCATGGCCTTCCATGGTCCACCCACCTTATGTATATAATTTTTAGAGATACAATATTCGGAGAATATAAAGATGAACGAGAAACATGAGTGGACCTTTGCCATCTTATAATTCTAGTAGTATATTAATAAGCTCTTTAAGATTATAAGCAATTAAACTTTTCTTTGTGCCTTAACCCCCTTATTCCAAAACGCGGACTTTATAAAGTTCTATTACTAAACTAGGTATCAACGATGGTACCAAGTAAAACGTTATTACAAAACGAAGTTTATCACTTGTTGTGGTACTAACTATGGTACTAAAGATAAACCAACGAGACCCCTAGTTCAACTATGGGACTAGCCTTAAATATGACAACGACTTCATTTGACGTTTGAGTTGCCTTAATATGTCAATTTGTAAAATACATTATTTATTTAATTTCATATGATTTCTCCAAATTATATTTTAAATCAATAAACATGATGGATTTGAAACACCCAATGGAGACGACGATCTGTGAGACGTTGGCAGTGTGTAAATCGTTTTGAATTGAGTGATAACGATTTTAGATTCAAGTATAGATTTAGAAAATAAAGAAAATTGTGGTTATTTGTGAGGATTTAGCCCGCGTCCCTCGAGGTTGCCCTTTGCGTCCTAAATTTCAAGTGCTTTGCGTATTACGTAACTGGGCTCGCCATGAACGCTATACAAGAAGCATAAAAATGCAGTGATCTGAAATACGAGAAGATCTGTTTCCTGACGAAAGAGAATAAGAATAAATTAATTAACAGTTATCTGGAAACAATCATTTCATACTTAAGGACATTCCTAAACATGGAGATATAGTTTTAAACATAAATTTGTTTTTATATTATTGAAATAAAGAGTAATGTATGAGGAGACTCGATCTATTACATTGAATGACTGTTATACGTTTAACAAATTTTTATGTGTTTCATAAATTAAAAGCCCGCTTATATTTTAATCTACTGTACTGGTGTTTTTCTTACTTTGAAATAAAGCTATTTCTAACTTGGATTATAAAGGGAGAGTGCAAAAAAATATTTTGGTTTAGGCTGGCTCTACACAGGGCGCGTTCTTCGAGCGCGCGGACAACGCGAGCACTGCGCTTACTTTGTAACAGTAACAGAGCAGCGCGGCGCAACCGCTGCTTTCTATTAGCTTAGCGCTCGGAGGGTGCACAGCGTGAATGCCGCGTACCCTCTGAGCTCGCGTCGCGTTCTATTGGGGTGTATCCGAGTGCGCAGCTCGCGTTCAGTTACTGTAATTGATAAGTGCGCTTCCATAGCGCAACTCATGCAACCCACTCGCACAGTGCGCACGAGTGGCTCTTGCGTCTATAGCTCCGTTCGCGACTCTTCGCGAACTCGCGAACAATTTACAAGGTACACATTCGACGCGCGTTCGCCAGATCTGGACGCCTCCAGCTCGACGATTCAGCAAGCTAGTCTCCCATAGAATGTGACTCGAGCTCAGCGGGCGCGCTGCCGCGCATGCTTTGTTCGCATCGCGCGCCCGCCTAGTGTGTAGGAGGACTAATATCAAATGACGCTAGTGACGCATGCTCGGGTCATGAAATGGGTTTTATTACACGCAAGTTTTAGAAAAAACTATCAAGATGAATATTAAAAAAGAAAAGAATTAGTATAAATAAAATAAAGTAAATAAGATAAAATCAATAATACGCATTCTAGTGTTGATAAATATTTTTTTAAATCATTTCAAATGTGACTATAATATTCATGTTTTCAGAAACGGAACGTTGCTGGAAATGAAAATAACATTAAACCTCATTATTCTAAACATTCAACGAATGACTATGAATGAATCAATGAGTTTTTTCGTTTTGAATCTGTAGTCATTATTTATTTCGATAACAAGTTCGGTACTTGCTGATTCTTGCTTGTTCGTCGTTTTGTAATAAGATATTATTTTAGTACTGGAACTTTCGGTAGTACCGTAACAAACCTAGACATGTAAGTCTTGGTTTAGTTCCAGTACTTGAGAGTTTTTTGTAATAAGACGGTAATAGTTTTTCCTTTTAACACTTGAATCTAGGTTACTACAAAAATAAGCTAGATGGCGTTGAATTACATTTTTTTTGTATTTTCGATGCATTTTTGCTGGTTTATTTTTATCACCTAAATTATCGAGTTTTGCGAATCAGGTAATACGGTAAGTTTATTGCTGTAATCACAAAGTTCAATTATACAATTTCAAGCTGCATTAACACTAATTAGTCAGGTAGTCTGTGTGCTATAAAGTTTGCCAATAAACCATCGTAACAAACATTAACATTTATATTACACACATAAAATTTACACCACAATCATTATATTTTATTAGAATATCTAATAACGAGAGATGAGAATGTAAATAGGATTCTGCTTCCTTATACCTGACCTGTAAAATAGGTCTTACACTATATCTTTGTTTAAAATTATAAAAAAGTTGGTTATTGATTGGAAATAAGCATGTTCTCAAAGCTAATTTGTTAGGTTTGATCAATATGTGGTTTATTTTAGTAAGGGACTTAAATACATAATCATTCTCATCAGATACTTAGTTACACTTTCATGTAATGTGTTGAAGGGCGCCTCATCAACTTTGATTTTACGTAATTACAATTCCACAAAAGTGCATAGATAAGAAAATAAGTTACGGCATACCTGATCAAACTTCGCTAGCTTAGCAACAAACTTAGGTTTAAGATTATTATTTAAAAAAAAATAAAAAACCCCCGCTACAAAATCTAAGTTCCCTTTAAAAAGTAAAAAATAATAAAAAAAAAAACTCAATCTTAAAGTACCTATGTATGTTTTAATAATTCTAAAAAAAACGTCGCGTTGGGGGACCGCTCATCTTAATTTTGTTTTTAAATTCATCTATGCTGCTAAATTAGGTAATAGACTATTTGCAATTAAATTGTTAAGTTTGGAGCGGTCCCCAACGCGATGTTTTTTTTAGAATTATTAAAACATACATAGGTACTTTAAAATTGAGTTTTTTTTTTATTTTTTACTTTTTAAAGGGAACTTAGATTTTGTGGCGGGGGCTTTTTTAATTTTTTATTTTGTACTTTTTATAGGTACATACTTATTATAATGTAGATTATGTTATGTTGTAAATAATTCAGTGCGCTTTCATTTGAGACCCCACTCGAGTATATTTGCAGATATTCGGTTACTCTTACCCACTTTTACCCCCACAACTTTAAAACGGCTCAACCGATTTTCATCAAACATGTCTAAGAACACTCGCAGATAATCCACCTTTAATATAAAAAAACTAAGTTGAAATCACTTCATCCGTTCGGGAGCTACGATGCCACAGACAGCCACACACCCACCCACACACAGACACGTCAAACTTATAACACCCCTCTTTTTGCGTCGGGGGTTAAAAATGTACAAGTATATATAAAGGAGTTACCAGTTGTTGTAGTGGAGGGTGGTGTGGCTGCACTCGCTGCACGGCGCTGATGTAGCGCGGGGCAGAGTCCGCCGGGTACTCCAGCCGCAGCACCGGGGGCTCCACGCCTACCAGGTATCTATAACATCATACATAAGTCAGTATAATCATAACACCCTACATATATTTCAGAATCTAAAATGACAACCACAAACATGTAAATTTACGAATTTAGCTAAGCTTTACGATACTTCTTGACTGGCCAAGGTTTATTGCTTGTAGTTCACGGCATGAACAACTAACAACTAACTCATGGTTATCCAAAAAAAAAGAACATAATCAACGAACACACTCATGAAAAAAATACTTGATCGTTGATGATTCTGAACAGATTTAATATAAAGATCGATAGCGTAACAAGTAATAGAACATAAGAAAAACTAATATTTTCTTTTTTTAGACTGGAGCCTCTAAAAACGAAAAATACAAAGTTGACTTCATAATTAAATGACATTATATTCAAACTTCAATACTAACTCAGTCCCAAAGAACAGCAGCTTGCTTATCCGGAGCGCGTGCTCGGCGGCGTGGTGCTGCACGGGTTGGTCGGCGCGGACCCACGCCACGGCCGGCTCCATGTACATGAGCGGCGTGAACCCGCCCAGAGACGCGTCCTCGGGCAGGCGGACGCACACGTAACCTGGATATACACATTTAGTATAAAAAAAAGTACTATATATAGTAGGAGTATAAAGTAGAAGTATAAAATACAAGTAATACACGAGAAATTAAACCTAATTTTGTGACAGTTTGTTTTACGATAGAAAAAAAAAACATTTTGAAGATCCTTTTAGAAAATGAGAGAAGTCAGACAGAGTTAGAGGAGTGGTCAGAAATTTCGTAGTTGTAAGTTCCATTTTAAAGGAACATTACCTACTAAATTAAATTTAAATAGATTCATAATATGTAATCTGACGAGGATAATACAATGAAATGGGAAACAGCTTAATAAAAAAATCATCAGAGTAAACATGCAAAAGCTTACTTAAACTAAGATATCAAACGTAGTTTTAAAGAGTAGATACATCCTTACAGCGAAAATAGACAGAGCATAACCGTTCCTAAGTAAGGCATCGTTGTTCCCAATAGATAGAAACAATACCTATAAGTTCGGAGCGCTTACTTTCTAGTTTAACGCTAACTGCCATGATAAGAGTTCATGACAATTATTGCCGGCGACGTTACCGCGTTCCTGTCATGTTTAACTCTAAAATGTTGTAAACTAGATAGAGATCACGTCCTTTACCGCTATTAACGAAGTACTAAAAATAAAGAATATTTACTACTAATATGGTCATAATAGTGTCAACTTCTAAGGCACACCTTTCTAAAGATCAGGCTTCGAACAGGGTTTGAACAACATGCAGTTACGTCCATATTATCTTTATACGATCTACGGCAGCTGCAACACTAGATTCATAGTTACCAACAGAGCCGGTGCGAGAGACATGATTTTAATGACGAGAATTTACTTTTATCTCGCACATATTGAACATCTGATAAAAATTGTTTGCACAGAGCATTCACCGTCTAAAATTCTAATTCAAAGTACCTTGCCTATCTGAAAACAAGTTAGTGTTACTATGCGAATGATAAAGACAAATAAGCCTGTCCAAATAGGTAATTTGAATACAAAAAAGTGTTATTAAAGACGTTGACAAAATTGAATGACCTAATGCGGTTAATGCGTGCGAACAATATCACACCTCTATGAACTCCTAAGGGAACGTTAACATATAAAGGAAAGCTCACCTTCTTTTATTTCGTTTTCAAACTGTATCGTCTTGTCATCAAGAGGTTCCAGTATATTCATAAGTTTGGCGAGCCAATCCCATGGGTCGTTATCGGCACTGAAGAAAAATAATAATTAGGAGATGACGATAAATAATTACAAATAAATAAAGATGGAAACAATTTAAAATTAAACTTACTCCATTTCAAAATTGTCGAAAGATGGTGGTGGATTCCATACACTACTGTGACACAACATCCAGTCGGACCACACCTAAAAACAAAAATAACTGTAATGAAACAATCACACTTAATAAATTATGAACATATAAACACGCGCTCACACGTTTTCATTTAATTACAGGTTGCTTCGCACCAACGTAATAGGCATAGTTTAACTGTGCCTCTGAACGTTAAAGAATGAGATTCGGCTGGTATTACGGTAAGCCACAAATCAAAAGTTAGACCTAATAATTATATAACTGGCGATGCAACTTATCAAAACGTTGCGCAAAATTTTAAAAGAAAATATTAATGTTTTTTTTCTATATTCTTCTAACAAAAAAATGATTTCAAGATAAGTCTTATATGGTTTTCTTATGGAACTCACGGCTAAAAGTGGACCAAGCTTTCAAATAAAAAAAGAATCATCAAAATCGGTTCACCCAGTCGAAAGTTCTGAGGCAAAAAAAAAAACAGTCGAATTGAGTACCTCCTCCGTTTCTGAAGTCGTTTAAAAAAGGGGAGTTATACGGAAGTCGATGTATATTGTTGCATGTAAGCATATATGATGATTGAGCTGACCTTGATAGCAGGCAGTAACAGCAGTGCATCGGTGTGATGTTGCGACTGCGGCGCCTCCGGCAGCAGCGCGCAGCAACGCTCCAGCATGGCGCCGAACATCAACAGCGACACGCCGAGCGCGCACTCCAGCCACGCCGTACGCTCGCCACCGGTCTTGCCTGACACGCAAATAATACATCATTAATATTTCAATCATTTCTGTATTAAGGGTTTTCTTTTGATTATAACTAATTGCTGCTTCATCCTGCACATATACCAATTTATTTGGATTCGGTGTAAAATGTTTTGTTTTCTTCCATTTTAACTAAGCAATAAGCAGTGCAGTGCAGTGCAAGTGCCCTCGTCCTACTTAACTTAATCTATGCTGTGCCCGACAGGGTCCATAATTTTGACTATTATTTACTTCCCTACCTACTCTTATGTACACATTCTCAATTATTTATTGCGTATGGTACGCAATAAATAATTGAGAATTTACTTGTCAAGCTATCAATCAGTAATTTCCCTTCGTTTATAACTTCTGATAGCTATTTTTCACACTTTTTAAACTTCGTAACTTAGGTACGCCATATTATTGGCAATCAGAAGAGCAGACCTAGCTACTGACCAAATCAGATAATAGAAAGGCTTCAACAAGTAGTAAGTCCGGAGACTATATTGAAAAACTATCTTCAAAAAATAATACCATAAATTACTTTGACGCCTAAAATACTTTGATTACTTTTCTAGAGCTAAAATAAAGCTGAATTCCCAACTGCACAAACATTGTTAAAAGACAATATTTAAATTTCGTGTGATCGACAACTTGTACAATTTACATATTTCAGTCAAATATTTATTATGTTAAGCTGTATGTGCATACAATCGTGAGTCTAATCCATATGTATGTACAAAGCAGTTTGCATTAATCAGTAAACGATCAGGACCAACCGGAACTAGCTACCTGATGAATCATCGTGTTCTCCGTGAGCAAACAGGTACCTACGTCGAAATGAAATAAACGTGACCCGAAACAATCAAATGCTGTTTTTATACCGCATGCTAACATTTTTCCTATGAAATCATTAATATAGTTCCTTGTCCCTATGAGTAATAAATGAATAATAATACAATAAATAAGCATTACATAAAAAAAACTTCATTCATGACTTTTCAAATTACATTTGAAAGCCAACCTTCAATATAAATAGACAAGGACGTCATCTATGCTGACGTTCTAGTAATAAAGAAACAAAGCTTGATGCTTCTGAATAGTGATAGAAATACGTCGTCATTGGATCATACACGGACAGCTCATCGGTCGCTCCGAGCCGGTCCGATATAAATAGTCGTCTAAAAATACACAGCACGGATTGCACCTGCAAACGTAGAACACCTACTATACTGCTTAACAAATACCTGGATAAATAGACGCAGAGAAATGCCTTGCCAAGGAAATTCGTTACGTATGTCATAATAAATTCAAGCGCAGTAAAATATTAAATGGGACGAGGGTGGAGATAAAGGAGTGTCTGGATGTCAACTATATAAATGAAATCTACATTCTTGCCGTAAATAATTTAAGGCAGTACGCAGAGTATCTGTATACACCAGTACGGTGTTACACCCTTTTCCATAAACATTATATGAACATGTTATATCAGTACGTTTACGAATGCGACTGTTGTTTTTCTAAAAGGTGAAAGGTACTTGCGTGTATTCTGTGTACAGTTATCCAGAGTAGGGTTTTGTAATACTGTACTCTAAAAATTGTACTTTGGTTGATTTATGTGTTTTTTGTACATGAACCGTTATCTTGTACATCTTTCCAGGAACTTTTCTTGTCAAAAACACTGCCAAAGGGCATCTGCTTACCGAACATCGTAATAAATGGTTTGGTACGCCATAATTTTTCTATAATAATTCAAAACATCATTACGAGTAATGGCGTAAAAGAGTGGTCGTCCCCGTGCCGATGCCGAGTCAGTTTGTTGAACCTGTCGCCATCAAATGTGTGCATTTGTGCGGTGCGCGGGCGCAGGCGGCTCGGCGGCGACGGAGTGCAGTGCATCAACCTCCAATAACTTGTAATTTGTAATTACAAACCTTTACTGCGCCCGGACGGAGCCGCAGGAAATAGCCACGTTTACAGCTCACGTTATACATTAATTTCGTAAATCGAATACGTGTACACCATAGCATTTCCATTACTTGTAAATATTTTTAGCTCTTAGTATCCGATTATTTGTTCCAAGTAATTAAATCTAATTAGAAGGCAATCTTGAACGAAACGTCTTACTTATTGATAAGCAAATTTAGTTAATCGCTTATTTAGGGACACTCAAAAGATGCCGAAACGATTGATATAAAAGCTAAATTTATGTATGACCGCAGCGCACCGCTTTTTATTATGCAGTAGGTAGGTATTTTTTGCCCGTTACTGTTTTTTTACAGAAAGGTCAATTACACACCGTGTTTCTTTAACACACCTTTTTATATTATAATTCAACTATAAGTTTAAATAATACATGTGGGAAATCTAAGATTGTTTTATTTAAGCGCCATGTCGAAAGGGATATTTAATGTCGAATTACTTTTTTTTGTATTTGGTTTACACTTTTCGGTTCCTAGTTGCAAAACAGCAGTTCGGGGTATATCTGAGATTAGTGCGAGTATCAGTAATCTCTAGATCGGTCGTCGCAGTCGAAAAGGTCTTATAACATTTTCCTCTGTCTTCTTTAACCTTACACCCCGTGATCAATTAAGGTGTTTCAATTACCCAAGGATTTAAAAATACAAAAAAAAATATATAATTCCTGAGTATTTATAAATACATAGTACCGAAACGATTATGTTCTCTTGCTGCTTAATATACATAATTCATTATCATATCATTAATCATACAAATTTCCAAGATACGTTACATAAATTACGCATGCATACGGAACCTTCCGTTGTAAGTGATGCCGGGATTACACATCACAAAAGTTCTACGCTACATAGTAAGTCCATACGCGGTTAATTAAGAATTTTATAATCTTGTTAATAGATGTTGTGTAGCGTATATAAACTTATTTCATGACTCATAATTACGTGTTGACTGTTGAGGCTAGTCAGTACTTTTACCTATAATAGATATAATATCGTATCGCCTGTCTGACTCTTTGTTTAGGCCTCGTCTTATGGATAAGTTTTCACTCTTAGATTAAAGTATGTTTATTGATTAATCTATGTACACATTTTATAAGTTCATTTTTGGGTATGGTAAGATTGTTTCTTAATATTGTATGTTAAGGAAGTAGCAGATAAATAATTTTAAAGATAAAAAATAAATAAATTTAAAAAATAAAAAAAAACCAGACTGCATAAAAAACACTTCAAATAAAAACTGAAAAGTAAAAAACAAGTTCAATAAGTCTAGAAGTGTAGATAGCAATGTATTGATTATTTAACAAATTTAATAATCAATACACAATCAACCTAATGAGAAACATAATTGACTGTAACAGTCGGGGTTTAACCCATTAAATAAGCTAGACTAAAATCATTCAATATGGGTCCCGACTGTGACAGTCAATTATGTTTCTCATTAGATTGATTGTGTAATGATTATTAAATTTTTGTACTAATAACATTGCTATCTACACTTCTAGACTTATTGAACTTGTTTTATACTTTTCAGTTTTTATTTAAAGTGTTTTTATGCAGTCGGGTTTTGTTTATTTTTTTAATTTATTTATTTTTTATTTAACACTTTTTAGTTAAAATCATAATACGTCTAGCTTCGAAACTGTTCTGTTGATTCAACTGCACATAACCCATCTTGGCAGTCGGGTAATAAAATAGGTACTTAACTTTTTAATCACTATAACTGCATAGTATAAAAACAAAGTCGCAAGCTGTCTGTCTGTCCCTATGTATGCTTAAATCTTTAAAATAATCAAAACTAAACATAAGAAAAAATCAGCACAAACTTGCAGCCCTGGTAGGCTTTTATGTACTTTCATGGTGGTGGAACTGGCTATCCACCTAGCGTACGGCATTCGAGTATGTATTTAGTTTGGATAAAGAACAATTTTTCAGATAGTATTTTTTTTTACACGTAATTGATATACCATTTTGGAATCCTCGTTACAAGCCTTTTAATTTGATACCCATATTGTAGCAATCATATTTTTTTTATATTTTTTTACCTCAATCTTTGGCACCTCGTGACCGACATGTTGGTTTTTGTTTGAAATTTGTAGAAAATTGAAAATTGAAAGAACTTTTACAGAACATGAATAGCACAATTTTTGTTTCCTATCATGCAATTACTTTATTTGCACTTCTTCTTTTGCCACTAGAAGCATTGTCTTCTAGACTTTACACCATGAAAGATCTGGAAAAACGTAAAGGCTTTCTTATCCTATTTACCTTTTAGGGAAGCAGCATTGGTTTCGACGGCGAACATGTTGAGTGCCGTTAATTGCAGCAGTCGGGCCGCAGGCGTTGGCAGTGGCTGGCGATGAAGCAGGGCGCGAAACTGACGCAACATCAAACTTGCGCTCTCGTAGAAAGTTTCCATTCTGTCAGGAAACAATAGCATTATTTTGAGTGTTATTATTTAAAGAAAACTTCTGGTATAATACCAGGTATAAGAAATACGTTTAGTTCTAAATAATCAATAATAATATGCAAAGCAATTGGTATTCAAAGTTTATGTTCTTACATGATAGTTCTAAGAAAAGATTCCTTTCAATTCGATTGACATGTTGACAGGTGTAATATTTTATGTGGATTAGCTTGTCGGTCAAATAATTGCATATTATTGCTATGTTGCATACTGATGTTGCAACTATCAACATCATTCTTTTAGCCGTAATAGGGTAGATGACTATGTATGAAAAGTCAAAATTTATTTAGTCCACCATTTAGATAAGAAAAATATAATAAGCAGGTATTGCTTCTTTTATCTAATGAATAAAAAAGTACGAAGATAAACCGCTTTAAAGTTCAGTAGTGGGGGCTTGTGACGTCACGGGTAGGCACAAATTTACCGTACCTCAAAAGAAAAAAACGGAACCCTTATAGGATCACTTCGTTGTCCGTCCGTCCGTCTGTCAAGACCGTTTTTCTCAGGAACGCGTGGAGGTATCAAACTGAAATTTATATTTAATACTCAGGTCTACTGTCCCTTGGAGCTGTAAAAAAATTAAACTTCTAAGCCAAAGCAATCAAAAGATACAGCCGTTTATGCCGCAAATGAGGAAGATGTAAATAAAAAAAAAACGCATTTTTATTGGCTTATCGAAAATTGTAGGTGAATAAAAAAATAACTGCGAAAAAATTATGTCGATATCTCAAGTAGTTAATTTTTTATAAATTTATCAATTTCGTATCTCCCGATAACTTTTTGAGCCGGCCGAGAACCTGTCGTGACGTCACGCCGCCGTACCGCAGGCGACGGGCGCTTGGGCCGGCCGGTGGTTATTTTAAAATTATGATAACTCCTAAGATGTTGATGGAAATCAAGTAATGCCAAAGACAATTTTGTACACAATTAAATACTTGTGATTAATATCACATTTATTTAGATAAGGATTAATATTATTTAGATAAAACGCCTTCGCAAATAATTCATTAATTTAAAACAAATTTGATTTCCATAAAAATGCGGTTATCGTATTAAATCTTGAAAGATAGCCATATGTTGTCGCTGACTTTTTTTTAGAACATTTAAAGAGGAACAATTTCGTCGTACATGATTTTTGCCTAACTTTAACCGTTTACGCTGCGCACGCAACGGAAGTTCACAAATAGGGATATTTTTCCGTTTTTGTTACATTTTCCATTGATGCTTCGCCCTATTGGGTGCAGCGTAGTGTTATAAAGTCTGAATCAGTAGTTCCTAAGATTAGCAAGTTCAAGCAAACAAACATACTCTTTAGCTTTAGGTATAATATCAGTATAGATAGGTAGATTTCTCATGTTGAACATTTTGCTCATGTTCGAGAACATGAAAAGCAGCGGAATGCTAAATATTCAGTAGTATATGTGCCCCAATGTTTCACAAAATCCCCTTTTAAAATAAATAAAATTTAAACTTCCTATTGCATTATCTATCTGTGACTGAAAGTTCTGTCAAAATCGGTCCAGCCGTTTCAGAGATTACCCATAGGCAGACAGCGAAACAAAAAAATTAAAACATGTTTTTTTACGTAAGTATGTACCGTATTTGTAGTTAGTGTAATGCTGTTAATATGAAATTACAAACACACTTCAGGTTAAGATATCTATGATAATATAAGAAAGAGGCAAGATTTGATTGATTGTTTCTTTGTTTGCATTGAATTGGCTACGAAATTATTATACCGATTTAAAAAAATCTTTCATCGTTGATTAGCTACACTATCGTTGCGTGAAGTAGCCTATATTATATTAAAATAATAATAGGGATCCTTACTAAAACTCCAATAATGCAACCCGAGGTTCAAAAAATACCTTAATTTATTTTACATCGCGCGCAATAATAAATATAAAATTGTAATAGAAAGATACATAAACAATAATAAAAAAAAAATAACAATCCAATTTTCTTTAGAATGAAATTTAATGTACCTACTCTTTCTTTGTACCCCATTCAAAAAGGTGTTTGTGTGTATGTTTATTAAAATTAATATATTTTAAAATGTTTGTTAAATACTCGTGCGAAGCCGGGACGGGCCGCTATAGATAGAAATAAAGTTTTAGCATTATTTTTCACATTGAAACGATCTTTGCAACAATGACGACTTGTTCTTCCTTTTCATTAATTTACAACACGTACACATACGTACACGAGCACATACTTTTTTATGTCATTTCGGGCACAAATCAGTTTTCAGTTTCTAATATAAATTAATTTTAAACACAGCTTCAAATTTAGCTAAGCTCACAGTAATAGTGTAGACTTATCAAACAAGCCCAAACGCGATGCGATTACGTCATTTATTTAGAGAGTTCCTCGGGCCACCTTCTGGCGCCATCATCAGATCAGCTCGAAAGTACTATAAAATTATATTGTCATCCAAACTTAACAGATATACAAAATTTCAGCTCAATCAGTTAAAGATATCTGTTTCAAAATTAAGTTGCAAGATTCCACTCGTAGCTGTAGGTACAAACGTATACATTGAATGTTAAATAAATGCTTGTAAAGATATATTTTTTGGCGTACTAACTGTTGTATTAGTACAAGGAAGACTATTCAGTAACTATACGCTAGTCTTTTTTCCATATTTAGCAAAATCTTGAAAAATATGCGAGTAACATAAAAATACTGCACGAGATCGTATGTACGGGAGCGGCGGACGGGCGTTGTGACGTCACGCGTTGATCGGGCGAACCAAAACTAAATTTAAGAAAGCCCGACTTTAAAAATTCGTAAAAAATAGAGTTTTTGAGATATCGCTAAAATTTTTTCACCATTGTTTTTCTAATTTTTAGTTTGATTTTTCTAGATGATAAAAAAAACATGCTCATCTTCCTCATTTTCGAAACCCGCTCGGGAATCAAAACTTACAGGGTACTTACTTCCCGTGAACTTAGAATCATGAAAATTGGTACAAAGTAACTTTTTTATAGTACAGATAAAGGAAAAATTGCGAAAACAGTAAATTTTTAATAACATCATGTAATAAAAAATATTTTTGAAAATTTTAAAGGTACTACTTCTTTTCTCATGAACGCGTAGAGGTATTGAATTGCAATTCATATCCAATACTCGGTCTATAAAACCTTTAAGCTGTAACAAAATCAAACTTTTATGTCAACGCAATCAAAAGAAATAGATACACAGGTATCCACAGGTTTGTACGGAACCCTCGGTGCAAACCGGCCAAGTGCGAGTCGGACTCGCGCACCGAGGGTTCCGTTCAATTTGTTCTCCACTCCTGAGAAAAACGGGCGGACGGACGGACAACGAAGTGATCCTATAAGGGTTCCGGACCTCAAAGGGAAAAAACGGAACCTAAAAACCCGTTTTTTCCTTTTGAGGTACGGAACCCTAAAAAGTACGAAGATAAACCGCTTTAAAGTTCAGTAGTGGGGGCTTGTGACGTCACGGGTAGTAGATTATTATGTTTATTGCACAGTGCGACACCAACTGAGACACAAGTACAAGTAGATTATTATGTTTATTGTACAATGCGACACCAACTGAGACACCAGTACAAGTTGATTATTATGTTTATTGCACAGTGCAACACCAACTGAGACACAAGTACAAGTAGATTATTATGTTTATTGCACAGTGCGACACCAACTGAAACACGAGTACAAGTAGATTATTATGTTTATTGCACAGTGCGACACCAACTGAGACACAAGTACAAGTAGATTATTATGTTTATTGCACAGTGCGACACCAACTGAGACACAAGTACAAGTAGATTGTTATGTTTATTGCACAGTGCGACACCATCTGAGACACAAGTACAAGTAGATTATTATGTTTATTGTACAGTGCGACACCAACTGAGATACAGGTTCAATAAGAAACCAACACAGCTTGGGATTTGGAAAGTCTGATGGGGTTCCACTAGCACCTTTTCATGAGGATTCCGATAGCTACAAACACTTATCTACATTTTTTATTCATTAGTGAAGATTAAAAGAATACGTATCAACAACAAATTATTATTGACTTACCCTATTTTTGTTATAAGCTTGCCATGTACATGAAGATAACTGGTAATGAAGTTTTTATTCAACTGTAACAAAAATAAACATACTATATTCAGTAAGATATAAAATTTAATTTATTACGACGGTCTATTGCTTTTGAGAGTTCCGCACATCAAAAGGTAACAAAAGGGACCTTTATAGGATCACTTTGTTGTCCATTTACAAAATTTACAAAATTATATTTACAGTTTGATATTAGTTACATATTTACATGTTATATATAGTGCCATGACACTATACAACACCTAAATATGTTACCTCAATGTAAGAGCGAATTTTTTAACTGCAGTAATATTAGTTTTCGGAAAATTAACTGTAACACTGATGATCAGCAGCATTTGTACAGAACCCTCTGTAAAGATTATTTATAATGAATTACGGAGTATATAATGAGGTTGAGATTTTGAAGAATTTTGAATTTATTTAATTACATCCTTATGTAAAATGTCTTACTTCAACAGATGTCATAGAGGCGAGTTGCTCGTCTCTGGAGGCAGGACGAAACGTGGTGGTCCTGTGTCCGCTGGGCCTCACCCACACCTCTCGTCGCATGCCAGCAGTGTTCTCCGCGTTGCTACCTGATGTCCCGCTTTCCGCGTTCTTTGTCACCTCTAGAGCAGCCCGGCGTTTGCGCTCCGCTGCTTCGTACTAAACAGTTCAAACATAATGTGTGATGACTTGTGCATATCACTAGTACTTGATGTTATAGTATATATTGTTTTCTTATGTTTAAGCGAATGTTAGACAATAAAATAAAACTACTTTTAATGCATTTCATTGCCGTACAAATTACGAAATTTATCGCGGTATAAATGGTCATGGGCAGACTAACCATGATACCTGTTAATATGTTGAAACGTCGGGGACTAAATCCTTAATATATACCACGCTAAAATCCGTTAAAAGTAGTATTTTTTCAATGTTATAGTATATAGTTTTTAAGGTGACTTACCTTCTTTCTATTTTCGTCAAACAGTGATAATAAGCTTTCTCGTGCTGAATGAAATGGATTAGATGACATTAAACTTCTCATGTAGTAGTATACTGCGTCTAATTTTCTTCTCTGTAAAGTAAATTAATATACTTGAAATCAAAGCTACTTTTTATACTACATTGTAAAACATTAATCAGTGATAAGACAACTTACCGCATATATTGCTAAAATAGCTAGCTGATTATATGGTCTGCCATTTTTCGGATTTATCTGTTGAGCTTTAGTATACCAAAATTTACTCTTAGCATAATTATTTGTCTCATTCACTTGTTCCTTATACCGTGCTAAATCACCCAAGAAGACGTATATCTTTTGTACTGATATTAAAGCCAAGCCCACATACCCGAGACCTTTAGGTGGCAAGACATGATAATCGTTTATGTAATCATCAACATTAAACTTATATGTTTTTTCCAATATTTGCACTAGGTTCTCAAAATATGTGTTTCCTTCTTCAATAATGACATTTATTAGTTTTGTTATTTTTGGCTTATCTTCAGGAGTCACTTGAGGAAAACTTTTTCTTAAAAGTTCTATGAAATTGTAGTATAATATTTTCCAAAAATGGTGTTCAATATTGTCTGCTTGACAGTACTTGAGATCTGACATGAGGAGTCTGTGAAGTGCATTTTGCAAGAAAGCCCTTAAAACAAAATGAATGAGATTAGAAGTCACAAATCAATTTGGACATCATAATTATTGTATGGAAACTTTTAAACAGATTTATTTAATCCCATAATTTAAAACTATATTTGTAGTGACCTTGTTTCGGTGACGTCAGGCCAATGTTCGGCGAGTCCGAGTGGGCCCCTCAGTATGTGCGTCTGCAAGATGGCGTCGGCGCGGTCAACCTCCTGCAGCAGCGAGCGGTGTCTCACGGCGCGAGCCGCGTCGTTCGCCTCGTAGCCAGAACTGCCGCGGGATGAACTCTCTTTCGGTCCTATAGATTAAGCAAATTGTATATTTATAACACTCTTATAGCAAACTATTTATTATATACAAAACAAAAATAAGTAAAAGTGCCCGTCAGCTATAATTTTTGTAAATAAAGAACTTCTACCAAGTTACGTAGCGACAATTTAATCAACAACAAACCAATAAAAGTGACGTACGTGTTATACGAAACCTAATGAGCAATTTTACTTGATCGGGTTGTATTTTAGCGATATAAAGCGCTGTCGTCTAAGGTTTTGTGGTACTGGAACGCAACTGATTCATGGAACGTAAACATTTGGGCCAAGATTTTGAAGTAAGTTCACGCTGACGTTGTCTCTTTCGAGTTTCGAATGCGTCTGTTTGTTTGTAGTCTTTTCGCGATTAGGTTATATTGTTTGTTATTGTTAATTATTGTATAAGGAATTGTTATTTTTTTACTACCTATAATGGTTCCAGGACCCAGTACGTCCAAGGAAATTATTTCACCACGAAAAGAACCTCAAAAGGTAGGTATGTGTTTATTTGACTGATTGCGTCAAAAAGAGAGAAATGGTTTTTCGAGTGTATGAATTTTATGAACAGAATATTCAGAATCGTCTGAAGACAGTAATTAGATGTGTGTGTTAATATAATTATATCAATGTAAAAAATAGTACAAAACTGTTTTTATTTTATTTTACCCAAAGATTGCAAACCCCTGAATGTGTGTTTACAAAATTTATAGCTTCTCGTGATGGGTACTTTAGTCATGTGACCAAACATGTACGTTTATTTACTAATTGTAAAAAACAATTGTATACTACCTGATTTTTACAATAAATGTAATGCATTTATTGTAAAAATCAGGTATAGAAACTATAATAAGCAGCTCGTAGATAATATTGAAATTAAGTAGAAAACTTGACCTGAACCTGAGAAAACATTTATTTTGATTGGTCACAGATTTAGTTGATTTCCTACTTAATATAGCCTCATCTATGCATGCATACATTATATTAAATGTTAAACTGGACTTAGGGATATGATTGTCGAATAAGTTTACGCACCTCTTTCCATCCTTATATCAATTTTTGTTGGACTTGTTTGCACAATTATAGGTTTGGATGGATTTTGATGATCAAACAAAGTTTTTTGTGTTTCTACAGAACCACCTCTCCTGAAAATAACAAAAACATTACAGTAATAATAAGGTGATTGGTAATTTATAAAAGTTAATAATGAATAGACATTAATCAGTATGAAACCTTACCCCATATCTTTCTGCATGTGTGTTATAGACCCTTGTGGTAACATAATCAATCCAGGCTGTTGCGCAGACGAGTCTGGGGCTTGTTTATTGCGAGTGTTTGCATTTTCCGGATGTCTATAACATAAACGGTTAGTTTAGTGGCTATGAACTACTTAGGTATGTAAGATACAAGTAAATTAAAATACATACTTATCATGAGAGTTGAATTTCTTAGACTCCAGTATTTCTTCCCTCCAATTCATACCAGTCGGAGCGTGGGAATGCGTGAACGGCGTAGCAGGCGGTACGGGTACTGAGGATGGAGTGTGTTGCGAATGTTGTGTGTTTGCCGCGTGTGGCGTATGTTGGGGGTGTTGCGGATGTTGCGTGTGTTGCGGGTGCTGCGGGTGCTGCGGGTGCTGCGGGTGCTGCGGGTGCTGCGTGTGCTGCGGGTGCTGCGGGTGCTGCGTGTGTTGCGGGTGCTGCGGGTGCTGCGGGTGCTGCGGGTGCTGCGGGTGCTGCGGGTGCTGCGCGTGCTGCTGCGCGTGTTGCGCGTCGGCGTGGCGTCCGCGGCGCCGGCCCGAGCGCTTGCGAGAGCGTCTGCCGGAGCCGCCGCCCTCGCCCGCGGCCGGACCGCCGCCAGTGCTCACGTGACTGGGCACTGGTGACTGCCGACCCCGCTCTATACTCGACGTTCGCCCGTTTGTCCAAGATCCGTTGTTTTTCTTCTAGAATAAATACCATGCTGTACTTTACTCCGTCTTCGATATTATGAAATAAAACTTATATGAATTCAGGCCAGTAGCAATAAAAAAGCCCAAATCCATTGATTCATAAAATAATTTCATTTCTAACACTATGACAGTTTAAATCAGTCTTCTATAGACCAAGTTAAATATTATAATCTAAAGAGTTTATTATACCTGATTAGTTGACAACCACGCGGCAGACTTCGAAACCGCAGACGGGATTCTAAAACCATCGTTGTCCCTAGGACTAACGGCACGATTAGTTGACACGTCTCTACTGTTGCATTGTGAAACTATTCTTCTGAAATGAAAATCAAATCATTAGGTCATCTTTCTATGTTAATAAAACATTTTATTATAAGACATTTTATAATTTTGTTAGTGTAAAGGGATAAATAACTAACCCTTCGGTACTCTGTTCTCTACTGAAAGATCGCAAGGATCGCCAACGATCTAAGTCATCTCTGCTGTTGCCAATGGTAGATGATCGGTTGCTCTTGTGGCTGTCTCTCCGCTCTCGCTCCCTTTGTTTCAAGCCCGAGTGTATTGTCTCATAATGTATGCTAACATTACTGTCCTTCCTGTTTTTCTCTGGTTCATACTGAATGCTTGCTGTACTGTCCTTTCTATTGCGTTCCGTTTTCTTTTCAGGATTCCCCAAACCTCTACTAGAACTTCTGGAATTATAAAATGTAAAACTATTCTTAGCAAATACAGTGTGCCAAAAAGTTCCATGCATTTGAATATCATATAAGCTGTTAGTTTTATCTTTTTATAATAACGCTGTATAATGCTAGTGCCTTCCTACCTTCTATCTTTACGTCGAGATCTCCCGCTACGCTTTGATTCTCGATGTTCAACAGGTTTAACATCATCTTGTACTGATGTTTTTAGTTTTTGTGAGAAACTAGTAGAGGAGTCACACACCTCATCTAATTTAATATTCTTTTCCACTTCTTCAGTCCAATCCTATAACAAATACATGTTTACTTTAGATTATATTGTCTTTTTTATGTCTTAAAAAAACAACACCCAAAAACAGCATTTAAGCTTATTGTATTATATTTGTACTCAAATCACTCAAATGAGTGATTTGCGTCTAAATATGAATAATATGAGTCTGAATAGCAAATATTGCTTGGTTAATATCAAGCAATATTTGCTTATAAAAGCAATAACTCAGATAATATACATTTGATACATATTAACATAAAAAAGGCAAGATAAAAAGAAATGCTGGTCATAAATCTTAAATTGGGTCTTAACGGATACCTGCAGAAATTCAGTAGTAATGCTTTAATAATACCCCAAATACTTTTCTTAAATAAATACTATTGTGTAATATAAATATAATATAATAATAATATCCTAGGACAACTCACACATGGTCATCTGATTCTAAACTAAGCAGAGCTTGTACTATGGTAACCAGACAACTGATAAACATACTTATATATTTCTATATAATAAATAAATAAATAAATAAATGCGGACAACATCACATACATTGCTCTGAACCCAAAGTAAGTAGCTAAAGCACTTGTGTTATGGAATTCAGAAACAACGAAGGTACCACAAACACCCAGACCCGAGGCAATGTAGAAAAGATGGTTTCTACATTGACTCGTCCGGGGATCGAACCCGGGACCTCAGAGCTAGCGACACCTTGAAACCGGTGCGTACGCCACTCGACCACGGAGGTCGTCAATATATATACAAACATAATATAGACAAAATAACACCCCGACACAGAACAAATGATTGTGCTTATCACACAAAGATTGTCCTGGCTGGGAATCGAACCCATGTACAGCAGTCAGGGTCACTCAATGTGAATGCGGTGCCCCAACTCAAGACATGGCGCATCTTCTGTCCTGCCTGTCCTGCACCACCACCGCCACCCTCCAGGACTTAATGGAAGCCAACGACAAAGCCATTTAAGTGGCGACTTTCTGGTCAAACAGAGTTTAGATATCATTGACTCGAGAAGAAGAAGAAGGGTCACTAACCACTAGACCAACAGGCCAGTCAAAAATATATAGTATTGATCTTATGGAATAACATTATGCCAAAAAGTTTCTAAATATAACTTAGTCTAATCTCAGTAATAATGTGTGCTGAGCAGTACTGCCTATGAAACCAGTACTAAAATTTGTGTGTATTACAATTTTCATTTTAATAAGTATTATTAGTTTATTAATCACCAGTCTTTATCAAGGTTAACTTATATTTTAGTTTAAATACATCCCTCATAGCAACTATAATAGACATGTGTAGTCACACTACATATACTAAACATCTGAATAAAGTTACAGGTCACAATTAAACACATGTTGCAAATTTCGAAAATTTGTTCCATGATCTACTAGTTGCCCTTGCCATATTCTGCTATTTAGGGCAAAAGAAATCCAAGAAATCAAATATCATGAATGGTTTGTTTCGCCTGTTCGTGGGTTATTCATGATGTAATTAGGCTGAATTTATTTACAATTTATTTACATTTAAATATAATATATAGCTTATATTTACCAAATTGGAGATATCCAAAAGAGTTGCAGAGATCTGTGATGTTGTTTCACTGTCATGTTCATTATCGGTCTCTTGTTTTTGCTGTTCCAACTGGCTACTTGATACTGTGTTAGCCATACTACTTGTACCATTCTGAGATGCTGTAAAATCACATATCAGAAACATTTAGTAGGAAAACATACATAGACATTGTTTTCAAATAGAACAATTTATACTTGACAAAATTTAACTTTGTTCTAGATTAGAAACAAAGAAATACATATACTTCTTTAATTGCTTGCTTTATAGCATGTTATAAAAATATGAGTCTTTGGCCTTGCCATCAGACTATTTATTTATTTGTATACACAAAAAATTAAAATTAGGTACAAGGGTTCAAATTATTTCAGTTTGTTAATTACACTCAAGTAAATATTTGTAATATCACTTACCATCATAAAATTCTTGGCTCTCAGTACTACTTGGTCCAGTATTAACTTTCTCATTAGCATGTTTGTCTGTTGAACTAGTGTCATATAGATTTAAGTAAGAACTACTAGGTGTAGATTTCCTAGAATGTTGATTATCATAATTTTTCAAATATGTACTTATAAATTTTTCTCTATCAAAGCCATCATGATCTCTTAGGCGTCCTCTTCCTCTTGATGGCAGAGTCTGAGACCAGTTAGTGATGTTGTAGTATGTATCTTGGTTATGTGTTGGCTGAACAGAATGATTTGAAGCATATTTGTCTCTATGTATTTGGTCAACACTGTCAAAACTGTGATGACCTGATTGTTCTAAAAACTTTTTCCTAAATCTTGGAGGCAAATTATCTAAATTGACCATATATTTAGGTCTTGATGAGTCAGATGTGTAGCCTGAGGAATTTCGTCGTCCAGAAGGAGGTTTACCACCAGATGACATGTTGCGCCCAGCTGATGTTTCCATACTTCTACTATCTCTATTTCTATCTATAGAGTTTTGATCCTGCAAATGTGTAGGTGAAATGGATCTTGTTTCGGATGCTTGTCTATATTGTCTATTATAATTAATATCATTGTTAACACCACCTTTGTGATGGTAATCTGCAAAAGATCTATCTCTTTTGGAAGCACCTCTAGAATAAGACCCTGAACCAGTATTCACACCCTGTCTGTCTGGATTATCAGACATTCTTCTATTGATGTACTGACTAGAATTATCACACCTCATTGGTACTTTAGATTGTTTATCATTATCAGAACACGAATCTCCTGACTTAGGCACATAAAGCTGTTGCTCAGGCTTTTTGTGGCGCATATTTGTCCCTTTGTAAGTGTCGTTTATATCGTCAGCAATAGAATTTTGAGATCCATAATAGTTTTGGTTTCGGCTTTTAGAACCTCCGTCTATGTCGTTTGTGTCCATTTTTGCGTCCAAACCATAACTTGATCGTCTCAATGGTCCACTACCAGGTTTGTAAAACTTCTGCTGTGGTTTATTTCTTCTGTATTCTTTAGAGTCATCATCCATAGCAATCTTACTTTTATAGTTAAACCATTTATGATAATAACATTATTGAATGGTTTTTAAACTAAATCATATCAAATACCTAATCTTTTACTGTTAACACATTTAGGTTATGTTAGAATTACCACTTTAGCTATAAAACGAATGCTAATTACTCCAGTAACTGAAAAAAATATTCAGCTTAAACTATTAAAACAATACCAAATTTTGTAAGTTATTGAAAAGAGCACATCTATTCATTCACTACTATTCTTATTTTTCGGACTGTCGAATTCTGCATTTATTTATTTTAACGGACAACCCTATGTGATAGAACATTCTTGTAGAAAAGTCATAAAGTGGCATACACACACATTATTTTTACATTTCATATTTTCTCAAGCAACAAAGAAACCAGTTTCAGTATTGCCAATTACGTAATAATATATTTATTCATTTTAAACTAAACTTAGCTTTGTAAATGAATGATATAATTTCCAACAATCTATGTTCGCCCTTAACAAAACAAAACTTTACAGAAAACTCATAATACTAGGTGAAGCTTGTAGCCACCGAAACCAGATTTGGGTATGCTACAAACTACATTAATATAATATCTCTTCCTTCGCTAACTATGATTTGATTTTTATATTTTAGCATACCTACTATTATTCTTTTACCTTTTCTGTGAATTAGAAAAATAATCTTTTTATTAAGATTATTTTTCTTAAATATATTGAAATATTACCAGTTACATACTCTTCTGTAATAATGAAGGGAATTTTTCTTGGAAAAAATAATGGATACTATGTTTTCCAAGATTAAAGATCTCATACATGCAAAAATCTCTCTTCTAAAATTAAATGAAACTGAGCCTGGGAAAAAAAAAACCAGAAAAATGTCGATGATCTTATTTATTCAAGGGCAACATTGAGATGATGTAAAATGTCAATTTTAGAAAGTTGTCTATTACTATAGCATGATCACCAATATTTGACACTTGTAACTCTATAAATTCCCTTTGATTCCAACACTACAATAGATCAAAATTAGTTAATCGAACTATGTTTTCAACCTGCAAATTGCAATGGGTTCATAACCCGTAGGTGACGTTAATTAATTTTATTTATTTATATGACATATAAATTGTACATTTGTATAGTGTTAAGTATAATAGCTGTGTTTATTTTTATCATTTTTTTATCAATCTTGTTCATGAATAAGAAATAATGTCCTTCGAGTACTTGCCCGTGGCTGAAGATGAAAATGAGGAACCCATAGAATTACCTATCGAAGAAGATGGTACGTTGATGTTAACAACTGTATCGGCGCAATTTCCAGGCTGTTGTGGCCTGAAATATCGCCACCCTGAGACGAAAAACATCAGGGGCATCAGATTAAGAGATGGCAGATTGTACCCTCCCCCAGAAGGATGGGGCAATCATCTATACATATGCAGCTTTCCTAAAGAAACTAAACGTAAATCAGGTGAAAATTCAGAATCGACTGCGACGAAAAGCAAGCGTAACGACAATTTATGCTCTGATCTAATAGTGTTGGGTTTGCCATGGAAAGCGACAGAGCAAACCGTTCGCGAATACTTTGAAAAGTTTGGAGAAGTTCTAATGGCACAATTAAAGAGAGATCCTAAGACCGGGATGTCGAAAGGTTTTGCCTTCATAAGATTCGCTTCCTATACCTCTCAGATGAGAGTACTTGCCCAGCGCCATATGATTGATGGAAGATGGTGTGATGTTCGGATACCTAATTCCAAAGAGGGTTCTGTTGCGTCAATGCCGTGTAAAGTGTTTGTAGGTCGCTGTACAGAAGAACTGACAGCAAATGACTTAAGAGAATATTTTTCACAATTTGGAGAAGTAACTGATGTGTTTATCCCAAAACCATTCAGAGCATTCAGCTTTATTACGTTTTTGGATCCTGAGGTAGCACAAAGCCTCTGTGGTCAAGATCATATTATAAAAGGTGTCTCTGTAAATGTTTCAAATGCCTCACCTAAACAAAACAAGAGTGGATCCAATCAGCGCCACATGCCAGGCAGGAACTATGAAGAGGGTCATCCTCACAATGCTTCCAACAACAACTCTTGGAGTAGCCGTAACATGGATATGGTAAACATGCAAGCTCTGAGTATATCAGGCCAACATGGACAAACTGCAGTTGCCGGTGGAGGTGGGCAGGCCCAAGGCGGGAGTATGCCTCTGGGAATGGGTGGCTTGCCAGTGAATCAGGCACTTGTAGCAGCAGCACTAAACCAGGCAGGCTGGGGCCTTATCAACAATATACCATCCGGGGGTTCAGAGCAAGGAGCTTTTGCTGGGCCGGCATCTTCTGCACCACCAGCTCCACCCAACTTTCTGTCATGGATGCAACAAGGTAATTCTGCACAGGGACCCTCTAGTCAGTGGGGACAAAGGCATCAGTCCCAAGGCCACTCTGTTTGATCTAAAATCTGGTTGAAAGCTCACAATAATTTCTGTGATTGTAGCAACAATTAGATAATTATCATTTGTTTGTTTTATCTACACTATACAAAAGGGTTGTTCTATGGGTGATGTGAGTGGTTTACATACATAGTTTACTACTGATGTTATTTATTTATTATGGATCGCTTGTGTTTTGTTAGTTTTCTTGACACCAATTTTATTTTAAATGAAGGAGAAACAGTATCATAAATGAAGCATCAATACACTCTTGACTCATTATGTAATATCTATACTGATAATGAAATTATTGCTGTTGTGTGTTTTATCATTTTATATAATTACTTAAATAAATAACCAAAATTAGACAGTGTTAAGCTTTATGATACTTATTCCTTTTTCATTAAAATGGTAAAATAATTAATATTATTAAATTTTAATCATTCAGTGCTATGAGCTACATTTTGACATACAAATGAAATTAATAATAATAATATAATAATACTTAAATCCATTTATTCTGATAATAAATTAACACTTTTTCGAACACATTTATTAATTTAGATTTGGAAACATGTAAAAAGATAATCAAATAAATATAAAAATAATGGTACCTACATCAGTTATCTTGCACATATTGTTTGATAAAAATCTTTGAAATAGGGTGTCCACTTTCCAGGTTGTCCAATAGTTTGAGTAGTTATGAGTAAATATTATTTCCTCATACTTAAAATAATTTGGGTTCAATATAATATGAATTTATATTTAATCTTTCTATCAAAATTGTTAACATCTAAAGTCTTTATACTATTGTTACCTTATTCTGGCTTTGGATAGAAGTTTCTTAACCAGAATTTGACAAGCAATTATTATTGTTTTTATTTTATTGTTACATGGCATTCACTGCTTAAAGCTCATGTCAAATTTATTTTATGTTATTAATATTCTGTAGTTTTCTACTTAGAGAAATTACTGTTTTCTATATATAAGAAAGTTCTATTTACATAAAGGACCTAGATAATAAAGGCCTTTAAAAAAAGTTACCATTACCAAGGATTAAAACTGTCATGGTTGTATAGTAAAATATAATTTAAAACATAAAAATTTTGCTTGAATTTATGAGAACAGCAGTCAACAAATATTTGCTTTGTGAGGACATTTTTATTCAAATAATGTATGTTTTATAAAGTTAAAATATGTACACAAACACCTAAATACTAAATTTTAACTATAAAAAATACTGTGCGTATTCACATACCTACAGATAATAAAATACTTTGGAAGTATATATATTATGTATTCTAAAAGTTTCAGTGGGAATCAAAAATTTTAAATATGTATTTCTCATTACCTACTACAATACATTTTTGGACCTTATTCAAGTTCAGTGCTAAGTATAATGAGTTTTGTAGAAATAAGTGTACTGTGCTTTGTACATTAATAGGTAAAATGATATATATGATTATGATTTAACAGCAGACTGTTGAGAGTTCATATATTGTATAGTAAAAAATAGAAATCTATTGATTGTTATCATTGTTTAACAAATAATGTTGATTATTATAAATTTATTGTGTATGTTTCCTCAGATGGATGTGGGTATGAGAATGAAAATTGAAAATTGTAGACAGATGTCTATTTTTGACGAAATAAATAGAATATTTTTGTTACTAAGCAATGTGGGATTGTTTATTGAATGGGTATACATAGGCGTAGCTGTAGAGCACGGATCCAATAGACACTGTATATAACAATTAGATGAAATTGGAAGGATGTTTGTACAAATTGCAAGACTGGATATATACCTAAATGAGGTAACTAATACGACATCCATTACAAGTAATTATCTCTAAAGAGACAAAGTTTATAAATGTAATACCTAGCATATGTGCTCTCACAAAAAAAGTTGGCAATTCTTACTTTACTTTACTTTACTTCTAGCTGGCCTCATTGGTGCAGTTCAAGTGAAACCTTTGCTTTCAACTCTTATATCTTGGTTTAGTTTACATCGACTTATTTTGAAAGTTTACAAGTAATATGATAGAGATATATTTTTAAGAATTGCCAATACAATTTTGGTTAAAATAAATGTATCTACTGGAAGTAATTCCCAATGGTGGTGAGAAGTCTAATTTAAATCAATAAATGTACCTATAACAAAAGAAAAATATTTTTACAATAAATAAATATAAATTCTAATTAATTATTGATTTGCGAGCTCTTAATCTATATCAAAACTTAAAGAACAATGCGGAGTAGTGAGCAAAGCAAGTACACAGCTGTTTTCAGGTCACACAAAATCCAGCCGAGACGTGACCGATAAAAAAAATCCATGATTATAGGTATCATGCAAAACAGCTATTGTATAGAAGCTACTATCCTAATGGTTAAAAGCTCAGCGGTAAGGCATTGACTACTGTGAAGAACGCTATTAATATTAGTGTATTTGCTCATTAATCCGTATGTACGTAATAAATTAATGTTACAATGTACCTACTTATGTGTAAACAGTAAATAGGCTACTCTTGTAGCGTGTGTTACCTAAACTATTAAGTACAACATACTTGATAATTTTATTAAATATCTACTTACGGAATAAAAACGGATCATCTAATTCCACTTGCATTACATTATTATTCTTGTGTGATATCTTGTATAGAATCAAAAGTATAATAATTAGTTAAACTACATTGTATTTACATATAAAATCTTCATTTCGTGTATCCGTCGCAGCCATATCTTATACCACGCCGTATTATAAGAAGTCGCGCCAGATTAATAAAACCTCGGTGTTATGTAATGCGGCTACCTCAAGTTCAGATTGAGGTGGCAATACGTTCTAAAAAAGCGGCGTCTAACGCTCAGCTTTGTTTGCAAGAAGCAATATAGGGTAACAATGTAACTAACGATCATGTTCATACAGTGTGGCCTTAAGTTCAGCCGAGAAATTTGGCTGAACTTAAGGTAGCCCCATTATTATTACAGCGACGTTTACCTTAAGTTCAGCCAAATCCGTCGCGCCTATTTGGTAATACGGCTTGATATACAATGTGACTTCGGAATATCGACTATTTCTAAATGGTAATAGATGTCCATAGTACCTAATTACTGAAAAGATATTATTATTTTCTACGAGCCTACAAGGGATAATGTTAAAAATACAAGAGCTTTTCTTGCGTTCTTAAGAACCTACCTGTAACAAACATTTTGATTTTCTAGTGACTACTAGATATTTCTTTATAGTTTTTTTTTTTTAATTCGCATAAATGCTATAGTTATTATAACTGACTCTTCTCATTATCCGGTAAACCCACATTAAGTTTTCTAAGGTGCTGACCACAACTGCCACGATTAGATTTAAAAATTTCTTATGAAAATGTAGATAACTATATTTTTGTGAGTAAATTAACCCTAGCCTTTATCTATTTTATTGGTATCCCAAACAGGAAACATCCGTAAAAGTCCAAGATAAGTTACCCACCATATAACTATTTAAAATCACTAGGTATTCAATTCACTAACTTAAAATCAACTTATTGCAAAAATAAACTGCCCATATTTTGTATAATTACGTATAATTTGCTGTAAGTAGGTACTATACTTTAAAATATACAAAGAAAGCAGCTATTTGACGTGCGCACGAGTACCTAAATGTACCTATCCGTAGCAAATGTTTTATCGTTCCCGTGTCTAACCGAAACATCAAAACGTGAGCTGTTTTAACTAACAGCAATTTTAATGGAACGTTTATTTTTTGGATAAAGTCTTAATCTCGTTGTATAACATGAACCAAACCATAGCACATTAACATGGCTGCCATGATGGCCGATGAACAACTTCGTTGTGTCTTTTGCAATGTCTACATGTAACTGCAGGTGTAGGTATAAAAAGTAAGAAGTTTATAAACATGTAGTGAACCGGGAAATTTTAATATCTTTTCGTTAATGATAGCGTAGTACATAATATTCCGAAAATATAAAATATTGTCGATAGGTAAATAGGTATTGGTATTGCTTTATGTGTATGTTTTCGCTTGATTTTGTTTATTTTATTAACTTATTTGGTTTGGCCATTTGTTGTTTGGTTTTAATTTATATGCATGTCGGTGTAGAGTAAGCATTGTTAATGTGTGTTTAGTCTAATATAACAATATTGCATAGTTTACAGATGATTTTATGGAAGCACGTGACATACTTAAATCAATAAGTCAATTTTTATCGGTATTTGGCATAGTTATTTTTCGACAATTTGTGTATAAATAATTACTTGTTTGCATAATTTTCTTATTATTAATAATAAATATATTATTATGTCAAATATATTTTTCTCTATAGATTTTATAAAAATTCTTGAAACACAACCTGCTGAAGAATAGCGTTCGTCCACACGTTGCAACGCGCTACCGCTACGCCTCTGACCACGTACCTATTTGATTTTGTTATTCCATTACCGGCCAGCCGGCCACCAACGAACATAGCTAGAAAGGTATTACAGACAACCGCATGGTGAATGATAAAACCAAGCGTCGCGTGCACGAGCGCTGGGGCCCGAGTCTGCTATTTACACTCCGTGTCAGTTGGCTCATAGTAGGACGATTTTACGATAACTAACGTATACGATACTAACGTTAGTAGAATGCCAATTATCGTAAAATCGTCCCACTATGAGCACACTGACACGGAGTGTAAATAGCAGACTCGGGCCCCTGAGCTCGCGAATTCCATTATTTAGCCAGAATGCGTTTTAGTCGCTTACCTGCATTTTTAGAATATATTTAAAATGCAAAACAGAAATTGATCAAATAAAAATAATTACACAGCCAAGGAGCCCTATCAAACCATTGTTTGAGGCTGGGTCTTACAACTAGATACCTACATCTACCTACGCCACAACGAACGTAGCAATAAAATCGCGCTGCAACGCGGGGCCGGTCGGTGGTGTAGCGGCAGTGCAGATGCGACTTTTTTTGTGCAGATTCTATGCGTTATAGGGCTTGTAAAATACCACGACTATCAATCTGTTCCTTGTGCACGTTAGAATTTGTCAAGGCTTAAGTATTGTACCTATCGAGCTATCTACTGACGCCACATGTACGATTATGCCGCTCGGTTTTTCTAAATGTCAATTACTTATGTAACTAAATTTATCAATAATAGGCTGTAATATTATTATTTTAATTGATTATGGTTTGCTTTTTTTTTTGCGTTTTATAATAAGTACTTATAATATTTTAAAACAACTACTAACGTAAAACATTATTTTGATGTTCAATATTTTTCACGATTTTCCCCAATTCGTTTTATAGAAAACTGTTTAGTGCCATTATGTCAGTTTATGGCCGCCCCCACCCAGACTGCTTCATGAGATGACAGCATAGTAAATTATAAACTTTTATGTACACACAAACACAGACACCTTCGAGCGGTCGACAAACCAAAAAGCTTGCAGCTCAAACAGTCCGTGTACGGGCGGCCTAACGGTCATATCATATCTTCAATTATTATTGCAGAATTTTGCCGAATAATGTGAAGTCAGAGATTGTGTAGCTATTTAATTATGTTATGCATTTACGCAAGTTGCAATTTGGATATTTACCTGTTTGCTTTTTTTAAATACAAACATCAAGGCATTAACTATTGGAATGATAAATAGTACGTGCCTAGTTCATTTTATGCATTATGTAAATGTAAAAATACCTTAAGATATTAGTTCTGTAAAGTGTTTATAAGTACCTAATTAAAATTCTTGTTTTTGTGTCTCGTTAGTGCCTGTAAGGCGCTGTCTCGACGAGCGAGAGAATCGGGACGAGTCCGGCCTTATATCGTCGGAGAATCTCCACAAACGAGCGATAATTCCTCCGCGTTTCGTCGCGAGTCGTAACGGAATCGCAGCGTTTCCGCGGCGACTCGTAACGGTATCGCCGCGTTTCCTTGACGACGCGTTGTGAAAGAAAGAATTCAGTTACGTGCCAGACAGAACACTATAACCTAGCGGGAAATGACGCTGCGTTTGACAGCGCGCTCGTCGCGAGAGCGCGGCGGGCCCGCTGCTAGTCGCGACGGGCTAGCGACGATGTAATGATGTTTCGCGCGCTCGTTGCCACTCGTCGCATCGCGGCGATAATATCGCCGAGTGGAGACGGCTCCATAGAGAGTGTATAGAAATACGTGGCAACACGATAATATCGCCGCGATTGTCTCGCTCGTGGAGACAGCGCCTTAGAAACAAAGACTAATGAGCGAGTAGATACGACAGCGAATGAGGTTGAACACCATAATAATATTATCCAGTTTATGCGTTGTAGCACCACAGAATAATTAATCACATTCAAATTTTGAAGAAAACGTACTGAATATAGCGTCAATAGTAGCTAAACAACTCTTAATCTTCAAAAGAATAATCAAGTTGTAAAAGACATAACAAATTTTAGGAAAGGTAGGTATTTAAAGGAAATGGTTACACAAATCTGACTGCGTGTTGCAACTTTTCTTAATCTATGAAATAAATAATTTAAATGAAAAATCAATAAATTGGGTAGATACCCACCTAATTTATGTAGAACCGAGTAATGAGCAAATCTGCATGAAGGTTTTGTTACTGTGTGCAAATAAGTATCTATTTTTTTTGTGATTTTGCGGAATGAAATGTTTTGAAAATAAATGAAAAAAACGGGCCTGGTGGTAAAATAATAAACATTGAAATCGCTAGATTAAATGTAACTAGGCATCAATAGCAAGGGACTAACTGCTAGATTCATATTTAAGGTGCTTCGCGTCATGGCTATTGCAAGGTTCATGTGCGTAATCCAATAATTATATTGAGAATTGATTGCAATGAAAGTTCTTGTAAAGTAATAATTGTGTATTTATTATGAGTGAACTGTTGTTGAAGACTTGTAAAGATTTGTAGTAAGTGTTGTGTGACGAGGCGACGTGATTGCGTGGTTCTTAGGCACCCTATGTAAATTAACAAGGTAGAACCTGTCTGTAACGACCATAATGTAATATAAAGTAATATAAATTGTCTTGTGATCGAAGAATACTACATCGGAGTGTCAAAACTGTAAAGTGTGCTATAAGTTTCATTTTCGGTACAAAAGCAGATTATAACTACATATACCTATTATTGTATTTTTATCAGTGAAATACGTATAACGTACCTGCCTACCTTATATTTATCATTAAATAGGGTCTTTGACTACAATCAAAATATATATTTATATGCACATTTTCATTAAAATTTCCAATAATGTACAATAATTAAATTAAACCTGAAAAACCACATAAGTTTGATTGTATTCTTCAGTTATAGGTACACGAATAAACATATTAAGCCTGTTCGTCTCCTTTTTGGCGAAACAATAATTTGTATGGTGCAGCCGCGAATAGTGCCGCAACCGACGTCATCGCCATCTCTGCCTATTTAGCAATATTGAAATTAAAGTGTACAACTAGCACGTAACGTTATTAACGTCTTGCAGTCTTTTTAAGATTTCGCACGCCAACCATATTGTGGTCAAATACCCTACAAAGTAGTTTAACATCTGGTACGAAATTCTATATTCTGCATTTTGTTATTCTAGCCATCAAAGGTCAGGGTGTGACTTTTATTACAGGGGTGTAAAAGGATGGTACCTACACCAATTTTAATGAATTGTCAGTCGCGCCAATCAATAAGTATTAATTCCTCAATAAGGCGGCGCTACAGCCATGACGCTGATTTAACATTATCAAGAAAATATATACATTTACAGTAGATATAGTCAACGTTATTTTGGTTACAAATACAATTAACGCACCTCTAATTGATGAATATACACATCCTCGTTATTTGCTGCTCCGTGATATTAAAAAATCTACTAATGCTAGACAGATTCGATGTTATTAAGTGTAAGCTGTACATTATAATTTGAGTGTGAAAACCTATTGACATGAAATAAAATTTATTTAGCGTTGCAATTTTGTTTAATTTCTACAAATCTACATACCTTACAATCTTGATAAATCTCTTATTCAAACGCAACACTTGTCGTTACGCCCTAATTTTTGAGGTCACTTCATTTTAACGTTCTTAGGTAACGGCAAAGGCTTACGGCAGATAACGAAAAAGTGATTAGGTATATAAGACGTATGTATGTGAAATTCAAAGCCATCGTGCTTTGAATTTTACATACATCGTAGTGGAGCGATTGCCAGCGTCGTTCCTTAGTTATTTCATAAAAGCTAAAGCTTTCCGTAGTTACCGACCTATAAACCTTAATATGCTTATGAAATACAAACAACGATCCCCCTCGACGGCCCTGTTGCCCCTGTTGGTTTAGACCAACAGTGGTTACTAGTGGTTAGTGACCTTGACTGCTATACCGGAGGTCGTGGGTTCGATTCCCACCCAGGACAAATCTTTGTGTGATGAGCACTATCATTTGTTCTGTGTCTGGGTGTAATTTATCTATAATATTATGTATATATTTAGAAATATATAAGTATGTTTATCAGTTGTCTGGTTACCATAACACAAGCTCTGCTTAGCTTGGGATCAGATAGCCGTGTGTGTTGTCTTGAAAAAAAAAAAATATAATTTAAAAACACGCCTGCCATGTCAAAGAAATATTAAAAAAGTGAACTAAAAATTTAAATCAAGTCAAATATTTGCAGTCGGGGGACGGTTACCTACCTGGAACAATTCATTACAGAGCCCGACTGCAAAGTGCAAATATTTGACTTGATTTTAATTTTTTAGTTATAGGTAATATTTTTTTGACATGGCAGGCGTGTTTTTAAATAATAGGTACTTTTTTTTCCAAGACAACTCACACACGGCTATCTGGGGCCCGAGTCTGCTATTTACACTCCGTGTCAGTGTGCTCATAGTGGGACGATTTTACGATAATTGGCATTCTACTAATAATTGCGTCGCCTACCAGGGGCCCGAGTCTGCTATTTACATCTGCTTGAATCGTCTGAGTGGGTGGGGCTAGTGGGACCATTTTACGATAATAATTATTGGCATTCTACTAACTGTCAAAACGTCACAATTGGCCATTGGAACGATTGAGCCGAGAGTTGAGTGAATATGACCGATGGCCGGTACAATTTCGTATTCCGCTATTTTTTGACAGCAGTTGCATAGAGTAGGATGTAATATGTTACTTAAATTTGCTTTTGACTCTCATATCTACGGCTAAACATTTTTATTTTTCATAGACAATGTGTCAATTTCAACGAAAACTTTCCTTTTTTAAAACATAATTATCCTTATTTACAAGTTTTTAATAGATATTACATATTGTATGGGCTTTTACAATTAATTAGTATTCAAAAAACAATTAATACAATTTTTTGCAACATAAGAAACGATTATTAATAATTAGTGCCAATCGGTGTTGCCTATTAATAATTACAAAATGTTTGATACTTTTATTTTTAATTTAAATTGACAACACCGCGTTCCACTCATGCCACTCATGCCAATGATTGTTGTTGGCTTAACTGAATACGAAAATTAGGCACATATTGGGTTGACACTATCATCCCACTATGATCACACTGACACGGAGTGTAAATAGCAGACTCGGGCCCCAGGCCTATGTTAGATTGCCGCATGCTGGCATGGACCTGGTCAAAGGCCTCTTGAGCGCTTACAAGTACTTAGTCTAATAATCGATTTTTGTAGATGGTAGAGTCAATGATGCATTTCATCTCTAAAGTGTCAGAAATAGGCAGCGATTATGATGATATATCTTTTACTTGTTTTTTTTTAAACTCCTTAACCCCTTATTGCATGAATTATGAAGGAGGCAAAAAAAAATTTTTTTTTACTGAAAATGCCTTTTATTTAACCTTATATAATAAGTTGAGATGAGAAAAAAAAAAGTAATAATAATTAAGAAAATAGCCAACGAAGCCATATATGGCTTCGTATGCATTATAGCAAAACGATATGAAGCCATATATGGCTTCGTATGCATTAACAATTAAACTTTATGAAATTCCAGAAAACAGTTGCGTTTGTCATTGAAACATAAAGAAACCTTACATTTTCCACATTTCGTGAAGGAACGGTATTTTAAGCAGTTTTGACATATTTGTCGATTTGTCTTCATCCATTCTGGGTAATGGGCCACGGTATCTGTTCGAACAGAATCCAAAGGTAACTCTTGGTGTCTAGCTGGAGCTTTTCGTGCCTTTTTGGAAGGCAATGGCGACTCAGGCAAGCTAGACTCATTGCTGCCTTGGCTTAAAGTCTCAGGCAAGTTGAGACTCCTGAGGCAAGATGGACGTCCACGTTTTTTTGCCACCGCGCTTGCTGGACTACCGACTTCGCTAGTGGGAGTAGCGGCTCGACTTGAGGTCGGTGTTCCAAGGAGACTAGCTGGACGACCACGATTTTTGGTCACTGCACTTGCTGGACTACCGACATCGCTAGTGGGAGTAACGGCTCGACTTGAGGTTGGTGTTCCAAGAAGGCCAGCTGGACGACCAAATTTTTTGGCCACCATAACCTTTCCAGCTATGCGCATATGCTCCGACACTGCAAGTTTGAAATCAAACAACAGCAAACTTTGAATGCATATGAAGCCATATATGACAGACAGTATGTGACTTGAACGCATACGAAGCCAAATATGGCAATTGAAAAAGGGGGCCCAAAAATCAAACAAAATTAAAAAAAAACACTGAAATCTGAGTTATTTTATGTTTATGAATGTACAATGAAAGCATTTTAAAAATTCAGCATTTTTTACTTACCATATTATTGCTTTTTTTCCAATTATAAAATCAGCACTAAATAAATTCACTTTACCGATCGGAGTTGCTGAACATATCCTCTAATAACTTGACAAATAGACCTTACCATACACAACAAAAAATCCGTTGCGTTTCACGAAGAGTTCTATAATATTTTTTCTTAGTTGGTTTAGAAAAAATAATAATTTTAATATGTTAAAAAAAATAAACAAAACCAGAAGCCATATATGGCGTTGTATGCGGTAAGGGGTTAAAACCATAAGGGTCCTTTCACACAGACCGGCTCGGAGAGGAGAGCAGATTCTTATCACATTGAAAACAGAGTTTTTAGTATTTGTAGTAAGGTTATTTATGGTTGTTATTTTTGCGTGTGCACTGCTTTTGACATTAAGAATGCTTGAACGCGCTTGGTGTGAAATAATAAGAGGAGCCGTTCGGCTCCGATTGCATGCTCTTTCGCGCTTCGCGCAGCCGATCGGCTCCGATTGCGTGCTCTTCGCATGCGCATCCGCTTCCAGCCGGTCTGTGTGAAATAGTTGGCGGCTCCGCTCCGACCAACTCCAAGCGTATACGATCTGGTCTGTGTGAAAAGAAAAATGCGCGCCGATGCTCTCCGAGCCGGTCTGTGTGAAAGGACCCTAATGGGAGAAACAAATGTCTTTATTTTTAAACAACATTTTTGATACTTAAAAGGATTACTTGTAAGTCGTTCGTCATTCATGGAGAGGTTGGTCAAAATGACCAAATTATTTTATAAAATACGCCATCCTGTTAATCGTTTCTGAGATATTTCATGTTTTAGGTTTAGTTAGCAAAGCACCAGTTTAACGTAGTTTTTGAGGTTTCGTTACATATTTGTTTGTGCAGTCTTGTTCTACTTTTTTGTTTTTGTTTTTTCCATAAGAAAGACTTTTAGTGATCTCAAACCTTTTTATAAAACTCAAAATTGCTTCGAGAAAATTGCTTAAAAGCCACCAAGGATTATAATTTTTTTATAATATATTCTTCTGTTTAACATTCCAAAGAAAATGGGGGAAAAAAATAGTAGCTAGGTACAAAATCATAAGAAATGTAGGTGGTTTTCTGAAAAATTTAACCCATGAAAAATCAGGTTGAAGGAAGACGTCTCCACGAATGCCAAATGAATTTCGATTACCATTAAATTTAAAAAAAATGCTGTACAAAAATAAACATTTCTTCTATTCGGGAGATTTCTGATTTTAAATAGTATTCAAAAATAAACCAAATAAAATAAAAACATCAAAATCAGTGCTGTTTCTGAAAATTTAAAAGCGTTGCCTGTTTCATGGGTTTATTGACTCTACTAAGTAATACTTAGTCCACAATTTTAGAAAATCAAAAATTAATATTTTTTTTGTGTCGCGTTAAATGGCATAAAAAAATCTATTTGCCCCCCCTTCTGGACCAAAAGCTGAGTACGCCTTTACTTCTTCTATGTGACCACCCCTGGCACCAAAGCTGGAGCCCGAGTCTGCTATTTACACTCCGCAACAGTGCGCTCACAGTTGCATCGTCCGGCGGCGCTCGGGCCCTCTCGGGTGCACTCGGGCCGGTTCGGGCCGCCCGAACGCGCACGAGTCGCGCCCGAACCGGCCCGAGTGCACCCGAGAGGGCCCGAGCGCCGCCGGACTATGCAACTGTGAGCGCACTGTTGCGGAGTGTAAATAGCAGACTCGGGCCCCTGGATCCGCTCTTGAGTTCCATACCAATACAATACAGAAAAATCTATGAGTATATAGTGTTACAACACAAAAACATGACACAACACAAAAAAAAAAGTTCGGAACCCTTGCAGGCGATTTCGACTCACACATGACCATTTTTAATGTCCACATAGCCTAGGTATGTCACTCGGGATAACTCAAAGCTTCTAATGATACGAATATATATATATATTATAATGATATAAGTATATGATCTTTTAGAAGTGGTGGAATAAAGAAACTCACAAACATACATACATACATGAACCCTGAAAACATAACACTCCTTTTAGGGCAGTCGTGTAAAAATTGCAAATTATAGGTACCTACCATTTCTTAAGCCAATCACTCTTAATCAAAACGGTGATAAAAAGCTAATAAGATTAACAAAAATAAGCGTGAGTGTAATTAATTATCAAAATCGGTTTAGTCGTGGAGGTACCTATTAACAGAAAGGGATATCAGTTTCGTATTTAGCAGTTATGCCTTTGAGTTAAACTGAAGTCATCGAACCTCGACACAAGGAGTACCTACTAGGCACACGTTTGCGCAGCGGTAGCGCGAGCGGTGCGCGAAGGCAACGCATGTCCAGGGGCCCGAGTCTGCTATTTACACTCCGTGTCAGTGTGCTCATAGTTGGCTCGTCCGGCGGCGCTCGGGCCCTCTCGGGCGCGCTCGGGACGACTCGGGCGCGACTCGTGCGCGGACTGACACGGAGTGTAAATAGCAGACTCGGGCCCCTGAAGTAGGGTCGCAGAGTTAATTTTTTTTATATAAATATATCGGCACCTACTAGTTGGATATTCTTGGGTACCTATCCATAGATACGGTCTTGATTTTAAACCTCCGTGTTGTAAACTTGAAATAACGTCATTCATTCGAGGGCACAGTACCAGTATCTAAGTATTGTCAAACAAAAATATTTTCCAGTGACACATAATCAAAATTGAAACTGTACTATATTTCTAAATGAAATAATAATTAAAATAAATAATGTACTTTCACACACTTTCACTGGAACAATGGATCCTCAGAGACACACTGTTGCCGGGCCAATGGCACCAACTAGTATGAAGACTGCTCGTAAAAGTTTTGCTATTACCCATACTTACATCAGAAGTAATCCTACTAACAAAGAAATAGTCAGTGTACATACCAGCACACCGAATGTGGAAAAGCGATCTTTTAACCTAGAACAAAATCAAGTTTACCAAGGAGAAGTAAACGTACTTTCGATTATGTAAGTTATATATGTATTCGGTTTATCTTAATAGCAATTCGTCATTTCGGACACATTTTCAATTAAGCTATCGATTGACACATAACAAGAAAACCTAGTGGGCAGAGCTCGCAATGTACCCAATCGCCCTATGAAATGTCGAAATGTCTACGTCAGCTTACAAGATAAATTGTATATTTATCTTATGATCCTACGGAACTTTCCTTCCTGCTCTATCAATAAGAAAAATATTATCTTCTGTTCGGATTACTTATTAATTTGAACAGAAGATAATAAGGATAAGAAGATAATAAATAACCTGTACATTAGGGACCCAGCCAGTTAAAAAAGCATGTACTTATTTAAAAGTAGCTACCTAAGCATCCTAAGATGTCTATTAAATTTTACAACTGAAGATGTGATATTAATATAGAGTAAGGTCTCTATATTAATATCACATCTTCAGTTGTAGTTTAAAAATTTTAAAATTTAGTTTAAAAGTTTGTAGTAGGAGTTTACTTTGATTACTTACTGTGGGTACTATACTATATAGAGATATTATCGTAAGAATTTTGGTTTACTGGAATTCTGCTTATAAGTATGGATGGTTGCAGAGATACGAATAAGGATATTATGTGCTGTAAATATACAGAGGACATGAATGAGGTAGCAGCTGGGTTTACAGACGGTACGATTAGAGTGTTTAGTTGCAATACTGGAAGCTGCATGCACACTCTCGTAGACGAAGAATGTCGCGCTTATCCCGGACCTGTAACTTCTATCAAACACCGGCCAGTCAGCAAAGCCCATCCCGTCACTAATATGTTATTATCTTCTTGTAAGTATGTTGTTGAGTGTTAAAAGCTTAAGCTATGTAGACATTTATTTACTTTGCTTTTAATATTCTCTTTATTATGAATTTCTGTAGATGTCAATGGATGTATCAAATGTTGGAAATATAAATATGATCAGTGTTTATACACTATACGCGAGAAACGACAAACTTTAGGGATAAGTTACCATCCCTGTGATAGTAAATTCGTAACTTATGGAGATGATGCAAAGTTAAACATGTACGACGAAGAAGCTCAAACTCAAGAACGTGCATTTTACTCCAGGTACAGTATTCAGTTATTTGAAATTGACTGTCAGTCAAGAGAAGTTGCATAAAGAAATGATTTACCTTCACAGTGGACACAAGGGTGCAGTCGACGGGCACGACTCTCGAATATTTGCATGTGCCTTCAATCCTAGGTCTCACCATGAATTGATCTCTGGTGGGTGGGATAACGCTGTCATGTGCTGGGATGACCGACAGCCACATGCAACTCGTTATTTCCTTGGTGTCCATATGTGTGGCGAAGGCTTAGATTTCGATAAGCCGGGAAGGCAGGTAAGTTTGTACTGCAAAATTAAGTGTTCATAGTATGTAGGTTGCGCCAGTTGCATGGTAAACTATCAGTATTATCTCAAGCAATCTACTGAGGAGACTAGGGTCACTGCTTTTCGCACACAGTCCGACCCAGTTACTTTACTTTTGGTACATCGGGCTAGAGGGTGTCAAATACTACATTTGAGATTCGCAATATAAAGGACACATATTTGTAGACTATGAGCATCTGAACCAATCGTCAAACCCGATTACCACAAGACTAGTTTTTTTTTAACTATATAGATAGGTAAATTCAGGGTTGATAAAATCTGTGAGATTTTCCTACACACTACGTGTACCTACTATCCGTGGTTAGTATCAAAGTCCAAACGGTCTAAAAATAAATTATCCGCAAATACTTTTCCGAACGAATTAAGTACCTAGCTAGGCATTATAATTATAGTAAAACGCAACTTCCATTTAGAAAACAAAGTAAGGGCGTGGACCCATGTCTACGGTGCGGCGCGGCGGCGCCGTTTGCCGTGCAACGGTACGGCACCGCCGCCGGAGGATGGCGCGACGCCGCCGTGCCGCACCACGGCGCGGCGGCGTCGTGTACCGGAGAATCAACGATATTTCTAGAAGCTGACTGAACCGACGACTTAGTTTAGTCGGCTTTGTAACCTAAATGTTTAGCCTATTGAGGCAAAGCTATAAGACCAGTATCGTAACTATTGAGTGATCGTGACTATGATGAGTAGTGAACACTTTACTATTTTTTATTTTATTGTATGTGACATTAAAATGTTTTTTTTCTAGATATTAACATGTTCGTGGCAGGAGAAAGATTGCATTCAATTATGGGATTACGGCTCATGTAAACTAATCGAAACGATCGTGCCAGACAATTATCATTCAAAACTTTACTGCGGCAAGATGGTGCCACGTACTAACTTGATTGTTTGCGGTGGATCCGATTCAAACATTTTGAGAGTCGTAGACACTAACATGAAAGTAGTAAGTATAAACATTCTCCTTAGTATAGCTATGAGCTAATTTTCCAGTATAACAATCTTGTCAAACGTCTGAACTTAGTTAATTTAGTCAATAAGCATATAATATAAATTATTTATTGGGACATGCTTATTTCCAGCTTTGGAATAATTAGATGCCAATAGAAAAATTTTAATACAACTTTTATTTTTATGTTTTAGACTGAGTGTTGTATTCGAAACAATCCAGGCGGCATTTATGCGTTTGATTTTGGGACAGTACGAAGAAAAACTAAGAAAGCTACAGAGACTTACAAAAAAATTAGCGAAATCCCAAACGTACCACGTGTCTCCTTTGTTACTGGAAAACGACTACAGACCGTAGACTTCGGATGAACCTTTACTCAAAACACAAATTGTACTTTGTAACTATTTAAAATGTTGTAGTGAAATAATTTTCATCTTAAGCTTTGAAAATTAAGACTTAGTGTAAGCTTAGTACAATCTTAGGTATATTAATAATATTTTATTACTAAATAACTGCTCTGTAAGCTTGGTGAATATAAAACAAATTAAGTAGTGGATGTGTAATAGGTATGGCAATAAATGTTATTTTTTCAGTACAGTTTGTATCAGTTGGGTTAGGTCTTGTATTAGAAACGCTGACGTAAAAGTTGTACATCAGTTGTATTGAATTTATTCTCCCTTTTAACATTTATCTACTCACAAACAGCCGTTTATACAATTTAAGGTGATAGACAAATACACTGTGATTTCATTTTGTAAATATAGTATATAAACTCTAGAAAGATAAAATATCGAGTTTGGCAAGAATTCATAATAAATAAAAAACATAAATACTTCTACATAGTATTATATACAGGATTTGAACATCTATTATTCGACCGATTCAAGTTGAGCCTCGTCAACGGATGGGTCTTACCATGTTGTAATTGTTTTTTAGTTTGAGCTTTCGACATCACAGTAGATACCAACACTTCGCTGTAGTCGATGGGGGCCAGCGACACGACCGTGGGAGCGGGCGGCGGGCGCTCGCCGGCCGCGCGCACGGCACCGCAGAACGAGTTGCGTAGAACCGAGCGCGCGCGCGCGTCCAGCGTCGAGCTTTCCGACGTCAGCTTACATTTCTTCGAGACCAGTTCATGCGAAGCTTTGCTGCGGCGGGACTCGCAATTCGACTCACATCGCGCCCTGCCCGGTCGGTCATACCTGTCCACCAAAACCTTGACCGACAAGTCTTCGCCCGTAGGCGGCGAAGCTGGCGGCCGGTCTCGCCCTTCTGTGGTCACCGGCCGAGCTCGCGCTTCAGCACGGCGGGAGTCGGACTCTGAACGTGCTTCGAACTCCTTCTTGAGGTTGCTGACGAGCCCCGCGGCCGCGGCAGCTGCGGCGGCGGCGGCCGTGGCGGCGGTGGCGGGCGTGGAGGGCGCGGCGCGCGGCAGGTCGCCGTGCGAGGCGCAGGCGGCGCGGCGGCGACGCAGGCCAGCGCGCAGCCACGTGTCGGCGGGCGCGGACGCCGACAGCCGCCCGCTCCACGTCGACACACCACGGACCCGCGCACTTTCCATGCGAGCGGCGGCGTTGGCTAGCTCTTTCAGTATGGCACACGTTTCATTGAACTTTCGTTCATTGTCAGCCCGCCTGCCTCCCGCACGCGTTTCGATGTGCTCGTTGATTATGCTGAGGTCCGACGTCGGCTTCTGAGGAGGAATAGGCGGTTCGGTGGGCTTCTCACCGTCCTTTTCCTCTTTCCGTACATTGCGCTCGTCACTGCGTTCCTTGATCCTCTTGGGCTCGTCCCGCGGCACGGGTAGCGCCTTTGCCGCCGCCCTGGTGTCGTACGAGCCCCAGGAGGAATGCCGCGACAGGTCGAGCACGACCGCGCTGTCGAATGAGCTCCACGAACTTTGTCTGCTCGGTGGAGGCGCATCTTCGTCGATAACTCTTCTATCATCGCAATCTAAACTGGAACGTTCCACGGAATTACCGAGAGCGTCACTCGTCGTCACTTTATTAGTTTTCACATCTATAATTCCACTGTCACTTTTCACTATATTATCACTAGTATTAACAGTCCTATTTTCCTCGCCTTTAGGCCACGAAGCTTCCCCCGGGTCCCAAGTATGTATTTTATCAACTTCGAAATTTGATTGTGGATATTTGTGACTTAGATTCCTCGATGGAGAAGCTTGTGGCGGCTTGTTAGGCACATCCGTTTGATTTGTCGAACTAACCAATGCATCAGTAAATTTATTGTTTTGAGTTTCATTTTGAGTACCAAAATTTAATCTTTGGTATCTTTTACTGAATTCCTTTCGGTCGCTTGATGCCGCATTTTCAATTTCATTAACTATGTGCTTTACGGATGGAGCACCTTCTTCTTTTAACCTCATTATTTGATTCGGGGAGACGCTGTAACTACCGTTTGCACAAGGCATCAACATATGTCTGGTTTCAAAAGCCAAATTTTCCAAAGAGACTGACGTCGGCACCGGCGGGGGCAGCAGCTCGGCGGCGACCTTGGTGTCGGGGGACCACGACCGCGGCCGGCCGGTGTATGACCCCGTTAAAGCTAACACCAACGGTGTTGGATCCATTACTTTGTGTTCCGTTTTGGATGTATTTTTCGGAGATTTCAAGTTAGTTTCAGATTTAGAACGCTGTAATTTTTCTTTGTTTTTCATTGCATCAAGAATACCTTGGTATGTTTCAAGTTGATTTAAAAAATTGGTATTCGGTTTAATACAACTCCGCTTTGTTTTAACGTGTCTGAGAGCCTTGTCAAAATTCCAGTTAAATGCCTTCATGGCATAAGCAATCACAACCGATGCCGATCTACTAATACCCATTTTACAGTGAACAAGCACTTTCGACCCCTCGTTTCTGGCCTTATTTATATATTTGTATGTGTTGTCCCAATGTTTTAAAAGGTCAGTCTTCTCATCGTCGTAAACTCTAATGTTAAGATAGTCAAACATACCAGGAAAAAAGTTGTCAATCTCTCTGGTCACATTCAATATGTGTCTTACCCTGAAATAAATTTCAATATTATTTTCAGTAAATAGTTAAAGTTAACCTGCACATAATATTGAGCAACATAGGTACTTGGAGCTAGTTTAGTTTCCTAGAAAGCTGGATAACTTACCCATTGCGTTGCAATTCTTCCAGATTACTGGCATTCCATTCAGAACCAAGGTAAACATGATCAAAAATCTCGGTAGGTGCGTCCATCTGGCCCAGTATGGTGAGCATCTCTTGGTCGATGAAGGACTTGTACTCTGCAAGGTCCATGTCTAGCTCCTCTTCCAGCCGGCCTCGGATAGCTTTGCTCGTTACTTCATCTAGATCCACACTCATCATTATTTCCTTCAACGTACATCGAATAACACGTTCAGTTTCATCCCTCTCCCGAGGCCTAAGAACAAAAATACAAATATAAGTTATTGTAAACCTAGATGTATGCACAATTGAACATAGACATATATAGTGTTTGAAAGCCGCGTAGGACATAATTATTATAGATCTCTATCATATTACTATACATATACCTAAAAAGCTATGCAAAAAAAAACTGTAACTATAAAAAGATATATGTATGGACTTTTTTATAGGTTCGTTATGTAACACAGTGATCTAATTCTTTTTACCATCTGTCTTTTACAAAATTTCGGATTATTCCCAATAATAGTGTCAGTTTGTACTTATTCCAATGCTGTTTGTTCATTGCATTGTCGTCTATTATATTGGATACCTACTTATCATCATATCCGATGTACTTACTAAATACTAAGAAGCCGGTCATACAATAGTTAACATCTTTGCAAGCTAGCAAATTGTTAATTAACGTATTGGCGTGTTTTCGATCCTTTTGTAGGTCAAGAAACTAGGTCTTGGAACAACACGCGTAATCAAGTCATTTTACACTTAAGCAGAGTTTTTGTAATTTCAATCAAGTAGTTAAGTTATTTGGCGTTCGCATATTTTCAAATTAAGACTACTGCGTAACACTGAATAAGATCCTGTTATATTAGTTGAGGAGACATAAAAACCATTTTTGCGGGTCTTAAACAGTTGAAAGTTTACTTACTTGTGTCTCAGTGAATCAGGGGAAGGTGGTCGTCGGGACTCGATGCAATCCATGGCGTGCCATTCGTTGAGACACGAGCGGTCCGAGTCCACGTGGCTCTCATAGTAGGAACACCACGAGTGCGACGTGCCACCGGCGAAGTGGTTCAGCTCCCGGGCTTGTGCGCTCGCGCGGTGGAGAGTCTGCAATGCCGACCTGGAAACATCGTACACTCAAGAAACTGCCATTTTCATATTAAACACATTGATATAAGCTTGCAAACCATGAATTATAATCGTTACTGGAATGTAACTGTAGCTCACACTTACCACATGGCCTGTACGGATACCGGCTTGAATATGTGTTGTTGATTGCACACACACACACTGAATCCTCTGTGGACAATGAATCCTTAATTAGGTTGGTAGTTATTGTTCTGGATTTGGTAAAAATATTCAGTGAATAAAACCGTTCCAAATTATTTGCCAAGATTTAACTTGCCTTATATCTTTTATTATATAATCACGCAAGTTTCCCATGGAAGACCTTAGGTGTATCGACGTTCTGGGTTAGGTCAAATAATATTTGGTAAAGAAACAAATGGGCCCTCAAGATTTGTAAGTTTCATAGTTTTGAAACGACGACATAGCCTTAGCATATCATTAATTGTCACCTGGTCTTCGTGGTCATGAGTAATTCTTTTCATAATATTAACGTATCGACAGCAACATACTTCCTAATAACACTGTCATAGTTGTAGATAGTGTTGATTGTTAGCTTACCCATCGCCATCCAGCTTGATAGAGGTGTCAGCAAGTACGCGCAGCACGAGGCCGACGGAGGTGCGCTCGATGCAGTCGATGCCGAGCAACGCGGCCTCGTTGCTGCGGCATACCACCACAAGGTATCTGGTGCGGCCTGCGTGAGCGCTCTCCAGTTTTACCGCCTACCAACAAACAAAATGTCTTCTTTACTCATTCTTTCAAAAACATTATTTTTTTAGTTATATGTTTAATCTGTTATTTAATATTCTCTAGTTAAGCCGTCTGGGCAGATAAACGATTTTTTTTCATTGTTTGTGTTTTATTAAATGCTTTTGGTTTATTAGATAATTTTATTAGTTCTTGTGTTGCATGGTCGCCTGTAATTTGGGAAGCGCCAGAAATTCTATTTCTACTCAAGGAGAAAATTAGGAGATCCAAATACTTTGGTAATATTTAAATGTTTTCTGAACCTAATAATTCTCAAAATCTAGATAGTTTCAAGTGCTGAACTTCGTTAATATTTAGATACATAATAATAGGCTTATAAGTATGTGTATTTTCCTTACCATTTTGAGCGTTTCCTCGGGGCGCAACAGGTAGAACATGGACTGCAGGTGGTGTTGTATGTCAGGCTGAGGAAGCGCGCGCGCGGGCGACCGCCACTGGCTCGTGCAGCCGCGCTCCGTACCGCCCAGCACCACAGCTGCACCTTTATTTGCGAAGTAGCACTCATTGAGACTGTAATGTAACAAGCCAGTATTCTTTACTTACTCAAACTAAAAAAGGATGTCCCTTTAGAGATACCAAAAAGCTTAGACCCTAAGTATATGTACCTATAATATATATATTTTTTACCTATAAATGCTTCATTTATGCTACGTCACTGTACAAATGTTACAAAACTTAGATTACTAAAATAAACCATACTTATATCCGCGTCTCTCAACCCAAGCCGCAACTGAGAAAGTTATTACAGTTTCCTCTTACTTTACGATATTTAACCTTGGATTCATAACAATTATTCAAAGTACGAATTTATAATTGCAACAAAAAAGTGATAACCTAAATGCATACCGTATGTATATCATAGGTCATAAATTAACATATCTACTTAAAATATTTTTTTAATTAATTAAATATTTGTTTATCGCGTAATAAAATCGCGTACCTTGATGTTAATTACCTTTAAAACATAAAGTTACAATGAAATGTATGAATGACGCCATTTTTAGTAAAGTTGTTGCAATTCGTCTTACGGGCGGCGCATTTAACCTCCCTTTCACCGGCGCGAGCGCAGGCAGGCAGCTAGCTACACGGCGCGGCGCGGCGCGAGCACCGACGCGCTGGCTGGCTGGCGGGCTTGCCTCAACGCCGTCATTAGTATTGTATTATTTACAGTAGGATGTTTGATTACTCATTCATATAGCATATGTAATCTTGTACATTCGGTGCTATAACTGCGTAGTTTTATTAATTAATTATATGTATCCTTAACAAGGAAACCAAAAAGGATAAATATTAAGCTCTCGACATGTAACACCTTACAAATAATAATAATTAAAATAGTTTATTTATTTATAATGTTTGATTTCTGGATATCATATAACAAGGTTCGAGTAGTTGGACTGATAAAAAACCCGCATTGAACCGAGCGTACCTAATTACCACACTATGACATTTACCTTCATACGGGTCGAGTACCTTTTAAAAGAAGGCAAGTGTGTATACCGGGCGCATAATGTATGATGAGGTCATCCTAAAATAGCGCAACGGGAAACATGTGTGTATATTACTATACATGGGAGGGTGAAGATACGCTAATAATAGAGTGAAAAATAGATTCACGATGATAGTATGTAGTAAGCCACAAGCTGAATCTTGACTTGCATTAAAGCGACAAGGGCGGTTTCTCTCAAGGTTCAATAAAAATAGCGCGGTCGGAGCGTTGCCAAAACGTTTCACCCGCCTATACTATACGTAGACACGAGCGCGGCGTGAACGCTGCGGCCGCCCATCATGCTCCGACAACCTTACCCAATTCGGAGCACGCCACACCGTGTCTTTTGTTAGTTGCCACATGGCACTTTGATTATATTTCTCCCATTGTCTTTTATCTCACTAGGAAATATACATAAGAATATGAATACATCATTATTTTGTCTTAGATTAATGCACTTTTTTGATTTAGAAATAAAGATTTTGCATTTGTACTGCATTATTTTTAGATATTGACATACAGTCAGAGCTCCACATAAAAAATCTCAAGGATCAAAAATAAGGTATTTTAAAAGTATTTTTATCAATAAAATTAAAATTGTTTGAATAAGCAATGTAGCACTTATTAAAGTCTACAGGAATACTTTATTTATTACTTTGAAAAAGACAGAGATATAGAAGTTTCTAGCCCACTTCTGAATAAAAATCAGCCTGTAATTTACTTACTGCGGAGAAAATGCATTTAATCATACAGAAAAGGAACGAACATTGATAGTCGTGCTTAGAATATGTGATAAGCCATATCAAATTCATCAATGCCTTAAATCACGGGGGTTCCATTCAGCTTCAATTAAAGAATAGTGCCTTGCAAAACATAAAGAATTGGAAATCTTATGAATGTAAATCCACCAGAAGTCGTTAAGTTTGTTGTTAAATATTCGGAATTATCACTAGTTGCCAGTGAGCTGAATCCTTTAAATCATACTCAGTTCTCACTCCATATTATAAACAGTTATGATGGATGGATTTGTAACTCTTTTGCGCTAAAAATACTAAACGGTATTTGATCAAAAGAACACACAGTTTATAACCTGGATAAACACGTAAAACACTTTTTTTATCTTTTTTTTATTACGTGTCCAAACATAGGGCGCACTGAAGTTCTGCTATGATTATTTTCACACATTATTTATTCCTAATATTATGAATTCAGCGTTCTGATAAACAAAACAAAAGAGCAAAACTATACATAAAATTTACTGAAACCATGCTGAGGAGACAGTACAGTATCAAATAATAGATCTAACGTCGCGAAACTGCATATTTACAAGAGATAATTTGCAAGCTTTTAGAAGGAAGGATGTTGGATTTAATTTGTACAGTTATCAACCTGTGTACTAATATACCGATTAGCTTCTAAATGTTTTAAATTGAATAAACAACTTATTCAATTTAAAGATAACGTATCTAGATAGATTAAAATTTTAAATAAATAGCCTTTGCAAAAAATAAAATCACTTATTTAGTAGAGCAAATTTTCCTCATAATTGCAGTCATATTTATAGCAGTTAACTTAATCAAAAAAGTATTCATTATCGACTACATGTATTTGTTTTATATTTGATTATTTATTCACTATTTGTAGATCTATTTCAAATTATTTCTCTTTCCACGGGATAACAAACAATTGGAAAAGTGACACACCTGAAGGTAGGTGTGACTCCATTCCGACGTAGGTAAATCTCCACCACCAGTGCTGCAGTGGATTGGAGGAGCGTTGCCACACTTGCCAGCTTTCAAAGATAATAGATCTTCAAGTGAGTTGAGTCGCAAGTTGGGTTGAGAGTACCAGGTAGAAGTATTTTGTAATCGCAGAAATATATAAAATAGGTCTAATTAGTAAATGAAAGTGCCAGCTTCCTAACTACTTATTTACAACATCAGCCAATGTGCTTCAACAAGTCCCAAACTATTTCTTTGCCATTTTTCGTAAAAAAACCGCTACGCCGACAGTTTTGTATAATTATGGTACGAGAGCTAGCAACGTTTTAGAGAAGTCATTTTAGTACAGCTAAATAATATAGTTATCTAAATTATACAGGGTGTCCGGTAAATAGTCCGACAAACTGTGGTGGCTGATACCTTAGATCAGGTCCTATCAAATGAACACAACATATGTTCCCCGAAAAGTTACAGGTTTCGAGTTACAATCGATTTTCGGAAATTTTAGAATTTTTCTACCTTGCATCAGACTTTTCCATTTTTCTTGCGGATTAATAGCTTTCGTAATACTTTTTGTACATCAAATTAATCTTAAATAGTTACTCTTCGCTTTAGTAAGTCTCATATTTATCTAAAAAAAGAATGTATTGACAAAAAAACCATTCGCTTAACAATTTTCACTTTTCGTTTTTCTTACTGCTCAACTTTGAACTGTAGTGGTGAAAAATAAATGTATGTAGGAGTTTTGTACAACAATCTTAAAAACTTGCTTGAATATTGGTGATTTTGGGAAGGTACAATACTTGCGTATTTTCTTTACAAAATTTGACAAAACAAGCTGCTAAAGTACAAATGGGCTTATTTATTGAAATATTACTAATGTAAATCTGAGGAAAAATGAGACGTAACTTAACGCGGATCGTCATTGTCCAGTGAAATAAGGTATTTTCTTCAAGCGACTAAATAGTTACACAAAATAATTGAGGCCAATTTCAATTTGGAAAATAAGGAAATGAAAAAAAAATGCTCTGTTATTTTTTTTGCAAAGTTACCGAACCCTTCGTTAGCATGTCCATCCCCAACTTGACCGGTTTCTTAGAAGACCCACTCTTCGTAAATACATTCTAGGCAAGTTGAACGATACAATATGGTTTGGGAAAATGGGTGCTAAGGGCAGTATGGGCCTGAAGTAAGAGCCTCCTCTAATGAGGGATACCAGGGCAGATGGATTGGACGTCCAAAACCAGCTATTTCATTGTTGATGCATGAAAAATAAAGTGTTATAAAATCGATTCATCTAGTAAGAAAGTACTGAAGGAAAATGTAACTTTACACTAAAACATGTTTTAATCTGGCATAGAGAGTTAATGGCGAGAAGAAAATACCTAATTTCATTGTACAATGACGATCCTCGTTACGTTACGTCTCATTTTTCCTCAGATTTACATTATTAATATTTCAACAAATAAGCCCATTTGTACTTCAGCAGCTTGTTTTGTCAAATTTTGTAAAGAAAATACGCAAGTATTGTACCTTCCCAAAATCACCAATATTCAATAAAATTTTTCAACACATTTTTCTTTTAGATAATATATGAGACTTACTAAAGCGTATAGTAACTATTCAAGATTAATTTGATGTACAAAAAGTATTATGAAAGCTATTAATCAGCAAGAAAAATGGAAAAGTCTGATGCAAGGTAGAAAATTCTAAAATTTCCGAAAATCGATTGTAACTCGAAACCTGTAACTTTTCGGGGAACATAAATGTTGTGTTCATTTGATAAGACCTGACCTAAGGTATCAGCCACCACAGTTTGTCGGACTATTTACCGGACACCCTGTATGTGGGTTTTTAATATTATGTTTTTCCATATTGATTTATTTTTAATTGTCTCGCAAATCGGCAGTGGATTCTCGGATTGTCTTTGCGGAATTTTCAGACACGGCGGTGTTGTGTCTCAAATAATTTAACGTAATATTTATTATAGAGTCATCATTTTAAAATATTATAAGCTCATGTAGGCCCAAATATTTATACTGTGCGAGACTGGAAGCCAATCCTCTAAGAGCGACATAAGTCTTAATCCCTTCTCCATTGATCCCTTAATGTATTATTTATGTTTGATCTACTAATTATCTTTGTTAATTGGTCATCATTACTGGTAAGATAAAACTATTTACAAACAACAGGGTTTTACGGATAGCTTATTTTTGAAGACATTTTGTTATCTATACTTATAATATTATAAAGCTGAAGAGTTTGTTTGTTTGTTTGTTTGGTTGAACGCGCTAATCTCAGGAACTACTGGTTCGATTTGAAAAAATCTTTTTGTGTTGGATAGTCCATTTATCGAGGAAGGCTATAGGGTATATAACATCACGCTGCAACTAATAGGAGCGAAGCAGCAGTGAAAAATGTTGCAAAAACTGGGAAAACGATTCATTTTTGAAGGCTTCCGATGCGTGCGCTACGTAAACGGTTAGAGTTACCTAAAAAATATGTAAGAATGAATTGTTCCTCTTTAAATGATCTAAAAAAATGTCCGCGACGGTATATGTCTATCTTTTAAGATTGACTCACTATAAACTTTTTTAAGGTAATCAATTTTGGTCGAAATTAATGCATTATTACCAATTATTGGCTAGAGTTTTATCAACATAATATTAACTAAAATTATAATTTACGCAGAAATACTTTTTTTTTTGTTTTTAGACTTCTTCATCGCGATCATAATAACAGAAATTAAGGCGGACGAAGTCGCGGGCAACAGCTAGTTTATTTTATAAATTAACTCTTCATTATCTGTTTCAAATAAATCTAAGAAGAAGTTGTACTACCATGTCATAGGTACTCTTTTAGGGGGAGAAGGAGAAGGGAAATTCTTTGCCAGAACTTTAACATGAGATCTGAAGAAAAATGCTGGCTGTCTGACCATAAGGTAAATAATTGTCTAGTTTCGTTTGGACAAAAAGTTTCGTCAGGATATTCCAAATTATTGGATTTTTTTTTAATAAATAAAAAAAAATAATCACAATTTTGTTGTTTACCTGAAGGCAACCATTTTTAGAGCCAAAAAACCCAGTATTTTGTCACAATTCTTAATTCACAAAATAAAGCACAAACACGAGAATTGCATTTCGATATATTTTTTATTAGGACGGGGTACATTCACATAGCGTCTGCGTATTTTAGCCAACCATGGCATGGATCCCGGTACGCGGTGCACCATCCGACACATCCCGAACGATAATAAAGTGCGTGCGCGACGCAACAACGAACCCACTCGACAAACGACGTCACAACACTCATAGCTTCCTTCTGAACCGAGCACAAACTACCGCTTAAATATAGAAACACGACGCAGAACAGGAACACGAGGCGTTCGCGAAAGGAACACGCCGTGCTTTTGGACTACATGCGCAACTTGTTTCATAGTCAAATACATAATATTATTATTACATGTACAAACTATCATACAAATATTGCAAAGGAAAACCAACTACTGAATACAGAATAATGTTTTATCAGGATGCTCGGTGCCTAGAGTATTCATTATAATCCTACAATAATAAAACTAACCACAAACAATATAACAGCTAACTAATCTATATAGGTACGTAGATTTACCGCCAGTTAACGCACACTCAACTGTTAAGGTCAAACTCAGAACTAAGATCTGCTTTCTGATTTCTGTCCTTGATATTTAAAAAGGTGAGTTTAAACTTTAAGTACTCAAAAATTAAAAATACAAGATCCCTTCACTGAACAACCTTTAAGGATATCCAACTTCTAATATTTTCATTGGGTATTCATTTTTTATTCTCAGAATATTTCAATTGAAAATTTTAGTATATCATGTTTATTGAACTGCATTGTGTAATTGTAAAATTAAAATTGCTAAAATAAATTTAAAATATAAGTTATGACTGAAACCCTCAGTAGGTATACATGATTATTTTAATATTGTTTCATGGCATAGTAAGAAATGGTAACACTGATTACTTCACGATAAGGGATCAGATAGATACTGTAGTGATAAAGTCCATGGCAATGATGTCATCATAACAATTCGGCTCTCCTGTGCTTGTTTATATGTATTAAACAAATGGACAAGGAGTTAAAAATATGGAATCAATATTTCCAGAAATCTTTTTTCTTCAAATAAATCAATTTTTACCATCTCCACCACAAGATGAAATTTTAATAATTACAAGTAAACCCTTGAGCTTAAAGTAATCAAAGTCAATCAAAGTATATACAAACAAACCTGAAACCTAAAATATTGCTTCTATTACTTACTCATACTACTAAAGCTTAACTAAAAATAAAATAAAAAATTGTCAAGATCATTATGCCTATTTCTTTTGACATTCATAGTTGACACTTCTTGGGCATCTAACAAGGTTGAGGTTGGGAAATTGCTGGAGTACTATATATTTTAAGATCTTTTTAACCAACTTAAAAAAAGGAGGAGGTACTCAATTCAACTGTATTTTTTTTTTTTGTTTTTACATAACTTTTGACTGGGTGAACCGATTTTGATGATTCTTTTTACACGACTGCCCAAAAAGGAGTGTTGTTTTCAGGGTTCATGTATGTATGTATGTATGTTTGTAAGTTTCTTTATTCCACCATAACTTCTAAAAGGCTTGACCGATTTCAATGTTTGTGGTATCATTAAAAGCTTTGAGTTATCCCGAGTGACATAGGCTATGTGGACATTAAAAAATGGTCAAGTGTGAGTCGAAATCGCCTGCAAAGGGTTCCGAACGATTTTTTTTGTGTTGTGTCATGTTTTTGTGTTGTAGCGCTCTATAAAATATTATTTATCACTAAAAGGTAATAAATAAAAAAAATTAAAAACACGCCTGCCATGTCAAAAAAGTATTAAAAAAGTGAACTAAAAAATTAAAAACAAGTCAAATATTTGCAGTTGGGGCACGGTTACTTGGAACAATTCATTACAGGTTACATTTTTTAGTTGACTTTTTTAATATTTTTTTAATATGGCAGGCGTGTTTTTTATTATTTTTAATTATAATTTTTTTATTTGTTATTTAAAAGCTGGTACTTCCCGTATGGTCCCATTTTATTTTGGTCTTGTTTTGACATTGGGATCCATAAGAAATAAATATAAGACTTAATTCTAACAAAAAAAAAACTTCAATTATCTCACTAATAATAAAGTTATGATGTCTATCACACAAAAAAAAACTGAATAAATAATGATTGGACTAAGTAGATACTACAAAAATTTTAGTCAGTTCTAGAGTTCTATTTTAGCAATTTAAAGAGGAAATATGTTTGTAACAAACTGCTTATGTAAACATTTTATATGAGGAAGCATGACTCATATTTAAAGTACTTAATTACCCATTTTTTTTTTTGTTTAGTTTATTGTTTATTATGTATAAACAGTTACTTTTATGATTTAAAACATAAATTGTTATTAATATCTGACAATTAATGGATTATCAAAGGGAGTCAATTAAGAACAAATTCCAATTCAAATGTTTTTAACTATGCTTGTTACTTATTATTGTATTTGCTGCGCATAAGTGGTAATTACTGTATAGCCTTAATATTTTTTAGTTAAAAGCAAGAAGGGTTATTATTGCATACCAGTGTTATCACTAATGCCCCATGGCTGACATTACAAGTCAATATAATAGAATAACCACTTACCCAAACCTTCTTAGCATGTTCATGTATGGTGGTTTGCCATTTATTTATGATTTAGATAGTTCTGCCTTTCTTATTTGCAAGCTGATGGTGAAGTGCTATCCATAAAATTTTGATAATATAATATTACCTACCTCTTGCTGATATGGTCCCCAACATCGTCTTCAATGTTATCATTCGATTTTTCTGTCTCATCCTGAAACAAAACATTTTTAATGAATCACATAACTATGTTGGTACTATGTACATCTTCTTTGTCAAGAACATATCAACACAGTGCCTGACAGTAATACTTGTGGTGGCAAACTAAAAGACTAGAGAATGTCTTGACAATGCTTAAACCTTTATGTGTATAAATTTGACAATTAATTACATGCACTGATACCAAATGTTTGAAGATAGGTCAAACAGATTACAAATTACACAGACCTTGTATTATGTGTTACAAGACTTAAGGATATTTTATTATTAGGTATATTGTTGTGGACTAGTAAACTATTCGAGTATATACCTTCGTTGTACTATATTCCATAACAATCAAATTAATTGTAGCCAGCCTCATGTCTGATCATTTTGACACAACATCAAAACACAAAAATATTTTTGTTTGAGTACAAATACTTACCGTTTTCCTAGGTGTTTGCACACTCGGAGAACGTCGAATTGTAACAAGTGCCATACCACATTAGAGTTAACGAATCATTATCAAGGTATGTAATACAATCACAAACATATAGAGGAATACCTATTGACTTATCATAACACTAATCCTAAGATCATTCAATATATGTAGGGTAAAACTTAGTAACATATATCACTATTTAGACACTTTTAATACACTCTTATCTGATTGCAACAAGTACAATATATCACAACTTCGCCCATTTTTTATTTTACTTTATTCTATTCATAATCAAAGAAAAGATGATGGATGACTGAGTGAGTGTAAGCCACAGATAAATAATTTATAAACGTACATCGCGGCGCGGACCTAGAAACATAGACAACATTAGTGTCTCATATTTTGAAAAATTGGAAACTAAGGTACGAGGTGACGTCTTAAATTAAATTTTAATAAAAAATTAGTCATGTTTGTTCACATTTGAAGTAGTATTTGTGGTAGTATTAGAGCGGCTGCACCATTAAACGCCTATTTCTTACATTTTATATGGCATCAGCACATACTAAGCGTTTGAGTGGCCACCAGGCGAACTGCCACTTTGTTTTTACCACCATTATTTATTTTAAATAACTATTTCATTTATTGTTTTACAAGTCTAGTTAAATGTACTAGCATTCAAAGTTAAACTTTAATTTTGAATACTGAATGTTCATTAAATAACCAGGTTTGTCAATGTTTTTATAGTAGATGAAGATGAGCGAGTCCTCAGCCTATGACGTTTAAAATATTTTTATACAATATACATAATCGTTATAAAATGTTTCCAACTGCTAACCAACTCTATTTATACCTAACTTCCATCCAAGTTCAACTATAATAAATTATAAAATGAACTTTTTATATGGCAAACCAGCGTCAAAACCTTAGAGAAATTTAATTTCTCTAAGGTCAAAACGCTGTATTCTGCATATTGCTGTCTGTGCATATTTTGTAAATAATTCCAAAAGGTCTTCAAGTAGAATTCTAAAAACTTTTGAACAATATTGTTTGTCAATCAGATTTTGTTATTATCTTAGACTATAGATAACTATAGACCGATAGTATCGCTAGTTTTCCTTCGTGAAAAGCGAGAGCACTTTTTGTCTGTATCTAGTACATTCGTTTACTGATTTAAAGTTATTTTTCGCGCAACGACAGACTTATATGCAAAAAAAATCGATGGTTTCGACATTGTTAGGATAATATTAGGGTTTTAGATAGTTTTATTAAAACGGCGCGCTCCGTCTTGATACAAAATTTACGATAAAACTAGTTCATACTAGTGCTCACGGTTCATACACTGATAGGCTCACTCTTTAGTTTCTTATCTATACTCTAACGTTATTATTATTCTAATTTTATTCATATTTAAATTATCCTGTTATCACATTTTTTTTGTAAATTCTGGTTAACCCGTAATTCGCAACAGTGTAAGTACAAGTTTTATTATCCTATATTTACTGATGTCATGAACATACAGGAGTTGTTGGTAAACTATTTTTTAATCTATACTTATAATAAATCTGTAGAAAGGTCAATTCTGTACATTAAATATATTTTCAATATAACTAGCAGTGAAGGGAAATGTTGGGAAAACGGGAGAAGTTACTCAATTTTTTAAGCTTTCGTCGCGTGTGCAGCCTTAATGGTTAAAGACTCATTGATAAGCTTCGTCATCCACGCGAACGAAGTTGCAGGCACAGCTAGTAAATAAATAAATCAATTCAAGAAACACAAATTTAATTTTAAACAAAATGCTTGCGACAAAAAATAACTATCGAAAAATTAAACGTAAATGCCTCGCACTATCTCGTCGCATGGAATTTATGAGGGACGCGGACCCCCCCCCCCCTCGCGAACCCCCGCACCCCCTGGTTCACCCTACTAAATAATGATAAAAATACGTAAATTTCTATAAACATACTACTAACCGATGAAAGGAAATGTCACTGTTTTGTTTATTGTTTCTTCTTGAATCATTTTTACAACTGAGCACCACGCAATTCACTTTTTTTCTATTTAAATGTTTGTCATTTATACCGGGAGATTCAAACGCGGCGCGCTCAGTTTTGACACTAATTAGACGTGACATTGAAATTGGTGTGAGATCATACCCGTGCTCTCGGATCAAAGAACGTTAGACTCGCTCTGGGTAAATGGTTACTCTAAGTCCATGGTGCTATGTTATGTTTGAAGTTTTGAAGTTTACGTTACGGTGGACATAACGTCAAAATTACGTGATATCTACTAATATCTAGTGAGCGTTTATAAGAGAATTTTCTTGTAAATGTTTATCTTCTGCAGAAGGTTTATCACTAATGACTCAAAAGTTGTTATGACATCTCTACAATTATATAAACATTTATTAAGACAGTGTGAAAAGCTTCCACCCGACGCCTGTAAACATTATAAGTTTGCTGTGAAGCAGGTAAAGTTAGTTTATTATTATGTTAATTTATTTTTATTACAATGATACTACCTTTATAAATGCCCGCATATTTGAAACTATTTACTGTTTAGGATAGTCGAGGGCATGTACTTGAGTATTATATCCTGTAACCAGCTTAAAATATTTAAAGCTGTAGTATACAAATAATGCCAGTTAATGTAATTTTCACAATAACAAGACGTGAACACCATAATTATTGTTTAAAAAATAATGCTATTATGAAGTTACTATCTAAAATAAACAGTATTTTCAGATTATAAACCTTCACCACTTGTTCATTTTCCTTAAAATAATTAAATGCAGTATGTAATGTTATAAACTAATAAGTACCTGAAAAGAGAATTTTAACGTAAAGCAATGGTAAACTCAAATATTGTCATGCCCCATAATGTATTCATACATTTGTATGTCAACCATAGTAATTTGTACCTATTGTTCTTAATTTTCTTTATTTTAGAGCTACAAGCAACACAAGTTTGAACCTGATGCGGAGAGAGTAAAAGAAATAATTTCCAAAAGTCTGGATGATGCTAAATGGATTCTTAATAAGGTTAACAAATATTTTCCAATTTGGTTTCTAAATGTTGCCTACTTGGTCTTAAATTCTTCTGTTTTTGCCTTAGGTTTGTAGGAAATAAATTTTATAAGCTCAAGCCATAATTTTCTATAGAAACAAATATCTAATAACACACACATTAAGCAACTTTGCTATTTGGGAATACCTGTAATGGTAGTTGTAAGGGAAATTTTAATAAAAAATTAACATATGGGTGTCTCTGTGCATCAAACCCACAACTCATAAAGTATTAGACTGCCACTGTACATAGTTACTCAAATCTATTGAATATTTTAGAAGAAATAATTGTAGTACAATAATGCTGCTCATATCAATATTCAACTATTCATTGTGCTATATGGTCCCAAAACTTATATTTTGTATTCTTATTTCAGTACACTCAGAAATAATGGATGCAATGAAGATGGATATTAATGGATTACATAGAAGATATGGTTTTATTCATGATACTAGAATATTGTAAAAGCTAAGAATGTTTGGAGAAAAAATAGAAGATTACGAAATATTGGAACATCTTGGTAAAGGAGGGTTTGCACATGTTTATAGAGCAAGATGTCGACAAACAGGAGTATTTGTTGCTATCAAAATGATAGACAAAGCTCTTATGGCAAGTGCTGGTATGATTGGCAGAGTAAGACAAGAAGTCACCATTCACTCTCGGCTAAAACATCCAGCTATTTTAGAGTTATATACATTTTTTGAAGATGCACATTATGTTTATTTAGTTTTAGAACTTGCACATAATGGTGAGTTAGCCAAACACTTTAAGTTAGGAACACGTGGCCTTTCTGAGAAAGCAGCTGCTGATATATTAAGACAGGTACTAAGTGGAGTCTTGTATCTTCATACCCACAATATCATTCATAGAGATTTATCACTGAATAACTTACTACTGACAAAGGATCTTAATGTTAAAATTGCTGATTTTGGTCTTGCAACACAGCTAAATGGTCCCGATGAAAAGCATGTTACCATGTGTGGTACACCGAACTATATATCGCCTGAAGTGGCGTCAAGAGAGTTTCATGGGTTACCAGCAGATGTTTGGGGGCTTGGTTGCATGTTATATACTCTATTAGTAGGCAGCCCACCCTTTCACACCCAACATGTTAAAACAACTCTGAACAAAGTTATTAATGCTGATTACAAAATACCTTTAGAGTTGTCCTTACAAGCTCAAGATTTATTGCAGAGACTTTTATGTAAAGACCCAACAAAAAGGATAACATTAAAGGGCATTTTAGAACACCCTTTTCTAAATGCTCAAAGTATTTCCAAGCAAGATATATCACGCGATTCCGGTTTTCTTACTACCCTGCACAGCACTCAGCATAGCAATCGATTCAAAAACGATGATAAAGTTTGTGTAATGAAAGAATTGAATACAGGAAAAAATGAAGCCCATCCTGTGCCATTTAACATATTCAACGGAGTACAAGAAAGTAGTTCGAATTCAGCTTTTTCCAACAATCGTCTTTATAATAATGGTACAGGATCGGCTGGAGGATCTGCAGAATTATTTGATTTTACGAACCAGCATAACATAAATTTAAAGAAAATTGATGACAGCCCTTGCAACAGTAATCTGTCATTATTAGAAAAGAATATGAGAAAATTTGATATTAACGGCAAATTGCCTAAAAAAAATACTGATCTTAATTTAGAAGAAAACAAAGAGAACATGCCTAAACCATGTAATGTTAATTCTAAAAACCATACACTCAGCGTACCTCCGTTATGTGCTGAAAGATTGCCTACTATATCACACCGAACCCGTAACGCCATACTGAAAATAGAGGCTTCTGGCGTAATAGTAGAATTCATAAAAAAAAAAGGTAAAGATCGAGAAGAACAAGTCGTAGAAATATGTAGAATATCAAAGGATGGAATGAAAATTATAATATATACAGTTGATAATAAAAGCAGAAACCTAGACACAGACCATGATCCTAAACCTGATGAAGTATTTACGTATCACAACCTACCGCAGAAACATTGGAAAAAATATCTATATGCTTCGCGATTCGTTGAACTGGTCAAAGCGAAAACACCGAAGATAACACTGTATACATTGTTGGCTAAATGTCAGCTTATGGAAAATGGCACGGATATAGAAATATTCTTTTACACTGGCGAAAAGGTTACTTATACTGGTTCTGATGGTCTAAAAGTAATTGATAAGAATTTAAAAACTCATTACAACCTTTCCAAGGTGCCTGAGTTGAAATATATAACAGACCACTTTGACGAATGTTCAAACCGCATGAAACGTGTACAAACAGCATTATCGGGCATTTCTGATGAATGTTTTCCCTTAATAATAGGCAAAAGGCCAGTTCAACCAGTGAACAACGTATTATCGCCTCACCAAGGTTCAACAGTAGGTACATATAATACGCCGCTTTTAAATATAGGCTCTTTTCACCGTACTACTGCTAGCTCTAGTCAAGCACCAAGTGATTACAATTAATATATAATAATAATGATGAGCACTATTAGTTTGAAACTTTATAACTTAAGACAAATTCAATGTGAAGGCTAAATTGTTAAATACAAACACTATGAATTGATTTACTAAATAGTGGGTTCCCATTTGTTTTTTTGCTTCATGGCATTATTGTGCTTAACATATTAAATACCTATTTATGTAAGTAAATACATAAAAATGTGTGTTTTACTGGTAACCTCAGTTTTAACTAGCCAAAGGCTAATCACTATTTCCTGAATTTTCGTTCCTGATTGTTGCTTTGTCTCTGGTTTGCGTATACCGTACCTACCCGGCACATCAAAAATCACAAATCGTAAATAGGTTTTACCTTATGTCAAGTTCGATCTAGCATTTTTGCAGTTCGAAGCTACTAGCAGGATAATAACAAGATTGTGAACACTGTAATCTTCTAAACGCATTACGAAACAAAGTATCCCTTTGTATACCTACTGCTGTAGCTACGTACTTGTCGGGGAAATAAAGTACCTAAATATGTAAGCAAATAAATAGGTACTTATTAATAATATCCAGACAGGTACAAGGTACAACAGACAGGTATATAATCTAATGATACAGATATAAATCCATCCATAATCCGTTTTTCTTATTTATTGACTTGCCTGTTTGTGGCCTTCATGTCTAGTGGTTAGTGACCCTGACTGTTAAACCAGAGGTCATGGTTTCGATTCCCACCCAAAACAAATCTTTGTGTGATGAGCATGATCAATCATCATTTGTTCTGTGTCTGGGCGTAGTTTTATGTATCAACCTTTTTATTTAGAAATATACAGAATGTTAAGAAAACCCAGTCCCATTCGTGAAGGTATTGTTACGTATATCGATATCTGATACCATTTTGTAAAAAAAAATAGGCATACTAAAAGACAAAGTTGCTCCCCAAAAAAAAGAGTGTAAGGGCGAGAGTCGGTATTAGGGTTCGATACCTACTCAATACGTTTATTACCCTACATTACTTTGCTCTGTGTTTATTGCATTCCACAATTTATTTAAATCCTGAAAAGGTTGCCACCTTTTCAGGCTTTCCAGGCTTCGACTAAAAGGTATAAAAAGTGGTCAGTGGGTCGTCTTAGGTACCTAACATAATATTATTAGATAGCCTAAAAATAAAGTACTTCATTTATTATTTTTAAAAACATATTGTTTGTTACACTTAGCAACCAGTAACAAATTGTTGTCGCTCTTAAATACCCTCTAGTAAACATGGAAAACAAAGATTTTGTAAACCACAGTTCATTTAAATTAGTTTTAATGAACCTTTACTCCTGTCGTCCCGCCACTTTGCGATCATAACAGAAAATACTCTTTCTGTAAATGCTAAAGTAGCCGGATCATGCAAAATGCCGGCAACAATACCGACGAAAATGGTGTTGTAATTTTCAGATAGACTGACGCGGCGGCGGCGGAGCATTTTTTTATATTATGTGCAAGACAGTTTAGTTAAAACAGCATTAGAAAATCAAACTTCCGAATTTTAAAACTTGGGATTACAAAGGGAAAGGCTTGGATCCAGTGGCGTAACTATACCATCTGGGGCCCGTGGCAAATTCTTTCGATGGGGCCCTATTAGTACATTTTTTACGTTGTACTTAGTTAAATTTTAATAAACTACTAAAGTATTTTTCCAACACTAATAACAATTTTATTTTTAGGAGCATGGATTTATCCCTATATTACAGTTCTTTTTTTAATCATATCAGATCTTGGTTTTTGGTCTAGAACACGGGAAGTATAGGTAAACTGAAAAAAAAAACTGATAGTAATAGAGAAAAATGTTTGGGCTATATCGAGGATATGGTAAGACAGTCAGATACCACTTCTTTGCCCTCAACTTTAATTTTTACTTTCCCAGGAATGAGTCGAGTAAATCGACTCTACCCATATACTGATTGTAGTTGCGTATAATTTGAGGGAAATATATTTATTTTGTTTTATTATAAAACCTCCTTACGTTGTGAATCTTTCTCTTTCGTTTCTCGCTCCCACTTAAACAATTTTCTGGAACTAGACATTTTAATATCTAACTTTCACAATCAACTTTACTTTCAAAGTGCCTACTTTATTTCATTAAATCAAATACGAAAAATCAAAGATAATGAAGATCGTTTAGGATGTGTTGAAATGCATAACCAAATTTGAAATTGTGTTATGGTCTTTAGTTGACTCACTTTACTTGATTTTAAGCAGAACGTTTTCATGGAAAATAAAATCAGGGGCATAGCTACCGCCGTATCTGCCGTAACAATTATACGGGGCCATGGACCACGGGGGCACCCGACGTGCGTAAACCAAAATTTACAAAATGTAAATAAGAATAAAATAAAACTGATAAAAAATATATAATTTTGAACTTTAATGGGACATGAACACCTGACAGACCTGTGAGTTGTGACTATTGTCCATTGAGGCAGAAACTTAAGAAAAACTAAAGTCCTCATCAGTTATAAAATATATTACAATAAATAAGTTTGCCGAAAAAAGGCAAGGATGTGTTACATATTTAATTTAATAGAAAATTATGATAAATAAGTATTTCTTTTAATTTTATGCAATTTTTTCTTTCTTATGTGAGAATTCTTTACCCTTCATAAGGGCCCCAAAACAAATTTGTATGCCACCAAGTCACGCTAGGCCACTGAATAAAATACTCAGGTATAAACTTAAAAAAAATAACTGAGTACGCGGCCTCCTCGGCCGGGGCCCTCTTGGGTCGGGGGCCCGTGGCATTTTGCCAGTCCTGCCACCCTGTAGTTACGCCACTGCTTGGATCAACAGTTTAAAAGATAGCAACGGAGTCAAACACACTAGTAGAGATAAAATCACGGAGATAGCTACCAAATTTTATCTTTGTATTCGGATGCATCTGACCCACTAGGTACCTGATTCTAATTTAGAATACAGTCTTCCAGATTCCATCTTCTGGATAAGCGCCTACGAAGTGCACAAGGCACTCAGTACCATGCGCTATAACAAAAGTCCTGGAGAGGATGAAATCACTACCGAAGCTCTGAAAAATCAGTAACTACCGCCCAATAAGTCTAACATCCCACCCACATCTACAAAACTTTTATTAAAATATTACACAACCGTATAGATAGTATGTTGGATAAACACCAACCTCCAGAACAAGCCGGATTTCGCCCTAGCTTCTCAACGACCGATCACCTTCAGACACTAAACCAAATAGTGGTACCTATAAGTAGTGGAAAAATATTCCGAATATAATAAACCTTTATATCTAGCCTTCGTGGATTATACGAAAGCATTTGACAGCATTATACATTCTGAAATATTAAAATCCCTTAAAAACCAAGAACTGAATAAAACAGGTACATAGATCTTTTAAAAAACATTTACAACAATTATAGTTCAGCCAATATTAAACTTAACATTCCTGGGTTACCGTTCAAGATACAAAAATGTGTCAAGCAGGTTGACCCGCTCTCTCCGAAATTGTTCACTAGCACACTTGAAGAAGTATTTAAATCGCTGGCAGCCTCATGGAACAACAAGGGCATTGGAGTCGGCACGAGGAGGCTGACAAACCTACGTTTTGCCGACGATATCGTTCTTTTTGGCCCAACAGCTCTCGAACTCCAAACTATGCTCCAAAAACTGAACACGGCAAGCTTCAGGGTCGTACTTTCTATGAATCGGTCTAAAACTCAATTAATGACTAACAGCACAAAGCGTAGGGTCAAGGTAGATGGTCAGGCAGGAGATAGCTTATGTCGATGAGTACATCTATTTGGGCCAGTTAGTATCTTTCGATAACAGGCAAGAAAACGAAATCGATCGCCGTATCGAAAACGCCTGGAAAAGCTACTGATCTGCCGATCTTCCTGAAGCGAAAACTCATCGACATGTGCATCCTGCCTATCCTAGCCTACGGTGCTCAGACCTGGTCACTCACCGATTCACAAAAGTTCCGCCTTGGAGTTTGCCAAAGAGCTATGGAACGCCGCATTCTTGGTGATAAGAGACAAAACCGAATCCGAAACACCACGCTGCGTTCCAGAACAGGTATCACAGACGTAGGCAAAAAGGCTGCCAGGCTAAAATGGGATTTGGCGGGTCACGACAGCCGCATGCACGGCGACCGCTAGGCGGCGCTGGGCAAAGTCTTATTATTATTATTTATTATCATGGGAGCCAGCAGACAGACGGCGCGGCGCCGCCGAGGCCGTCCCAGGAAAAGGTGGCGAGACGACCTGGACATTTACTTTAAGAACTGGTTCGAGGTGGCGCGAGACAAGGACCAATGGAAGGACTTGGGGGAGGCCTTTGCCCAGCAGTGGGACAGTATCGGCTAAGAAAAACAAAAAAAAATTCTGACTTGGAGAAGTAGAGCCAAGCGGATCTTTTTTTGGGAACTATGTTTTTTTTTAGTTCAATCAAGGACCGGAAAAGATTGGCAACACGCTAATCACAGTAATATGAATTCCGAGTACCCTACTTATTATTTTGCTCTGTGATTGCGACTGATACCTAATATTGCAAACGTGCATAGGCTGCGCACTGCGAAGTGCGATGACCGCTTACCATCATGCAGGCAACATGTTTTTGCAGCCTTAGTAGTATAAAAAACATGCTATCATTTGCCAATATAGCCCAATAACTAGCCCAATTTTGGAGGAAGTTATATGTTGATAGTTAATTTCAGGATTACTAAAAGTTGTCGAGAAGAAAAATGGCATAAATATTGTTAAGGTTGTAAAATGTTGTATTTCAGTTAAAAATCACGAAAAAGTATTATGTGCATAGGGGACTAGGGGTAATTTGGATAGAGACACTGTTCCTATTCTTCCTCTGGGCATCCTATCGTCCATGCTTCCTAGGACATTCTATGATAGCCTTAGTAGACTAATGGCTGTTAGGCTCGGCGCAATTGGGCCACCGACCACAGCCACCGGTGGCCAGCGACAGCCATTTAACATACTTTTTCATATATTTTATTGCTGTAGCGCGTGGCCGCCACCGGCTACACGTGTGCGGCGCGTCTTCTACAAAATATATTAAAAAGTGTGTTAAGTCTGTGTCGTGGTGTGGTGGCTGTGGTCGGTGGCCCATTTGCGCCGAGCCTTAAAGTCAATTTTCACTTTTTTTTACAAAAATGATACATAAATTGTATTCAATTCAATAAAATTTAACATAATATATATAAAATAATTAAAATGATGTTATAATTACTCTTAACCATCAAACTTTAAGCATGTTAGAATTATTGATAATAGTTGTTAAATACTAGCAAATCTTACTAATGTCTGTTACCTATTGCATAAAACTAAAAAAGTGACCAACGGAAAAAAAGAAAACACAAAATGTAATGTCATCTGGCAACATAATCAGTAATCCTCCATCTTTTTTGTCACGATGCCTCCTAAGAAGCAACCCGAGAAATCCGGTATGTAATAGTATTTTGCTAATATTAAGAAGAAATTTATGTTTAGTGTATGACTTGTAAGCTACTTATGTTTTCGTTAAGTTGAGTAATAAATGTAGTGAGTATAAAATCATTTTTACCCAAATAGATCCGTGTGACGGTGTGACATTTGTTGAGCCACGCGGTACTTGTTATGACCCTATACTTACATATTGTTGCTGTTCGATCAATAGTTTTCTATGCATTTATTATTTACTAGACGATTGCAAAGCATTTATTTTCTGTAGCACACCTTTATTATCGAGTGTGATATTAAGATAAATAAACTTTCTAATTGAGGTTAGGTTATCCATGTTAACGAACTATATGCCTTATTACAGGGTCCTCCGGATCCAAGCCTGCGGAAAAGAAACCCGCAACTGCTAAGACTCCAGCTGCTGCACCTAAAGCTGCTTCTGCTACTACCAGTGCAGCACCTAAGCCGGCGTCTGCCAAGACACCAGCTCCCGCTCCTAAGGCGGCCGCACCCAAAGCAGCTCCGGCGGCTAAACCCGCTGCTGCTAAACCAGCATCTGCACCTGCAGCTAAGCCTGCCGCAGCAGCCGCTAAGCCCGCTGAAAAGAAACCAGCGTCAGCTCAGCCTACTGCTAAACCCGGCTCTGCCAAGGCTGCTGCTCTGAAGACCAAGTCCAGTGCGAAGCCTTCAGTGAAGAAAGCTGCGGCTGCTTCTAAACCCAAGCCTAAACCAGCAGCGGCTAAGTTGAAGATTGCACCCAAGCCCAAGAAGACAGGCATTAAAGGACAAAAGAAACAAGTCGTAAAACCTGTTGCTAAGGCTCTTAAAGCACAAAGGAAGGTATGTTATCAACAATATTATTTTTACCTTCATATAATTTATTTCTCATGTGTACTGCATACTATCTCTCTTCTCCACTTGTTTTTGAGGAAAACATTATTCAATTGCATGTTACAGTTTTATTTTTCTCTAGTTTTGACCTAATGAATTATATATATCCATGTTTTTATGGACTATTTGTTTTAGACTAGTCTTTAATACTTAAGTTTTTTTTTAAGCTTAAATTTTGGTTAAAATTGTGGCTAAAAATAGGTAAGTCAATATTTGACAAAAACTATGCAGCCTATGGCATCTTTTTCATTCTATATTTATTTGCGCTCCGGAGAGCATATGGTGTGGCTGGCTTTTGAGCACCATAGTTGATCAGTTATTCTATTGATTCAGTTATCAATTCTTTAAGTAGCATTATTTATGGAGCTGATTACTACCATCATGAATTATTATTGTTAGTAGGTCCATGGACAGTATTAATCAGTATTGGTCAGTGAAAAACTGACCCATATTATGTCAACATTGGTAACAGTTTTGCCAATTGTATTTACAAGCTTTTATTAAAAAACATTTACCAACATAAGTTTCCTATGCCTTTTAATAATCTTGGTGCTGAATATGATGATTAAATACTCAATACTTTCATTCAATACCCAAGTTCTTTTGTGGTAACTATATTCAGTTGGACATAAACAGTGGAACAAAACTCATTATTCTCGTAAGCTAGTGCAAATGTGGCTATTTAAGTAATTATACATTATAATAAATGAAGTAGTCAGAAAAAAAATAGGATTTAAAACCTGTGTTGCTACCACTATGCAAACACATCTTTTTACAGGGTGTTAAGAAAACCCTGTCCGACCCGAAAGGCTGATATAAGTTCCACAATCATATGCCCAAATAAAATATAAAATTTAGAATATTCATGATAGTATCAATAATAAAGAACTTTGAAATCACGATTTTTAACCGCAAAATTCCCTAAATTTAAGATTAAAACAATAGTGACAGCACCATTTACATCGGTATTATTTGGCGGCCTTTTGTTTGATCTTTTGGCAGTACCTGTGACGACGCCGACTCTCTCACTTTTGGAGATTTTTTTTTTAATTTTTACATACAAAGCTTGGATCGGACAGGGTTTTCTTAACACCCTGTATATTGTTTTCTTAGGTTTACGCTTTATATGCTTTACTTCAACAAATTCTTGTCACTGCATATCTACTACCCCTTATTTATAATTTGGGAAATACTTCCAAAGCATTCTTTAGTAGTTTGTTATAAGTGTGTACTTAAATATGTGTTTCCAAGTACACGCTCAATAGAGTATCAATACTTATTCAACAATATGTACTGAGTAAGCATCAATATTCTCATGTAATGCCAGTACCAAGGAGAAATAAAAATACCATGAAGATGTCATTTCAGCCCTAGTTTTGACAAGATTATAATTAGTTATTACATTTGTTCCTGTCTACACAAAACTATAAAAAATAGTGTCCAGAATTAAAAAACTAATGACATTGTTTTTTTGGTTTAGGTTGTCAAAGGTGAACATGGCAAGCGTGTACGCAAGATCCGCACATCAGTGCATTTCCGCAGGCCTAAGACCTTCGAACCTCCAAGGCACCCTAAGTATCCCAGGAAATCCCTTCCCAAGAGGAATCGGTAAGTTTCATTACATTTTACAAATTATGCACAAATATCTGAACAATAACAAATTTTAAGCAATTATCTATTTATTTTTCAACTTTTCAACCTAAACATGTAACTTGAGTATTCTATGTTAATTGATTCATTTAACTTTACAGTATGGATGCTTACAATATCATAAAGTATCCTCTAACATCTGAAGCGGCTATGAAGAAAATTGAAGACAACAACACTTTGGTATTCATTGTCCACACCAGCTCCAACAAGCACCACATCAAGGCTGCAGTTAAAAAGCTATATGACATCAATGTTGCTAAAGTTAACACCCTTATCAGGTAAATGTTAAGAAATCAAGTTTTTTATTTTTCGTTATTCGAAATTTAACATGATGATATTTTTGTGGGAATCTCATTGATAGAGAATGATATCAAAATAACACAGCTCTGATTATATTTTATACAAATGTGATTGTTTATTGTTTTAAATTGAAATACTCAAGGAGGATATTTTATTTTCAGGCCCGACGGTAAGAAGAAGGCGTACGTACGGCTCGCTAGGGACTATGACGCATTAGATGTTGCCAACAAAATCGGCATCATATAAACTAATGCTGTTGTACTGTATTTTATAAGAATAAAAAAACTTAAAATATAAACTAGTGGTAATTATTTCTAACTAGTAGTAAGTCATAACAACCTTTGTAATTGTCATTTTGTAGAAATGAATAGTTCGAGTGTTGTTTCCGGTTCTGGCTTTGTAGAGCATTTTTAGCAATTACATACTATACTAGTCTTGACAGTTGCTTGCTTTATCAATAGATCGTGTTTCCAGCATTTTCATTCATATTGGGGTTTTACATAGTACTTTTACATGTTTGTAATTGCCCGAAGCGAGAGCTTTTCTCTGTTCACTAGTAAGTCTTGTACTATTCGCAAAATGTAATAAGATGATAATCCAAATTGGTTTTCATATGTCTACACCAAGAACACAGTACACACAGACATACATGGAAGTCACACAAATGTTTGTTTCCTGAGGAGAGCAAACCCACAGCATTTCCTTCACCGTGGTTGTTGGCGTGGTATTCAAACCTTATATAAGTGCTGTAAACACTTAAACAGGCCCAAGACCTTTAAACCTCAGTGGCACCATAAGTATTTATTCCAGTATAAATTGCTTTATTAAGAGGAATCTGTAAATTTCATTCACACTTACAAATATCCAAATGATTCATGTGATACAGATTTCTTGTTTAATAGGAACATAATTTTTATTAACTAGTACAAGTTTATTAATTTTATAAATATTTCAGTAGAGCTACTTACAATACCAAAAAGTAGGTATCCTCTAACATCTGTAGCGGCTCTGAAATAGAGGACAACCAGCTCCAACAAACACTACATCAAAGCTGCAGTAAAAAGTAATTTGACATCAATGTTGCAAAAGACAATCCCTTATCAGGTAAATATGAAAAAAAAAAAAAAAAAAATCTTAGAAATTTAACATGATGATATTTTTGTGGGAATCTCATTGATAGAGAATGATATAAAAATAACACAGCTCTGATGTTATTTTAATCAAATAAGACTAAATTTTTTGAAGGTTAAGTACTCAACAAATGTACTTTATTTTCAGGCCCGACAGTAAGAAGAAGGCAAACTAAGGACTGACTCATAAGATGTTGCCTACAAAATCGGCATCATACGAAGGAATGCTCCACTAGATTTGGAAAAGGCCTAAACATGTGCCTCGGTGTATTTATGTCGCCGAGTATGGTGGCGGGTTGCGAGGACTGCCGCTGGCCTGTCCGTCCGTTTGCTCCCAGCTTTAGAGTCGTAGTTAAATTATCTCGTTTCATCCCAAGATAAAGTTTACATTAGTAATTATTACATTAGTTCTTGCCTATACATGAGTATAGGCAGGATGCACACAGATATTTTGTCAAAAAACAAAAGATAAATAATGTTAACATATATTTAGGTTGTCAAAGGTGAACCTTCCTTCTTTCCTTCCAACCTTCGAACCTCGTGAGCCGTTTGGCTTTTGAGTTACAGTAAAGTAATTATACTGAGATTTTTGTGCGACACACTGCAACATATCTGCGCGGCATAATAAGCCGTGTGTAGGAACTTTAAAAAAACGAACATGACCACTTATGACTATTTCTTTCTATCTTTATATACAGGGTGTTTGGAAGGTGGGTGCAAAGCCTTAAAGGGGAGTTAATACAGACCATCTAGAACATTTTGAGCCATATTTGTCCTAACCAAAGTCTGATATTTATTTTTTTAGAGAACTTTTACGATTTTGGTACCAAAATCCCAAAATTTTCCAATTAAGGCCTAATAACGCAAAGATTGAGTGAAAATTTCTATTTTTTTTAATTTACTTTATTGGCCTAATGTGTGTTTAATGGTATGAAATCATTTCGAAGCACCGTATTTACTAAAAAAATAACTTTCAGACTATTTAAAATAAATAGAAAAAAAAATTAAATAAAATAAATGGATTTTAATTGGCATTTAAAAAATAAATAAAATAGCTACAGGTGTTCAAATAATTTTAAAAACATGCTGAGTTATTGCTCTTTTTTTTAAGGTATCATTTACTTAGATAGCTTTACAATTTTTGAAGTTAGGGTGCCTGGACCAATTAAGGGTAAAAAATTTCAAATTTCAATAAAATTAAAATCAACCTGATTTTTCCTCAAATAACTTTAAACTAAAGTCTAAAGTGGTTATTTTTTAGACGCACTTAAAAAAAGTCGGCCTTACAAAACGAAACAAAGGCTGCCGTGGTGGCCGGCGGACCGGGCGGCGTACGATAACAAAGGGCTCTTGATTCTTTTGTTATGATAAAGACAACTTTAGGTCTTATTGCCGAGGATGTAAAGATGCTTTTTGAGTTTATAAATTCGTTAGTACCTGAGATGAACCCGACCCGTCGCTTCGGTGATGTCATCTTTTCTCTCTCTTCCTTCACTGCTCTGCCCTTGCGCGTTGCGAGTAGACGTTTGATTCACCGTACTCAGTCGTAGCTTAATGCTCCTGCGCGTGTTGATTATTAATTTTGGAATTACTTGTATTGCGTTTGTGATTTACCGTGTTCAGTTGTAGCTTTACGCTCCTGCACGTGTTATTTCGGACTATTGAACTAATTGACATTTTAATTGAGTGTATGTACGATTGCCATGGCTGCATTTACATCTCAGGAACAAGCGGATATCGTTTTTATGTATGGCAGAGCTGATGGTAACGGAGCTTTGGCACGACGTTTGTACCAAGAACGTTACCCGAACCGCAGGTAAAGTAACTTCTAATACTAACATTATTACTTCAATTGCCATGTTGATTTGTAACTGACGTTACTAATAAACAATTTCATTTCAGGCTACCTAATGTTCGAGTTTTTTACAACACGTATCGCAGACTTTCGGAATCTGGCATCCATCATGCAGAACCCGGAGTGAATCCAGGAAGACATGACCCCGACGTTGAAGAACAAATACTTGCAGCCTTTGAAGCGGATCCTACAACCAGCGTCAGAACTGTGGCGAGAAACTTAAACCTTTCAATATGGAAAGTGTGGAGTACCATGCATCGGGAACATAAATATCCGTTTCACGGTAGAGGCGTGCAAGGCTTGGTAGAAACCGATCCTGGGAGAAGGATGCAGTTCTGCCGATTTATGCTCAATAGCGACATTGACGACAGATGGTTTCTAAAATCTATCCTCTGGACTGATGAGTCCAAATTTTCTAGAGAAGGAATCACGAATTTCCATAATTTACATGAATGGGCTGACAAGGACAACAATCCGCATTGGAAAAAACAGGTATACAAATTAATGTTTATTAATTTAAGTCCAGATGTTCAACACATCTTCAAAGAACACTTTAATTAGAATTAATTTTTGTTTCAGGTGTCTTTCCAAGCAAAATTCTCCGTTAATGTATGGGCTGGAGTAATTGGACGGACGTTGATTGGGCCCCACATTTTACCAGATAATTTAAACGGTGAAAATTATCTGAATTTTCTACAAAACGATCTCCCAACACTCCTGGATGATGCGGAAGTACCCATTTTAAATACGGACAGGCCAATAATTTTCCAACAAGATGGATGTCCATCTCATTGGACATTGATTGTCAGAGAACATCTTGATAACTGTTTTCCAGGCAGCTGGATAGGTAGAGATGGGCCCATTCCTTGGCCCGCGCGATCGCCCGACCTGACGCCGTTAGATTTTTTTGTCTGGGGACGGGCAAAGGAGCTCGTATACACAACTGAGATTTCAACAAGAGAAGAACTAATTCAAAGAATAGAAGCAGCTTTCAGAACAATGAAAGAAGAAATGCAGCTTAAAATCACCACGACAGAAGTTAGAAATCGCTGTCGTAAATGTATACGCTGTGGCGGAAGCCATTTTGAATATCAAAATTAAAAAATCAAATCAAAAACTGTCTTTTTTTTTTACTCCTTAAAATCGACTTTAACTGGTTCAGGCACCCTAACTTCAAAAATTGTAAAGCTATCTAAGTAAATGATACCTTAAAAAAAAGAGCAATAACTCAGCATGTTTTTAAAATTATTTGAACACCTGTAGCTATTTTATTTATTTTTTAAATGCCAATTAAAATCCATTTTTTTTATTTAATTTTTTTTTCTATTTATTTTAAATAGTCTGAAAGTTATTTTTTTAGTAAATACGGTGCTTCGAAATGATTTCATACCATTAAACACACATTAGGCCAATAAAGTAAATTAAAAAAAATAGAAATTTTCACTCAATCTTTGCGTTATTAGGCCTTAATTGGAAAATTTTGGGATTTTGGTACCAAAATCGTAAAAGTTCTCTAAAAAAATAAATATCAGACTTTGGTTAGGACAAATATGGCTCAAAATGTTCTAGATGGTCTGTATTAACTCCCCTTTAAGGCTTTGCACCCACCTTCCAAACACCCTGTATATCTATGTAATATGTATGTTATCAGAAGTATTTCATACGTACATAAGAACGTTAATGCCGGACCAGCTTCACTACTACATAGATTATCTCATGAGATCGATCGATATGTTCGACCAGTGCCGGGTTTAACACTACCAGCGCCCTGGGCGAGATTTCTCCGGCGCCCCCAACTGCAATTCAACCCCATACGAGAAAAGTGAAGAAATATAATGCAATAACCATTTAAAAAAAATATAGTTTATTAGAAAAAACTTAGTAGAGTTCTACTTTTCTGGCCTTTTTTAATATAACTAAGTCAATAAAATTACGATGATATGACTATACATAGGAGAGAAGGGAACTCGTATACTAGCGCCCGCTTGTCGTGGAAGGCACCACTCTTCGCGAACTCATCAGCCAGCTCCAGTCCCACCGGCCGGCACTCCCCTGGGCTTCGATGTTCAATATCTTTGGTCTGCGCCGCTTCAGCGACGGGCTTTATGTGTAAATCTCCCGTTATCGTGTCGTATCGGGTTGCTCGTGTCACACGACCGAGGGTCCGCGTCGACGATGCTAATGAGGCATTGCTCTCGCTTTTCGATGCGGCGTGGCTCCCCATGTCGTTTTCGCCGACCAAACGTCTAGGACGTTTTCTGTCCGTCCTCCTAGTGAAGCATCCTCCACCTAGTGTAGGTTACCTCGAACTCCATGGCCTCCTCGGGGTGACGTCGTACATGACGTCTAGCCTTTAGAGCACCACTCGCAGCTCCTTCGTCATCTTCTCGTGGCTCAGCTTGCTCGCAGTCGAGTCACCCTCTCCCCCCCCCCCCCTCCATTAATTATTAAGGCTTGTGGGTTTCCCCACTTCCCGAGGCAAATGTTAGCACCAGCAAATACGTATGCCTGGATTCTGTTCTTCCGCGGGATTGCCTGAAGTCTGTTCCGCCATTAGCTTCCCCACCCGCTTGCTGAATTTGGTTTGCATTTGTCTTTTCAAATTTAAAATGGTTCTGTTCCACGTACTTCCACTCCTGTCAAAGAAAGCGGCCACCGGTCCCGTCCTGAAAAAGACAGAGTTTGGCCGACGGTGACCGAACTCCTGCCCGACAAGCCCGCGTCTCTCATTCCTCAAAAGAAAGAAAGGAGAACAAACAATACGCCCTTCGCCACGATTCGGAATATATCCGTAGCGAGGTCTATTTTGTCTAGATGTGGTCAGTGACATTTCTTTAGCCTTATTCTGTAGTGAACGCTGGTAGTGGAAAAACAATTTGTGACTTCTGCGTTGGGGTAAACTTCACTGTCTGCATTCATACCCGCTTCATAATCATATTTGAATTTCTTATATCTAGTCAGAGCAGATCTTTGAGTATAATTAATAATTGTACATAGGGTATTTACGAGTAAGTAGACCTCGAACTATAAGCAATGGGCTTTCATCCGGCGCCCTGGGCGATCGCCCTACCCTAACGCCGCTACTGTGTTGGACTTAAAACTAATCCACGGCTTTTATTACTTGGGTACATTTTACTACCAAGAGTTTTCTGTGTTATTTATATACCTTGATTATTGCACTTGATTAGGTGATTGCAGTAAATGTTAACTTCCAGTAGGTAGAGTAAACCACAGCGTATCGCGGTGTCGCGGGAATTTCACATGAACGAAAAACGTCATCCAGCCGTGGCAGTTTGAACAGACGCTGATCACACAAATGCGGGCATCCAACCCGCAGCTTCGCTCAAAGACAGAGCAGTTGAAAGTTTTAAACGTCAAACAAACGGAGCCCGACTGCATCATTGATTTACAGCTTTTTTGAATCATTCTGCAGATGAAACTAATGAGTTTTGCTTCTGTCATTGATAATGAAAACAGACTGAGTGACGGACTGAAAGTTTTCCTAGTTACTCCCTGAGCCGCGCTGGGGCACTTATTAGGCTCGTTGTCAAAACAACTCACCTCAAGCTGTCCTGCGGATGGATGGTCTTGCTTAATCATAAATAGACAAGTATAATTAAATTATTTATGTATGTATTCGTCTAAATTAAAAATAATAATATCAAGCCACCTGGTCATTTATAAGGTAAATAAATAATTATAATTAATGTTAACTTTTATGAAAAGAGACCTTTTCACTGCACCTTCATCCGCGTTTACGGCTTGGCCACGGGGATCGGCGGTGCGAGTGGCGAGGCGACCATTCGCGCGGCATCGTTTGCAAGCCACGGGCAGTCACGTTCGCCGCCGCGACCAGTAAGGAAGTTTAAACAACTAAACTCGTTTGATCACTGCCCTAGTCGCCGTGACTGCCGACGATGCCGCGCGAATGGTCGCCTCGCCACTCGCATCGTCGTTCGCACCGCCGATCCCCGTGGCCAAGCCGTTAGTGTTGGTGCATGGTAAAGCGTAGCAGTTTATCTCGCACCAACCTCGGGGGCACCGGCCATTAAGCCGTTTCGCTTGCCTTCGTTGATCCTGGCGAACGATAATGGACGTTCTAGCTCAAGCATGGTGGTACTGTATTGTATAAAATAGCATAGTAAATAACACATTTTTGTAATGTGTAGTAGTTATTGTTACAGTGGGTTATGCGTCCTACTGTGCATCCGGATCTGGCGAACGCACACTAAAGAACAAGCAGCGGGCTTACGCACTAGTTAGTATGATGTGTGTGTGCTCGTTCGGTGCGTGCGCGTTCGTTTTTACGTTTTACAATACTTTGATCTATCTCGCAGGGTTCAGCCAGTGTCTGCAAAATAAGCGCAAAACATATCTAGACACGCGGCCGCGTGTCAAGCCAAGTTCAAGCAACTGGCTAGACAGCGGCAAGTGTATCATTACACGAACCACTTGGTGCCACTTTTGACCCTTCCATAACTTAAAACCTCTTTAACGTAAACACATAAAACTACGTGTGTTTTATTATATCCATAAGGACATCTAGAAGCCCAAATTTCATGAAGCTATCTCAAACGGTTATAAAGATATGAAGGTCTAAAAGTCGTAAATTTTAATATTGACTGACTGACATATAGTACCTAAACCTAACCTACTTCCAGATGACCTAGAAAGATAAAATTTGGAATCCAGCTCGGTAATTGTGTGTAAGCGAAGGAAAAAATCTAAAAATAAAAAAAAGTTAAAAAATAGGGAGGGTCCCCATACAAAATTTTGTTTTTTTTTCATTGTGTCCTTGGAACCGTTACAAGCTGATATTTGAAACTATCCCAATATATGTATTAATATATCTTCTAATATAACAGAAATTTAAAAATAAATTTAAGTCAAAAAATAAGTGATATCCCTATACAAAAAACTTGTAATACACGTTAAACAACCGGCCAACGGTGTGTTTTCGGCGGCGCGCGGCACCATGCAGCGGAAACGCAAGAAATAACATTAAATCTCAATACCTACCTAGTTTTCTTTACAAAAAGTAATGATATCTCACCAAAAACATAAATGTAAAAAAGGAAAGCCAAGTTCAACACACAAAAATAATGGAGATCTAAATGAGTGCCAAGTTCTATGCAAAATCCAAATATGTATTTATAGGAACAAAATAACATTATGAACGTATTAAACTCTATTTCTTTGCTTTATTTAATACCTATAACAATTGCTGTCATTTAAAAATGTAAGAACTTAAAGTAGGTTAGATTTGACTTGAATTTTTTCCCTTTAGAATCACTATTGAAAAATGCGCATCAAAATCCGTTGCGTAGTTTTAAGCGCAGGCCACACCGCCAGCTAGCGGGCGGGCGGGCTAGGCGGGCGAACATCGTTTCACCTCTTTACATACTTCGGTTCACACCACGAGCTACCGACTAACCTAACGAGGTAAGCTAACGAAATATCCGACGATTCCAGCGAAGCTACTCGTTCATCTCGTTGGCGCGCCCGCGCTTTGCTAGCTTAGCTCGCCCGCCAGCCCGCTCGCCCGGTTCGTTCGTCCGTCCTCCCCGTTTCGAGTAGACTAGTCGACGCTCGTCTTTCGATTAGCAGTGTAGTGTTTACGTTTGTGAACGATGAATATGTCATATATCGACGAAAGTTCTGATGATGATTTAACTACAAATATTAATTATTACAATTATTCGCCCGCTCCGCCCGTCGCTCGTCTGTCCGTAGTTTTCGGTGTGAACCCCATAGTTTAGCTCGCCAATATTGCGCTTTAAGCGCAGGCCACACCGCCAGCTAGCGGGCGGGCGGGCTAGGCGGGCGAACATCGTTTCAGCTCTTTACATACTTCGGTTCACACCGCGAGCTACCGACTAACCTAACGAGCTAAGCTAACGAAATATCCGACGATTCCAGCGAAGCTACTCGTTCACCTCGTTGGCGCGCCCGCGCTTCGCTAGCTTAGCTCGCCCGCCAGCCCGCTCGCCCGGTTCGTTCGTCCGTCCTCCCCGTTTCGAGTAGACTAGTCGAAGCTCGTCTTTCGATTAGCAGTGTAGTGTTTACGTTTGTGAACGATGAATATGTCATAAATATCGACGAAAGTTCTGATGATGATTTAACTACAAATATTAATTATTACAATTATTCGCCCGCTCCGCGCGCTCCGCTCGTCGCTCGTCTGTCCGTAGTTTTCGGTGTGAACCCCATAGTTTAGCTCGCCAATATTTCGCGTAGTTTGTATAGTTTCCTTCGTTCGCTTCGCCCACCCGCTTAGCTGGCAGTGTGGCCTGCGCTTAAAGCGCAGGCCACACCGCCAGCTAGCGAGTAGCGGGCGGGCGGGCTAGGCGGGTGGGCGAAGCGAACGAAGGAAACTATACAAACTAGCTAAACTATGGGGTTCACACCGAAAACTACGGACAGACGAGCGACGGGCGAAGCGGGGGGCGCGGATGAGAGCGAGAGGTTAGCGTTCTATAGAACTTTCGTCGATATATGACATATTCATCGTTCACAAACGTAAACACTACACTGCTATTCGAAAGACGAAAGACGAGCGTCAACTAGTCTACTCGAAACGGGGAAGTCGGACGAACGAACCGGGCGAGCGGGTTGGCGGGCGAGCTAAGCTAGCGAAGCGCGGGCGCGCCAACGAGGTGAACGAGTAGCTTCGCTGGAATCTTCGGATATTTCGTTAGCTTAGCTCGTTAGGTTAGTCGGTAGCTCGCGGTGTGAACCGAAGTATGTAAAGAGGTGAAACGATGTTCGCCCGCTAGCTGGCGGCGTGGCCTGCGCTTTAAAGACCTAAGCATACATAGGGTTAGACCTGTTAGACAGACACACGGAAGCGACTTTGTTTTATACTGCCTATGTAGCGCTAGTGATGGAGTCCACATAAAAATATGGCCAGTACCTACTACTATTTCACTCTCAGTTTTCAGAGTAGGGTACCTTGCAGTAGTTGAATTTCATTTTTTTGATCTATTATTATGTACTATTTATATATTTCTGTTCTCGGCCCCTAAAGATTATAAATCACGTTTTGTATGTTTGTTAATTTACTAACCATAAACCACAGATAAAACAGTAGTCATACAGTAGTAATACCATAAACAACAGCCATATTGATGACATATCCAATGTTGCCTGCCACTTTACAGAGTCCTTTGACAATAGGATTTTAATGTATTAATTCGCCAACCCAAATATGCATGCGTTACGTACCTACGTTGTTCTTTTTATTTAATGGTAGTTAGATTATTGGTAGGTACATAGTTTTGTAATGTTAGTGTGGCAACGATTTCTATGAATTTACTGAGAGATTTAGATATGAAAAGCAATACTAGTCCACACCCAAAAGAGAAGAGTAACCACAGAGAGTAAGATATAGATACGTAGGAATTTTATTCAGTAGGTATTTATTTAGATCCGAGTGTGGATCCATACCTATAACTTATTGCTAGTTACAATCGCTACGAGCAATAAGGCGCGCAAGCAAACGTACAATTGCTCAGACCCTGAGTGTACCTGCGAAGGCCAACGAGCGTGCAATAGCGGTAGCAGAGGACAAGTGATCCTATTAAATTTCTGTTTTCCTCATGAGTTACGGGAACCCAAAAAAACAAATTACGTTTTGATAAAAACAAGGGTTCTCAAATTATTCTGCTATACCGATGTAGAGGTTTTGCTTTGCTAAAATTCGTTTGTCGGATTCTTTTAAATGAGACATCTACCTATAGCTCCTTACCTACGCAATATGTTATTGTCCTTTCGCAAAAGAAGTGTATTCGCGCAAATATCAATATAGTAAATAAGCAGGGGCCCGAGTCTGCTATTTACACGCCGTGCCACTATGCCAACAGTTGCATCGTCCGGCGGCGCTCGGGCCCTCTCGGGTGCCCTTGGGCCGGTTCGGGCGCGACTCGTGCGACTCGGGCCCCAGATGTAATGAAGGTACTCGTACATGATGAAGAGAACATATTATATTGTCAACCAACTTGGAAAAAGAGGAGGTTCTCAATTTTCTGTATGCTTTTTTTGCAAGTTTGCTGAGCCATATCTTCGACAGGATATATACCTCTGAGACGGTCACACATAAATTCATCAAAATTGATTCCGTAGTTTTGTTTTTTTTTTTTTCATTTACAATTACGAGTAATGTGCACTCAAATATTATTATCTCTTGTTAAAATTGAGCCAACATGGAAGTACGTAGTCATAGTCTGTTTTTAAAAGTCTGATGTTATTTAATTTAAATGACGTTGACGCGACACGCGGCTCGTTCGCGACACGCGGCTCGTTCGCAGCACGCCGAAGTAGCCTGACTGGCCCTCACCTTGAGTATCTGACCTGTTATTGCGTCACACAATCATACATATTAAAATGGAGGGCGACGTGTTTTTTCCGCAACATCACGTATTTTAAATCTAAACGTTTTTATCGAAATAAATCGTTCGATTATAATTCTAGATAGTGTAGCCTTATATCTCGGGTCGGAGATACATGTAATAGAACTTACACAGGAAAATGTTTTTACTTGCACAAGAAATGTGGCAGAAAGATTACTGCCACATTATTCGTATTTCATAACAAAAGAATATACCTAGATATCGATAAGGTTGAGTAGCATTTTGGAAAACATTAGAGATTGGGTAGGTACTACATTTTCCCCATAGTTTGTTTTTTCATATCAGGTGGTCTGCGGCCCAGTTGCCTGCTTCTTAACTGGTTACCAAGCTATTCTGAACTCCAGTTTTATTTTATGGTTAATCTTACTTTTGTAACAATATCAAAAAACGGAAAGATAGACTCTGCTTCAATTTTTTACTTTGCTTGTACTAATCTAATATATAAAATATTTCGAGACCTTGTAGTTTTTTAACCAGGAAACGCACTGGTCTTTATTTTAATTATCTTAATTTTTTTTATTATTTAATTTAATATTTTTTAAATTATTTATTCGATTTTAATTATCTTTTCGCTAGTACCTTTGGTCATTATTATGAACAGAACATAGTATATTTGGTTGACCACTAAAAATACTATGCTCTGTTGATGCAATGGAAGTCGCATAACGGTAACAGATCTAAAAAATATATTTTAGCGGAATCAGGAACGGATGCGTGAGCGGAGACATAAATATAATAAGAAAAACACATATAAAACGTATCTGAAAAATACAATTTTTATTTAATATATTCAAAGTTAAGTAGCTGCAAGTTATATTTTCTGAAAAGTAAGTAGTGCAAACTTTACAATAGTTCAGTTCCTATATCCGTTATAATATCATTTAAGCTGCGGAAGCAGAGGTCTGTTGCATCACCATCATGACCATCTTGATAAATTGGTACCTACGTCTTAGGTTGATCATAAATTTTAATGTAAAGGGCTATGAGGCAACTTACAAAAAAAAAGCACCTTTTGGGTTAGACAAAATCTGGTCCACAACGCGGGTGAAACGGCGAGGCTCTGCTATTATTACTTATTTTGTTTTCAATTTTTTTTATAAAAACTTGTCATGTTCGGGCTAAGATTACAATAAACACCTAATTACAAAAGATTGTAGGCTGAATAGCAGTGATAACAGTAGATGTAATCAACGGAAACTGTTTGCTCAAAGGTTGGTGTAGGTTCGAAGCCAAGCTCATTCAACTCTTTCTCCGTGCAGGAGCTGAGGCCCGGACAGACCGGCACCAGTGTGGGGCTGCGGAAGAATCTGGATTCCCGCGGCCCCACAAGCACGTGCGAGGAGGAGACACCGGGGGGTTTTAGCCGGTAAGAGTCCGGCACGCCCCTCCGCCTCTCCCCAGGCGGAGGAAGTCCATGAGGATTTCCACCCGTAAAAAAAAAAAAAAAAAACCCAAGCTACCTAAAGCCAAAAGGGCGGTTTCAAGCAGCGACTAAAGGTAGAAGAAAACCATTTTTCAGATCTTGCAATCTGGATCTGAAATCGTCAACCCTCAAGTCGAGAGCAAAGCGTAGTGATAGAGGGTAATCCTATCCTGCTCTGTATGTGATCTTGTCCTGCAGTAGGATTCCTCTATTATTATCTTCTTACCTTATGCCTGTTCGGGTCTTAATACTAATACGATAATCTATATACATATATAAAAATGAATCCCTATTGCTCTTGGTCACGGCATCACGCGTGGACGGCTGCGAACGGCTGGACCGATTTCGCTAATTCTTTTTTTGTGTGTTTGTTATTGTCAGGAGAAGGTTCTTATTAAAGAAAAAGTTTGAAAAATTGCGCTGAAAATTAGGAAATTGAAGAATACTCAACCACCAAATTAAGTAATCCTGACTTTTGTTACAATAGTGATTTGTTGGATTCATCTCCACCCCTAATAATACAAAGGCACCGGGAACGGGATCTAGGTATTCACGCGGGTGAAACCGCGGGGCACAGCTAGTGATATCTACATATAAAGATTTTAAATTTTTCTTCCATTTTGGATGTCTTAGTTTACAGTAATCTAAACATTTTGCTATTTACGTTATTGTCGTCGATGTACATAACTAACCTGACTTTATACAAAATATATTTGAATATAAAAGATAGTGAACCACGCATGGTACCTAACTAAAACCAGTATTGGGTATGTTTATCTTCATTTACATAATATATTAAAAACTGCTTATTTTTATTTTTTAACTTTAACTTTTTTAACTCATTAATTTTTAAAGAAACAACCCGACAAATTACGAAAAAGAGCTGATAGTTCAAATGCCTGTACAGATTTTCAAAGAACCGTATCAAAATCGGTCCATATATTTGGAACCTAAGATACCATAGACGAAGGTCAAACTTTACAAAAATAATGCATTTGTAATGGAAAACAACAATTCTATGAATATTTAGCTGTAGAAGATGTGGTTAAAGATTTTTTTCACAAACAATACCTCACTTAAATGTTACCTTTATAAAAATAGGTTCATTTATATCATTGTCATGTAAGTACGTATTTAGTGAAATACATATAAACATCTCCATTACCTTGGTGACTATTTTACGACTACCTACTTCGGTTAATTTAGAACATGACAGTTAAGTATTATATTGATATTTTAATACACTGCGTCATTTTAGTCTCTTAACATAAAACATTATAAAAAATGAGTATTTTTAGGCGTTACTTTGGTGAATAATATGATGAAGCATTGAAATGTTTTGTTTACTACATAACCATAAAATAAAGTTAGTAGGGTTGCGCTTACAATAACCGATGTTGCTTCTAGCTATCTGATAAAGCGACGTACTGTTGAAATGTGTCAAAACTACGAAGTGGGCTAGTCATTGATGATAATACAATAGAGTTCATAGGGTCACGTAGTACCATTGTACCTTAACGTCAGTCAATATTTAGACGAAGTTATCTCGTCAACTAAATACTAATCCTAGCACAAGGAAGTTACGTCGCAAAAGCACGAAGACAAAGCAAAGTACTAGGTATCTGTTTAATTGAGGATTAGTAGATAAATAAAGTAACGAAAGGTCATTATTATGGGATAATAATAATAATAAATAAAATAAAAGATGTTTTGATACTATATACCTAATTAAAATTCAATACTATTAATTACTAATTAATTTCTTATTATTTAGACAGATTTATATATAATAAGAGATCTTTAGGGTTTATAAAATTACAGGGTTTTTTTTATTGTGGTTAAAAGTTTCCATTCGTCACGAGACCTTTTAGCAAATCTGTGAAACTAGTGCTAATAATTTTGTAATAGAAATATTAAAGACTCCTTGATTATATATGGGTATATATTATTATAAGATTAAAGTATTGCTATTTTCTATTTGTTACCAGATTAGGGTCAGGATTTTATCGTCTCGTTAAAATAGTTATTTTGATTCTAGATACACATGTCTACCTAATTACTGTTTCTAAAACATTTCTAAATGATTATCTACTCATTAGGTACTTGTTTTGATGATTAGTATATCATAATCAGTAAAATGGGTAAAAGCATTTAGTGCTCGAAGGTTAAAATAACTAGGTAGGTACCTACGTAAAGTAAGCATACGTTAAACGTAGTTTAATTACTTATTATTTGCAGTAGGTAAATGTTTACACCAAGGTCATCGATCGAATTTCACGGAAGATGTGAGGTGGTTTAGGTACAAGAAAACGCGGAAATTTTGTTCCTCATAAAATTGTCAAGCAATTATTTGGCTACTTATGCATTTGTAAGGCCGGACACACAATTATCATCATCATAAGCATACATCATTGTCATATTAGACAACATTAGTAAAGGTTTTTGTGGCAGTTCCGGACTAGAAATAAAAAAGACGAGGACTATAAATAATGTTTGTCTTCATTCAGGCATTTTTTCGGGTCTCCGTTTTATAGTGTAGGTATTTAAAGCAAGTAAGGAGCTAGGTAGTATTCAGCAATAGTCATTTCTAAGTTCTAGTTATAGTCAGCAGACCTCAAGTAGATGCGCAGAGTTTTTTTATCGTTACTTCAATAGGTACCTAGTGTACCTACCTACATCTCTAATTATATTTTTATTATGTTTCATAATAATATGCCTTTGTAATACAGTTGAAAACACGTACGTCGGCCTTGTGTATACACAGGAGATAAATAACTAGCTTTTTGTTTGCAAGACAAATCACCTAGATAAAAATCATACCAACCCACTTTCTGGATTAATTTAGGTACCGACGCGATGATAATAAAGTATACCTAATTGGTCTTTATTAAGACAAACGTCCAAAAATTTAAGACACCTATAAGGCATTCATGACATTGTTTGCTGTGTAAGGCTAACTTGAAGTTGCATACAGTTAAGATCCCATCAAAAACATAAATGTGAAAGGCTGCCAAGTTCGATACTATGGGAATGCTTCGCCTATAAAAGAAGTGAGATCTGAATAAGTACCAAGTTCCATAAAATACCTCAAATCATAAATAGTTATAGGAATGCACACTTGATTTCCAGCAGTTTTTAAGGTACATTTTGAATAAGTATCACGTTACATAGAAATACCTAAAATTATAATAGTCAGAGAAACGCACACCGGTTTTTTTAGCAGTTTCCTGATAACATTTATTATTTTCAGCACTTTTTAATGATGTTACTTGGCAAGTTTTCACACACCACACACCTTTTCGCCTTTTCAATGCAATGAATCGACACCTTTGGACTGCAATGTGTCAAGTATATAATTTTCTATTAAAACTTGCCAAGTAACATCATTAAAAAGTACTGAAAATAATAAATGTTATTAGGAAACTGCTAAAAAAACCGGTGTGCGTTTCTCTGACTATTATAATTTTAGGTATTTCTATGTAACGTGATACTTATTCAAAATGTACCTTAAAAACTGCTGGAAATCAAGTGTGCATTCCTATAACTATTTATGATTTGAGGTATTTTATGGAACTTGGTACTTATTCAGATCTCACTTCTTTTATAGGCGAAGCATTCCCATAGTATCGAACTTGGCAGCCTTTCACATTTATGTTTTTGATGGGATTTCATTTATTTTTGTTAGGTGTAGGTTCTTTATTATATTTTATCACTTTTGCTTTAGGAAATGTCTCATTCCACTTAGTTGTAAAATTAGAAATTATTTAGACTATGCGAGAAAAAATAGTCTTTTCATTTTTGTTTGACTGATTTAGCGCACCTAGTGTACCTAGTGACCTGCTTTGCACTTCGTAAATCGTGGGTTCGGTTCCCGCAACAGACACACACAGAGTGGTGAACAATTTTATTGTTCTTGTCTTTAAGACAAACATGTATTGTCTTAAATTGGTATGTATCTAAATTTAAATAAGTCTTATCTCATTCCCACCTCATACCTACTTATAGTAGAACAAAATTACACATTCGTTGTTTTCGAAACTGACTCACACTTGGCCGTTTTCAGATTTTTACTTTATTTCGACCTAAAGACAACCTTCGAGCCAAATTTCAGGTCGGTACGACCATTGGAAGATAGAACCATTTAGTTCATTATGACTTCATAGTAGAACAAAGTTACACCTTCGCTATTTTTAAAACTAACTCACACTTGGCCGTTTTCAGATTTTTCCCTTTACTTTGACCTTAAGACCTATCTCCATGCCAAATTTCAAGTCAGTACGACCATTGGAAGTGGTCTAGGTTTTTGATGAGTCAGTGAGTCAGTGAGTCAGTGAGTGTATAGTAAAAATAGCGATTTTCTGACGTCAATATCTCAAGAACTGCTATAGGTAGAATAATGAAATTTTGTATTCTAGACAATTAAGGGGATGTCAACAGACACTCGAAATTTCATATGCGTAGATAAAATATGTTTTGAGTTATAGGGTGGTCGAAATTGGCCCGAAATGGTTCGTGTAATATAACCCACGGCCGGTGTGTCGCTTTTTTTTGCTCGAACTTGGCGGACACACTGCCGTGTGTCTAGATAGTATGCATTATTTTGAATGGCTAAGCAAATGGCGCAACCAATGAAAACTCGGTCGTCGACTAACTACTTGTATTACTTGTGTCAACGTCACCACAAGACTTACGTATTGAGTTTTAATATAAATACCTACTTTACGTTCTATCCGTTGCTTGAACTTATATCCGTTTATTATAAAAGAGTTTTTATTTACGCATCGTTTTTTTCTTGAAAAGCTACAAGTACTAGTATAATACGGCACAGCAGCAGTGTAAAGTCGTGTCCTGAGCACGAGGAGAGGAGTTGGTTTGGTACTCTCGCTCGTATAATTAAAGTTCTAGAGTCAGGTCACACAGTGCTCACATTGCTCACGTACGACAGACACTTCGGCTTTATTCGGATAAATTCGTTTTAGCTGTCGTGTCGACTGTCGACGGACCGTGTCGGTGCTATCGGTGGCGACTATCCTTCTCTTTCTTTCGTTTCGTTTCATCGCAATATTTGCCTTCGAAATAGAACGAAACTTACCAACCACACGTCACATGAAGTCACATCACTTTAGTTAGTGTCAGTCATCAGTGCAGTGTACATAGTGCTGTGAGGTGTGTGTCGCCGAATGTGACGATTAAAAAGTCCTCACGAAAAATAACGTTTGTCAAGTAGTGACCTTGTACCTTTTTCAACTAAGTGACTACCTACCACATAATTTTATATTGCGCAAAAATACATAACCTACAATATGTCAGACAGCGCACAGGACGTCCTAAAGGATGCGGCGACCGGCGCTGCCGCCGCTGCTGCTGCAGGGGGATCATTTTTTAGCACATTTGATATTATTGTGCTAGTAATTTTATTAGGAGGCACCATTTGGTGGCTATACAACTCCAAGAAGGAAAATAAAAAAGATGAAATACTTCTTAGTAAATACTCAATTCAGTAAGTACCAGTTTCATTTAAACTTGTTTTTGATATCAATAAATCACTCCTTGATATTATCATACTATTTAACTATTATTCTGTGGTACTATTCCAAAAATGTTACTAGATTTTACCTGTTTTGCAATCATAAAAAGGAAACAGCAGGGACTTCTATACTATGTACGTGGTAGGCAGCAGGAATATAATTATCTCTATTAAACTTACATAAATGTGATTGTGCACCTAGTATGACGTATTTACAACAACGGTATTGTATGTAAGGTACGATTACGCTTTTACCAAGCAACTTTCATTATCATCGATATAAATAAACATTTGCGTTAGTCGTTAAATTTATGCAGGGGTACTTACGTGACTTAACATATATTAATTGTTAAATAATTCATTTTATACGATTAAGTAGATTTAAGTAAATTTTAATCGTACGTTTACTTCTTTAACAGGATGATTGCTTATTTAATTTAAATGTAGCTAGAACGAACTGTATATTATCAGATTTAATTTCAAGGGAAACTAAAAGGCACATTTATTTCAAATTCTTATTCTTACCAGATCGTGTGGCTATTAACTCTGCCTGGGCTTAACTCGGCACTTATTTAACATAATATAATATAAACATGACATAACCAGGGTTGCCAGGTGCTATATTTTTTTTCTCGTACTAGGGCTGCCAAATATCTCGTAATTTCAATACTTAATCTCGTAAAAGTAAAATCTCTTATAGACTTTAATTACACTATGCACTATTATTAGCTAGCCTGGGGTATCGTCAAATGAAAAAACATTCCTCTATGTGATTCATATTTTTTTAATGATTTTACAAAAATCTATAAAAATAATGCAAATTATTGACTTATGAAATAAATTTCGTATTTAATACTATTTTTTTTATAGTACACGATTATTATTATAATTTTATTTGTTAGTTATATGTAATATCAGGAGTGTTGGTAAAATCATCTTCGTTTTTATTGTATAGTTTTTCAGTTGTCTTTCTGGAATACATTTCTTGAGATGGTTCGAAATTTATACAATTTCCTTTGCGATCTGGGCCTTTTGCACTTGCTGCGGCTAAAAGTGTACCATTAACCGTATCTGTAATAAGACGATTTCTAAGGTCTGTTTTTATTAAATTCGTTTTGCTGAAAACCTGCTTACAGTCTGCATTTGCATGAGGTAAAGACAGAACTGTGAGAGCAAAACTGGCTAATTCGGAGAAATCATCTGTTTTAAGTAACATAGCCCAGAACTCATCGGGTTCTTTGCTTTTTTCTTTAATTGTTTTGGTTTATATTGTAAAAATTTCGTAAAAAAAGTGTACGAGATTTTTGGTTTTCTCGTTTCTCGTACAGAGACTGATAATCTCGTAAAGTTACGAGATTTCTCGTACATCTGGCAACCCTGGACATAACTGACCGGTTTTGAACGTCATTCGTTTATTCGGGAGAAATTACAGAAAAGCATTTTTGGCCTGCCAGGATAACAAGTCTTTTGGGATGGCTATTATCACCCATATTTTTTGGCCCCAAACTATGATAGTCTATTCCATTTGAATTCAGTACGACTAAACTTAAATAATCACTTGAATTTTTACAAGTTATTCAATACCGTAAAATGCTACAACATTGCCATCACTGTCCAACATTGCCTAAATTCTAAAAAAGTTAAATTATTGTTGTATAGAAACGTTTTTATTGTATATGGTACTATGAAAAGCAAGTCGGCAATCTATATGGCAATACTGACATATAATTCATTCAAATATTTCAAAAATAAACGGTCAGTGTCAATTTCAATGTCTGTGGCAGTGCACGTGTTTATACCGGCTCCGGAGAAAATTTTATTTGGTAAGTATTTATCCTTCATTTACTAGCGTAATAAGTTGTATAGCAAAGAGAATATGCTGTTTTCTGTTATTTAACTAGTTTTTCTGCATTAAATCTTATTTTAAAGAGTCAAATCATCGCAGGCAAATTTGTAGCAGGTTTCCGAAAAAAAATACGTAACATTGCCTAGGGTTAGGGCTGCCACTTGTTTTTTTTAACGTAACTAGTAATCGACCATGAGTTCACTTGCGTATTTTGTTTGTAGTTAGACATATTTTTATTTATATAATCTGCTTCGATATGTTTTGGTTCGTAGTATTATCGAAATCTAATGGACTCGTATAATTGTTCGACAGGTATTGAATATGGGTAAGCAAACAAGGAACAGGAGAAAACCAGGGGCTAGACATTACTCCGATTATACGCAAGAGATGTTAACCATAGCGGTTGATTTAGTAGCGTGTAAAAAATTGTCATCTTATGAAGCCGAGAAGCAAAATTCTTACGCAAGTTCCTACTTTCTTAATATAATTTAATTACAATGTTATTGTTAAAATGTTATAATATTTTTGATGAATGTTTTTCGTAAAATTATTCTCTTGCTACTTAAAAACATAATATGCTCTTTGCTACTATGTTAGTTATTAAATTTTGTTTCCATAAATGATTATAATTAAGTACCTATGTTACATTATTTTTTGTTACCTACAGATTTGTTAGGGATGATCAATCTATGATTAGAATGCAAGTAGCTATATAATAATTAAAAAAACGAGAATGTTCTTTATTGTTTGTGTTCTTTGATTTTATTTTAAAAATATATTGAAATATTAAATTGTTTTTTTTTTTATTGATCTACCTTGGAGGCAGCCCTACAGTCCTTTTCACTGTTGTATGAGAGCTTTATAAAAACGTGCTCAACTTTGCCTATCAACGTTAAAAAAAAATTACACTGTAATTCAAAACTAGATGAAGTCTTACATGGAAAAGAAATCATAAGCAAAATAGGCGCCAAATCGTTCCCTTAGCACCTACCTGTAGTCAATGAGATTTTTAGCTAGGCAATGTTGCAGTTTTCAACTCAACTTTGCCTCCTTTTTTAAATGCACATTTTGGTGATTAATAGGAGTTTTTTTGGCTAGAAAGAACTTTATCTCCATACCTTAGAGTACAATATTGAATTGTAATTGAAAAAACATATGACTTTCTTTAACATGAAGGATTTATCAAATAAAACCTTCAAAATACAGGCAATGTTGTAGCATTTTACGGTACTTGTTATCCTTGAATTGCAAAAAAAAAACGTACATAGTTTACCTATAAGTTTTTGACTTGTTGCACCATTTATCAAAGTAATACTACTTATAGTAACCGCAAAATTTTAATCTTAATAAAAATAATTTCCTACCTACATTATTATTAAGTATGATAATTCTTAAAGTATTTCGTTAGGTTATATATAACTTATAGGTAAGGCACCTATTTATCAGCAAATTGATGTCATCAAAACATTGTAGTTGTTAAAATACATATATATTGATAAGGTTATAATTTATCACTAGTAGACTTTAGTAGATTATTTTGCATTAAAACTTGGTATCGAAGTAAAAATATAACGAATAGGTACATTTTAAATCTTATTTAAAATATAAAATATGTGAGTAAATAAAATTTCGGATAAGTAGGTACGATTCCGGCTTACGCACCGAGGGCTACGTTTGTACACGTATACATACTTTTAATCTTGTGCTTTTAATGGTAATTTTTACCCGACTGCCAAGAAGGGTTATGTTTTTCGCGCGTATCTTGTATGTATGTATGTGTGTAATATTCTTTATTATATATCTTCGAAACGGCCGAATGGATTTCGATAATTAGGGTATCGTTGAATTCGTATCGATTACCCAAGTGTTCTTAGATATGTCACGTCAAACAAACCACCAACATGGCGGCCACGAGGTGCCATAGATTTGGGTAAAAAAAAATAAAAAAAATATGTTTGCTACAATATGGGTATCAAATTAAAGGGCTTGTAACAAGGATTCCAAAATGATATATCATTTACGTATAAAAAAAAAATACTCTGTGAAAAATTGTTCTTTATCCAAACTAAGGCAGTGACGGTGCATAAGTTGCAGGGCACAACTTTAGATCGAGCTGTTGTCGATTTAAGTAGTCACCTGTTTACCAAAGGCCAGGCTTACGTTGCCTTGAGCCGGGTCAGGTCACTCACAGGGCTTGCCATCAGTGCCTTAGACCCAAAAAAAATATTAAATAGTCCACACGACGAAAATTCTTTTAACCTTTTGAACGCCAGAGCGTAAATGCATCGGCGCCTCTCCCACGCCAAGCCACAAATTCAGCGCAAATATATACAAAAAAAATAGGGATTCCAACATCTTATCGATAACCAAATAATCATTGCTTTTCGTGCCATATTTTTTATTTTTTTATTTTTTTATTATTTACAAAAAAATTAAAAAACGCCTGCCATGTCAAAAAAAAATAAAAACAAGTCAAATATTTGCAGTCGGGGGACCTGTAATGAATTGTTCCAAGTAACCGACCCCGACTGCAAATATTTGACTTGGTTTTATTTTTTTTTTACATGGCAGGCGTGTTTTTCAATTTTTTTTTATTATATTTTTTTATTTAATACCTTTTAGTGAACAACAAAAAAAAAACATGACAACACAAAAAAAAATATCGTTCGGAACCCTTTGCAGGCGATTACGACTCACACTTGACCATTTATTTTATTGTCCACATAGCCTATGTCACTCGGGATAACTCAAAGCTTCTAAAGATACCACAAACATTGAAATCGGTCAAGCCGTTTAGAAGTTATGGTGGAATAAAGAAACTCACAAACATACATACATACATACATGAACCCGTTTAGGCGCGATTGGTCCAATTCGCGATTGGACCAATTCACCATATTCGCGATTGGTCCAATTCGCGATTGGTCCAATTCGCGATTGGTCCAATTCGCGATTGGTCCAATTTGCGGTTGGTCCAATTCGCGATTGGTCCAATTCGCGGTTGGTCCAATTCGCGATTGGTCCAATTCGCGGTTGGTCCAATTCGCGATTGGTCCAATTCGCGATTGGTCCAATATAAAGGTATTTACAAAATTAAACAAAATGTCATTTTTATGTACAAATATTGTACTATATTTATTCATAATCATATTTTAAGTCATATCTCGTGTGGAGCTCCTCGTGTCAAGCTCCTACCAATTAGTAGTTTTTTACATTTGTAACAAATCAACAAAATGAAAAAAAAAGTACTATAATCGTACCTTCGTGATTATTATTAGTCGGTTGCGATGCGCGGTCGAGTACGATCGCGTTTGCGCTATTACGTCTGAATAATATATTCGCGAATCGCGCGGCTTTAGCCGCTGCCCGGTTTCCGCTATGAGTACTCAAACGCTCATAGCCAATGAAGTTCTGGCATTTATCAAGCATGCCATTGACTACATGGACGAGGTCAGCATCTTGCAGATCTGCAAGTCATCTTTCAAGGAGGATGAGATTTGCTGTGCCAAGTTGCTGCTGTTCACGACGCTTGGCAAACTCAGCCAGATGCCGTCTCGTCGAAGGGACGGCACAGAGAAGAGCCTCCAGGACATCATTACGTTGTTGAAGGAGACCGACCCGGACGACGTGCCTGAATTCGTGGCGAAGGATCTGCACAAGCTGCCTCCCGTCACGTTCGACCACGTAGATGTCACCAGGCTGCTGAAGGATATAACACTCCTGAAGCAAAGCCAGGTCGAGATGCAGCATCAGCTGGAGGTGTCCAACAACACCATCAGTGATCTACGGGCAGAAGTAGTGTTATTGCGCAATGCAATTTCTGCAAGTAGGTCACCTAGCAACGCGAATGTGAACACGCGTCGCGGGGCACAAAACGCCTCCATCTGCAGTTTCGAGTCGGCGGGCTCGAATGCGTCACCAGCTGCCGAGAATGCACGCGTTGCAACGTGTGCCGCGGCCGTCCCTACCTCGACACCGGTGGAGACGACTACGTGCGTAGGTTCGACGACCCCCAAACGAGCCTACGCAGCAATTTTAGCCGCCGCTAAAAAGCCTGTTGAGCCGCAAAACTCGCAGGTTAAACTAGCGGACAAGGCAAAAAGGGGTAAACGGAGCCTGTCAAAACCAAAACAGGTTCTGAAAAGGCAGGGTCCAGAGAAGGACACGGGCGACAGCGATGGTTTCATCAAGGTGGAGAAGAGGAAGAAGAAGAAGCCTCCTTGTCGGAACCAGTGCGGTACTGCGGTGGCAGGACCCAACATGTTGCTGCGTCCAGCCGTACCGACAACGCTGCTGTACGTGTCCAGAATGCATCACTCCACGAAGGTTGAGGAGGTCGTGGAATACATGCGCGTCAAGACCAACTGGACTTTGAGGGTCGAGCTGTTGGAGCCGCGTCACAAAACGAACTTCAAGTCGTTCGTGGTGCGCGTTCCGACACATCACCTCGAGAAGTTCCTCAAAGAAGAGTTTTGGCCGAAAGGAGTTATGTACCGCCGGTTTCGTGGCCAGCTACGTAACACCAGTCAGCGATACACGACGCCGACACCTCGTGTACATTAGTATTAGTTAATTATGTTATATATATTTATAGTATTTTTTAAGTTGTATAATTGTAGTATAGTATTGTATATATTTATATGGGCCTTGATGCCTGAAATAAATGGATTACTATTATTATTATTATTTTATCAGATCTTTCATCAAATATTGCGTTTAGGCGCAATTGGTCCAATGTTCAAAAAAAGGTCCAATTCGCAGTTGGTCCAATTCGCGGTTGGTCCAATTAGCGATTGGTCCAATTCGCGATTGGACCAATTCACCATATTCGCGATTGGTCCAATTCGCAGTTGGTCCAATTCGCGATTGGTCCAATTCGCGGTTGGTCCAATTCGGGATTGGTCCAATTCGCGGTTGGTCCAATTCGCAATTGGTCCAATTCGCGGTTGGTCCAATTCGCCATTGTTCCAATATAAAGGTATTTCCAAAATTAAACAAAATGACATTTTTATGTACAAATATTGTACTATTGAACAAACATTGGACATTGCCATTTTGGACCAACCGCGAATTGGACCAATTGCGAATTGGACCAATCGCGAATTGGACCAATTGCGAATTGGACCAATCGCGAATTGGGCCAACTGCGAATTGGACCTTTTTTTGAACATTGGACCAATCGCGAATTGGACCAATCGCGAATTGGACCAATCGCGCCTAAACGAATTCGACCTTATTTGGTATCATACTATCATTAAACACCAGTTACAATGTTTTAAACAACCTAAAAGCAGACATTAGAACGACAAACGAGTAAATCAAATAATAATAAGCTACATCACTAATCTTGTTTTGACGTCTTCCGCTGTCAGCTATACCCGACCGTGGCGTGACTGGCACGACTTTTGACAATTTCCTCGCATGCGAATAGGGATGTGATAATGAGGGTCGATAAATAAAAACAAATTTGAATGTAATAATTTGTTGCATAATTATATTTAAAAGTAATAGTAAAAAAATATATATATATATTATCGATTTTGTTTCCCTAACGCATCATTTAAAATTAAACAAAAATTACATAGGTACACCTATCTATATGAAAACTTTGGTTAAAAATAAAACTTACCTCTAAATCATCCTCGTATAGAGATATTGCATCGGAAAATTCATCATTCTCTTCTAAATTTTCTAACACACACAGAAGTTCTTCAGTAGTTATTTGAATGTCAGCCATTTTTATAATTAATCACTTATACTCGCACAATATTAGATATTGCCGTTAAATATTACCACCGATCATAATAAAATTAACGAAGGACATCACTAGCAGTCTCCCGTAGCGCTAATGACGTCATCGCTTGTCGTCTATACCCGACTGTGGTGTACAGGTTGCTGTTTATACGCTTTTGCCTAGTGATGCGCGAGAGTGGACGGTAAACTATCGATCTTTGGAAATAGATAACGATTTTTTTCCACAATTTTATAAATTTTATGCATTAGGTGGAATATTCAGATACAAATATATGTCAATAAAAGTAATTTTCAAAGTGTAATTTTCTTTATTAATGGAATTAAACTTAAAATATTTACAATATTATAAAAACTAAGCCGAAGAATTATAAACTAAATGAAACTAAAACAAGGCATCAAAAAATTCATCCACATCGCTGTCGACTGGGAGTGTGCCCAAAAGGCTGGCAGCATTGCCACGTTGTATGGCAATGCTTATTCGCTGACCTAGGTAGAAGCCAGCCTTTGGGTCACGCGAAGTGTCAACCAGGCGTTTGGATAAATCTTTAAAAAATCTGTGTGCACTCGGACCCCACGGACCAAGGGTCTCAACCCCAAACGGCTCGAATAAATAACTTCCAACTAGGTTGGTATATTACCGCCGCTTGAGGTTCTCAGCAGCCGTAGCAGCAGCGCCAGCAGAGCACGACGTACTAGGAAGATGGGATGGCGCAAGAGTATCCACGCAAGTAGCGTCCCACACTAAAGGCCTACCCACCTTCCACAGGAACAAAGACATGCCGTCCGGTCTCTTGCCGTCGTCGCGTGCCAGGCCATTAGGTTCGAGTACAGCCGGAACGCCGACGGCGACAAGAGCTCGTCGAATAATGTCATTTATATTCGCATGCCGCGCCATGCGGCCCGCGCTACGGCTACATGATAGGCCGTGGTGTCCGAGGCTGTTGACAACTTCGCCACAGTGACAGCGATGCGGGGTACAACTCGAAGCCCCTAGGCGTAGAGCAGCAGCGAGGCGGAAAGTTATAAAATCAATAACAAAAGAGGATGGAGTGACATATCTTATGCCACCATGTTTCCAAGCAGTAAAACACCACCATCAATTGACAAAGCTTCCAGAATTTTCTAGAATAAAAAAGACATTACAGAAAAGAGGTAATAATAGGAAGGTGTGGATGTCAATGCCAAGTGATGTTTTAGCACTATACAAAGATGATAATTTTTCAAAGTAATAGTAAGCTACTTTTAATAAAATATTTCATAAATTTAAAATAAATTTGAATAATAACTTACCTTACTTACCCATCACTAGCTGTCGTGTCTAGACGACTGTGGCGTGTGGGGGCACACTTATTTACGGATTTCGATTACCAATTTTTGATTATTGTTTTTTCTAGTGAAATGTAAGTAATGAATATATATTTGTGTCATTATACAATATTTCATTTATGTAGTTTTAAATAATAGGAAAAAGAAACACACAAAACTTAATTAAGTATATTTATTTTGTACTTAAAAAATGTCGTTTTCTTGTCGGCTATACCCGACCGTGGCGTGTTTGGCACGTTTTCGTTTGTCGTCTATACCCGACCGTGGCGTCCAAAAGGTTAAAGAATTAGACCGTTTACGGAATTTATAAACAGTCTATTTCGCATTACTTAATTCGTTTTTTTTGTTCACTACCTTACTATAGTAACCCTTATCCTTCTTCTTTAATTCCTTTACTCTCTTTCTCCGTGTAACGCAATCCATCTAAACTGGCTCAATCGCTGCAGGGATAGAGAGTACCCTGGAGACAAAGCTTAGATGTGTGACTTTTTATCCTGGTATTGGAAGTAGTTCTCTTGGTAGGCTGGTGAAACCTTAAGAAACAGTTAGACGTATTATGATTTTCACTAAAAAGTGTTAAATAAAAATAAATAAATTTAGATAATAAAAAAACCCGACTGCATAAAAAACACTTTAAATAAAAACTGAAAAGTAAAAAACAAGTTCAATAAGTCTAGAAGTGTAGATAGCAATGTTATTAGTACAAAAATTTAATAAACAAAACACAATTGATTGTGTATTGATTATTTAATAATCAATATCAGTTTTTATTTAAAGTGTTTTTTATGCAGTCGGGTTTTTTTATTTTTTCAAAAAACAAAACATCTAACTCTCAACTAAAGCAGCTATTAGACGAGACGATTTCAGTCTGTCTTAATAAGACAACTCAACGTGTAATAAGAGTAAGCCAGCAAGCACGCTAACTAGCGTGCTTCCTCAGTGCGATCGCTAGCTCACCGGTTTGTTCAGTCTAGTGTCGTCAACTATCGATATTTGCTTTGTCGATACTATACTGTAGTGAAAGTATATATACAAACAACACAAAGCATATATACCCTTAAAATATTTAGGCCGCGGCGCGGCGGCGCACGGCGCCGAACGGTTCTCGTATTGAATGTTTATACGCGTGATTACTAAGAAATTAATTATCTAATACTAGCGACCCGCCCCGGCTTTGCACGGGTGCAATGCTGATACTAAATATACTACATAAACATAAAGTGCTGTAGCGCGAAGCGCGGCCTTCGACGCACTATTTGGTATAGGCACGCGCCCCCGGCCCCCGGCGGGGCCCCCCGGCCGGTACCGCCGCAACCGCCCGCCATGTCCCTGCATTTTAAATCTTCGAAAATATTCATTTAAATTACATGCTGTAAAGGGCCATATAATAATTGAATAAGAATTAATGCTGTAGTGCTCTAAATCGTTTTTTCGTAAATAATTTATAAGTAAAGGATAAAAAAATGGTTATTGTGGGTTAACCCCAAGAGATAGACATATACCATCGCAGACTTTTTTTTAGACCTTTTTAAGGTGCACAATATTGTAGTACATTATTTTGATCAAACTCGTAGGGTTCAGCCAGCGTTTGCAATGTAAGCGCAAAAAAATGTGTTTAGTTACGACCTTACATTAAAAACCTCTAGGATTATCTGTGTTTCTCTACTATATTATGCATGTATTATACATATAATATAAACCTTCCTCTTGAATCACTCTATCTATTAAAAAACCCCGCATCAAAATCCGTTTCGTTGTTTTAAAGATCTAAGCATACAAGGACAGACAGACAGCGGGAAGCGGCTTTGCTTTATACTATGTAGTGATAGTGATAATAATATCCTATTTGAAAGTAAGTACCTACTAAACACTATTTCACTGCTTCATAAATACTCTTTATAACAAAACTGTTAATTTAAATAAGATTTAATACTAAGATACGATTTTATCAAAGTTCTGTTTCTACCGGCGATCTAATTACATATTTTAGGAACACGAAGGATACTATTATGACTTAACTATGATAGCTAGATATAGTACCTCGCGGACTTATTTGTAGGTAGGAATGAGTACATTAATCACGTAGAACATATTTTTTATATATCATTAATAGTTTTCTCAGCGCAGACCAAATAATGAATTTCCAGTACTATCGAAACCTTTAAACTTGGTATAAAAAAACCCTTTCCTGTTAATCATATTAGTATCGACAGTAATGTGTAAAAAAAGATGTGGAGTGGTTTATAAATGGTAACCCTACACCACGCAGCTAGCACGCAGAAAGTCTCTGTAGACTTTCTCGAAAACCAGCAAGCACGCTGCCGGACTGTTTAACCTTGTAAGCACGCGATTTGACCTCTACGGGCCGCCCGACGAATACACCTAGGGTTGCGATCTTTACGTAAGACAAGTGCAGTAAACTATTTCATGCAATTGTTAATAATAGGATAAAATTACAATATACCTTGATTACTAATTTTCTATTTCATATTTTGGATTTTGCGATTTGACTTTTGAAACTTATTATTTTTTTAGTACTTCGTTTTAACTTCTCGATTTATATCTGCTATTGAAAAGCATTTATCGCTATTCAGTAGTTTTTTTTAGACTAAAATATCTATTATTTGCTTATCTTATATATGATTTTGTTAACTAAAAGTAATTAATTAAATTTATTGAAACTAAGCATTGCCATGAATGTCTTATATATTACCTTAGTGCAAAGATTCCAGTATATTTTTAAATATTTGAAAATAAAAATGTGCTACAGTTGATTTACCGTTGAAAATGTAGTACCAATTTTTCGTACCATATTATTTTCCTATTATATATATTACAATTTACTGTATTATAATGAACATAGTACGATACTATATAATAAATTGCAGGAGGCAACCCTACACCACGCAGCTAGCCCGCAGAAAGTCTCGACTAGACTTTCTCGCGACGAGCAAGCACGCTGCCGCACTTTTTAACCTTGTAAGCACGCGATTTGACCTCTACCGACCACCCGACGGATACACCTAGGGTTGCACAATCTTTACGTAAGACATGTGCAGTTTCAAAACTGCTAAAATAATTCACATGTGGAAAAATAGGATGAAATATAATATATACTATTTAGGATTTTGCGTTGATTGCACCTTCGAAACTCATTATTTTTATAATTCTAATGGTTATTTTTTTTAAACTTGTCAATTCATCTCCACTATTGAAAAACATTTGTAACTATTCAGTAGATTTTAGACTAGACATCTATTATTCTCGTACCTTTTATTTGATTTTATTTTCTGTACTTAATTTTATATTCTGTTCTTAATTTTATATGTGTTTATAAAACAAATAATTATATTTTTCATAATGCTGGTAAAAATGTTGGTAAACCTAAATTTATTAAAAAATTATAACTTATTAGCGCATTACTAAAAATATCGATATCGACATCGTCCACCTTGTTTACCTGACGACCAACACCAAAAACTTCACACTGGCGATTGAGTAGCATGCGATATTAAGTCCGGTGTAATAACGAGCATGCTAGTTAGTCTGTCAGCCAGGCTAGCTAGTCTTGACTGGAAATTGTCTCGTGTAATTGCCCCTCTTACTCCTTAGCGTTAGTGTATACTTAAGCAGCTATTAGACGAGACGATTTCAGTCTGTCTTAATAAGACAACTCAACGTGTAATAAGAGTAAGCCAGCAAGCACGCTAACTAGCGTGCTTCCTCAGTGCGATCGCTAGCTCACCGGTTTGTTCAGTCTAGTGTCGTCAACTATCGATATTTGCTTTGTCGATACTATACTGTAGTGAAAGTATATATACAAACAACACAAAGCATATATACCCTTAAAATATTTACAGGAAAGCTTATAGCGCTGCGGCGGCGCACGGCGCCGAACGGTTCTCGTATTGAATGTTTATACGCGTGATTGCTAAGAAATTAATTATCTAATACTAGCGACCCGCCCCGGCTTTGCACGGGTGCAATGCTGATACTAAATATACTACATAAACATAAAGTGCTGTAGCGCGAAGCGCGGCCTTCGACGCACTATTTGGTATAGGCACGCGCCCCCGGCCGCCGGCGGGGCCCCCCGGCCGGTACCGCCGCAACCGCCCGCCATGTCCCTGCATTTTAAATCTTCGAAAATATTCATTTAAATTACATGCTGTAAAGGGCCATATAATAATTGGATAAGAATTAATGCTGTAGTGCTCTAAATCGTTTTTTCGTAAATAATTTATAAGTAAAGGATAAAAAAATGGTTATTGTGGGTTAACCCCAAGAGATAGACATATACCATCGTGGACTTTTTTTTAGACCTTTTTAAGGTGCACAATATTGTAGTACATTATTTTGATCTAACTCGTAGGGTTCAGCCAGCGTTTGCAATGTAAGCGCAAAAAAATGTGTTTAGTTACGACCTTACATTAAAAACTAGGATTATCTGTGTTTCTCTACTATATTATGCATGTATTATACATATAATATAAACCTTCCTCTTGAATCACTCTATCTATTAAAAAACCCCGCATCAAAATCCGTTTCGTTGTTTTAAAGATCTAAGCATACAAGGACAGACAGACAGCGGGAAGCGGCTTTGCTTTATACTATGTAGTGATAGTGATAATAATATCCTATTTGAAAGTAAGTACCTACTAAACACTATTTCACTGCTTCATAAATACTCTTTATAACAAAACTGTTAATTTAAATAAGATTTAATACTAAGATACGAATTTATCAAAGTTCTGTTTCTACCGGCGATCTAATTACATATTTTAGGAACACGAAGGATACTATTATGACTTAACTATGATAGCTAGATATAGTACCTCGCGGACTTATTTGTAGGTAGGAATGAGTACTTTAATCACGTAGAACATATTTTTTATATATCATTAATAGTTTTCTCAGCGCACACCAAATAATGAATTTCCAGTACTATCGAAACCTTTAAACTTGGTATAAAAAAACCCTTTCCTGTTAATCATATTAGTATCGACAGTAATGTGTAAAAAAAGATGTGGAGTGGTTTATAAATGGTAACCCTACACCACGCAGCTAGCACGCAGAAAGTCTCTGTAGACTTTCTCGAAAACCAGCAAGCACGCTGCCGGACTGTTTAACCTTGTAAGCACGCGATTTGACCTCTACGGGCCGCCCGACGAATACACCTAGGGTTGCGATCTTTACGTAAGACAAGTGCAGTAAACTATTTCATGCAATTGTTAATAATAGGATAAAATTACAATATACCTTGATTACTTTTCTATTTCATATTTTGGATTTTGCGATTTGACTTTTGAAACTTATAATTTTTTTAGTACTTCGTTTTAACTTCTCGATTGATATCTGCTATTGAAAAGCATTTATCGCTATTCAGTAGTTTTTTTTGAGACTAAAATATCTATTATTTGCTTATCTTTTATATGATTTTGTTAACTAAAAGTAATTAATTAAATTTATTGAAACTAAGCATTGCCATGAATGTCTTATATATTACCTTAGAGCAAAGATTCCAGTATATTTTTAAATATTTGAAAATAAAAATGTGCTACAGTTGATTTACCGTTGAAAATGTAGTACCAATTTTTCGTACCATATTATTATCCTATTATATATATTCAAAATCAAAATCAAAATCAAAATATTTTTATTTCTTATAAACCAAAAAAAGGCGCTTAAGAAACGTTAGGTACGTTAAAAACTACTGACTCTAATTGCTCGGTTCCAAAGTGTCATTCCTATAGAGAAGAGCCGGCAAGAAACTCTATAGGTTACTCTTTTAAAAAAAAGGTTAACATCGATGTTAAGATTACATTGATTTTAGGATATGCGACAACAACGTAAACAGCAGAATGTTTAGATTAGTGTAAACTAAGACATCCAAAATGGAAGAAAATAGAATCGAACATTCAGCTAGATTTACATTGTCGTCACATTTACAAGGGACGAACATATAAGGAAAAGACAAATCTAAAGAAATTATAGAAATAATAAAAATATACTTTACATACAATCAATATGTAGTCCTAATAAAATCCCTAACAGGAATGTCAAGGCATGTCAAGAGCCTTCTTTATATAGAGGCTATGGGGGCAGCTAACTGTAGTAAATAAGCTAAAACAAGAAAATTAGCAGACCGCCAGGGAGGCCACATATGCAGATGATCTAATTCCACGCGCGCTTATCCTCTACGTAGTCCTTAACCGTATAATACGCCTTCTTTATTAGTTTTGATTTAATGCACGTCTTAAACCTTTTATTAGACAAACTCGTTATCTCTTCCGGTATTTTATTATAAAATCGAATTGAATTTCCTAGGAAAGATTTAGTATTTGTTTTAGTTAGTCTAAATCTTGGGACTACTAGCTTATTTTTATTTCTTGTATTTATATTGTGGTGATCACTATTAACACTAAAATTCAGTATATTTTTGCGAATGTACATTATATTTTCCAAGATATAGAGAGCTGGCAACGTTAGGATATTAATTTCTTTAAATGTATTCCTTAGAGACTCGCGAGGGCTCATGCAGTAGATTGCACGAATTGCTCGTTTTTGCAAAATAAATATAGACTCCACATCCGCTGCAGAGCCCCATAGCAGAATGCCGTATGACATTATGCTGTGAAAATACGCGTAATAAACTAATTTAGCAGTGGGAACGTCTGTTAATTGCCTAATTTTTCGAACTGCAAATGCAGCGGAACTAAGCCTTTTAGATAAAGTTGTTATGTGAGCACCCCACTGTAACCTAGAGTCTATTGTAATACCAAGAAATACAGTATCGTTAATAAAATCGAGTTTTTCGCCGTCAAGCATGAGATTTAAATTTGACTGAGACCGCACATTCGGAAGTGAGAATTTAAGACATTTTGTTTTGGACGTGTTTAAAAGCAGGTTATTCATCGAAAACCAATCCGACAATTTTTCAAGGTCACCATTTAAATAATTAAGATCCTTCATTTTCCTATCTACTTTGAAAATTAGTGAGGTATCGTCAGCAAATAAAATAATGTCAGTTAAATCGTCCATCATGTAGGGGAGATCATTAATATATGTTAAAAATAGAAAGGGGCCTAGAATTGAACCCTGAGGCACGCCCATTCTTATTAAGGAACCCGACGAAGTTACTCCGTTTACGCCTACTTTTTGCTGTCTAGTTGAAAGATATGACAATACAAGTTCTGAGGATTGTCCTCGTAATCCGTAATGTTTTAATTTAAGAATTAGCGTATCATGATCAACGCAATCAAAGGCCTTGGAGAGATCACAAAAAATGCCAATGGCGTCCTGTGAACCCTCCCAAGCTCCTAAAATGTGAGACACTAATTTGGCCCCGGCGTCGGTGGTGGACCTTCCTCTAGTAAAACCAAATTGACGATAGTGAAAAATCTTGTGTTTACTAAAATGTGACATCATCTGGTCAAGTACCATTCTTTCAAATATTTTGCTTAAAGCAGGAAGTACTGAAACTGGTCTATAATTAGTTGGTTCATTCTTGCAACCAGATTTAAAAATAGGAATAATTTTACTGTGCTTCATTAAATCAGGAAAGGTGCCACAGTCAACACAGTCATTAAATATCTTTGCAAGAATCGGGGCAATAGTGTCAATTATTGATTCAATTACTTTGACAGATATTCCCCATAAATCTTCTGTGGTCTTTACTTTAATACAATTAAATGATTTCTTAACAATGGTAGGAGATACATGACTAAAATTAAAATTTGGAATACTCCTATCAACGAATTTCTTAAGTAAAGATTCTGCCTTTATGGAAGAAGAAGGAAGAGCTTTTGTTACTTCCACAGGTATATTTGAAAAGAAATCTTCAAACGCTTTAGCAACTTCTGTCTTATTTGAAATTATTTTATTATTTATTTTCAAAGACAGGTCAGTATCTCTCTGTTTACTATTTCCAGTTTCAGAATTGATAATCTTCCATACTGTTTTTATTTTGTTATCAGATTTATCTATACGCCTACTAATAAGTTTAGACTTGGCCGCTAAACAAACTTTTTTAAATGTTTTTGAATAATTTCTTACATAATTTTGAAAATCAGGATCAACATTAAATGATTTTTTATCATAAAGACTATAAAGTATGTCCCTACTTATTCTAATGCCTTTAGTAGCCCACTCATTGAATTTTAATTTAAAATTAATTTTAATCTCCTTTAAAGGACACATTTTCTGAAACGAATTCTTTATAATTAAAAACAATTGATTATAATCCTTATTTGGGACTCCAGTTAATGAGTATTTACTATCAAGATTTGAACTAATATTATTTTTAAATGAATTTAGAACATGATTAGTTAAGGGCCTGATTGTAATAACTTTAGTTAAAGGCAAAACGTAACGTATTACAATTTACTGTATTATAATGAACATAGTACGATACTATATAATAAATTGCAGGAGGCAACCCTACACCACGCAGCTAGCCCGCAGAAAGTCTCGACTAGACTTTCTCGCGACGAGCAAGCACGCTGCCGCACTTTTTAACCTTGTAAGCACGCGATTTGACCTCTACCGACCGCCCGACGGATACACCTAGGGTTGCACAATCTTTACGTAAGACATGTGCAGTTTCAAAACTGCTAAAATAATTCACATGTGGAAAAATAGGATGAAATATAATATACACTATTTAGGATTTTGCGTTGATTGCACCTTCGAAACTCATTATTTTTATAATTCTAATGGTTATTTTTTTTAACTTGTCAATTTATCTCCACTATTGAAAAACATTTGTAACTATTCAGTAGATTTTAGACTAGACATCTATTATTCGCGTACCTTTTATTTGATTTTATTTTCTGTACTTAATTTTATATTCTGTACTTAATTTTATATTCTGTACTTAATTTTATATGTGTTTATAAAACAAATAATTATATTTTTCATAATGCGAATACAACATAATATTACTTAAAACTAAATCTTTGTCTATACGTTAAGTATGTGTAAAAATGTTGGTAAACCTAAATTTATTAAAAAATAATAACTTATTAGCGCATTACTAAAAATATCGATATCGACATCGTCCACCTTGTTTCCCTGACGACCAACACCAAAAACTTCACACTGGCGATTGAGTAGCATGCGATATTAAGTCCGGTGTAATAACGAGCATGCTAGTTAGTCTGTCAGCCAGGCTAGCTAGTCTTGACTGGAAATTGTCTCGTGTAATTGCCCCTTAAGTATAAGTTTGTAATCGCAGGAACCCATTATTATGTTGCAATTTTTTTTTCCATTCTGAATTTCGTAATTTTGGTTCGATGGCCAGTGACCTATATTGTTAGAAATGGTAGGTAACGAAACTGTATTTATGGCTTGTTTAATCTGGCACACTAAAGATTTTTAATTGCAAAAAGGCAATCTTGGCAATCTTGACAAACAAACAGACGAGCAACCAGGTGATCCTATCCTTATAAAGGAAAATAATATAAATATAATATAAAAATAATACTTATATATAATAATAATAAATTATAAAGGAAACCTTGTAGTACCTAACAAGGTTTCCTTTTCTAACACAAACCCTAAACCACCCAGACAAGATGGCAATGTCCATACGAATTATTAAGTAGGTAGGTATACGTTAGTCTAGGTCTAGACCGCAAAATAATTCATGGTAACGTATAATAATATGTTCCGTGAGAAACAATACGTCCAGTTGGACAATGCGCAATTCAGTTTTTAAGTCGATTCTTAGTTAGTTATAGTGAATGTTTAATACAAAACTTTACTGCCGGTAAACTTGATTTTATGCAAGGTAAAAAGGAACAATAACTCAATTTATTTTTATACGGATTAAAGTGTTAAACAATTTCCCTGTCTCGATTGCGAAATTGAGCCACATGAGTAGATAATACTCATGTGATTGAGCTGCTGCTTCTGTGCTGCGAGCACGTTCGCTAATAAAACTAATGGCAACAATAGTCATTGACCTTAGACACTTTCGGTATACATACACAACTTGTCATGAAACACGTACATTATATGGACTAGTGGTCAATGTGTGAGGTCTATCGTTAAAATGTTTTTCAACTAAATAAATCCCTTTAATACACTTAAAAAAATGACGTTCACCTCGGTCCTGCTGTACCACTGCTATCCAGGTTGAACCAGTTGATCTAAAAATACCAAGTAGATTTAACTTTGATTTGATCCAGCGGTTAGATTCATTTCAACTTGTTACGTTGATGGATAATAACGGGACTATCACCAATATGGTATTCTTTCGGCCTTCGATACTGATGCCATTGAATTCGACCAATTAGGTGGCCTTTTTAAATCCTGACGAATTTTATTTTGACACAAGATTTAAAACACAGTCAGGTCGGAGGTACAGGGATAGGTTTGCTTAAAATCCACTACGGTACCTAAATAAATAAACTTATTATAAAAAAAAAAATTCTCACTAATTAAACGCTTTTGATATTATGCCGAATGTTTAATACCTACATACATGTTAAATTATATCCAATCACCGTGACTTTGGTTATTTAAATATTGGTTTTGTCATTAAAAGAAATTCTTTGTAGTTCCATCATCATTAAAATATTTGGTGTAGTAGAGATTAAGGTAGTTTGGAAGGAAACACAAAATAGGCTTCCAAGTAATTATTATTAAAGGACAGACTTCTTCCGAGCCTTTTCCCAACTATGTTGGGGTCGGCTACCAGTCATACCGGATTCAGCTGAATACCGAATTTTACATGGAGCGACTGCCTATCTGACCTCCACAACCCATTTAACTGGGAAACACAGTATCCCATAGTAAGACTGGTTGCCAGAATTGACTTAACGACTGCCAAAGATCTATGTATGACAGCCGGGACCTACTGTTTAACGTGCTTTCCGAAACACGGAGGGGTCTCAGTATGTTATAAATGGTCACCCATCTACGGACCAACCGCGGCGAGCGCGGCTTAACCTGTATTATCGGTCAAACCGTACGTCTTACACTTAGCCACGAGCCCCTCAATTTTTAAAGGACAGACATTTGAATAAAAAAACACCCAGATTAGCACCCCATTCATTGCTTACTGGTCCTACAGCTAGGAGCAAATTAGACCATCAGGTTTCCTCTTGCTGATAGTTTGTAGCGTTGTTTCTTCTAAAAAAAGGACTCTTAGGAAGCAGTGAAGTGGAATGTCAATCTGGGGCCCGAGTCTGCTATTTACATTTGCTTGAATCGTCTGAGTGGGTGGGGTTAGTGGGACCATTTTACGATAATTGGCATTCTACTAACTGTCAAAACGTCACAATTGGCCATTGGAACGATTGAGCCGCAAGTTGAGTGATTAAGACCGATGGCCGGTACAATTTCGTATTCCGCTATTTTTTGACAGCAGTTGCATCATATCTATGGCTAAACATTTTTTATTTTTCATAGACAATGTGTCAATTTCAACGAAAACTTTCCTTTTTTAAAACATAATTATCCTTATTTACAAGTTTTTAATAGAAATTACATATTGTATGGGCTTTTACAATTAATTAGTATTCAAAAAACAATTAATACAATTTTTTGCAACATAAGAAACGATTATTAATAATTAGTGCCAATCGGTGTTGCCTATTAATAATTACAAAATGTTTGATACTTTTATTTTTAATTTAAATTGACAACACCGCATCCCACTCATGCCAGTATGCCACTGATTGTTGTTGGCTTAACTGAATACGAAAATTAGGCACATATTGGGTTGACACTATCATCCCACTATGATCATAGTAACACGGAGTGTAAATAGCAGACTCGGGCCCCTGGTGTATGGTGGATATTCAAAAAGTGCTGCTTGGAAGCTTATTTAAATTTAAAGATCAACCTTATTCACCCCCAAATCACAAAAGCACTTTGTCATCGACAGTCTTATTTTCAAAGAGCAGTAAGACCGGTTAATTTTCGTATTTCTTTGTTATCAATCACTGACATTTTATGTACACATAAACGTGGTCAATAAACTGTACGAAGAGGAAGGTTATTTGATCAAGCCATGTAATGATATCCACTAGCCTGCTCACATAATATACTTAGTAGCTCTACAATTTCCCTAGCTCATGCATCAATGAATCGTCTTCTGAATATGTTTTTCATTTAGGACAAAAGAGTCACCCGTATTAGACTTTGAAATTTTTCCAAATTTAGTGACGTAAGGAAATTGGAACCGAATGTTATTCTGTATGGAATATCGATTTATTGTGGGTAGTTGGTAGTACATAGTAGTTACCTGATCATAAATACAAATATTTTGAAAAAGGAATCATACTCTAATTCTAATCTATTCCTTATCCCCGCGATAAGTTAATCTAACCATTGAGATAATTTACATAAAATACCTAACTAATTACATACTTTGTAGATAGTATAATATATTATAGTAGTTGTGCTAAACCATCCTCGAATTAGCTATTTAAGCAATTTTCTTATTTATGTAAACACGGAACTAAATGGGTATATAAAAAATTAAATTTAAAATAAAAAAAAACCCCCGACACAAAAATATAAGTTCTCTTTAAACAGTTATAAATAATAAAAAAAACTCCAATCTTAAAGTACCCAAGTATGTATTAATATGTCTAAAAAAATACTTCGCGTTGGGGGACCGCTCCAAACTTAACAATTTAATTACAAATAGTCTATTACCTAACTAAGCAACATAGATGAATTTAAAAACAAAATTAAGAAAAGAAAACTTTTATGAAATTGCTTCAAAATATTGGTCCCCCAACGCGACGTATTTTTTAATCGACTTCAAAAAAAAGGAGGTTCTCAGTTTGACCAGGGGCCCGAGTCTGCTATTTACACTCCGTGTTACTATGATCATAGTGGGATGATAGTGTCAACCCAATATGTGCCTAATTTTCGTATTCAGTTAAGCCAACAACAATCAGTCATGAGTGGCATGAGTGGGACGCGGTGTTGTCAATTTAAATTAAAAATAAAAGTATCAAACATTTTGTAATTATTAATAGGCAACACCGATTGGCACTAATTATTAATAATCGTTTCTTAAGTTGCAAAAAATTGTATTAATTGTTTTTTGAATACTAATTAATTGTAAAAGCCCATACAATATGTAATTTCTATTAAAAACTTGTAAATAAGGATAATTATGTTTTAAAAAAGGAAAGTTTTCGTTGAAATTGACACATTGTCTATGAAAAATAAAAATGTTTAGCCATAGATATGATGCAACTGCTGTCAAAAAATAGCGGAATACGAAATTGTACCGGCCATCGGTCATATTCACTCAACTCGCGGCTCAATCGTTCCAATGGCCAATTGTGACGTTTTGACTGTTAGTAGAATGCCAATTATCGTAAAATGGTCCCACTAACCCCACCCACTCAGACGATTCAAGCAAATGTAAATAGCAGACTCGGGCCCCTGTATGTATGTATGTTTGTATGTATGTATGTTTGTCCGCGATTATCTCGCGTTTGGCTGAACCGATTTTGATGCGGTTTTCAGAAAATAATTTGTTAGACCAAGGAGAAGGTTTTGGTATTTTATAATTAACCGACTTGAAAAAAAGAGGTTCTCAGATTGACCTGTAGGTATGTATGTGTGTATGTTTAAACGCGATTATCTCGACTTGACTAAACCCATTTTAAGTAAGTAAACAAAGTATCAAACACTAAAAAGTATTAAATAAAAAAAAAACTTTAAAAAAAAAGAGAACCGCCTTCAAAAATCCGATTCACTGAAAATTATTAAATAATTTTAAATGTACTGCTTATCAAATAACCAAAATATTAGGATAATAAGTATAATTATACTTCAAGCACAATTATTGTTATGTTTGGAGTCGGTGTCAGCCGCTAATAGCAAATTTTAGTACTATATTATAAGGACAGACACCGACTCCAAAAATAACAATAAAAAAATATTGTGCTTGAAGTATAATTATACTTATTATCCTAATATTTTGGTTATTTGATAAGCATTACATTTTAAATTATTTAATAATTTTCAGTGAATCGGATTTTTCTTTTTTTTTTTTAAAGTTTTTTTTTTATTTTAGAATTATTTATTCATACTTAGGTAGGTACTTTAAGATTGAGTTTTTTTTATTATTTTTTACTTTTTATAGGGAACTTATATTTTTGTGTTGGGTTTTTTTTTTATTTTAAATTAAATTTTTAATTTTATACTTTTTATAGGTACATACTTATTATAATGTAGATTTTGTTATGTTGTAAATAATTCAGTGCACTTTCATTTGAGACCCTACTCGAGTATATATGCAGACATTCGGTTTATTTTTCCCCTCTTTTACCCCCACAACTTTTTAACGGCTCAACCGATTTTCATCAAACATGTCTAAGAACACTCGCAGATAAGTCACCTTTAATATAAAAAAACTAAATTGAAATCGCTGCATCCGTTCGGGAGCTACGATGCCACAGACAGACACACACCCAAACACCCACAGACAGACACGTCAAACTTATAACACCCCTCTTTTTGCGTCGGGGGTTAAAAATGAGATTGTAGATGTGGTAAAAAATATTTAACGATTTTTGGAGATAGTAGATCCATATTTCATGGAAATCACAATTTTCAACTTATCTGACGTTACAATGTTGTAAATCTAAGAAATGACGTGTATATTGTTTATTGTAGTTTTATCTTCTACACACATAGTTTATTTCACATACTTAGGTAGATTTAGTGAAGTGTTCGGAGCAAACTCCAACACAAATTGTATTTCCCTATTCATATTATCTACGTCTACGTTCCACAGATACACAGATTCTAGTTAAGTAGATAAGTACTCTATTATCAAAACTCATTAGGCACTTCCTACTTATCGTCTCAATACAAGTTTTTTTTTAGGAATGATTAACACAAGGAAGAGGTTTTTTTTTTTTTTGCTTGGTATCTACGTAGGTAATAACTTTATAAAAGATCAAACTATAAATGCGTGGATACTAAGATGTTTAATATAACTGAATCCACAAGCATAACATTATCAAAGTGCCTAGAATACATTACAGATTTTTCTGTTGGTCATAAATAAAACATTAGATAATAACTATAAGTGTAGTGCGTATGTACTAAGTTTACTAACATACCAACCTACTACGTAAATGTGTATGACCGTATTAACCGTGTTGAAGTTGATTACAATAATCATTATAAATAATACAACGTTTATAGACTGTTAATTGCCATAGTAAGGTACTGGCTTCCTTGAAGATATTTTTCTTAAGAAGATAAGTCGAGATAACTTGGATGATGTGGCAAACCTAGAATGTTTATGGGATAAAAACCGGCCAAGTGCAAGTCCGACTAGACGGCAAAAAAACAAGTGTGTTGTATAATGTATTAGGAGCCCCACTCAAATATTTATTTTATTCTGTATCTAGTTATAGCGGCAACAGAAATACATCATTTGTGAAAATTTCAACTGTCTAACTATCACGGTTCATGAGATACAGCCTGGTGACAGACGTACAGTGGAGTCTTAGTAATAGGGTCTGTTTTACCCTTTTTACCCTTTACCATAATTCCTGTCCATAGTATGCAAATTGCAACAAAATTTAATGATACTTATCTTTAAAAACTTATTCCAGCTTGAATAGATCACAATACATTGTACAATTCCTGAACAGTTGTATTTGGGACTTGTAAACTGTGACTACTACTGTGACTATACATCAGCCACTTTAAAGAAATAATGAACGTGCTTTGGGATTATGAACCTTAATTCAATGACTAACAGTTCAGTTTCCATCACATTCAAACTACTTTTAGGCCCTTTTCGGTAATATTTGTCATTCTAAAATGAACTTAAACACATGTTGTCAAAGTTGATAATTGCGTAATTAGTAATAACGTTTAATTCTCTTTCCATATTGGCTTTAGTATATAGATACCGTTTTTGCACGAGCCTAGTGCATGCGACGCGGTAGCTATTTGAATAGGTATTTATTATCTTCTTAGGCTCAACATATCATTTACTCCATTAATACTTCTGGATAATTAGAGAACAAATAACAATGACGAGCTAAACAATACTGAGATACTGATGAAGTGCCAGTCATGCTTACAGAGGGTATTGCTATGTGCCAGTCATGCTTACAGAGGGTATTGCTATGTGCCAGTCATGCTAGAACTACAATTTTGTTTATTTTGATATTGGGTTCATCCTATAGGCTATCTCTAAGTGCTAGTGCACTCGATAGAATTACAACTGCCTTGGGTGGGGCAGACGGCAGCGGGCAGACTACATAAAAAACCGTGGCATTCCGCGGTCGCTACTAACGCAGTGGCATTTAAGCTGTCTAATCATTAATGTAAACTCTTTAAGGTAGGGTTAGTAAGTAGGCACTAACATACATTTCCAAAAAAATATTTAAATGAATAAATGTATATTCTATTATGCAGATTCTGTATACCTATAAATCATTGCCTAAATAGATAAAAATTAAGTCTGTAAGTAATTAACAGACATGATACGTGTATAAAGTTCCACACGAAGTTTCCTTTAAAATTACGTGATCTGCAACAGTTTACTTATTTGTTTACAAGTTCTAGAACAAGATACATAATGTGTTTTAACAGGTTAACTGTCCCGCCAGTAGACACAATAGTTAAACAATGGAAATGTTCATATGTGACTCACGGGACAGGGAAAGGGTTAAGAAACTACATGTATTTATATTACTATTCGAACGATCAGGAGGAAATTCAAACCATCATCGTAGAATAGTGGCCTTTATACCTAATAAATAGGCAGGAAGGTTCTTAAATTACGAAATCCGTTGCTTCCTTAAACAATTTTAATCGCAGCACCCGGATATAACGGACTATCAAATACATACATATAAAAAAAACTATAGATTATCATAATTCTTAAATCACTAATAGGTTTTGATATTATCAGGCATGTGTATGCAACGTGAACGATATGGCTTTTGTTACTGTGTAGGTATGAGTCGTATGAATAAGGCTTCAGTCTAGATATCGTTGTGTTAAGAAGATAACAGGCCAAGTGTTGTAGTAGTAGCACTGTACTATGGACCTAGTCGCTGGGGACCGCTAACCTTATATTTCGTAGTCCCGTCCTCTTTAAAATTTACGAACAAACTAAACTAATTAACTAAACTAGCAAGAATAGTCAAGTTTGAAATTAAATTAATACGAGATTGATCCTCATTTATGATTGATCATCCTGAAATTAATACTCTAACACTTGTCTGTAGTCAATCGCAAGGCAATCGTATTTAAAACTCGTTGCTCCTTCAATCAAATAATGCATGTACCTTGCTAGTAAGTATAGTAATTAAAGTCTTCCTTTATTTTCCAGCAAGTGAAGGGGTGCTATAAGTTTATTTACAAATTATTTTACATTACTCTTTTTCGTGACCTTACTCGTTCGCATAATAAGATAAAACACGAATACAATTGAACATATTTTTAGGTACCTACCTATTCGTTCGATCGATAGATAAACAATTACAAAAAATATATTTTTTTTAACTACGGCCAACGAGGTACCTACCTATTTGATATTTCGATTTTTATGCAATTATTTCTATAAGTAACCACTACTTTAACTCCTGTTAATTGGATAGTAAGAACGTGGTATTCTTACTTCGGTTCATTCGCCACAAGGTTAAAAATTAACTCATCGTTTTATTTTGTTCTAGTATAATGACTGTAATGACTATTACTTATTAATTTATTTTGTGCCATATCTTGTCACGTTTTTTTTGTCTCTGCTAAATTGGGGATGGTCTCTGTTAGTGTTATAAATAATCTGTGATAATTACTCTAATTGGGTAGGTTTCTAGGTATGTACGATTGCTTTAAAATAAATACTTTAAACTGCAACTGATAAAAGCAAGTGCCACGCAAATTACATCAGCAGTTTGATAACAATAGCCTCGAAATTCTAACAAAACATTGTATAAAATCAGACGTTACTAGATAAGAAAGACGTGTGCATTCACAAAATCGGTTAGGTACCTATCTAGTATCTACATAATTAGTCCAGAGATTACATAATGCTCGTACACACGGGGCCAGCGAATCTCAATACATTGATTTCGCTAGCCTTCGTTGGACTTGTCTGGCCGATGAATCAAAGAAATCGAACTCTGTCTGGAAGGTCATCGGCAAAGGCAAACGAAAGAATTCTCGGTTGATTCGACGAGAGCACAAAACACTAGTACTCTTGGTGACACCAAAAGAGCGCGCGTGCTGACGTGCACCCGGAATCAGTTGCCAGTGATTGTTTGCTTGGATTATGAATGTTTGGACGAATCGTCGGACAAACAAAAATATTTAAATAATGTTGTACTTACAACACAACGTTTATGGTTTTGATTAAAGTATCTCATTTACCTCTCACGTAGCTTACTTGACCATGACGATAAAATTTAGTTTAACAAAATTTATATTTACTCAAACAATTTTTAATCATTTCCTTAACAGACTGTAGATTAGGTACCTGCGAAGGGCAACGAGCGTACGGTAGCCAACACTGAATATCATTCTTCGGGCGTTGGTTAGCCCGGTGTGTACGCCTCATAATATGAATGCAAGAACTATGTACCTACTTCCAACAGTTTTTTGGTTGACATTCAACTTATAAGATTGTAATACTAAGTAGTGACATTGTGAGTTAATCACACACCTGTTGCCTCAAAGCACGTGACTATGCGCGATATCTGCTTTCAGTTTTCCGCTAAATTTATTTGCACTTGTGTAGCAGTTATACCACATGAGTAGATAAACGGAACAGAGGCAAAGCTTCTTAAGAACGTGCAAAATTGTTACCTATTTTGTTAGGGTTGTCACAATAGGTGAAGACAAATCAAACAAAACGTTTTTTAAATAGTTTTAATAGTCAGTATAATAGAATATATAATAGTATGATAGAATAGTTTACAAATTACTTACTCTAAGAATTTTCTTTTTATAATTTTTGTTTTTTTTTAAAAAAAAATACCTACCGTGTTGTACAAATTACTCTCTTCTTATTATAAAAAGGATCATACAATAAAATAAAGGTACTTGCTTGAAAAAGTAATAACCAAATATTTACTTACCTAATTGTACTCCTTGGGATAGTTAAAGTATGATATATTTTTGTTTTCTCTATTATTATTCATACACACGGTACAATAAACAACCATTATTATTAATATAATACCACGTTTTTACAACTAAACTTATAAAAACTTAAACTTGCAACTAACAAAACAAACAGCGTGCGTCGGACTGACCCTTAGATTGTACACTGGCTGTGCCAGCGTAAACTGGTTTTTTCCAGTCTCGCCGCGTATGTGACAAGCGGCCAGTGGTCACGCACACATGCCCCGCGCGCTTGTGTGCGTGCAACCGATTCGAGCGGTTGTTCGAAGCTTTGCCTCTGTTCCGTTTATCTACTCATGTGGTTATACGCCAAGGAAAAAAACGTCTACAATTCTAACAATTCTCATAATCAAATAAATATTTAGGAGACAAACTTGTTTGTCTAGCATCATTTGTGCTATTTAGATAGCACCGAAAAAGCAAGTTACATTGAATACTATACACCATTTAATGTTATACTGTACATAACCAAATCCAACTATGAGATCCATTTCCAGTTCTAAAAATATTTAAACTTTATTCTGATTCATATTTTGTATCTTATCATTCCAGTCAGTAGATCCAATCCATTATCAACACGTATAAATAGATAGATATCTTAGTAACGATCTGCTATTTACTACTTAGGTATTATTAACCTGCCTAAGACACGTCATATCCAATTTACAATTTAGTGCCTCGAACTTTCGACTTATGCTTGTACTTTTGACTTTGACCGTGTGACTAATCGGTCATTCATTTTAGCGATTAGTGTATCGGTTTACGATTATTTAGTTTGGTTTAGTTTTAGCATGAGTTCCATTTGTATTCATAGTAATGCACTAAGTACCTATCCTATCACAGTGGGTTATTCTGGGGCCCGATGCCGCTATTTTAAGTCAGTGAGTGGCGGGATAATAAACGTTCCAGTGTACTTGTTACTGTGCCTAATTTTCGTATTCAGATAAGAACAGTCACTTGCAAACCTACAATGACAACAGTGGTAAGTAGGTGTACATTTGTCATTAAACAAAAATTATCTGAATACGAAAATTAGGCACAATAACAAGTACACTGGAACGTTTATTAACCCACCACTCACTGACTTAAAATAGCGGCATCGGGCCCCTGGAGTAGTTAAGTTTTACTAGGCATAATAGACACGTATACACGGACGGATGGAGAGCTCGTCAAGGGCAATAACGAAAATCTGCATGGAAACAAAACTAATTAGGGTACATACTTATTTCAAGGCACTGTAGATAACAATTCCTGTTATTTAATTATAATTGTAAACGAAAGAGACTATCTTTGCATTGTTTACTCATACTGATAAGCAGGTAGCTACTTTTATAATTATGTTTTTTTAATGTTGAGCGTGCATGCTCGTGGTTTTCTTAGGGTTCCGTACCTGAAGCACAATAATAAGTACAAGTATAATGCTCCCATAGTCCTTCGCAAGTATAAGCCTCATTGAGAAGGGTATTTTTTCTAGATAAATATTGTATTTACTTATGATTTAAAGAAATATTAGTAAACACACGAATAAGAAGATTGAAAAGCCACTAAAGCCAGCTCTGTGTTAAAATTATGTTCCAAATCATTATTGAATTTCCCATTGAATAATTCGTATGAACCTAGGGCGCGATTCCGGCGATTCCGCTATTTTGTTGAGAATTTTTATTATTACGTTTATTTAAAGAAACAAAATTCAAATGTATGATATTCTAAATTTGGTACCTACATACCTAACTTTAAATATGCGAAATTAGACACGCACTTGGGCGGTTTTTATACTAAACCAAAAAAGAAAAAACATTATAAAACACGGAATAGGTAGCATTTCCTACTAAACATGTTAGAGATGTATTATAAACGTTACGTCAGTCAGCACCTAAGTACCTCTACTTCACTCATTCGCGTTTGAAATATAATAATATGGCAACAAGTTGAACAAGTGCGGTCCCTGACATAAATAAGTAAAGCTATTTGTGTAGTTAGAAATTAAATTAATTAGAGTGAAAAAGTAAAGTATTGACAATGATAATGTATCAAATTTAGTTTTCATTTGGTAGTATGTCTTCCTACACCCGCAATAATATTGAATTAAATGCTTGTTTATCTTTGTTTATAGGTTTCTGATTCGCGACCCTATCTATGTATAAACTCTTAGAAGTCCACTTTTTCAAAGTATTGAACCATTGACTGTAAAATCGAAGGGATCCCTTCGATTTTACAGTCAATGGTTCAACAGCGCAGCTAATAATTGGCGAGTCTCAATAAATTGGTTTATTTTTTTTTTGTATTAGCATGAAACCCTTTTATTGTTAGCCAATAATAATATTTTTATTGTAACGAAGTAATTATTATCTTTTAAGCGATTCTTAAAATAAAATATGCGCGGTATCTAAACAAACACGAAACATAGGCCCCTGTGGGCCCGAAACCGCTATTTTAAGTCAGTGAGTGGCCAGTTAATAAACTTTCCAGTGTACTTGTTATTGTGCCTAATTTTCGTATTCAGATAAGAACAGTAACTTGCAATCCTACAATGACAACAGTGGACAGTGGCAAGTAGCCAGTAGGTGTACATTTGTCATTAAACCAAAATTATCTGAATACGAAAATTAGGCACTAACAAGTACACCGGAACGTTTATTAACCCGCCACTTACTGACTTAAAATAGCGGCATCGGGCCCCTGGTTTTTGCTCGTCACACTTTTGGATGTCAAAGTCCATGCTTCAAAAACTCAAGTTAACTCAAACCAAGCACCGTTAACTAGACTTCACATCAATACTAATGTACGTAGTTTTGAGTATAAACAAAGCCCAAAATCCAAATATGATTTAAAAAATATCTAAATAATAAATGTCGATTTCGATAACTTACCATGTAGAGTGCGTTTCATGAAATGATGATGAAATGCGGCAATGTTGAATGTATACCAGAGTTGCTAACACAATACGAGTTACCTTGAAGTAGGGATAATTATAATGCAATGTGCCATCAATATTAATTATAACAGTACACACATCGTAAATCGATTTCATCTTAAAAACCCTCATTTTGTAACTTTAGGTAAGGAAGGTAAAATTTAGTAAAAAAATAAACATATTTTACTGTTAGTCTCGCTAAAACTCGAGAACGGATGGACCGATTTGGCTAATTTTGGTATTGAATTATTTGTGGAAGTCCAGAGAAGGTTTAAAAGGTGAATAAATATGAAAATGGTCGGAACTAAATAAAAAAAAGCAGATAAAAATTTTAGGCTTTTATTTATCGATTGAGGCAGTACGAAGTCTGCCGGGTCAGCTAGTTGTTAATAAATTCTTGATGTAAATTTATACTTCGATATTTATAGACGCGTATATTTTATGGACCTACCATTTTCAAATTTTGACAGTGGAGGGTTGGGGAACTTATATTGAGATGGGACTTCCTCTGTATACCGTGATTAATGGCAGCAACACAAGCCTGAACAAGTGTAAATAAAATAATTAGGGCCTCTACATTTTTTACTTTACACAAGTTGTCACTTTACAACTGTCATGTCATGACATGGTTTAATGTTTTAGGCATGGTTTAATTTTTTGGAAATACTTCATAAATAATTATTCAGAACTTCTTTACTCGTCTATAATTTTGACCGGCTGGTCATCAAAACGGCATGAGACCTATTGTTTTGTTTTGAAAGACAGACTTATCAAAAATAAACATAACCAAAAAAAAGGGGTATGTACCCCTCTATTACCTAGGTTGTTTGCCTGTGTTTGGTGTTAGGTCGTAAAGGTACCCTAAAAATAATGTTAATACAAATATAAAATGATACAAGTTACACTAGGTGTATCACATTTATAATTTTAAAAGGTACCTACTCATAAATTATCAGTTATGAAGTCTTTAATCTTTTTATGTCGATGACTGAATATAAGAAGATTTTAGAAAGAGATTACAGAATGACTTATGTAGGTAAATACTTCATTATATCTGCTAGTTTGTAGACAAAATATCCCAGGTAGATAACGACAGATGACACTCAATGAAGATTTTCCTTGAAACGAGAGTGTGAAATAAGACTTATTTTGAATTTTGTTTTTAGAGCTGCTGGGTCCATCCAAGTCACGGAGAATTCGTTTATTAATAAATTAAAATCATCTGGAAGAAGTTTAGTGGTCTTCTATGGGTCGCAAACAGGCACTGCGGAGGAGTTCGCTGGTCGTCTTGCAAAGGAGGGTATACGGTATAGGCTGAAGGGCATGGTTGCTGACCCAGAAGAGTGCGATATGGTATGTTTCAATAATCATAAATTCTATAAAATCAAAATAAAGACATATTTTTACTTGTAAGTAATCTTCATTCGTCGTAAATAACGGTTTAATATATATTTTTAGGAAGAACTCGTGAAACTTAAAGACATTCCGAATTCATTAGCTGTGTTCTGTATGGCAACATACGGAGAAGGTGACCCTACAGATAATTCTATGGAATTCTACGAGTGGTTGAAGAACGGGGAACCTGATTTGACTGGTTTAAACTACGCTGTAAGTACATTGTTCAATTGTGGAGACTAGGTCCTTGGCTAAACAATTTACACGTGTCGCATATTCATGAAAACAATATTTAGGTAATTTCATTACATCCGTGGATTTTCTTGTAACTACCTGCTAGCAACACTGACAACTCCATTATCAGTATCTATGGGCTTATCAAATACGTCAGCCGTTAAAATAAAGCTATTCACTGTGACTAAGATAGATATATGAGATAATGAAAATTATTAATCCGGACTTTGATGAGCATGCTTTTTTATTTTGTTCAAATTAGACGCTTTGAAATGTGGCATGACATTGTTTTTTCGTGGTGTTATCTCTTTGCGCCTTGCATAAATACATTAATTATCCATAGCAAATATGAATAACGATTTCAAGAACTTTAAATTTCCAGACGCATTACCTAAGCGTCTTTTAAAACAAAATTGTTTTGCTATATTATGTACAGATATATGTACCATAATATAGCAATGTGTATGTATATTTGGATAGGTTTAGAAACATGTATTATTTTGTTAAAACATGCTGGTTTGTGTTATTTAGATGTTTTATTTTCTACTACTATACATGTGTGGGTAATATAAGATTATAAGTTGGCAACTCTGAATAAATGTCAAATGCAAAATAATGTTTGTTTGACAGTCAGCTGTCAACTGTCAAGTCATTGAGAGTTCCGCGAGAGTTCAATAGACATACGTGATACGAGTACGTACGAGTAGAAGTCAAAAGTCAATGTGAATTATTTAATACAATTTTTTGATCTGAATGTCAAAACAAAATAAAGCCAAAGTACAAATTACAGCGAAACAAGAACGATCTATGTAGAATCTAAAGTGTAATCGAAGGGCCGTGTGTTATAATATCGTTTTTATGCCAATAAATAAGCGCTAACGTTAATAACCTAAATGTCTATATTATTATTGTCGTTTTAAACAGTTTTACTGAGTGAAATACATTAATAAATGTATGAGACATATTTACATTTTCAAATTAAGTATTTAAGTTAAATTAAATTTAGGCTTAATAAATGTTCTTAGTAAATAAAAACTTAGTTGTTAGGAATGTAAACAAATGTAGCTATAAAAGTTAATAATAAAAAATATATTCATATAATTATATAACATCAAACAATTTTCGTGTAAGTTTAGTGTCAGTGTATGCGGAATATTTAAACCTATCTTTGTGTTATAAGAAATTCCAAATCATTAAATAAATATGAATGTGGTTGTAAATATACCTAGGCTTCTCGGTTATCGAAGGATATTAGTTTCATCTATGCAGACATTGCGTTGTATGGTAATCGTTGATTTAATTATCTTTAATTCTTCATGCAGCATACACACAATATATTATGTTAAACCTTATAATTTTTCAGGTATTTGGCCTTGGCAACAAAACATATGAACATTATAATGCAGTGGCAATTTATCTAGACAAGCGTCTTGAAGAACTTGGTGCTACTCAAGTGTATGAACTAGGAATGGGGGATGATGATGCAAAGTAAGTGAAATTCAAAACAAACAAACTATATTGTTAAGGGGGGAAAATACATAGCAGTAATTATTGATAAAGAGATAATATAGGTTGTATTAAGCATTACCAACACAGTATATGTTATTTTAAATGATTGTTAAATTAAAAAAAAATTGGTTGTTTTAAAGAACTAAGACATAAAAAATATGAGGTGTCCAATCTTCCCACCCAAATATCTGAATAAACTTTGGTTTGATCTGCTTTTCGATTTGAAGACCAAGCAACTGTAGGTAAATTTCATCAGTTTGTACTCTAATCTATGAATTCTAAGTAAACTCTTGTTCTACATCTTTGCAGCTTCTTCTAATCACTTATCTTGGACTAATACTATTTTTATCCTGATGCATTTATTGTATTAAGAAATTGTGTGATTTACTTTTAGCATTGAAGATGATTTCATTACATGGAAAGATAAATTTTGGCCAGCTGTGTGTGAAAAATTCAACATTGAGAGCACAGGTGAAGAGGAATTGACTCGCCAATTCCGTCTCGTCAGCCATGCTCCGGATGAAATACTGCCCAACAATATATTCACTGGTGAAATTGCGAGGTTGCACTCCTTGCAAGTACAGAGACCGTTAGTATATTTTTAAATATATTCAATAACATTTATGTATTATAATTTGAGAACAGTCTACTTACTAATTTATTTAATTTTACAGGCCATATGATGCTAAAAACCCGTTCTTAGCTCAGATAACAGTGAACAGAGAACTACATAAAGGTGGTGACAGGTCCTGCATTCATGTGGAACTGGACATTTCAGACTCAAAAATGCGATATGAAGCAGGTGATTATGCTATAAAATTATTGGAGATCTTGAAATAATAATTTATTTAGTCACATGTTGATTATTTATGTAACTTTTTTTATTTCGTGACACAATTAAATAATTTAAATATTTACAGGTGATCATGTGGCTGTATATCCAATTAATGACACTAATCTGGTGGAGCGTCTTGGCCAGTTAACTAATGCCAACCTTGATGAAATATTCTCGCTCATTAATACTGACCAAGAAAGCAGCAAGAAACATCCATTCCCCTGCCCAACATCATATCGTACAGCACTGTCGCACTACGTGGAGATTACTGCGTTGCCGCGTACGCACATTTTAAGAGAATTGGTGGAATACTGTTCTGACGAAGAAGTAAGACTTGCTAAACTTCTACTTCCTTGTAACAAAACAATTTATATAAAAACATTACCTTGGATTTCCTACTGCCCTCATTTCTTAAGAAACAGAAAGTACCTTTTTTGCAAGAGTCCAAAATTAAAAATTAATTAAATTATTTATGTGAACTAACATTATTATTTCAGGATAAGAAGAAATTAATGCTTATGGCTACCAATTCACAAGAAGGCAAAGCTTTGTACCAGTCATTTGTCGTAGAGGCTTGTAGAAACATTGTACACATTTTAGAAGATGTACCTTCATGTAAACCACCTCTGGACCATTTGTGTGAATTATTGCCTCGCCTCCAACCAAGATATTATTCTATTTCTTCCAGTCCTAAGGTACGTAACCAAAACTTTACTAACAACAATGTTACAAGGTTCTTTAATCATACTTATGCACTGAACAAGAAACTAGTGCTATTTGACTGTTTCGAGCGAAGTCTAACATAACATACCATCACGCCTGTATCCCCAGGGTTAGGCAGTTCGCCGGTATGTTTAGGTCCTATGTAATAAGGGGCGAGCCTATTGCCACTAACCAGGCACAAATCCAAACTCCGACCTGCTACTGAGAATTTGGGAATCGAACCCAAGACCTCTAGCGCAGCAGTCGGGCTTAGAACCACTAGGCCAACGAGTCTAACATAAATGAATAAATGCGGACAACATCACATACATTGCTCTGAACCCAAAGTAATTAGCTAAAGCACTTGTGTTATAGAATTCAGAAACAACGAAGGTACCACAAACACCCAGACCCGAGGCAATGTAGAAAAGTTTGTTTCTACAATGACTCGTCCGGGGATCGAACCCGGGACCTCAGAGCTAGCGACACCTTGAAACTGGTGGTACCTACGCTACTCGACCACGGAGGTCGTCGAAATTATGATTTAATATAAGAATTTACGTTTACGGTTTTTCCTATACCTGTTTCAAATAAGATGTGGTGGAAAATTAATTAATGTTTGAAATTATTTTAGCTGCATCCTGAGACAGTGCATATCACTGCAGTAGTTGTTCAGTATAAAACACCTACTGGTCGCCTTAACAAAGGTGTTACAACCACTTGGCTAGCGGATAACAAACCAGAACCTGGCAAGCCTCTGCCTCGCGTACCTGTTTACATCAGGAAGTCTCAATTCAGGTATTAATGAAAAGATAAATATATATGAGAATAACCGAAATTTACAAGTTTCGACATTATTATAATTGTTTAAATTGTTTTCAGACTACCACTGCAAAGCCAAACCCCAATTGTAATGGTCGGCCCAGGCACAGGGTTAGCTCCCTTCCGTGGATTCTTACAAGAACGCGCACATGCACGCGCCAATGGCAAAGAAGTTGGCGACAACATTCTGTATTTCGGATGCAGGCATCGTGATCAAGACTACATTTATCAAGAAGTAAGAACTAAATATGTCTTTCTATAATTATTTAAGCTGAACTGTTCCACTGCAGGAAAATGGGGTCCTATCACTTTAAAAATTTCAACTTTTCGTTCTCCAAGTTAATCTGAAGGAAGTCTTCAAATAAAAAAGTGTTGATCTTTTATGAATTTATTATAAAATTACAACACAGCTCCATAAATTAAATTAATGTTTGTATCTTTCAGGAACTTGAGAAGTATGAAGAAAATGGCGATGTTAAATTGAACCTTGCATTCTCTCGCGACCAGAAGGAAAAAGTTTATGTAACACATTTATTAGAAAAGCAAATGGATCAATTGTGGGACATCATTGGTAATCGTAATGGACACTTTTATATCTGCGGGTAAGATTCTATTTTTAGTAGATAGGATAGAATATTATTTCAAAATTAAATTAAAAATAAGTTTAAACTATTTCAAGTTATTATTAACAATTTTATGGAAAGTCATTAAGTGATATGAAAACATTTTTACTGTGTTTTTAGGGATGCCAAAAACATGGCTGTTGATGTAAGAAATATCGTTCTGAGAGCCATTCAAGAAAAGGGTGGGCGCACGGAGTCGGAGGCAGTTCAATTTATCAAGAAACTTGAGTCCATGAAGAAATATTCAGCAGACGTATGGAGTTAAAGCGTTTCATAGCGTACATTATAAATAGACGAATTTGTGGAATTGTAGACAATTTTCTGTTATGACTTGTAAGTAATGGTGATTATGATATGTAATTAATAGATTGTGATATTTTCGCGCTATTGGGCACAAGCGGTTTAATTTGAACCTCAATATTCAGCATAAAATATGTATCTATCAAAAAGTCCAACTTTTGAGTTAAATTTCGTAAATATTATTATTTTTAATTAAATATAAAATCGGTTTTATTGAAAACAAGGAAGTATTGAGTGTATAATACAAATGAACAATGTACATGAATGGTAATGAGTTCAGAACATGATTATAGTTACAGCTATGTTATATTTAAGACAATAGCGTGATATAATTTACATTGCCGCGGAAATAAAAACTTAAAAAAAAAAAGTTAGAATATTACTCTCGCGCTTTTTGTTCTGGCTATCTGCAAGTAGCGGCGCTTCTGGTCTACAATGAGCAATTGCCATCCTCCCTGTTTGGCTACGAGCCGATCACCAATAAACCATTTGCTAGTTGATCTTTTATGATGTTTTCTATAAGCTTTTGGTTTGAAATCAAAACTCGACCTTTTTCTGATAAGTATTCGTTTTTCATTCTCCGCATTCATCTTTCAACAATCTTCTTTAATTCGCTAACTACGTTTAAATCTGTTCGACGGCAATGTGAATTTATATTTAGGCTATGTATTTTAAAAGCACTCTCTTCAAACTTAGATGATGAGAATTTTAATTAAATATAAAAACATAGTAAGTACCTACTTATATATTTACTTTATAAATACAGTTCGGAAAATTATTTTTATAATCTTAAAACAAAAGTTCTCGCGCAGCTTCAGCAAAATACTGTCAGAAATATTTGATATCTATAAATAAAGTTAGAAAGCAAACTAGACTTTTATAAGGAATTTAAACAACTGTGCCTCAATAAAATGTAAAAATAAATCTAAGAAAGATGTTCTCCACATGAAAATACAAACATTCCACCTGAATTTTCAAAAGTTGAAGTTATATAAGTTTCGAATGTATCGCTTTCTGATTTATGTATTAAAAAATAATTAATCTGGATGATTGTCCATCTGAATCAGAAGAATCATGAATCAGAAGTTTCAGTCAAATAAAAACTACGCCTAGTTTTGCATATCATGTATCTACTTTTTATGAAGTCAATAAGAAATCATCTTCGTTAGCGAGTCTTACCATATAACTATGTTTTAAATAACGATCAAAATTATTTTGTGCTCTTTATAACCGCGTTTATGTTTTTTTGTCTGTATTATTTGATGCTCCTAAAAATGATATCGGTTTTTTAATACGTACATTGTAATGCTCTCTACCTGATTCAAAAAACGCTAAGGTCGCTATTCGCTAGGGTAGAGTGAAGTCTATCCGTATCTTTTGTCAATTTCCACCTATCACAGGCCAGACCTTGTCTCTCATTGGTGGAGAATGACAAATAAACCTGTAGTGACACTCGCGGATTGCATTTGAATCGCGGTAGACCCCATTGCAGAACATTTAATGCGTACTATCTAATAGTTTCGTGCGACATCATTTTGAGTAAATACAATATTTTGAATGTATTCTCTCAGAAAAAAAAAAACAAATATTTATCTCCAATAAAGAGATATAAAAACCTTGCTGCCAATAGAGAATGTTTAGGTTGTCCTAGAACATCTAATTAGAAAATACGATATTATAAATCCACTTAGACCTAAGGTTGTTTCGGATTTGTCGACGTGCCTATAGGTACGGGATATATACAAACCACGTGTAAATGATTTTATTGATACAATGAAAATACCAGCTGTTGTTTATTTTTGCAAATATATGAATTGTTGACATTTTTATATAATTATGTGGACTGGGCAAATAGATTAAGTAAATTAATAAATTTTTATATTATATCTTGTATTCAATAGTTTTTATTTTTAAATTCATTCCTAAAAGGAACATCCTAATCATAATTTCCTATCCCTAATAAATAAACTGTAAATATATATTCTACGTGCAGAAGTTCCTTTGATTTAGAACAGCCGTAATTTTAAACAAGTGTGCTTAATTAAGCATTATGTCCTAAATGCGTATTATTTTGTTGAATTAAAAAATATGAATGATATTACTATTATTATTTGATTTGGCATTATTAATTAACTAGCTGTGCCTGCGACTTCGTTCGCGTGGATGACGAAACTTATCAATGAGTTTTTAACCGCAAAATTAAGTTTGTTTTTTATTGTTTATACTTTACCGGGATAAAAACTACCCAGTGTGGTGCCCAGGATAATAAAGAATAATTATACCAAGTTTCATCGCTATGTCTTCGTACATGGTTTCGGCTATCTCATCAGAGTATGTCGAGGTCGGCGCATATACCTGCACCACCTTCAGGAACTTCCTGTCGGTGATTTTCAATAAGAGGTACGCTACCCTTGTCGACACACTACTGATTTCCACAACGCTGCTTGTGAGACACTTGTTGACCAAGAAACCGACACCGCCCTGGGAGGGCCTATCACCTTCTCGGTAGTAGAACAGGTCACCTGACTCAAGGGTTATCGTGTCCTCCCCCTGTCTTCGGACTTCAGATAACCCCAAAATGTGCCAGTTTATGCGACCCAATTCTACCTCGAGTTCGGTGAGGTGTTGGTCCAGCCGTAGACTTCGTCCGTTATACGTCGCCAGGGTCAGTTTTTTGAGGTAGTGGTAGCCTCCCGTAGCCCGGAGATTCCTAGCACCCCCTGTCCCGCCGTTACCGCGACCGCTACCTTGGCCGGGAATAGCGGGACTACCGGGAACTGGGGGCCGTTTTGTGTGGTGTGGGCTCATACAGAGGTTTTGGCCTACTAATGCCACGCTGGCCAGACGGGTTGGCATAGGGTTTGGTCTCGAGTTTTCCTTCTCTAGCGGTTCCATACCTATCTTGTATTATCTTTTAAACCATTCGTTACGTTATAAAAAAAGGTTTGATAAAGGGTGTATAAACACAAAACAACAGGAGTACAATATATTATTATTAATTCATTGCCATTTTTAATACAAAGCAACAATGAAAAACCGGTCGTTGACATTACTATTGACTGTCGCGTAACCATGATAATCTAATAGAAAACGGTTTGTGCCCTTTGTTTGTAGCGTACTACTACGCTACAAAGGGCAAATACTTTTTTAATTTGGAAAGGTATTATCCTATGTCCTAGGCTACCTCCCCACTAATTTTTAACCAAATCGGTTCAGCTGTTCTTGAGTTATAAATAGTGTAACTAACACGACTTTTTATATAATTATATAGATAGATACGTTATTATAATAAATAATAATAATAAAATCATTTATTGTCAGGCGACTGAGGCCCATAGATAAATACCTTATAAACTAACATACATATTTTATAAATAAAAAAAACTAAAAAACTAATGCACACGAAGTGTCGGCATCGTGTTACGCTGCGTGGTGTCGCGTATCCTTCCTCTGAACTTTCGATAGGCGACACCCTTCGGCCAAAACTCTTCCTTGAGGAAGGTCTCGATGTGGTGAGTTGGAACTCGCACCATGAACGACTTGAAGTTCGTGTTGTGGCGCGACTCCAACCTCTCCACCCTCAAGGTCCAGTTGGTCTTGGTCTGGACATACTCCACGACCTGCTCCACCGTCGTGGTGTGATGTACACGGGACACGTACAGCTGCGTCGTTGGTACTGCAGGACTCAGCAGGATGTTGGGTCCAGTTGGTGCGGTACCGCACTGGTTCCTACAAGGAGGCTTCTTTTTCTTCCTTTCTACCTTTATGAAGCCATCCTTGTCGCACGTGTCCTTCTTTGGACTACTCGGTGGCTGTGGTTTGCCACGAGATTGTTTCTCCGCTTTCGTTTTGGCCCGCTTTGTTTGCGTCACGGCGGGCTTGTTAGTGGCTGCAACTGCTGCGTAGGCGCGTTTAGGGGTCGATGTACCTACGCTAGGTTCAGCCGCAAGTGTTGACACAACGGCGGCGGCGGGAAGGGGCGCATCGTCAGCGATATCAGCGACCGGTGACGCACTCGAATTCGCCGACTCAAAACTGATGATGGACGCATTTTGCGCCCCGCGTCGTGTATTAACATTCATTTTGTCCGATGACCCACTTACAGAAATAACGTTGCGCAACAACGCCACTTCTCCACGCAGGTCATTGATGGTCACCTGTGATGCTTCCATTTTGGACTTCATATCTTCCAGGCTTGCCTTTAGACACGTAATGTCTTTCAGCAGCCTGGTGACGTCGACGTGATCCAACGTGACGGGAGGCAGCTTGTGCAAGTCCTTCGCCACGAATTCAGGCACGTCGTTAGGATCAGTCCTCTTCAGCAGGGAGATGATATCCTGCAGGCTCTTGTCTCCACCGTCCCTTCGGCGTGATGGCATCTGCTCGAGTTGTCCGAGCGACTGGATTTGGACTGGATTATAAGGCCGCGTTTCCACCTGCAAGCAAACTCGTGAAAGTCTTGCAAAAGTTCCTTGCTGTATCGTTTACATGTTCCTGCAATTTATTTCTGCAATCATTGTCGTGCGAGAAGCTCGCGGTTCATACTGTCGCAACTTATCGTGCAGGTATTTACACACGAAAGCTTACGTGTGTCGCTATCAGAACTATTATTTTTTTAATTCATTCTGCCACTGACTTCTTAAATTATGCAGTTTTCGGGATATTTCATTTTCAGTTGTAGAGAATTCTTGTGCGATGGAATTGAGTACAGAGCTTTTTTTTATTCGGTTTTTATAATCCGCATGCCGGTTGTCCCACAAACAAGGATTACACTCATAAACTCCTATTAACTGTATAGTTTCTTCACGCGACCATTCACGACTTTGTCGTTGACTCATTCTTCTCATAAAAAAAAATTAAGCCGTGCGTGCGATACTTGCTGCGAGATATATACGAAACTAGACCGATAAGCAGCGAGATCTGTCGCGAGTCGACGCGTACATGTTTAGACATGCTTTCGCAAGTACTCGCAGGAAGCGCTTAACAAACTGTCGCGACAGCACTTGCTACGGGGTTTACACTTGCAAGCTGCTGTCAGACAGACTGTCGGACATTTCTCGCGGAAGTTATCTTGCAGGTGGAAACGCGGCCTAAGGGAATTGTTACCTGATTTTCCTCCTAAAAACATTAAACGAAGGACTTTCTCCCAAGGAAACTCGTTCCAGAGGCGCACACCAAGAGTAGTGAATGCCGTCCCTAAGATGACCCACTGACCAATATTATAAGATATAGGTTCATATATCGCATATATATTATCTATAGGCCGACCGTTTAACTCGCGTATCGCCTGCGCGGTAAGAAGGGAGCGGGGGCGGGTAACGCTACATACGGAGTCAATAATCCAAAGATTTATCTCGAGATAGACATTGTTGGTAAAGAATAAAATAATAAGTAGGTATCTTTTTTTAAGTATTTATTTTTAAGTTTTACAAACATTTTATAATAGCTTCATAGGTAGGTACAAAATCATAAAACAATAATTAACTCCGTTTAAGAAATATTTAACCACAGATAAAAAAAAACTAATAATTAAAAAAATTAAAAAACACGCCTGCCATGACAAAAAAGTGAACTAAAAAATTAAAAACAAGTCAAATATTTGCAGTCGGGGTATATTTGTAATGAATTGTTCCAAGTAACCGTCCCCCGACTGCAAATATTTGACTTGTTTTTAATTTTTTAGTTCACTTTTTTGTCATGGCAGGCGTGTTTTTTAATTTTTTTAATTATTAGTTTTTTATTTCATACCTTTTAGTGATATAATGACCAATATTGAGCAAAATTCGTTCGGAACCCTTTGCAGGCGATTTCGACTCACACTTGACCATTTTTTAATGTCCACATAGCCTATGTCACTCGGGATAACTCAAAGCTTCTAATGATACCACAAACATTGAAATCGGTCAAGCCTTTTAGAAGTTATGGTGGAATAAAGAAACTCACAAACATACATACATACATACATACATACATGAACCCTGAAAACATAACACTCCTTTTTGGGCAGTCGTGTAAAAAATATAGGACTTCGTCACTAATATCCATATCGCTTGAATCATCATCACTGTCTGAGTAGGTTGAGGAGTCAGAATCTTGCAAATTAATTAATAATAAATCTGTAGAATTATGATCTTGTTTTCTGGCTTAAAAAAAGGAATATACATTGTATGCTATTTGTTTAGCTTGCTTGTTAATTTTGTTCGCAAAACTGGAAGAGCGATTCATCTTGAGATTTATCTTGGCAGTCGTATACCTTGTGCGTTAATGTCCAAGCGTCCGTAACAAAAGTGCGTTAGTCGACCGAGTCGCCGATCCGAGCGCGCGATTGGTGCGTTCGTCGACCGAGTCGGTTAGAGATTGGTGAGTTAGGTCGAATATGCGCGGGTTTACTCCCACTACGTCAAAATCTTGCCAAGTTATTTGCCGGGAGTTATACCAACCGCGCGCTGCGTGCACAGCCAGCGCACGCCGCACTGCCGCACTTGACGTAAGCTCTCTGCTCCGCGCACCCCTTTCACCCATCCGCTAACATCTCCCCCCGCTCCCTTCTTACCGCGCAAGCGATACGCGAGTTAAACGGTCGGCCTATAGGCAATATAGTATGACGAATATATAATATAATAATCTAATTTTACGTTCCGCAACACGACAACGCAACTGTTATTGATCTCAGAGTACGCACTTATTGATAGAATGGATAAAAAAAAACATTTTTATTTTTAAAACAATGTATTAAATTAACCGCATTATATTAGTTTATATACAGTGACGGAAACAAAATGCAAACCATCTGTTTATATAATCAGTAAGTACACGAACTGATTATTATCGAACATCAAATAACAAAGTTAAGTGAATATTCCAAGTAACCTCACTAGTTTGGTACTTGATAAATTATTCTTATATCTGTAGCACTCGCAGCTGTAAAATCGAGACAATATTAACATTCTAAACTCCCCAGAAAAGCTGAAAAATAGCCAGACGAAATACATGTAAATGAAAATACTGAACCTGTGTTTTTAATATCTTTATAACCAAGTAAATAAAAGACAGTTGTGAAGCTTGAAGAACTAAATGAAGCAAAGATGATTTAGTCCGGCTCTTTTCAAATTTAAGGAAGCTACTACACAATATGCATACTCATACATGACAATTACTAAAAACAAACACTATTTTTCAACATATGTATTAAAATACTGGATTCACTACAACAATGAAATATCAAATTGCTTTTATTACACTAATCTATTATGTACACTAATAAAACTATTTATGTGTCAGGATAATCAACGTGCTCATTATAAGACAACATTTTTTAAGTTTTACCAAACAGCTTTAGTAGCAATATTCATCGGGTAAACATGAATGTTATTACCGATTCTTTAGTGCCATCTGAAAGAAAATATGTAGACGTACTTACCGCAAAAAGCGTCTCATTAACAAGATATTTAGAAAATGCAGTGTATTTTTACGACATTGTTAAATGTAAATTTTTAAAAAGATATTGGCATTAGAAGTTCACTGCACGATTCTAGATATCTTATCAAAGAATCAGAACGATAAACAGCATGTAAACTCAAATTCCATCATACCATTAGTCGGGCACTCAATTGTACTTTTTTTTACACATATTTTACAAATATTTAACTGTACATAACTATACATTTTCAGTCTTCCACAATTAGTAAACAATTTAAGTTGGTTTTATGATTTACAATTTTATGACATATTCATAAAGTACTTTGTCACAACCAATATTGTATATAAATGAATAAAGTAAAACCAACCATATTATACTTGTGACAAATATTTATGTAAGTACATACATTGCAGTTAAGGTTATTTAGCTGTAGAACCAACAGATATGCAATCATTATTATAGCGATTTAAATATTTATTCAGTAATTGAAATTATGTAATTTATGTTGTTTTAGAACACGGCAATAATCCTTTACGAATTAGTTCCTCGAAAGTAGTTTATATTAAGCTGTTAGTATAAAGGCGTTATTGAATGTAAGGCAACAGAATTGGCTTTGGGTTATAATGAGCATCCTGAACTTTTCATAGATAACCTCGCTATTAATAATCTTAAAAACACCGGATTATTAACCCTTTTAAAAGGTATTTATTCAATAATGTTCTTAAAATTAACTACGTAACATTTGTAGTATTTTTTAATCTACAATTTATATAGTTCTTTTAAGCGTATTGTAATTCATATATTTCTGTTGTTGGTGTTTTAGGCAAATGTAGTATTCAAGTACTGTTTTAAGGTATCCAAATCCTTGTAGATGTAGTTTTGAGTTGATAATCACAAATTCTAAACTATAAACGCGTCAATACCGTCTCTCACTATTAAAAATAACTTAAGCTATTTAACTAAGAACTGAAATAAGAATTGAAAGGAAACATTTATTAATTTATAAGCTACGTGTCACAAGTCATAAATAAAATGTGAGAATAAAAGTAAAAAGTAACTCACGATGAGAGACCTAGCTTCTTGCACTACAATAGCCAGCAAAGGTCTAGTCTTCAATGTAAAACTTATGTACATTGTGTCAAACAAAATGCAATACCATAAAACTAATCAGCGTCATTACAGTATTTAACACGTAAGAAGTGAAGCCGGCTGGCGCGGCGAGCACTGCCGGCCAACGAGCGCCGAGCTCACGAGTCCGGCGGGATGTCCCACTCCGCAAGCCCGCGATCCACTAACTCTCTGTTCAGGAATATTACCTGCTGGAATATAAAAAAAACACAAATCACTTTACTGTATTTATCAACCTTCACTATATATGGTACTGCTACTAATAACTAAAAATAAATAATTATACAGAGTGTTAAGAAACACCCTGTCCAACCCGAAAGGGTGATATAGGGTTCACAATCACATGCCCAAATAAAATATTAAAATTGGAATATTCATGATAGTATCAATAATAATGAACTTTGAAATAACGACTTTTTGCCGCGAAATTCTCTAAATTTGAGATTAAAACAATAATTACAACACCATTTTCGTCGGTATTATTTGGTGACCTTTTGTTTGATCATTTGGCGACACCTGTGACTCTCTCTCTCGCAATATAAGAAAAAAAAATATTAGGGTTATATTTTTTTTTCATTTTTTCCATTTTTTTTACGTTACTGGTATCAGTTATCGATACCTAACAACACCTTAACGGATCGGACAGGGTTTTCTTAACACCCTGTATATATCTATTTTAATAATTGAATATTTTTTTTTTTAACTAGCTGTGCCTGCTACTTCGTTCGCGTGGATGACGAAGCTTATCAATGAGTCTTTAACCATTAAGGTAGCACACGCGACGGAAGCTTAAAAAATTGAGTAACTTCTCCCGTTTTCCCAACATTTCCCTTCACTGCTCTGCTCCTATTGATTGTAGAGTTATGAAAAGTATACTATAACCTGCCCAGGAGTATGAAGAATAATTGTACCAAGTTTTGTTAAAATCCGTCGAGTAGTTTTTGTTTCTATAAGGAACATACAGACAGATAGACAGACAAAAATTTTACTGATTGCATTTTTGGTATCAGTATCGATCACTAATCACCCCCTGATAGTTATTTTGAAAATATATTTCATGTACAGAATTGACCTTTCTACAGATTTATTATAAGTATAGATTAGGCAAGCGAGTTCACATTTTGCACACCTCATATTGTATTTACATTTGAGATTTCTTTGAGACAACAGTATACAAATTTGAAACAATCTCAATTTGCACATGAGATATGTTATTTTTTGCCTTCACATGCTAATAATAAATTTTAAAATTAGTGGGTTTACAAACAAGAAATGCGTGTGGGTTTTTAAGTCTAACATTACACTATTAATGTGTGAAGTAATTAATATAAACAAGTACCTGTGGATGTAGAGTGAGGTAGAGGTGTACGAGTGGGAGGCCAGCTTCATCATACCCGGCAACTTGCGCATGCAACAGCTGCCCTGCAGTCAGACCGGCCATAATGCGAAGAGCCTCGCCGCTCCACTCTGGTTCTAAAAAAAAATATTATTTTAGACCATAAAATAAAACCCCACAGTGCGCGTCTAACTCGCGAAGATTTCGAAGTTGATGGCAGTAAGCATCAACTTGCGGGCAGTAAGGGTATGTATACATTTTACTTGCCGCGGTATTGTATAATGTAAAAATGCTCAATAATAACAACATGAATAGGTACATATCTAGCAATAATAACAACAAAACCATAGTATAAAGAGAGGGGCAGTAAGTTATCTTCATACAAACGCACCGCGCGTGGCTTGTATGTGTGCGCCATAGTACCTACGCGTCGCCGCACGCACACTAAACAAATTCTCGACCCGTTTCTCAGTGCGCCAGTCGGGGCTAACACCGCACGAAGTTCGCGCGTCACGGCTTTTCGGCACCGCTAAACGAATGAAAAATGACTGATAATTGTATATAAATAATATTATTGTAATAATATTAAATAATACTGCTCTGAATCTTGAATACATTTCTGTATTTGTTAGGAAAATCATTGTTAAACTAAAATCAACAATAATCATTGTTAAATTAGTTATACAGAGATGTGTTATCTTTGGCAAGGGCCGGGCTTTAAACTAATGAATTGATGACAGTAGATTAGTGAAAGGTTTCATCATCGTGTAGGTAAAACCGACCTCACAAACCCTGTACCCAGACAATTAAGAAAAAAATACAACTTCCCGACCCTTGCCAATTTATAAGCACTGAATTAAAATTTAGCTAAAAGTGACAACCCTGAGACAGTAGGCAATTATATCGCGTTTTGGGCCGGAGATAGCCTACTTCTTCTCTCTTTAGTTTATACTATGACAAAACTATGGTAACTAACGATCTTTTTGATAAAGATAGCGACACTTACACAAATTCAAATACTGACAACGCCTAGTAAACCTTGAGATCTGCGCACCGCGCCTTTCTAGTTCAAACTCGAAGAAGAGTTCCTTATTAAATCTTATCATGAGCTGACGCGAGTTTTAAACAGTATATTACATAATACTTATAAAGGTGGTAAATCGAAATAGTTATCTTGCGGCGCACAAATTCAGTTCATCCTTGAAAACGCGCGACATTTTTTACATTATAAGCATTCTAAAACAGGTTTACCGTATCGATTTCATGCTTTCGCGAACCGCGTTTTCGTCACTTATGGATGGTCGTGATGTACAAGGCAAAATATTATGACTACGATAACCATGGGATCTAAAAGGTTATTGTCTGTTTAAAAATATTAGGCCGTAAAATCCTTTATTTTTGTCCGATTTCTCTTAACAACAAGCATTAATAAAGTATTATATAATAATTAATAATGTATTTACTACTAAAACTTACCATTGTTTGAGGGCTTTACAAAAGCCAGAACGGCTTCTGTTGCCTGGAAAGGTAATGTCATAAAATCTGAGCGGATCTGCTTGAGTTGATCGTTGTCCACCGTCAGATATCCGCCAAAGTCCACTAGTTTAACAACAGATGTGTCATTCTCCTCGGATGTAGAAATCACTTGTGCACGATACCAGTTGTTTTCAGTTGGTGCAGCACAGATTGAACCCTCTAAAAAAAGGAATTTTAAAAAAGTTTGAATATTTTTTGTCAAGTTTGGCCTATTTTATAATCTTATTTAAATAAATATCTAAGATGATTAACTAAATAAAAATAGTTAAGTAATATTTTATTTACCTTTAACAGGATGTGGCAAAGATGGCACATCAGGGTTCTGATATGTTGCTGCCATGAGACGGTGTAGTGCATGTAGAGAAGGGAAAGTGGGGTGAAGGGGTTGTTGCAGGAAGAAATGTCCTGCACTCACCAGGCACGTCATTATCGTGTCATTGTTCACAGACTCCACAAGCTGTAACAATCATATGGAGGATACAGTATTTATGATAAACTAAATAATATTTTGTTCAAACAACTTGCTTATTATCTCTTTAACATATTTTAGTGATCATGTTATCTGTTATGCCTTTAATTTTAGTATATTGACAGATAACAGGCAGACTATGATTAAGGGATTATTTAAAAGTATAAGCAACAAAGGTGAGCTAATATGCATTATTGAGTTTATTAGTTGATACAATAAGTACTTTATGGCATTTGTTCAGTTTCATGCTTTTCTCAAGTTGTACAATTTATATTTTAGTTTAATGTACCAACAATTTATTTAGAATATAAGAAAAAAAAATTAGAAATTTCAGATTCAAAATTTTGAAATAAATTTAATACACATACATTTAGACTATATCCAGACACAATAGTTAGTCAGTGGAAATGTTGAGAAATGGGACAAAGAACAGTTAATTTTCAATCTTTTATATAATCATTTAAATTATATATATTATATTATATATTACGTGTTTTTGTGTAAACTTACTTGTAAAAACTCTGGTACTAGAGGAACCAATCTTTGATATAATTCTGCACTGATTTCTTGCAAGGAAAAGTTGGGGAATTTCTTTTCAGGGAACTTTTCCTTAATCATTTCTAAAGCTGCTTCAATTTCACTCTGGGTTCCTAAAATGAGGTTGTTTTTAATGTAATTAAATGAATTAAGAATTATTACATGAACATATTAAAATTTTTGTATTAATTATCTTACCTTCAACAGCACAAATCTTTTGCTTAACAGAATCAGGATGTCTTCTCACATACACACTTGCACCTGTTTTGGCTTTTATTTGCGTCACAAAAGAACCATGTTTTCCTATTAAGAGCCCAACAAGACTCTGTGATATAACAAATTGATGTATTCTAAGAGCAGTTTCAGAAGGAACCATATTTAAATTTGCAGGAGGGGGGCTGGCTGCTTCAGAACATCCCTTACCACTGTCACTAGAACCCTAAAATAAATTAAAAGGATTAATCCCAACTTAATTATGTTTGTCACAAGAAATGGCTAAATTGATGATAAATAAAATAATTACCTCACTGTGGTTATCAGAGAAGTGGCACATTGATGGACTAGCTAACATAGGGTCCACGGGACTATGATTTGCAGAATCTCTTTCTGAGATACGTCTACTTTGTGCTGTGGAAAACCTGTTATCACTGTCATTACTATCACTAGGTTCATCAACTACATTAACATTATTATTAATATTAGAATCTTCTGTGTCACCCATAGTGCTCCCTTCAGTTGTGTTCACTTCTGACACAATTGTTTCCAGTTTTGTACTTTCTTGCAGCAAAAATGGTTCTGATTTTCCTGGCATGTCCTGTGAACGAACAATATTTGTTTTGCCTGCCTTAACTATTATTGGGGAACGATCAATATTATTTTTACTGCAAGTGACTACAGTTGGAAGTGTTGAGCACATATTGTGTGACGTCTCTTTAAATGAAAGTTCTTTGGAGCTTAAGCTCGTAGAGTTAAACTTGTCAAAACCAGCTGACATTAGTTTCTCCTTCTCAATAGATTTTTTCCTAATTATCTTTTCTATCTCTATATCAACTTCTTCATCTGTCAATTCTAAAGGAGAAGACCTTTGGGAATTACTTCCATTAGGAATAATGTCAATAGGTGCTGATTTAATAATGGAACGCTCTGCTTTGCCCAATGGAGATGTCCGTTTGGCTTCAGCTTGAGCGTTTAATGCTTCTGCAAGCTCTTCTTTTAAACTTTTAATTCTTTCTCTTCCACCCGGGTCAGATTTTGCATATTCCCTCTTTTTTCTGAACCAAAATATTCCCAATAAAACTGCTATGGATGGGACTGACCACATAAGCAACTGACGACAAGGGGCCATTTTGATAAGCCACTTTTATAAAGAATCTAAAACAAAAAATGGCTATTACAATACTTACCATTAATTTGAAATTAATCTAGAGTCCCAAGGAGAGCATGCTCAATTGATTCTTATTTTGTTTAGTTTTCAAATGATACTTTTGAAATTGATTGGCTAACTTTAAAATCAGAGAAGTTTAATTACTTTACACAAATACCTATTGTTTACTACAAATATGTATAACAATAGCATATACAAATAAACATACATAATTGTTTTTATTCACCAATAATATCTGTTTTTTTTTTTACATATTAATGTAAATTATAACCTTCATAAATAATTTATTAAACATCTTTTGCAATGAGCATGACCCAGATAATTTCGTACAATAAATTAAGAAAACAACATGTGTTATAGTTACCTATTTATGCTATAGATATCATGACATACTTTTTCATTTTTTTTCTATAATAATTTATTTTTGTGTTACTAAAATAATATTTATGTTACTGTGTACACAAGTTTGAGTTAAAGTTTATTTAGGTTAATGTCCCGCGTGTTTATTTATTTTTGAAAATAATTTGGACACTAACACAATAATGAGTATTTTTAAATGTATTGTTGCTATGTAGATGCTAGTTTATATATTACATGTTTTGGAAATGCCGGCGCTATCACAAATAAATAGAACAAAGCATGGTTTTAACAATAACTTAAGACAAGTCGAAAGCGGCTAAGTACGCGAACTCGATATTCACAGTTATGTACAATAGCTAATTACAATCTGCAAAACTACCTTACTTTTAAGTCAATGCTAATAATACCTGCACACCCATGCGCTACTGATCTTTTTCGGTACAAAAGTTATAAATGTTGTCCGGTGAGGGTCACGAGCAATATGTAGGAAACCTTCACAAGCAACACGTAAGCAAATGTGGAACCATAAATGAAAGGTTACGCAATTATAAGCGTGACAACATGTTAAAAAAACTGCAAGCAAATAATTATTTAAACAATTGGTAAACCACGCTTCATTTATAGGATGCGTATGTTTATTCTCAGCTCATGAGTTTGCGTACGTACAATCCCCGTGATCCAAATGTGGGATCATGCAGCCGGCTAAAAATTAGTAAGTTACTTACTTTAATATCCAAGAAAGAATGTCCCCACTTTAAAATTGTAAAATAAAAACAAGCCGAAAAGATAAGTTAACTGATATTACTACCAAATTTCACTAAATTTTATCCAACAATCCACGTGCTCACAATGTTTTCGAAGCACAACAAAATTCAATATGGCTGAAGGAGTGCAGATTGGCAACATCAAAAAAACTCTATGGCTTTGCTCTATGGATTATTACGTAGTACGTAAAGAACATAGATAAACAATGTTATTTATTTATTTGTAAAGGTCTTAGAGAAATTACTAAAGCATAGAGGGAGCGAACAAAATAGACACAAATTACGATGAATCCAAGCTCCTCTCTCTTATGGTGCAGATTATATATAAAAAAGAGACAAACATATATGGACTCATATATGCTTAAAGCTAAATGGACACTCCGAAATTGTCAAATGGTCATATTTGGTCTCTTACTACACGACCAATTAAAAGAGCACATAGTTGCTTAGTAGAACCTTTTCTACACGGTAAACTGTACAAAGCATTTGATTTAGTCGTATCATACGTTGTGAATGTCAGTCGTTGCTGGTCATTGTTTATTTTACAAATAATATTATTTTTTGCGTAATATAAGCAACTTGATTGTGTACAAAAGGTGCAAAGGACAGATAAATAAGCGTTTAATATGGCTCGTTTTGTTTTATCGTGTAAATCATATTCATTACGGAAAGATATCAATGAATATGTAAGCGTTCAACGGTAAGTGTTTATTTGCAATTTTCTAATGAAATCATGCGTAATTTTTGTATGCGATCACTTATTACATACACATTAGATTGATAATGATACCTTCAGACTATCTTTTTTACTAATAATATCGTGTAAGCGAATTAATCTTAAAAAAAGTAATTTGTTTATTTCTGAGGTTATGTTATTATAGTGAGGTAGATATTTTTCATCGATACTATTCGATACGAGAATTAACTTTATGTCATTATAATGTAGCAAATGTCGTTTTATTTTACAGTATGCCTCAAAAAATGATAGAAGAATTGGTGTAAACTGTAAAGTGCTTTCAAGAGCCAGAAATTGTTGGACTAAGCATAGCCGAAAAAATGTCTTCGTCTCCGCCCCGAATAACAGAATAACTACAAAGACATCAGGAATTACACTTAGGTATTCACGCGGGTGAAACCGCGGGGCACAGAGAGATAATAAAAATAATGTATTTTCACTGTTTTTATTTATTAAAAATTTACATAATTTATATATGTTTTTAATTTTACTCCCAGTTTCTAAAGGCCGTTCAACATAAAGATTAGACATTCATTTATCAAATATTTCATATCAAGTACTGTGATTGGCGGAGTTGTGTTGCAATAGATCTTTTAGTCAACCCATCACGTATTTGTTTTAATTTTAAACGATGATTTAATTTTAATGATAATTCGTAAATTTGGGACTAAATTTATATTGATTGCCTTGGTGATGTATGTTTTATAAACATTTAGTGTGGGACGCAACGTGCGTCGACACTCTTGCGCTATCCCATGTTCTAAGTTCGGCGGCCTCTCCTGGCGTTGCTGCTGGAGCTGCGGAGACCCTTAAGCGGCGAAAGTATAATAACCTAATAGGTTATTATATTTTCGAGCCGTTTGGGTTTGAAACGCTCGGGTCATGGGGTCCTAGTGCACGAAATATTTTTAATGATCTTTTGGTAGATTCTACTCGTGATCAGAAGGCTGGTTTGTTCCTTGCACAGAGAATCGGCATAGCCATTCAACGTGGCAATGCTGCCAGCCTTCTAGGCACGTTTCCCGCCATTGACATGGATGATGATGAGTTTTTTGACGCGTGTTAGTATTATTTATTTATATAAGATTTAATTTTAGTGTAGTTGTTTAATAAAGATGTAACATGAAAATAACGTACAATAGAAGTACATTTTCTGTCAAGAACTAAATTTATTTCGATACCTCTACCAAATACGGCACATCACTACCGAGGCAAAAAAAGTGGACAGTCTTGCTGCAAGCAACCCTTAAAACTATATATCTATCCTACTTTTTCACAATGAATGTGTCATAGGTTAAAAGAGTATAACTATAGTGAAATTTGACGCTCCCTCTATGCTTTAGTAATTTCTCTAAGGTAAAGGTTGACGACAGTGTTGCCAACTTAGTGGAATTTCTGAAATCTGGATTTTTGGAGCCAAAAAGATCGATTTTGAGTTAAGCTCGCCTCTGTACATCAACTATAATAATGTATGTATATTGAATTATATGTATTTGTGTAGAATTAAGAATTAAGAATTTTTTAAATCGATATGTAGTATTGAATCGATTCGGTGAATCGATTTTTCACCCTTAAAAATCGACGTTCGATTTTTTTTACCATAAAACTACAATTAATTGAATGTACTCGTACGTAAGAGTGCTGCCGGTTAAAGAATTAATTATTCAAAAACTCGCGAGATGGCTGTATGTTTAGATTCCTTCGCGTATTTCGATTTTTTCGATCATGATCGATTTGATCGATTTTTTTTGTATAGAATCTGCGTCTGGACTGACATTACTTACGTCATGCCGACATTTATTTTTGGTATTTCATTTGTTTATTGTTGATTGATTGAATTACCTGATTTTACTGAGATCGTTAAATTATAATATGTATCTTTTTTTTAATAAAATAGATTTATATTACATTATAAACGAAAATTTGAATAAAAGATCGATTTTTCGGAAATCGATCTTATAGACCTCGATTTTTTTGTGAATCGATTCATTAGGTCACGATTCGAATCGATTTAAAAATCGATCTTTTTCGGAAAGAATCGCCATCCCTAGTTAGTACGAACCACCACACACATTAGCACTGGGATAGTGGGATGTGAAGTTATGTAGCATTTTCTTTTCTTGCTTTAAACTATCTGTAAACCTATATACAGGGATAAGTGGAATGAGGGAAGGGAGGCCTTTGCCCTGCAGTGATGTCCCACAGGTTCTTAATAACAATAAATTATACTTACCTATCTAGGAAATGTCTTGAAAAGTTTGACCTAACGCAGGGTTAAAGTAGCTAAATTCAAATATGAGGTCATAATGCATTATTTACTGTTTTAAATAAGTTAATACTGAATCCACTCAACTAACATTCGGATGATGTACACATCATCCATATAAGACAGTCATAGTCAGACCGTCACATGCAATTTCACAAGTGGATCTTATTGCTTGTTATTATATTCGTTCTTCTGGATATGGGACATATATGGAAAAAAAAGAACATTGGGCCCTTATGGGAGACTTTAGGTATGGGTCGTTACGTGGTTTTCGCGAAACGTAACGTAACTAGTTACTTCGAACGCGCCACCTGTTTTGTAAACTAGTGATTTTTGTAACTAGTGATTTTTCATATTCTATTCGGTGATTCTACATGGTGATTTTATCAAAGTAATACAGTTATTAGCGAAACGAAAATACAAAACGGTTAAATTACGTTACGTAAGCTTTAAGTTTTTTGAACGGATAAGTTTTTGTAACTGACGTAATACTAAACAAATAAACTTCCCTTGACTAACTGCATCGAATAATTTATTACAATTAAAGTTATGCAGGCGTATTTAGAAGTTCATTTGATTGTATATACAACGCTTAAAATATTTCAATTCGATAATTTTTTTTGCACTTTTTAGTTTTTTTGTCTATTTACACAAATTACACTGTTTTAATATTTTAACACTATTTAGTTTTTTTTTCTATTCACACTGTTTCAATATAACACTAGGTGTTTAGATTCATCTATATTACACTGTACAAAGTCACGGTATCTATAACTTTTACTAACTAAGTAATTTCGGGAACTCTCGGCTCGCTTTGCCGATCAGTATAAATAACTAGTAGGGTCACAATAATACGCGCGAAAGAAGTGACATGCGCTGGCAACGTAGTTTTGTTTCGTTTCTCATCCGATCACCGCATTGTAATGTAACTAGTTACAAAAATCACGTGATTATGTGGGACTCGAAACTAGTTAATCGGCTACATGCCCTGTAGCCAGTTATCGTAACTAGTGACGTGAAATAACGCCCATGCCTAAGACTTATAAAACTGAATTAAATAAAAGCTATCGTGACGTGAACCTCGCATTATTAAACAAGGTACATTGGTGGTTGGTGGTCTATGGTAATGTATGGTAGGTAGAGGTACACGATAGGATAGACAGTAGACTTTGAATTGAACCACAGTGTCGTCAACTCGTCATAACTGTCATACATCTGTCTTAGCGCTTAGCTTAGCTCTGCTGAACAGCTTGGCGGGACTTATGGTTATAACTTATGTTTGGCGTTGGAGATTTTCTGTACCTATCTATTTGATATCTACAATAACACTACGCTCGTTTATGCAACACATTATTTAAATCATGTATTTTTCATTTTCAATTTCATATAAAATCTCAGAAAATATGATCAATGTAAATTCGTAAACTTCTTTTTAAAACACCCAAGGCATGAATAACTTAAGAAATTGCACTACCTACGTCAAGCTATGGTTCAATTTGTGGTTTTTATTTAGTTTTATGTTACACAGAACAGGGGCCCGAGTCTGCTATTTACACTCCGTGCCAGTATGACAACAGTTGCATCGTCCGGCGGCGCTCGGGCCCTCTCGGGTGCACTCGGGCCGCTTCGGGCGCGACTCGTGCGCGTTCGGGCCGCCCGATGCAACTGTTGGCATACTGGCACGGAGTGTAAATAGCAGACTCGGGCCCCAGGTAGTTTGATAGAAGCAAAAAATAATACCTCTAATTAATATTATTAATTAAGCTTGCAGTTAATAAATTATTTATTGAGCTTGAAGTAGTATGCTAATTACATACTAATATCCATTATGTAAACATGCTGAATAAAAGCTTGGTATAAGTGACACTACCAGTGCGAGTGAATAGTGTCCATCTATTTACTAAGCGACCAGAAAAGTGACGGGCGTGACGGCTACTAAGCCCGTGTAAACTTAGCAGTACCTATACATCAGCCACTTTAAAGAAATAATGAACGTGCTTTGGGATTATGAACCTTAATTCAATGACTAATAGTTCAGTTTCCATCACATTCAAATTACTTTTAAGCCCTTTTCTACTTAAACACATGTTGTCAAAGTTGATAATAGCTTAATTAGTAATAACCTTAGAGTAATTACTAAAGCATAGAGGGAGCGTCAAATTTTACTATAGTTGTACTCTTTTAACCTATGACCCATTCACTGTGAAAAACAAGGATAGATATATAGTTATAAGGGTTGCCTGCAGCAATATTGTCCACTATTTTTGCCTCGATAGTGATGTGCCGTATTTGGTAGAGGTATCGAAATAAATTTAGTTCTTGACAGAAAATGTACTTCTATTGAATTTAATGTACATTATTTTCATTTTACATCTTTATAAAACATACATCACCAAGGCATCAAGATAAATTTGGTCTTAAATTTACGAATTATCAAGGGTTTAAAATAAAACAAATGCGTAATGGGTTGACAAAAAGATTTATTGCAACACAACTCAGCCAATCACAGAACTCGATATGAAACATTTCATAAATGAATGGCTTTATGTTGATCGGCCTTTAGAAACTGGAAGTAAAAGTCGAAAAATACATAACTTTAGTAAATATTTAATAAATAAAAACAATAAAATAAACATTTTTTTTATAATCTATCTGTTCACCGCGTTGTCACCCGCGTGAGTACCGTGAAGTGTCGTTCACGATGTCTTTGTAGTTATTCTGTTATTCGGGGCTGAGACGAAGACATTTTTTTACGTCTATGCTTAGTCCAACAATTTCTGGCTCTTGTAAGCACTTTACACCAGTTTTTCTATCATTTGGAGGCATACTGTAAAATAAAAAGACATTATCGTATCGAATAATATCGATGAAAAATATCTACTTCACTAGCATAACATAACCTCTCAAATAAACAAATTACTTTTTTAAAGATTAATTCGCTTACACGATATAATTAGTAAAAAAGATAGTCTGAAGGGATCAGTATCAATCTAATGTGTATGTTATAAGTGATCGCATACAAAAGATACGCATGATATTATTAGAAAATTGCAAAAAAAACACTTACCGTTGAACGCTTACATATTCATTGATATCTTTCCGAGATGAATATGATTTACACGATAAAACAAAACAAGCCATATTAAACGCTTATTTATCTGTCCTTTGCACCTTTTGTACACATCAAGTTGCTTATATTATGCTAAAAAATAATATAATTTGTAAAATAAACAATGACCAGCAACGACTGACATTCACAACGTATGATACGACTAAATCAAATACTTTGTACAATTTACCGTGTAGAAAAGGTTCTACTAAGCAACTATGTGCTCTTTTAATTGGTCGTGTAGTAAGAGACCAAAGATGACCGTTTGACAATTTCGGAGCGTCCATTTAGCTTTAAGCATATACGAGTCCATATATGTTTGTCTCTTTTATATATATAATCTGCACCATAAGAGAGAGGAGCTTAGATTCATCGTAATTTGTGTCTATTTTGTTCGCTCCCTCTATGCTTTAGTAATTTCTCTAAGGTAATAACGTTTCATTTAGGGTTGCCACCCGTACTATAAAATATAGTATCGTACTGTATTTCAGTCAATTGTACTATATATTATAGAAAAATGATATAGTACGAAAAATACTATATTTTTATCCCCTATTAAAGTGTCGCACGTTTTTGAGTGTTTTTTTCAATAAACTGTGATTAGTTTGGTCTGGAACGTACCCGCAGCGTTGCACGGGGAATTTCAGAATGAAACGCTTTCCGCTTTCGTGACAAAAAAAACGTCAACTGTCACTGTCAATAAGATGTCGTTGAATGCCGCCAATTTTAAGCGATAAACACCATCATGATAAACACTAAAACTACTTTCAAAATGGAAAGTGATGATGGTTCGTGCACGCCACCCAAAATAAATCTAAAAAAAGATAAAACGCTCCAAAAATACAAAAGGGAATGGGAGTTGGAGCACCCATGGTGCAAAGATGATATTAATAACAAATATGGAGCAAGGTGTACTTTATGCGAGACTTTATGGAAAAATAAATAATACTTAAAAATAAATTTGTAGTGTAAATGTGTAGTGTAGTGTAAATTTAATGATTTTCCCTAAAGTACTATATTTTTTCGGCTTTTTAGAGAAAAATACTATATTTGCTTTGATTATATAATGTCTAGATGGACTGTCAAGTGCGCGCAGACCCGTCAAAAAATGACAACCAAATTTGGTTGTTATGTACTTTCCCGCAATTCCCGCCAACCAGTACAGACAAGGAACATATTACATAATACTCTCTGACGAGATCGTGCCGCTTTCGTGTCACTACGTTTTACGCGCTCTAAGAAATAACCACATAACAGCGATAAGATGACAGTATGTGCTTTTAAAGTGTGCCGGAATTATAAAGGAAGGCTAAAAAATACCAAACACATCACCTATCACCGTAGACAAGACACCAAGAAACTTCATATTTATTTTAGTTTTTTTATGATTACCAAACTACGCCATATTTTATCAGTGTTGCCAGTTTCTATTTGTTATTCTCCCATTTTTTAGGGTAATTTTTTTGGTTTATCGTTACGTTTATAAAATTTCGTTGATGTACTTTGAACGATCGCCTGTAATTAAAACTCATTCCTAATTAACGAGATGTGATCTTTCTTTCATTTCAAATTTCAAAATCCTAACTGCTCAAAATATTGTACTAACTTAGTTGATTTAATACTCCATTCAAACACACAAATCTATTTTTTTTTAATTATTTAAAAAAGTAACTACTTAATAAAAATACACTTAAACTGAATAATACCACATAAGTACATAAAACTAAAATATTTTTTATTATTATAAATTAGTCTTTATTTAATGTGATTTATGGGAGAATTTGAATAGCTGGTAACACACACTTGAAATTGTGGTCTTGTTTTTTTTTTATGATTATAGGGCGACGCTCCATCTAGTCATTATATAATCAAAGTATATTTGTTCAAAAAAAAGGTGGCAACCCTAGTTTCATTCTCTTTCCATATTGGCTTTAGTATAGGTATTATTATTAGTAGATTTGTATCCTTATGTAGCCTTTCATAGTAAAATACCGCCAGATCTAGTCATCCATATAGGTACCGATGATCAAGTCATCACGAAATTCACGAATATTGACGTGTCCGTCTGTCTGTGGCATCGTAGCTCCTTAATGGATAGACCAATATTAAGATGCGTTTTCAATTGTTTAAAAACTGACGAGATCTATAGCTATAATTTGTGAAGATCTGTCCAGTAGGTAGGTACATATTTTGAACGTTATCGGCAGTTGCCATTTTATTGTTATACGTAGGTACTTACACAAAGAAAATAAATGCCATTAAATGGTTAATGTCGCCACTTACAAGCAACTTGTTTGTTTTGACCTAGCTTATTTGTTAGGATGTTCTAGTTTATCATAATAAGTTGTTCTTTTATCTTATCCAAACCCTTTTTTAACCTCAAACGCGCAATCTGAAGTGTGAGGTATAATTTGGACATGTCTGTTTATGGCATTGTAGCTCCTAAAGACATGGACCGATTATGATGCGTTATTTTTGTTTGTAAGCTGACTTAATAAGCTTAGCTTTAATTTATAAAGATCTATTAGGCAAACTTGTCAGCAATTTTGCAGTGTTGATGGGGGAGACAATTAACCCATGGTCATTATGAGACTACCTACTGTTCATGATTTTCAATGCCTTATCTGCCTAGCCTTTTCCCAACTATGTAGGCCTCCATTTCCATTCCTGTATTTTCACTTGAAGCGACTGCCTATCTGTCCTCCACAACCCATTTTACTGGGTAAGTAAACACAGTATAAATCCCATGGTAGACTGGTTGTCAGAATTGACTTAATGACTGCCAAAGATCAAGGTATGGCAGCCATGATCATCAACATGATTTTGTGGTTGTTACATCTGTAGGACAAATATTTTTTTCTTTCTTATTCTAATTCTTATAACTACTGACTACTCATTTGTGCTAGAAAAGTTTTGTCAGAAAATTTCCCGAGGTTTAGTAATATAAAAAAAAATATAATACACTCAGAGGCACAATTAACCGGTCACCTTAACATTCTGCTATATCTTCGTTAAATCATTGTGGAATGATTTTTTTTGTTTTATTTTATTTCTTGACAATATTATAGTTAGTAGTGTTTGTCATCTCGTACAGAAGTACATCCCATACGGCCTTGTCGTGGTCTTTTGGTGTAAAACCCAGTTAATCTGTATCATTGGATGGCATCCCCTATCGTGGAAAGAGGATATGGCCAGCATATGGCCTATCCGACGCTGGCTACGGTCAGCGTCTATAGCAGATGTTCCAGACATAAGGGATGGACTTTCAAATCATCTTGAAGAGGTCATAAGAGCCAGAGGACACAATGCTCATCATTAAAATTTAGGTAATTAATGTAAAATAGAAATTTAAGACTGTTGAACACACCTTTGTTTTTGGTTAATTTATCGATGATCTCAAACTTTCTTAGATTGTTAAAAGAATAAAGCAATAGCAAACTAAATTTTTGTTGTCTTTTATCAGAAATGAATAGACCTATATTATATTAAAATCATTCCACAATAATTTTGTGAAGTTACATCGCAAAGTTAAAGTGGCCGGTTAATTGTGCCCCTGAGTGTATATCAATTTGTTCTACTTCACTGAAATACTAGATTAATAGATAATCCTACATTTGCAAAGTATTTAATAATGTATTATAACTAATAGTAAAGGTGTAAAGTACAATTACTTAAATTTTGATTGATGCTATGTTGAAAGCAGTTTTTACTCAACCGGTTTATGGTAGAGTAAAAACAGTATTCATCTTCTTGGATTCTGTGCCATTACTTGTTACAATAAGTTAATTATGGTAATTGCTAGTCCTAGTGCTGTAATGTAATGTAGAGATAATGTATCTTCAGGGTAAATTTCAAGGTTTTAGAAAGTGACTATGAAAATGTAATTTTGAATGATGATGTGGTTACTGATCAAAATCACATGAACTTACATTGCTAATATGCTTATTAGTAAGTGTTCAAAAAACTAAAGATTTTATTTTATATAATGCTTTTTAATCAATCAAACCTAGATGCTAAACATCAAATCTTGCATACTTGTGTAAAAATTGTTCATATTCGTAATGAGAGTGGAATTATAACAATAATAACATACCTTAAAATTTACTTGACCACTGTTGACATTGAACATGTTTTTAATATACACTTAAACTACCACACAAAATCTATCTGTTATACTTGCATATATATATAATCATAACAACAAATCATTTGATGAAAGACGATATTATACAATTATATTACTCTAAAATACTCTTGATTTAATGACAGCTAAAAGAAAACTAGTGAGAAACTCAAGTTCAAATTGTAACATTGATCTAATCAATTTTGGCACAGATACATACAGTGCCCAATGTGTGTTAAACTAATCAACCAATCACATCTGATCTAGACTCTTACTATATCTGGTTATCCTCCAAATAACTATAAGTAATAAATAATTTCCTGATAACATTATTAAAACTAAACATAACATGAATACTTTTCAATAAGTCTAGGTATGAAAATAATAGAAGTAGTCTTGTTGGTATAATTATTTAATAGGTAGGTAGGTATATGTACATTCCTTATTTTGGATAATCATTTCTCATCTGTGACAAACGGGATAAATTCAAGGAATGTTGCATAATCATTAGTTATAATTTCATATTACTGAAAATCTTGAAACAAATAAAATATTGAGTTGAGTAATGTTTCAGTGTCACAAACACTTCCACATTGCATTAGAGTGCTGCAAGTCTAAATGACGTAGATAGTTTACAATTTTATATATGTATGTATAATGAAATAATTTCGAGAACTAAATATATAAAATCACGTAGTCATGTTTATTCATAACAGAAAACAAATTTACATTGACTTGACTTACTGTAGATACAAATAATGCTAAGTTTTATATAGCATCTACTGCATCAGCTTCATCTTCTGAACTAACTTCGTCACCAAATTCAATGTCCTCATCCAGACCATCTACAGAATAGACCACTGTCTCATTGATTCGTACTGTCTCTGGGAATTCTCCATAAGTCTTCAGATTCCTTGCCTCGTCCGGAGTATATTTCAAGATGACATCAGCCTTAGCGTCTTGGTAATCTCGCAAGCCTATTAGTATTATATCTCCTTGATTTATCCAAACTTTTTTTCGTAGTTTTCCTCGGATATGACAAAGACGTTTTATGCCATCAAAGCACATGGCCTCCAAGCGGCCATTACCGAGCATCTTTGTGACTTGGGCGTACTCTTGTCCGTCTTCTTTGAAGACCAACTCACGTTTTTCTGTTTCATTTTCGTTCTTTCCTCTCCTCCTGTTTTTACCTCCTTTTCCTTTATTCTTCGGCATAGTTTATATAATTTTGAGTACAAACATATACAGTTAGACTACGAAAATCTCATAAATTTGCTCTGTAGACAGGTTCTTTTGACAGTTTTTTTTTTTTAATTGCTATTCGCTATAGTCGGGTGTGCTCGTGCTGCGATGCACTACACAGATTAAAAATATGTTTGGACATCTGTATTTTTCGTTTTTGTTTTATAGAATACGCCGTCTTCGATTATCTTAGTCATTTCTTTTTGACTTTCAATTAATATTATAGAGTATAATTATTGTAGAGTATTTTTTTAAGTGTAAACTAAAATATTCATGACTGAAGATTTACATTCTCGTTAGTCTTACCCAACAATGTCAGATCCATTGATCATTGATCCACAGACAGTGTTGAAAGAGTAGAAATTAAATTGAACAATAAATATGAAAAAAAAGTATTTAGGTACTACGAATTTCTTAGCAAGAAAATACTCTAAGGCAAGAAATAATTACGAATTAATATTATCATTATATCGGAACACTGACCTCTATTTGCTACACCAGCTCATTAACTGCCAGTCAGGCTTCTAGTCTTACTAGATTTGGCTGAATACCATATTACACCCACTGACTTAGAAACCTAATATGGACTTGCCATACCTACGAAATAAACGTGCATACCTACAAAAATCGAGCAAATAAGATGGCTGCCTTTCGTAGTGTTGTAAGCGCCAGAAACGTGCTCGATATCGACATTTAACTTTGGGTGTGATTCAAGCTGATGAGCAAACAAGAGTAACAAAAAAAAAACATACTAAATCACGTGAAATCGTCTGAAGATAAACCACCTGTTATCGCAGTCACTGGATATAGGCCAACGGGCTAGTTTATTTGTTATTCTATGTACCTACTTTTCAAACAACTTAATTATTTTGTGTTTATAAAATAATAATTTTCTGGTTTCTGCTGCTTAGTGAGGTGACGTTTTATTTAATTTTCTGTTTTTCTTATAATATTTATTATTCCGTTAGAGGCGTATTGAAGGCCACCTCGAGTCTTCTGCAAGATCAAAGTGTTGATGTTTTCTTCCCCAATTAGCAGTGATAAACATAAATCACATTTTATCTACCGTGACAACTTCAAAGAGTGACAATTTTATGTCTAGGGTTTATATTTTCAGAACCAATAGCTTCCATCCTATTCTTCTTCAAAATTTCGATTGCAGGAAACCTGTGGATTAAAATATCATTTCAATGTATTTTACACACTTAAGCGATTTTATCGATACTTATGGTATGCGAACATCATGCCCTCGTTTTGTATAAAACGGTGTGGTGCGAGAAAAAGCAAAAATCAGCCTAACTTGACTCTGCACAAGTACTGTTTATGTTAATGGGTATTTGTCAAACAATATGGCGACCGGGCACGCATAGACATGAAGGTGACATTCCACAAAAGTGTTGCCAAATTTGGTCCCTGTCAGACATTTAGACGTCTCTCTTTACATATGCAGCTCTTGGTTAGTTAAAAAGAGACAAAACGCTTTTTGACATGTGCGCGTCGATATGATGGTTTGTATTACTATTTTTCATATATTAGAATATGCTCACTCCATAGGTATATATCTCTATGATTACACCTGGGTGGACTGCCTATCTGACTTCTTCGACCCATTTTACTGGGTAAAGCTTTGGTCTGGTGATCATGACGCACAACGCTGCGGTATGCGGTATGCGTTGCCGGACACTCAATCATATGAAAAACGTCGAGAATGTTCTCTTGTTCCGTCGCAGTATGCGTCAGCGGCGAGGGGCAAGCGCGGTGAAGTGGGGAGGTGTACTGCCGCACAGCGCGGCGTCATTCTCGGTTTAACGCTGCGGTGTGCGGTGTGCGTCACGGGTGTGCTTCACTGAGTCAATATCATCTTTTATGGCCATTAAAATCTTGTTATAGATCTCCCTTGAAACCCGAAAGTAACCCATGAATTTTTCTACACAATCAATTAAATGCCTTTTTATTAAGGTTTCGTAACAACCTTCATTCCTCCGTTCATGTTCCTCGGAGATTTTCTTTGTCTATTCAGAAGCAGTAACAATTCTTCTTCTTCCTCCTCTTCAAGCAAAGCACAAATTACAGAAAAATTGTTCATGTTTACGTCTACCTTGGTAGCTGCGGCAAAATCAACTGACCACCTCTCCGCAGGGACGCTAAATGCTGCGTCGTGACGCTGCGTTGCGGCGCATACCGCAGCGTTGTGCGTCATGATCACCAGACCAAAGCTTTACAAAGTAGGTATCCGACAGAGGGATGACACTACGTACATTTAACTCTTAGAGTATAGATAAGAAACTAAAGAGTGAGCCTATCAGTGTATGAACCGTGAGCACTAGTATGAACTAGTTTTATCGTAAATTTTGTATCAAGACGGAGCGCGCCGTTTTAATAAAACTATCTAAAACCCTAATATTATCCTAACAATGTCGAAACCATCGATATTTTCGCATATAAGTCTGTCGTTGCGCGAAAAATAACTTTAAATCAGTAAACGAATGTACTAGATACAGACAAAAAGTGCTCTCGCTTGGCACGAAGGAAAACTAGCGATACTAGCGGTCTATAGTTAACTATAGTCTAAGATTTAACTACATTTTGACAGCGAAGTAAAGAAAGAGTTGCCATCTACAAGTTGGCCCGAGTACTATTTACTGTCTACCGGGTACATTAAATTATCAACAGATGGCGCAATCACTGTCACTGAAAAACAGATCACTGTCAATTTTTTTATTTTAAATAAAATTACTGATGTAAAATTAATTGGAAATAAGTTTGAGAAAAATATTTAAATCTTCTTATAAATGGAAATAGACACATAAATTAAATACAACTTAATAAAATACAAATACTAACTTTATTTAAAAAGACCTGTTGCCAGATTCTACTCAGGATGTATATAATGACAGTTCTTGAACTGAAAATAAACAATCACAGTATGGCGGTTTGTTGCATTCTGCGCATGCGCATTTTGTAATTCCCGATCCGTCTTGTTGTATTTCATTGTAATTAGCACAAGTAAGTGCGTGGAGTTGAGCCTTATGATCCTCCCCCTTACTATTGTGACCTTACTCTGAAATTATTGTATTTTACTGTGCGATATAGACGCTTTACGTTTTCTTTATACCTTTTATTATACATATTTCCTAGGGTCTATTTTGTTTCGTCCTATTTCTGTAGCATGTTCTACTAGAACATGTTACAGAGATAGGACGAAACGTTCTATTAGAAATGGTAACATGCATAAACAGGTTCAGTCTCATAACGTTCAACTTGCAAAATAACATATGGTAGCAAAAAGTTAAAATCTGATGACCCAAGTCTCGAAACCTCCAAGTTGCAAAATATCTACATCTCAAAACGTTCAAGTTGCAACATAGTCAAGTCTCCAAACATCCATGTCTGGATATATACACTTTTATTTAAGTGGATCACACACAAACGTACGCTTAACTATGTGTGTGTGGGTATGTGATTAGTTTCGGGCCAATTTGTAGATGGCGCACTGTCAAATAAGTTTGCAATTTTATCACGTAAGAGGGCTCTCTTTTCCCTCTATATTACTTTACTCTTTGGTATCCGATAGCAAGACTGGGGCTCGAGTCTGCTATTTACACTCCGTAACAGTGAGCTCATAGTTGCATCGTCCGGCGGCGCTCGGGCGGCACTCGGGCCGGTCCGGGCGCGACTCGTGCGCGTTCGAACCGGCCCGAGTGCACCCGAGAGGGCCCGAGCGCCGCCGGACGATGCAACTATGAGCTCACTGTTACGGAGTGTAAATAGCAGACTCGGGCCCCTGGTTGCCAGAATTGACTTAAAGGCAGAAAGAGAGCAGTCATGGCATAAAATGGAACTAACATTATGATTACATTAAAATCATTCTTTAAAAAACTATGAAGACGTCCTCTGAAAATATTAGGTACTTTCTAACATTTTTATTTTATAAAATCTGCGTGGAGTTGATGGCGCTGCTGTGCTTTATTTAATTATTTTTGTTTAATTTAGTTTTTTAGGCAGGTAGGTGAAGTTATAAACACTGTTGCGTTACTAAAGTGCTACTGATAAATCAGGATATTTACTCCGTAATCCTTTCATGGATTTTTTTTACTGTTATTTCCGTATTAAGCCACGACACATTTTTAACAAACTGAACGGTACAAACAGCCCCGCATTGGCTCAAGTGGTTTCACCTTTGAGGCAAATAAGTTAAGGTTGCTCTTTGATTTTGACAATATTTCTCAAATTATGTACCGACATGCTGTAATCTATATTACCGATGTCATTTAAGGAATATGGCGTTAGTAAGGTTAAGGACAATCCTTCACGAAAAACATTTTACGTAGGTACTAGGGTGCGTCCACATCTGACGAACGAGCAGTACACGAGCAGCTCGCGAGCCGTTCGCGAACCGCTCGTGGCGTGCTCGCGAGCTCGCGAGCATACCGCGAGCGGCGCGCGCACCTCTGTCAGATGACGTAATTGACATGAGTGCGTTCGCGGCATGTTCGCGAGTGGCTCGTGTAGTGCTCGTTCGTCAGATGTGGACGCACCCTTACAGTATGGATAAAAACTTTAATTAAAATATTTTGGGTCCAGGAAGGACCTAAAATATTCTAACAAATCTTATTTTATTATTAATTGTTACACAGATAATAATACTAGGTACATTAGATAGGTTTAAAACAAAAAAACGTCAAGTTTTAAAACAAATACAGAGAAAAATGTTTAGGGAATAGCAGATTTCAAGGAACAACTTGTGATTTTCACTTACCATCAGTACCTAATAGGCCGGTCGCGGTTGCCCGTTTGCCGACTTACAATACTAAAAATTTCTGAAAAATAATAGCATACATAAAAGCATACATATATTATGTTTCAGTTAAAAACCCAAGATGTTATACTATTATTATTTATTAACTATTTACCTGTCTTCTTTTTAGCGTGTCCATGCTATTTACATGTCCAATTATAAAATTATTAAGTAGAATATAGTGCGCTTTAGAAATTAAATCATGTTTATCTTATCCAATACTTACTTTAAATTATATTTACCTGTACCTATGTGTAGGTACTAAACTTTATATTTAAACATATTTTTTTAATTATTTGTTGTAACTAGTTAAGTAATTAAAAATTTGAATTATAGATGGGTTGATTTTGATTTGATTTGTCAAGGTCTTAAAACATAAGTTAATACAATCCTGTTTACAAATGATCTTATTCTATTTGTATACAAAACATGGTTTATTTCGTTACGTAGGCTATTTATATTATCAACTTTACAAACATTCGTGCATATTTTTATTATCTGTAATTACATTAATTATTCGTTTTTGATGGTTGAAATCGTTGCAGATTGTCAATTATGTCCAAGTCTTAGTTTGTACCCACATAATATGTACAATGATGGTGGTACCAAATGTACATTTTAAATGAAGTTAATAATAAAATATAAGGTGAGTAGCGGGTAGATGTGCATAAAAATCGCGAACACACGGTCCGGTCGAGCGGCGTCGGCTAGTAAGCGAGCTATCGTCGAAGGAAATAGTGATGGGGGAGTCGATATCGATTGTAAGTTCGAGCATAGGACAAAGTGCATAATCTGGTTTTACCAATTGCTGATACTAGTATATTACTGCGGGTTGTAATATTGTAATGTTGTAATGTTGCGGGTTTTTATGTAAATAAAATTTACGCGAAATTTTTATTATGAAATCTTTTAGAAATGGATACTTAATATGGTTGTGGAGTCTTTTTAGGTTTGTGCGAAATGGTGTGTTATATGATAACTTTATAGCTTTATTTTGTATGACTTGAAGTTTGTTATACTTGGTATTGGCCATAGTATAGATGGGTTACTAATTACTAGTAATTACTTATTTTCTTTTTATTTATAATTTTATCTTACATACCACCACAAGATATAGCTTTTTATTATTATACTAGCTGTGCCTGCGACTTCGTTCGCGTGGATGACGAAACTTATCAATGAGTTTTTAACCACAAAATTAAGTTTGATTTTTATTGTTTATACTTTTCCGAGATAAAAACTACCCAGTATGGTGCCCAGGATAATAAAAAATAATTATACCAAGTTTCATCGTAATCGAATCGGTAGTTTTTGCGTGATACCTGAACAAACAGACAGACAGACAGACAAAAATTTTTTTTTCACACTTTTGTGTTCGGTGTCGGTCTAGTAACACCCCCCGCCATTAATTTTTTTGATATTTTCAATGTACAGAATTTTCACTTCTACAGATTTATTATAAGTATAGATTACAACTACGTGATGTTTCAATGTCATCTAGTTTAGGTAATATTTATTCTGAATCGCGACTAACAAAGTAATTTGGAATAGTGCCAGAGAATTGATAGACTCACCCCTATGCGCAGTAAGTGTATTTCGGAAGGTTGTGCCAGTGTGTGTCACATCATCACTGGCTCAATTTTGAGACAAGGGCTCATTTTGAACATGTTATTATTAGAGTCCGACCGAAACTGGTTTTCCGGCCGAAACCGAAACCGAATATTCGGCCGTGGCTTCAGTTTCGGCCGAAACCGAAACCAAAACTCATGTGGTCAATAGATACATCAGAGTATGTTTATTTGTTTGTTTGAACTCAAAGGAACTTCTGGTGCGAATTGAAAAAATCTTTTTGTGGTGTATAGTCCATTTATCGAGGAAGGCTTAAGGATATATAAAATCACGCTGCAACCAATAATAGCAAAGCAGGAGTAAAAAATATTGCAAAAACGGTTCGAGTTACCCAAAAAATATTTATGAAACAATTACTTCTCTTTAAATGTAGCGTTTAGTGAGTTTCACGAGCTGTTTTGTATGTTTTTTAACCTCTGTTTTCCTAAAGTGCGAGTAAAAATTATTCTAAATAAAAAGGATAAACAAGTCTGGATGAGCAGAGGACTGAAACAAAGCTGTAAAACAAAACGAACACTTAGATATAAATATTATAAAGATACTGTACTGTTTCTACAGGTTATGATGAAATTACAACAAAAGTTATTAAAGTATGTAAAGATGAAATCACTGGCATACTAACACATTTAATAAATTTGTCATTTTCTTGTGGTGTATTTCCGAAAGCGCTAAAATCATCAATTATTAAGCCTCTGTTTAAAAAAGGTGATCAATGTGACATTAATAATTATCGTCCGATTACCCTGATTCCCATAATATCCAAAGTATTTGAAAAGTGCATGTATAATCGAAAAATTAGCTTCTGCAACACATTTCACATAATCAGTGATGAACAACATGGCTTTCAAAAAGACAAATCGACTAGCTTAGCTATATTCTCCTCAGTCAAAGAATTAGTGACCAACTTAAATAAAAATTACCTTACTACAGGTTTGTTCTTCGATTTGTCAAAAGCATTCGACATGGTCTCACATCAAATACTAGTAGATAAGCTCCAGCACATAGGCATCAGAGGACGCGTATTGCGGTGGTTTTCGTCGTAATTAAGTAACAGACAACAATGCGTTACGGTTATGAAAATGAATCATAATAGGGAAATGGTACCGTACTTCTCTCAATATAGCTATAATAGATGCGGCGTTCCTCAAGGTAGCGTGCTAGGTCCAGTGTTATTCCTGCTCTATATCAATAATATAGTATCGATAACGGACCACAAAACCATCTTATTCGCAGATGACATATCTATTATTGTAAAATCTGATAAAAAACATAACACTATAAATGACCATGAAAATGAAATTAATAATACAATAGCCAAAGTAATTAATTGGCTTGACAAAAATAATTTAACAGTTAATCTAAATAAATCCGTTTTTATACAATTCAATAAATCTTATAACAGTAATTTTAATATCAACCTAAATATCCCAAAACTAAATGAAGGTACACATACAAAATTTTTAGGTGTTACCGTCGATGAAAATCTAAATGGAAAGCTCACGTGGAACAGGTTTCTAATAAGATAAATAGATTTGTAAACGCGCTCCGATAGATCAAAAACGGGTACATATTAGAATATCGAAAATTAAAATATCTACGGTTAACATATCGACGTTCAAAACATCGAAAATGTGAATATCGAGTATATCATAATATCGATAATTGTTATACCTAGGCTCAAAAAGTCGAAAATTGAAATGCCGACTGATGAAAATATCTAATGATTAAAAATATCGATACTCATTATACCTAAGTTCAAAATGTCAACATTCAATTCATCGAAGTTCATTATATTTATTTTTAAAATACCTACTCGTTAAAATATCGAATAAATTTTCATTATGTGGTATTATGAGAGTACAGATTCAGTATGTTGTGTTATAAAAGTTTGTGACAGAACCGAATCGCTGCAAAACCGACCCCACGTAGTCTTGTCTGCCCTACCCCTAGAGTGTAATTTAGAGTCGCGTAGGCGCGGAGGGGCGAGGCGGCCCGCGGGCTGAGGAGCAAGCGGCTGCGAGCGAGCCGCCGCGGCTGAGGCTGGCCGGTGAAGCCGGCCAGCGAGCCGAAGCTGTGGTGGTGAGCGAAAGCCGTTTGCGACGATTAGCACGCGTGGGACCGCCGGAGGCCCACAGCGCCGGAGCCGTGACAGAAACCTGCATGTTGCACGCTTGCTTGCATGCCTGATGTTTGCTTGTTTACATGTTGCATGCTTGCTGCATACATGGCATATGCTTGTGCAAAGTACATAATAATGAGATATCGATATTTAGAACGTTCGATACAGTGTACTTCGATATTTAGGACGTTCGATACTTGGTACTTTCGATATTTAGATATTTCGATGTCACTTTTGTAGATTATTCGATTTTAGATATTTTGGTCGTGGGTTATTTAACAATTCGACATTATAAACTTTCGATATTTTAATTTTCGATTATATGGTCATTCGATATTTTAATTTTCGATGTTTTGAACATTGATATTTTAACCGTAGATATTTTAATTTTCGATATTCAAATATGTACCCTCAAAAACGTAACAAATTTAAAAACGGCAATATCCTGTTACCATGCTTATGTAGAATCAATGTTACGCTACGGGCTTATTATGTGGGGCAATAGTACTGATCAAAACAAAGCTTTTGTCGCACAAAATAAATGTATTAAAGCCATGTGGATGGGAATACAACCTGATGAATCATGTCGTCCGATATTCAAAGAGCTTGGTTTGTTGCCGCTGTCTTCTCTCTACATTTATGAAATTTGTATGTTTGTAATGAAACATAAAAAATTGTTTATAATAGCAGACGACGTAAATCCGAGGAGTAGACGAGATCCACTCAGAGTATTGCTTAATGACGTTGCAAGGCTGACTAAATTTAATAAAAGCTGTCTAGTAAAGTGTGTACGTATATTTAATAAGATACCTTGTCACATAAAAATGTTAAATGTCCGTTCGTTTAAAACACAACTATATTAATGGCTTAAAAATTTTAATTTTTACAGTGTTCAAGATTTTATTGATAGGACAGGATAAAATTGTCCATACCTAAATATTATTCTTTAAAATTGCATGCTATGTTAAGCAAAACATGTGTAACATATTTCTACAATTGTAACACCTTTTTATACCATGTTTTATGCAAATAAATACATTTATTATTACATTTATTATTAATAAACTAAAAAATGTCCGCGACAGTATATGTCTATCTTTTAAGATTGACTCGCTATAATCTTTTTTAAGGTAATCAATTTTGGTCGAAATTAATGCATTATTGCCAATTATTTTCTAGTTTTATATCATCAGAAATATTTAATTATTTTTTTTAACTTCTTAATCGCGATCATAATAACAGAAATTGACACGGACGAAGTCGCGGGAACAAATAGTTTAACTATATAAATCATTCAAGTACAGAAACGAAACAAAAACTTACATAAAATGAGTTCCATCAAAATATAACCTCTAAAAAAATGTTTGCGTCGGGCGATAACGCACTAAGTTGTGTTGCTACAGAGTAACGTCAGCTAACGTCCGCCAAAGCGTTGCCGCGAGAAACGAAGTTAGGCGAGCGTGCACGACAACTTCCGAAATCAGTTTCGGTTTCGGCAAAAGTTTCGGCCAATTTTGGCCGAAACCTAAACTGCCGCTGAAACATGATTATTGGCCGAAACTCGGCCGAAACCGAAACCGATATTTCAGTCGGACAAATATCGATGGGTCCTATGTATAAGGGCTAAAAATCACAATTTGGACATTTTATGGAAAATGCGTCTTATCAATCTGGTTCATAACGTAAGGTTAAATAAAAAATCTTCATTTTTTGCACGGAGATAGTTTTATAGCGTGATATTTAAACGTAAAAAAAAATATAATTAAAAAAAATTAAAAAACATTCCTGCCATGTCAAAAAAAACTAAAAACAAGTCAAATATTTGCAGTCGGGGTCGGTTACTTGAAACAATTCATTACAGGTCCCCCGACTGCAAATATTTGACTTGTTTTTAATTTTTTTTGACATGGCAGGCGTGTTTTTTAATTTTTTTAATCATTATTTTTTTTTTTAATGCCTTTTATTGAACACTAAAAAAAAAACATGACACAACACAAAAAAAAATATCGTTCGGAACCCTTTGCAGGCGATTTCGACTCACACTTGACCATTTTTTAATGTCGACATAGTCTATGTCACTCGGGATAACTCAAAGATTCTAATGATACCACAAACATTGAAATCGGTCAAGCCTTTTAGAAGTTATGGTGGAATAAAGAAACTCACAAACATACATAAATACATACATACATGAACCCTGAAAACATAACACTCCTTTTTGGGCAGTCGTGTAAAAAAAAAATCGTTCGGAACCCTTTGCAGGCGATTTCGACTCACACTTGACCATTTTTTAATGTCCACATAGCCTATGTCACTCGGGATAACTCAAAGCTTCTAATGATACCACAAACATTAAAATCGGTCAACCCTTTTAGAAGTTATGGTGGAATAAAGAAACTCACAAACATACATACATACATACATGAAACCTGAAAACATAACACTCCTTTTTGGGCAGTCGTGTAAAAAGGCCAATATGACAATTGGCCGTTATACGCTTCAAACTCAAATTACTTTTAGTTCGTCTGCAAATACTTACATTTACAATTCTTTAAATATTTAGATTTTTTACTCATACATTTTATTTTAATAAAAACAACGCTTATTACTAACTGTTTTCTATTAAAAATATCTAGGGGGTTTTAATAAATATGTCACATTGTGACGCAGTTTGGCGTAAAATAAATGCAACAGAAACTTCGTGACATTTTCAGGCGCTGCAAACATGAACATTCACCTATTATTCCAGTGCGTGAAAATATTGTTTACACATCTTCATTTTTGCTTTCCTACCGCCCATTGTACCTTACCGTACCACCTTCATGATTTTGTATGTTTGTTTAATCTGAAGAACAATAAAGAGTATTCATTCATTGATTTGAATCCTTATTTACAAATACAAAAAGTTCCCTAAATATAATTCAATGTATTGTACCTAAGAATCTCATTGCTTTGAAATATGGTATTCAAATCCTTGGAAATCAGACATAACGGAGAAATCTCTAGACTAAACTGGAGACCACAAAATCTTAAATAAGTTTTGTACCACGCCTAATATGAAAACTGAAGATGGCCATATTGTGCTATATGCATGAATGGATTGCTTATTTTGGTACATTAAAATCGTGGCTATTTTTATAACAGGGTGTCTATTTAAAATGTATACATTTAGCGATAGATAGCTATTAGGTAAAAAGTTTTGGCTTGCAGTATGGCAAGCGTGCAGTCGGGTCGGCGGCTGGGGGGTGGGTGGTCGGTGGGGTGAGGCCAGACGGCGAATGAACTGCAGAAAGGGTTAACGTTCGCTTCCCCTGCAGCGCCGCCTGCGCTCGCCCGCCCACGGTCTGTGCCACTGATACTTACCTATGGCCGCAGAATGCCTGCCTAGCTTTAACTGAAACATTACACATTATGAAAATATTTTAAACCCGGTGAAGGAATCATTTACATCGAAATTAGCAAGGAGTTTACATGAACATAGAGATGCTGTATTTGATGATGGTTGGAAATTGGTAATTGCCGGTCAAAAAATACAATGTATAAGGGTAATACATTGTATTATTGGATCTGGAAGGTTCCAGTAGTGTAATTAATACGGGTATGCATCGGCAGCTAACTTCTATAAGTTACATTCGGATTACATACATACATACATGTAGATTAAAGACCAGCTAACGTACATCATTATGTTTTATGATCTCTGAGGATTACGCGAATAATACCTAATAGCTAAAATAAAACTATTTACTGTTATGACGGATTCTATGGTGCATGGTGGTTTATGACATATTTTTAATTTATATCCTTGCTTTGGGATTCCTTCCAAAGATAATTTGCTTACGTTTTGACTGGCTAGTGGGTATCCATATGTTGAAGGTTGTATCAATCTTTTATAAGTATATAAAACGAATTAGATAGTTACACCACTTATAATAATAATATTCCGGGATAACTCACACACGGTCATCTGATCCCAAGCTAAGCAGAGCTTGTGTTATGGTAACCAGACAACTGATAAACAAACTTATATATTTATAAATACATAAATATTATACATAGATAAATTCCACCCAGACACAGAACAAATGATCATGCTCATCACACAACATTTGCCCTGGGTGGGAATCGAACCCACGACCTCCGGTATAGCAGTCAGGGTCACTAACCACTAGACCAACAGGCCCGTCACTTATAACAATAGGATTGGATTTGTTTCCTGTCCCGAATGATCCTAAATTTTGAATATCTATCAAAATTTAGGATTTTTCAACTTCTTACTCGGGTGAGATTGCGTTGCATAGCTAGTATCAAATAAATAAATTATCATTCATACAACTTACATTTATTCTCTAAATGAGATTGTGAAAGTGTAAAAATGTACCTATAAATACTATAGAATATTAGAATAGTTTTTCAACTAAGAGAATCCTTGCTAATGCGACGTTTTAATCATTGCTAAATTTATAGTCTACCCATGATCACTATAAATGTAAAAAAAATACTTTAAAGTTTGTAAGTATGTACATTATGTACTGTTTGTTAAGTGAAATGGTTTACGAGGTATATTTTTTAAGTTGTTTTGTTTTAAAACCAAACCTTAAAAACGAATCTAAATGAAATGTATACAGAATTCATTTATTATATCCATTAAAACAAAGTATTTTAATGTTAACATATTTATATGTCCGGAGGTAAATCCAATACGGATTAATAAACTCATCCTCTTGGGCTAAAGAAAATCGAGCGTCGGATTATTACGAGACGGATTTTTCAGTCACAATAAGTCTACCCACCTTACAATTCGTTCAGAGCAACTCTAAGTAATATCTAGATAAGTAATCATAATTGATTAATGTTTCTGTTTTTAGGGTTCCGTACCCAAAGGGTAAAACGGGACCCTATTACTAAGACTCCGCTGTCTGTCTGTCCGTCTGTCTGTCTCCAGGCTGTATCTCATAAACCGTGATAGCTAGAAAGCTGAAAATTTCACAAATGATGTATTTCCGTTGCCGCTATAACAACAAATACTATAAACCACATAAAATGAATATTTAAGGGGGGCTCTCATACGACGGTGGTAAAGAACCCTTTTTTTTTTTTTTTTTTTTTTTTTTTTTGTAGAGATCTTTGCAGTTAGCCTGAGCGCAGGCTTTGACTGCTTCACCGGACTTTTGGCGAGGACCTTAAGGCCTCCAGCCAGAGCAATAGGAAAAACTAACTACGTCAGCAACGTCCACTAAGGGCACCCCCTGCGGGGTTCGGACCTCGACTTAGTGCGTTGCTAACAATCTTAATAAAGGAAAACAACAAGGGATGGCTGGATCTAAGTTTTTATTATTTAGGGACATATTTTTATTGCTAGTTTGGCCGGCTCGGGCCAGCTTGGTCTAGGGACGGGAGGATAACATTTACGTTACTATTATTTATAATACGCGACGGGCCTCGCCGGCGAGGACGTAATATACGGCGGTTGTGTTGTGTAATGCTACTGCTAGCTAAATCGAATGCTCCTTGGAGAAGCGTTGTTTTATCGTCAGGGTAGGAGAGAGTATGTCTGGGGCGTTTAATCTTAGATATTACGGAAGGTACGTATCGCGCGGCCGCTACGATTAGCGGGTTACGGTGGCTTTCGGAGGAGTCGAAGAATCGGATCGCGGCGCGTTTCATGAACTGCTTGATTGTTGGCAGCTTTAAGTCACAGTGCAACTGCAAGTTACGGACGTAACCTGGAGCGCCTGTGGCTCTACGCATGAAACGGTTTTGCAGAGTTTGCATTCGTTTGAGTCGATAATCGGGTACGTGAGAGAATACGACGCTGCCGTAAGTCATGATAGGTCTCACACACGCAGTATAAATTCTCATCTTACAATTAAGAGAGAGTTTACTGCGCTTGTTCAACATACAATGAAGTCGGCCGAGAGCGAAGGCGGCTCGCGCGCGTGCCGCTTTAATATGAGCTATGAAGGTAAGTTTCCGATCAAGGATTACACCCAGGTATTTGGCTTGCTGCTCCCAAGGGATAGGCTTGCCGAAGAGGGTTATAGGTGGAGGGGGAACAGGAGGCTGCCGTTTCTTGCTAAAGAGCACGGCTGCGCTCTTGGTAGGGTTGACTTCGATTCTCCATTTCGTGAACCACTTCCCGAGGGTCGTGACCGCGGTCTGGAGAGTTCGACCTATCGCTAAGGGGCTGGTGCCTGAATAATAGATGGCCGTATCGTCGGCGTACATAGCTACTTGGGGTTTGCCACCGCGAGGAATGTCGCTAGCGTATAGCGTGAAGAGGAGTGGAGAGAGTACGGAGCCTTGAGGGACTCCGGCGCGGATCGGGTGAGGGGAAGAGAGTGTGCCCTCAACGCGATAGCGAAAGGACCGATTCGACAAAAAGTTTTGGATGATAAGCACGAGACGATCTGGTGTAGTGGTAAGCAAGTACCTATTACTGTACATGTGTATGTAGCCTTAATTATATTGTTTTATATCATAATAAACGCAGTCATGTACCATCTCTCGTGTGTTTAACTCGTCTCCCTAACACCCGCCGTATACCCTGCCATCGGAATCCGACACGCGTTAACCGAATAAGAAACGCGTTACCATATTTGGTAAGGAACTTTGCTCTGAATAAATCACATGTTCCAAGTGGATTAGCAAAATGAGTTCGATAATACTGCATAGAAAGTTAGACGTGTGTACTGTGAATAAAGGTTACGAAACTATACACAATGGGTAAGCAGCAATCTAAAGAAGAAACAATAATTGTCCAGAACGCTGCGGCTGGTGATAACCAGTCTACTGTGGAGGAATTTCGATTCCATCTTTCGACTACAAACATTTTGCTGTCCATCATTGTGCTCGTCATTCTCCTGGGGATTTTATACCTTTTATATCGAGGATACAAGAGATGTCATGTGCGATGGATGACAACGGAAATTAATCGCATTTCTCTAAGGAGATCACTGTTTCGTAGAGAGCTGCCGTCAACTGTCAATGCTGAGGATCAACCGAAGGTGCATACCAGCAACTGCAATGCCTGCAGTGCCTAGCGGAGTACCAAAGTGCGTAAAATGGTAAAATCAGTGAAATGTAATCAGTGAAATCAGTGTGTACAAAGTGTATTTCGTAATCTACAGGCGCAACGTATTTTGCTACTTATTTAACTTACAATTAATTTGGCGAAGAATGCATAGACTTACCATATCGGGATAATTTATTATGATTGGACTTTGGACTGATTAGAATGAATTTTATTAAGTGTCTATGTTCGATAATATAATGAATATTAACAGGTACTGGATTCTAATCTACGTTTGGTGACAAGGTATGGCTTTTATTTTGGAACAATTGTATGATGATTTAAAGGCAGTTAGAACATATTTAATTAAGATTGGACCTAAACGACGTCAGGGATCAGTTTTGCAAAATAAGTTACGTGAAGTTGAAAATATATTTCAACAATATTCTAGTTGGTTAATTGATTTAGATAAAGAGATTAAGGAAGAAAAAATAAAAGCTATTGACGTTCAATTAATTAAACAATCTTGTAAAAATTTTGAGTCATTGTATAAGGAAGTTTTAGCATTGTGTCAACCGGTTGAAAGTGTAATTGAAATTAACATGGATACTTTTAATTTAAAAACGGCTTTGTCTTTAATTCCGGTTATGTCCAATGACGACACCAGTGTCAAACAACTTATCGATAATATTCAATACTATGATTCTCTACTCCAGAAGGCAGAATGTAAACAACATTTAATAAATTTTGTATTAAGAAGCAGATTATCTCAAGTCGCTAAATTAAAACTGAAATCTGAATATACTAGTGTATGTGATTTAGTAACTGATATGAGAAGTGAACTTTTGCCAAAAAAGGCTCCAGCTGCAATTCAAAATAAATTATTTAATATTAAACAAGAGCAGTTGTCGATTTCGGACTACGGAAAGGAAGTCACCGAATTATTTGTAGACCTTACAATTTCACAAGCCAACGGAAATACAGAGTCTTATAATATTTTGAAACCTCTGAATGAAAAATATGCGATAAAGCAGTTTTCGGATGGCTTGCGAAATAAGCGTCTGAGTACCATAATCACAGCTAGGAACTATACGTCACTAAAAGATGCAATACAGGCCGCCCAAGATGAGGAGGGTCCTGTAGCATCGACGTCAGGAGAAATAATGGGTCTGACGAATAATCAAACATATAATTCCAGGTATTTTCGTAATAATTACAGAGGTTCACGTGGAAGATATAACAAGAGATGGCCGTCAGATGGTAATAGAAACTCTAATTATTCTGAATATCAACGACAAGGATGTGTGGACCAGCCCGGGTACCGAGGCCAAAGACCTCGCGGACAGCAGAACAAAGGTAGGTTCTTTTATAGAAATCGCGGAAACCAAGGGATAAGCGACCATAACATAAATGCCATAAATGAACATCAAAATTCTAATTCTGAGTCGGAAGAAAAATTAGACACATTTTTTCGTGACTAATAAGGAAAATTCAATTTTAGCAAGCCATAACAGTAATTGTTTTATTAATTTAGTTATATCGTCGAACAACAAATCTTTTACTTTCCTTGTAGATTCGGGGGCCTCTCTGTCAGCCCTAAAATATAAACACGTCGTCGGTTTACACATTCCTTTCCATAAGGAGACAGTAATTATAAACGGGCTCGGAGGCAAAGTCCAAACCATCGGATATGTTTACTTGCCTTTAACTTTAGGAGATGAAGTCATCAGTCACAAGTTTTATGTTTTTGATACCTTACCAATTATGGCCAACGGAATTCTGGGACGTGATTTTCTTAATAGATTTGGAGTAATCTTAAACTTTAATAATAGTATTTTAACACTGAAAACCATGACAAATAAACAAGTTTGTTTGCCCATTACTGATAATTATCATCTTATTGACATTCCGCCACGATGCGAATCTATTCATTATATCCAAACAGATCTTCAAGAAGATTGTGTCGTGTGTTCAGCCGAAATACAAAATGGTTTATTTTTAGCAAGTTCTATAGCGACGCCTGTAAAAGGAATGATACCAATAAAAATATTGAACGTCACAGAGCAGAATATTGCGCTATCCGATTTTAAACCGACTATTAATAAACTACGTGATTTTAGTGTTTGCGTTTTTGACAAAACTACAAAAAATTCAGATAGAGTAAAGCAACTATTTTCTTTGTTAAAACTCGAGAAGTTAAATGATGAGGAACAATTAAGTATAAAAAATATCTGTGCTAAATACGCGGACATTTTTTATTTACCTGGAGATAGTCTAAGCACTACAGATATTTATACTCACAATATTACCTTGAAGGCTAATGTGAACCCAGTGTTCTCAAAACAATACAGATTACCTTTCAGTCAGAAGCCTATAATTAAACAGCAAATAGATAAAATGTTAAAAGAAGGCATAATAGAACCATGCCAAAGCGACTGGTCAAGTCCTATATTATTAGTCCCAAAAAAGGGTGACGAAAAGGGAGAGAAAAAATGGCGTTTAGTGGTAGATTACCGCAAATTAAACAATTGTATTGAGGATGACAAATATCCTCTCCCTGACATAACTGAAATTTTAGAGTCTTTATCAGGTAGCATCTATTTTACCCATCTAGATTTACACCAAGGTTACTATAATGTAAACTTAGATAAAACAAGTAGGAAATTCACTGCATTCTGTTCAGGTCAATTTCAAATGACCAGAATACCGATGGGGCTTAAAACAAGCCCTAGCTCATTCTCCCGTATGATGAATTTAGCAATGTCAGGATTAAATACTGAGAAGTGTTTAATATACCTTGATGACTTAATTGTATTTGGACATAATTTAGAGACGCATAATAAAAATTTACTAAATGTATTTGAAAGACTAAAAAATGTTAATTTAAAATTAAACCCGTCTAAGTGTAGTTTCTTAAAAAAAGAAATATTATATTTGGGCCATCTAATTTCCAGTGAGGGAATTTTACCTGACCCCGAAAAAATTAATACTGTAAAAAACTACCCTTGTCCACAAAACGCAGATGAAGTGAAGAGGTTTGTTGCCTTTACAAATTATTACCGAAAATTCATACCAAAATTTGCTGAAATAGCTCAACCATTGAACCAACTTTGCAAAAAGAACAAATCTTTCCTCTGGACCCCACAATGTCAAGAATCATTTGAGGTTCTTAAAAAGTGTATGATTTCGCCACCTATTTTGCAATATCCAGATTTTTGTCCTCAAAACTATTTTATACTGCAGACCGATGCATCTAATAAAGCCGTAGGAGCAATATTATCTAATAAAAACGGTAAACCAGTAGCTTTTGCCAGTAGAACTCTCAATAAAGCCGAATCAAACTGCCCAGTTATTGAAAAAGAATTATTAGCAATCGTTTGGGCGGTAAAACATTTTCGTCCATATCTATATGGCCAACATTTCAAAGTTAAAACTGATCACAAACCTCTGATATATCTGTTTAGTATGAAAGACCCATCTAGTAGGCTTATGAAATTTAGACTTTTGTTAGAAGAATACAGTTTTGATGTAGAATACGTTAAAGGTTCAGACAACGTCGCTGCGGATGCACTGTCACGAATCTGTATAAGCTCTGCAGAATTAAAAAACATGCATGAAAATTGTATTAACGTAATGACACGGGCCCAAATAAGGAAATTAAATAATAATGACCCTTTGACAACAACTACTATGGACACAGAATCTATCGTACTACCAAAAGTAGTGAGTACACAGATTAAACCGTCAAAATCTGTTGAATTACAAATGACAAATGCAAAAAATCTTAGTAAGATGAGAAAAAATTGCGAAATAGAAAGAGAAAGTAAAACTTTGTGTTATGTTCCTAGTAAAAATACTATTTTTATTAAGTATCTGGACTCTGAATCGCAAGTAACGCGATGCGAATTTGTGAGAGAGCTAGATAAGTTATGTGAATATATAAATGTGCAAGAAGTATGTATAGTTAAAAGAAATGATAACAAACTGTTCATTAAAAAATTAATTGAAGAGGTAAAAAATAACATTAATAGATCAGGGCCACGAATATGCGTGGTAAGTAATGTAGAAACGATAACTAATAATGATGATAAAAAAGTGATTTTAAATGATTTCCATCTTCTGCCTAGCAGTGGTCATGCAGGCATGAGAAGGATGTATAATAATATCAAAAAATATTATTATTGGCCAGGCTTGGACAATGATGTCAGAGAATTTGTTAGGCGTTGTGATAAGTGCCAACGGCAGAAACATTCGACACCGGTAAAACAACCAATGATTATTACAACTACGGCAAGTACTGCATTTGAAAAAGTTTTTCTAGACCTAGTAGGGCCACTAGATACGGATAATAACAACTATTCATACATTTTAACAATGCAATGTGAACTAACCAAGTACGTACAAGCTTACCCCTTAGTTTCTAAAAAAGCGCAAGAAGTAGCAAACACTTTTGTTACTAATTTTATTCTAAGGTATGGGGTACCAAAGGAGATCGCCACTGACCAAGGAAAAGAATTCATGGCGGCAACATTCCAGGAGGTATGTAAATTATTACAAATTAAGCAGCTTAACTCTACCGCCTACCATCATCAGTCCATAGGTGCGCTGGAAGTAACTCATAAGCATTTAAAGTCGTTTCTTCGTATTCAAACCGACAACCACCCTGAGACCTGGAGTAGTTGGCTTCCTTTCTGGTCTTTTGCATTTAATACGACAGTTCACTCAGAAACTCAATTTACTCCATATGAGCTAGTATTTGGCAAAACATGTTCACTTCCAAGCAATTTGACTAAGGATGTAGATCCCCTTTATAACTATGATTATTACCCATCTGAGCTCAAATATCGTTTACAATTAGCACATAAAACGGCTAGAGATAATCTGTTACAAGCTAAGAAAAAGAGAAAACTTAAATATGACTCGTACATAAATCCTGTTAGTTACAAGCCAAATGACTTAGTTTTAGTAAAAAGCGAAATAGGTAATAAGTTGGATCCCATATTTTTAGGTCCATACAAAGTTATTAGGGATCTATCGCCAAACGTAGAGGTTAATAAAAATGGTAAAAATGTGTTAATCCATAAAAACCGCACGAAATTATATTACAAATAAAAAAAAAAAAAAAAAACAAAAGTTGTGCTTCATTATTTTATATTTCTCAATGTCTCGTATAAACGTATTACAGTAATATTTTAATCGTGTAATCATATTGTGTATTATATGTTATGTAGGAGCTGTTTGTTTAAAAAAAAAAAAAAAATGTGTGTAATGTAATCATGTAATTTAAATATATTTTAAAAATGTAATCATATGTAATCAAATCATTTATCATTATGTAAAAAAAAAAAACTACAAAAGGTATGTACCTATTGTTATTTTTTTTTTTTTTCCTTTGGTGGGAAGGTGTAGTGGTAAGCAAGTACCTATTACTGTACATGTGTATGTAGCCTTAATTATATTGTTTTATATCATAATAAACGCAGTCATGTACCATCTCTCGTGTGTTTAACTCGTCTCCCTAACACCCGCCGTATACTGGCACCTCGAGTTGGTATAGCTTGAAGATCAAGCCATTGTGCCAGACCTTGTCGAAGGCCTTTGCTATATCGAAGAAGAGCACGCCAGTGAGCCTTCCACGCTGAAAACCAGCGCTTATATGCTCGACTATGCGGTGGACTTGTTGGACGCACGAGTGTTGGGTTCTAAAACCGAACTGCTCGTCTGGTATGAGACTCCTGGACTCGGCATAGTCCATAAGACGGGAATAAATAATTCGCTCGTATAGCTTCCCAAGAACCTTGAGTAAGCTAATGGGGCGATAACTAGTAGGCTCAGACTTTGGTTTACCGGGTTTGTGGATGCCGATGACTATCGCCTCTTTCCACTTATGTGGGAATAGATTGTTTCCTAATGCTGCATTGAAGATGCCTGTTAAGAGAATTACTAAAGCTGGGGGGAAGAGTTTAATCACCTTATTGGTGAGACCGTCTGAACCTGGGGCTTTACGTGGATGCAGTTCCTTGATCAAAGAACGTACCTCGTCTACTGTTACCGGCGCGAGTGGGTGTTCCGGATCCTCAGAAGGAGGGAGCGAGGCCTTACGTTCGACTTCAGCGTCAGCTCTGGCGAGGTGAGCTTGATCGACCGGAAGGTCGCTAGGCGTACACTGGACCTCTAAGCTGTCGGCTAGGCATTCCGCTTTCTCGTCGTCTTCGAAGGCAGGGCTCTGATTCGGACGGTTCAGCGGGGGCATAGTAACTTCGGTGCAACTACGTAGTTTACGTTGGAGATTCCAAAACGCGTGATGATTGGGCTCTAATTGATCGAGAAACTTATCCCAGCGTTCCTCACGCAATTTCCTTATGCGTTTCCTAAAAGCACGCTGTAGAGAGCGCATGCGGACGCGATTGGAGTCGCAGGGATAAGCGTCATAGGCGCGTATAGCCGCGTTCTTCTCCGTCAGTAGGGCACGGGCGTCGTCCGGAAGGAGCCAGCGAGCGTCTTCTGTCACCGGTACCGACCGTGAACACTCGTTCACCAGGGACTGCACGTGCTCAGTGAGGGAGTCGATCGCGCCTATAGCGTCTGTCGCGGATTCCACGTGGTCTGGGATTGAATCGAGATGCGCGGATTGGACTGACTTAAAGCGGGTCCTAAGCTTCGTCCAGTTCGTAACTATCTTGGTGGGGATGGGCTGACCAGCGTCTGGGGGACCTACACGCGGACCGAAAGACATGATCACTGGTCGATGGTCAGAATCTAATTCCTGAATAACTTCAATGGACCGAAGCGCTAGGTTGACGTTTTTAAGCAAAGCTATATCTAAGATGTCGGGGCGGTGATTTACGTTAGCGGGAAAGTGCGTAGGATTCATCGGCGCGATGATGTCAAAGTTTAACTCGGAGCTAAGAAGGTCTAGGTGTCTACCGCGGATGTTACGAGTGTGGCTATTCCACGCTTCGTGTTTTGCATTCAGGTCTCCCGCCAGAAGGACGGAGTCGCCGAGAGCAAGAAGAGCTTGCAGGTCAGGTCGTAAGTCGACCCCCTGAGGTGACGGAGGGATATAAACTGAGACTAAGAACAAAGGTCTATGACCGGTCATGCCTAGCCTACAGACAGAGGCTTCAATGTGCGACAGCGTAGGTGGGTCCATCGGAACACAGTACAGTGACCTTTTGAAGTAAATGAGCGTGCCGCCGCCTGCGGCTCTGATACGATCGTTACGGACTAGGTTATAATTCGCGATTCGCGGGTTTCTATGAGACGGTTTAAGAAAGGTCTCCTGTACAAGAAAAACGTCGAGTTGGTGGTCGCGGAGAAACGTTGCGATTTCATCGCGTTTATTACGGTACGGAACCCTTCGTGCGCGAGTCCGACTCGCACTTGGCCAGTTTTTTTATTTATTTATTCACCAACATTACACATTTAAAGTGTAAACCATAGCGATGCCAGGAGTATTAATCTTATGATCACATGAACTTATAAATACTTCAAACCAGAACCTTCCTTCAAAATCATAAATACCTAAGTATCATAGTGAAAAAGAAAATTTTGAGATGTGAATTATCGGTATAAACCACATTGATGTTGATATCACCCGGGTAAAATGAGAAAATAATCTGGTTAATGTTTGTTCAGCCCGGGGATCGAACCTGTAGTAGGTAGCGCAGTTGTTGGCACGGCATACTACATATTCAATTCAATTCTGTGCTATCGTGCAGTCAAAATTAGAAATACGTAACACTTACTATAAAATTGAATGAAATCAACTCCAGAATAAAACCCGAAACTCTGCTTTATTCAATATTTCAATGTGCGAGCCGCAGCGCCATCTATACGTAAGGACAAAATATTCCAATCTATAAGTATAGGTGTAACACGCCTATATAGTTCCCGCTGTGGCAGCCAGATGCCGTAACGAGTCCTCATGTATTGATTTCCAATCAACTAAATATTACATCTACAAATATATAAATATACAATAGTACATCTGTACATAGTATCTTTATAATATTTTTTCATCATCAGTATTTTTCGAGGAGGGTTTAATCTTAACAAATTTGAATAAATTTCGGAAACGTAAATTGTACAACAAGGAAGGTCAACGAAGCTTTAATTACATTAATTCAAAATAAGCAGTTGTTTATTTTCAAATTAAAATCAACCCAAATTCCTTATTTAATAAATTACTGTAAAATAATTATTTACTTTTTCATTATCGACCTTAATTTGCCTGTTGTTGATTAATATATCCTAATATCCTGGGACAACTCACACACGGTCATCTGATCCCAAGCTAAGCAGAGCTTGTGTTATGGTAACCAGAAAACTGATAAACATACTTATATATTTCTAAATACATACATATTATAGATAAATTACACCCAGACACAGAAAAAATGATCGTGCTCATCACACAAACATTTGTCCTGGGTGGGAATCGAACCCACGACCTCTGGTATAGCAGTCAGGGTCACTAACCACTAGACCAACAGGCCCGTCAATTGCAGGCTATCTCACGACTTGCCTCCCTCGTGTCTCGTAAGTCTCATTTGTCTTTTCTCTGCGGTTTTATTAATAAGCCAAGGTAACAGGAAATAAATTGCAATAAATATAATATTGGACTTTCTGGAGATAGAATAATAATAATAATAAAAATAATAATATTCCGGGACAACCTCGAAAAACATTCTACACGTGCAGTCTGTGGATCAACTTTACGTGGCGGGCTTACAATGCCCTGCGTGTTTAGTTCAATGACGCTCTAAGGGCAGTGTTGGAGAAACCCAGGTACTGCAGTGCTTCCGAAATGTTTGCGGGAGCTTCAATCGATGATTTCTTCTCCATCATCAGGAAAAGAACCGCATCGATGATGAGCAGGGTCCGTGGTAGCACCAACACTGTCCTCAGAACGTTAGCGTGCGAAATAAACGGTCCGTTTACTGTTTACTGGGCGAGTGTTCACTTACTCAGAAATAGGAAATATACTGTTATAGACCTACTGATCTTGATTTTGTACTAACAAATTACTAACACACTGTTATTTGTATTTTATGTGTTCTACTAACAACCCTAGATACTAACGTTTTATTTGTTAAAAATGTATGGACCTATGTCTGAAATAAAGATATGTTATTATTATTTAAGGTTTTGTAATTTTTCTTTCCGTTATAATAATATTCAGACTGATGAATCTTAAAAAAAACAATTTCTTCCAAAACGATTCAGCCGTTCTCAATAATAATATAATTGCTTTCTTACCAAATTCAGGTAATGCTAAATACCTGTGTTCTATGTAGATCTATTGTAGTACCTCAACATATCATGTACTTACACTACTTGATTAGAATTATAATCAATTATGTTTACATCATCTAATTTCCGGTTTTGTTGTTGCACGACACATCACATTGTGCTCAACGTAAAATAAATATAATCGGTTTCGTACTAGGAATATTGAAAAAAAAAACTGTAAAAAAAGTATTTTACAACTCCGCAATGTTTATCCATCAATTAGTGAAATCAAGCAACCATGGTCAAGTTTGTGTACCAAAAGTCAAAACAGACAGTAAAACAAAATACGCTTTTTGTACCAAACCTGAAATCGAAACCCATATGAAGGTTTTCACACTCATAGTAATAATCTGTATTTGTTACACGTGTGTCTTATTTTTTCCGCATGAACATACGGCGATCTAAACAGTTATGTATAACAAAGAGCTTAATATAAATTAAAACGGTCCCAGTGTAAGGTCACATTGTAGCAAAACATCATCAAACTTTTTACGACAGCTCCCAAGGTAATAGTAATTAGAATTCTCGGCAACCATTAAGAACAATTAAGGTATGTTTGTTTATATGTGTTATATATATAAGGACCATAGCCGTTACTATATACCTACCGATTAATAGCGATTAACTACTTGTATATTATTTAGTTTGTAAAGTTTAATTCCAAGTTTCTAGACTTTCTTTAAAACTGATCTTACAAAACCCTTCTGTTGCACTTGTCTGAGTGCAGCAGAAGGGTTTTGCCGTAATAGTTACTTACTATAAATAACTTCGAAATCAATATAACTAAAAATCGAATACTTAGACATTGTGTTACAGATATATGACGCTGTTATTAGGCAGAAGCAAGGTTTACGAGGTCGCTACTGGGACCTCTGGACGTGGTACGCTCAAAACAGAAGCAAAATCAGGGTTTTACCGAATAGCGGCTGATTTCAGGCTGAAATGATAATTTGATTTTGTTTAAAGTTTTCTCTGAAAAGTGTCTTTGAGCAGAATCATTTTCTTAATAGCAAAATGTCGAAGCATGCTCAGAACGATCGATGAAGTGTACAAATGAAAAGAAGACGACTCTATCTTTTGCCATGATCAAAATATAAGTACTCATAATTCTAAGGTCATGGTGTTTTCAGCACTCAAGGTTACTTGGTTATTAATTACAATGCTACAGCTCCAAGTCAATCCGCGGCGAAATTGATTATGCTGCTTTGATGAGTTTTGTTAGTTCGTAGCAGGATATGAGTGTCTACAAATATTCAGTCACATTTGATTTAACATACTGAGTCGAAGAACTACGTAATGTTTCACGTTTTAGGTATAAGCAACAGTTGAAATCTAAGCATAGTCAATGCATATCAGGATCTTGAGAGAAATATCATGAGTCGTAACGTTAACTTATTATGTGTGGCCTGAAACATTTGTCTAATAGTTACAGATATGATAAGTAACATGATTGCAGAATCACTTGCTTTTTCAACCATCAAATATGGCTACAGCAAGTAACGGTCTGTACATTATATAATGTAGGTGGATACATTAATAATAATAATCCATTTATTTCAGGCATCAAGGCCCATATAAATATATACAATACTATACTAGTTAATACAACTTAAAAATACTATAAATATATATAACATAATGAACTAATACATATTAATCAAACATTGTTTTGTTGTAAATATGAATATGCGGAAGTAGTTGCGAATAACCGTGTTTTCGCACCCCAGTAAATAATGGATACATATAATAGGCTCGTGGTACATAAGATGATCCTTTCATAACGGGGTCAGGGCACTATGTGACGGTGACAGCGCGTGCGCGTGTAAAGGTCAAGGTCAGGTGCCCTGGAAGATTTCCTCGGGGTCGTCGGCCGTGGCGCGTATTTTCAGAGCCCTGGTCCGGGACCCGCGACCTTCACCGCGTTATGACCCTAACATGGCACGTGTATTGCTTTGCGTAGGCGTTCACTTTATAGGCCTGTGTTGGCATTACCAATGTGTACCTATTTGGTAATATACTCTCCATTTACTTCTATCAGCCCTTCACGGCGATTTTACTCATATACAAAGAATTTTTATGATAAAATTTATGAAATCGTTTACTAACTCTTTACATCAGTCACATTCAATTTATGGATCATAGTCAGATGTATGCATGCTGACTGGTGAACAAACGTAAGGTTAAGCAACCAAGTTTGAGATGAGAGACCGATTGACCATCTATTGGCATTAAAAGCGGGTGTCTATGTGCTTGCCCGCTGCCAAATCAAAAAGGACGTGAGCACACACCAAACGAACATAAGCTTAAACAGTAATACCTGAAAATATGTCTTTTTGTCAGACGTATATAATATCCCTTTCCATGGACATAGAGACAGAGTCAATTATACCCATTTAAGATAATGTTATTAGATATTAATTACTCAATAGAATAAAAAGGAAATAAATTGCCTTTACTAGGTATTACATTTGATTGATAGACTAATGGTCTTCTGTCAACAGGGTGTGTGGTACGTTGTACCTATTACTAGTAAGCAATAATAAAATGTATGTGTTGCGATAACTATTGTTTTCATCACATTATAGAACGTAAGAAAACTTTGCTTGAATGAAACTAAAATACTTAGTATCATATCTATTTTTCGACCATTTTTTATCTATTTTTACTTTATCCGGAGTATATGTTAAGCACTGAAACAAACGAAAGTAATTTCAAACAACCTTTATTTTACATAACGGTTGATAGCAGATTGTGGTTTTAGATCCCGGCAAAAATTTTCAAGCTCAAAAGCGGCTAATTCGATAAAAACATGCTTTAAAACCGATTAAAGATTGCGGCAGATAGATATCTATAATAATAATAATAATAATATTCCGGGACAACTCACACACGGTTATCTGATCCTAAGCTAAGCAGAGCTTGTGTTATGGTAACCAGACAACTGATAAACATACTTATATATTTCTAAATACATACATATTATAGATACATTACACCCAGACAACCAGAACAAATGATCGTGCTCATCACACAAACATTTGTTCTGGGTGGGAATCGAACCCACGACCTCCGGTATAGCAGTCAGGGTCACTAACCACTAGACCAACAGGCCTGTCTCAATCATATCTGTTTAAGTCTCATTAAAACAATATAATAATACATACTTAACACTTGAGTAACAATGATATGCATTATAACTACGCGATAGCGTGGCTTTAATTAGGGGATCATACATAAGTGTTACACAAAAACATTGTTTTAATCACGCGTAAGGTTATCAGTTCTTGCAATTAAAGGACACGGACGGTTAAATGTATTAATAAAAACATATATAGATATTTATGACTTATACTTATGATTAGGGTGATATTTATCATGCACGTTATTCTTCACGTGTATATTATTTAAAGAGGGCGATATGGACATTTTGCTAGAATAACAGATAATAATATTTTAGCGGTCACGTTTTATTTTCTTTACATTACTTGCTTTAAAGCTCATGTCGGGCAGTAGAGTCACCTTCACATTATCTGAACAAGGCGAAATCTGAAATGAAGGCTATTTCAGGCTTTTAGTTATAGAACAGTGATTAACGAGCTGTCTGAAATTCTCTGACGGTAAGGTACCAAGAAAGAACTACCTAATAGGTATAGGTAAAGACGATTGAGGTTTCAGAAATTGGCTATATCTAAATAGGTAAATACCTCTTAAAATATAAGATAGTGGCTCACGAATGTGAATCTATTTACTTGTTTGTTTATACCTAACATTACTCATACCGTTATCAAGCAGAGTCTTATCACCACATTTCTTTACTTCGACCTTAAAATCAAAAGCTCACAAGTCACATGCTGTTGTTTTTGTGACCAATAAATTAATAATAAAGTATTTGTAGTGAAATATTTGTGCGGCAGTTGTTTTATTGGTAGTGGCGGGTGTGAAGGCCGGGCGGGGCGCGGGGGGGCTTGCGGGGCGCGAGGGGCGGTCACGGTCGAGGACACGGCCTTGACACGCGCAGCGCAGCCTCCGCGGCTCGCGCTGTTCCGCCCGTAGCGATTTGAAACAATTCCTAGGATATTCATGATAAAACATCATTCATCTAAGTCAATGTAGGTACTGAAATATGCTGGAAATATTTTCCTTTCGTAGCACTATGTAGTACTTTTTGATACAATTGTTTAAGCTTTTAAGCTTGTGCGTTCACCTTATTTCCTTCCATTTATCAGTCTATTCCCGTGATTATTAAAGGCTGCCGTGGACCAGTATGAATCTTATAAACGATTTCTATCTCGTAGCACCTACTTCTTTTCATGAAATTATTATTAGATGAAAATAATATGGTTTCATTTATATTCTGTTCGATATAGTATGTGTATTACTTATGTAAGGTTATATTGTAATTATGCCATGTCCGAACTTTGACCTTGTCACGAACACAGGGTTATAGTATAAATATTTGTAGTAATTGTAACTTGGTAATTCCATATTTTTATTGCCACATGTTTTGGTCCCGGAAAAATTTGATGTATTTTTATTAAAAGCTTTTTTAACTTCCAATGTACGAGTATGATATATGAAAGAAAGAAAGAAAGAAAGAAAGAAAGAATCTTGCAAGGCTGCACATATTGAAACCACTCCTTGACTTGACTTGATCATAAGCTAACATTTTGCATGGTCTTTTTTTCGGTAAAAAAGGAAATACTATGGTACGTTTGAGCTGGTCTGTTGCGAAGCGGAAGTAGGAAAGGGGACATAGGAACTCTGAAATTAAACGATAACCATCCTTTTTGTTTGGGCTTGTTTGTTTTGTCTTTGCTAGAGGGTACTCTAAGCCTTTTTAAAGGTACATTCTACCTTGGTCTCCAGGTTCATATCACCCTTATGAAATAAAAGGAAAAACGGTGTAAGTACAATGTACAATATATTTGCAAAATACTTTTTTGCAAAATGTTTTTTTTTTGTGTTGTTAAAACTGTATTCTAGTAGTAACACTTTAGTTAACAAATAATTCATGATAACTAAAGGTCAACTGTCGCGGGTCTGAAGGAACAAATTTATTTTAAAATTGGCATTTCGCTCCTTGTTTATTCATGTTATTCCAATCATGTGCGTGTTGTACCTATATAAATTGTTAAAAAAGGCAATATGTAAGTAAACAAGATGTACGTATTTGTTACTCTCTGTTCTCGGCCCCTTAGCTAGAGTGGTGGTTATAATTATTATCTACTGTCATATTATATTACCTACGCATAAAAATTCTTTTTTTATAAGTATATTAGAAATGTTATGTAGGTGTTTAACACTCTTTTGGTAGACTATCAAAATGAAGAAAGTCCATGTATTTGCAATTATTAAGTCAGTTTATTTAAATGTAATTCTGTCTAGTGAAGGCCTTTGTTTTAGGTTTTTACATTTAAAGAAAACTGAAAGAGCGCTATGTTTATACGAATGACATAAAAGAAGACTGCAAGATGGCCGAAACGAAAAATTAATAAAAGTACAGAGAACTAAGATAAGGGATGTGATTAATTACGTTAATCCCTTGTCATATTTGTAAATCATTCAACGAGAGTTTTTCATTATTATTGATTAAGCTAAAGCCTTCTAGATAATGTTTTAGCTGGTTTTATGCTCATCATTAACAATGTAAATAATTATAATCATTTATTAAATAACTTACTCCGTGTCAATTAAGCCTTTATTGTTTTAACCGTCCTGATAACCTTGAGTTTTTAAGCTTAGTAAGTTCAAGGTTGATACCGTCAGGTCACGTAACTGCTATAGATCAAAAGTAGACAAAGAGAATTTATGTTGGATTAATAGTAAAGGCATCTGAACATTTAATTGACAAAATATAACTACAATTTGTTTTGGAGATGCTTTTTTTTCTTGCCTTTCATTTTACAGCATTATTTTTAAGTTTGTGTGATTTATTGGTTATGAAATAATAGTAGATCTAAATGGAAGAGGATCTTTTGAAATGTTAACGCGGGTTTAAGTAAAAGTCTAGATTATTATAAATAATATTTATTTTAAGTGCAACACTGAAAAAAAGTAAATCAATATTCAATGATACCTTTAGCTACATTTTATGTTCACAGTCTTTTTGTTCGCAAGTTGTTCTACACTCTAAGTCTTGTCAAATAGAGTACTTTGTGTTAAAAAAAAAACCAAGGTCTGATCCTAATAATATCTTGAAAATGAAACAAAAAACAGTTCTAGTTTCTTTAGTGGCCTAATACATTACCTACCAATAAGAGTATATTTTTATTTCATCATCATTCCCATCATCATTCCCATCCCTTCTTACATTATCTACTGCCGAATTTGCTTAAAGATTACCACCATTAATGATATGCTAAATGATTGCCATGGATTGTTTTACAATAAATAATACAAACATTATCAAATACTTACGTGAGTACTTTGACTTTGCATTGTGCTTACTTTTGTTTTGTTAAAGTTCGAGTAAAACAACTTTTATTTTTCTTGGCCTCAATTTTAAAAGTTAGGGCCGGAAAGAATCCATTAAGCATTGAATATCATCCAGCGTTTAATTTAAGTATTGGGATGAGATACTTCCACTAATTCTATATGATTGAAGTATTCCCATTTTGTAATTTATGTACGTTTTGCACAATTTATGTGGAAAATAAAATCGAAGGGCTAGATCGTAACTACCGACTTTTAATGTCATTTACGATTTTTTACTCACCAAGACTTCATAACACCCACGCAGGTTTGATGTGTGATTATTTTTTACTTTTAATTATTTGTATGTATATCTTATTATTATTTGATGTTATAATCATAACTTTTTTTTGTAAGCATTATTTGCATAATTTAATGAAGATTATAAACCAAGTTGTGATTAAAAATTACCAATAAATATTAACTCACAATAGCGAGGAGAGGCATTCATGTATCATCTAATAAATCGGGCAAATCAACATGACTGTTTCATTGTCTCAAGTATGCGAGCGCGTAATCGTTTTCATTAGCTCAACGAACTGCCGGCGCGCGGCGCGGTGCGGTGCGGCGCGGTGCGGCGGCGATGGGAGCGTTGCAAAAAGCGTGGTGCGTGGCGCGCCGGATACGGGTTCCCGTTGGAGGGCGCGGCGCGGGGCGCGGGCCCGGGAATGCATCGGGACGTTGACTGTCTGGGCCCTGCCTGCTTTATCTGCAGTTGCCCTTTCGTACGATGCACCGTAACCCTCCTTCCACCCTTACTGCGGGGGCGACCAGACTATCAGCCCCCTCTTTTCTAGAATTTGCTATTGACCTGAAATATGAAAGTAAACATGTTTTGGCGAGGTCGATGAACTTTCTTTGATTAGATATGTATTACTATCGTTGATTATAATGCATTATGCGTATTCTTTCATACCTACCTGTATTGTTATTGACAATGAAACACAAACGTAGGTACCTAGGCCTTTTTGTTTTTGTTTATTTGCTTTACTTTATTACAAGCAGGTTCATAGATATGTTTCATAAAGTAACACGTTTGATGGCGTACATAAAATGTAGGGTGATATGATAACATATAATAGTGTGGTGTAAAGTGAGCGCTAGTGCCTAGTTATTAAGCACGAGTAACATTATGTTCGCCGCTGTCGGCCGAGGACGCGTGATAACGATAGCACATAAGTTATGGCCGACAAGCCTTGAACCTGTAGTGTAAGGACCTTCACAATGTCTCGTTCATTGTTTATTGAGCATTGTTATATGACCAGTTTATATTAATACAGCTGTATTGATTGTTCTAAGTAGATCTAGTGTTCGTCACTTAGTGCTCCTTGTTATACATACTATAGTTATTTCTGCCCTGATTTTATTGAAGATTCTTCTTTGTAAGACAAAATACCTTTTATAACCCTAAACTAAACTTTGGATAGCAACTAGTTTAAAAGAAACCCACCCGGGTTAAACAACGTACATATTTTTGTATGGATAAGTTTTATTAAATTTCATACTTCTAAAATGGGTGGCTTATTTTGATATCAACTTTGTCTTTCTTATTTCTAATTATAATTTAAATTTAAATTTTCAAGCCGGACGAAAAATTGTTAAAACATACGTGTAAACATATCTGTTCTAATTATAATAATAATGGTCCATGGTAAATGAAATTAAAAAGCGTTTGTAAAAGATATATTTACGTACTCTAATAGGCTTTTGTATTTGTACATTGGCCTAAGATGCCGTTCATTGCTCTATTCGAGTTTAAATAACCTCCAAATGAGTTAGAAATCTACACATGTTCCTCGAAACGACTATAATTAGTAACGATTTTAGAATTACAAACAAGTATACCTACATTCCAAAAAAAATAAGGTCTTAGTTTAAAGTTTTCAGGACTGTGTATATAACCTCATATTGTAGTTTTTAGCTCGTTATAACCTTAAAAATTCATTCAGACGAAAGTTAGCGTTGGAAACAGTATGTTTTTTTTTTATTTCGGGCATTTTGGGGTTATAAGGACAAGGTATGTCAAATGATTCCAAAAGCTTTTTCATACACTCAAGATCTTGAATAGGTAGGATTAACAAAATTGTTTAATTTAAAGATTACATTAATCAAAGATCTCATTACAATTTAATTTGCTATCATTAGAACTTCATTTGAGACATTTAAAATCTTGATGATCTTGATTGATGACACCTAACACTGGCTTTCTATACCTATCGTTCATTATTTTGTAAATTAGCACCTAGTTTTATACTTTTATCGATATTTATATAGTCGAGCTAAAAAGTTCGTATGTTCTCTAAAAAACAATCGGATAAATAAATATTTTTTAATTTCGATGTGTGCTATCAAATTCCAGGGAATTGTATTAGCATTACTATTTAACATCACGCTATGGGAGAAAAGAAAGGCGAATGGAACCTCGGGGCACGGCTAGTAAGTACATATTTCATAAATGATTTACCAATCAGCAATTACACTGTAGAATAAGGCACTTAGTAACTGTATATACTCCCGTACCTACTTCAAAGTTGAAAAAAAGTATCAAAAGGTTTTATTTTACACAAAAACTTTCCTTCCGAAGTTTTTGCACGTGGCAACAACTCAAGGTTATTTCGAAGTAGGCGTAAGCGTAGTTTACACAATTATTATTCGGTCTGGTTGCATCCAGTTCTGGCGATGATTAAACTCTCGCAAAGGGTTTAAGGGCCGCTGTTTTTGGCCGAACGACCTTGGAGAGCGTGTCCTTAGCCGATGTCAACGACAGCAAGTCTTCGGCCTCGGCGTGCTGAATAACCCCCTCCCTCACCCCACACCTCCCCTCTCGTAACGCACAGCGGGCCCGCGACCAATTCCCAAAAATTTTATGAGCTGCAAATATGATTCTAAAAACTTTACTATTTACGCATCTTTATAAATTGGATTTACCTTGGATTTACCTGATTTTTTGTATAATAAACTTCTGTTTTGAAATGTAACGAAATTAGAAAAGTAGTTTTCTAATGTAAAGTTAATTAACACCTTGCCACCTCAAAGCAAAAATATTCGTGATGTGTAAAATGAAATATATTTTAAGCAATGATAACTTAAAACATTAAATAAGCGATTGTTACGTTATATGTAAAATATTCAGTGTTAGTTGTTATGTATAGGTATGAACATTGTATATGTCATTGGTGTGAATACCAACGCCCAGTTCGCTTTCAAATTAGTTAACCACGCATCCTATTCGCAGTTTTTATGAATCGTAGTCCACATTAGGCCTTACTCACTAAAACTTTCATTGTCTATTACCTCGCGATGCGTGCGTGATCTAAACATTTATAAAATGATAGGGTAATGTTTATATACAAAGTTGTAAGGCAGCTAAGGTAGTAGTGCAGGGCTGAGTGCGATGGCCAGGGGTAGTGAATCTGAGGGCGACGACTGGCACCCAAAGCCCGTCATTGAGGTACCCTTACGAGGGCATTCCACCAATGCACTCTTCAAGGTTTCAACCTCACACAATTATAATTATGAACAGATCAAACTAAGTGTAACTGTCCGAAACACCGACGTTGATTTTCATTGAGTTTTTCGATCCTAATTAAAGTTTTAACTTAATAGCTGTGAAATATGTTATTGATTTTACTTTAATTCTCGCATATTTTTCTCATTAAGTAGAGAAATTGGCATAAAAATCTATTATGACAATAAAGTTAAACGGGGTGGAGTCGGGTAAATTACTGCAATGGACCTGTTATGTCTAGGAGAAGAAATACATGTCCCGACGCGACGTTGCATATTGATCGGCGAGACCGCGACGGCCGCCGGCTGCCGTCGCAGGCCGCGTTTACACCGATGCTATGCACATTAAAATGTTTTTTACTTATTTGTATGAAGGAGGTGAATGAAAAGAAACTACTTTCAAATCATATATTATGTTTTTTGGTTACGATGAGAATAATACCAATTTCTTTCTATGTTGTTACTCCTTGCATGTTAGTTTCCAGTTATTCATGTTGTAAAAGTCCAAAATAAAAAAAAATACAAAATAGTTTTTCTTTAAATTATGGTAACTATTGCACATTAGAATTATGCAACAAAATATAATATTACGACGAAAAATAATTTCTAAATGACAGCAAGTTCAATGAAGGTAAAATAAGGCAAAAATTATTCGACGTGACTTTACGAATATAACATCAATGTCGCAATTAACCTACCTGGAAATAGGTTTGAGATACTGATAAGATTAACGGTAATTTAAATGTTTAAAACTTATCATCACGTATATTATACAGAATATCTAATATAATTAAAATTCCTTAATTTCACTAAAAAATCTGATTACAGGACTTTCGGAAATAATCAAGGCATTCACACGCACAAGGTCATCACGAGGTTCTCTACTACGATACTATTAGTTCTATTAAATTATACGGAGTGCTTTTATCTTTTAAGGGTAGTTAGTAGTAATAAAAGATAACACCTCAAGAAACCATCGAGTTGACCTAGGACTATACCCGCTGTTACGGTCCAAAATGTTATATGATCCATGAAGTTGTCTGTAACATATATGAATATATATGTTACAGACACATATACTCTAAAATATATGAACAGATTTAGATCATGTTTTTTTGTTTAAATGGAACCTAATTGAGATTAATAAAGGAAAAGCAGAGCTAAGACAATCTTCAATGGGTTCCCCGTTTGAGCTTTTTGCATCTAATTTTAATCGTTTAAAGATTATCAGTTCTTTCGATGTACCTATCACTTGTTCTCAGTTTTTTTTTCATGTATATTCAAGGATATAGGTGTTTGGTGTTCCGAGACAGTCGGTGTGAGCGCAGGCCGCCGCAGGAGCGCTCCGTGCCCGTGCATGCGCATGCGTGCGACACCGTGCGCTATCTCCGCCACCCTCGTTTGCACCCTATTGCGTCGTGTCCTGGTGCCCTTCCATGCCATCCAACTTTCACTCCCAAATACACTAAGCCATAAAAAACCTATTGATAAAACAGCGTAGCTACAATATTAAAGGTTTATGATTAATTTTAACTATGAATCAAAGCTCGCTACAATCAATAAATAAGTCTGCGTTCCAATAGGTACTTGTGAAAATTTTATTTTTAGAAGGTTCTTGTAAAATGTTATAGTTCTCTCGAGCAATTTTTTTTATTTCTATATTAGATTTTATAATTCTTAAATTAATCTACCTAGTATATTTATGATTAAACACAAGCTTTTTTTAGTTAGATGATTATCCAGTTATAATACTAAGAAGCAGTTAGGTACTGAATAAAATACAATATGTCAATGTCTAACATCTCGAGTCAATAAACTGAAAACTAGAAAGTAATTATAATGTCGAGTCAATACGTTTACGATGCATGACACTGGCTGGAGTTCATAGCGACTGTTGCCAAAATAGTCGTGAGCGCTGAATCCGGCCGTGAGCGGTGGCAGTGACCTCGCACCCTGTGACTGCACCGCCCCACCCTCTGGACACACCTCGCTAATGCCACTCCAGTCTTCAACCACCCCCGCTTTCCCCCTCGCTCTTATGTTTATGTTTCAGTATGTTTAATTCGAGAAAATTGAAATTACATACGCTTTGTATGACGAGTGTCAGTGTCCTAGTTCACATAGATTCCAACGAATTGTAAGTAAACCTCTTTGAAACATCTGCCCTCAACCTCTCTTTACACTACACGGGGTTAATGCTACCCGTCTTTGTCTATTTGGATCTATGAACCTTCACAGACGTTCTAACGAATACCAACATATTATATGCAAGTTGCAAAATATTTGCCTTGTCTAGTCTAGCTCATTGAAGAATCGAAGCCATAGTTTTTAGTGACACAAACTAACCATTATAGCTTCATGTAATATCGATCACATTTTGCACGATAAAATAATAAAAACTAGTTGTTTTTATTATTTCCTTTCATTTGATATCTCGTACAATGTTATTTACAGAACTTTTTTTTTATTTTATAATTTACCCTAAAGTGTCCCCCAAGATTAAGTCATTTATTTACGTTACGAGCATGTAACGTAAAGAAATAATTTTAAGCGTCTTTGGGTCACTAACTTACATACCTACATATACATATATTTGAGCAAAAATTTAGAAATCGGTCCAGGTCTTTCGGGTGACACGGGTGAACCTGTAAGGGTTCAGTGTTTTTACTTTACATGCACAAAACCCGAAAAAGGATGGATAGATTATTTACATTGATACATAAAAAACGATAAACAAAATACAATAAAATCATACAGGTGGATAGATTTTATGTATATAAAAAGTAAAAATTTCTATTATTTGTGTTTTGGTCGAATAATAATCTAGAGGACCAGAAAAAAAACAGAATTTCCGTAGAGGAGACTAACAAATATAATAACAAATCTACTAAAAATGGTAATAATGCGATGCATCTAGACATAGGACAAAACCCGTATAAACAGAAAAATAAATAGCATAATGTATAAAATTTCGGGCTTCTAACTTCGAAAATGACTGATTTCCATACAACCCTTCATCCCCCTTTTTAACCCTTTAGGGCTGGAATTTTCGAGAATCCAAAGGTGTAGTCTAAATTACATTATTCTGGTTAAAGCGGTTTTGTCTCTGCAGTGATGAGTCAATCAGTCAAATTCTCTCTTCTTTTTATATAGGGCTATATTTTATTGTAATCTTTATAATTAAGATTAAATAAGCTATTTGAGGCATCTATTGCCTAAGATGAGACAAGAAAGCCTTCGAAATGTCCTTTAGTACATTTACATACTGTCTTGACATTGATGACATCCAATTGATTGTATTTTTATACATTTTATAATGATTCCGTTTCTATATTTTTTCATAAGGTGTAATTCAAAAGCTATTCGCTAGAGAAATAATTAAATAAAAGTTCAACCAAAAACCTGACGCTTATACTTGCGTTAATAGAGAATTTCTCTGCTTCCATAGTATAACTGTTCTTCGTATTCCTGAAAATAGACCTTAGCAGTCCTAAAGATAATATGAATTTATAGAAATATCCCTAATGGATAATTGAGACGTAGTTGGCTTTGCTGTATCAGTCCCACAAAAGTCCAATCGTGCACGTCACAGAGATGATAAAAAAAAAACGTGTATTATCTTATATCAGCGATAAAAAGAGTTGTATAAAGCACATAACAGTTTAGCTCGTGTCCAGTCGGTGTGTTATCTACTAGATGGCTATCAGTCGTTATCAGCGATCGTGCTCGCTCGGCCACTGGGCATCGATCGAGCGCACTGTATCACTCCTATGCCTTCGCGGAAGTGATAATAGCTGTTACGTTTTATCTATTACCATTAACACTGACCGGGTTAATTTAGAATACTTCAGGGTCACAAAATGGAAATATGTTCGATGTTATATGAGCTTAAACCTCTCTTCAGGATATAAGTCTCACATGATTTGCATTTATGGAGGAAATAAAAAAAAATAACAAGAAAATAAAGCAAACAAAGAGAAATTAAAAATAAAATTATGTATGCTTAATTTAAACCCGGTATCTTGTTCAGTTATAGGTATTATATCATGTCATGTACTCATTTAATATGAACAGTGAATACTCTGTAAGTACTCATTAAGAGATATTTTCAAAAGTACGTGTTAAATATTGTAACAGCTTGAACGTTAGCGTTAAATAATTGAATGTTAGCCTTGTTCTTGCTTACGTCAATATCTTCAAGTTCAAGGGCGTCATGTACCGCAATTAATTCAATTCAAGAATCAAAAACATGAAGATTTCATGACTGCTTCATTTTTTGGTGTGATTAAAACAGTAATTATTATGTGATTATGAAACTAGCTATGTATATTATTTAATTTGATATACCAAAAAAAGTAATGTGTTTATTTACTTTACAAGTTAAATTAAATATTTGTAGAATTTAGCGAGGTGTATCATGAGTGCAGTGCACTCTCGTAAAGGTCAGAGTTAAGGTTAAAGTTGATGTCGGATGGGCGTTGCAGCGGCATCGTCGGCGGCGGCTCTGGGCGGGCGGTGCAGGGACACCTGAGGGCGGGAGAGGGCGAGGGGCGCACGCTGCAGATTCACTTTCGTCCGGCTGCGACCGCCCGCCACGCCAGTGAGAGAAAGTTGGCCGCGGCGAGCGAACGAGTCTCGCGAGTCGAGCGGCGCGTCGCGCACGCACGAAACCGCGCTCGAACTACGGCACCGACCGCACAACACTTGCCCTTAAACTTCGCACTAGATCCACGTAAACAATGCGCTGAAATGTCTAATGCATAAGAAGATTTCCGTATTGCATGTGAATTTATTAACGATAAGTGTAATTAAAATTTGTATAGTTTTATAGTAGCCGGTATTTAAAGTTTTCCGAGACTATAATAGACGATAGACACATAGTGACTGAGTAGTATTCGAGGAACGATGCAGTGCTACCCGAAGTTGTCGCCGAAGCGCGAGCCGATGGAGATGGTGTACGAGTCGGAGATGCTGCCCGGCGTGCGGCGGCTGGAGCTGCCGGCGCCCCCGGGCAAGGAGTTCCGCGCGCCCGTGCTGCTGAGCGCGCCCAGCCTGCCGCCGACGCACTCCGTCATCCAGTGCATGCGCCCGCCGCCGCCGCCGCCACCACCGCCGCCGCCGCGTCTCCACAAGCCGCCGTCCTTCGAGGAACCATCCAGCTCCATTCCAGATTTAGGTAAGACTTCAAAAATATTCATCCAATAGATACTACTTTAGTAACTATATTTAGATTATATTTTTCTTAGCTGGATTTTTATGCAAAGTGCTACGAGCCTACGAACTACGTAAAAAACCTTATATAGTTTAGCCAATTTTGAATTTAGTAAGTAGTGATTTATTTCTGCGTTTGTATCAATAAAGAGTACACTTATCACATTTTAGTAATAAACCAGGTAACGTGTCAATTCACGTGACATAATTTTTGTTTTTACGTCTGTTTTGCAAAGCATTTTGTATCAAACACTGTTGCAGTAATATGATAATATATTCATCTTAAAAATTCTAATAAGAGCAGTACACGAAGGAAAAATATTAAGGGATTAATTATTCTGAAATTTAAAATAAAACGGTATTTTACGTCAACAACATGATGTTGTTTGTTTTCGAAATTTAAATGTATTATTTTTATACAGTATCGACCTTGAACTATTGTACGGACGAAATAAACTGTAAGCGGAAGAAGCTCGTAAAATGTTTCAAGTATTCTAGACTGTTTTACATGAAATATTTTATTTGAGGCATATTACAAACTTCAAGAGCGGTTATGTTTCGAAGAAATGTTAGGAATATTTTTGATTACGTTGCAGTAGATACTAAAATAACATGGATTAGCTGTAAGAGGGTTTAAGGTGGGTACTTTAGACCCCCAACATTCGCATGATTGCAGATTTAGGTTCGAACCACCGTTAGTGACTAACGAATCACGATTTTGAACCTTACTGCTAAAAGATAAAGACGCTTACAATGTCATAATGGTAATGCCAATGTGCGTACAACTGTACTAACATCAATAACAACACGGCTTCTAGTGACCATGAAAAAACTTCACGGAGTCTTCCTAGAAACAAACAAGTAATAAAAGTATGTTCTAGAACGATTTCAATCGCTCAAAATAGGAACTCTGTCAACAATGAACACCTGAATTGCTTTTCTCCTTTCTATAAAGAAAATCTGAAAAATGGTCACGATGCACGATATAGATTATCTAAATTTAAAGTAACTCTTCTTTCATTTAAGTGGATATAATTATGCAAAAATAACATAAATATTATACATCGATATAGATTATGATGATTGTATATCAAAGCCTCGTACCGATTTAATAATTTCAAATTCGATTGACAAAACATAAAAAAATTACACTGATTACGACATAATCATTTGTTTGCATATGACCTTTGCTGTCTATGAAGATAATGTTTTTGGAAGGTCACTTCCTGCAAAATACGTTTGTCAAGGAAGTGCATTTTGATATTATCATGATTACTCGTATCCCTGTTATCTCAACAGTCTTGAAAATAGGTACTAAACTATTTTAATTACAAAGATTTCAACATTGAACACGCTGAAAACTTGAATATCTCCTACAGAAACAGCAACCCATAAAAATATATTTAAAGGTTAAATTAGGCCCTTCGTACACGAGGGGGCAAGTACCCCATACCCCCTACGATTTTAGTCTACATAAACGCATGGTCGTGCCTGCCGTGCTGTTGCTTGAAGACTAAAACCATCAAGTATCGGATACTTGCGTCACCTCGTGTGCGAACGCCTTAGTTTAGGTAAAACAGTGGTTTGTAAGGGCTCTACATTATGTCAAAAGTAGAGAAAACCACTAAGAGGTACGGATTTAATCTTCAATAAAACAGTGCTCCCCCCAGGTTCGAATCCTAAATCAGCTTATGCTTATTTCCTTAAGAAAAAATGAAAAGAAAAAATTGTAAAATACTGCTGTTTTGCAGGAAAGTAATCAATTTAATTAGTAGTAAGTATGGTTATTAGGTATTTGAAATCGTATTACAAAGTGTATGAGAAGGGGATCTTAGTAAAAGACATACGTGATACATAAATGAAAATTTAGGACACCAAAAAATTCTATTGTACTTCGAACCCGGACAAAAAAAATCTGTACTCGAAAAATTGAGGTTATCTGAAGAACTTGATTTTAAAATATTAAGTAATCTCCTTTATCAATCTTGTCGTCATGAACGTGACCTGTAAAACAGTCAAAGAACTTTTCTTCATGTCCTCATTATTATGTATGTATGTGTGTTCACATGATAACGCACTTCAAGCACACATTCACATGATAACGAAATTCAAATAGCGATAATATAAGACGTAGCCGCCTTCTTAAAACATTATGTAAAACTACTACAAGAGAAAACCTGAAAAACATTAGTTAAAGTCCAGTTACGCGAGACAAACAACTAACAAAAAATTAAAATATACAGCGTTAATTGTTTACTTTAAGCAATGAATTTTTAAACTCATTAGAAACCATTTATAGCCACTTTAGTAAATATATTTATGATTTATTGATGTTTTTACAATCTAAAGAGCGTTTCTTCCATTTTAGTAGGATTATTAAAGTCAAATGTGTCTCAAATTTAAATTTTCAAGGACTAACATGCTCAACTTACATACATTGTAAACCAATTATAAATTCAAATTCTTATAAAGTATCTCTAATAAAATACGTTTTTCGAAAATAATTTAAAGTTTTTATAGAACGTAAAAGTTTTAAGATTATAATATATAAAAATAAAAGTTAGATAAAAAATAAAAAAATCCTTCGTGTCTTTAGCATTTATTCTAGACACACACATATAGTCATCACAAATACAAATGGTAATACCATATTTCTGTTCAAGTCGATGTCACTTAATAATTAATTTTAAAACGGTATGTATGAAATGGAAAGCAGTACAGTCTAATCAATACAGACCTTCAATCATACAACCATAATCCATTCATAATGCACAAGCGTAATGTCCAAGATTGCTTTTAGAATTCCAGTTAAACCAACGTTACATACAGTTTAATACTGTGAAATTGTAATATGAGTGGTTGATCTAAAAATAATATTGGGTTATTACTAACACTGTCTAAAATATTCAATAATAAAACCAGCTTATAAGGATTTTGTTATCATCTAAAAATACAGCGAGAATAACAAAAATACTTTATAAGGTTAACATTTATTATTGTTGCATACACGATTATATGTTGTTTATTTTTCGATGAAATACCTTACCTACAAGATGCAGTTGAAATAATAATATTACATAAACAAGTTACTTAAACTGGTTGTAAAAAGAAAAAACAAAGTGAGTGTGAATTATCAGTTAAAGATGATCCAGTGGTATTTAGGTAACATTCACGTTAACCTTCAAAACATCAGGTAATACCTATAACAAAATGATTGCGTATAATAATTTTACATCGCCTTGGCCGCAGTGAATTCACACTTCCTGCTTCGGCAAATTGTAACAGCGTATACTGCCACACAGCTACTTCCGGGTGATGACGACAAAACATGAAGGCCACTTATTAAATATACGACATATATTATTGCAATGATTAATTTATTATTACGCACAATAGTGTAAAGTACATAAGGCTAATTACTTGTGGTTTATATTACCTGCGAAAGGTCGTAAGTGTCTCTCTCTTCCTTATTTTCATTTTTTCTTTTGACGAACCAATTTGCAAGAAAAAAATCTTTGGTGTTCCCTAATTAAATATTAAAACAGCTTGAATTTATTGAGTGATAGTTAGACCTCATTCATGAAGATTATTCACTCGTTACTCCTCTCAGTATGACCGACCACATATTAGTAGACGAAACAAATTGTGAAATCCGACCTTAATGCTTTGAAATAAAGGTGTTTTCAATATCAATCTGCTGCTAGTCATGTGTGGTTGACTGTACAGTTCTGGTGACCAACTTAGGAAGCGGGAACGTGCTCACGTTTTATGTGTAGAGACGCACGTGCCTCTTCTATACACATCCGTCATCTAAAAATATTTTTACTTGCATCGCTCTCACGTTTCAGACTAGATATTATTTTTTTATTAGTTCAAAATACCAACAAAAATGATTCTATACCTTATCAACTCATAGATATTTTAAATATAGACTACGTAACTTTTTTAAATAATTGCAATGTAGATCTCTAGTAAGTTAGTATAGTATATTTAATTCACAACATTTTATTAATGTCCCTTATAATAGAACAACGAACAGAAATTAAGAAAAAGCTAAAGGTCTTATTCTAATCAATTTTTAAAGTAACAATATGTGTAAAACATTTAAGTAAATTGTACGTTTTTATGAACTAATTCATGCAGTGTCTAACTCTACATTTTTAAAAGTTGGCTGCATTTCTCTATGAATTAAGATAGCTTATTTATTGACCGTTTGATAAACATTTATGCATATAAATAACTTTCTAATCGATGACACATGACCTTATTAATAATTTCTTGAATTAGAGTAAATAGGTTCTTACTTTTTGCACTCATAATGCACCTCTGCCCAACTAGTATCATAAAAATTTGGCGCAAAGATAATAATGTTATGATTTGAGATCATATGAGCTTGATATGATATTTTTGCCAAATGTTCCTTTGTCTGGTCTATATATACCTACGTTCTATATAAACACTGACATATATGGAAAATAATAGTCCTAACAACATTTTCGCGAATAAGATTAGATAAATATCGCAAGGTCATAGCGACGAACGTGTGCGGCGCGTCATTTGGTGTCATTAAGGTCACTGTGACATTGGACCGATAGCAGTGACAAAATAATAGCCGTATCTTATCTGGCAATGTCAGGCGCGCGGGCGCAGCAGGTGCGCGCGACCCCTGCACCCTACTTGTGCGGACCCTCTCGGACGCGCTAAACACTTTGACAGCAATCCGTCAGATGAGTCACGCGATATACTTCGTGCTCCTCCATCATAAATCACCTGTGTATCAGTTTTAAAATAGAAAAGTCAAGGAGACCTTGCGTCAGGTCGTGTTTCAGAAAGTCATCGCTTAAATAACTCACTGCACTGAGAAAAAATTACAGTTACTTTCTTATTTTTTCATTTATGTAACTCAACTGTAGTTCGGAACCCTAATAAAGGCACGTGTATGTTTTAGTGTGTGCAAAGATTTAGCTTAAAATGTTGTGTTATCAGCATAACCTTCTGTTTGAGCAAATTACTTCCTGCTGTTTCGAGATAAATATCTAATTATTTATCACGAGTTATTTTAATATCATGCAGGATTTCTACTCAACAATAACATTGTTATATGGCACTATTATTGGATCGATAATATTTCTTGAAGGACAGTTAATATGACATATTTGACGACGCGTTCACGTGTTTGGAAAATTACAATATAAAAAGAAAAAATCTTAACTTTAATAATAACTTCTCAAGGCTCTATTTTCAAATGAAGGTTTTTTTAATTTTTTGTCGCATATCTTCCAATGCTTAAGTAAATCTTATGCTTACAGAACCATTTAGATTAAAATTATCCCGGAAAACAATAAACGGGCATGTGATTTGATTGCTCTGCGCTATTATAGCTGCCATGTATAGATTTACATAAGTATGTACGCTATAAACGACTGAGTATACAGGGAAGTGTTGGCTCGCAACCTTGGCCGAGGTCGCGGAGCGTCACTCGCTTCGCAACACTTATAAATTGTTTCATAACAACTCATTCGTAAATCCACTAATTGCTTAGTGAGGTGTTTTGTTGAGGCTTGTTGGTGTTGGACCGGTGGAGTTTGTACGGAGTAGTGTGTGGACTGTGGAGTGTGTCCTTCGCTTTGAAACCGTCCCGCGCCGCACCCCGTCGCCTTGACCACCAGAGGTCATGGCCACACATATTTTCGAAGCACGTGCAAAATCAATCAATGCTCGTTCATAATTTTGATAAGGGTTTTTTTTTTAGCCCGTAGGCTATTCCTGTACAGTTAATAATAAAGTTATTCTACGTCAACATCAACGTTATAAAATATAGGATACCAAAATATGACCTGACTGAACGTGACGTGAACGTATATTTATACAAAAATCCATACATAAAACACTGTTAATGACTGCTTAAACTTTAAAAATATCCTGGTCTATTAATGTGATGTAATGCTTTATCATCAAAATTTTCGTCTATTACAGACGGTTTATTTTAATTATCACGAGGGTTAGACATTTTCATGTAATCATAATACATGTTTTCATCATTTGATCTCTATCAATAAAACTAAAAAAAAATAGGCTAGTGACGATCGCTCTTATTTATGATTGTTGTCATTGATTATGTAATAATTCATAACCTTATAAAAACTGAAGTACCTAGACAATATCACAAAAAAATAAAATATAATACTTTTGTATTTGTTTGATTGTGCAAGTCCGAGAGTTGTATGAAGGTCATTGATAAGAAATCAGCAATGTTACAAACGTTGTTTGAGGTGCCTTATGCCTCAACGTAATAAAAACATAACGTAATCATAATAGGTACACATAGTTTCTTTGATTAATTAATACGTTTTTTATTGAAATCACGTTTTACATTTTTCAAGGTGAAGTACACTAATCTTACAAGACACGTTGATTTTGTGCTACTTACGAATCTACATGTACTTACGTACTTCAGCAGGTCCTATGAATGTCAATAGTATTTATCACATAACATTCAATCGAGTATTTTTTTTTTTCGTACCTTATATGACATTGACATAATATTGCATTTGAAGATTTTCGGCAAACAGGATTTATGATGAATAACATTATCAAAAACCCACTTTGTAGCGGTCGCTTTATTACATTGTTATTTGGAGAAAATCTGCTTTAGGTAGTTTCCTTGACATTCCCTGAAGTAATAATGTACACCGACTGGCATGTCAGGGTGACTGTGAGACTGGGACTAGGTTCTATTTTGGCCATCTACCAAGGGTGTTTAGTCTGTCTGTCGAAATCGTGGTACGAGTGAAAAAAAAACTACTTTGTAATTAAGAATATTTTTAGACGTTAGAAATCTAGTAACTTAGTAGTAACGTTTAGTTATATAGTTGTAAATATTTCCTCATTACGCTGCTCATAACCAAATGTATTATCGATGCATGTAGTGTGGTAGTTAATTTTATACAGTTACATGTATGTATGCATTTATTTGTTTCATTATTGACGGTCAGTATTGTAAATCAGGTTCATTCCTTCTATTATACATTCCATTTAATATCAAGTTTTAAGCAGCGTCAAATAATTTGATTGTACTACACAGAATTCATGAAAAACAAAACTACAATAAATGTAAAGCAAAAATCAATACTGAATAATGAAAACAGTAATTTCATTCTGTAGTATCGTATCAAGTTAGTCACACCTCTTTTTATGAAAAAATTGGCACAATTTCTTATCTTTTATAAAACTTGGCAATCCTTAGTCGAGACAGGGTCGAACCGATTAAATTGCATTTGAACCCATTATGGAGTCAGACAGAAAAAAAATACTGCCGAAAGATGTAATAGCTTCTATAAAAGAACTTTAGTAGGTTATCTGTACCTACTAATTTACTTCTGGAATTTAAAAACAAATTTTAAACGTCAAAAGTTGTATTTGAGTTTGAATATTATTTGTTTTCAAGTTTTAGCCATCGATAAATGTGGATACATAACTATACTTGTAGGTAAATCCGCTTAAAGGTAATAGCTGAACAACTAGACATAACCTATGGTAGTAAAGAACAATGCTGGATTTGTTATCTATGAAAGGCGAGAGCAGGAACTAGTTGTGTAAGTGTGTTAGACGAGCGAGCACGGCGAGGGCGGCGCGCCCCTGACCCACGCACTCCGCTCGCGTTGCCATGGTCACGGCCGATCGATGCGGCCGGGATGCAACCGGAATTCTATTTAATATCCATGTACAAGGTTCCTTACTATCTAACTATCAAGTTAATCATATCAACAAAATCAATAATAACTATCAAGAGCAACTAGGTACAATTATACGCCGCATACAAATATATGCCGCGATGTTTCAATATAATAGACTGTTTCGGCTGTTTATTTTAAGCTTTATTCTCTTTGTACGTATGCTCTCTTCGACTCACTATTTTAGGAGCTTTAATTCGATTTGATCATCTTTCGTATTAATGCTTTACACTACAATTTTACTCTATGATTATTGGTAAGTTCATGTAGTGTATAGCAAAAATACAATTCTAGAGTTAAATAGGATCTAGAATTACGTAAGATGAATCACGTTATTATATAGGTGATACTTTACAACCTCGGTGTGTAGTACGGTCGGTCAAGGACAGGATGCTGCGTCCGCCAGCTATGAGCTGGTTTCACGGTTACATTACGTGGGAACACAGTCAGTAAAGTTGTGAAAACTTGAATTTGTAAGATCATATTTCGGAATAGACTTAGACAGATGAACTAAACCCACGGTTAGTTAAGTTTTATATTTTATTTTGAATATTAATACTGTTTCTTAGTACTGTTATTTTACTTCATCAACATTACACAAGATATTAAAGATTTTCTAGAAATGACTATTATTACAAACAAAAAAAGAATAGTTGGCCATTTCATTTGACATAAATGACGCGTCAAGATGTTTCTGTAACGACATAACACATTTGTTTGTTAGGACTGGGTCAACGTACGCTGGGGTAAAAATAAAGAGCTCCCTAAACGTGCCACGTACATTCAAACTCCGGCTGCCATCGGAGAATACAAATAAAATTGTAGCTAGCGAGATAAAAACGATTCACTAACAGTGTTTTACTTTATAACATAAGAAATGGTATATGTTTTTCTGGTTTCAGCAGAATAAAGATTTATCAAGAACACTGTTGTTTGTAGTTTTTAAAGGGCGTTACTAGTATATCATCATCTCCCGAGCCTTTTCCCAACTGTGTTGGGGTCGGCTACCAGTCTTACCGGATTCAGCTGAATACCGTATTTTACATGGAGCGACTGCCTATCTGACCTCCACAACCCATTTTACTGGGAAACACAGTATCCCATAGTAAGACTGGCTGTCAGAATTGACTTAACGACTGCCAAAAATCTATGTATGACAGCCAGGACCTACTGTTTAGCGTACTTTCCGAAACACGGAGGGGTGTCGGTATGCTATAAATGGCCACCCATCCACGGACCAACCGCGGCGAGCGCGGCTTAACCTGTATTATCGGTCAAACCGTACGGCTTACACTTAGATACGAACGGTTTATATTTTAAATTGGTAAAGATATCTTGTGACTCCTAAACCAGTACGACACAGCTTCTTTTAGTTCGATTTTATCGAATAATTTATTTGATAGAACTTAGCTTAGATTTTGAGAAAACCGAAATGAGGGGAAGGAGGATTATTATCTATTAAATTTATTAAATCTAATACAAGGACAAACACTTAAAACTACACTAAAATTAAATCTTATATAAATAAATAAAACTAACACGCGTCAAAAAACTCATCGTCATCCTTGTCAATGGCGGGAAACGTGCCCAGAAGGCTGGCAGCATTGCCACGTTGAATGGCTATGCCGATTCTCTGTGCAAGGAACAAACCAGCTCTCTGATCACGAGTAGAGTCTACCAAACGTTTTGACAGTTCTATTAAATGGATTAAGTTTATAGCTATACGAATTCAACAGCAGAATGTTCGAATCAAGCGGACTGCGGTAGTATTCAATCGCGATGTATGAAATAAAAGAACACAGTTTGTATCTCGAGCGAGATCTCAGCTCTGAGCACTTGTTCGAGTAACCTTGCGCGCATTTATATGCACTTATAACTTCAGCGAGCTAAAATATTATCCATATGCCTTGTAATTGGTTAGCTATGTTACAGTTACAGGATAGTTGTTTAAAAAAATGAGTCTTTTTCTTTATAACCGATTGAAATCATGAGCACTGTAGCACACAATATGAAAACAGCTTGATAGTTGGATATATCTGTTATCGTGAAACAAGTAGCTACTTCGTATGCGTCACAAGATATCTGCGACACGATTTGCAAACAATACTTACTGCACTAGTCCTTTTCAGATGTGATGGTTTAGGACCAGAAAAGGGTTGTGTAGTGTTCGAACCTTTGCCACCAGGCGAGCAGAAGTCGCGAGGCGTTCGCTCGACCGCGCCGCGTCGCCCTACCGTCGTCACAGCGACGTCATTACACCGACTCAGTTGTATACATAAGTACTAAACTGCATTTAATACGTCGGTCTGCAAGTTTCAATCTTTCCACTATGATAGTTTATTTTAAATTTTGATTGAAGAAAATCCTGCTAAATATCGTATGTGTATGTTGATTTAACTATAAGCACGCATAGCTACAAAAAAGTGGTATTTTTAACGAATTATTGTATTTAACTCATTTATTTAGATCATGAAATATAAGACCTCGTAGTATAAACGGTATTACTAATTGTAAAGTAAATATTAGTACTGAATATTACGATGTCATTATGCAGCTATATTCACTCGTCGCTTGGGGTAGGTCATGGACGAAGCGCAACAAGTTTTATAATGTGTTTAGCTTTAACTTATTAACTTGATGCAAATAATTCAATAAAGTTAGAGACATTCGCATAGCATGCTCTTTATGCATGCCATAAAAAGTTTATAATTTCAATTTAAAAAACTAACAAAATTTAGTTTTCCTTATATCATTAGATATTTCTTTTCGTAGATTAAAAAGTCATCATAACCTTAAAAGTTAATTATTTACAGACTACTTATATTTCCAGATTCCTTACATAAAGTTCCTTTCAATGACGTAGGAAAACCAAGTAGTCATATAATGTTCAACCACACACATAGTTTACAGCCAATCGAATCTGTGAACGTATCAAAATGCATACAGACACACACAAGCAATCGACGCATGATTATCGCATTGGCCTGCACACTTGCGCATTATGTAGCTGTCCTTATTACACTCGCAAGCTTCTTACTATACCTCTTTCAGACTGCATGCGAATGCATTGTGCGATTTCCTTGGCACGTGCAAACTCTTCGCTTGTTCAGTTGCCCTAGTAGATAGTAGCGAAACTTAACAGTTCATAATGATGTTTGCTTCATTATTACGAGTGAATTGCATGCAAATATATGGATGCAACGTTTTGCATGTTGCCGTTAAGTTTACTCGCGTTGTACGAGTAAATAAATTGAGAAAAATAAAAAATGATTTTTACTAAAAAGTTTTTACATTTACATTAACATTTTTTATTTATTTTAAGCACATCTAAAAAAATATAAACTGTGTATAAACAACTCTAAACAACTTATGTCCAAAGATAATTTATTTTACAAATATTTGGTATTAAGATGACCCCTAGACAAAAAAGGATCTATAGACAAAATAGACAGGTGCAATAAATTAGAATAACGTGTTGCTAAATTTACATAAAAATTAAGTCGCAATTCCGACGCGCGGCTCTCAACCTAGAATGCAGTTTAGTGCAACCGAGTACCAGGGTAACATAGCGATACAAGAGTTTTGAATGCACTTTTCTCCCACTAACAGCACACAATGTGCTATATGTATTAAGTTTACCTATAAATAACATCTGTATACACGTGCCGAATAATAATCGCATATATGTACATATAGTTATGTTTCCAGTTCAACCGATTATATGATTTATATTTCATCATACATTATAACCTAAATCAAAACTAAAAGCATGCAATTTCTTATCATATTTCTAAGAGTACTTAGAAATAAAAGCAATGTTATTTTTTACCAGTGATCGAATGAATGGAAGTAACTATGATGCTCACCAAGAGGACATATGGCCACAACGAGACAAAACTTGGTTTTTCATTCAGACGAAATGTTTTGAATAACACTCACTGAATTGTAATGTCCAGCCTGCAGATGTATACAACCCAATTTGATTGAGATATCATAACACTCTCTTATGCAAATATTTTTCTTTATTGTCATTGAGGATTTAATTATTGTTATTGAGATGAGTTTGAATATGGGAAAGCGTGGGAATATAATGAGGTACACTGTCAACAATGTACGGATATCACCTGCGTCGACCGGATGCCAAAAGTTAGCAAAACTTCTTATTGGATAACATACAATATTGAAATGAGTATGCTCTCGCTTTTACTTGTTTCGCAGTGTGTTATTACACGAGACTTGCAGCGGTGAGCGTTAGACGTAATAGGCGTTGCTTTCTAAGCAGTGAAGGTGAGGTGCACGCTCGGCGCATTGCTCGTAGTTCAAGTTTAGAGTTGCGCGGTCGCAGCGATAATTGCAGAGATCGTTGCACTTCTAACGCCCTGCGCAGGGGCAACGAACGCACGCAGCTGCCCGGGAAATAGATCCCGTCCCGACTATTTCAGAGCATGCTTACTTAGATAGCGACTGCTCCCGTGCGCCGGCTCACCTAACGACTTACCTGTAATGTGAGAAGCTGCTCGGGAAAAAAACCAAGACAAGCTTTAATACACTGCATACCATACAGAGTATACATTCAAGATTTGCTCTTTTCGTTTCATTATTTATTTAGTAGAGTAATTTTGAAGAATTAAAAATATTAGCATTATTTGTAATCAATATACAGCTGTTGAATTTAAAATACTGTCAAACAGTCATTTCAAGTCTGATTCATGTTAAATATTTCAGTGTAGCATACTTAGTTATTCCCTATACTTTTTGTATATGAACGGCCCACTTAGTAGCGCGAAGTTCACCGGGGCGTTGCACTTTCTGTGCAATTCAACTGCGCCGGCGCAACTCGCCCGCGAAAGTGATTCATTATGTGATCTGTGCGGTGCAGCGTGCACTTCTATTGTTCGCATTTGCCATTCATATAAATTCTCTAGCTTAACGTATTTCTTTTCTTAACGATGTCGTGTATGTGAATCTCTAAACTATTCAAATACTAGTTTTTTTTCGATCAACTGTGTAAAACATGTGGTATTAGGCATAATTCATTCAATACATAATGTTAATTGCATTGTGGTTGAAAATTATTTTTATATTTCTAGTCTGAGACAAAGTTCTACATTAAAAAATCAATTTCCACTGAAGAAATTAAACAGTTATAAAAGTAAAACGGCTTTACTTTACCTTTCTAGATTTTCCGATAAAAACAGTCAAATCAAATAGTAATCTAACTAATCAATCTATTTATAATTATAAAAAAATAACATTGTATATTCAATCAGTGTTACCCTACGTTACCCACCTACCTGGTTTAGTGAGTGTAGCGAGCGCTGTGTGTACTTTATAAAAGTGGTTTGAACGCAGCGGGTTGGGAATGTTAGCAATAGAAAAAAAACCTGCAATGTTAGAAGTATCTAAGCAAGTCGGGTGCAGTGGCCGAGCAGTGCCAGTGACCTGCAAGTGAACGCGGCGACGTCGATAAATGCTCTAGAGAACTCGTAGCCACCCGCTACGACATTGCTACGGACGTAGATCACGTCTTGAAAACTTAAATAAGTTTTCCATGCGAAAATGTTTAATTCGCTTTCTATTTTTTTAATTGTAAAGATTTATGTAGTAACTTTGATTGTATTGTGTAGTTTAATGTATGTTAGTTGGGGTAATATATTCCAGTTTCGGGAAAATAGGATGTGTCATCGTGTTTTTCTCTAGGGTGTTGTATTCTGATCAATAATGGAAATCCCTTTGAGCTGGAAGCTACGATGACTCACTGAAAACAGTGAATCAGTATATAGGGATTTTGGTCATATTTGATAAGTAATAGAACTCATTTTTAGTGGTTAGAAAACAATTTGATTATTTTGTGCTTGTTTATAATCAAAACTGAAAAGCTCAATTCACCACGTTCTTTTATAAATTCGATTATATTTTTTGTATAAATACTTTTATACTGATACTGTAGGTAAGTTAAATTATGCATGAATTCAGAACGATTTTCAATGCAGTGAGTACTGGGCCTCCTCTTGTGGATGTCATCGTTCGCCGCTGACCGACACCTCACACTTAATATTTATTTGTCGAAGTGTTTATGCATTAAAATCTTGATTAGAAAACATTAGAAGCTAGTCGTAATACTGGAATGCGGAGAGCAGTGTAATAAGCAGTTGAGTATGTTAGGGGTACATCGACTCCGATGGAAAGTGCAAGTGAAAATGTGCAGCAAACCGACAAGCACTGCCCAATCACTTCTGTGATACGTAGGTACAGCTGTATGATTATAACATAATTAGTTTTCCGGAAAGTCCTGTACCCCAAGATTACAGCAACACCTCTCTTCAATTACAGAAACTACTTTTCTTTAAACGATTGGTGCACGAACCACGTTAGTTAAACTAATTGAAGGATGTTTCTTTGAGGTCGCTTTTTCTATAAAATGTTAACTTTCGATTTTTTCTTTAGGTCTAGATTTAAATACATAAAGTGAAATTACTTACGAATTCAAAGTTTTTATTATTTATATATTTTCATATATGGTACTAACATTTACAGTGTTCAAAAGAGTTTTATTTTTATGGATATCGAAAGCGTCTACTTTTATTATATTTATAAACGATCACTTTGAGATTTTTATTATAGTTTTTAATACAATTAAAATATTTGAAGCACGTAGAAAGACAATAAAGATGATAATGGAGCAATGTAGTATCATTGAGCGGTGCGCAGACGCGGGCTCGGTTAGTTTTTGCGGCGTGTTGCGTTTGCGCATACTGATGCGACCCGCGGCCGCGCGCGCGGGCGACGACCCGCCCCTCGCGCCCGGCGCTTGACCCCGCGCTCGCTCGCCGCCCTGGGAAAAACTACTCGTGTAAGCTTCTCTTTATAAGTATTATACTTTTCTTATTATAAATATCACCGCCAGTTTCTATTACATAAAAAGAAAATTGAAATTCATCATCATCATTATTAGTAAACATAGTTCAAAAGCCGTGTTAGGTTCGGTAAAGCAGACAAAGCCTGCGCTCAGGTTTATTGCAGTAGACCTATACCAAAATAATATAGATCAGTGCGGCAAATTAGAAAGAAAATTATAAGTTGGTATTTTACAAAATTTTAGATAACCATAAAACTATTATTTTTAGTATCGGCTGGTTTGGAGACTTTCTATGGTAAAAAGCCAAACATCTTAGAAAACTACACACCACATATTAAAAATACGTAAAAGTTGTAAAGTTAAATATTATAATACATAATATATTTACACTGTCCGATGAGTAGGAAACAATTTCTAATTCTACACTCATTACTATATTTCATTACGTTATTTAACATAGGACTCGATTTAGGAGCATCTTTAGTCCGGCTCAGACCTAATCTATCCTAATTTCACAAGGGCAACAAAAGTTGTCCTTTTATACTTAGTAGATATATAAGATATATTACTAAGTATTTAAGTCGATAGAATATCGCTTGAATCACTTGTCCTTGAATTTTCATAACAAACGTTCGGTTTCAAATGCAATTTTATTTCACGAATAAATTATTGTAGGTAGATGTTCAATGTCGAACTTTGGTAGACTTTTGTCTAGACTAAAAGCACTAAAACTGTGAGGTACGTGAGCTCTGAGGAATTATGGCATCAGCCATGTTGTCTAATACAATTTTCAATGAATCACGTAAAGTCGTAGATTAAGTTTATACAATTTAATGTTCAAGAAGCTGATATTTTTTCTTGGCCCAACACGTTTTACTGATACTAAGCATTCAATTACAAAAAAATAAATTAAAATCGGTTAATAAGTTTTCGAGCTTCGAAGCCACAGACCGACACACCCGTTAAACTTTCAACACCCCTCTTACGTTCATATCGATTTAGTCAGTACAGCACATGCATTCCATACTCTTACTCTAATTATAAACTTGAGATAGCCGCGTCCGTGTTTGTCTATTGAGAACTTATAGAGTGGTAATAAAATGAGAAGTAAGAAATAGTAGGGCGGTGGCACGGGCGTCGAGTCGACGTCCGCGGCCAAGGCCGGCGGTCAGGGACACGCTATCTAACTCGATTATACCGACATATTAGAACGATTTGCGATACAAACCGTGTTTCTTGATACCGAGATTTTGGATCTATGTTGCCCTGTTTTAGAGATAATCCTTACTCGGTTATTTTAGGCAATCTTATGTCACAATCATATTTGAATTTGATAGTTTTATTTCAATAGGTATTATAATACTTATATAAAATTCTCGTGTCACAATGTTAGTTACCATATATACCGCATATATACCACAATATGTACCGGTGGGGTTACAGCGCACACGAGCCTTGTGAGTGTGGTATCTCTCCCCAAACCATGGCTCACTTGCTGAGCTGCCCATCGTGCCCTACCACCTGCACACGCGAGGACCTGTACAATGCTACAGATAACGCTATTCGCGTAGCTGAGTACTGGTCCGGGAAAATCTAATTGCCATTTATCGACACGCTAAGAAGAAGTTACCATACTCCTCCGAAACGGCTTGACCGATTTTTATGAAATTTTACGAGTATATGCATATTCAGTAGGTCTGAGAATCAGCTACTATCTATTTTTCATACCCCTAAATGGTAGTAGGTAGGTAGTAGGCAGGTGCTAAGTAGAAAAAATTGCATTGCAACGCATGCCGGGTACAGCTAGTAATACTTATAGATTTGTTAAACCGCGTGTCATGATACTGAAAGTTAGATTTTGGAAATTTTTCAGTCTGTCTATGAGGTAGCCCTTACTTATTTAGTAGGTTGCGATATTCTGATGTTACGATAATGTCGATTAAAATGATATATTAATTATGATTTAAGAGATTTGCATTCATAATTGTGAGCGGACATACAAAGGAGATTAATCAATTCAGTAAAGATTTCAGCGTAGTTTAAAATAAAAGGGCGGCAGCGTAGTTTTAAAAACTAAAAAAAAAAAAAAAAAAAAAATTGAATACAACCCTATTCCATAGCTGTAGACCGAAAGCAGCTACATACCTCTACACAACTTAGGTACTATACTATTTATGTTGCATTTACCACCTCGTGGTGTCCCATATCTCAATAATATATATTTTTTGCACTTTCCATCAATTTTTCATATGCCTATATGGAAAAATAAACATTTCGTTATATATTATTATATATATTTCATTAACCGACTTCAAAAAAAGGAGGTTCTCAGTTTGACCTGTATGTTTGTATGTATGTATGTATGTTTGTCCGCAGTTATCCCGCGTTTGGCTGAACCGATTTTAATGCGGTTTTCAGAAAATAGTTTGTTAGATCAAGGAGAAGGTTTTAGTATTTATTATTTAACTGACTTGAAAAAAGGGAGGTTCTCAGAATGACATACTCGTATATGTATGAATATTTGGACGCGATTATCTCGCGTTTGACTAAACCGATTTTAATACCGTTTTCAGAATAGTGTTTGTTAGACCAAGGAGAAGGTTTTGGTATTCTATAATTAACCAACTTGAAAAAAGGAGGTTCTCAGATTGAACTGTATGTATGTATGTTTGAACGCGATTATCTCGCGTTTGACTAAAGCCATTTTAAGTAAGTAAACAAAGTACCTAACACTATAAAGTATTAAATAAAAAAAAAAGAAATAAAAATGATAACTATTTATTAATTTCTTTTTTTTTTTAAAGAGAACCGCCTTCAAAAAGCCGATTCACTGAAAAGTATGAAATAATTTTAAATGTACTGCTTATCAAAATATTTGGATAATAAGTATAATTATACTTCAAGCACAATATTTTATTGTTATTCTTGGAGTCGGTGTCGGTCCTTATAATATAGTATTAAAATTTGCTATAAGCGGCTGACACCGACTCCAAAAATAACAATAATTGTGCTTGAAGTATAATTATACTTATAATCCAAATATTTTGGTTATTTGATAAGCAGTACATTTAAAATTATTCCATAATTTTCAGTGAATCGGCTTTTTGAAGGCGGTACTCTTTTTTTTTTAAAGAAATTAAATAGTTATCATTTTTATTTCTTTTTTTTTATTTAAAATTACTGTTTCTCGAATAAACATGAACACGTGGAGAAAGTTGTGCACAATTAAAATGTAACTTTCATAATCATTTATGATTTCTCAACCGAGAGACGTATTCATAAAACCCTTTGATAGTATGTAAAAGCGTGTTCCGTTGGCTTACAATGTTGCAGACTGTATTGTAGACTGCGATTACCCTCGTTACATGCAGCGTATATTTGTGTATGTTCGGTTACACTACACTTTGGTGCGGAAACGAGGTGCGTCGGCCTTCTCCCGTCTGGCCCCACACTACCGAGCCACCCTGTCTGCAGCCAACCCTCTCCCCCTCCCCCCCCCCCCCCCCCGCACACCCGCCTTGCACCGCCCTTCCCCCGCGCGGTGTTCACTCTCACTAACCCACTGCAGCACAGTCAATCATGCATATTGTACTGTCTACCTAATTCAAGGTAATATCCATGGAACATGCAAATAGTAGGTATTGCAGTTCCAAATGTCTGTGAACGTTTTCTTGTTGATCATTTTAAGTAGAGGCTGATAGATGCAGCGCTAACATCTTCAAATGTGCATAAAGATTTCTTACCAGAGATACAGAGATATGTGCAAAAATATTAATTTTATTTTAAAGGTAGTGACCAAGAATACATTTTCATGTATGTACTGATATTAGTTAGCAAAAGGATTTTTAATTATGTCAATCAATTAAGAAAGTTCTACAACTACTAAAAGTAACCAACTAGCTTTACATTGGAGTGAATAAAAGAACGACACGTATTCATTTTAATACCTACAAAGCCTCATGCAGCTGCGACAGTTGAGTACCTATAGCCCTATAGTAGTTATACCTATAGAGAGCCCTCATTTCAAATGCTACGTGAAAACACCTTTTATAATTTTTCATCTCCATTTGCCCAGGTTTTTTGTTCGCATGTCACACACCGCGTCACTCAAAAGCTTCAGCGTGTTCTCTTTTTATAATGTCTGCAAGTCGGTGGTGAAAGCGCCAGGGTAGCGCGGGGCGGGGCGCGGGGCGCGGGCGGCGGGCGGCGAGGGGAAGTGCCCCCATGTCTAGACTGGGTCGGTAGTTTTCCGGGATTCAGTTGGCTTTGCCTGCAGTCTGCTCACCCACTCACTGCATGTACATACATAGCTGCGGGTGTATAGAGCATGTCTGAGGACCCTCGTCGCGTCTGACGCAGTTTTTGTATTATTTGTCTATAACGTTGTTATACTCTGTCGGGGTGGCGGAATGTAGAGCTTCTGTCTGCTGGGGCTGCTTCTACATATATTATTTCATATTGAAAAGCTTATTGCGTTTCAATTCGATTACATAAAATACATTATCCAATCAAATTCCAATTTTCAATTGCAAATTTAGATATAATGATATTTCTTAAATGTGTAACATTGTGATACATTTGCATTATAATTTTATTCATTACCTGAAATCAATAATGATTGATATATTGCATTTAAATTACATCATATCACACTTTAATTGAATATGCGTAGGTAAATGCAAGATATAATTAAATTAAATATTTTTTTTCCACGAAATCGAGCTACGTGCTACGAAATTTGCATGAAAGTTATACTTACCAGCTTACTTAGGTTACAAGTTGCATGACTCGAATAAAAATATTTCATTTATATACTTAGATAATTTTGTCCTGAAAATTATTTAAATAAATAATAGTATTCCTATTAACACAGATAATTATGACTGACGTAGATGGTAATAAATAGATCAAACATATCCAAGTTAAGCGAGTTTTGTAAAGATTGTGCAGTTATGTTAGCCGGTAGTGCATACAGACCTTGTGAATAACTTCCTTGCTACCAAATTAGGAATCTGTATAAAAGTACTTCAATGTTAACCCTTCACATAAAAAATAGAGACGTTATATTCTTAAATCAGCTTATTATGTCTGAATTAAATGTTGGTATAATTCGAATTGCTATAATAATAACTGATTAAACCAACTTTTATTTTTTAAAAGCGAATCATAGATGTGATGCATGATAGAATAGGAAAAATATTGCTGAATGGATATTCAACAAAATATAAAACATCAACAGTCTAAACATAGCTATGTTACAGAAAATAGCAACAGACCAGGACTAGCTTATTATGTTTTATTCTTATAACTATTAAGAACACAATGAGTATTATCAACCACAGGTGTCATTTCAAAACACTCCAATAATATTTGGGAACACCAAACCTTACACTTGACACACCTGCGTATTATTTTTCAATGACAGGTTTAGCTTGCTTTATCTACAACTGTTAATAGGAGCATCGTAAACATAAGGTACATCATTAATATTAGAATTTCAACACAATTTCACTACAGTACAGGTTTGTTTGGGCTTTTGTCAGAAGTTTTTCTTGTAGTATTCAAAAACTTTTCGAAAACAAAATCTAATAGACAACTGAGTATGGAATGTGCGAGGTTATGCGAAACTGAACCATAAACATCATTCACATCATCAGTTTCAAATAAATAAAACTAACCAGCCAGCATGACAGTGTATGTAAAGTACAATTTCTACAAACCTGATGATGTGTACACAAGCGTATTCCATGAAAGCCTTATCGATGGCCAGCATTGCATGGCGTCCGCTCCGGTTCTCCGAGCCGAGTCCTATTCCAAACTAAACAAGTCATTGAAGGTTCACGAATAGGCGCGTCTATGAATTAACAACAATAGGCCGTTTCCTTGTAACAGGCCTTTGTGATATTGAACTATATGCGTATAAATAAGCGTAACTTAGATCGAGACTGTAATAAAAGTGCAAAGTGCATGAACGTGAACAGTGCAAGGGTAAGGACACACAACGACGGAACACTCCGATAAATTAAGTTTGATTTGAATAAAATCGCAATTACGTTGAATCACCTGAGAATAGACAGTCAAAATGTGAATAGAGCTAGGGGGTGAAACCCGGAAAACAAATCGATATTAAACGTAAAATAAATTTATAGCCACATTTAAAACGCGATGAGGTATAAGGCACAGTAAAATAAGGCAGAATTATTCTAAATTATATATTTGCACAACGACCACACATATTTGCATCAAACACATGAAAATTCAATCTCGTATCTTACTGTCAAACGTGTATACGGACGCATGTTTTACTGTGAATACAAGCCTTGGTTTAAGGCTTATACAAACACAATAAGGTCTTAAAAAGCTCTTTTAGCCCTTGTTAATAAAAAGCTTGATGTAAACCGTAGTAAAAACGAAGGTAACACGGTTTCTTATGTAATCTAAGCAAACTTTACGATTTATAGTTAACTGGCGTATACAGTATAAATCACTGTGTGAATACGTTAATCATTTAAGTGCGCAACCTACACATAGTTATAGAATAGTTGTCTTGGTAGACTAAAAGCTGTCTTTCTGGAAATAGTGAAGCTAATTGTGTTTCGTAACTGCGGCTTGAAGGGTCGCGTAGTTCGAGGTGCCTATATTTAGAGTGTAGGGGCTCGCGGGGGCGAGGGAGGGGCAGGGCGGGGGAGGGGGGCAGGGCAGGGGAAGTGGCGCCGGTGACGCGGAAGCGTAGGGCGGGCGGAGGGCGTTGACCGTGAACGTGGGGCGGCATCGATCCGCCGGCCATACCCTCGCGCAACGGAAAGTGTATGCCGACGCTGCCGCTGCTGCAACGGCTTAGGGTAACCCCATCTAAAATATTACGAAAAAATCGAATATTCATTCAATCATAACACAAGCTTCAGCCACTACACGAGTAGGTGCTTATGGTTCCTATTGTATATTAATCATGTTAAATCTGAATTATCTGATGTTGTAAGTTTTTTTAAGTATGTTTTGCAGCGACCAAACCACATAGTACTTAAACATTTAAATTTCTATAGTATTTTTACTTAAAATATATTTGTGTACATATAAAAGTATTGTGAAAATAGAAGAAGGGCTCATAAAAATAAGAAACTAGAAAATATGAGAATGTTTTTCAGTTTCCTCAAAAGAGCCGAGATGAATAAGCGTCCCTTACGAAATCTTTTAAAACGATGACGTAACTTGAGGGAAATTTATTATACGAATTGTGAAATAAGTTGATTCGGGAATTTGTACCTTCGGGAAACCAATCTTAAAATGACATGCTGAGCTCAGGGCTCTTGTAGGTTCACATTTTTATAGAACAATTACTAAACACCCCGATTTATTTTGTGTACAAATCTTAGCACGTGCTTCAACTTAACATTAAACTTCATACAAAAACACAACAAAGTAAATCAACAAAAACATGCTAACTTAGCTAGTTTTACAGCGATATAGGTAAATATATTTAGTTTTTCCGGCGTATTACGACACAATATCCGTGTAGACGCGAAATAAACTTGAACCCTCCTTGCGTCTATCCCTTCGATCTAATAACGAAATAAAAGTTAGTAGGGTGCCCTGGTCACGAGGGTAGACTGCTTATAGCCAAGATACACGAAGATATGTATAGGAAGGGGGCTGGAAGTTGTTTGTACAGAGACCTATGTGCGTGTCGAAACCCGCTCTTAGAAGTATCAAACATTATCGCGATAAATATTCATGATATCATTAAGAAACTTTTAATTGCATTTCCTTATAACACGCTATTTATATTGTTGTTAACCCTTTAATACAGATTGTTCTTGTGTAACAAGCTACGTGCGTATTCTTAGCACTAAATGTATTTCAGTCACAACGTGTCAAATTTAGCGCATGGAAAATCCTGTATCACATTATAAATACACTTTATTAGGCAGAAACGTCAGGTGGGAATTACGAGAAAAGGTTTACAATTTTTTTGCTAAAGTATATACCAAGAAAAACTAAAAGAAAAATCGATTCGATCGATTAAACGCGTAGGTACCAGACTAAAAATACAACGAACTTAAAAATTAACGTTTATAGCAATCGGGTGGCGATATCGTGTGTGCAGTGGGGGGTAGGGGTGGGTTGAATGTCGGGCAAGGGCGGCATGAGTCATGTCACGGCCGATCAATACTGCAAGGGAATGCGTGGCTGCCCGCGTCGCGACGCACCCTTCGCCCCAAGCGCCGCCGGCTGCACTGCCGATTAATTTGATACCATTACTTACCCATTTCTGGCTAGTTCACTGTGACAACCTCTGTTCGTGTATACAATTTTTTATTCTAGCCCAATGTATTTCTGATTTTATTGTTTCACAAGGTAATATACCATTGCGTGAGTGCATTCAATGTGTTGATACACCCACGTAATGGACTGTCCTATTCCTGTGTCATCACGCTTCGAAATACCTAAAGTCGAAACAAACATCTGGGAACCTGTCAAGTGTTTGTAACGTACCTAAATCAAACCGGTATAATTAACTAGTACGATCGACAAAAATCTTAACAACCGTGGCAATCAGTAATTACCCCTAATAATTTTAATCTCAACAAATTCATCCCCTTAGAGTTCCGTCGCTTAAGAAAAATCTACCAAACCAACGTGTTCATTTAATTTTATATTATGTCAGCATTAAATTAAACATACAAAATCAATTATGACACATGCATGCTAAACTAATAAAGTCATGCAAAGGACTGACACCGTGACTTTGAGAATTAGTATGTTAGAAATGTCCTGCATGACCGTTTAAGGATGAACTTTGATGACGAAGAATAAATATCATAAAGCAAGCACTAGCATAAAAACTTGTTCAAAGAGAATTATTAGGTACGTCAATATTTAACCAAAAAACAATACCTAAAACCCAATAAATCTAATCTATTACCGACATACATTTACATAGATAATAATTAATCCTTTTTGAATTTTAACCGTGGTGTATAACAACACATATTTTATATTATAAATCCTTTTTCAATAAAACATAAGAATACTCATGAGCTAATTGAAAGCGTGTCTCAAAATTATAAAGTTATTTTAAAGTTTTGGTCCATTTCAGGGAATACTATATTATAGACGAAATTTTGGCGGCGGTTAACTGGAATCGTGCCATTTGGCCCTAACATGATAAATTTATTAAATAATGTAAGCTTCCGTGTGTTGTTAAATACTTTGTTACAAGTTGTACATTTGCATTATAAACAAGTTAGTTATATCACTTCAGGACAAAGGTCTGTTCTTTCGTAGAAGAGGCAGATTGATCACCAATCACTGCTAAATTCTCCTATACTTAGTCAGTCAAACAATTTTATTTATTTTACAATTACAATTTTACTGTACTGACCGTTTGAAAACTTCATTTTAAGTACATAAATATGATTTATTTCTTCAGCAAAATCCAGTGATAGACGGATATAAATAAACTTACAAATTAGTTAAATTCGAAAGATATAAATTATAGTCTAAGATCCCGTTAAGACCGACCTTCACCGAGATGCTTATTTAATGAAACGTATTTTATATTTAATTTAATATGTCAATAAATATAATGCATATGGGTTGCCTAGCAAATTTCAGTCCAGAGTATATTTAATTAATAATTAAAAAATAAAATATTTTTTTAAACATTTCACCGGTGTGATTATTAGATAAATTCTATACCAATCGAAAGTATGAAGCCCATAGAATAAGCAAACTTTAGGTTGCCTTTTCTTTTCCGGTCACAACTATAGACTCGTAGATACTATGGCAACCCGATAGTTGTGACCGGAAAAGAATAGGCAACCTAACGTTTGCTTATTCTATGGGCTTCATACTTTCGATTGGTATAGAATTTATCTAATAATCATACCGGTGAAATGTTTAATTTTTTTTTTTTTTTTAATTTTTAATTAAATATACTCTGGACTGAAATTTGCTAGGCAACCCATATGCATTATATTTATTGACATATTAAATTAAATATAAAATACGTTTCATTAAATAAGCATCTCGGTGAAGGTCGGTCTTAACGGGATCTTATACTATTAGTGATCTGTCATATACGATGCGTTGCTATAAGAAATGATTTCATCATCATCATCATCATCATTCAGCCAATCATAGTCCACTGCTGGACATAGGCCTCTCCCAATTTGCGCCACAACACCCGGTCCTCCGCCCTCCGCATCCAGTCCCCTCCAGCGACCTTTTTCAGGTCTTCAGTCCAGAAATGATTTGCCATTAATTAATTAAATATATCAGGAATAGTTTGTGTAGTTCAGCCAAGTATACCTACTAATGACTCGACTAATTAATGTTATAAGTCAAATTAAAAAACATATTTATTAGTCCAAACTGACAAACAAAAGCTAAGATACGATTTCATCATATTTTGACATTGTAGAGTCAAATGAGAAAAAGTTTGGAAGTGTTGATTTGGTACGCGTCGTTTGGGATGAGAGCTGTGCGTAATGTGGTACATTTTTTGCGTCTAGTTACGTTGTTGATCGTAATTATAGCATAGTTTAAAGAAAAATCACCTCAGTGTATATTTGTTCGTCCGGCGATCCGCCATAATGCTTGCGTGTGTTTTGTGGCATTGAACACTAATAATAATCGGTGAACTTGACATTGAGAACGGAGGCTCGTCATCGTAACAAGATTCTCCATCTCTTCCGCACTATACTAAATTGTTGAGGTTAAAAAAGGATGGCCGACATTATCTTCTGTGTTCGCGGCTGTTTGTAGGTCAGTCGTGTATTTGTTCCGGACGATAGTCCGAAAGTCGGCTGGAGGTTACATTACGTAGTTATTTAAGTTAGAACTCGATAAACAATGTGTGCAAATTATCAACAAAGCTGAAATTTGCTGAATCAGAGCACTTAGCATGTCGTCTCGTGACGGAAACTTTAAACATTGCCTGACCGACCGAGTCCTTCATTGTCCTTATAGCACATATTACGCATATGATAGGTTAAAAGGACATGCACACATCAGAGAACTATTTTTAAATATTTCCATGTACTTCTTGCATCACATCATCGATGTTATAAAACATAATTTGTTTGCACTGATAGCTTCAATACTCGACTTCGGTTTAAACACAGAAGTTGACTTTCCTTTATTTTATTATTTTGGTCGGCAGGTGGATAGTAAAAATAAGTGCTAATTACCATTGTTTTGAAAGTACCTAATGTGACATTATATTTTACATTAACAAAACAAACGCTGAATATTAATAATAAAAAACGTTAATAATTGTTTATAAAATCGTTCAAAATCATTTCCGAAAAACCGGTATTTTCAAAATAATGTTGAAATATGTTTTAATTGTGTATTTTCTTATTTAATTTACACCTATACTGTTTAAATATAGGTCCCAAAATTATCAAAATTGTAGCTAAATAATTTGGAACGTATTTACACGCTGAAGATCGAAGTAAATTGTGAAAAGCGATATCTAGTAGCGTTTCCAGGGCCCTCTTCCAAACGCCAACCTTATACAGCCTACGTCGTTTCGGAAAATGCCGCTAGATGGCGCTACTTGAAGGCTGCTAGCAACTTAAGGTTTCAAGTGAATCTTCAGAGATGGCGCTGTCTGAAACGTTGCGAGTTCAACTGTAACTTTTTATAAAATAAAAGTATTATAATTATTATTCTAAACACAACTTGCTTAAATATACTAATTTAATTACTTTTATTAATTTTAAACAGCATTTTAATTGTAAATAAAACGATAGAACGCTTTAATGAAGTCTCTTGTTTAACTTTACATTTAACTCTATTTGTGAGTTTAATTTATTATACCAATATTTTTATTGTTATTTTACGCTTTTTGACTTCTAGAGAATGTTGTCTTATAGTTTGGATATAGTAATGTAGTACAATCATATATCATTAATATACCATCATGAGACAAGTGACAACCGACACTGCACTATCGGGCGATGTACTCAAAGCGCAATTATTGTTATTGAATAATGTAGGCTATAAATCCGGATCGGTAATAAACAAATAAAACAGTAAGTTGGGCTACGTCAGTGCGACGTGTTGCGTGTTCGTGTGGCACGTACAAATGCGTCACTACCTCACTACTCACTCGCGGTCGTCGCTCCCTTACAAACGATCTGACTCATAACCAACGTTATGGGTATTTTTGTATAATAATACAACCTCTCATATTTTAGTCGTTGAATGTAAATATAAATATAAACGGCTGATTGTTGTTATCCCTTTTTCAGATGTGTTTGTTTTGTTTAAAAGTTTTGGGTAACACAAACTGAAAGCTGATAAATAATTTGTTTTGCTAAATATGTTTTTCAAAGTCAATTTTAATTATATGTTTCAATATTATGGACAACAATAACCAAGAATGGGTAGATAGGAAGAAGGAAAGGGAAGCATGTGCCCTGTAGTAGGAATGAATGAATGTAAAAATGAAATGAAAAATAGTTTATTCACAGAAATCCATATTCAACAACTTAAATATTACCTCTACTGCAAAGTGCAAAGCAGTTTGTTGGCAGATGTAGCTCCTTTTGTCTAGCACAAAACATACACATATACTACATTAATATATTTATAATTAATATATATTAATAAATATTAGATAAATATTTCATTTCATATATCATAATGTCGACGAGATTAATTGAATTTAAACACGACTCTACATTTCATTTTTATTAGTATAGTACTATTGTCTATACTAAGACCTAACAAATATCTTTTTATTACCCGACTGCCAAGAAGGGTTATGTTTTTCGCGCGTATCTTGTATGTATGTATGTATGTATGTGTGTAATATTCTTTATTACCTCATATCTTCGAAACGGCCGAATGGATTTCGATAATTAGGGTATCGTTGGATTCGTATCGATTACCCAAGTGTTCTTAGATGTCACGTCAAACAAAAACCAACATGGCAGCCACGAGGTGCCATAGACTGAGGTAAAAAAATTAAAGGGCTTGTAACGAGGATTCCAAAATGGTATATTATTTACGTAAAAAAAAATATATATATGTATGTTATCTATGTGAAAAATTGTTCTTTATCCTAACTAAATACATACTCGAATGCCGTACTCGTATGCTATGTGGATTATGATTTTAACTAGCTAAAATGTTTTAACACAGTCGGGACCCATAATGAATGATTTTAGTCTAGCTTATTACAGTTACAGTTTGCTGCCTAATATTTTATCGCAAACTAAGTACTAGACACATATTTCCAATACCTGTAGATCTAACGTTCCTAAAGTAGAGTCAACGCGGACTGTCGAAGTACTTGTAAGGTCAGACATTCTAAGTTGCAGGCACAAAGTATGCAGTCGCATAAAGAATAATTAAAGTGCCTACCTGCGTAGCCCCGCGGTTCTAATAAGATATTTAGTTACATGTGGAAACCAGCAAATTGTCCGCTTCGAGCAAAAGATAAAGATTAATTACAGACTCTTCATGAAAGATGATGATTTAAAAATCTTTGAGAAAATACATAAATTTTTGACTGTAGATAAGTAAATATATGTTGGTTTTGCGCGGGAATGACTCTTACCAGGCTATTTGCTTTGGGTTGGGTGTATCATACGAGGAAAATAGATACAAATACTTAATATGGTGCGTTTACAAACTCGCATACTTTGTGTAGCAATACAGTTTTGCGAGGCATTCAACCTACGACCCTCAGTGAACATATAAGGACATAGCAACAGCGATAATTGGGTTACCAATGAGTTATATCTAAAATTAATAGATATATATAATTATGTAAATTAACCAAGGTTGCATTCACGTTAGACTGTCATTTTGCAGAAGTTAAAATGTTTTCACCTTTAATGCTTTTAAATATTATATTTAATAATCTCTTATAAATAATTAAAAAGCAAAAACATTTTTATTTTTTAAACTTGGTTCTGCTACTCGTTCATAGATGGCAGCACGGGTTGTGTTTGTTGAGAAGTGCCATGAACTCGTCCAGAACAAAAAGTTACGTGACAACAATACTTATTGTTGTGTTTAAACTTCTTATTATTGTTATTAAGAAAATTGTTTTATATTTTTGAGATTTTATTAAAACATGGTAAAAACATTTTATAGATTCCAATTTGTCTTGATGATATACTTAGGTTGGTTTTAACTTAGTGTTCTGTTCCTTTTAGTATAAAAATATTATTTATATAATAATTAAATGGTACTAACCGTGTGACATAATTACGCATACAAAACCACGATATTAACCGCATTACTTAACAGAGTAGAGCATCACCTTAAAGTCAATAATTATACTATCAATTAACGGTCGTTTAAACAAAGGTACAATCTTTAAGACCTTCGAGCATAATATCGATATGACAGCAATGTAATGAAATAAAGTAGTTTGCCGGAGAAGGGCGGGCGATATCGTAACTGTAGCCAGCGATAGCGGAGTCGGTCGCAGTGCAACCTTGCAGAGTTTGTTGCTCCGGCAAGGCGACGGCGGCGGGCGGGGGGTGCCCATCTAACCTCCAGTGACACGGTCCAACTACACCACAGATAAACAACAACAGTATGACAATCTAATTTGCTTGAGCTTACACATACTTAAGTAACTATTTACAAATATACGTTACACAATCACTTACAATTCGCAACTAGTGATAGAAAACATTTTTTTGGGACACGCATATGAAACCTTTTGCTTAACTGTAGGTATTATGTACGCTGTGACAGGAGGCCTCTAGCTAACTATTGCGATTATTGCTAGGTCTCTACATATCTTAATATGCCTAACGTTTGACACTAAGCCGCAAATTATTTTTATTTTGTGTCACTAGCCTTCTGAATTCTTATATGAAGCTTCTGTGAACGTATAAGTCGTTATGCCTTGATGTTTCATTAACGATAAGCATGTTTACTATATTGCTTCATACTCGGACCATCGTCAGCTTATAACATGTCCTTTATCTGTGTATGTACAGTTTATCCTTCACACCATATCGAAAGCAACAAGGTTCATAGTAACATTAACGTCAGTAATAGTTTTTTGTTCTTGTAATGCGAACGCGTGCCTCATTCTACTAATTTCAAGATAAATATCTATCTGTTCGAAAACATAATGAGATAATTACTTAACTATCGACCAGAATTATCGGTTGTTCTTGATGAAGTTTATTGTCCCAAATACAGGTTGTTTACATTTCCACACATGCATTGCATTGATGAATTATCCTTTACAATATATGCACATTGTTTATTAGAGAAGAATGTTTGTGCGCCCGTACACCCGACTGCGCTGATATCTGTTACTAACCGTCGTTTTCTATTCACTGTTGCATGTTCCTATTGTGTTTTCAATGTTTATGTAAACGACAGTTTTGCACCTGTTGAATTTAGATTAGATTAGTATACGTTTGATATGATCACCATCAACGTTTTTAAATTGAGATCGTTCGCATAACAAAGGGTTTCTTCACGACGGTTCGTCCACCCACGGCCGTCACGGTTGCGTCTCCATCCGTGGCTTGTCCTAGTTTTAATGCAAGAACTTAGCTAAGACACTCTGTCCCCCAAGCTTTAACTACAGCTGTTTACGTATCCGACGTCGGCTTGACCTATATACCAATACAATTGTATTATTCAAGAGCCTGTCACTCGATTGCCTTCGTCGTACATAATCACACAGTTCAGTATAGGTATACTTGTGTAGCACCAAAACAATACTGTGACCTATTAAAGTAAGCTCGTTGCACACTCGGAAGACACAGATTCCTTCTGACGAGAAATACAAAAAACTACATTTCACTAACTTGCAGTATTCCCTTTTATTTATTTAAAGAAGCCACAAAGATTATATTGTTTTTCTTTTATCGTTTAAATATGCTTTTATGAAAAATATTTTAAAACAAGTACATAACTAACTATTATGTTATTAATTTATTTAATCCAATACAGGAAAAATAAGTGAGTCACAGAGCGTTCAGGAATTTCAGAACGCAGCAATAACATTATTTTATTTCTTAAAATAACGGGATATTTTTAATGTCAATGATGAGACGTCATATTATGAAATGTCGCGAGGTGGGAATATTAAGTGTGGATCTATTTCGGGATAGTCTGTGATGCGCAAATATCGTCGTGTGCAGCGCGGCTCCGGCTCCCGCTGACCTAAATGTTGACGAATCTTTGTCTAAACTGCTCCACAGACAATAACCAAAGAGTTTATTATATAAATAACTTTGGTTCTATCGGCTTTATCCAAATTTACCAGGTATGAACTGTTGAAACTAAATTCTTTAGGTAATCTCTATAATTTTAAAGTAAAAAGGCACCATTTTTAAATACAAAATTTAAATATGTAATCGTAAAACCTGTCACACCATGACAAGATAATTGTCAGGATCACTTAGACACTAATTAGGTACTGTAATTACAATTCAATAACAATAGTGATTGGCATAACGAAGGCATTTAAAGACTAATACCAGTATGTATTACCAACGCAGTGCGAATTCGGTCAATGCTATTCAAATGCATGTTTGCTGTACCTACTACATTAATTATATCCGTCTCTATGGAAATAAGAATTGAAAGGATTATTCCAAGTCAAGTGACTGTGCTATGGATTTAATAAACCTTCTAGAACAAAGTAACCTCGGATCTTTTGTTTCTACATTGAAAGTGTCTTTTTCTCTAAATAACCATGGCCCATATAAAGTTTTGGTTTTATGTAGTGTGGCTGTTAGACAGGAGCGTGTCGTATCTCACGAGGGCGATAATTGCGAAGGTCGCGTCGCAGCTGGATGTGGCATCACACGCCCGACTCTTCCATTTGGTATCACTAGATAGGTGCTTCGTTACAATATATCGAGAAACAAGAGGTTCGTGCAAAAACGTAACGTAATACAACAAGTAAAAGGTAGGATTTACATTAACGCTCGCAACGGTCGGTGGCCTTACCTCGTTAGAGTTCATGCACCCGCGCGAAACTGGGGCACGTACCGCGTGCTCCCCCCTCCGCCGCGGCCCGCGCCCCGCCCTCGTCCCGTTACCTACCACTAACTTTTCATTGAATTGTTTCTATTGCTTGCTTTAGAAATATTATACTATGTTAAATAAAAAATATTTACTTACATTTATAGTATGTACGTGGAGCATAGTGACTAACGGACTTGGTTCCCTTCTTTGTTTGTTGCAAACTTGCAACTTAGGTTTATAATAAGTTTAAGGTCATGTTCTCGTATAATAAAGCGCTCGTTAACTGTCGCTACTAAAATTCTTTAGCGGTTAAGTCACTGGCTGTTGCTAACATTATCGTAGTGTAAGATAAGTTATTATCTAGCAATAACTGGTAGCGGCGTTGATGTAAATAAATGGAGGTGTAAGAGAAATGCTGTCACCGCGACGAGTCGAGTAAACCAGTATTGCGCCGTACTAGAGTTGCGCAAGCGCAGCGAGAAAGTGCGAGTAAAAGTTGACGCAACAAACGTCACACGCCGCTCGCTCGCCACGTCACACATACATAGTTCATTTATAGCGAGCTGTGCGTGTGTGCGTGCGTGTATGTGTAGTTATGTACACGTACTACATAAGTGTCATGCACTGACGACACTTGATTACAATCGAACGTGTTATACAATGCCTTTATTATAAACATTGTTACGAAGACGTTGCCACACGTAACTAAATAGGGGTGCGTTTTCATAACACTTATTGAGATAAATGACGAGTTAATTTGTTTCGCGCCGTGGCCGTGTTAAGTTATAGCAATTACTTAAACACAATGAAACAGCAATTATCGTGGTCGTTACACGACAAGCTCGAGTGTGGCCACCGCTCGCCAGCTCGGCTCACGTGCATTCATTGATACAGTTGTTATTGTGCGTTCACCGAATGCATTAATATCATTAATCTAAATACAACAGAACAACTTATTATTATAAGGTTGTGAAAGAACATTCGAAATACTGAATTCCCTTCACATTTATTTATCTGTAAAAAGAGTACACACTTGAACTATAACGAAGTCAACCCACTTATGGTTTATTAATCATCTTTAATCAGGACTCTTTCGCTTAACACGCGATTAGTAAATACTAAACTTTATTAAGAGTCATAAAAAGGATTGATATGATTCATCAAAGTCGTAACTTGTTATGAATTTTGTAATCTTAACTATTCGTGCAATCTTTAAGTTTCTCAATCTCTTTGTCTTTTATGTTTACATCTAACTTAATTTGTTGAATACAAAAAAAGAGTAATGTTTCGAAAGTTGTGCCCAACAATGTAGCATCAGTTTTGCACTTAAAATTACAGTAATTGTGGGTAAATTGGAGTAATTTTCAGCGTAGAGGATCTAGGGGAGCTGCGGGGACAGGTCCGGGGGGGGGGAGCGCCGTGGCGACAGAAATAGGGCGCGGAGGACAGAGCAAGGCTGCCCCGGTTGCCGGCCAACGACCTGCACCCGTACCTACGAGTACGTAGACTACGTAGCTACGTAGCCTGCTGCTGTGTGCGTAGCCACTAGCTACGATCTACTACGGGCCGTATGCGCCGGGTGACGTGCCGACGTACTATCGCCCCGACAGGGATGCACCCATCTAATCTACGTTACGTAGACAACTCGTTCGTTACGTTCCAATTTGCGAGTCGTTCCATTAATGCGTTACGTAGGAGTACATAATGGAATACAAAAAACTAGACTTACACATAATTTAAACCACTTCTTTATCTGTAAATTAAATAAAAAAACGATTTAATCAAAAAATACTATTCAATTAAAAAAACTGCTATAAAATTCAAATTTAAATATTTAGTTTATTAGCAGCGCCATCTGTCGTAGAATAGAATGAACGTTAGTGTATAACGAGAGTCGTGAAGCCGTTCACACCGCGCGCCCCGCTTCTCCTGCGCGATAAGGGCACGAGTTCGTTGCCCCGATAGAGACTGACCTCAAAAACGAGGACACTGCAAAATTAGGACGATGACAACGTAATGACTCGAGCGCCTGCACGCTTTACGCGATATTTAACCTAATGTTAAGAGCAATAAGAAATAAAATAGCTTGTAATGACGAATTGAACTACACGTATTTGATCAATTAGGCAAATACGCTGACTTCAACAGCAGTGAGCTAGCTCAAAGTGTTTTACTGTACGATAATAATAGGTTCAGGTTATTCCTGGAATTCGAATATAGGTAAAGTGTTTATTTGATCTGTAAGTCGTAATTCAAACTGTGAATATCTTTATTTGTGGTAATAATTAAAGTTAATTTCAATTTTTGGACTGATGTTTTAATTTTAATTAATGGGGACAGGAATGGGTACATGCTTACGCATTTAGGACATCCTACACGTTCTTGTGTTGTATTTTGTTTCATGAATTCGGAACGTGACCTAAATGATCGTCGTTCAGTCAGCTCCTCTGACAATATGTTTTTTTTTAATATATAACTTTCTTTTGTTTCAGGTATGTTCAAAGATTAAAGGTCATTCCTCTCTACGATAGTGACAAACCCCGAAAGTACTGGCATAAATAGTTATGTCAAAAGGTAAGTCATTTTACAACGGTTGTGGTTTATACTTTGATATCTAGTACATTTAACTGCTCTGAATATCATTTGTATAAAACGTTCAATGAACACGTAAAAAGAACAAATAATTTCAGTTACATCGTTAGTTAAAGAAAACAATGACGTAATTTTTCAGTTAGATATTACGACACGCTAATAAACGTTAGCCAGGCATTGTTTGTAATTAGTAACCTTGTTAAAGGTTTATCTATAACAGTGAATAGACGCGACTTAAAGCTAATGTTTACCGGATCAATTGACACAACCACGTTCTAAGATAAATAATAGAAGGCTTAGATCCTTAGAGGATTATTCTGAAAACCTGACGCGTATATGAATTGTGATAACGATTGCAATGGAAAATAAGTGCAGGATGCAGCGGTCGGGCCGAGAGCCACCGCTAAATATAGCTCGGGCGACGACCCGCAAATAGGTCACTCCCTGCATCGCTACTCCATCGCCACTCTATCGCCAATCCAACGCCACACCACCGCCACTGCAGCCAGCCACCCTCTAATCATAACCAGCACAAACGCTCCTGTTTACCGCATACTCACCTTAATGATTCTGCTGCATTTCTATCAATTAAATAAAGAAGCTGCAGCATTATTGTAAGTGATATGAAATAAAGATACTCTTAATACTCTAAGGTGATGATTTAACAAAGTATTTCTTTTTTATTGATAAGTATTATCTTTTGTAGTCAAAAACAAAATAACTTCTAGGATATAAATTACGCATTTCAACTGTCCAAAGTTAAAATTGTTAGTAAATACATAAACAAAACGTTTCGTGTAAGCAGCGTAGTAATTGATATCGTTTCACTATTTTAAGCGGTCAATGTACATGTGATTGTTTGTTCGTAATCTATTTACGTGTGCTTCAATTGTTAATGGAGTTCAGATTCTTGTCAATCATTCACCTAACTCCTAAATAGAGGTTAAAGCCACAATTAGCTAAGAGTTTGACGTAGAGAAGCTCGCAATAAATTGCAACAACATTTTGGAATTGGCGATGTCGCACTGCAATATGCATTCATAATAAAGTAAGGACACGTCAACTTGGTGGCGTGGGTGTTGTTGTTTTCCCCATGGTTTATGTTGGCTGAGCTGTGGCTGTGCTGGCGGGCGAAGGAGGCGAGGGGGGGGAGCGGCGAGGGGCGCGGGGCGGTGTCGCAAGCCGCGGGTGCATGGCCGGCCGTCAGCACCGCGCCGACCCTGACTGACTTATCTTGCGAACGTGCGGCGCGCGCAAAATCTAACGCTGGCAAATTTAACAACCAGTAGATTATTGTTACACATTACTAAGAGATACGGTGCTTACGAATCCACTGCTTACGTTTTGAATACTAGCCTTGTTTAGACTATCTTCTAATACAGCATCAACGTAGTAGAATAATTGAAAAGGTATAAGCTTTAAATGTGAAGCAAGTATACAATCACAAACCAATGCCACCTCAATCATGTTTTCCGAAGTTGATTCAAAATATTTACGTTAGTAACTTGTTTAATGACAGTGTACTACGGACCGGAAACAGTTTCAACATAACGTTCTCATTCTATAAAGTTTCGATTCGAATCGTATTTATTATGTCGTTTCGTGTTCGTCCCTGGTTGCACACAATTATGTCCCGTCGTCGTCGAAAGTAAAACCAGTAAAGTCGTTGAACTGAAAGCTTATTATAATTTATGTTCTGACCTGTTTTACAACCACGTTACACCCACCCTTGGAAAAACATCAACAAATCCATTTACGGTGGCAAACTGAACATAAAATGACGGGCCATCTTGTTTTGCTACAATTCTTATTTATGTTTAAACTTCCTACCACATATTGAGACAACTGTATTATTAATTGTTATATTTAATACTAGCTGATCCCCGCGACTTCGTCCGCGTCAATTTCTGTTATTATGACCGCGATTAAGAAGTTTAAAAAAAAAGTATTTCTGCGTAAATGATAATTTTAGTTAATATTATTATGTTGATAAAACTCTGTAGCAAATAATTGGCAATAATGCATTAATTTCGACCAAATGACTACCTTAAAAAAGGTTATAGTGAGTCAATCTTAAAAGATAGACATATACTGTCGCAGACATTTTTTTAGGTCATTTAAAGAGGAACAATTCTTTCATACATATATTTTGGGTAACTCGAACCGTTTACGCAGCGCACGCAACGGAAGCTTTCAAGTATGAATATTTTTCTCCGTTTTTGTGACATTTTTCACTGCTGCTTAGCTCCTATTGGTTGCAGCGTAATGTTATATATCCTAAAGCCTTCCTCGATAAATGGACTATCTAACACAAAAAGATTTTTTCAATTCTAACCAGTAGTTCCTGAGATTAGCGCGTTCAACCAAACAAACAAACAAACAAACTCTGCAGCTTTATAATATTAGTATAGTATAGATATTCTGATGTTGACTCTTAACAAAGTCTCTTTACATGAGTTTTGTTCTTGATGTTCTAGAAAGTACCTACTTGTTTCTTGCAAACTGAGACCGATATGAGAAAGTCGACGAGATTCTCCTCATCACGTCGAATGCCTCTTTTTATAACTGATCCTACTTAAACAGACCTACAGAGAACGTAAATTAATACATGCATTGATTGGCGCCAATAACAATACACTAGGCCACTGAAAGCTAGTTATTAAAGCACAAGGTACTGGCTGTTTGTTTCACCTTGATGTAATGAGTTACAGACATAGGTTGTAGGTATCGGCGTGCGGTAAGAGGCGAGCCTAGGCTGGATCTCAAAGGCAGAGTGGCAGGGAGCGGCCCCGGCCGACTCGGACTTTGTAATACATTCGGCCTAGTCAGCGTTCGTTGCCCTGCGTCGCTCGAGGTCGCTGCAAAGCGCTGCGAGAGCCGTCAGCGCGACTGCGCCCGAACACCTACGGAAATTACCGAACAACAAATTGGCGCGGATTTTAAATGTATGACGTTGGTAACATTACGCTATACTATGTACTACTCTTAGTACTACTACAAATAAATACCTATTAGAAAGACAACACCTTGACTTTTTACAGTCGAATTGATATCAGTCTGTAACATATTTTGTTGTTTTTTTGGTTTCAAATCAATGCCAGACTTTAGGTATACATCGTAAATTGTTATGGTTGATAACAGTTGTGCTTAATTAGGTAAGCCGCACCCAGTCCAGTCATATAATCTGAGAATTAAAGTCTGTGAAAACAAACAAGTCCCTCTTATTGTTTGTAATTTCTCTATTCAGAAGCAAAAGTTGTATGGTTATGTAAGTGGTCGGAACGTCACCGTGTGACACTTTAACCCAGTGCTGCATATTCCGGAGTGCGGAGTCCAACGCACCCGTTTCGCGCTCATTAGTATGGAGACAGCGGCTCACCACTTTCACTCTCGCCAATAACAAGTGTTACGCAAGCCGGCGTCACCGTCGACACAGCTCTCTACTCTCGACGACTATCTCCGAGGCGCGAACACTTGCGCCGCCGCGCCATCAATAGATTAGCGCGCAAGAAAGAACTCACATTCTCGCAATAATGGTGCAACAGTGACGAGACAGCGTAAGAAGCATCCTCGGGCTTAATGATAGTCTCGGCAGAAATGAAAGTGAATAGTGTTTCGGTTAGTTCATAGTGGGTCAGCGGAGTAGGGCAGCGGGGGTCGACGCCCGCGCAGCCTCGCCGGGTGAAAGTGGCCCTCCTCGTCCCCGCGCCCTCCCGCTCCTACAGTTCTGAAGGCGCGTCGACGGCTTACCTGCGCACGCGCTGCTTTTTGCAACTTGGCCATGGAACCTATTACGATAACTGCGAAATAACGCTCAAGCAGCAAATGTAAATGCATGGCCTTTATTTGTGCTCGATCACACGACATACCTGCAGCCGGCATGGCAAGGAATTGTAAAATCACTTTGTGCAGCTCCAGTATACTGCATTATGTGTACTAGATATCAACAATATACTAGACAATAGACATTTTGCTACCAGTTTTTGTAAATCTAATTTCACCTAAGTCTTAACCAAAATCTGTAAGCAATCCCTTCTGTAAAATACCAGAAAAACAAATAACTTGAAAAAGATTGCTGAGACCAGAGCGTTTATTAAGGAAAATCCTGTTTACTGGATTATTTTTTTGCGTTGCATACCATACGTTAATACTTAAAACCTGTAGCATTAGGTTTGTAGCTATTTACTGCATTGAGTAAGGTCATTCATATTTCAGTCACCATCAAGAAACAGGGCAGTAGTTTTTCCTTAAAGTGACATCATCAGCTCATAATGTAACAATGAAAGCGTTTATCGTTGTTCGCGAGCAATAGGCGAAGTTTATGTAACCGGCAGACGGTAACTAGTGATTGAATAGGCCCATCTTACGTAAATGTAACGTAGGTACGTACTTGCCTACATATCAAGAGCTGTTTACATAATCACTTACCAATATTGTAACTATTATTTAAAATAAAGAATACCCCGCCAACAATCCTATAAAATAAGGAAGAATCAACGTTATTCGGACCGAACAATCCCCGTTAAAATTACATCTGACCTAATCTCAATAAATTAATTGAGAGAATCGCTGCTACTTTTAACACCAACTGCGTTGACCGATATTAGAATAGCCATTCTTTGCTCTTGTTTACTTTTGTTAGGAAACACTGGCAGTTCGTTCTTTCCTTGACTTAATTATAATATCAATTTGGGATTTTATAGACTAGTAACCACAGAGTTTACACAAATGAGGCCATTGGGAACGATTGTAGTCCGAGGTACGAGCTATTTTAATTTAGATGAGTGAAGGCTTAATAAAGTGATCCGAGGCTGTGGCTGGAGCCCGCGGTTGCGACAGCACGAACAAAGAAAGCGGCAACGAGCCGGCCTTGCGGAGTTCATCGACCGACTTTTGCAGGTCGCAAGGTTTCGCCAATCGGGCTTCTCGTAGCTCCAGGATATTGCCAATTCAGTGCGATCAAGGCTGCGCACTGCCGCCCGGCCTGACCGAACCTCTTACTTTTCGTTGCAAAGAAAATCATCCACATATTGTACTGCTCATCACCGGTGACAAATGCTTGCTCTTTGTTGCGTTGACGACAATGACTAATAACAGCATTAACAGTTTTACTTACAAACTCTTCCGAAATCGCTTCTACGGACAGATCTTGAAAGCAACGACAGCAGTATTCAGTGAAAGTTTACACAAGATCAAAATTGAAAAAGCAAATTTAAATATTGACATGCTCATTAAACAATAAATACAACATAAAATTTCAAATAGATTTATTATGAACTATAACATATTGATGTGTTACGATTTCTCGTATTAGGCTATAAAAACTGAGTGCCGTAATATTTTTGCATAGAACGATAGTAATTAAACTAGTGGTAGTACTATGCATATAATAGAATAAAACTGTTAAATAATCACTATAAGATAAATGAAGAACATGCAAAATCCTATTTATAATCAGTAACTTTAACTAAAATGTTCTGTATGGTGCGTTTATATTATAACAAATTACTTACAAAGTTAAATAAAAAACGGGTTAACACATTCACAAGTCAAACGGTTTCGAGGGCACCCACTCTCCTGATACTTGTCCAATACATCTGGCGCTACTTTCCGTTCATAAGCTTAATTGTTCCAACTTATTAATACTATTTAGTGATTTTTATTCAAGGCTGAGATATGCGATGGCCGTCATTAGTCACAATTCCTCATAATTATTATCGGTCTCCTCAAACTATAGATATAGACATACGTAGTTGTATGTAAATGACCTCCTCGATCACTAATTATAAATAGTTTATTACTACAAGTTACAAGAAATACTTGAAACTGCCGTTGTTATTACCACTGAGTACATAAAACAAACGTTTCGTATTTATTGCCTCATAAATCTCTTTTAGATCTTAATTTATAGATAATGTTTAAAGAACTTCTACTCATTCCTTAAACAAGGTTTTACTCTTAAGAATCGATTGAAAAAGAAGAAAAGATTGTCGTTTAAATTTCGAAATAGCATCTTCGAATGCGGCTGTTGTTATGCGAACAGCCCCTAGAGTACCATATTTAGAGTCTAATGACAAAAAAGCACCAAGAGTGGGTCGCGCTGTCGCCCTCTTTACGTTTTGACATACATAATATATATTTCTGCCAACATTCATACAGATCAACAAAGTTACGTGCTCAAAACCTAGATCCTCGGTGCGACACGGTTAGCTTTATCTGACACAATCGAATTCATTGCCTAGGGGCGTATGTATACGTAACATATAATATACATAAAAGCAAAATTGTGTGTCATAAAATGTATTATTATGGACAAAAATGTATACGAAATAATTAAAGTCAATATTTTTTTTTTATTTATTCCTTTAATTCAGGCAACTAGGGCCCATAGAAAATACAATACTTATATAACATAGCAATATCTATAAACTAATAGGTACATACAATTATAAAACAAAATATAAAAAAAAAACTAATTAAAGTCCATCGCGATTTTTGTAGGGTTGCTAGTCAGTTCTCGTATCTATTTATAAAAAGTAAAAAACATTTTCAATGCCTTGTAACGTTGGTTCTCTCCATCCGTTACCATAGTTACAACTGCGAGATTTTAGACTTATTGTAAAGGGACATTTTTTATGGATAAAAAAATAAACATATTATTTAATGTTTCTCATTATCTTTAAATATCGAAAAGAGTATTTCGAAGAAACTGTGTCGAAGTTTCACATGTTTTGTTCTCAGTTACCCCAGTGTATGATAAAATATTTTATTAAATTATAAATTAAAATAATATCGCAGTAACATTGACTAGAAGTAACTAGTACAGTAGGCCTTCAGCTACAATATTTTATGACAAAGTAAATGAGTCGCGCGACCCTGAATGATAAATACCGAGTCCCGTTACCCGGGACAAAAGCGACTCGTATGTAGTTGACATGTAAAGTCATTTCCTGTGACACGTAAACACAATGTATGCACGAGTTAAGCTTGCAAGAAAAATGGTTCATTAACATTGAATGGCCCAGCTGCAATATATAGGCCACGCATACAAAACTTTAAAAAATAACTTAGTAATGAGATGTATGGCTCTGTAAAACAACAGGCTGTTGTTATTTCAACATTTCAATAACTTGTAGTTCTTATATTTATTAAGTAGGCTACTCGCGCTAAGGCCGATATCACTCAAAGGTCTTTCAACTCAAAAGGGTTTATACGCCAGTTGGTATTTTAATAATAATGTTGTGGAAAACATTCGTCATCACAATCACGAATTGTTTATACATTTTTATAAAATAATACATTTTTAAATCTTCCTTCCTGTATGAGAAATGACATGTGCCATGTGCTCTACAGTGAACAGTTACACGCTAATTCATTGTTCGAACTAAACGACTAACCTTCTTGTATCAAGATCCTTGTTAAATTAGTTGACGTCATTAATTTTATAATCTTGATCACATAATCTCCGGTTGAGTGGCGTAATGTCCGTGTGGTGACGGACCTAAAGAATACAAAGGTCACCACCCCATCTCATCCCGTGGGTGTCGTAGAAGGCGACTAAGGGAAAATTGAGCAGAGCCGAAAACCACTGCTTAGAGAAGGAAAACTCGAGACCAAACCCTATGCCAACCCGTCTGGCCAGCGTGGCATTAGTAGGCCAAAACCTCTGTATGAGCCCACACCACACAAAACGGCCCCCAGTTCCCGGTAGTCCCGCTATTCCCGGCCAAGGTAGCGGTCGCGGTAACGGCGGGACAGGGGGTGCTAGGAATCTCCGGGCTACGGGAGGCTACCACTACCTCAAAAAACTGACCCTGGCGACGTATAACGGACGAAGTCTACGGCTGGACCAACACCTCACCGAACTCGAGGTAGAATTGGGTCGCATAAACTGGCACATTTTGGGGTTATCTGAAGTCCGAAGACAGGGGGAGGACACGATAACCCTTGAGTCAGGTGACCTGTTCTACTACCGAGAAGGTGATAGGCCCTCCCAGGGCGGTGTCGGTTTCTTGGTCAACAAGTGTCTCACAAGCAGCGTTGTGGAAATCAGTAGTGTGTCGACAAGGGTAGCGTACCTCTTATTGAAAATCACCGACAGGAAGTTCCTGAAGGTGGTGCAGGTATATGCGCCGACCTCGACATACTCTGATGAGATAGCCGAAACCATGTACGAAGACATAGCGAAGGCACTACATGGTACCAGGAAGGCTCACTACAACGTTGTTATGGGAGACTTTAATGCCAAGGTGGGAGTACAAGAATGCGGCGAAACGAAAATCGGTCCTAACGGCGTGGGGCGCCGAAATCACAGAGGCCAAATGTTGGTCAACTTTTTAGAGTCCCAGGGGCTCTTCTTAATGAATTCCTTCTTTAAGAAGAAGCCCCACAGAAAGTGGACATGGCGAAGCCCCGATAATGTGACGAGGAACGAGATAGATTTCATCATCACGGACAAACGGCATATATTTAGAGACGTCTCGGTGATCAATAGGTTTAATACCGGTAGCGATCATAGACTCGTCCGAGGCTCTCTAAATATCAACCTTAAGGCTGAAAGAGTTAGGATGATGAGACCTACTCTCCGACCCACGCTGCCCCAAATAGCTTTAGGTTCCGATAAGTTCCAGTTGGAACTCCAAAATCGTTTCGCACTGCTGGAAACCACGGACAATGTTGACGAAAAAACCGACACAGTGGTCAAAACGCTACAGAATGTGTCTCGAAGGTTGTTCCCCGGAAAACGCGGTAATAGGGAGTCCAAGCTCTCACCCGAGACTCTCGAACTTATGAAGGAAAGACGAGAAACGCCGGACGCCCAGATGTCTTCGTCAGATAGGCGGTCCTTAAACCTGAAAATCAGGAAACTGACGCGACGTGACCTCCGACGCTGCAGCACTCGTAATATCGAGGCTGCGATTGAGCGAAATAGAGGCACCAAAGTCTTCGCTCAGCAATTAGGTAGACCCCATCTGGCGAAACTGAGGACCGGGGATGGCAGGACCGTCACCTCTAAGTTCGAGATTCTCGAGGAAATTGAGAGTTTTTATAGACACCTATATGCATCACGGGTGACTAAACCATCGAGACAAGGCGAAGATGACCACAGAGCCCCACTCACGCGCCATTACACCGAGGACATCCCGGATGTCGACCCGGGCGAGGTTGAGGCAGCTCTCAGACAACTAAAGAACAACAAGGCGCCGGGTGATGACGGAATTACAACCGAGCTCCTTAAGGCCGGTGGGACCACAGTCCTGAAAGAGCTAGCGAGTCTCTTTAATTCCGTCATTCATCAAGGCTTAACACCACAAGCGTGGAGCGGGAGTGCGGTGGTTCTGTTCTTCAAGAAAGGCGACAAAACCTTGCTGAAGAATTACAGACCTATCTCACTCCTGAGCCACATTTACAAGTTGTTCTCGAGAGTAGTCACTAACCGCCTCGCTAGAAGACTCGACGAGTTCCAGCCACCAGAACAAGCCGGGTTTCGAAAAGGCTTTAGCACCGTAGACCACATCCATACTGTTCGGCAGATTGTGCAGAAAACCGAAGAGTACAATCAGCCGCTGTGTTTGGCCTTTGTGGACTACGAGAAAGCCTTCGACTCCATCGAAACTTGGGCGGTTCTGGATGCTCTGCAACGATGTCGTATTGACTGGCGATACATCGAGGCGCTGAGATGCTTATATGACACCGCCACAATGACTGTCCAGCTCCATGACCATAAGACCAATCCGATCGAGCTGCGTCGGGGGGTGAGACAGGGGGATGTTATATCCCCAAAGCTGTTCACCAATGCGCTCGAGGATGTCTTCAAGACTCTGGACTGGACTGGACGGGGTATAAATGTGAACGGTGAGCACATCTCGCACCTTAGATTTGCCGATGACATCGTCATAGTGGCAGAGTCGCTGGACCAACTAAGCGAGATGCTGCATGGCCTGAATGGAGCTTCACGACGGGTCGGTCTTGGCATGAACTTGGATAAAACCAAGATCATGTTCAATGAACATGTCATGCCGAGACCGATATATGTCGAAGGATCGATGCTCGAAGTTGTTCAAGAGTATATCTACCTAGGGCAGGTCATCAAGCTTGGTAGAAACAACTTCGAGCGGGAAGTCGATCGGAGAATTCAGTTAGGCTGGGCAGCGTTTAGCAAACTACGTCGAGTCTTCTCTTCGCCTATACCGCAATGCCTGAAGACGAAAGTTTACAACCAGTGCGTCCTACCTGTTATGACTTACGGTGCCGAAACGTGGACATTAACGGTTGGACTAGTCCACAAATTTAAAGTCGCGCAGCGGGCTATGGAGCGAGCTATGCTCGGAGTCTCTTTGAAGGATAAAATTCGTAATGAGGTCATCCGACAAAGAACCAAGGTAACCGACATAGCTCGTAAAATTAGCTCGCTGAAGTGGCAATGGGCTGGCCATGTCTGTCGAAGGACCGATAGCCGTTGGAGCAGACGAGTCCTAGAATGGAGACCGCGACTCGGCAAGCGTAAGGTAGGACGCCCCCCCGCCAGGTGGACTGACGACCTGAAAAAGGTCGCTGGAGGGGACTGGATGCGGAGGGCGGAGGACCGGGTGTTGTGGCGCAAATTGGGAGAGGCCTATGTCCAGCAGTGGACTATGATTGGCTAAATGATGATGATGAGTGGCGTAGTACTAATGGCGGCGCGTCAACTGATGCCTGCCCTACTTATGGTACGAATCCGGGACGCAAAGCATTTGTGGGCGAAATTTTCATGTTTCCATATTCATAAGGTACCGAGCGTGACTGATCGGACCACATTCCACTTAGCTGTTTCTGTTAATGTTCAAATACTTCACAAGGCTGGTTATTGTTGCGTTTACGATAGGCATCAGTTTAATTAATTGCTTCAATATGAATAAATTCGGTGTAAATAATAACACAACTAAACTATGTGACGTTTATTTTATTAATAGTTATTGATGTTTTTGTATTAGGGATATCGAACATTATTTAAATGGATATGTAGAGCACCAAATAAATGTATTTATAATTGTTAGCCAGAATAGTGGTTTATGTAAAAGTTTGATAGTAAGCAAACAGTATCCGCTCTGCGTCATCTGTTATTATTGAAATATTGAAAATCCGTGTTCCTGTCCCACTTGCCTTAATTGTTTTATAACTTGCGGTTACGTATCAATGACCTCTGTGATGATACTACACATCAGTTATAATATTCATTTCATTGTAAACCACCTGGCTACATAACACGTAAGTTATTAAAGTAGAAGTATCAGAAAGATATTCTTCACTTTCATCGCATCTCAATGCTGTTCTGTCTGAATGCCGCTCTAACCATTAAATGGAATAGAACAAGTAAAATCAAGATAGTCCCTTTGATTTAAATCGCAGATTTAAATCAGCAGATACTTGCATGTGTGCACGAACCTCATCTAGTTTCTAAACAATTTCTTGAATTAAATGGGATGGATTAATAGCGGCACTCAATTATAATAGACAATATAGTCACACAGGAAAGTGGGGCAATGAGATGACGTTTAGCAGTCATCAGTCACACTGCAATCACAATGCAATTAGAAAGCGAATTGCACAAGTGCCGCTCGCGCCGCGGCGCTATCAGAAGAAAGCGCGTCCAACATAGGAAAGTTGAATCGAAGGCGGGGCGAGCCTGCGGGCAGGGGGGAGGGGGGGAGGGTAGATGCGCGCACGCAGCCACTAAAGTAGTACACTTTCGATCTCGACTCGCGTCGGTGAGAGTTGTGCGAAAATGAAAGTGGTGTTGTCATTATGGTCCACTTTCCACGAGGAGGTCAAGAACCTCGCCAGTCCAGTTCTAAGCCAGATTCCAGTTAATAGGCTGCACAGCCATCTAGAACGTTCTTACTTGTAGTTGCGCGTAACCTGCCGGCTGGCGCGACTTTACAAGCAATGTAAAAATAATGTTGCAGATAGCACTTAGTGTACAAATGTATCTAAGGTCGCGTAAAGCATACAAAACTTTTTCGTCATGTATTGCGCACCTTTATCTGATCAACGACTTAATGTTTCTTTTACTTTCAAATCTTGGCTGCGGTTAATTAACTGTCCTTAACTGGTAGCAAGAATTTCGATCGTGGGAAATAGAAATCACATTTTTGAGCAATTATTTGAGTTAGCAGTTTATCTTTCAGCTGACATAATGTAGGTGATAATAGTTTTGTAATGTTCATTAATGAATGTCGGGCTATGGGGGTACTTAATTATCAGTGATATGTAGGGAGACAACTGTTCGTTATATTACTATCGTAGCAACGACCGTTTATGTCGTGTATCAGAATGTTCTAGATAGATATAACTATGCAGTATTTTGCGTAGGATAGATTTTGTTTTCTATATTTACCCGTCGTATCAATTTTGTTTTACTTTTGTAACAACATAGACTCATTTCTAGAGATATATAAATAGTAATAAAATTCCAATTTATTAATGAAACACCAGTTCAAATATAAACTTACGTAGGAATATATTATGTAGAGCAAGCGAAGTATTATTCAGACGGTCGCAATTTTTTCTCGTTATTTTAAAATTAGCGCCATTTGAATGCATAATAATATATCAGTGACACCAGTACTGCATGATTGTGGAGCGAGGGTTGCAGGGGCTGGGGGGTGAGAGGGGAGAGGGGGGGGGGGCGTGACCGACCGCCGCTGACGTCAGCGCGACCTGATGCTGCCCGGCTTCAGCTTAACCCGAACTCTGACCTCATGCACTGATGCTTGCATATTTTACCTAAACATATACCAATGATTGCTATTCTCTATGCTCTTCCACTTTCATCTCTATGTCTCTAACAATAAGCTTGAAATTCCACTGTTTACTATTTATTGCCACATCGCCGACTCCGATTAAGAAGTTATTCAATTTAATATTGATTGAACAGACAGATAAGGACTTGAAAAAGCTTTATTGAATAGTTCAACTAAAAGTCGCACGCCCGTACTTTAAGTTATGGTTACTTTTACTTAGTTCTAGATTGTACGTACAACCTTATAGATAAAGTATAATAATTTGAATTTGGTATCTGTAATTGGTGAATAATGTCATAAGAAAATGTACTTTGAACAAAGCTAGTAAAAAAATCATCATCAATCTTAAAGAAGTCACTCATCAAACTCTTGAAGAAAAGGTACTGCAAAGGTACTAGGTAGGTATAGTTAGCCTAGGTTATGTTAGGCCTCGGTGAGTTAATGCTCAAATTAGTTAATTCTGAAGGTAGTGTTGCTCGTAAATCCGGGCGTTCATTATTGAAAGCCATAAAAACGTGTTATTTACAGAGTAATGATGCAAATAATGCACGGTCAAGCGGACTCCTAGACTAATTGGTCGCCTTGGCCTATAAACTGGCCACTCTGCTCACGACTGATTCGCCAATTCTAGATTTAGGTTTTCAGTTCACTCGGTTGTTAGCATTTCCGATATCAAAGTATTGAGATTTCAACAATTTTCTCTGATTGTTAAGAATCGAACACCTATATTTATAGTATTATAAAACATTTTAATTGTAATTAGGAGGTATAAATATAATTATTTCATAAAATAAAGTTACAAAATTTAAGCCGAAGTTCACAGTCGAGCTTAAATTACCAATAATCCTAATCACACCTCCGTTTTAAATCATGAATACTTAGTTATTTGATTAACGGATTTAAGAACTAAAACCCATAACAGTCTATTTAATAAGTGTTATTAAATAATCTGAATTACTTTATTAAGATATTGATTACAGACCAAAAGAGTTGGGTTAAATGGTTATCATAAGATTATTGTTAAAAGAGCAGAGGTTAAGCAAATAATTCAAACATTTACCTATAATATATAATAATTGGTGTGTATAATTTATCTATAATATATATGTATTTAGAAATATATAAGTATGTTTATCAGTTATCTGGTTACCATAACACAAGCTTAATCTGCTTAGCTTGGGATCAGATAACCGTGTGTGAGTTGTCCCGGAATATTATTATTATTATTATTATTTCGCGGACTCTTATGTATTCATTTATAAATGCATAATTCATACGTATATGCAATAAAGATGTCAAAAGTTGACGGTCATAGTTTGAGGTGGTTGCAGTAGTAAGTGCATCAAAAACAAACTAGTATCCTGTGCCTGGAACAGGTGTAGTAAGGGATGTTAGGGGCGGGCGGCGCGTAGCGTCTACGAGGGCAGGCGGCGCCGCGGCGTAGGTCGGGCGCGCGCCATTCGCGCTACCGCCGCCGCCGGCCGCACGCGCCCCATCGCGCGGCTCATGCGTCTCCCGCTCGACATGACTGTGACGGAGTGCCCGCGCCCGCTCCGGGAGCCCAGCGCCGCTGAGCTCAGGCCCACGCCGCCCAACGACGCCGATGTCTTGCTCGGCAGAGTCCTCGCAGGTGAGCGCTTATCAGCTGATCATGACACCTGTCAATCCTGCCATGTGATCATACTTGTGTTGTGAATATTTTGATGGTTCTCCAACTCAGTATTTGTGTATTTTTGACAACTGCTTTGTCAGTTTAAGTTATGAAAACAGTGACTTAATATGCCAACTATCGGAAAAAAAATATCCATCATATTTATTAGCTTAGTAGAAGATAAGTGAATTTGTTTGTGTTTCAAATTTTATAATATTATGTTAAAAAGGACAAAATAATTGTAGTCCTTTTCACTTTCGTGCGAGTGGCGGGCGCGCGGCTGTGCGAGCGCGCGCTCGCGGATCTAGGCCAAGCGGAGTTCGTTGCCCTCGGCCTTCCCGGCTATATTCGACGTCGCTAATCACCGCCCCCCCCCCTCCCCCCTCTTAGCTTTGTATCCTCGCTCCTACTGGCGCTATAATCACAGAGACGGACTTACAACTACTCTTGTAGTTGAAATTACTATACATTGTTATGTCGTCACTTATAGCTATGCTAATTATATTTTTGCATGCTTGTTACAACTTTGATGTTTCTTTCTTACATAACGTACCTACTTGTAATGCCATAGGCATTGTTAAGTACAATTCAGTCTGGTCTCATGACTTTAATTCATATTTTCGAAATTTTTCATAAGTACGTTTAGCAGAATAGTTTTGCAAAGGCAGCTCACGTTCAAATAATACATGTATTAGTCAATCAATAGTGATTACATTATTCGCAAAGACGAGCGAGTGAGTATCTGCGCTCGGCATCACGGTCGAGTCGAGTTTCGCAAGTGGAGCCCATCGCTGAATGCCATTTTATTTTGGAGGCCGCGCGCAGTCGGAGGGCCCGCGGTCATCGGCCCCGCGGCTTATCTAGGTCGCCTCAGAATAACCTAGCGCCGATACTCTAATAATAATCTACATGAAGCCTTGAAATACTGTTGTCCCACTCTCACTCACGACACCACCATAGGCGCGACTAGCATAAAATCCGTATTTCGTAAGACATGCTCTATTCCGTGTGCGCAACGGCTAAATAGATCTGACTGTCTCTTTTACTCTTGACTGCAAACCTAGACAGAATAAGCAAGTGGAATATGTTTCTAGATTTTCTCTCATCAGATTTATTTAGTTTACATAACTCCTAAGAAGTCTTTGTTTTCACTATTTTTATCATAAAAAGTTACGTACAAATACATGTCAGTGAATTGCATTGACAAATCAAATTCATTCTTAATTAGAAATACGCATGTTTTGACCTAAAAAAATGTAAACAATAAAGTCATGCGTAATACGAATAAATAATAACAATTAGTTGTCTATATCGTTTCTGTAACAGGTAGTTAGTAACGTAGTGTGACCGTAAAAATCTAATAATTTTATGAGGCATGAATTTTAAACAAATAATATTGAAACAATGTGTTGCGTGTGGCGCGCGGTGTGACGTAGGTAGCGCGCGGAGCGACAGCGGGCGCGGGTGACGGGCGAGCGAGGGGGGCGCGCGGGCGCGGGCGCGGGCTGCGCGGTCTCGGTATTGCGATCAAGGCCCCGAGTTCGTTCACCCGATTGCAATTGGGTCACGCTCGCCGCCCCGCGCCACGCCGCGCTCCCCACACACAAATAACTGTTTAAATCACACTAAATCCGTACCTGTAACGTCACACTAAGTATGTAGGTAACCTTAATTGTTTAATTTAAAACGTTAAAGACACATCTATCGTATTGCGAGATCGTAGTCTAACGTATTATGCTAGTGAACATTTTATTAGCAAAGAACAGTCATACGAAATAAATATTAATGAGTGAATTTTGAAAGCATGTGATAGGAATAAGCAAGTTCGCTTACTGAATTCGATTGTCAGCGAGAAAGTTTTTATGCAGGTACCCATAACTTTTGCATATCGTATACATAACTTGTAATACCTAAATCTGTAATAAATACGTCATCTTCATTCAATTCTACAAATCAACATGTACGATTTTATAAATAAGTAAATGACAATGAAGTAGGTAATTAGGTATTCTATTTAATGGACTGCAGATTATTACAGCAATACACGCAATCAACTGCATAGTAAATAAATAATTTATTTCGTACTATCGTAAAAAGATTCTTTAGCATAATCATAATAACTCAATAATTTAACTTGCTAGTTTTCTAATAGGATTAAGTGCTGTAACAAGAAAACGATTTGTTTATAAAAAATGAGATTAGAACAAGTCGCGAATATTCTGAGGACGTTTATAAGGGTAGTGGGGTGGTAGAAGGTTGCGGGGTGTAGCGCCAGCGCGGGGGGCGAGGGGGGGAGAGGTGAGGCAGCTGCGAGAGGCTGCGGGTCGACGCCCGCGCCGCCCTGACCCCAATTTGATCTGCGCTCGCGTCATATCGCGCGGACCTCTCGTCCAGGCACACTCAGCGGAAAATACCCATCGTTTCAACATAACAGCTTTATGAAATGACCAACTAAAACGGTGCTTTAGAACATCTTTTTGACTTCAGGGTAATAATGTGGTATTTTTCATAAATATTATGCTCACTGTGCATTCACCTTTATTATGGCGCTCGAACTTCTCCGATGGAGGGACGACGCTACCTGTTGTCATTGTATCGGTATCACAGAATATAAATTAATGTTTTTTTTTTATGGTTTATGCAGACCGGAATGTTCTAAGCAGCTTATGTGGCTCGTCATATTTGTCTGGTAACCCGCTGACCTGCCGCTCACATAAAGTGCCGAACATTGTGTTCATTACCTCATTTTTTATATAAATCCGTTCATGTAGATACTTAACATTGTCCGAAATTTCGACAAACCATTTTTTCTGGTTACTAGGTCACACCAAATTTGTTTTTATTAACGGTTTTATTCAATTTCAACAAAAGCAATCAAAACATGATATGTATGTTAAAACCTAAAAAGATATGAGATGATTCCTGATAAAATCGTCGGACCTAAATATCGCTTGACACTTGAATCACACATGTATCACACATTTAACATACCAAATAAATACGAGTTGTTTGTGTTGCAGTTCAAGTTGGCAACAGCTAAGAGCTGCTTGAACAGTTTGTTTACTGAACACTGTTAAATAACAATTTACGCTGAACGATAATACGTCAATACGCGCAACAAATGTAGGTAACATTGCAGTACATTTTCGAAGGTAACATTGTGATCATGTTTTACAAGTATAAAAGCAAAGACCTTTATTTGAATGTGTGCCATCTATCAATTGAAATATTTCGCCTTGGGAATATGAACGCACCTTGAATCTCCCACTCGTTGCTTTACATCAATGTTACAACCACGTCACCGTAACTTCTGTTATTTTTAATTCGTTTAATGATAATCTAGTCTAGACCTTCCGATTGATTAGCTTTTCAAGTACATTCGCTTGAATAACTTAGGGTTACCAATTCAAATTATTTAACTCTACGAAATACAGTAGCCTACGATAAACTCTATCACACTTAGATTAATCAAATCAAATACGTCCTATCAACCATTAACAAGTTAAATAGCAATTAATTCCATTTTAGGCATGTAAACTAGATTACAGATATGTATTCAGGAATTGGAAATGATATTATACATAAATCGTATCAGGGCAAAAGATTTTATTAATTTAAATTTGCATGATTGTGCATGCATTGGAGAGCGTGTTAGCAATGGTTACGCTCACTCTAGTCGCTGATGATTAAGTATAGTGGGTCATACCATGAGTCAGTGGTGACCTAGATGCGGCAGGCTGTATCGACGGTAAGCGGGAGCGCGGCCTACGTGCTCTAAATACTCCCAGAGTAGGTTAGGGAGCGGGGTCGACGACCGGAGCCCTGCCTACCCCGAACTTTCCGGGCCATCCGAATTGTGTGCCCTACTGTGTCGAAATCTACGGGACCTCGATATTCATCCAAACAAATTACTTCTACCTGGTTGAGTAGAACGTTAATAAATTTTTTGGAACACATCTTACTTGCTGATTTATTTAGGTCGTCTCTATTACTGTTATTTGCTGTATTCTTGCCTGAACATCTTTAAAATCCAAAAGACTATTGTAATATCTATTTATTGCATATACATGCATAAATATATATATTACTATTGTAATATATATATTTATGCATGCATATAGTATTTATTCAAATACTTCAATTGTGAAGAAATACCTAATTTATGAAATATATAAAGAACCGTTGAATAAGAACACAATACCAGGCCAATGCCAATGACCACAGTTTTACTGTAACCAAACTAATTTGCAAATATTTATTATTAGTTGAAGGTATATTAAGTTGTTTTTTTCGCTATATTTTCAAAATAGACGCCTTAAAACAGTAGGTACATGTAATTTTGTATAACTTTTGACCTCCATGTGATTAACTTATTTTATTATGATAGGGCAATTATTTCCAAAATTTTTCAAACGTTTAAAAGTATAAACCGTTTCAAATATAAATTTTGGGAGGGGCAAATAATACCAACTTCCAACAACATAATATTATTATGAGGAAAGGAAATTGAGTCACAGCGCCATCTGGCGTCGAGTAGATGGTGTAAAGCCGTTTCGATAGATGTCGCTAGTGTCCGCCATGAACAAAAACAACATAGACGACTTATCAAGATATCATCACAATAACATCAAAATACGTACTAGTTATATCACTGAATGTTTTTGCACTTGTAGCTTATGTATTTTTCCATCCTAACTTGTATAATAACGATGTTTAATCTTTTATCAATAAACAAGTCATTATAACGTCATAGGAACATACATTTATATTAATACATTTAATACCTAATTATGTAAACACGTTTACTAATTACTGGTTTTTAATTGTAAGTTCAGTTTAAGTATCACCATTTATTTAATACATAATAGAAGTCATTTACATCATACACTATACACATAATCTTAAAAGTCATTTCCATTTCTGTATAATTAATTTATTTAGGCCACATAAGTAGGTAAATAATATAATTTAGCTAAAAATAGACAGCGATGGTTGAGCTGTGGACAGCGGCAATGGTGGCAGGGTGGCGGCGCCGCTTGGCCGTGAACTCAGCCGACCCGCGCCCACATCGCCCGCTACCTCCAACAACATTACAAGCTGGCGCTTAGAGTTCATTTTTGCAAATAATGACAAATTTTCTTTTATAAATTGAAAAGAAAATAGTTTTCTAATGAATATGGAACAAATTATAGAAAGAATCTAAAGAAACGTGAGGTTAAACCATGACTTGATTTAGGTTATCAACAAACATACCAAAAAAGAAACATTAAACATTGAGAGGTTTTTGGACTTAATCTTTTAAATCAGAGTTTTTTTTAAGAATCTTATTTTCACAACTTAATATGATTGTGGTTTTGAAGTGAACGTTACGGCGGGTGGGTGTAAAAGGGGGTCCATTGACGTCACGGGGGCGCATGCGCGATATTCGCCCACGCGTTCACCCTGCGTTCGTCAGGCACGCTTTCGCGCCAAAGCGTTGTTGGTCTCGCGCCGGTTATAACCTAAGTTTTAACCTTTTAACTAACTTCGACTAGTATTTAAAAAAAAGTACTTACTTCATTCCGATGTCCAAAAGCCATGGAGGTTATTAGTGAGAACGCTGTGCCGCAACAGCAAGCAGCCGGTGAGCATTTTATCAGTTTATTACAAATATTAGTGACCTTTTGAACTTGAAATTTACATAAAAGGTCGTCGAACTTTGCTCTTTGTGTAACGATATCGAATTCTTCAGTCTGGGCGGGAGTTACAAAACTAGTTTATATGTTATCTTTATATGTTTAGTTGATACAGTAATTTCATTTTTTGTGTACTCACAGTAAAAATAATTTCTGTTTTAATCTTCGATAGGTTTAAAGGCATCTTTTGTTTGAATATTTATTAAAATTTCAATAAGGTAAAGTTACTTTAAAAGTAAGTCGTGGTAAAGCAGCATCTCATGCTTTTAAAATACTTTTCTTTTCGCGGTAAAAATGCAGTACCAGGCATGCAAATTATGCACTTAACATTTTTAAGCAGTTCATGAATAGTGCGTAACCATTAACCGGTGTTAGTCAATGGGATTTTATCTTGATCCGACTTTTAATTTATTTATGGATTATCTAGGCTTTGATATTATATCTTTATCTTTCATAAAAACTATGATAACCTAATCTCAAGCTATACGTTAGTTCTGGTTATCAAGATTGCACAGCTTTACGGCTGAACAAAACCTAATAGAATTTGGCAAACACACCTTTATTGAAACGATTTTATCGATAAATGCGGGGAAAAACTAGCTAGTTATTAATATCTATTTTCTTAATCGTATAATCACAACATAATAATATAGTATAACACAGTCAACGTATAAGAATTGTGTTTGAATTATTTATCAAGAACATTTCGAGTATTATAATTCATTTAAAGTTTGAAAATATTTTTGAAAGTTATCGGATTGTTTTGTTTAGGGATCATACATTTAAATGAAATAATACTGCGACAGATGAATACAATTACCGTAGATACATACATTGCATAGTATAGTAAGTACGAAGTCCAACGTTAAACTTATTTGTTTAGAACTTTACAAATTTAAGATATTTACTAACGTATTTGTTTGTTTAAGTAAAGTTTTAACTCCGCATCCGATATAATAAATAATTTGATCTATGATCCTGATAGTAACTTACGAAAGAAATCTGTAAATATTAGAACAATCAACTCGCGAGCCGGCCGAGGCGGCAGCTTATGATAAGGACTCCGTTTCGGTCCGAAAATAGTCGGGCAATCCTGAAAAATGCGTGTGAGTGGACCATGTGTTTTGTGTAAATATATCCCGTTACACGTATTTATAAATATATCATTGATAAGGTATCGGGCTGGTCAGGCACAGCACAGGTCGATGCATGAGTCAGCCGCATCCAGACCGGAACACGCCGCGTCAGCACCCCGCACATTCGTACGCACGCACGCATGCACGCATGCATGCATATTCTATTGTAATGCATCGATATCCGTTCCACTTTTACGGTTATCTGCCGCCACTTGCATGCGTAAAGTGCAGTGTCACTTGTTATGGGTAAAAGTTTTCGTACTAGCCGACTGCCGTATTTGGCGGGATATCCGGTGCTTGCGAATTGTGCGGTTTTGGTTATCCGGCTACATTGTGGGTAATACTTTAAGTTGCATCGGTCATTAATCCTTCAGAATTTATATAACTTTAAATATTCGTTAAATGGTATTTCAAGTTCAAATAAGCTGTACATATATTTCTAAACTCTACCCGCCACTGAACCACGCAGTAAGATTCTTTTCCTTCTTTAGTATTTCTTTTCCATGTTGTCTAAAACTGTCCTTTGACGACCGTCTGTGCGGGGTTTACAATGTGTACGTGTTTGTTTTGCGTGTACATAAGCATTTCAATCTTCTTCAGCTTTGAAAGTCTTCTTTTCAAGTAAACTTTTTATGTAAAGAGAGACTCGACGGCGCCCTACACTACTGCACCATAGAAAAAATAGGTGTGTGCCTTAGTGTGCGTCGAGTACGCGGCACTACGAGTATGTACTTAGAGAGTGCATCGATCCCGGGCGCCGGTGTCGTCGCACTGCATATAGGCCAGTGCACGCGAATGCCCGGACCCCCCCCCCCCCCTCCGAGCTGCCGCTGCCCCTGCTCCTCGCTGCACTTCGCGATTTTCCATTTCCATCGTATTGCCCGTTCGCTAATTCCAGCGGTTGACTCGGGCCGATGTCGTAACGCGGGGAAATTTCTCAGGCCTTTCTCTAAGCATGACTTGGCGGCAATGACGTCTTCCGGCAAAGGGCATTCACAGCCCACTAGTTCGACATTATTAAACTTGATCGATATAATTATGTAATTCTTTATAGTAGACTTTACCCACTTCCAGTTGTATGGTTAAGATTTGGGACCACTTTAGAATAGAGGGGTATGGAGCTTATCGTATATTTTAATAATAAAAATAATAGCCAATATAAAAATTATTTTAATTTGAATATTAATATAATCTTAAAATAGTAAATTATTATTTCCACACAATATTAGTAAAGGCAGTTCAAGGGTATTAATGTCAGAATGAAAGTGATTCCAATAGGTATCGCCACGTATGTATTATGTAACATTTTCGTTGTGTTGTTGTTTATTGTGTGTTAGGTATATTAATCACTGGGACAAGTGCAATAAATTGACAATTTATATTAGGCACGTTATAATGCGAAAGGTCTTTCTATTGCTAAGACGTCTGTGGCCGGGTGTACCCTGTGCCCTGTGGAGTGTGGGTTCAAAGCGCTCGGCGCGGGTAAACAACGACGTAACAATGTTCGGCGGGCGGCGCAGTTACGTCCGTACGGTTCTAGCCCCCCGGATGTAGTTACAAGTTCCCGCGGTCGTTGCCCGCGCGATGCGTGCGCGACTCCCCTATATCGGCTAACTGTGGCGCGAAAACTAAAAGCTTGCGCGCGACACATATTATGTGCTTCATATACGCGTTACATAATGCCGTTCACGTGTACCTACCCTCAAATTTAGGTGGCCTATTTTTAGAATTATTGTAAATATTATTGTAGAGTCCAAGATATTATTGTAGAGCAACAAACATAAACGATTGTTTTTATTTCTGTGCCTAAACGAAAAGTGTAATGTAATATATTAATGTATTTTAGGTTCAGGACTATACTTACTCAGGTTTAATAATTTATATTTAAAGTATGATATAAGGTTTAACTATAATAAAAAATCTTTGGAATGTTGACAATTTGCATTTATGTGTATAGTTTTTCTATTTTATAAAACATAGTCCACATTACTAAGCCAACAAGTTTATATTCCCACGTGCTAAGTTTTATTGGGCCCTGTGAAATATTAATAACTAATATACAATGCAGATGGGATTGCGTGAACGCGGAAACGGTTGCGTGCCGTTAGCTAGGTAACTGTACGAGTTTAGTCTAGAACAATCCTAGCGCGCCTGCAGGTTGGGGTCACGTGTCCAGAATTGATGAGCACGCCTCCATTACACGATATTTTGACCGCAATATTTAAAATTACGGTCAGCATGTGCTTAATACCCCTGCTATCTTAAACCTATCGATATAATCTCTGAAATTCATAACCGTACATGCGGCATTAACCTATAATTCAAGCGTAATTAAATTATACTCACACCATGCTATACAGAGTTAAGCAGGTGTTTCTACGAAGATGTCGCATCACCTACTTACGTAACAAAATTAATACCTTCAGCGTAAATGTGTTGCGCAACGTTTTTTGCGGATCTTTTGGATATACCCATTTCCGCGTAACTTCATAGATGATACTAACACGTATTGTCATACTTTTTACATAAACACAGCAAACGTAACAACGTTGAATAATTTTATATACGAAAATTAGGACAGTAGCCCAGTAGGAGTTATCAGTGTGTACAAAATGTTCGGGGAATGTTGAGGTAGAGGGTTGTATGTTGGGGTGCGGGCGGGTGCCCGGGGTTAATGACCGGCGTGTCGGCGGCGCGTCGCATTGTCGCGCGGCTGTTGCGCTCGCAGTCTCTACGACATTCTATGACTCCACTTCAGCTACGTGCACTGCACGCGATCTAATCTACAATATATTATATAACTAGTTTATCATCATATAAATAGATCGTTAACATTTCGAAGCTGGTCCCTACATGATCATCATACATATTTATAGAACAACACAGACGAGCTATTGATTCCATCCGCTATTAGATAGACTATAACTTGCGGATTGCCGGGCGTGTGAGACGTGAGAGGTCAATACCTCTATATTATCGTCTCTCTAAATTAACAAATCCATATTTCTATCTCCAGTGCCAGCAATCTCATGTTAATTTGCATAATTGACCCTAGTGGCACGTAATAAGGATACTATTCGAGCGATACGATCTCGATTAAACCATGATAGTCGATTAACCCGCTGACGTAAACGGCGTCCTTGGAGCGAATCTACAAACACAATTGTACAAATATCTGCCATCAGTAGGTCACTCACCCTCTACCGGCTTTACCGCGATACATCGTACAACCAATATAATATACATATGGTATGAAACGCTTTTCAACTACAATGACTCTTATTTCTTAAGGCTAGAGCATAGTGTAGTCACGCGTAAGTGACGACCAAATTAATGACTTTAATAACTCATAAGAACAAGGCGGCCGTAACAACGGTCTTCGAGATTTGGCAAAAGTAACATTTTTTTACGATTATTTAAATGTACATATATAAACAACAAACCATGATGCTTGTGAGTCAATCAGTGAGCACCTGCTTTTAAAAGTGCTTCGTTCTTTTTTATTATATCTTGCATGCATTTAGTTCCATTTCATCGCAGTGTCATCACTCTTACGTTCCGATTTACATATTCATACATTCTTAACATACGCTTATTAGGAGACGTGCGGAGAACATAATAAACTATTTTCAGTAGGATTTGTTCGACGACGTCGCGCCGGTTAGCGCTGATTGTCACAGAGATTCCGCTACACGGTGATGGTACGTCAAGCAATGACTCATGTCACTTCACTTACAAGTCCATTGACACGGACCTTTTGAAAAATATGGCTATCGTGGAGCAAAATTTAACATCAGTCTTGTTAACGTATGATGATACTGATAGTTACGACGACCGCATATTCTAACAAGATGTGTTACATAGAAAAAACAAGGCATTATACATGTTAGAGACCCGCAGAAAGGAATAGGTATTACAGTTGAATTTCAAATACATGAATAGATTGACACGAAATATAACCTTCACCTTACACGGCAGGAAACTTATATCTAAAAGTATTTAGAGTCGAAGTAGTTTCGTTCAAACAAACAAAGGAACAAGCAACAGAGCATTATCAGTGACATACATTGCTAGCTCGATAGCATAGCTGCGATAAGCCGTACAAAACATCGCGTCGGTACAATGACCCAGAATTATATAAAAATGTCCTCGATTTTGATAACGCTGTGACAATGACATTTTATTGCGGCCTCGAGCTATTATTATTAGTTGGTTATAATTATATTACAGTTAAAGAGTAATGTTCAATATCAACAAGTCTTATTTCCATGTTGCGGAGTAGTCTTGACATTATTGTCGGAAGAGACAGTCATGTTGTGTGCCATGTTTTGTTTAAAAGTATCTAAGATTTATTACAAGCACATTAGTACGTAGAATTGACCGATAACCACTTTTCGATAACTGCGTGTACAGTAATTGGTTTTAGGTTTGTGACTATTAAAAGATTAAAGACACTGCGTACACTTCACACAATGTATCATTTGTTTGATGTCGGTAGCGAGGTCTCACGTGTTCCAACATTAGTATAGCGCTACTAAGTATTATTTGAGGGAGTTGCGTCGGTGCTAATTGGGGTGCATCGCGGTGCGTTGACTCTGGTCTGAAAATGTTGGCCGGAACGCTGCACGAGCGGATGTCAACTTTCTCGCGGTTACGTAACGCGGAGAGATGTGAGCACTAGAACGTTCGGAGTCATCGACCACGGCCGCCAGTTACGAAACATACTACACTGCGCCGCGCACAACAACACTGCAACTTATATGTTTCACTTTGATACCACTCCGACGTGGTTAACGCATTACCATGTGATTTATATCGAATCTTGAATCGATAAACCCGCTGCTACTACTACTTATAACGTTACGCGTTAAAATAAAACGTTATAAAATAAATCGTATCGGTGGACGTAATTGTAATTATACGCAACATAAACAGCTCCATTTGTAGTATTAATAGTAAAAGGGTTTTGAAGATCTCGGAGATTTATCGGAGCGATGTGATGTTATTTAGTGTATCAGGACTATTAGCTAGTCTATTTGTAGTATAAATTGGTATAACGTGTAGTCAGTACTAGCGGCGCTGGGTCGTCGCTCGCCGCGCGAGGTCAACGCCGCGGCGCCGCCACCCGTTCAACTTACAGCTTTCACGACTTACTACTTCAATACATTTTACTAATACATCGAATTAATTTGAAATCGTCTCGAAGTTTCTCAAACTTTTCCTATACAACAAATTCGTGTTGACCCTTTCCATGTCACCAAATATGTAAACAGGTACTTGTATAGAGGTCAATATCGAAACAATATTATTAGTATTTATTCTGTATATGAATTATTGATTGATTTTGTTTACTTTTTACGTTATCTAGACTTTATAGGTCGGGGTAGAGAATACATTATTTGGGTGTTTGTGTGTCTCTTCCTATCGCGTTTTAACTAGATACATTGCTAGGAAACAAATGTTATTATGTTCCATTGAATACAATATTATTCAGTTTATTAACTTCTTGCGTAACATTCAAAGTTTAAATTTAAAGATTTATTTATAGTGAAAACAGTCTTATTAGAAATGATCCCAATAAGTCGCAACCACTGAACAGTGAATGCATAGCACAGTTGATACGGTCGACCAGTTCAGCTGATACTTTTTGTCCCGAACTGTATGTAGAGCGTAACAGTTTATGTGGTCATTAGCGGGTTGAGATATTTCAGGGCCGGTACACACGGCACAGAAGTGAAGGGGTCGCGCACACGTTCATGACACGCCAGCAATTATAAGTATGGAGGCGTCATTGAACCCGCGTTATTGCGAAACAACGGAAACCAGTCCAGTGCTGGCCCTCCCCGCCCCCGCCCCGCACGTCGCGAACCCCTCCCACACACCTGCTGCGAATTTTTAAAATCCTAGATTATAGTTGACATGCGACTAGCTCCTAGCCGACGTGATTCGCATATCCACTGAGTTACATCACTATCCCCTGCAGTCTGCAAATACCGCGTTATTCTTATATTATTAAGTGTTTATAAATGAACGTTCTAATAGCAGCATAATAATAATTGATATAATCATTGCAATTATCAGATTTCTTAAAATGATAGTTGTTAAAATATAGAAATTCAACTTTTTACATAATTCCAACAGCCACGCAGACAAATTTTTTGTTAAATTTCTAACTTCAAATTAGAATGAGTCATATTTTTTACGTTTTTATATTTACCTTCTTTTTGTTAATATAACATCTTTACATACGTTACATTTCAATTATATATAATGTAAGAATTGGTAACACAGGAACTTATAAAATAATAGTTGTGTGCGGTAGTAGTAAGTTGCTGTCGGTACCTTACCTAGCACCGACCGGCGACCTATAAAGATACGTGCTTGATAGTGGTGCAGTCAGGGACAACGGCCGGACTGCCTCATTCGCAAGAATCGCAGGTAGGCTAAGGGGTTAAAGAACTCCATTGCACTATATCAAATACCATTGAACTCGCTCCGTCTCGCTCGCACGCCGCACCCCGCGGTGCATCGCCTGCACTCCACCGTGCGAATCCTGTCTGATTACGCGACACGCATGCGTATGACATTATCTACGAGTAACTATGGTGCACGTAAACCGGTATATGGACGTTACCTATATGCTGCACTTACATACGCCAGCCTATCAACATAGTACATACATATTGCAAAGTTCACGCGCTGGGACACGTGACAGAAAAATAGTTTCGAATTTGATTATCAGGATAATGCTTGAAATTTTACTAGAAAGTTTTCGATTTCTGCTTCTTTTTGGAGTAGATGCCTAATTTAATGCGGTTAAATTAACATGAATGCTAGATATTGTTCTTCGGTGATATTAAAACTGGAGAAATATTTTCTAAAATTATGATTACATAGAAGTATTAAAATAATGCATACCAAAATTATGAATAGTCAAAGCTGCAATAACTTTCTAGAAACTATTCACCTGTTACATAACTCGGTGTAAGCTCGGCTTACGCTGATCGTGTGTCGATAATTAAGTTTAACGAGTGGAAAGTTCAAAGAGGGCAACGACATCAGACGACAGTGTCGGCGCTTTGTCACGCAATCGCCTGAAAATCACGCTAATTTATATGAAACTCGATCGCGTGATACCGCAGGTGACGTAGCCGAGAACCAGGAACAAATAGCCAAAGATCAAGTTTCACGGGCATTGACAGCAACATATGCGCTGCGGTAGCTGACGTCTCATTTTCTATTAGAAAATACTAGTCATATTACGTCAGCCTCACACACTCACATGACATGCAAGAGAACACGTTAACTCTATTTCAAAACTTACACAGAGGCTCGAAATAAAATATTTGTAAAACATACATAAGCAGAAAACACATAACCAAATACAATAAAAATATAAATTGATTTGTTCTTTACCAACAAATATTTGGAACGTTATTTAGTTGGCAGACAATAGCTAAATTTCAAGGAGAAATGATAAAATGTCATTGAACTTGATAAAAATAATACTGCACGTTTTGTCGTACGTGAATATACGAAAGCAAACACTTCATCATTTCACAAAAAATTGATACAAAGAACGATAAAGGCTATTTAATCAAAAAGTACCTATTTCTAATAAATGTGATATAGTTTTAACACAAAGAAGTATTAACATGTTTATGTAGTCGTACCTCGGTTTTGTATATCTGGGCGGCGCGGCGCGGCGGGTACGCGGCTCCGTAACCGGTGGACGGTGGGCCATTTCCCCAAATTGTAGCGGTCGCTTTTCCCACAGACCTCGACTCGTAACTACTTAACCCATCGCCCATACTACTGGCTCATTGACCACTCTCTCCCGCTCCACTTTATTCCACCGCATTACAAGAGCGTAGCGCTTTCGTAGCAAACTCGTAGCACTTGTAAGCATCGTAGTCATGGAGTCAAAGCACATTTAATTACGTATTGACGGGCCTGTTGGTCTAGTGGTTAGTGACCCTGACTGCTATACCGGAGGTCGTGGGTTCGATTCCCACCCAGGACAAATGTTTGTGTGATGAGCACGATCATTTGTTCTGGTTGTCTGGGTGTAATTTATCTATAATATGTATGTATTTAGAAATATATAAGTATGTTTATCAGTTGTCTGGTTACCATAACACAAGCTCTGCTTAGCTTGGGATCAGATAACCGTGTGTGAGTTGTCCCGGAATATTATTATTATTATTATTATGATCTCATACCCTTAGTTTTATAATAAAGTTTAATAGTATGGAACAATACTTCAATCTAGTAAAGTGTTGTTATTTAAAAAATACATAAATGTTATTTTCTTGTGCCTTACATATAGAAAAAAACGTTCCGTAAGTTTGATGTTCGAAATAGCGTTTATATTATAATGTACATTTTGAGTACGCGACTTAAATAGGACAAAATTAGCATGTGATATTTTTTGAATTTCAGTCATGAATTTTTATTAACATTTATTGCGTCTTTACAATGTTAATCGGAACAAAGTAGACATCGTAAACAACTGCCACGTTGCTTGCCTGGTCGTGGTAAACAATCGATAACCTTAATTATTTAAAAAGTTTATCTAGAGTGTAATGCCGGATATATTAAAGAAAGTAATAGGTATATTTGGCAATGCTGTCACGAGATCACGTGTCGTAGGTAGATTTGATAATAAAGTCATGCTACGTGTAGATAGGTGGCGGGTGGCGGGTGGCGAGGTACGTACGTCGGCACTTGTTTACCGCGCGATGCTCGCAGACCTTGAGATTCGGCGGCGGTCAGTGGCCCGAGGCCTCACACGTAATATAAATCTTATTATTACCCGCCGACCTCGGTGCCTCACCGGTTGTTCTATTACAAATCGCTAAAATTTATCCGGAAATTAGTCATTCTGCACTTATGTTGGATTTTGCGTTTTCCTATAGTTTATAATTTTAACCTAAAGCGTGTTCTTAAAACAAAGTTTTTGTAAGGTGAAGCCTAATTCTCAAACCAACTCGCAAATATGGTACGTTTCAAGGCTTTCGTTGCACGATTTAAGGGCCGTTCGTGATATTATTGTTGATTAAATCTAAAATTGTTTCCTTGTTTATTGTACGTGATCAATTAAATTTCTAATAAACATTCTTCATTATTATAATATAGTAAAAATACACGTACAAAACAAAATTAAATTAGAGTAGTGTCACATGTTTCCGGAACGTGATGAAGGACCCGGTCGGAGATATGCAAGAAGTCGGCGGAACTTTGCGACATTATTAATTTTATTCAAATTGTATTAAGTCTGATAAACGCGACTTGTTGTTTTCACATACGATTCATTTTTCACATTACGGTTCGTTGACTCTGTGCTTGCATGTGTTGGTAGCCGAATTCAAGTCGTAATATGGTTGGTGTCGGTGTGGGTTACATTCTTGTGCTATATAGCGGCGCTGTGTGCTCATGGCGGCGCGCGGAGATGTGAAGTAACCGTGCCTGTGTTGGTTATTGCCGATTTCGAAGGCGGCTCAAGGACACCCGGCTCAGGTTCAGTAGCCACCTTTGGCAGTGAACGACATCATTTCGTGCGTTGACCCTATCCGTTTCCTGTGCCAACGGAGGAAAACACTATATATATATTACTTAACGTTTCTATTTAATACATAATGTATGCGCACCATTTAATCGACTTTGACTTAGAAACAATACCTTTATTAACATATAAAGCGATTATTTAGTTAGAGTGTGAATGGCCTCGATACTCACTAAAGCAGGAACTATCAAAATAACGATGGTTTTTGTACTTACAGTCGTCGCTATTATGCTATCTGTTCTATGGCGTTTTATTTATAGTTATCATAAATTTGAATAAAAATTCAAATAAATGTTAATGTTTGGTTTCTATGTTTCAGGTAAGTTGCACCACCCGAAGTGTTCTGTTCGGGTTTGATCGCGGTAAGGTGGTAAAGTTAGTTGGCTCGCTTGATATGATTGCACATAATGGTGTGTTCTCGTTAGAGCACAATGCACCAGGTTGCAGTGGTGGAGTCAGTCACCCCGGGCTAACGGGGCTCGCCCTATGCCCGCTCGGCGCTCGCGGACCGCGGGCTGCCGTCATCACGCCGCGATTGTCGTGCAATCGTGCTTACTAATGCCAACTGGACTCCATACGCATACATAATATTATGGACATTCGCATCGCCCGCGTGCCCCTACTACACCTATTCACACTGCACATTGAGGAAAACAAGACAATTTCTCTCCCAACAATAACTCACCAGCTATTGTAATGATTCTAACGTCCAAGAATCCCGCAGGGTTTTTGACAAAATAACTACATAATTAGAAATGCTCGGTAATATTAAAAAAGTTTGAAAGGTTACCTTATCGATAAAAAATAAAATTGGAACATTAGAATTTGATTGGCACTATTGGTAGGGTCGTAATGTCCAAGTTGATTACAATGGCTACTTTTGAGTTGACTTACCCTAAATTCTGTTTTCAACAATTCTAAATAAAATTGTTACTTCACTGTTCTCCACTAAACGGCAGTTTCGAGAGTAAAAATGTAAAAAAATGTCGTTATTCAGATCAAATTAATGTCAACGATATATCAAACTTGTTAATATCTTCACTTTTTAAGAAATTTTAATATAAAACAACTTTATGAGAATACAATATTGTGAAAATATTGCACGGTATCCCGCTGATATTTTATCATTAAGAAGAAGATTTGAAAGGGCATCCCTCGGTCGCGATATCGTTTAGCGACGACACAATACATCAACTATCTGGGAATGTCGGTTACGAGCGAACTAACAAAGGGATGTTAAAAAACTCTCGTAAAAAAACTAAATCCTCGCATTTATTGTACTCAGAAAGGTTTCTATTAAACAATAATATTTTATTTCGTTAGAAGAGTTAGATATCGCGAAACTTGCACAATAATATGTTGTCGGCAAAAAGTTGGACTTTACCTGTTCGTGAAATCTGAGATGAACAGAAAGGGTAGCTTGAATCGCAACCATTTTTTTGGCAACAGGATAACACAATTTTGCTTGCGTTTTTTACTTGAATCGTAAAAATTTCAACCTTAGAAATCGAAGATGAAAGGAAGTTGGGAGTAAGGGTTAGAATATTTCCATTGTTTACTAAGCAGATGGTATTAAATTTGCTCGTTGCTCCTTGATCCATTGACAATGTGGGTCACGATACTCACGTCCAACCGACAAACCCTTAACCTAAATCTAATCACAGCCATTCAAAATACATGCGACAATAATACAATAGCTGCTTACGGCTGGAGAAACGACTTCAGACACAAATGCTAGAACAAAACAAAAACATTTTGTAAAGACCTTTCTACGAAATCGTCATTAGTAATAATTTACATCTTTAGTACCTAACATTTTGTGTACCGTTGTGTTAAAGCCATAAAACAATATATTTTGATGTGACAGTTGTTTTGGGACATTGTGGTTGAAAACTTTCATGCAATCCCAATTTTTTTACCAACATTTTTTTTTCTGTTCGAGCGGGTCTATCTTTTCACCTTTTATTATTCGAATAGCTTTTAATGTCAATGTAGAATGCACATCTTTTGCGAAAGTATAACCATTACAGAGTATTTATTTTATAGTTATTATCAGAATGGTGCACCTAGTGTGGTGCACCGTTACACGCACTCACGGAGTTGAGTGCACGCGCGCGCGGTCGCCGACTCTACTACTCCCATGTCCCCATAACCCTTCCTGATATTAAATAGACATATCAGCAGTCGTCATAATTCTACATCAAACATGTTACGTAAACAAGATTACCAAAACATAGATTACGTCACGATTTTTGGGAGAACCACCCACCAACATGTGCAGAGTGGCACGCGGCAATCGCGCGTATGGCATGCGTTTACTTTCATAAAAAAAAACAATACAATGGACCCGAAATATGTAAATAACAATGTTTTTACCAATCCACTTTTTAACTAATAACAAGGTGCAGCTTGGTGCCACGTTTCTCCGCCAGCTGGGAGACGAGGAAGTGGCTTCACAATGGCGACCGCGCAAATTATTGATTGCCGAAAATCGAAACTGCTTCGATAATAACTATTGTAATCTTTTGGACCACAAAGAAAACTCTACATCGCCTATAACCAACTTCTTAAATAGAACCAAGTTGAATGACTGAGTTATTGCTATTTTTTGTAGACAAGGAGGTCAGTGTGCGTGGTATTACATTTGGATCCCGCTACCAAATTTAGAAGGTATCATGTATAGACGACCGATTATTCGGCACTACACTGTAATAATAGCATTCGCAATACATATCATCCTACACAAAATGATTGTAGTACTATGTTAATTCGTTTCATAGACTACAACTTACTGAAGCATTCTGCACTTCTGCTATAAGTAGCAGAAGTGCAGAATGCTTCAGTAACTATTAGGTGTAAATATATCAACCTAGGAACATTTTTATGTACTATATATTCCGTCGAGTTATGATCATGGTGCTATTTATGGTATCACAACAATTACTTACCTAATTAAAGTAGCCCACTAAAAGATATAACACTGACGCGTAAGTACTCTAAAGAAAAAAGTTATTGGAACCGGTCCCTGATAAAATGAAAGTTGGATAGGTAATGCGCAGCACTTTCTCCGCGAAGTACGTTTGTACTTCGATGGCGATGCTTCCCCATGCGATCTAAATCCCTTTCTTAGCAGTATCGATGGCAATACGATAAGGATATAAATATATAGATAATACAATAATATCAACAATAATAAATAATCATTTTGCTAATCACGTAAATAATGGTATTTTAAAACGGCTGTCATGTGTTTCATGTAGAGTTTTTGACATCATATTATATACCAGTTGCGGGTTTTTTACAAGTTGGCAGTTATCTCACTGCTATTTCTTTATTTAAACATAACATTCAAAAAGTATTTACAATCTATGTGAACGGTTGGCGGAGTGGGTGATTTAAATAAAGTCAAGGGGATCATTTGCGTCGCAAACAACGACGACGGGGTCAGTAGACTCGCGCGCTCAACTGCCGAAATAATCGCGGCCGGTACACGCGCCGAGCGCCCGCCGCGGCCAACGAACGAGCCAAGGCCATGCTGCCTCCCCGGCCCCTACCCGCCGCTCTAATCTTCACAGCTCCTGCTGACAGCCTAGATATATTGTAGCGCATCGATCACCCTCCATGTAGGTACATAAATATAACCCTCGCCTATCGGCCAACACGAAGCCTTGAACCGCGATAGCAAACCGATAAAAAAGCAAGGATTTCAATATCAATAAGTGCCTACCTATATACCTAAATAGGTGCACTAACATTTTATTGTGTGTCACGTAGGCGCGAGGTGCCACAAATGTACCCTTGGTTTACAGATCCGTAATGTAATAAAGGTTATTAATGGATCATGCAATAAACGTGAACGGGCAGGTATTATCATCATAGATGCGAGTCTGTGAGGCTTGGCGGGTGGCGGAAGCGTCGGTGGCGCGGTGCAGGCGCGGGCGGGGGCGGACGCGGGCGCGGGGCGCGGCAGGTGGTAACGTCAATGCGCGGCCGTGAACTTTCTTCGGACACGTTTTCAGGAGTTAATGCTGCGCAATATTTCGCGGCTTAGCCTCCCGGCGGCCCCCCAGCCTCTTCTTCCCGCGTACCGTTCTTCGTGTTATCCTTACCAAACGTTATATATATTAGTATAAATTATTTAGAGATGTGAGTACATTGATGAAGCGGTATATAAGACCATATAAAATAAAATTTTTTCTGAATACACGGAAAAAATGAAGTAGGTCATATTCATAAATTTACAGTTATCACATTTGAACGCAAATTAATGGACACCATATTTACTCTGGTAATATATTAAATAGATCTGGATTTATTTAAATCTGTTTATGATATCGTAGTCGAGACTTGACTTGAGCTTATCAAAATGTAAATTTTACGTATTTAGTTCGGGATCAAGTATTCATCGCATGTGTAGGAAATTCAGAGTGAACCAGCATAACTTGTTGTTTTGATGACATCAATTGGTAACGAAAAACATAAGCGTCCTCGCTGCTTACATAACCTAAATCCAATCATATCAACAAGTCTGCTGTAACCTCAGCAACTACGCCAACAACATATTTTCGAAACAAGTCCATTGAATATGTTCTAAGACGGTATATGTAGCGTTAATGAGGACAAGTAAATGTAACAGTAGGAAATGTTCGGCATACACTTCCTCATTGTTGCGCATAGTGTGGATTGTAGGTGAGTAGTGCAACGCGAACGCAACGCTGAGCTGCAGCTAGCGGCGGCGGGCTGGTGCACCGCGCACGCGAGACCGACGCACATTATACAACGAGCGCATCACCGTGGCATCACGCCGCGCGGGGGACGCCCGACCTCATCTGATTACCTACGCAAAAAAACCATCTACGCAACACTTTTCCTATACTTTACTGCATTACGTTGTTGTATCGTATAATTTTCGACTGGCCTGTTGGTCTAGTGGTTAGTGACCCTGACTGCTATACCGGAGGTCGTGGGTTCGATTCCCACCCAGGACAAATCTTTGTGTGATGAGCACGACCATTTGTTCTGTGTCTGGGTGTAATTTATCTATGATATGTATGTATTTAGAAATATATAAGTATGTTTATCAGTTGTCTGGTCACCATAGTACAAGCTCTGCTTAGTTTGGGATCAGATGACCGTGTGTGAGTTGTCCCAGGATATTTATTTATTTATTATTTATTTAATTATTTTAAACCAGCCTAAGCTCAACAGTCTTGGACCAATATATCAATGCTCTACTTGGCGCGTTCGCGTTTTGCTTGTTATAATACGATGGAGAACATGTTTCGTCCCATTTTAAGTATTACAAGATACGTCGGCGTTAATACAATGAAAACAATAATTCAATGTTAGTAGGATGTGTAAATGCAACGTAGTCGTCCTCTGCAGAAGCAGGAAGTCTCGACTTGATGCAAATATCAAGGTGAGGTGACCGAAAGGAGAAAGGCTCCTTCATCAGCACAATTTATAGACTTGCATAAATATTTCATTTTCATGTTTACCATAAATTGATATACAGGTAGTCGAAACGTAATTGACAAAAACTGAAACTTAAATAAATATTGCTTCGTCAGCAATTATATCTCTAGAAAGGCATACATATTTATGTATGCCTTATTGCAAAACAAAAATATTACTTCACGGTTAAACATTGTTTCTTGTAAATAACAAATCAAACATTCCTTGCAAATACATAATTACCTAGTGGGCCTTCGCGTTAGTATATTTCGTGTGGCTTTTGTATCGTTGTGTGCGCTCTATGTTTAGCACAATGAGATTTAGTTAACAGTCGAATTTCCTCATGTCGGGGCGTTGCCTTGAGGTTGACATTGCGGCTAAATCAGCACAGTTTGACATTGACATGTTCCGATATTCAAACGAGGAAGTGCTCCTAGTTCATTCGGCAGGGCCATTCACATGTCTGCAATATTGGACTTCTGCTGTTAGTAAAGCAATTATTGATATCGTTAAAAAATTAATAACGCACTGACAGAACACAAAAGTCATACATGCCGTAGTAAGAATAATGATGACTACATATTATTTTGAGCTCTAAGTATTGAATCACGCCGGGGTCGTTGAAGTCTCTCATTTGCGTGTTTAGTATTATTTTTTTGCCAAGTTTTGAAGGTTAGCATTGCGTCATCTTCCTTGACGTTAATTTTTTTTATAAAATACTCCCTATTTGAGGAAAATTTATTGTTCTACACAATTCAATGTATCAAGAATTATATAACCTTTGAAACGTTAATTTATATAAATGTAAAGTTAAGATTATTTCCTGACTACCTGCAAGAGTCAATGCCACGGTATCAGTATGACTAACATAAGCCCACACTATTAATTGCCGAATTCGAGTGCACAAACAGATGTACGTTGTGTCAGTTGTGTTTGTGTGGGGCTCCAGGCGTCACCGTATTCAGCTATTAATTGAACACACCCGACAAATTGACCTTGGCCTTGGCACGGGTTGCCGAATCAGCCGAGGTCAACCACGATTGAGAGCGTCCGGATCACACGTCTTGTATGACATGCTGGCATTTTCATGGTAATAATATATTCTGGCAAACAAATATACACGGTAACTACGTATTGCAATATTGGTCTTCTTCCATATTTTTTATCTTTGAACATATCTAAATACTCATACGTCGAGTTTCCATTTCGTCGGTGTAGTTGATAATGTTGGTGTTGATAACGATTATTTTGATGGAGAGTATTTTACGTGTCGAGTTATTCGATTGCACAGCAACCTAAGTTTTACTTCTTGCTGTTTACGTTTTACTATCTTGTGCTCAAAGTATTCAGGGGCTGAAACGTAACGAAAAAAAAAAACATTTTCGAAGCAACTGCCTTCTAAACAAAATGAGTTAATAATACGAAAAATTGTATGGCATTTGCGGCGGTGTCGACGACGGCGAAGCAACAGCATGCCCGAGGTAATTGACTCATGCTGACCTCGCACTGCTTCGGAAAAACTCGCCACAGCTCGGCACTCCTCGCCATAATACATTACGTAGGTACTTTGATAAATAAAACATTATATCTTATTGGTTGAAACCCAAAAAAGGAATAATAATGTACTTGGAGTAAATTTATATAATTTAAACAACCCTTAATAATATTTTAAATATACTTGTGAGACATAGTTTAGTTTATTCATTCATTTAACCAAGGTCAATTAAACATAAATATACCAATTACTGCAAGTTATTGACGAAATTCTCCGATAAGCAATCAGTTTTAGCATCACACCAGACTGTGCGGTTCGAATTAAAGCTAAGTAATGATTGTTCCACATAACTACCAACTGGTTGGTCAAATATGGTTACAATAACAAAAATAGTGTCGGCGTGTCGGGTTTCCGATGCGCATCGGGTGTAATCGCGGTCTCAGCGCCGCGAGGCCTTGACCGCGCTCGTCCGCAAGCTACGGACATTCGGACGCGGTTGCTGCCCCGAATTGCCAACGAAGCTCCTCGTGACTGGCAAAACTTAAAGCCGAATCCAGGCCGGCAGCAACCGATTACAACACTATTGCGTCTTTATTTTTATACTTCGTTCGAATATATGTTCGGATTGCACGAAAACTTTGCATTTCAATTAACATTTTTGTTTAGGATTCATTGTGTCTTTGACTACCTACATTTTAGCAGACATAAAAAAAATATATTTTGGGATTTGTCAAAATAAAGAGCAATGTTAAAGTTGACGTTGTTATTTGACCCATGATTCCTACTTTGTCATTCAAATTAAATGGACCGTATATTAACTTGTTCCTTTGTGGTTTACGTTGTAAAAATGGATGTATTAATCACATTCTTTGAAAAGTTGTTAAGCTAATTTATGAGTGGGATAATGGGTGCGATGTAAATAAGTGTTGAGTCCCGTTTGTCCGGAGGCTGGCACGCTCGCTATTGTCCCGGCGTCCTTCGTCTGTCGCGAGAAGGCCGACCGGCCCCTCAGTTATTGTTGCCTTTTATTTAGTCCATCAACTTTTCAAATAATACACAAAGCCCATGAGCCTATGATGTATATTAAACACTAATTGTGTGGTCAAACTACTCTCTTGCTAAAGTTTTTTTCGACAGCCTTCACGCTTGGCCGACGCTTTGTCCTGGTTGACCTATTTAAGTAAATGACCATAAAAAAATACATGACTTACCTTGTTCGAATATAGTTTAATAAGTAATATAAAAAAATTAAGCAATCCGGAAAAAGTTGAAACCATAAATTGCAAAGAATATGGCATACGGTCAACTTTTTTATTATTTAAAAAAAAATGGCTGTTTAATCGGGATCATCAACTGTGGTCACAATGAACAATACAAAACTATACATGTGGCTACCGACTGACGATGCCGGCCGGCTTTGTAATTTTAGCCCCAAATACATACGATAAAGAACTCTATTAAAATAAGGGTAGAGATCAGTATTGTACTTCGCCGAAGAGAAGTAAAAGCTGACATGAAATTTGATATTCGCACCCCGGTATTAAAAGTGAGGGCAGCGGAAGGAAGTAAAAAACTGGGTTCCTATTCAGTTTCACGTTTTAATCGACACACATGTTGCCATTCGTTTTTTTATTGTTTGATTTAAGTGTCAGAGATCAAGGGACAAAATACAAAGTTAATATTATTATAAACATATTATAGGTACGAATCAGCTTTCTTTTAAAACGGACTAAGCACAAAATGTTAAGGTTGTATTATTTCTGCGTTATCTATTAATATTTTCGCTCTTGTCTTTCTCTTAAAACAAGTGCGAAACGAAACATTGTCAGCTTCATAACTTGATACAATATTGTTAGAAAAAAAAACCACTGTTTAGTGCATGTGTGCAGTAGACAAGCTTCACTTTTTATAACAACACGTGGGAGGTTATTTGCGAAACCCTTTAAAAAGTTTCCTTTTGTGAAAAAGGGAAAGTATTGAAGCGAAATAATATAGACAAAAAATTGTGGATAAAAACCTGAACACCTTTATGTTATAACAAAACCCTTTGCTTTTAGTTTTTAGATATTTTGCAAGGTTATCAATTTATGTTTTTAAGTTATTCATACACATTACAGAAATGTGTTTTGTTGGCAGCGATTCCTCTTAAAATCTATGTCTGAAAAACAACAAATAACTAATTTAGTGTTCGTTAAAACGTGTGGATTTCAGTCATTTATAAGAATGTATATTTTGTTATGCAAGAAGACAAATATGTCTAATACATAATCAAATATACAAGTATTAAGAAGAAAGCGTTAGTGAGTGCATGTGTGTGTGTTAATAATATTTATAATTATTTAAGAATTTAGGGCAAACTTTCTTATGGTTTTTAAAACAACAATAACATAATTATCAATATCAAATAACTTTTAATATAGGTATTTTCTCGCTATTATCATTCATATTGTATAGCAAACTTTTGTATTTATTATATAGATCAATAAATATTGGTTCCAATTGCTAGTTGACTTCTTATAACTGTGCCAATTTTTACTAGACCGTCGGTGCTGCTGAGTTGTTTTAAGAGCAAAATTGAATACGATCATTGTTAGTTCTAAACTTCTAATGTAATATTTTTTTCATGAAGCGTATGTGTGTCGTTGGAGAAAAGTGAAGGATGTTCGGGCAGTGTCAGTAGGCTGGTGGTGGAGCAGCGCCTGCGCGCCGCGTGCTGCCGATGGCCTTGACCGGCCTGCGCCAAAATTTCCAGGTCATTCACCCGCCGCGACGCCCACCGCCACTCGTTTTATCTCGCGTAAATAACTCCACGCGCAAACTAATACAAACCGTACGAACCTTTGAATAAGAACTAATCTTCCGCTTTCGCAACATTTGTATCGTCAGTGTTATATAAAGTCGTGTTTATGTACCGATTGTTAAAAGAAACTTGTTTATCAATTACAAGAAGGTAGGTAATACGTATTATGTAGAGTTACACAAAGTTTCTTCTTACGTACTTAGGTAGTATATTATTAACCGAATTCACATTCTGGTAATCTGTTATTCGGTACAATAGAAGCTCTAATTAGTCCGTGCTTTTAATTATCTTACTTTATTTAGTTCTGAGGTCACGTGTATTCAGTTACACAATGTTTTTTTGCAATTTTGTATCACGTTTTCGCAATCTATTGAGTATTATTGAGACTTTCCGAAACATGTACATATTTTTTATTTGAAAAGACAAGTACTTGGAAATGATGGTCAAAATTCCCGGAAGTGTGTGGCAAGAGGGAAGCAGGCAAGCAGGGCGCTCCGGCAGCGGGTCAGTCCGTCACGCGGCGACCTACACCGCGCTCGCCATCCATTAGCTCGATTTCGTGTTCAAGTTCACTCGCGTTCCATCACCAAAAATATTTTCGTAGTGTGACGCAACCGGCAACGGCTACGTCCCACTCGAACGCTCGGCTAGTCTCTCTGTCGGTGCCGCTCTCGCGCGACCTTGGCCGCGGTGAGCCGCAAGGTTCAGGTCTTCGAACTCGCGCTGGAGCGCGGGCCGCGGGGAGCGGAGCCGTCAGCCCTCCAATCGTTCGCCGCGCACGTCTGCGCGTGCTTGCGATTGGTCGCTTGTTGGCGCGGCAATGACCTCGGAGACCGGAGTTCGAAGCGCGCCGATCCTCGCTCAGAAGCGTAGAACGACAAGCTTAGTCGAACGATAAAGGTGAATTTCGCTTAGCCGGCTACGCTTCGTCGTCGTAGCGATTGTATCGCACGGAGCGCTGATCTTTTTGCAGACTTTCACTCTTAAGGGGAGACTCGCGCGGCATCGAGCAGGAGCGCGCGCGGCCCTCGCTCAGTTCGTCGATCGAGCTCGAGTGAGTCGCACGCGGCGCGTGCAGCGGCTATAGCGCGGAACGAGCGACCTTCATCCCTCGACGTGCCGGCCGCAAGACGGCCCATGCACTTCTGTCCTATATTCAGTGTTACAGCGCGCAGGACGTTTTATGTCTAAGAGCCAGCGGGCTCCATGTGGTTTACGTGTAGTGCAGTGCGGAGGAGGACTAAATAATTAGTTTCTAAGCAGATATAAATGACTTTAGTGATGTCTCCTGATAGCAGTTACGGGCGATACGATGCGCCTACGCCGGCTGACCATAATATGATGAGCCCGGCGCATAAGGAGCGAGAACCTGAGTTGCATATAGGTAGTGCCTTTAATACAATTATTTTGTGTTATTTACATCTTGTAGTGACATTGTGTCATGTTACGGTTTGTCAACTTTGTCGGTATTATTGTTATTGTAAACGGTTTCGACAGGATCCCCCTCCAAATACTTTTGTGATTAACAAAAATCAGTAAATATTTGATTGCATAAGGACTTATCTAATATTTTGTGACTATTAAATAACTTAACTGAAATATATTTATATTTTACGAAAATAACATCATAGTGATCTTTATCGACGAAAGGATAAATTATATTTAACGCCTTTTAAATCGTATTGGAAACTGTATCATTTTATAATCAATATTTTGCCTGAATGGGTACAGTATATACCCATTTAAAACAGATGGTACAATTGAACAATAAGAATAAATATATATAGTTTTTTTAACAAATATCAGAATCCGTCTAGAACTAGAATAGACCTAGGTATCTAACTCCTTCCATATGAATAGCTTTGAAACATAAGTGTTATAGATATTAACTTAAAAGTTAGTTAGAACTAGTGTTCAAACTAAGTTTTAAGCGAAGGAAATAAGAGTGTACCTGTGATAAAGGTACTTTTATAGTACAACGTACATTTCATGCCAGACTAATCGTAACGACTTTTTGCTTAATTCTGATTAATGATATATTTTTTAGTAATGAAAGGGTAACAAAAATAAAAAATCTATTTATCAAAACTTCCGCAGAACGAATATTTGATGGATGAATTCTTATACATTTCCGATCGAAAGGGCCTACCGAAAAACAATTAAAACTGCATTGTGCAAAATAATCGTAGTGTGCAACAATGTCAATAGTTTCTCAGTGCAAGCGATGGGGTCCGGTCCGGGCTGCAGGGGCCCTTGAACATTCGCAATCAATTCCTAATGATGTTATCGCTATTTATCGATTCCTATTGTGTATTTTTCCCATGAAACTTACAGTCCAAACCAACAAAGAGTTAATGTTGCACATAAACTTGCATCATTAAGACCAGTTCACATACCTACATACGTGTACCTACTTAATTAAATATCATAATTTTTTCTACATAGAAATCGTGCAATACGTGGCAACGGCGACTGCCTCACAACTCGCACCACACCACTTTTACTTTTCTCTGAATGCACATTACTCAAAACTGCTTGCTTGCAAATATTTGTTTAGGATGAACTGGTTGCTTTAGCACGTATCAGACAAGGCTACCGTCATTATAACAGACGAATGAGACTCTCTAAATACGGAACACTCTAAACAATAACAATACAATTGGTTCAGCTACTTTGAATAAACGTGTTATCTGACGAGGAAATCAAGTGTGAAACGTGATTTTGATCGTCGTCAAGTACAAATTATTTACAAACAAACATCACCGTGACACAGATCCGCGGTCGGAATGGCCGCGTCAGTGTTCTGCTCGGTCGACGGTCGCTGCTCGGCGGTCGGCGCTCGTTACGTGGACGAGAGACTTTCTCGCGCACTTTCCTCGTCTTTTAATTGACGTAACGAACGAGCGACTCTCACACACGCCACAGAAAAACGCGCGCGTTGCATCATACGAGGAGAAATGGCTGCACGCTACGCTTGCAACTGCACAGCGTTACGTCTTGCCTTGCTTTCCCTGCTCTACTCTAGGCTCTACTAAGCTAAGCAACAGCCACGATATGCTAGCACTGTTTTTTCAGACGAGATCAAAATTATTGCCTCGAAGACGTTCATAAGACATCTGTAGAAAAAAGAAAGTAACGAGTGTAGAAAGCGACGGCGTCGAACATCGACCCGCGGCGAGTGGTGTGCGCCAGAAATAGAAAGTTTGTTCCAAAAGGCCCGAGAAGCCCGCGCCCTTAACAAATAAACAAACGCTGGAGGAAGAAAGTGAGAGCAGTCCGGGGCGAACCAGTTCCCGCTGGAGCCCGCACCTGTTGCCGAGGGCCTGCACCTATCACTGACCTATTAAACATTATTACTTAAACCATTAGAACAACTCAAATTCATATTTACTCGACGATAACTCTACATTATTAATTATGTCTACAATTAACTTATTGGATAATAATGTATATGAACACGTAACTTTTGACCTATTAAGGTCAATATAATGTACCTAAATCAGTTTATATCTTATATGATCAGTATCACCACCAACGTTTTATGAAAACAATGTTGTTTGTTACGAAGATGGGGTCGATGACTCTGTTAGCTAAGAGACTTTCTAAATGTTTATTAAGTGTCTGTCACCTTGAGGCACGCAATATGAGCATTGCAATACGATACATCATGATAATACATGTATTTAGACAATCAATGCAATATTTTTATTCTGAGTTGTGTTAATGAATACCATATAAACAATACAAGCGAGTAGGCATTGAAAAGAATTATTCATTTTCACACTAATCAGGACGCAGTAAAAATGCTTGCAAAATCTCTTATCGTGAGGTAATGTTATGAGTTGAAACGAAAGCCAAGCTAATAATCACGCGATCGCCTCTCACGTGTATCAACTAGCTGAATGCCGCCACACAATACTTCAACCAACACTTTCAATAACTTTAAGACCACTCTTATCTATTTAATTAATGACGTGGATATCACAGCTGTCATCGCACTGATAAACGTCTTTTTTACATTTTGTTCAAAACAACGTTGTGTTTGTTGTTAGCTGTCTTTTCTGCTGCCAGCGGGCTCGTTACTTACTTAACTAGTACTATGTTGTTACTCTACATTCAGATATTATTCAAAATAGGTTTCCATAACAAAATTTAATAATTTCCGCCTTATATTCTGATAGTCACATTGACGATAACATTGAGCACCTAAACATACCAGATTGTCGAAATGATCGCAAATGAGTAATTACAAACGTGTGAGCAGTGGCTGCGGCGACGACGGTGCGCGGGCGCAAGGTCACGTGCAATCGCCACAATGTTTGTTACACACACCCGCCGTGTAACACAACTCAGGATGTTTGGCACGAGCTAACTAACGCCGTAATCTTTGAAACGTCCATAAAATTTATCGTGAATTACGTACACAGGTTTCTATAACCGTTTTCTGTTTTGTTGCAGAGTTTGACGGCACTACGGTGCTGTGCCGCGTTTGTGGTGATAAAGCTAGTGGATTCCATTATGGCGTGCATTCCTGTGAAGGCTGCAAGGTAAATATACTTTCTTTGAACTGAAATATTTGTGTAAATATGATGCCATCGTCAACAATGCGCACCAGCACCTGTTAGATTGACTCTACTGCCACCACCACTCTCGTTACTCACCAACTGAACACGATAACATAGGAGACGTCACGAGTGCATCTTATGATAAATAAGTGCCCTTAATTGGGGATCTAATGCGGGTAGGCCGGGGGTATCTGAAGTAGGAAGTGTGTGTGCGGGTGACAGCACTCGGCGCTCCCCCGAGCCTCAGCAGTGGCGACAGGTGCCGTCAGAACCAGCACCAAGGTCGCGACACGCGGAACACAATCTCTGTGCACTCGCTGCATAAACACCGACCAGGTGACCTTATTTACTGACAAAATGTTAATTGGATTCACTTCCACGCCGCCCGATTCGTAAATCAACTAATCGGTAAAAAACGTATCGTGTGAACTTGTGTTGTGTAGAGAATGGTTTTTGGGTCAACGGGTAGGTACCTGCTGGCCTCGGTCGGCGATGCGACGGTCAGACCCCTGCGCCCCAATTCCAAAGATTTTATTTATAATACCTGCCCCGGAATAATCACACGGGAACCGGCTGTCGCCTTTTAGACCTCACTATATAAGTTAGACATGCATTCAATATATTAAATGCAATGACCAGGATTACAGTAATTATAAAACAGTCAACAACTTCATATTAATTAGACCACACATGTAACTTCAATATAACAATCCGCAGTGGTCTATAGTTCTATACGTTAGACATTTATTTCACTTCCTTTTTTAATCATTCTTGCTATTATTTTAAAACCTTTTGTTATAAATTTGCGGTAACTATTTAGGTACGTAGTAAATGGTGTTAAAGTTATGAATTCTGTTAGCGAAAGCAAAACAAAATACGTGATTAGTGAACGCTCCTATTACTTCCTCATTATACAATGTAGCTTGTAACTGTCTGAAATGTACTGCGAATAGTCGCTTATCGCCTTGGGAGCGACTTGAGGTCATCTGCAATGAAAGCGAGGAAGCAGACTGGGATGGAAGTGCAAGTGTAGAGTAAACCGGTTCGTACGTTACAAGCTCGGCCAGGGCAGGCTCTGGACAAAGCGTGTCCTTCAGCCACAGATGTCGGTGCATTGTGCAACGCTCTACAAAACCACTTTCAGACTTATACAGGAGTGACGGTGACAGCGACCCTCGCCAGACAAGCCGCTACTTAGATGTATTGTTTAGTAACATTGATCACTCTGAATGTGTGTAAAGAGCGTAACCTTCTTTTTTTTCTGACGTTATGAGGGTCACTTTTTGAAAGCAAAATTAAGTTAACAGATTGTTTAGTATGTTAAACGTAGAGAACAACAATGACAAATTTTAGTCGAAAAATACCATTCGATACAATATTTAGAAATAGTGATAACACCATCGGAGAAATTTGACATTATCGCTTACAGCGCTAGCTAGCGGCGCAAAATAGAAGCTGACAGAATTAGTTCGACTACTCGACGCTAGATGTCGCGCCAAGTGTAGCGCTACGGTGCTGCCGCCGCCACCCGATACGGCTCTGAACGGAAACAAGTTGAATGAATGACGAGTGAGCGTGTAATTTTTTTAACGATATGAGGTGCGGGGTGTTCGGCCGTACGCATCGAAGTCAACGAACTCAGCCTTACTATTCAATGTATTATTACTATAAGTCTAATAATAAGACATTCCTACATGAATGCAAGAACTTATCATTTCTTTTTTTAGTCATAGGTACCTTACTTATTAATTATTATGCTAAAAATAGTAAAGTTTAATTTTATATAAAAGCTCTATCAACTAATTTTGATAAAGTATTTTATTGACAAACTAATAAATGTAACCTACAAATAATTCGAATCGTGTAGTTGCTACCTCGAAAGAGACTTCTTTGTTCTCGATGTTGGCCGACATAATTTCCGTGCATTGTGGGTCGCTTATTTTTTCGGCACCAATTCTGCGGTGTAGGGCGAGCGGCCGTCGACCTCGCTAGCTAGCTTCGCGGGCCAGGCTTTGCCTCTTCTCGCATAAACAACTTTTACGGGCATCGAATGTACGCGCAACGTGAACGTAACCCACATTATTTTTGAACTGTCAGCTCAAAAGTTCGTTGATCTCTGCGCGGTCATATTATTTATTGAGAACATCGCGCGCTTACTGTTGCGTTTGCGTTTACGATTTCCTGTTGAACATACATGTATGTCGAACTTGACTCAAAAAATATGAAAACAAACAATTATTTTTATAAACATTTATTTAAACTGCGTAATTATATAGTAGTATAGCATACCTATTACTGATACAACGCATTAAATAAATTACAGCAGTTTCATAAATAAGCTGCACGTTATATCAACAATTACAATACCTATTTTCTTAAATGCAGACTTTATTAAATAAACATTGCTTTTAGAAACGAAATTAAACCAGTGTAGTTCCATTGGAGAAACTTAAGTTCTTCCTTTACTTTTAACATCAATAATTTGACACCATGTTGCAACAAGGACTTAAAGTTACCTAGAGTTACGTTACTTACGAAGAACAAAACCGCGATACGTGTACGGAAAACAAATGAGTATGACGTGAGTCAGTGTTATCAAGTAAACATCAATGATCGGCACGTAGTGTGGAGAGGTTTGTTCGGTCGCTTCCTCGAAAATATAGCGATGCGATGCGTCAGCATGTTCTGCCGCAGCTAGAGTCGTTGTCCGCTGCACCGTTAGCCGTCGTCACTCCGCAACATCTCGCGACGCGGGTTTGCTGTTTGTCACTGGTGTAACAACCGATCACTGTATACTTTGTGTTTAATACACACAGAAATTATTGCGATGAACTTTTTTACTGTCTTACAGTAAAAAAGTTCTAACTACTGTAGTTACGTCTTAAAACTTCAAATGCATGACCTGTGAATGAATGATATGCATTCACAGGTCAATTTCCGCCAGTAGTCTTCCTTATCATGTACTTACGAAACAAACAAAGAAAGAAAATACATTTATTAGACAACACAAAATACTAACACACACGAGAATAACATAATATATCAAGGCACAGAAATACACATAAACAATAATAATATTATAGAAGGAGATCTAGATCATCTGATAGCCATATACAGAAGACATTTTGATACAATTATACATATGAATTAGCAGGCTCGGTGTGGTAACAAATGTGGATATAAAACAAAAAGCATATCGCTTATTTTGTGTTCACATTTGTCAAAATCCCGTCCACAAAGTATGAGAGCTGTGTCTGTGTGGAAAGCGACTAGCCGACCTACATAGAGTTGACGAAACCCTCCTCATATCTGTATTTATTTATATGTACGAGCCATTTATATATCCGTCCTCGTGACTCACCAAATAGGCGAGAACTAGTTACGTGAATCCGTCACTTGTCAATATAAGCAGTGTATGCGTCACACTCATAACTCACACGATACGTCCTAGTAGGAATCCTAGGAAATACATCAACTACAAGAACGTAGGCTTCTATCATTTCACTAGTAACTAAATTATGTTGCCATACAAGGTAACTTCATTTATTTGAAAGCAAGAATCCATACAAACAACAATTAGCTATCTCGAAAGCTCACGTTTATAAACAACAATGCTGAGAGGAAAACGATGAGTGTTGAATATTAATAAACAAATAAATAATATGATTGCAGCAATAATGTTGCTCGTTCTAGTTTGGCTTAGGTATATTACGTTTCTATTGTGTACTTGAGTCATGATATTATTAAAATGACCTAAAATAATTGTACTACTTACGGTCGGGTAATATTTAATTTTCTAAGTATCGGACGCAAATAGAACTAATATGTTTTTTAGAACTGGAAATGAAGTCACCGTGTTAATTACTTAGCGTTCGTTGACATTTGAAGATTATTTAATTACAACGAAAGATCTACAACGTTCTTATTGATCATTAAGAAGAGGTATAATTATTGTAGCGATATAGATTTTATAACGTAGACCTAGTAGTAGAACCAGCCGTAACTCACACGTTGCAAACTATTTAGGTAATTTTTGTACGTATATGTAGGTTCGTATTGGCTAAGTGTGGTGCGGGGAGACGGGCGGGGAAGGTTTTGTTTTCGCGGCAGCAGGTCATCGACCGCACGGCCGGTCACTGCCCGCGCTGCGACCAATTATGGGCCACTCGCACAGCGCACAATGGATCGATGGCAGCGCGAAATTAGGCCACCGACCCGAACACTGCGCGGCCCGCTTACGCTGTTAGCTCGCCCGCCCCTGCCTCCGCGCTCGCTCACAATCATCATACTGACAACATTATTAAAATAAGATAAATAAATAATTTTGTTATGGCATCAAAGATGTTTTATGTTAAGTAGTCAATACGAATTACCTACAAGTAACTATTAAACAAAATAGATATAGGTATTAGAAATGCCTAGCACTATCTTAAATGTAATGTCTGTGTTATCGTTTAAACAAATTAATTAAAAGGCTTAGGTAGAATTTGTCAAAACATAAAAATGTAAGGATTTACTAGTGTGTTTACTAAACATACATACATCAATAGGTCAAACATCAAGAATTCCCTCGTTTTGTCGTAATAAACAGAGCGAGAACTAGAATGATAAATTGAGCAGGCGTATTGTGGAGTAATGATCCATTAATTAAATTGGATCAGTGCAGCCCCTAGGGGAGCGCGCGCGCATTGAGGTAGGCCGTGACGCATGTTTGACGTCACTGGGCGTAGAGCCGGTCGACGACCCGAGCGGGCTGCAGCCCGGCTCCCGGGCGCGGGGGGGTCGCGGGGGAGCCTCCGCGGTTGTGCAATCGAGCGGTCGACGACCCGGGGTGAACGGCCGCGCGCCGCGACGCCACCGGGATGCGCCCGGCCTATATCCGGCGCACCGGTGCAGCGGCGGCGGCGCATTCTAGAGCGGCGTGGACCGTTAGGAGAGCGCGAGGGGGCCGGGGGCACTCTCACTTTCTCGGGTGGGTCGGCGGCCGGCAAGTAGGTCGCGCGGGTAACTGTGCGCCGCGCGACGCAGCGCCCGCACAGTCCGCTGTCGACCGCCATCCGTGTCGGTGCAGTGCGCGAAAGCCTTATTGCACGTTCGTGTCGCGTCACTGTTAACGAGGAGAGTGGTGGTGCTAGTGGCAGTCTGTGCTAGTGAATGGTGCGTGCTATGTCGTGCAACGCAGGCGCTGAGTTGCGCGAACGGCACTCGGTGCTGGTGAGCATGCTGGAGGCGCGCCGCGAGTCTAGCGACTCTGGCTGCTCCAGCGACGAGGGCTCCGACAACGAGCGCGACTCTAACTGCCGCTGTGATTCCCAGGGTTTCTTCCGGCGGTCCATCCAACAGAAGATACAATACAGACCCTGTACGAAAAATCAACAGTGCTCCATCCTTAGGATCAACAGAAATCGGTGCCAGTATTGCCGATTGAAAAAATGCATCGCCGTGGGCATGAGCAGAGATGGTGAGTTGAAACTTTTATTTACCTTTTAATTTTGACTTTAGATGAAAATATTGGAATAACCAAAAAATACCTCAAAGCTCCATAAAGTGTAAAAACATCAAAAAAAGTTAGTAATAAAAAATCTAGAGTTATTCCAGTATTTTGGTATAAATCAATTATTTATTTGTGTAGTAAAAAGTCTATTTCCCTAGTTATTGCAAATTTAATATTCTTACTTAAAGTGGTAAATTTCGTTTCATAACAATATGTGCTAAAAAATTGTAATAAAGTTATAAAATATTATATGACGCGGTGATTACGTTGTGACATGTCGGTCAGCATACTCTGGTTTGCAATATGCATACGCAATTAGCACGGGAAGGTCGGGCGCGCGCACGTCTCGCATTCGCCAAGTGTGCCGCACGAGCGCCGCGCGCTGACGTGCAGCGCGCGTGCTGCTCTACGGACAGATCCTATTTCGCGCGGCCACAGGGACGCGGGGTGCGCGGTACGCCGCGGTGTGGGAGGTCGGTTATGCAAGCGCGGGTGAGCGTACGCTAAGCGGGTCGACGCCCGCGCTACACAGCGCCGCCCCGCTCCGCTCGTTGCGACACTCGCTCGCTCTAGCGACACCGCCCGCTGAGCCGGTGAAAGCAGAGAAAGGCACATTTCGTAAGCGCGAGAGTGAAATTTATATTTTCACTTTCGTAATGAAGTTCGATAACCTCGCGTAGTTTCCCCAAGTAAATCAATTACTCCGTAATAATTATGGTCGAAGGGTTAGATCATAGGTTGGTTCTTAGCCCAAAAAGGAATTTGATAGTTTTACAAATGTAAATAAAAGAATCTTACTCTCAATAACAGGTTTAAAACAAATACATAGTGATCCAAATAAGATATCACAACATCTCACCGACTTGCAATCAAGTCTTCAAGCACTGGAACATTCTAGAAATTAACATATTTATTTTTCTCATCTTAAATAAATAAACGATAAAAATACGTTACTACAGTTAAATCCTAAATAATAAAAATATAAAGAAAAAAAAAATGCTACGAACGACGATTTAACTCATATAAGAACCAAACCTGTGTTGTTGACGAATATGGTTCTGCTACTCGACAACAGATGGCGCGCGACTACTTCGTAAATATGGCGACACTAGCGCCACTCAGTTTACGTCAAAATCGTGTACCACAATAAAACAAGGTGTGACAAAATATGGCTTTCTATTTTTTTTTTGTGTTATGCATTCATGTAAATTAAAGTCTTTACTATTGATAAAACAAATAGGTGTTAAAATTTTTTAATTTATTTAATTGACTTTAATAAAGAAACAAGTTACCCTTAGTTAACAAAACTTAGGAAGAAAAATCTAGCAATGTAAGAAATTAGAGAGTTCAGTAAAAAAATACCAGTACCAAGGGTAATTAATTAATGTTAACATAAAAATGCTATGAAAGCTCAGTAATTAAAAATGTTTTAGTACCTACACACTAAAATATATTAGGCATATAGGTGTGCAATAAACTATGAAATGTGCAATGTTTTCTGCTATTATTAGCTACAGTTTGAATTTGGAAAGCGACCGTAATATTCCCATGTCACGTCAAATGATAAAATCGGCAAGGTTCGAACGGTAGGTGGCGCAAGTAGTGGAGGGGCTGATAGCGCGGGGCAGGGGCCTGCGCGGAGTTTATTGACGGCGCCCCTTCCCGCGCGCCGCTCCCCCCTCCGCGTCAAGTTCAAGGTTGGCGCGGCGCGCGCCGCGGCGCAGTGCGAGGGAGTCCGGCCCGCGCACCGGTCGTCAGCCCTCATTGCTATCGCTATGTTATTAAGTCGCTCCGCAGTTCGGTACGAGAACGCGATACTTGCTCACGGTGACTGCTCCAGTATACGCCGCTGACTACATCGCTACACTATCGGATTATTACTGCTACGCATTGGATTACAGTGAATGTGCAAATTATAATTAATATTTCGAGTGATATGTGACACTTTACTTCGTGTACAAATTTAATTTAGTCATAAACTAACATAAAGTTACCAGTTGATCTAAGTTATTAGTGGCCATTGGCTGTGAACTAGTTAATAGTGAAAGACTGTAATGGTATCAGACATGGGAGAAGATTTACCAATCCTGAAAGGGATCCTCAACGGTGTTGTGAAATACCACAATGCACGTAGGTATCTTTTAATATGTATTAGTTTTAATAAAAATAATTATTTTGAGATTATAATCTTAGTTAATCACTGCATTTAAACGATAATGAAAATTCGTAGCAGGATGCTACGAGCTCTACACGACGCGTAGCACCGAACTTACATTTTATTTTAGAAAGGACTACTACATTATTTTATGTTTACTTAATTTTTAATTATACTTATGATCATTTGAATTTTGCGCTGATTTATAGACTCGTATAATAGAACAAATAAAGTAAATACACAAACATTAAACTTGGAAAAAAATGTAAACATTAAGTCAATAACAACAAAACTTTGTATTGTTTGGTATTTACACAGAAACTTAATTCATAATAATATAAAGTATAAACATCGTCATTTGTCAAATATTGCAAATAATATAAGATATAGATAATAATATAATAAAAACAATACAAATCGAATAAGTACAGTTTTATAATTAACATGTGCTCTTAACGTAATGTGATTCTTTTGTAATTAAATTATTCATAAAATGATCTTAAACGGTTCGAAATCACATTAATTTCATATTTTAATAACAACTATACCAAAAGCACAGTGCAATCCCAACAAAGGCCAAACAATAATAAAAAAATGTTGGTTGTGAACAATGGGATCGTGCATCTGGTGCGGCCCACATCGCGCAGCGAAAGTCAGGAGAAATGGCGAGAGCCGCGAGCTCTCCGCTTTCGTTTTCAACCGAGCGGCGTGCACGCAAACACTTTCACCGACGTGCGCGCATGAACGCCACAAGCGCCGCGCCCACCCCTGGCGCATACTACATTTTGGTCCACGGCGTGCCTAGCGCGAGAAAGTCGTAACACTTTTTAGCGTGACCTCGCAGTTCGGGCTTTGCCACTCTTCATTCGAACTAGTTCATTTAACCGAGGCGCATTCAGTGTTCCCCACGGATTTCGTATTAAGTTTTCCGCGCCAGACTAGGGTGGGCCACGCGATGCGACGGCCGATGAACTCTACCCTCGCGGCGTCAGCTGCGCGTGCACATGGCCCGTCGTGCACACGCGCGCACTTAACGACAGCTGCAACCCAGAGTATGTTTAGTCACGACCTTGCACAACATTCCCGTTGTTAGTTGTTCGTACAATGCTCGGGGTATTGTATGACCGCTTTTTAATCGAGCCCTGGAGGTAACTTTGACGGTTTTTGCATAAATTAAACTTTGTTGTCTTTTGTTGCAGCCGTGCGATTCGGACGTGTTCCAAAGCGCGAGAAAGCGCGCATCCTTGCAGCAATGCAACAATCCTCAACGTCACGAGCAAATGAGCAAGCAGCCGCGGCAGAGTTAGACGATGCCCCAAGATTGCTGGCGCGAGTGGTGCGCGCTCACCTCGACACCTGCGAGTTCACGCGGGAGCGCGTCGCCGCTATGCGCGCACGTGCTCGTGACTGTCCCACCTACTCGCAACCCACTTTGGTAAGCATACACTACTTTTACATTATTTAACCGTATCATTGAATTTCTTTATCAAAATACGGCCTATAGACAATATTTATTTATTGGCAAAAAATAACACTCTTTTCTTTTGTTGTAGGCTTGCCCCCTAAACCCTGCGCCAGAGCTACAGTCAGAGAAGGAATTCTCTCAACGGTTTGCGCACGTCATTCGTGGCGTAATAGACTTCGCTGGACTCATTCCTGGCTTCCAGCTGCTCACGCAGGACGACAAGTTTACGCTGCTCAAAAGTGGACTATTTGATGCGTTATTTGTGCGGCTAATTTGTATGTTTGATGCGCCACTCGATAGTATAATTTGCTTAAACGGTCAAGTCATGAAACGGGACTCTATCCAAAGTGGCGCCAATGCAAGGTTCCTTGTGGACTCTACTTTTAAATTCGCCGAGCGAATGAACTCTATGAACCTAACAGACGCAGAAATCGGTCTTTTCTGTGCTATAGTGCTCATCACACCAGACAGGCCTGGACTTCGCAACATAGAACTTGTGGAAAGAATGCACGCGCGACTCAAGGCGTGCTTGCAAACCGTGATTGCTCAGAACAGGCCAGACAGACCTGGATTCCTTAGAGAATTAATGGACACTCTTCCTGACCTTCGCACCCTTAGCACACTCCACACCGAGAAACTAGTAGTTTTTCGCACTGAACACAAAGAATTACTACGCCAGCAAATGTGGACAGATGAAGAGGGTGTCATGTCATGGGGTGATTCTGGAGCTGACGAATCAGCACGAAGCCCTATTGGTTCAGTATCGAGCAGCGAATCCGGCGAAGCCGTCGGAGACTGCGGTACACCTCTGCTGGCGGCCACGCTGGCCGGGCGTCGACGACTGGACTCACGAGGGTCCGTAGATGAAGAAGCTCTAGGTGTAGCACATCTCGCTCACAATGGGCTCACCGTTACGCCAGTCCGCCCACCACCTCGCTACCGCAAACTGGATTCACCAACGGATTCCGGTATTGAGTCAGGAAATGAGAAGCACGAAAGAATAGTTGGCCCTGGATCAGGTTGTTCAAGCCCGAGATCTTCGCTAGAAGAGCACTCTGACGACAGGCGGCCACCTCCCTCAGCCGATGACATGCCAGTGCTCAAACGTGTGCTTGAAGCGCCACCGCTATACCACACCACCTCGCTGATGGACGAGGCGTACAAACCTCACAAGAAATTCCGTGCGATGCGTCGCGATACCGGCGAGGCCGAGGCGCGCGTGGTCAGGCCGGCGCCCTCAGTGCAGTCGCAGCAGCACCCGCACCCCGCCAGCCCCGCGCACCCGGCGCACTCCCCGCGCCCGCTGCGCGCCTCTCTGTCCTCCACGCACTCAGTGCTGGCCAAGAGCCTCATGGAGGGTCCTCGCATGACCCCCGAGCAGCTGAAGCGCACCGACATCATCCAGCAGTACATGAGGCGCGGCGAGGCGAGCGCCGCGGCTGAGGGCTGCCCCATGCGCACTGGGGGGCTGCTGACGTGCTACCGCGGGGCGTCGCCCGCGCCGCAGCCCGTCATGGCGCTGCAGGTGGACGTGTCGGACGCCGACGCGCCCCTCAACCTCTCCAAGAAGTCACCGTCGCCGCCGCGCTCCTTCATGCCACAGATGTTGGAGGCGTGAGATAGGCCCGCGGAGCCACTTGTCTCCGCCACCCCACCCCGACCTACTTTAAATTAAATAAACTAGTAAATAGTAATCGTTCGCAGATCGTTTTAATATATTATATGTGATAATTTGATTAGGACGCGTGAGTGCGTGGCCGGCGCCGGACGAGGAGAGCGCAATAGACTGAAAAATAATTTAAGACTATATAAGTGTAATTTATAAATGCAATGCAGCGCCGGTCGCGGTGTGTTTGTTGTGTGTATTGTATGTGCGTATGTGAGCGTGCTCAGTCATTTGTTTGTTAATATAATGACAGGTTGTCGAACTAAAATAAAAGAATCTTGTAAAAATTACTTATGTATTTCATTCATAACTCCAAATACAACTTCCAGAAGTTGAGAAACCTTTACACAATAGTATACTCCATATCTTTACCCAATACTTACTAAATAACAAGTTCTAACCAAGTAGTTCTTCTTACATATAACCCAGTCAGATGCTCTTGAATTTTAAGTTTGCTTATTTGATCAATCACAACTGATCTAAAAGTGAGTAAAATCACAAATCCTAGGCACACACCGACACATAAGAAATTCCCAGGTCTCAATGCCTGCCACGTGAAGGGTTTACTGCAAGCTAAGCGTCCAGTTCCAGCATTCATTTCTAAAAAAAAAACAAATGGTAAACGTCTTTAAATAGTATGTATATGGTTTGGCATTGGTAAGTCTGGTAAAAACGGTAAACGTGCATTGAAATAAATGAGTACCTTCATTACTTCGATCGTAATGACCATTAGTAAGGGCAGAGTGCGGTCGACGACCCACGGCCGCCACAATTTCCGCGCCGCACTACCGCTTCCACTTCTGTATATCCTACATCAATTCCGTGATCACAAGACATTAATCTGCTCTAGTGACAAGTATACAAAATAACTTAATTTATGGAAAATTATTCCGACGAACAATTCCGGTTCTTGACCAGGTTAACTTCGATTTCCTCTACTAATCTAGTATGAAGAAGCTTTCTGATTTCCGTATAATACGGAACTTAAGACTAATTTACCTACATGATACTTCCGTTTATCAAAACTACTCAAGATTACACAAACTGTTAATAACACCCAAAACTAGCTTTTACTTCCTTTGAACATGAATTGAGATGACACATGGCATCAGAAAAGCTCCTCAATCGCTTTTCGAAATAAGCAAGTAGGTAGACAAAAATATCTGGGTGAAAATACCTTGACAAATAGCTACTGCGTCATTAGCTAAGATCAATACTGAATCTGTTGCCTACATACAACAGATTTCCGACGCACACATAGATAAGTATGTATGTATGTAACTTGTTGATACTTGTTTGTTTGAGATCCGTAATCAAAAATTGAATAAACTCGAAATAAGCAAGACCGTCAAGAATGTATGAGATTTATTTCTTGGAAGGCCCAACCGACCTAAACGTATCTATAGAAGGTACTTACAAACGAATAGACAGTAAAACATGTATATTGTATATGCAACCTCGAAAACGGTAGGTACATAATAACTATTGCGTAGCATCTTCAAAATGTCATCGTAGTGGAAGCCGATTTCCTTTTATGGTATGAAATGTAGCAGGATATTCGCGGCATTTGATGTTATTGACCGGTCGGCGGGCGCATGACATTTGGCGCGGGTGCAACGGCGCAATGCGCGGCCCTGCACTTGACTCGGCGGTAGGATGCAACGCCCGTGCCTCGCCACGCGTAACCCCGGCCCTACCCCTTCCAGTCACCCTCCCCAGCATCGCAGCCTCCATTCCAACTATCTATAATAATCCCTGTACCGCCATATTGTTCCTGGAAATTATTGCGCCAGAAAATTCCACTCAGGCTGCGGCGTAGATAGAAAGATGTTAGGTTTGTTTAATGTTTTAGGTGTTAGGTTTTTATTATGTTTTTATTTTGAGTAGTCTAAGTAAATATATATTATAATAACAATGATTAAATGGATGTTTCTGCAATCAGAAAGAAGAGAGTAGCAGCAACGATGTGGTTTTTAGATTTTACGTCTAAACTAAATAGAGAATTTACAAAATGTGAAATTAAAATAAATCAAATTTCTTGATTGTGAATGGTGTAGAGAATGATATTTCTCTACATGTTCATTTAAGCATTATATATGCCGTTGAATAAGTTAACAGAACCATCTATTGTTACCGAGTATTTTTAGTTCACGTTATCATAAGCCTCCTTGAAAAGGTTGGTATTATGTCAGCCTTACAATGAAGGAGACAAATAAATGAGCGATCTTACTATACTATGTGTAACATTGTTACACATAGTATAGTTATTGTGCTGTAAATAGTCAATGTCAGAGACCTTCAGGCGGTAGGTACACGGAAAACCCCGAATAAGGCTGCCCGCGACCTTGTGCCGGCGAGGTTGAACCCGGGCCGGGCCTCGGTTCACGCGGAAACAGGACACTTCCATGTTCATTAACGTCTATTATATTAATATTGTCTAGACTTTTAAACACGTCGCTGTAATTATTGGGCTACGATCACTGAATTCATCCTTGTTTTCATAAGGATAATAAATAGTTTCCGAAATGTTTTAAACAATACTGTGTTTGATTGTCACTAGTGCCATGATGTATATTTTAGATCCGCGCTTGTTACATGAGCACTTGCAGTGATATAGGTAGGTATTAAATTTTGCACGAGGTGTAGAGCGTGGGCGACCAGGAGATATAGGGGGCCAGAGGGTGGCCGTGGGCGTGCGGGTGCCGGCCACCCCCGGGGGGCGCGGGGGGCGCGGGCGGTCGGCTCCAAGGTCGCAGAGTCACAGCCGGGCAAGGTCGGCGTGCCCGCGCGTGCCCGACCGCCCCGCTCCTCGTTCCCCACACCCGATAACACCCTAGATTTGCGTGGGACGTGACCTTTATCCACGTTCCGGAGAAATAATTGTATAAATACTTAATTCTTTTTTTCGGGTACGTACGTAATATGTCGCATGTGGTTACTGATTTTTTCAAAGGTTGACTGATAAGGAACAGCCAACATAGTAACATCGTATTCTCGTGTCGTCACAATGAAACTGTGTTCGCGTTCCCTGTTTCATTATTGGGAAAATATGTCCCTGAATAATAATAATAGTTAGGGTAATGGATCAGAGGGGTCGGTGAAGGGGAGCATCACGGAGGGGTCTACGATGCCAGACATTCGGCATAATCCCCAAGCTGCCCCCTTTCGCCTAAATGCATCGAACCCCTTGTCGTGTGTGTAGAATGTATTTTGCACAGAAGTGAATGTTGGATAAAATTACGACAAATCAAAATAATGTTGTCTACAAAATTTAGATAAAGCGCCTTGGTGCTCGTAAACAGACACCTGAAAAATCACACACAGCATGTATAAGACTTAATAGTACAAAGCAGTTAACATATTTTAGTGACTTTATTATTTCTTAAGATACTTAGCCTAGGTCCAGCTCCAGACCCCTTTCACTCTATTATTACGTACCTATCCTGGTTCTTCAGGTCGGAAGAGCAATTACATAAAGCGCGTGGGCGGCTAGAGCAAAGGGTAAAAGTCACATAGATAGTTCAATAGCAAAAGTTGAACGCTTTCCACGTGCAACACTCAACAATATTGTATGCTAAATTGTATAAATATTTACCTCTTTATTTATCCATCTATTCCGTATAAATTTGTAATATATACAACAAATGGAATATTTTTAGATACAATACCGATGTTTATTAGTTTGTGACGCCTTGTCTCCTTAAATACTAGTAATAAAAGTATTGATTAGCAATTCACAAAATAATATAATAAATGTCTGTTGCTTACGAATTAATACGGGTGAACATAGAACCTCCTTCTTTTTGGAAGTCGGTTAAAATAGCCGACGAGTAATAGGTTTGTATGCTGTTTTTAGGGTTCCGTACCTAAAAAGAAAAAAAGGACTGTAATATGATCACTTGATTCTCCGTCTGTCTGTTGTACCATCTGTCTGTTTGTCGATTTTTTTTCGTAGGTTCTCGTGATGCTAGTATATTGAAATTAATATCAAATAAGTAGTTAAGTCGACAAACCTTTGAAGTTGTAAAAAAATTTAACTTGTATGTCCGCGGAATTTGACAATTAAGTAATTTGGCACTTTTCCGGTTTTATACTTTAAGTTTTATACTTCAGGTGTACAATGTAAATCATAGTTTAATAATCTAAATCATATTTATGGAAGAATGCGATACGCAATGCAAGACGAAGGTGCGACAGACGAGTATCTTTTAAAAATACTACAATATTAATGATTTATGAGTCGATTAATGTCAAGAGAAATGGAGAGCACAGACGCCTACTCTATATTAAATGTCAATGAACGTGAAACATTTCCATTGTTTCATGCCTACTTTCTGTACCCATTTGTAGAAAGGTCAACTTAAAAAGTAGGCAGAATACGTAACGAGTCCGCATAACTTTCGCTCTCGGCCTTCTACATAATTTTGTGGTTCAAACATCTTCGCCAATAACAAAGAGAGAGTATGTATGACATTTGTTTTTAACCGACTTCAAAAATAGGAGGTTCTTAACTCGTCTATATGTATTTTTTTGTATGTATGTTGTGCGACATCTACAGCAATTGTGAAACGCAATATGGATCGCAATATTCGATTTCATATACCTCAGAGACATATATTCTATGATTATCATGAAATTACAAAGGTGCATTGGTATATGAGCTGATTCAGGGTATTGTGTTGAAGACATCATCATAGGACGCTATACCTGCCATGACTGAGGTTTTGTTGAGCGTTAGTAAATGTTTACATTTCATATCAATATTCATGTTTTAGACGTTAAAATAAAAGAGTTTTTATGTGTCTTAATGAAGCATATTAACTCCCTTGAGTTAAATTTGTTTTTGATATATGAGGTACCAAACAAGAAATGTTTACAGTACCTTAGGTATGAGTAGGAGCGAAAGTAGGATATAGGTAATTAGGATTTAAACCGTTAGTCATTATATTAAAAACAAAAGTATTAAAATTAACAAGTTTAGTTTACAAAAATGAATGAATAAATTATTATATTTTATCATTATAACCTGTTTGCCTACACGCGTTACTTATTATGACTAATCCGTGCGTAGCGGTGCCGTCGTAGGCGCGTAGAAACGTAGACGCGTAGTAAATCTTGCTCGAGGTTGCTCCGCTCATAACCTCAAAGTTAAATTTCCACGTTTCCTTTGTAATACCAGACTGCGCAGATTTCATGAGATAATGGAAAACAATTAATTTCCAGTATATCCTGTTTTTACAATAGATTAGAAATATTATCCGAGGAAATAATTATCTTACTACTTGTAAGCTTATTACCAATGGTATCAAGAACGGTGATAAAAACTCTCGTACGATATTCTATCTTGACATATAGTTACTTGATTACATTACTTAATTACTGTGTAAAATAGTATCATTAATAAAATACAGTGACAGGACTGTCACTGCGTTTAGCGCCATTTGTCATATAAGTCAATTGCTATGTAAAAATAAACGACAATTTAAAAACATCATTAATTAAAGTATGTCAAACATCTATAAATAAATAAATATACAATAAAAATGTATTACTTTGACTTAGTGACATCACATTTCTTTCCAAACTAGCCTCAAAATAAACTATCGCCATAAAACGGAGCGTTCAAGTCAAACTCGTAGGTAAAAAATAATCGATCCTTTGTCTGAGTCCTTAAAAGCCTGCCGCCTCTGGCCTTGGGGTTTAGATAATTCAGTCGGGAATGTAGGTCGTATGGAGGCAATCGAGGACAAACTGAAGGCAAATCAAAGGCAACACGATGATACGCCCGTCGTAAATATTGCCCCGGAAATATATTGTTTTAGTCTTTAGGCCTTCATGAACTTGCAAATATAATGCCTACTTATTTCTATCTGTGTAGTGTATGTTTGGCATAAAAGTAAGATGATTATGTCATATTTTGATTTGTATTATTTTGATACACACTTTATTTACTTTTAAAATTTAATGATTATGATAAGGGATACACGAAACTGTTTGTAGTCATATTTAGTTTATAAAGTGTCCTGATTACAGAACAATATAACCTACTGTAGTGAGATCCCGATTGTCATACGAATATATACGACGTCGTTAGAAAAGCCGATTTGACCTTAGAATCCTCCATATAACTTGGGTTGCGATTGTGAAGGTCAGACAGAAATCGCTCTGTATAAAATTCCAATTTTCAGTCGTATCTGGTTAACCATCGAACTATATCTAAGCTAAGAGAGTAATGTCTTATTTATTGGTTAGACTAATGACGACATCAAAAAGTGAAATTAGTACCTAATATTACTAAGATATGCGTGAATTTTCAAACTCAATTCATTGCGAATTGTAAACTGAGCCACGAATTTGAAATTAAATCTATTCAAGAAGCTTCCCTGATTGTTCCAAGGTTGCGTAGCTAACACGGTGTCCTGGGAGGGCTGCGGGGGGCCGGGGGGCAGGGCAAGAGGGATGGGGGAGTTGTGAGGCACCGGGGGTAAGGTCGCGACAAGGTCACCGCGGGGTCGCTCCTACCAGCATTGTCTGCAAACATAATATTGTAATAAAAGCTGCCTACGCGACCCAAATGTTAGACATTACGTAATACCTAAGTGATCTCAAGGGTATCGACTTAGCTTGGAGCATCTTCAAGTAGACTTATATTAATACCAGATATTTTTTTTCCTTATTAATTACGAAATCGTTTCCACACATTACTAATCTGAATGTCTTGACAACTAAACTACTCTAGTCAAAACTGTCTTGCGTGATTAATAGTCTGGCGCTTACCTGCGATCTATTAGTAAAATCATGAAATTGTGCCGAACAAAAACGTTGACGACCTAATTGGCATAGTGCCTAAATTGGCTTTCTGTGTTAAGGGTATCGAGTTCGAGTGCCACACGGTACAAATATTTACAGACGTTATTGAATTTCCGAGCAAGGTTAAAAAAAAACAAGAAACAAAAGAAAATAGTTTTTTGATACTTCAATTAAAAATTAAAACTCAAATAAGTAAAAAAAAAAATTGTTAGTCTGCTCCCATATCAGTTGATCCACTTTCTCCGAAACAACAAAAGGTCAAATACACTTAAGTCCAAAGGTGGTCGTTTTCTCTGAACATATTATTTTAGGATAGGACATGTTCTTATTGCTAATAAAAGGTTAACTTGAGCGTTTAAAATAGATAACTTTTCTGTAAACGTAAGCGACATGAATGTTACATAAAATGTGTGAAGGTTATAGGTACAAATGGTATGTAAAGTATTTATACCGAATGTAATATTTTGTGTTTGTTTAAGTCTATTGGGAAAGACAGCCTATGAACCAATCGTGCGATAAGAACATTTTTAAAGCATTTTTTTTTCAATTTGCGAACTGCTAGTTAGCCCACAGTAACGAGTGAGTATATAATTTAAAAAATATTCCAAATAAATGTATACTATCTTAAATGACCGTATATTATATGTAATCTGTAAGCTTTTAGTAAATATATAAGGATTTATTCATCATCAACTTTGTAAAAGACAATGAGCTCAAAATAAAATCGAACCTGTTTCAACATCGTTTATAATTTTAATATACATAATCGAGCACAACTTGCGAAAAAGGTAAACATCCTATGTGACCTTGACTTTATTATGAACGTTAACACGTACACATGTTGTGGCAAAGTTCCACTGATAATGCGTCTTCCTTCTCATTTAAGGGTAGTGATAAACAAATGAACAATCTAAAAGAAAAGTCATTGATGTTAATCGATTTGATCAGAAATAGATGTCTTTGTTTTGAACGTTATCAAAGCGACTCGTGTTACATACAGGTGGTTTGGCACGGCGCAGTTCCGTCGATGGCTCGCTCGCTGACGTCATGTCTAATTTCAATCCGTGACAAAACTTTCGTGATATTGTTATGGTTGACCAATAATGGCAATGTTGTCCGGGTTCAGTGTCTCTCTAAATGTATTAGAAGGAAGATAGAATGAGGCAATGTTTCTATAACAAATTGTGAGCATTACAGACTTTTTAAATTGTATGAAATTAGATGATAACTGCCAAAGTAAATAATATCGACATTTTTTGTTTAGTGTGTGATTGTTTATAGCATATTCGTATCTTAAGTTCCTTAATAAAAGAAAAAAATAACTCCATTTAATTATACTTTTTTATTTTAACGTATTATACATTTAAATACACCTAAACACAGAAAATCTCAAGTTAAATAAATCTACCACACCAGTGGTTATAAAAAATTGTATCTGATCTAGCGGTAATCGAACCCACAACCATTAACGCTCAAACCACAAACTGGATTTACTGCAATAAGTATAAAAATACTACAAATAATAGGCCTGTAAATTGGCAAGTATTTAAAATACTATGAAGTCTATATTTAGCTCGTCATCTACGTCGCTGGCACGACAGTGTTGTGAACACATGTCAAACGGATGATTTATGGTTTGTTTATAAACATTCACTGTCGTTCAAAGCCATTGTATTGAAGCTGCGTTACTGGCACGCCTTCCGAGATGAGAAAGAGTGACGATCTAAAACAGCAATGAAATGAATTCAATACATCGTTCACGTATTTACTTACGTTACACATGATAGGTCTGGTAGACGGGCATTAGTTTTGATGTCTACATTTACTAAAAGTGTGTTTATTGATATTAATTCTACATAATGCATTTCAGAGTTAGGAATGTGAGAATGAAAAAAAATATGGGTTGTTCCTTCATCGTTCATAGTTCATCGTTTTCGAGGAAGTTATTCACTGATCTTAAATTAATTTAATCACTCATATCTAGGTAAACAATACCTTTACGTTCTAGAAGTACATACGTGAACCTTGAAAATGACAAGTAACGCGTGAATCAAGACTGGAAAGTAAGTCTTGATAAACGAGGCGTAATAATGTATACTCTTTGTTTCCTTTTTGATTCACACAGAAAAAACGTGTCGCATGAGACGTACGCCTATGTATGACGACTACAAGATGATTTATAGATATAGAGCACAAAATAATATAGCGAACAAAGTTTCTTAATATTTATGGGAAATGAAGTAATAAGAAATTAATAGAAAAATTAAATAAATTAAATTAAATAAAAGTAGAGTTCACTTTTTGATCCCTTTATACACATTAAAATAAAACACTATTAACTAAAACCACATAATATAAGTACAAAGAAGGGCCTTGTATTTAAAGTGACAAAATTATAACGGTTGGATAGGCATATAGGACTGATGAGCGCGGTGACCTTGTAAGGGCGAATTAGCTACGATGTAGGTCAGTAAGACCCATCGCCCTTGACCTAGGGAGGTGCCCTTCATGGTGCCCTCTGCGCCACACTCTGCCAAATATCGTCGAACAAGGGCATTAAGTTCAACCATGTATATTTTTTAGTCGTAACAGTAAACAATGATTTGTTCAGGGAATCGAATTGAAAAAAACCGGAAAATCTGGCTTTTTCCGCACGTGTCAATCAATCCTAGCTTCTTTAACGTGTTCAGAACATATTTCTTAGTAATTAATGACATCAAAAGCAAAGTTTTATCTACAGTCTTTCAGTGGTCTATGTTTTTATCTACAATATATAAATATTAACCTAAAATTTTTCCACTGATAATGAAGGGAAATATTTAAATTTCACTGCAATACAAAGCTTTTGAACAAGTTAAATTACAAATGGTTCTGTCGAATGATTATGTTTCTACCACAAATATTATTAGTTATCAATAACATGTTTTTTCTAATGCTATACATAATTACTGATAAACTTAGTTTTTTAGTTCAAGATTTAATTTTAAAAAATATTTGATATCCAGCATCGTTATGAAAAACTAAACAAATATTATTATTCATGTAATTATGCGTTCTGTGTCGTTAATAAATTAGTTAAAAGTTGAACATAATTTCATCACTGTGATAGATTAAATTTGACGAAGTGTTTATTAAGGATTAGGCTATTTAATTCTCAATTGGAATATTTATGATATTATTTAACTTTTAATGGTATGTTTTATCGAAGAGTGTCAATAAATTATTTGTTCAGTCGTTTCACCCATTGGTGTCATGATAGTGAAAAAGTAAAAGAATTAAATTTAATATATTGTGTAGGTATCTCTGAAAATAGCGATATGACTTTACCATGACCTTGCTCAAAGTTATGTCTATCGGTATCAATGTTGCATAGAGCGCTAAGGAAAATTGTATTTTCGCGAATTATTCCGGGAAGTGTTGATAGAGGCGAGTAACGGGTTGGCTGTTGTTATTCACATATTACCGCACTCACACTGCCCTATGTATATATATCTAGTTCGCGTAGTGTACACGAGTAGTGTGTACATGTGTGAGTGTGTGACATTGAACTTCACACTTCACGCGGCAGCGCACGAGTTGCGTAACCGCGCCACACCGCAACTCCGAGCGACTCCGCGACGCGCCGAGTTCACATCAACCTCCGCCGCTGCGAACATACCAATACACTTTATCTTTTCTAGATACATTTAATTGTTACGCAATAATTACTCACACACATACATTATTACAACGTGCTTTCGCACAAGGTCAAATTTATACTAAAATATACAAATACATCGCTTGTTTGGCACTGTCATAGGCAAGTAAACGTTTTGTACGTGACTTGTTTGGATTTTTAAATACTTATAATCTCCTTCATTTTAATGATTTAATGAAGCACATATTTACCAGGAATTAAGTGTTTAAATTAATCAAGATTATTTCAACTCTGAAAGTTTATTTTATTCCGCAATGCACATTAATATTCCGCAATATATTTATTTAGCTAAATAATTTTCCGCAATAAATTTTCGCGATACCAATCAGATACTATTTGATAATTTGACGATCGTGTAGTAAATTAATCTTCAGCTCTAGTGACACTACTAACTATAATATCTTGGATTTGACTTCAATAATTATTAAAAATAACAAATATCTACCAATATAATATATTATAATGACGTAATGTTATAGAATCTTGTGATGTTGACAAGGGGCAAGCACGTGGCGTGATTTCGACAACGACTTTGACATTGACATTGGCCGGAGTCAGGGCTCTGTAGCGTGGCCGCGCGGTCACGATCGCCACTAACCAAGAAATAAAACAATATGGCACAACACTTTAAATAGATCCATTAACAATGAAATTATACTACTTTTTTCACTTTTATTTTTAACATCAACTGCCGATGTTGAACTTTTTATTTATAAACCATATGGAACACAAGTCTTGGCGACTACTAGAACTAATAGTTCTTTTTTTACTAACTGGAGTAAAACTAATCAGTTTCATTTACCACGTGTCAGAAATACTTCTTCCTTATACGTAATAATTTACCCATCAGCTACTATAACTTAAAGATCATTTTCAAAAAAGTTGCAATAAACAAAAAAAATATACGTCATATTAATAACTGCTTTATTTGATCTTTTCTAGTTTTAAAATTCTAAATAACCTCATGGTAGTGTAATAATTCTTATAAATATTCTGATACATCCACACTATCAACAATAGAAAATAGGACACATGTACATGGATTCCTGTTAAAGGACGAAAATATAATTTATATAGGCACCTAAGTATATGACGTGTCACTTATAACAATCGTTAATTGGACCTCATTGATGGCCATTTTGTCCTTGAATTCATACTAATTTGCAAGTGGACGCTTCCGCGACGTGTCGCGAGGTCACCCTTCGGTATTGTATTAATAATATTTATTACTAATCTGCACGTGGAACCAGTCCACAGTTCCGCAATTAGAAACAATTAGATATCATGATAAAATATATGTTGGTACTATCGTTTTTATCTACAAACAGCCCAAAAATGCGAACAAATAAATCTAACAAAGATGTCAAGGCAGGGACGACATTGACTGTTAAAATTATTAGTGTCAAGACCGAGTCCATTAATCAACATTAGGTAATTGAAGTGGATTGTTTATTTAGACAGGTACTTTTAAGTAATATCGTCGTAAAGAAAATGTCAAAATCAACAAATGAAGTTAAAAAACGAAGAGTCGACCGGGTGGCCTCCGCAATCCGCAAATAATAGTCAATAAAGTGGCAAGTCCGGGTGACGCAGATGGTCGGCAGCGGCGCGGGCGCGGGCGGCCGCTCGTCTATCTGACTGTACAAATAGCAGCGACCTTGAGATTCGGCGCGCGCGACAAGGTCATCGCGCAAATCGTTATCAGCGTGACGTTAACGTGTAACCTCCACGGAGGTGCCCGCGAGATAACGCGGCCAGATACCGGTAGCGACCGATAGCAGCGAGTCGCGAGCGCACTCGCCGCCGCCCGCGCCGCGCCTCGCCTCGCCACGCTGCCGCGCTGCTTCCGCGTACGTACCTAATAGAGGTACATTACATACTCCACATCACATCTGCTACTACGATTATATACTACGGCGAAACATTATTAATTGTTCCAAGATTGATTATGCCCTGAAAATTAATTGCGCATTTGTCGCGAAAGACGGCGACAGGCAACATTGTTCAGATTTTCATAGATTTTGATGGAAACTGTTCAAGTGTATGTTGATTAAGGAAAACATGTAGCAGATTAAAAAGAGATAATCGATGATTTATTCTCAAAAACGCACAGAGCTTATTCGAAATCTTAGTCTTGTTAAAAAGTATTTTTTATTTCACAAAATCACATATAGGATATTTCCTATATTTGATATTTCAGTGGGACTTCTTCAGTTTTATAAAGAACTGACACAATGCTAGGTGATGACTTTAAAAACAAAAAAAAAAATTCTTTTCAGCGATCGCACTGTGTTAGCTTGGAAAAATGCCAAAACAGCTTCGGTCGATCAAAATCACTTTCTACACGCCTATCGTAGCCGTTCGAAAATATTGAAGCGACCTTGTGTGTTCATGGTCGCGCAAAAATATCAACTTGACATTCTAACGATTTCCCGATCTTTGAGTTGCTAACCAGGAAGCAGTGTGTAACATTAACCACGCCTCACGTCCCGAGGTCAAGAGCTCATTTTATGAACGTATTTACAATTTTATTTTGCACGTACATGCTGATATACGTATAATAATGTATACTTTGTCAACAACGTGTTTGGCAGACACATTATTAATAGACTACAAAAGTATTATAATCACATTTATTATTAAATTGCTACACAAGTTCTACAAGCTTGTGTAATTTAAATATCATTTATCAAAAAATCTAATATAACTACGTATGCCAGGTATATTGAGTGACGGGCCTGTTGGTCTAGTGGTTAGTGACCCTGACTGCTATACCGGAGGTCGTGGGTTCGATTCCCACCCAGGACAAATGTTTGTGTGATGAGCACGATCATTTGTTCTGGTTGTCTGGGTGTAATTTATCTATAATATGTATGTATTTAGAAATATATAAGTATGTTTATCAGTTGCCTGGTTACCATAACACAAGCTCTGCTTAGCTTGGGATCAGATAACCGTGTGTGAGTTGTCCCGAAATATTATTATTATTATATTAATTTTAATTAAATTTAACTTTTCAAAAACTAGTTTTGTTTGGATTTAGTAAGTCAACTTGCAAATACGAAATATAGAGATTTCCGTTGCACGAGAAAGTAAGTCCGGCGTGGCAGTAACGTTTATTTGATAACAAAACTAAACAGCGTGCCCGCTTCATGTAAGAACACGTGCTTTTGTAGTAAAACTAAAAAAATACATTCTCTTAGTACAAGTTCAAACTTACGACGCAGAAGAAATACTTGATTAGCTGCAATATTTATTTTTTAGTGCTAAAAAGAATACGATAAATATTTGTCTAATTCAATAATCTATTAAAACAAAATTAACGTAGCAATTGCCGCTTAATAATAATCCAAGCTTTAAGATCTCTGTGACTAATTGATCGTGAAATGTATTTTCTCAAGCACATTTCTAAAAATATTTTTTTCTTCTATGTTCACCTCGTATCATAAATAAACTAGAGTGTGTTTGGGTAAGTTGAACATGACCTGAATCCAAATACGGGCACGCGAGAGAAATCTTTCTTAGGCTACGAGCCGGCGGAGACAGCGCAGTCGCACGCTGTGGGCGAACAGATGCGAAGAGAAAGGACCTCTTCCTTTTGGATTTCCTTTTGGATATGGATGACCGATTTACAAGTCAGACGACTTACATATTGTGTACGCATGATATTAAAACAATACTCAATCTAAAACACACACATTTTTAACAAAATTTTGACGTCATCGACAACTTGAATACGTAAGTCATGTGCACGTAACCTTCTAAGTCTAAGTTGATAAGGTTTTAATTTACTCGTTAACACAAAACACAACCACGCACGGAAAACAATACGTAAGAACATAATAAAATCCTCTCCGTCATCAGGCTTTCTATTTTTTTGCTAGAGGTACCTACTAGTCTAAAAAGATAATATAAGGTAAAGTACTAATAAACAGCGGCAAGTCTGGAAACGGGTTTATAGTTAACATCTTTGTTGGCCACTAGGACAGAAAGTACATGTGGTCGTATTATAAGTGATATCGCCTCAATTTCTCTGAGTGCGGCGCGTGGCAGGGCGCGGCGGGTCCGCGTGCGTCGAGGAGACACCGCGCACAATGGCTGGAGAAAACGGACGGATGCTGTCATCGCACTCTCGCGGCTTGACTTATGAGTTACAAAATCTACATACAATCATCAGAGATGTGGAGCAGGCCAGTGGGCCGCGCGGCCACGCATCGCTGCCTGCGCGCTAAACGCTCAGAAAATGTCTTTTAATTGGAAATTAGTTTCTCCTCGTGTCCTGGTAATAAAACATAAGTATAACTAATATCTACAACAAAAGAAAAACGTTTACGTCTTATATTTAAGCTCCTTTAATTGTTATATCGAACTCTCTAGAGGAAAAATACTCCATATGCAGATGCGCCTGAGTGTATTATTCAAATTTGTCTTTAGTAAAAATGAACTCAGTAAAGAAAAAAATCGGAATACACCTTATACTAGATTTCAGAAATAGGATCATGACCTTCATTCTGTAACTCTTGAATCAAAACTACAGTTTGTAGCGTTTCAGCACAATGCGAATTTCAGTGAGGTGTTTTTTCGCGGTCGCTGACCCGCATTTCACGCTCGTACCACGATACTTGAATTTACCAATTTATTGCCTTACTTTGCTCATCGTCTTTTTGTATCACTTTTTGCAGCGGATGACAAATTGGAAACAGAAACAAGCACGTCGGGCGCAACGACCTGGTCTTTATGCCAGAATTACAGAATTAGAAAATTTTAAATAACTTTTTAAACGGAACGATTAAAAACTCGGAGCTATATTTCAACAAGCAATTTATATCCCGCCTAAACAAATATATTTAAAGATTTTGCCGAAAGATGTTTGTCGTGTGTCACATTGACGCGGCTCGACACGCACGTTAGAAAACAAGGATTACGATGTGAACATGTTTTTCTCGTATTTAAGACACATTTAATTTACCTTATTAAATACATTTTATTTTTATTTAAATCGTTTACTCCAACATAATATCTTTAAACGTTGCCAAAACGATTTGTATCCAATGAAGCGAAGTATTTATTGATACCACATTTGTAGACGATGTCCGGTCGTTGCAGGGTCAAACGAACAATGATTTGCTAAGTCGGAATGTGAAATGCACTTACTCCAGGACTTTACAGAGGGTAAAGACATAGTTTATTCAAACCAAGTATGTTGATTACGACGCAGAAACGGTTATCGGGCAGACACGTGGCGAACTGCGTGCGCCCGCCATGTCGCCGCAACGTGATCGTTGCAATCATGAGATCCACTCGAGGAATAGGTACTGGGCGTAATAAAAAATATTCCAATCAAACATAAACAACACTATTCCACTTCCGAATATGGCTTGTTACATGTTTAGGTTCCCTCGCTGTAACCTATTTATCTAAAAAAATAATACGCAATTGGAATATTCTGGCAACTCGACGCAAATACCGGCTTCATCAGAGACTAATTCTGGAAAACAACAGAACAAAAATAACTAACTATTATTGACGGACAACTGAATACACATAACATGCATGACTACCTACTACTATTTTCTTTTTTCACATCGTCCACTGAGTACTTTCAGGCATTTGTCACGTCAACTTTGTTTACAAAACCTACAGCACGTTACCTTGTTTTAACTACAATTAAGTTACATCCAGGAGGTAGAATCGTAGCTTATTAATAAAGACCAATTAATTGATCAGTGTAGCACATGCCAGCGTCTGGCTTTCCTCGTAGAAAAAAATATATATTCTGTGTTTCGTGTTTCTTACTACAGTTGCTACCGTGTTTGTACTGTCATGTCTTTACCTTGTTTGTTTTAAAATTTGTGAGCACGTGCTACATGAAAAATAATCGTATATAGCGGTATGAAAACCATAGAAAGTGACCAGTTAAAAAGGACTAGGTAGGTCTAGGTCAGGGTGCTCATTAGCAACCCCTAAGATCTTCAGAGTTAACATGTATCGAATTATCGAGTTGGCAAGCATGAAATTTAGTGGACATAACATGTTTATGAAGATAATCTACACATTTCAATTTAAAATATTTTAGGAGAGTTTCGGTGTTTTAAGTTCGACAAATATCTGACCTATCTATCTACTTAATGATCAGCCGCCCAAACCTTTGAAACTAAACTATCCATTAAAAAGAGTTTTAAAAAAAAAACATAATTTGCGGAATTATAATTTTTATAAAAAGATTTCCTATATAAGTTTACACGTCATGATCAAATTGAAGAGGTTACTCGTCGCGGCCTCCAAGCACATCCGTATTGCTCTTTGGCCTGTTAAATAGATTAAAGCGTGGGTTCAATAATTTCAGTAACATTTCAACTACCAACTCAATGTACATGTGTATTTGCTTCAACACTTGTTGCTAGTATTCCAACTTGCGTAAAAGAGAAGTGCTAACTCCATGTAAAGCGTCTATCTTTCGTCTATGGATTTAATTTAATTTCACCAGGGTAAAAAACAGTACAGAATTATCTTTTTTTCTCTTATATAAAATATGAACAGTACGTTGTAGAGTTAAGAGACAACATACTCTGTTTACTATTAGAACGAAACTTCAATTCACTTTATCTGTTGTAGGAATTATTGACCCTAACTTTGCACTGTTTTTACAGAGATCGAATATACTAGTTATAGTTAATACAAAGAATATTTTTAGGACAAGTGACAAAAAATCAAGATGATAAGATTTGTTTCTTTTTCTCATATATTTGATGCATTTGTACGTAAAATTAAAATAAGATGTAATACTTCCGTTATTCGAAAACTAACGAAAAATCCTGACTACATTTTAATTCTTAATTTTGGCACTGAAATAATCTCAGTGCTTTTTTCAACAAGGTCATTATTTTTCAAGGCGCACTTTTTAGAAACGATTGGTTTTTGCAACGAGTGGGCAGTCTGTTTACAGCTGCTATCCACTAGTGATTTACTACGGTACATACGCAGCTAATAACATTGTAGGTAATAGAACACAAGGTCTTGACGCCGTTTGGTGGAAATGTTCATGTATATTAACAACTAATTAACTCATGCAAAAACTACATGAAACAAAATGTATAAGAATTAAGGTAGGAACCTTTTATTAATGTCTAAATCTACTTCTTTTTTTTTACGTAGCTAATTTATTAGTATACATATCCCACCAAAAACATAAATGTAAAAAAGGAAAGCCAAGTTCAATACACAAAAAGAATGGAGATCTAAATGAGTGCCAAGTTCTATGCAAAATCCAAATATGTATTTATAGGAACAAAATAACATTATGAACAAGTATTAAACTCTATTTCTTTGCTTTATTGGATACCTATAACAATTGCTGTCATTTAAAAATGTAAGATCCTAAAGTAGGTTAGATTTGACTTGGCCAATTTTCATTACATCAGTCATTTTATAAAGTTATTCATATCATCTCACATATAATATACATATATATATGTATTTTAATTCTGATAAAAACTGGCCAAGTCAAATCTAACCTACTTTAAGATCTTACATTTTTAAATTATAGCAATTGTTATAGGTATCCAATAAAGCAAAGAAATAGAGTTTAATACTTGTTCATAATGTTATTTTGTTCCTATAAATACATATTTGGATTTTGCATAGAACTTGGCACTCATTTAGATCTCCATTCTTTTGGTGTATTGAACTTGGCTTTCCTTTTTTACATTTATGTTTTTGGTGGGATATCATTACTTTTTGTAAAGAAAACTAGGTAGGTATTGAGATTTAATGTTATTTCTTGCGTTTCCGCTGCATGGTGGTGCGCGCGCCGCCGAAAACACACCGTTGGCCGGTTGTTTAACGCGTATTACAAGTTTTTTGTATAGTGATATCACTTATTTTTACACGACTGCCCAAAAAGGAGTGTTATGTTTTCAGGGTTCATGTATGTATGTATGTATGTATGTTTGTGAGTTTCTTTATTCCACCATAACTTCTAAAAGGCTTGACCGTTTTCAATGTTTGTGGTATCATTAGAAGCTTTGAGTTATCCCGAGTGACATAGGCTATGTGGACAATAAAAAATGGTCAAGTGTGAGTCGCAATCGCCTGCAAAGGGTTCCAAATGATTTTTTTTTTTGCGTAATATTGGTCATTATGTCACTAAAACGTATGAAATAAAAAACTAATAATTTAAAAAAATAAAAAACACGCCTGCCATGACAAAAAAGTGAACTAAAAAATTAAAAACAAGTCAAATATTTGCAGTCGGGGGATGGTTACTTGGAACAATTCATTACAGGGGCCCCGACTGCAAATATTTGACTTGTTTTTAATTTTTTAGTTCACTTTTTTGTCATGGCAGGCGTGTTTTTTATTTTTTTTAATTATTAGTTTTTTTTTTACTTAAATTTATTTTTATATTTCTGTTATATAGAAGATATATTAATACATACATTGGAATAGTTTCAAATAGCAGCTTGTAACGGTTCCAAGACTAAAATTAAAAAAAAAAAACAAAATTTTGTATGGGGACCCCCCCTATTTTTTAACATTTTTTTTATTTTTAGACTTTTTCCTTCGCTTACCCACAATTACCGAGCTGGATTCCAAATTTCATCTTTCTAGGTCATCTGGAAGTAGGTTAGGTTTAGGTACTATATGTCAGTCAGTCAATATTAAAGTTTACGACTTTTAGACCTTCATATCTTTATAACCGTTTGAGCTAGCTTCATGAAATTTGGGCTTCTAGATGTCCTTATGGATATAATAAAACACACGTAATTTTATGTGTTTACGTTAAAGAGCTTTTGAGTTATGGAAGGGTCAAAAGTGGCACCAAGTGGTTCGTGTAATGATACACTTGGCGCTGTCTAGCCAGTTTGCTTGAACTTGGCTTGACACGCGGCCGCGTGTCTAGATCAGTTGCTTTATAATGCAATAAACGTCACAATGTTTAGAAAGGTTTAATCACAGTCACATGAAGGTCTTTACGCGGCATTCGTATTTAGTACTACTTAATACTGTAATTTATCTAAATGATATAATAATCACTGTGGTTGCTATCAAATATCTTTATCAAACGGCACTGTTCAAAGCGCGAAATTGTACAAATTACTTCAAAACCGCTAGAAACGCCCTAGTAACTGTAACAGGTCCCGTTTATTTAATTAAGGTCTAAGACAGCTAAAGTTAGAGCCACGATTAATTCTCCAAAGATTGTTGAATGTATTCACCACATACAATCAGTTCAATTAGCTTCGGATGACTAAATTAAACTAGATTTGCAGTCCGTGCAAATCCACTTAGGTATTAAACCTGGCATTCACTTGTTTGTTCACATTTACATAAACCTTGTTGTATTGAGAACAGCAGTAGGAAGTCATAACCATAGCTTTGATCCAATTATACATATTTTTAAACGAAATAATATAAAAATTATAGGTGGAGACAATAACGACACAGCAGACATTGTGGACATTTCTGTATATTATGGTTGTTTTAAATCCATTTAAGGTGCGGCGGGGGTGTTGGTGTATGGTTGGCCTTGGAAGCGAAATCATGCGATATTTTTGCTCTCAGCGTTAATGCGGAAGACTATTTCAAGAGTCAGGGTCAGTGGCGCCCGTCACCCGCGCCCGCGCACCTCGTGAGCGGGACGCCTCGGTGTCAGGTTACCGTAACATGACATCTAATCCTCTAATTATTCGGGAATTAGCCTACTTATGTAACATGAAGAAACTAAATTTCAAAATCTACGCATTTACAGATTTCCTAACATACGTGACATACATATTTACAAATATTTTTCATAAGTCAAATCACAAAGGTGTCAATGCGACGACGCCAGTTGCACTCATATATTTGCGGTGAGTTCTGCTGACCTCAACCTGCTTGTATGAAGGTAACCTATAGTGATGTAAATAGGCAGGAAGCCCAGGCAATGTCAGAAGATCAATTAGATTCAATATTTTAAACAAGGAGTTCTGTAATAACTAATAAGTTAAAGGTTGTCCCGAAGGTAACAGGTATAAATATGTCTGAGAAATGTTACCATGTAAGTCAACCTGTTTACGACCACATTGTTTTCGGCACCCAGATAATTTGGGCTTAATTGATCGCAAAACATCAAGGCTAATTCTTATAGGACATTGACATGAGCGCCTGCGGAATCAAATGAAGCTTTCATACATTGACGTCACCGTTCAGTTATTCTTTGTTTAATACAGATTAATAATATCGGGTAACTAATTAATTGCTTTAGATTTCGGACCACAAACAGGTAAATTGTTATAAATATATTTGTTTTTAGGGTTTTATGCTTGAAAGGTGCCAGCGAGACCCAGGCTGAGTTTCGTAAACCGTAAAAGGTGGAGTTTAGACTTTCCACAGAATTTGTATTTGTAATTTTCTATTACCGCTATAACCACAAATAATAAAAATCATTTAGTGTTAAACGTTGTAACATACAATGATTCGGAACCCTTCGAGTGCGAGTCCGACTCACACTTGATCTGTATTTTGCTAATAACCAAATGTTAATCACAAAACGCACGTTAAAAATGATTGGCATCAAAAAACCAACCTTTTCTCATACGGCTTTAGAAAACTCTAATTTCTTTGCTTTATTTTGACTTGATTGTTCTAAAATAGACATATTTTGCAGAACATCGTCATTCGCTTAATATTTTTTATTTATTCAGATGAAGTTATTTTACAACATAAAACCATTGTAATTTAAATAAGCTGTTGTAAGTCGCGACTGAGATCACCTCTAGACTTTGAAATGAAACCAAGGCCGGCACTAATGTTCGTTTGACCTTCAATTTTTTTCACGAATTCATTTTAAAATACACAATAAGGATGGATCAGCGGAAAACATTCGGTTGCTAAAGGATTTTTTATTGATCACATAAACATGTTCTTATTAAACTTGTTTTAATACAAGATTTTTTTTTTTCATTTTTTTGTCTACCAAGGAGTAAGTATATTGTTTAAGTAATGTGAATTGTGAAGCATATTAGAAAGAAATTAGATAATATTTTTACTGAGCATGCGTGTTTTTCTTATATATTTGTAGGTTATAGAAGCAACATAAATTAAACTTTAATTACGTCTCAATTTATTATTTTCTATTCATTTAATTTTCATATGAAACTGAAAACGTGGTACATCTAATGTCTATGTAGCAAATCGTGGAAGTGATCTAAATTCCCTAAGAAGTATATGAAATTTGAAACAAATATGAGCGACTGACCACGTGAACACTCATCATATAATAAGTACATGTTTCAGCTTCATACAGCACCTGGAAGTCAGAGTTCTGTGAAAAGAGGTTACATTCGTTTACTTGAAAGTTGACTCCAGGTGGTGAGCGCACGCCGCACTGCACCTGCACCTGCCGATTTATGCAACTGTTCTGAGTTTTCTTCATTGGGCAACGCAGATTTTAAATATTTAATGATATAGTTACTAGGTAGGAAGTTCGGTTTAAGGCTGTTCTTACATAAATTAAAAATAAAAGGCCTGTTTCAAGTTCAATCACTGAAAAGGGATTCAAAAAGTGGAGGTCGAGGAAGAATTTAAATGACTGCAATTATTTAAAAATGTTTGATTTATAGGTTATTCAGATACTTCTATTAACTATTTTTCGGAGTTGCATAATCTTTACGCAATGAAGAGGAAATCTGACAATCTTGTCTTTAATGACTACCCTTGAAGTAGGAATTAACATGAATATTTCAAAGGAAAAACAAGTAGTCCTTGAAGGAGCCTTCACATGAAAGTACAATGTTTCACATTGGTCACCAGCCGGGCCTTGAACTTTGAGAACGCGTCGGTAAACATGTTTGCGCAGTCCTCACTGCGCACTCTTTATTACTATGACGTCTCGTCTTGCCCTATACTGCATTTGTTTTATTTTCCCGGTTTATTCCGTTACCTTCAGGCACGTGGCAATCCAATTGGATTTCTTATCTGGCCTTCGGTTCATCCGAGAGAAACATTTATGGTGTTCTACGACATACCACCGTTCAAGGCCAGTTCTTATTTATAGTGCTTGTATAAATCATTGTACGCATTGTACCGTCGATAAAATAGAATTTATATTCCATACCTAGTACAAAATGAAATGTATGTAGGTAATACATTATTACCAAGGTTAGTAAAATTAATTATCATAGCTGTCACGTCATTATGTAAAGTCAAATTTAAAGGATACAGCCAGCAATAATTAGTTAAAACTATTTACTTTGGTTACATGTGAACAAAATTATTATCTGTTTGTATCACAATAATAAGTAGTAATCTCAATATTTTTTATGAGTATGAATAAAAACAACTTCCTAGTTGTACGAGTTCAACTTAAACATACATAGTAAGATCGAGGAAAACATTCCTGTTTATATGTACATAGTTAATAAAGTCCTTTGTGACGTAGTATAGTGTGGTGACCGAGGTGGCCGAGATAATGAGTTCGTCAAGGTCAACGCGTGTTAATTACAATTACCGTGAGTGGTCATTCTTTGTTCCAATAATGATTAATGCCGGTCGCGAGTGGCGAGAAGTATCGTAAATGAGATAACAGGAAGCGTCCGTGTCGCGCCAATGTCATATGACAAGGCCGGCCGCATGACATTGGCCTGCGCTGACACCAACCAGCCGACACCCGCCGACACCCTCCGGCACCCACTGGGCACCACGGCCGGCGGGTCCTTCAGGGACCCACGACCACAACACACCGTTACGGAAAACCTCTAATGAAGAATCCTCACTTTTAAAACTAAAAATGAAATTTTAAATGTTCAGCATTTAAACGGTTTATTTTTTATATAACTTCAGTAGTTTATTAAGTGCTGCTGGCATTTATCGGTTAAAACCAGAATCGGTATCCTGCCTGTCTATTCTGTTAAAATTTCGGTGACAGGTGAGAGTGAAGTGATAATAAAGCTCACTTCAAAAGTGAACCCAATTGACCTTGATTTAGAATTCAAATTCGAGAAATAATTTCGGTGACAGGTGAGAGTGAAGTGATAATAAAGCTCACTTCAAAAGTGAACCCAATTGGCCTTGATTTAGAATTCAAATTCGAGAATACGTATTTGACATCTCACTGCGGATTCCGCTGTCGAGACATGAAAATAATGTTACAGAATAGCAAGGCTGAACACCATTGAATAACAACAACAAGCATAATATATCTAGGTATAAAAATATGTAAAGAAATATAATTTAAAAGAAGTAAACTTATCACCCCATACGTTCGTCAGAACAAACACATAACGTGCAGTGTTTTTCATACGTGTAAAATATGACCTTGTACAAAAAAAAATATCAGCAAGTACCGTTATTGTTTTTTTTTTTATTTAGATATTGTTGCATAAGCTGAACTGAAGCGTATTGACGTACGCAAAAGTATGAAATTGCGTTGACAGTGGTATTTCTTATCGCCTAATCAGAAAAGCAACGAGACCTTGAGCCTGACCCTGGATATTTTTATCCGCATACACATTTTGCGAGTGTTATGTAGACACGAAGCAACGTGATGAGGAACTGCCAAAATCATATTTAAGCAATGGGTATCAGATAAAAAATATAAGATAACCATTTTTACGTAACGTATTTGTAAAAGGAAAATATTTGTTCAAGGATGAAGATATTTGTGACATCATAATATGTAGAGTTAGGTACATAAAACACTAACGAATATAATAATGTTATAAACGAATAAGGTTTTATTTAATTAAAATACGCTCATTAAACGTATCTTTAAGGGAAATATAATATATAATTTTAAGGGAAAGTAAAAGTTAAGTGAATGTTTATGTTGGATGTAGGGGCGGGCGGAGGACTCAGCGGCAGGCGGCGCCGGGTGGCGCGGCTGTCGCGAGGTCGCAGCGATCTAGGAAGTCAAGCCAAGCGACCTCGACCTTCTGTGTGCGAAAAGTATTTTTCGACAACGACGCACATACCCCTCCCCTCCTCTTTCTTCTCGACCCCCGTGTTTTGTTGTACATAATTAACATTAATCATGACAAATTATGTACGGCTTAATGTATTAGCATTTCTGGTATTTACCCATCACAATAAGTTTATACCGACAGCTACCAGAACATCTTCACAACAAGATTACGAATTGCGGAAAAGATTGAAGGTCGTATGCATACGTCGCCGCATCGGTGGAAAATATACAAGAGCGGGTTAATTCACGACAATCGTACACGTTTAACTAAAATATCAGACGCGGAAGTTTGTGACGAAATATAACAATAAATTAATCATGTGGTATATTACTTTCCAGCGTCGTAACTAGGATCGGCTGCCACGTGATCCCTTGACTCATCGGCGACAGACAGAAACACTTCATTACTTTAATCAACTCATTCAATTGCAACACTCGAATAGTTTCTTAGAATTTTGGTGTGGTACTTTTACTGGGAACGCTTGGTACACCGTATCGCATCCAGGAAGTCGATTTTTTTAATATCATATTGCTGTGAACTATAAGGAAATACATTATATTATGCTACGCCTACATTGAATCAAGTTTAATAGTTCATTACCAAAAATAGAAAAATTTAACTGCCCATGTCAATTTTAAAGTGGGAGGAATGAGCGAAATTTGAATCATTAACATCTGTGACTATATAGCAAAAGGACATTTTTTTATCAGCCCTATTACTCGTCGACATATTGAGGATATAATCAAAGCGAGTCACGATGGTCACATTTATTAGGTGGATTGGTGGATAGGCGAGAGTAACGGAGTGATCTAATCATGCCTCTGTAATTATTTACGCAAGTGCAAGCCATGTGAGAGAGCTGCGAGCCGATCTCGATTGTCGTCCGATATTATGGCAATATTTCACCCCAGCCGCCATTGTTCGCCTTTTGTTGCGCAACACCGTTTGTTAAACATTCGCAAGGTAGCCCTCAATTGTTTTCGTTTACTATATAAACAGGCTCACACGAACGTACGCTCCTCGTACTCGCTTCAGTTCAAAAGGTGTTTATTGACTGCGAGCCAACTGATTTAAAATAAGGACTAGCAATAATATTTAACTTCCATCCATTTATATTCCAACACAATTTGTTCATGTACTTACTGCCTATGAGTCTAATTTGAGAAATTACTGCATTAAGATACATACGTAGTTATTCTAAATCGAATTGGTTGACGTCATCATTTAGCTTTTTTACAAGCCTAACACATAACATAAAATATGACGCATTGACTACTTTTATTTGACGGATTTATTTGATAGCATTGTACTAGAATGTAAATTGCAGCTCTACGATACGAAAACAAGTATAGAGTGTGATACCCTCGAAGCGCGACGTGTGGACGTGTGACATTAGATGAAACGACCTTAATCTTGAACGATAGAGCTCGGCTCTGGCCAGCGCCCCGCCTTATCTAACGCCTGTTGACTTTCGCGGAGTTATCACAGCCAGGGCTGCCACTATCCCTCTCCTCAATTAATTAATTCTATATTAACAGTTGCGATAAAGTAAGTGGTGCATAACCTTAATTAATTATGAACATAATTTGTAGTGAGGACTCTACTTTTATGTTTTCAATAATGTATACCTATAAATTATATTTGCTATAATTCTGATTAATGTTTTCATTTAAATGACCTCTCATTTTTCTTTTATAATAATCTAAATAACCTTTTGAATAACTTCCAAGAGGACTTATGTAGGAAGTAATAAATGGCGCTAGCAGGAAGACATGCAAATCTAAAATTTGTTTAAGAAAACCATAAATCATCCAACAACACCATGCATTATGTTTTGAGGAGTTGCCGAATCTTAATGATTACCATATTATTCCATACATTTATTATATCTAGTAAAAACATTTGTGATAAGTGCATGGAATACGTATAGTTGTGTAATAACAATAACACACTCAAAAATAATATTATAGGTACAGAGGTGTATAAAAAATTAACATAAGTAATTATAAATATTGCCTGTGAATGTACTGTTCTTGCAATGAAATAACCTTAAAATAGTACCTAAGGCAAAAAAAATGGCTTGAAAATGTCGGGCCTACATAACACCGATATTCTTTTAACACCTATTCCGACTAGCAAGTATTTTGTTACTCTATTAAATATTTTCGTGAATCACCAAAATTAATATTTGCAAACTTGTAACAAATATTATGTTCCATATTAGGTACGCAGAAAACAAAAAAAATAAGTATTTGTGGAATCGATAAAGTGTTGTGAAGTAACGCCCACAGGCCGCACAGACTATGAAAGAGCTTTTTGTATGTTGTACAAACAAACTGTTGTTCTAGGAAGATACTGTTTGAGGTCTTTGTCACAAACGTTCTCGTAATATTTTATTTATCAGGTAGTACTGCAACGGCCCTGTTTTATTCCATGAATACAAAATTCGCAATACTTAACCTTTTTTTTATGTATTTGGTAGAGTTTGTGAAAGATTTTTCTTTTCTTAGTTTAATAGTAGTTTAATAATAGTAGTTTAATAGTGTTTTATCTGCAATAAAAAAATACTATCTAAAGCATAACTTTAACATTGTTTTTTGGTAGATTTTTATAAATGACTCGAAAACATAGTATTATGTCGCATCATTTTAATATACATATGTTTACAAAGTTCCGCATGTTCGACCATCCTTTTAAGTAAATATTACATTTGTTATGTGTAATAAGTGTCAATGTCGGCCCTGAAGACTAGAGATTATATTGAGTAAATACGCTACAATCTACATGTCTACCTCGTTGAAGTAATCGCGGCACTGAACACCCGACCACTTCCTTGTTTGTCATCGCGATCTTATTATTGCAAAAATAATACCTAACAATACTGCTTAACTCAAGGTTACTTGACCTGACCTTGCTTACACATTTGTTTTTATTTAATTAATTTTATGTACATTTGTACGTATTGACGTCACGTCAATTTATACGTGTTACTTACAGACCATACCTACATTTTTACTAAACATGATAGGTATATGGTCTGCAAATAATCGTAAAATCGCGGAAGTTTACTTATCTACCAATGTATACAGATATAATCTGACGTCACATTAGAAACCTGTGCATTACTAGTAACTGAATCAGTAGTGAAGTCAATGTTTAAGAATCCATTCCTGTGTACTATTATAGATTAACAGATACATATGACGGTCAACAAAAACAAATAGCAATAGTCATTGAAACGCAAATGTGTGTCAAGTGTGTGCGAGCGCCGCCACCGCATGCGCCGAGCGACCGGCGGGCGGCGAGCGCGTAGGGCCGCACTCTGCATCTGCTGTCGGAACGGGGGCGTCATTGTTAAATGCGACCATTCGACGAAACTTAATTGGCCCGACCTAGCTCGTAAAAGCGTTGTAAAAAGTGTGAAGGTCTGGCGGAGGTAAGGACTCGACAGAAAGAGGTCAAGTGTAATGCTTCGTGTTCCACTGACCTCATTTGGGAAGCGACTGCCGACAGCCGACACTGTTCGCCGCACTCGCCGCCTTTCATATAAATATTATGTCCTAGTTTGCCACTGTTCTACAATTACTGTTCTTTGTTAACATACCTAAGACAACGCACTGGTTACGCGCCGCGTATAATTAACATTTACGTTTGTTTTTTTAATATCACTCGCCCTTGATTAAACTTTTATATATGATTAATATTCCCACATATTTTTTTTATTGGCTTTATACATTTTACAAAGATAGTTGAGACATTGATTTTACGATCATGACACATTTATTCACTTTTATCGGTTTAATTAAAGTATGTCAATGTTAATTAAATATAAAAGGAATCGATTTCTGAATAAAAAAAAACTTTCTCTAAACGAGATCATAATTAACTAGAGAACTGATGTACCAACTAAAACAATACTGACACCGTATTCTAAATTAGATTTACAAGTACAATGAGTAATCCGGAAACTACCGTAGAAGAAGTGACCTCCTCTTGTCGAATGAAACCTTCAGCTGCTATTATTAACGTTATGACCGCGAAATCGGAGCACTGACACACATCCCGCCCGAATAATACCATATACTACATAATTCATAGGGACCTTGGCCCCAATGCTGCGTATGCGTGGCTCATCAGCACAGCCCGCCGAGACCTAGCATGAAAAAGTTACGATTATGTCTGCAAACATTATTCATAATACTATTACTCAATATAACCTACTCTTCAAATTAAAACAGACTGTTTCCATGGGTTATAGAACAAAAAACATGTATGGTTTTTTTTTTGGTAGAGATCTTTGCAGTTAGCCTGAGCGCAGGCTTTGACTGCTTCACCGGACTAAATATGTATGGTAACGACTTTACAATATATCGAACATTTTATTTCGAATGCAACGTTCACATCAAACATTTTAAACAAAGGGTATGCAAATAAGTAATTACACAAATGACAATTATAAGAAAAAATATACAACCTATATCTTAACTTAGATCAAGGTAAACTCAAGCGAACGTGTTCAATATTCTTACGACCTCTGCCTATAGACATTCATTGTTTTTTTTTTTCTTTAAAATCCTTGTGAATAATGAAAGGTGTCCTTAAAATCGTACATTTGTACAAACAAAGCAGAATTGAAAACATTTATTTACAAGACTCCATGGTTAATATGTGATTTTGAAAACACAGTCATAGACAGTTATATGTTGCATGCTATTAAAATATGCTGTCTAAATGCTTTTCTATTTTAAAATAAATAATGTATCAATTATGAAATCACGTAGCTTCGAGTTCGTAGCCCAAAATAGAGAATTTTTGCTTTAGCAGAAAAGTTAAGTTGACTGAGCTCTTTGCTTTTTACTTGTTATGGAATGAGTACAAAGAGAATCAAGCTTGTTACTTAGTAATAAAACAAGATGTGTGACGTATTGCAGAAGAATCAACCTATAGCCATTGTTGATACGTTGACATTTAACTTTAAGCTTTTGCTTTTGTGTCTGAGTCTTAACATTACGCAACATTAAAGTGGAATTTCAATTGTTACAAAATATTGAAACACATTATTGTAGACATTGTAAAAGTTTATGTTAAGAAGCCTATCAAAAACTTGACGATTTTTAATAGGCTTCGTAATATAAAATTTGAGGATACGGAATATAGAGTCGAATGTTTTGAGCATGCTTTTTACTAAACCATTTCTGTATATAATAAGGCTAGTAGATCCACTAAATAGTAATATGAATATATACTTGTTTATTTCCATTGTGTTATATCTTATTTATATCAGTATTGTAGAGGGTAAAAAAAAAACTTTTCTGTCTCAGTACAGTTTTTTGAAACTATGAGTTGAGGAGATTTCTAAGTAGAAAAATGTGAAAACTGACCTATTAACGGATAATATCAAGGCAGACAAGCTGACAAAACTTATCTTGGATTCTTACATTAAAACATTTACTGTAGGACAGATGTTTCAAATAAATCACAATCCTGATAATGTAAAATGTATTGTAAAAAAAAAATTATAATTAAAAAAATTAAAAAACACGCCTGCCATGTCAAAAAAAATAAAAACAAGTCAAATATTTGCAGTCGGGGTCGGTTACTTGGAAAAATTCATTACAGGTCCCCCGACTGCAAATATTTGACTTGTTTTTATTTTTTTTTGACATGGCAGGCGTGTTTTTTAATTTTTTTAATTATAATTTTTTTATTTAATACCTTTTAGTGAACAACAAAAAAACATAACACAACACAAAAAAAAAATATCGTTCGGAACCCTTTGCAGGCGATTTCGACTCACACTTGACCATTTTTTAATGTCCAAATAGCCTATGTCACTCGGGATAACTCAAAGCTTCTAATGATACCACAAACATAGAAATCGGTCAAGCCTTTTAGAAGTAATGGTGGAATAAAGAAACTCACAAACATACATACATACATACATACATACATACATGAACCCTGAAAACATAACACTCCTTTTTGGGCAGTCGTGTAATAACCCATGCATTCGTCTAGTATGCAATTGCACAAACGAGTTATGAGATATGACGCGTTTTATTTTGGCATTTTACCAGAGAACTATTATCCCACGATATATTTTACTAGTACATTACGAATCTGTGTGCCTATCAGTAACTAAATAGTGTAAATGGAGTATGTTTGTTACACAAAGCGATCCTCGAAAAGGTATTATTTTACTGGAAATAAATTTCTTAGAAACTGGGAATGAGTCAGACAACAGACGCTTGGTATCCGCTTCACAAACCACACACTTATTTAAAATTAAAACAATATACAAATAACATTTAAAAATGCTATTGTTAATTGTTTAAGCTGTTGATACCAATAATATTGCAGTTTAAGGCGAGCCAACCAGGAGTGCCTGTCACATTAAGTTCAGTCATTCGATCTTTATCGTTCATTACTGAGTGAATGAATGTCACTGTTTCATTGACTCCTGTTTACTGCCCAGTTGAACTTGGGATGTGATTTGTTTTACAAATAATGTATGCCACAGTTTTGTGAGAAAATATTTGTTGTGTTATTTAGATGTATAGAACTAATTTTGATAGATACATAGACATAACGTAGTTATATTCACATGCAGATACTATAGATAGATCTATATTCGATGTTAGGCTGCTTTGTACATAAGAAGGCACTATAGCTACGTTTTACTGAGCTTACCATTCTTGAATAAAAGAGGAAATAGCCTGAATCCCGATTTCCCATGATCAAGCCATAACTTCCGAACGACTAAACTAAACTGGATATTTAGTTTTTAGGTAGGCGTTATGGTTAGGACAGGGTTTAAAAAAAATGACGGATAAAAATGTCTATTAAGTCTCGCACCACCCATGCGAAGCCGGGGCAGGCAGGTTGTTTTAAATAAATTTACATCAAATTCTAATTTACAACCTGGTGAGAAATCAAAGGCTATTTTGATAGTAACTAATTATTATTAGAATTGTGTTTTGTGTTAATTTGTTGGTATGCTGAGCAGGTCAATAAATTACAGGCTTGGCTTATTCCCAGCGCCGACCGTAGTGGCAGTTACAGCAAATATAGAGGTAGCTCACACCTGGCATAATGTATGGATTTATTTAACTGACCGATAAAAATACGTTCTCGTCTTTCAAGCTGGAGAGGTCGGATAATATTACTTCAAGGTCTGTTGACGGGCTGACCTCGGCGTATCGGTCGCGGAGGACAGACGGTCGCAAATATTTGCGCGCGTGAGAGGCACGAGAGGCGAGCGCGCGGGGCGCGAGGAGCGAGGTGGCGGGGCTCGGGGCGCGGGGCTCGGGGGCGCGGGGGTGCGGAGGAGCGGGAGCCAGGTGACCTTGCCGCGCGTCTGCCGCACGACCTTGATCTTGAGACGACCGCGGCAGCGCGCCCGCCCTCGCCGCTTTGCGAACTAACGACTCCTGCTCCGGTTGCTAACTATATCAACACAATAACTCATTATAAACATAACAAATTACTTGTGGAAATGCAAAAACAAAAAAACATTAATCATTATAGCCAGGTTCACTGTTCTCAGAACTTTTCGATGACTATCTGGAGCATATATTTATCATGTGTTGTTTTTATCTTCATTATTCATGGATGTCGTCAATTATTACTTGGATAAGCACCTACAATCAGAGCTTTCAAAATGGTACGAAATAAGAATAAATCATAATTACATGCAAAGCTAAACCTTAACAGACTTTTTGAATATTTTTAAATCAATAATAATATTCTACAAATTACTTTATAAGTATAGTCTAAAATTACTTATTCGTTTTGCAACTGCACTTAGCAACAGAGAAATTACAATATATTTAAAATTAATAAAAATAAATTATAAATAGGTAGGTAATAACCGACTCTGTTTCTACGTGATCGTATAACTTCTAAACAGGGTTAAAATTGAATATGCATACTGATGCACACATGCAGCTATTTACATTGAATTTAATACCAACGCACACATCCAGACTCTCGATCCCGGGACCTTTACAATATTCAATGCCAAGTCGTCTGAGGAGTCCCACTTTATAAGGCCACTGGAATATATTAGCCTAAATAAAGTAAACGAATTCCTTTTGAAATATATTGACGTGACAACAACAGTCTGATATTAAATTAAATAGTTCTAATGTAAATTTGCGGAAGAAAGCTTTATGCATGTGAAACTAGTCATACACATCCGTCATACTAAGACTAACTGATAAAATTAAAAACACATAGTTTTTCTCATTTTTGTATTCTGTATGTATTTATCTTGTAGATTATAATGTGAGAAAACCAATATCATAGCATGTATACAATAGCATAGCATATCATTTTATTGTATCAGGAGTAATCATGGCTCGCTTGAAAATCCAACAGAAAGACTAAAAATAATGACTATTTAAGATTGCCACAGTACTTAGAACATGACTGTACTTTACTTAAAATAATTTAAAAACACAATACGTAGTTACATAAAGCTCGTGAAACCTTCGATAGTACCTTTCAATGGAACACAGTTGAGTCTGAAAACAGTCGGTAATTGCAAAAGCTCTCAAAGTCGACGGAAGCGAGTGAGGACAAGAGTCTTAACTAGCAAAAGGTTGTTAATTATTAACTACCTGCGTTATGTAAGGTCATGGTCACTGCTCATAAATTAATGATAAACATTTTGAACTTATTTATTTTAAGTAATAACACAGTCCTAATATGAAACATTAGTCGATCAACATTATAAATAGGCCGGCCACACACACGGAAATTCAGTGACCAATCTTATCATAATGTTGAGTTGCTTATAATATTACAAATCGAAATATAAATTGGTATTGAGAACGTCGTAAATCCAAACAATTCTATATATTTATCACATACTTAGATATCCTTTCAAAATTTTCTATAAGTTCGATTCTAAGTTCCAAATGATAGCCTGTGCGTTAGGAATTCCGAGCGGAAAAAAGCCGTGCCGAATGCAAGATTGCCATACATTCTGTTTGAATCGTATCACCCCTTACTTATTCATTATTTAGGTGTGTCTATAGAATCCTTATGTTGTTTAATATTCGTGGAAACAGTTTATAGACATTAGACATCCGTTTTTTTTTTTAATTATGACGTTCTTGCTATGTTTGAATATCAAGGGGATGCTTCCCCTAACGGCGACGAGTTATTCCTTACGGAAATGATGATATTCCGATCATATGTATGTTGCTGCCCTAACTTTGTTCAAAATTGTAACTATCAAAATTGTGTTAATCAGATAAGAAAGGACAAATTACGAAAAAGTAATAGTAGTAGTTTGTAAGTTTGGATGTAGGAGCGCAATGAATGGAGTATTTCTATTACAAAAATGTTTTCCTGGCATTTCCTGCTGAGTGTGCTAGGGTATAAATATAAGGAAGCAATATAAGGAAAATAATAATGAAAGCAGACGCCAAAAGCTTGTAATTAATAAATGCAGTCTTGCTAACTGTAAATTTACACCGAAATTGTTGGGACATTTTACACAGCGTATTAGTTATAATGTTGCATGATCATGTTATAATTATGCTGATATGATACATAACATGGCTAACTTCTGTGTTATCCCCTGTAGAGCAACATCTGCTATTTGAGACATATGTGAGAATGACTCAAATCATCACATTGTACCGGGAATGCTCTAATTAATTTTTATTGTAACTGACTCACATGACTGCGATAAAAAATAATTGACTAAAGTTACAAAATGGTTACCTATTTGATAGTATGGCCTTATTTAAATAAATGTTTTTTTTCTTATAAATTCTAAATTCTTTAATTAAATAAATTAATAATTAAAAAACCAAGACCGACGCTTACCGAGACCGATGCCTACCAAGACCGATGCCTACCAAGACCGACGCCTACCGAGACCGACGCCTTCGAAGACCGACGCTTACCGAGACCGACGCTTACCGAGACCGACGCCTACCGAGACCGACGCCTACCGAGACCGACGCCTACCGAGACCGACGCCTACCGAGACCGACGCCTACCGAGACCGACGCCTACCGAGACCGACGCCTACCGAGACCGACGCCGAAGCCTTCGAAGACCGAAGCTTTATTTAAATAAATGTTGTTACCTCAAAAAACAATTCTGCTAAAAAAATTGCAGGTTTTCAGATCGATGGAATCCGCTTGTCCCCGATGTTTTTATTATGTAACTCCGGGAATTCAAGTGACATTTTCAATCCTTTTTGTTAACCTTTGTCTTAAAATGACTGTCTAAACATTATACATCGTAGCAACAAATGCAGTCCCATATCTTGTTGGTTTTGTTAAATATTTTCTATAATTTTGAGTTTTGAACAGCTTTGAGTTTGAGGTTTAAATGAAATATTTATATCACATATTGCGACCCATTATACTTAAGCACATTGTATTAACCACGAATACATACTGCACTTTCGCCGATATAGCTTGAGTATTTACAATTATATTGGAACATATTGCCCAAAAATAAATCGTACATGCCAGTAAACGAACGAGAACATTGCTTTACTTGAATTATTTATGAATATTATTAGTGAAAACCATACTTTTAGTGTTATGATTGAAGAAGTGATAAAGAAACAGATTTATTAATTGACTTAACATAAATTAATATGTGCAAAAGTCTTCTTCCCCATTGATTAACAATAATGTTTGCATTGGATTAATGTAAAGACTGCGTAATAAGTTTCTTATTTTACATACATGTGCCGTTCAGTTAAAACGTAGTTAAGGTAGCAAGCTTGAAGGCATAAGCAACGTATAAAATGGTCAGCAACACGTGGACGCTGCAACCTTGCGATAAGCGGCATCCGCTGATAACGCGGCACGTCACCGCTGCGGCCGCGCATTTCTCGCGCCCGCACGCCGCCGCACGCCGCGCCCCCCGCCCCGACGCTGCGCCAGCGCATGCGGCAAGGTCACGCGTGCACCCTGCACCGCAATAAACTTTACACGTGTCCATAACACATCACTGCAAACAATAATCTCTATAAATTTACATTAGATCAAGAACCTCCTACTACGTACTCTACATTTACTACTCATTGTACGGTTTCATTATTAAATCTTTACGATACACTATTCTAACGCTTCTATTATTGCAGCTAGACTACGCTTAGACTTGGGCTAAATATTTGTTCGCCGGATGTCACCAATTATTCATCGTTCTGAATATAAACATCTGTAGAGCAATGTCTGTGACAAACGCTTCGGACTCATCACGTATTATCTTAGCTGGTACGCCCACTCTAGATTAAATCTATTTACTTTGATGCATAATGACAAGTCCAAAAAGGCTAGACCAATAAAAGACATAGCAGTAAAATAATAATAAAAAATGTACTCAAATTGTCATATAAAAGCTGCTACAAATCTAATGAACCGCGAGTTTAATAAGAAATGTATATTATTTCTGGACATTACCTTGTGCATTAAAACTAATACTCATTTTTTTATTACTTATAAAAAAATCAATATTTAATCTTTATTTCATAAATTTCTTCACTTCAGCTTGAGAGTAAAGCCCAAACTTTGCCTCTCGAATCAATGAAGCTTCGTAGTCACTATAAAACTACGGCCCCCAAAGAAAACATTCAAAGGAACCGTTCATTTAAACTCGGGCAGAAATTCGGGGTGAGATCAACCCCCATGATGCTCCTCCCACGCCTTGCCCTTGAGAAGATTCGTATATCGCTAAGATATTAGAAACTCCATTATTCTGAAGGCCGCCACACAACTACTCAGAAATAACATAGTATTAGGTTTATTAGATTTAATATTTCTTGTAAAAATACTAACTTAGGCTATAAACATTTTATACTCCATAGTGTTTTGTTTGACGCAATAGCACAATCTCTGTACGGTAAGTAAAACCCGCTAGTACTCGGAAAGTCCCTGAAATGCATATGCACGTCATGCACATGTTCTACATCGCATATGTATTGTAGACAGGAAACTAGGCGAACAATGATACCATTGATTATTTTTTATTTGATGACTATAGGTACTTTAATGATTATCTTTCCGCGCTCGTTTCCAAGAAAACAGATAACAGATTATTTAATCGTTTCATCATTTAACTTTGTGTATTTTTATCGACAGGCAACTATTTTCTTTTCTGTAACCTGGAGTGATATCACTGTGGCATATTAATTTGTTTTTATATCTTATACCATATTATACATAATTAGTGTTATTTTAATACACAGTTTAGTACATAGTTTCGTTTCTTGTGTTTTATTATACTTACCTCATACATAACATATACCTACTAACTAGACTATATTGCAATATAGAAGTTGTGAATTTATATTTATTATTTATTTGCTAATACATATAATTACATCGTTCATGCTTACAAGTACCTATTTCATTCTAGCCGTATTTCCCCTCAAACAATAAACACAAACAGTATTGATATACATGTGTTATTAGAAATAAATTATTTGGTCATCCATTCGCATAAGCTGCAACAATGCTGTTAATATAAAATTATGAATGAACACATGTAACTGAAGGTGAAAACATAAATAACAATGTTAAATCTGTTTTATTGTGCGCCTTGAGGATTGTTTCCGGATTGTAGAGCTGTGGTTGTCTGAGTAGAAATATTCTATGAAACATTATGAAGTATAATGTTAAAGTTGAACGCTAAAACCAAGATGCTATATATTCTGTACTAAGTGAGGTATCAACAGCTAGGTATATTTGACGATAATATTTATTATGATGTTTAATGTAAGTTGAGATCACTTGGAAAGGTCGGGCCAGGTAGGTCGACGTGTCAATTGACGTTTTGTTATGTTGAATGTGACCGACTGCCGCGGACGCCGCGTCTTGCCGGATAGGGGGTGACATTGTGTGACCGCAGCGTTTTTATACAACTATTTGATGATACGGTGACGCAAAACGTCTGTTACTACAAGGTCGACTTTAATTGTATCGGCGAGTTTATTTTTATTATTAGCCATGTTATCAGTTTAGCTGTCTTAGTACAAGATGATGTTATATCCACTCTGTAGTGGATTAATTTTTAATCCTAAGTATATTCACTTAGTAGCAATAAGAAACTATGAGTGTAACTGTCATATGCTTTAACTTCAATCTGATTATGTACTAAGTTCAATTAATTATTGTTCCAGCTTCTTTTTTCAAACATTGCCTTTGAAAGCCTTTCAGTAACGTAATGAAGCCCAACAAAATAATAAACAAGAAAAGGCCACTGAAGTCACAGAAACATTATTTACGCAACATCTTGTAAACTTTTATAACACCAGTAAAAAGTAGGTATACCTCTATCCAATGAAATTAATATCATAAGTTAACTTTACAATACTTGTAACATTCGATTCGACCTTGTATACTGCGACGAATATTGGATTCTCAGTACTAAAATGAAAACATTTCGAGAACAAACATTCGCAGTTTTTCCGAGGGTTATCTCAATGATGTTCTACGTATATAATATACATCATGTTTTTGTGTAATGTACTAACTTCTTTGCCCGCAACTTCGACCGGGTGGAGTAAATAACAAGTCAAGTTCAAATTAAATTAGGTAAGTAATTAATTTGTAAGTAGGTATTCGATTTTGTTTGCGTCCTTATTAATTAGTTTTTATGTCTACCTCTATGTGTGTTAAGTTTCGCTCAAACTGGTTTATTTATTGTGATGCGAACTGGGTTTTAACTTAGAGACAGACCAAACATGGGCAAGGACACGGGCTATTTTTGAAACAGGAAAAGCCACGGATTTTCAATTACTAATACCAAATTAATATGAGCACGTGTGTACATATTTATGTGTTTATAGTACGTCATAGGTTTTGTGACGTAGTATTGTTTCCACCAGTATAAATAAACATTTAATCTTAATTACTGCTAAAAATAAGGAATTGAGAGATCAGTAATGCCTTATTTACCTAATGTTTAGTAACACCTTGTACTTCCACGGAATACAACACAGCGAATCATTTTTAGAATACAATTATATATATTCTATATCTTATTTCAACATACATGCCAGTGTGCTTCGGATATCCACTAATCTAGGAATCCTAAACTATCGCACACGGCGTTATTTACGTAGAGTTCGCTACCGTAGAACAGTAGCTTCTACGCATCGTAGACGGTATAAAACGTTAACCCATAATTTTTCAGTCATACATCTGATGTCTTAGGAATTAGAAAAGATTAGAATGGTGTAATGTAGAATACTAAAGTGTGTTATAAAGTGGCTGAGTCTATAGCCTAATCGATCTTATTCCATGCCACTTCGTAGCATTACCTCTTTGAATTGTTTCTATATCCTCTTCTTTTTAGTTTTCAAGTATATACTTCAATATTATAAATACATTATGAATATTATCAAGGCCATCACTGTATTACTTGTTACCAATGGCTGTTGATGCATGTCTTTGTCATACACGCACACATCTGACTCATCACTAACACTGTGGTTAAAGGCCCACTTGCGTCAGTAGAACAGGCCATACTAATATAAATATATGCCTACCAGGTCAGTGACCTAGGTAACATGATCCAGAAAGAAAGAGTAGGCACTGAGTACCGTCAAATAATATGGCTGATCTGATACTAGAGGTACTAAAAAGGTCGTCTTAGCGCATATCTTATATGCGCTATAACGACCCTTTTAGAATAAATGTAAACAGTTCCTAATAAAAAAAACCTTATAGGACCCCTGTCCACGGTAGAAATTCTAATGGACCTCTAGTTGCAGAAAGACATTGTATTGCCGGAAAATGAGTGAGTACACAATTTCAGTCTAACGTGGAGACCAACCTCAAATAAAGCGATCAATGTTTCTTGCATTTTATTTGTGTATGCATCATCTAATTAGCTCAAACACTAGCTAGAAAACAATTCCCAAATTATATTCAGACCATCCTACATAATACTAGAAGTACATTAGAGTAAAATATCTGAAACCACAACGGGATTTTACGAAACATACCTATATACTTTTAAGCTTCGGTTAAAACTGTGTCAGATTGCGTGTTCGTCGTAGCGCTCGCGTCACTGCATATGAGAGCGCTTTAAAGTTTCGAGTTCGGCTAAAGCTGTGGCGAACAGGTGACAAGCGCACTCTGCGTGCCGATGAAATGACGTTCCTCGAACAGAGTAACACAATAGGCACTGAATTAAGCATTAAGCTTTTTTACTTAGTTTTTATTCTTTACCTGAAAGTAAACAATTAAAATTATATTTTATAAACTATACGATCAAGATCTCAAACTTTTTGTTTTTAAAACTTCATTGTAATTTTCTTTTTCGCTGTACATTTCTGTTCACATAAATATCTTAGTTCACATAAATACATAAATAAATTCGGTATTAACTAGTAAAAATATATATTGCGTCATCAGCACTATATGTATAGTTAATGCCCAACAAGAAAAGGGTCAGTTGTCTCTCTTCTTTCCTGTGTCAAATAGGACACATACATTGGAGAAACTGAAATAGTTTGAGTTTGTAAATCCATCTACTCGTTCAGCTAATCATAACATCTTTTTGTTGCATACGAAAGTCTATCATCATTATCTTGGTAATTTATGTTACAAAAAGTTAAAAAAAAATCGAACCTTTTCGCATGCAAAAACTCTAATTAACCCTAGTTTGTAGATGGAGTTTAAAATATACATATCGTCAGGCAGACAACATTAACTATCTAGGGACGTCAATACCTCCGATATGCACTTATCGAGTAACAAATATATATTATACAGGTTGCCTTACACGTGCCGATGTGGAGTACAGGTGGGATCCTTGGGATGCGATCCCGGCTCGCACGAGGCGACAGATTTAAGTTCTCTTACCGACCACCGTATGTACAATGTTCATATTACCTCTTTACTTAAATTTAATTAGGTTTATATATTAGTTGAGGTAAGCAGATTTATTTTTACCAATGTTTTGAAAAAGGAACAACAGAAGTATAAGTGTACACGCAATAGAATAATACACGTGTCAGTAAGAAATATAGGGTAGGTGCACTAGTCAAAAGCTTTTCAGTACATAAGCACCTTATGGCTTATATCATATACTTTTTAGATAATTTTACGATTTATCTTGACCGAATCCATCTTACAGATTTTTTTTAGCTTATTCAATCAATCTCGTTCAAATGAAAACATTTTTTATGGTTAATTTTAATGATATTGAATTTCCAAAATCGAACTTTCTGTATCAATTTTATTTGTTACTGTATTTAAATCTCTAACTAATCATGAACACAGAATAATCCTGTGACCTTTTGACCTATGACCCTGGAGCTTTCACTCGTGGCGGGAAATCAATTTATACCTGAAGGATCTCGTTTAACTAGTAGGTAGACTATAGACCCGATCTCTCAAATCTGTTCATACCCGTCAAGTTCTAAGTAATCGATGCTTGGGACACGTGCGGCCTTCATATACCTTATTTATTCTCCCCATATTATTGCAAAACGTGTATTAAAAGATGGCGAAGCAAAATCTCGATGAAATCCAATTGACTGATCATCTATGTGATATGTCTTTTCAAAATTCATGTAAAATTTTGACGTGCGATGAACTGTAGGGTTTTTTCTATCCAGCTGAAAAACGACATACTCACACCTACTTTTGGTATTATAGACGAAAATACCCGTTACAATTTTTTTATCAGAATGACTGAAGTTCATTTTATGAATGAATCAGTACTGTTATTATTTACTGCCTCGTTGGCCTAGTGGTGCTAAGCGCGACTGCTACGCTAGAGGTCTTGGGTTCGATTCCCAAGTCGACCAAGGTGTTATTGGGTTTTTCTATGAAATTCTCAGTAGCAGGTCGGAGTTTGGATTTGTTCCCGGTTAGTGGCAATAGGTTCGCCCCCTATTACATGGGACCTTAAACATACCGGCGAACTGTGGGTGTACATTGGTACACCTCTGCCTAACCCTTCGGGAATACAGGCGTGATGGTATGTTATGTTGTTATTATTTAGGTTATTAAATATTAGTCATAAAGTATTTTCAGTTCTATATTTACCTACACTGAAACAAAGTAAAACAACATGTTTACGTCAATCTTGTTATTTATCATGTTTCAGTCACAACAATCCACACTAAACATACTACGTAACCTACGTATTACAAATGCGACTATGTGTAACTTTATCTGCTTGTTGTCACCACAAATCTGCTAAAGCGATTGGGTATGGAGGGATGGAATTTGGTATACACAAGTATGGTTCCACTGGGTCCATGGATGAACAATTACTATAAAAACCTTGAAATCGGTGAGAAATAGGGTTTATTAGGCATGAAATACTCAAAAGAACTCTAAGTGTAGTTTAGTACCGCCTCAATGACGAATTTTCGCAAGTTCGAACTTAAAACAAAGTTTTATAATTTGTTATGTTTAAATAATAATAATAAATCCGCAGGGCAGCTTGTGGCGAGCTGTTTGTGAGTAGCGACACAACGGACCTGACTGCCTCAGGGGGCCACTCCTTAGGAGGGCTCCCAGCTCTGGCTAGAGAGGGGCCGCTAGAGCTATATGCTCGGGGGTGGAAGTGTCTAATGGCATAATAGCGAGGAAACCCGCTCCGGGCCGCTTCTGTGACCCGTGATGGCGAAATCGGGGCCGCACCGCTCGACACCCCTAGCCGCTCGCACTGGTGTTGCCCCTCGCTGCCTATCGTGGCGGCTGTTTCGGGGGGCCCATCTGGTGAGCTGGCGAGTCACCACCTGCCTATTTAATTGCATATACATGTATTGAAAGGCAGGTGCCATAGTATCCGATTTCATTTAAATATCCAATCCACTTAAGATGCACCTACCCATAACCATATTAGTTTTATCACCACAATTCACAATAGTTCTGTAGCTACCTTGGGCCGTTCATGTCATTCATTCATGATGAATGGCCTTTGGTAGATGCCCCATCCCATATTTGAGTAAAGTTCTCAACAAGGCCGCTGCGTGTTGGATCTGTATCCCCACGTAAGCCTTTCAAAGGACCGGGTCTCTTCTTCTGAAGATATCCCGTGAATATAAAGAGATACATAATAATAATAATAATATTTATTTCATTTCAGACAAAAAATATCCAGTAATTGTTAGTAAAAATTAGGACTTAAAAACTAATGTTAGTACCAGCAAATAAATTAACCTACAACACAGCACAAAATTAATTTAATAAGAACTGATATTAAATAACTCTATATTATGTTGCAATGCTATGTCAAATGCAATTGGACACAGTGCCACAGAATCGGACCATCATATCGGTCTGCGACCACCCTAAGAATGCTGTTGCTACTGCCGCGGGCACGACTGAGCAAAGATGCAGCTCTCTTTCTTAGGATGGCGTGAAATCCATCCACATGAGCGTTTGCAAACATGCCTGAGGCACTACAATGCCTCGGCAGCCGCATCAACATCCTAAAGGCATTATTATACTGTACGCGCAGGGCGTTGACTGTCTTCTGCGTATACTTGACCCATAGATTCATCTATAGAATGATCAGCATCTATAGAATGATTGGCAAAACGCCCGGAACAAAGTAATTTTTACCTCATTATTGCAGCGAGCAAATCTACGAGCCAACATATTACATCGGACCGCCAACGCCCGGCGCTCTCTCTCAATGTCATCATGGTCTGACTGGTCCTCCGAGAGCCAGTGACCCAGGTACTTAAATCGCGAGACTCTAGGTATCGACAAGCCGTCTATGAAGAGCGACGGTACGTGCCCAACCTCATGACCAGCGGACTGAAACAACAGGAGCTCGCTCTTCTTAATATTATACCTGAGTCCGTGAGTCCCGGTATATTCCACACATATCGCGAGGAGTTTACGAATGGCACTTACATATCTACATATACATTACATATATCGTCCGCGTAACTAATATTATTGACAAATTTTCCATCAATCGAGCAGCCAACTTTAGTGTTGCTGAGACCCTCGATAAGTCCATTTATGTACAGGTTGAAAAGACGAGGCGATGATAGTCCGCCCTGCCTCACTCCTCACCTCAGCCTGTACGCATCGGAAAACGCTCCCGCCCACCTAATAACATTAAGTTGGTTGTTGTACCAATAATCAAAAATGTTTATGACTTCATCTGGTAGGCTAGTTTCCACTCTCATTTTCTTCCAGAGTACATCGTATGACACCAAATCGAAAGCTTTCGAAAGGTCTAAAAACAGGCGTATACTGGAGTCTTTCTATCGGTGTAGTACCGGACAGTGTGCTTGAGGCAAAGGACTGCAGTTTCAGTCGACAGTCCATTCCTAAAACCGAACTGAGCGTCACTGAGGTGAATATGACTGTTCAAAATACTATCAAGCAGACTATCCAGCACTTTCGCCACGGTAGTAGCTAACGAAATGGGTCTGTAATTGCTGTTGTCTGATGCATCACCAGTCTTATTTTTTATTATTGGCACAACCACAGTCTTCATACACTCATCAGGAAGATAAGAATGTCTTAAACAAAAAGTGTAAAACATAGCTAGAACTCTTGGTAGATGAATTCCCGCATGCTGCAAATGCTCAATGCTAATTCCATCGTGCCCTGGGGACTTACCCCTTGTCATATTCTTTATAACGGCACATACATTTTTTGCAGTAAAAGACAGTAGCTCTGTGTATCCACGATTATTGTGACTGATTTCATTAGCACTGAGCACTCCCGGTCTACAGGAAGGAGGTTCCAACTGAAAAAGACCTTTAAACATGTTCGCAATGACACGCGGCTCAGTAACTCCATTAACATTAAAAGGGATCGTAGGTTTGCTGTTTAGTTTCCTCGTGCCTTTCAGAAACTTTTGTCTGAATGATTTGTTGCGATAATATCCATCTTAATTTGCTCGGAATGATTCTGGCACCATCAAAATGTTGAAATGTTTTCACTTTAAACTTTATATAAGGTACAGCCTGAATTTCTTGTAAATTGCCTTATAGTAAATGATCAATGAAATGCTTTAACATTAACATATCATATGGGTTATTTGCCAACAACTTAGTATAGATAGAGTAGTTTATTTATACCAAACAAACAAACTTCTAGAGTCAATAACAAACGTGGGCCAACCCACGAGCGCACTGGCACGATGTCGTCACAGGAATCAGTGTGGTTTTACACTACGGTTAGGTAACCTTTTGATGCTTACGCTGAATATAATTAAACCGTTCAATTAAGTTTTTTAAATAGTTCACCGCAAATAAATCATCGATTAAATTAGAAATAGAACGTGTTTGGCAGCGCGCGGTGCAACGACGTTTTATATAATTAGCGATGCACAAATAAAGTGGCTTCGAAGGAATTGGGTCGATGCGCGTGGCGGGAGGATGCGGGCGGCGTGGCGGCGCGGGGGGCGTCGGAATTCGCGTAACGTTACGTCAGCGGGCGTCGGCCTCGCGGCGGTCGCTGACCTGCAGCTATCTCTAGCGCGGCCGCTAGTCGCACGCGCATAATTGCGCACACACACAACACATGTGCTGCATCACTAAGCTGCTAAATGCAATTGACTGGCCGCTCCAAACGTCTGCGTCACCGACATCTTAATTGCATCAACATAGTTGCGTGACATGAATTCTTTCGTTAACGAACACTCCTTTTAACTAAGATAAGATCAGTATGTATCTATACTAACAGCTACACAGTAACTTAAGTTCCAATATCCATACAAACAAAAGAGTTACAAGTTATATTGTTTAAGAATGAGAAGTACCTAACAAGTGATTAGATTGTCGCGATTGTCTTTCTTTCGAAAACGCGTACGTTTTGGTTATTATTTTCATGTCAAGAGCCGTGTCGTGTAACGTCCTCGAGGTTGTCGACCTGGTTCTACACAGTTCTTTTGTATCTTGCAAAGGTTGAAATGAAGGTACGTGCCTACTGTGTTCAAAACGGGAAATAATACGGTTCATTTCATTCATCAACTTTATGTTCTTTCATATGGTGTAGGCGTAATGATGCGACTTTGAAACAATGTTATGAGCTCTTTTAAAGTTAGGTTATCATTCAGTAAATAAGTTATATGAGAACTATGAGGAAGCTTGGCTTTAACGCAATTCAACGCTACCAAAAATATATTTTGTGTCCTAAATAGCGAATAACTATATTGAGGAAACTAATGCTTTGATGTCGATGACCGATATGCGCAAGTAATTTGTCACTACCTAAAATTTGATGACACATTAAGATGACACGACAAATTAAAGCACAATACCTACAGGATTTTATTTTGAATAACGCTATCCTTACTGTTCCGTAAAAAACGATCACCAGTCCAAGTGTTGACCGTGAGAAAATCCCTTATCTAACCGACATTGCTCACAGGAGTCACAGGTTGTTTACGCGGCGCCACTATCCAAAGTTTCCAAACAAGCTCGCACGCTCTTCGCTTATGATTTGCTGTTCATTTAATTCCCGTTAATTTCGTGGTGGACTAGCGGTTCAATGCACTAAGGTTGCAGGTTCGAACTACAGCAACTACGAATGGGGCTTTTCAAACATCATTCTTCTTGTTAGATATCGTTGAGAATTGGGGAAGGAAAAACATCGTAATTAAACCTGTATTCCAAAAACATGGATTCTGAAGCAGTCAATCCGCAAATCAACAAGCTCTCGTCCATCTCTATAAGAGAAGAAGCCTTTGCCTTGCAATGGGACAATAACAGGCTCACATTTTAACTTCTCGTATCTTCGTATTCTCGTATCGTGTCATCGTAACTAGATGTTGTATAAGTTATAAAACCAAATAAAGGATATTTAAGTGGTGAGGTCCTAAATAATGTAGGACGCACTGATATACGTAACTGTAACTGTAATTTATTATTCCGTAAATTTTACATGCCATCCGGCTTTATAAGTTTTATATACTTTTTACATACGGTACCTTTTTTAAATACAATTTCTATTTTCATTTTACTCTAAATAAAATGAAATTTTATGTATCAGACCAGCTGAATATCTCAATTACTGGTACCTGTACCTACTGATAATCGCAAAGCTCGCTTCAACGTAGCATACAAAGTTGGCCTTTACAAACACAGCAACACACTGTGCGCTAATGATCAAAGTGATAGTAAACAGCTCACGACCGCATATCGCCCACAAACGTAGAATATAAACATGATAGTTTCTCGTTGAGCGCACAACTTGCTACTAATCCGTACCTGCTTTATTTAGACCTATGTATTATAGATGCAAAACCAGGACAAACTGCACCTACATAAAATAGACCAAACGCTATTCGTACTTTTCGTAAGTAAAGTTACAAATATATTTTCTTTTCCTTTTATTCCAAAAGTGTATGTTTATACGTATTGTCTAAAAAATAATGTAAAAAAAGGGTGAATTAAGATTTACGCAAAGCCTACTGATGTAGCAAGTCTATGGTTTTAGATATTCAAACGCAGAATCTGCTGTGTGATTGATTGCTACACTCAGTATGTATGGCTGCGACGAACCTTCGGAAACGATATTTTGAAGTTTGTTTTTATGTAACTAGGTCAGTAGGTCAGTTACTGAGCGTGTAGGTCAAGAAATATTGCTGTCTTAATGACAGTAGCAAAAATAAATAAATACAGGTTTTACACATAAAAAAATTGTGACCGATTGGCCAAAGCTAAAAGTTGAGCTCGTAAAGTTAAATACCATTAAAAATACGGAAGTAAAAACCGCTTTAGTAATTCCGCCTTAATGAGTTTCCAAGCTCTAGACACTGTCCAGATTAAAAATAGAGAAAATATTCATAAAATTAGATTAACTATGTAAATGTGACTCAAAGCCGACTGACAATCGATTAGATAAGCTAAATACCAGATATTATTACTAGTATGTCATTAAAAGATGTTGTTAAAATAAAAGAAGGTAACTTTCTCGGCAGAGACAGTGGCAGACGGTGAAGGCGGCAGCATCGCGCACTTGCCCACTTTCTACTGTTGTATCAACACTCTTACTCGACATCATTCAAACCATATTAATACAACTCTTTAATATAAACATCAACTAATTAACGTTGTTATTGAGGCAATAAAATACACATTCAAAATAGTGATACATAACATTGCAAACTGTTATGGCACAAAACGTAAACTTTCTCCAATATCGGTTTATCGCGATCATTTAATATAGCAAATTACGGAATATTAGAAATTCTCTAAACGAATATTCTTCGATCATTGCATAGTTTCAATAAACATAAATTTTATACATCAATAAATCTGTTAGAATCTGTATGTATTACATTATCTGCTGAAGTTGCACTGAACAAAGCAATACTTTCACTAGCAGCATTATTTACGTTGGTGCGCTTACTATAAACGAACACAACATTACTTTTACCATTGTATCTGTGTCCTAAATTTATTTCAATGTTAAGGTGTAAGACATTATGCTATACCAAAGAAATAATGTGAGTATAAGAGTTTTTGCACTAGACGGATGTATCGAGAGAGTAACTAATAAATACTAAATCATAACAGTGAATGTTGTATTTCTGAAGTTGTAGATCGTCGTAGATTGGAACAAGCGATTTGCATATGGCCATATCACTGCATCGGCTCCCGACTCCAATAATGCGAATATTGTAGAAATGCTTCCGGATGTAAGCAAACAAACAACTGTAACTAATAGATTAGATAGAAAAAAGTGCGAGAAAGCGAGCGGGGCGAGGAGGCGGGGGTGGGGAAGTAGGACACTTTCATTTTCGTTCATTTCTTTTCGGATGCAACGCGGCAGACATTTACCGTGCTGCTTAGCACGTATCCATTACCTCCTTTCTTTGCACAATTATTAGTAAAACTTGATGGTAATTTCGTATCTAGACACACGGCAGTGTGTCCGCCAAGTTCGAGCAAAAAAAAGCGACACACCGGCCGTGGGTTATATTACACGAACCATTTCGGGCCAATTTCGACCACCCTATAACTCAAAACATATTTTATCTACGCATATGAAATTTCGAGTGTCTGTTGACATCCCCTTAATTGTCCAGAATACAAAATTTCATTATTCTACCTATAGCAGTTCTTGAGATATTGACGTCAGAAAATCGCTATTTTTACTATACACTCACTGACTCACTGACTCACTGACTCATCAAAAACCTAGACCACTTCCAATGGTCGTACTGACTTGAAATTTGGCATGGAGATAGGTCTTAAGGTCAAAGTAAAGGGAAAAATCTGAAAACGGCCAAATGTGAGTTAGTTTTAAAAATAGCGAAGGTGTAACTTTGTTCTACTATGAAGTCATAATGAACTAAATGGGTCTATCTTCCAATGGTCGTACCGACCTGAAATTTGGCTCAAAGGTTTGTCTTTAGGTCGAAATAAAGTAAAAATCTGAAAACGGCGAAAACAACGAATGTGTAATTTTGTTCTACTATAAGTAGGTATGGAGTGGAAATGAGATAAGACTTATTTAAATTTAGATACATACCAATTTAAGACAATACATGTTTGTCTTAAAGACAAGAACAATAAAATTGTTCACCACTCTGTGGGTGTCTCTTCTGGGGGAAAATTGAGTCTGTGGTCTGTATGTTTTTTTTTTAGTTAAACGTGCATTAAAATATTAAGTTACACTTATCAAAGTTAAACTTAATCTTATTAGTAATCTATTCTGTTTATATTATGTCATGTGAGTCTGAATGATAAAAAAATAATAAAGAACCTTCACCTAACAAAAATAAATGAAATCCCATCAAAAACATAAATGTGAAAGGCTGCCAAGTTCGATACTATGGGAATGCTTCGCCTATAAAAGAAGTGAGATCTGAATAAGTACCAAGTTCCATAAAAATACCTCAAATCATAAATAGTTACCTATAGGAATGCACACTTGATTTCCAGCAGTTTTTAAGGTACATTTTGAATAAGTATCACGTTACATATAAATACCTAAAATTATAATACTCAGAGAAACGCACACCGGTTTTTTTAGCAGTTTCCTGATAACATTTATTATTTTCAGTACTTTTTAATGATGTAACTTGGCAAGTTTTAATAGAAAATTATATACTTGACACATTGCAGTCCAAAGGTGTCGATTCATTGCATTGAAAAGGTGTGTGGTGTGTGAAAACTTGCCAAGTGACATCATTAAAAAGTGCTGAAAATAATAAATGTAATCAGGAAACTGCTAAAAAAACCGGTGTGCGTTTCTCTGAGTATTATAATTTTAGGTATTTATATGTAACGTGATACTTATTCAAAATGTACCTTAAAAACTGCTGGAAATCAAGTGTGCATTCCTATAGGTAACTATTTATGATTTGAGGTATTTTTATGGAACTTGGTACTTATTCAGATCTCACTTCTTTTATAGGCGAAGCATTCCCATAGTATCGAACTTGGCAGCCTTTCACATTTATGTTTTTGATGGGATTTAATTTACATTAAATATAAGCTAATAAGATTACATTAGGTCAATTATTAGCGCTGGATGCGGACAGCTACGGCTGTCTGAGGGGAAGTTTGGGCGGTTTTCTTTGTCTTTTATCGATTTCTACAGTGATAACATTCTTTATCGTTCCTTTTTTTGTTTTTAAAACATGTTTATTTTAAACTAATACTGTTGTGTTTAACAACAGGTTTCTGATCAAGATCACAACTATATTTAACATATGTATTTTCCTCTATCTGGTACTATCAAACGTTACCTTTTAAGTGCAAGTGTCACATATGGGATATTTCTAAAAGTGAACCGGATTTTAGTCAGAAGATCAGCGTACAATGACGGAACTGCGCGGGCGCAGCTGTCGAAAGTAAGGACTTTCTAGGCCACTATTCACCGTCACGCTAATCACGCATTTTTATAATGGATGAGTTTTCTAATATGTACAAATCCACCACTGCCAATTAATAGTAAAAGCTTGAATAATTATTAAGAAAAGGTGGCCATATTTTACAATTAAGCATAGCATTTTATAAACAATGTCATTATTCGATTAGAACTCAATCGCATATAATATTAGGTAGTACTCTAAACATCTAATCTATAAATAATGCAATGGTTAGGTTGTATTACTTTTATCTTCATCTGTGTAAAGGTATAAAAAGAAAGTGGATTTCTTATTAGTGTAAAAATTAATAAAAATATTTGTACAGATTTTAGTTCAAACTTTACACGACATAACGAAGCTAGCTATCGACTAAAAGTATCCTTCCATATAATTTAAACAATACCACGTTATTATCCATTCTAATGAGTTCCAGTAACCTAATTTAGTGTAAAGCCGATATAGCTTTCTACGGCCAAATCGCAACAGGTCAAACTACACTGCGATAGTACTGTGGAAAAGGTGAAATTTTGCAGAGCGAGAAATCGACGGGATGTGATGTTTATTGAAACGAGCCCACGATCGGGCGTGCGCGCAAGAGAAACTGAAAGTAATGGCGCTGCATTCAACCCACTTTCACTGGTGCGCTGCGCGGGCGCAGGCAGCGCGCGACGCCACCTCTCGTGCCCTATGCCGCGCGAAATTTAATACACACGCTCAACACACTAACATTTCGTATAAGAAAGTACTTTCACGATTACGAAACGTTTACTATTTTTGACTTGACTTTGACGATTAGGAAACTATGTGCTAATGTTTACTGCAAGAAGATACAAACATAGTATCGTATTGACAAAACTTTGCACATATATGCAATTTTTGTGGGGTTATGTTTCTTAAATATGTTTGTTATGATCATTGTAATTTGTTAGAGTTTGCTTTCTTTATTTGTGACTCATGAGCACATATATTATCCCTTTAATGTACTGACTTAAAATGATTAAATATACAATTATAAAGCCCAACGTTGAGCAAAAATAATTATCAGGACAAATACCAACGTACGTATACAAGAAATGTATTGTGTATCTAAAATGAATCGATTTCAAAAATAATAGAGCCACTCTACTCTTATTAATGTTAGAATAAGAGTAGAGTAGTTATTTAAAGGAATATTTATTTGAACATTTACCATACTAATATTATGTTAATAATATAATAATTATGTTAACCATAAGAAATATTAAATACTGACACGCGTTTATACTTCGAAGAAACCATATAAACGATTAGCAGTTTTTATACTAGCCATTAAACCATGAACCAGTTATTACAGATTTATCTATTGTTACACGACTGCCCAAAAAGGAGTGTTATGTTTTCAGGGTTCATGTATTTATGTATGTGAGTTTCTTTATTCCACCATAACTTCTAAAAGGCTTGACCGATTTCAATGTTTGTGGTATCATTAGAAGCTTTGAGTTATCTCGAGTGACATAGGCTATGTGGACATTAAAAAATGGTCAAGTGTGAGTCGAAATCGCCTGCAAAGGGTTTCGAACGATATTTTTTTTTGTGTTCTGTCATGTTTTTTTGTTGTTCACTAAAAGGATTTTTTTTTTTTTTTTTTTTTTTTATTATTATTTTTTTTTTGCAACATTAAATATGGACATAAGTTTAGGAGCCGCTAGTGAAATCACAGCAAATAGAAAAGTGTAAGTAGGTTATGCCTAGAGATAAGTTTAAGACAGTTTTTAACTTTTTTGACAGTCGAACAACGAATTGCTACTTACACACCTTTCACCAGCTTCGTATTGTCTGTTTAACGAATTGTTTCTATTACCTTTGAGGAAACCTAGACCAGTCAATTATGTATGTAAAGGCATGCATGTTACGCAGATGTTTTGTGCATGTTGCATGTTGTGCACGTGCTTACATAAGACCACTACCCCTGACACGTACCGTGTACGCCGTACAGAAATACAAGCATAACAAGTGCCAAACTATAAAAACTAGGAGTTAAAGGTGATTGTCCTATAGCTTACGACCGGCGTCTGTCGATAACCGACGATATATCCTAATCTCTTCGCTGGAAAAATACAAATAATGTTAGGGTAAATACGTAAACAATTATTAATAACGATAATTGATAAGTACTTGTTATTATGTACAATGTTTTCTTTCTAATCAATTTGAATAAAAGTAATTTTATCTTTCACAAAATCACGAGATAGGAGAAACAAAATACCTATTATTTATTAAAAATCATATTTGAATATGATTATCTAAATACAATTTAGAGTATCACATCACATTTTAACTTTATGGTTATATATTTACCATTAATTAACTATGATTCTAATGTACATAAAACATAGTAAAGTTCATTGTGTAATTTCTTGTTTTAATCTTGTTATGTAGTTTTTCCAAACTTTCTACAACAGCTTAAGAATACGTTTTAAAATTACAACAAAACAAGTCAATTAATAAAAAGGAGAAATGATCCAATGAAAAGTAAGGCGTGCGCGTATCAGCCGCTAGAGCGCGAGCGAGTAGCGGCGCGGTGTCAGGCGGTGTCGCTGAACCGCGCGCAAGTCAAGGGCCTCGGTCGACGACCGCACGCGGCCCGCGGCCCCTTTTCCTCTACCACAATACACACTAAATTGGCAGGCCGCTTTACAATTCATTAAATGTGACTCTAAGTAACATCTGGTTAACTGTATATTTATCTTTCAGTATTGTTATACTTTGTATTGTCGTTTAAGAAATATTAACTTAGCAATGCTTCATTATAACCATGGCGTAGGAAGCGAAAAGTTCGGATTATTGTTGCCGAAAATTCTCTTAAAAACTCGTTTTTAAGTAATTTTTAAGTTGGCTTTAATTTTGATGCTGTTTATGTTATATGGACTTACAGTAACGAAAGCTATACTTTTAACATTATCTTAAATATTTAGCGATTGAGTATTCGGGGGTCACTGTCGTAACTGCAAGAACAAACATCACGTTAGGAGGATTTTTATACATTTCAACTGAACTAAAATGAACATAAACAAGGTACTGAATAATTTTGGTTACATGTTTAGTTTTAGATTATTTTTTTGTGGAATTCCATATTTATGCTGCATTAGAATTGATGTTCTTATAGACACTAAAGCATACAAAATGTTAGTAACTAACTTTATCTAACAAAGTATTGCGTGTATGTTTACTAACACGCGCGTAAGAGCATGAATTGTAAGTTTTCATTGAGTATTGAAGTTGCAATAGGTGGGTAATCGGTCAAATACGTGGCGTGCAGTGCGTGCGGGGCGAGCGGAGCGGCGGCCTGCCACGGCTGGTCGACGAACCCGCGCGCCCATAACGCTCGCACACTGACTCAACAACCTGTATTGCTACAAATTAATTGAAAACTAAATACCTGCAATGTATCAATCAAGGTCTACGACCGATTTCTTTATTTAGTTGGAAACAAAACACTGCTGTTATCGATTAAGTACATTTGTAGACGTTTTGAGATCACCTCATCACCGGTTCATATCTTATCTGTGTATAATTAATTCGGTAAGCCATTACGGTTAACGGATTTTGGTAACATTTGGTACAAATATACCATGACAAAGTAACAATAAATAATATAGATATCTACATATCAAGTTTTATATGTCGAAAGGAGTTCATTGTATGCTACAAAATCCTAATTGTTTTGAATTCATATCTATCACCCAAACAGAGCGGTCTCACACACACGGACTCTTTGTTTTTTTCTATTTCTTCACTTCCCGATTTCGATCTGTTTAAGTATTGTACATAACTATATTTCGGATGTCTAGGATATTATTTTGAAGACTCGATAGGATTTGTTAAAAATAATTACATGTCAACAAAATATGAAATGGATTGTGGTTGTGTGTCTCAACTCATTTCACTGATATTGGAACACAGATGTAGAGTGCACCCCTATAGAAAAAATATAATCTTTTGGTAACAGTCTGTATATGTACTAGATTGTTCTTATTGCATACATGTATTAAAATCCCGGAAAATATTGTTCAAATATTTATAATCTAGGATTGTTACATAATGACGATTTGGTCAATGCCAGGAAAATGAAACTTTACAAACTTGTTGAGGGAAAATCCATCACTCACAACTAAAAATTAAAGACAGACACATATTCAGTCTATTTCATTTTCTTAATTCTTTATTTTGTTTCATAGATTTAGAAAATTGTAATGCAAGGTAACTCTACTCTCTCATTTCAAGTTTACTCCATACCAATTTTTTGGGAAGTTCAGGTGCGTGGTTTAACCGTGTAAATATAAGACAGAAGATTGTTGCATTTATATATGGCTTCCAATATTAGAACGGATGATTCAAAAATTATATTAATAAAAGTAAATACATGAAATTAGCGGCTTGCAACCTGCACAGGGGGACATGACACGTCTGTTGTATGTCACAGGTTTTATTGTCGCGCTGTAACCGTAAAATGTCCAAATGTTATTTGTAACCAGAATGGCATCACCTTCTGGACCTATTTAAGTAGCCATTTCGGCTAACGACCGTCTGGCGAGAGGTTAATCGTGGTCCACCTGCGGATAACTGTCGTTGCGATGGCGATGTGTGACAGCGGCTTTGTCATTGTCGGTAGGTAGGGGTTTTGCGACACTGACCGTGAACGTGGTCGCTCACCCGCCGCAGCCCGCGCCGCGCACTAAACTTGCGAACTTTATAGGGCGGGGGCGGCCACCTGTCCGCAAGATTTGTGTAACGCTCTCCACAAACAATCCATCCGCAATGGATGTGTCTCGTCACTGAAATAAAGGAAACGATATTTTCTTATTGAGTCACTTACCTACCTTTGTTCAAATATTAACCGTAATTCTGTTTATTTATAAACTTTAATGGGACTATCACCTTTAATCTTAATATCTTGATACCTAAATCCCCGAGTTCAGACATCATGATATTGTTTTAGATAAGTATTTAGGTCTATTGTCTACTATCTCTTCATGTCCGTCGTTTTAATAGACATTTATATGATTCATTAAACTTTTTACCATGTGTGTATTAAGAAAATATTTTAAACAAACATGGCAGTATATTGCCGTGAGAATTAAATTACAGCAAAATCTTTAAAAATATATAAAATTTCAAAGGTTTACAAATTTAGTTTTAAATACTGTTTAAGGAAAGGAACCACCTTATGTGTCTGAAATGAAGGAAGTCGAGCATCCCCGAAAAATGTGCGAAGTAACAATAGCTTATGAACTTTTACATCTACGAAGAAATACCTACCTATAAGTTCGTTAGATATCACGATAAATTATAAGATAATATATTATTTACTATGCCGATAGTGACATTGTTAGATACAAATTACCTACTTACAACATATTTCATTGTTGTAAACCGAAAACAACACAATAAAATAAGCATAAAAATCAGACACAGATAAAGCACTGGCGCTCATAATATAGTTGCCTAAATAATGCAGGTACACTTATCAATACGACTATATGAGTCATGTCTACCCGGTCTACTTGAAATAAGAAAATAACAAAAAGAGCTTAGAGAAGACCTAACTACTACTACAAGTTCGGGAAAACTTTGCCTTGATCGACGTTTATAAATAAAATGAAAATAGACTTGGAGAGTACAAAATACCATCATCCGTGAATTAATTGATTAACACAATTATTATTGTTAAAATATATTTGTAAGAGACTTCTGCCAAAGAATAATCGTAAGGTTTCAAAACCATTACAATCACATATTTAGACATAACCACCAGAATAAAACAAAAGAACGGTATCGGACACATTTTGCTAATCGTCACAGCTAACGTTTTATACCGCCTTCTGAGACTTCTGGTACTTAAATAAAAAAAAAATATTATTAAAGATGAAAAGATGTTATTTCTTATAATACTTTAATGACAGTACCGAGTAGTAGGTTACAAACGTTTTTCCTATGCGGAGATTGAACCCAATAAATAACCTTTCCGAGTGGCAGTTGGCGTGATGACCCTTTTAACCACACTGCCGTTCGGTCTTGACCTTTGGAATTTTTAGTGGGTAGTTATTCTAATTATAAACTAAACTGTGAAACCTTTACTGATACTACTTATATACTATATTATGTCTGTCTCCTTAGAAATACATCGGCAGGTCATATCATGGTTATTTGTAAAAAAACATGGAGATATTTTTCAGCTGGCTACACATCACTCTAAACCTAGATCCCTACATGCGAATAAGCTATTATTATTATTATGTTAACACGGCTTTTACACCAATTACATTAACACACAGAGAAAACAAAAATATTATAAACAATACACTAAAACACAAGAAAAAATAAATAAGTAAAAAGAAACAACAAAAGACACAACAATAATATTATATACAAAACACATTATAAATTTAATGTGCTTTCACAAAAGTGAAGACAAGCGCTTAGCACAGTCTTGAGGTCATCTGCAAATAGGTAAAAGTTCGGGTTGGCTTCCATGACGTTATTGAGCGCAGCCAGAGCGCGAGGAACAGGGGCTGCGGCGCAGGCCACTGTTCGAGTTGTGGGGACGGCTAGTAGACGGTGTTTTCGACTACGGAGATAGTTGGTTGGAGCGTAGAGGCGAATCAGCTCATTATGCAGATCACCCCTGATCTGCATAATGAGCTAATCTGTTATACCACGACATATTTTAAGCATGATGTACAGCTGGTCATAGGCTCTCCTAGTTTGTAACAATGAAATCCTAGAGATACTACGAGAAATTTTGTTGGATATAAAAATGGGTAATATCCGTAACGGAATTTATAGAGAAATCTTGGAAATGATTTTTGAACCTTCTCTAATAAAAGTGCATAACTTGCCGTATGCGGGTTCCAGACACAAGAGCTCGCCTCCAACTTGCTTCTAACAAGCGTACTGTATAGTAGCTTTACGACATGCATATTTTGAAAGTCTCGTGCGTTTCTCAGAATAAACCCCAGTCTTTTGAATGACTCTTTGGCAACAGTGGAAATGTGGTCATGTAACTTATTTCGCCCTCGGACCCGAGGATAACGGCAACGAGTAACAATAGCTTCATTATGTGTATTAAAATTTATAATAATATTCCTCATTCGTTTAGAGATTAAGTAAAACTAAATAAATTCAAATCACAACTTATGCAGTGGCTCACTGAAAAATGTTTTTTATAGCATACAAGAATTTTTCCAATATAAAATGTGAAATATTATTTATTCCTGTTGTTTCCGAAATAATAATTTGTATGTTTCAAAAGTTGTCCAACATAATAATTAATTGTGATTAGTTGCTGAATTTAAATGTTGTATAATGTTATTAATAATTAATTGTGATTTTAATTGAATAATTTTATTTGTTTTAGGTATTATTAACTTTGATTTGATACACATTAATTGAATAATGCAATTATTTTTGTAATATAAATATAATTTATTGATCAAAATAATAATTAATTGAAAAATTGAAAAATATAATAATAATAACTTGTTTTCTATAAAAAATGTAAAATTCCATTATTTTAATTTAAAAATTTTGCATGTCGTGAATTTATGACCAAACATGTGGAACTTATTCAATTCTATGTATTTCAAACGCCTGTTATGTACCATGTTCCTGAAGCAAAATAAAACTATTCTTATGTTTATGTTACACAGTACCAATGTACCAATTGTACATTGGTAGCAGTGGCGTAGCTAGGTAACCAAGGGCCCTGGGGCAAATCAAAAAATGGGGCCCCACTGCTATCTAAACTGGTTAGGTTTTATCAAGTAAAAATATTAAATATACAAATTCTTTAAAAATTCTAAGCTACTTTATCATCAGCTCTTTTCAGCCATCTTTTCAGTCTTTATCAGCCGCTAGTGTTACCACATTTAACGGTGGAGACCAAGAACGATCTCCTCGCGCGTGGACCTGAATTAATGCACCTACTGCAGGTGACCTGCATTTTTTTCACGATATTTCGCGTTATACAATGAGTAGCCGAAATCCATAGATTTGACATGATTGATTCACGTAACAGACATCAATATGAGTGGTACTAAAATCAAATAAAATTGAACCACTATATTGACCAGTACTAAAAAGTTTATTAACATCAGCTTATTCCTGATACACCATTAATTTTTTAACCGTTCTCGAACAAAAATTCTTCACTCGAATTCACAGTAAAACTCACATATCGCTATCCGTCAAATTGACAACACTGCCAACCCACAGAAAAAAATTAGGGGAAATCCCTAGTATAACTTTCGAATTTCTCTCAACTGAGTTGCCATGATTAAAGTCGGGTTGCAACCTGTCATATTTATTTTGAAAATGGGAGAAATTTTCAAAAGTTCAGTTCGATCGAGATTTTCTGGTAAGGATTCGAGGGCCCCCTGAGCTTGAGGGCCCCGGGGCACTGCCCCGCATAGCTCCTAGGTAGCTACGCCACTGATTGGTAGGTACTGTAATAATACTTCACTTGGCTCGTCTCAGCATATTTGTGATGTATTGCGTAAGTTTTAAGCACTGCATGAGATTGGTAGTAACTAACTAATCTCATGTACGTCGTAAAAGGTTATACGACTAAAGACAATTAATGCGTAGGTACGTAATACGGAATATCTTATACATTGGAGAGATGAGATATGAGCAATGCTAAAAGCAAAATAATTGCCGATTTGACAGTAGGCCTACAAGGGAGTAAGTTCGAGCTTAAACTAATTATCTACAATGGCGTTTTTTTTTTTGTAATTATTATTATGAAGGTTCTTGCATACGCGTTATTTTGCTTATGCAATATATTGTCACATTACAACAAAAATCCCATTTTCAGCTTATGTATATTGCTAAAACAATCAGATTTAGATGAAAATCTAAACATAGCAAATCAAACGCTTTATTATGATAATGTATCGAGAGGCGAGAATCATTATGGAAGATTACTAAGGGAGGCATGAGTGGCGTGGCCAAGTGGAATGGAACCAGCGACCTTGTCGGAGCGAGGTCACACCACCCCGCCCTCCCCTACACCACCGCGGCAGCTTCTACCTGCGCCTCCGCGGACGTCACTGCGAACAGTGCCACCAAATTTAGAGAACCTTCACCGCTCTGGGTAGGCACAGTAGGTACCTACTAAAAACAGAGGTTCTACAAGGATAACATTTGAAAGCTAGTTGCTTTATGCATTTACTTATAACTATCACATGAGATGACAGATTATAATTTAAATGCGTGTTTCAGCACCTGAGAGCTGAACTAGACCCGTTACTGGAATTACATAACTAAGTAGATACTTACAAAATTATGCAATCCTGGTAAACAGTGACGAACGACCAACTACGCAATAAGGTTAGTGTGGTGAACATGTTTAGAAATGGACACGTTTTGCGGGTACAGGGTACGGCGGAGTCGGGACCGGGAGCGATGACGGCGCTGCGCGGCCTTGGCCGTGATCGCGCGCTCGATATAGCCCGGCCGAGCGCCCCGCCTAGCGCCTACCTCCTACCTCCCACGTACCATCATTTCCTCCCCACATTTTACCTCACACCATATTTTATTTTCTTCCGAGTATCTTAATCTTTTCCGTTACCTATATCCAATATACAAGACAGATGCAAAGAGAAACAACCACTAGAAATATACATGGTACTCATAACAATTCGAAATGTACTAAAATTAAGTTATAATTAAATATACCTACTTAATAGAAACTTACACAACCACTAAGAAATGCATAATATGCAATTTATTAATCATACATCATTCCAAGGTTGAATTGTGATTGAAGGTAAGCACGTAATTGCTGTGTTTGAACCAAATAACACCCATTAAGTATGGGAAATTATAGTTATGCATAGTCTGGAGGACAGAAACACAGCGTCGCAGTATATTTATTCTGCAGGCTAGGCATAAAGTCGCTCAGTAGTACTTAGTAGGCAGACGGCGTAGTTAGAGCGAATCAGAATTAGACACCAAGGCCACCAAGCGAAGTGATATCATTTATATGGCGTGTCTGTCCCTGAACTCCGGCGAATGACGCACGTGGATTCAAATATCACCCTGACCTTAGTCGTAAAAATAATCTTCGTAATGCCAGCTAATGGAACTACTTTCCACTCAAAACATAATACTAAGGGTCATTATTAGAACTAATTTGATCAGTAGGATATAAGATCTAACGGTAGACAAATGAAAATATTAATGAACTCTAAGAACTCTTCAATCATGAATTGAGCATGAATAATAAAGCTATTTAAAGAAAACTGTTTTTTTTTTTTAATTTTATTCCAAATCTCGTTATTTCGCCAACGCGCTCGCTTTATCTGGATTATTTTCCCACCTAACCAAGTTTTCCCACAAGACGCAAGACAACACGACAATTCTTAATTTCTCACTTGGAGAGTCATACAGGGCTGAATCGCTATCAGCTCAGCATAGAGATTACTTTTTATTCGTGGCAGGCACCAGTTAACTTTTAATGGACAAACCAGCAAGATACAATGGAGCCGGTTAGAGCTACACTTACTTCGCGCTTCATTGTGATCAAGAGGTTCACGTGCCGTCGCATTGTGTACCCATATAGCAAATAATTTTTCTCGCTTTATAAATATAAAGTGCCAAGTATTAGACTGTAAGTCCGTGGTGTTTTAACTGAACTGGTCTGAACTGTTGCTATTTTTACTATCACTGTCACAGCTATGTTTACTATCACTTTGTAATAAAACTTAAGTGTGTTACTTATGTTTAGTTGCTACTTATATTTAATACTTAAATATTAATTTTTCATTAAAGAAACATTTTACAGGAGTTACATATAATATATTTAACATCACATTAAGCTTAATTATTTAGCTTTCTTTCCCTTCCTTTTAGGCGGCGCTTTGTGTGTTTTAGGTTTCGCATTTTTACCGCGACCCTTTGTCTTCTCCTTGGCTTTTTGAGCGCGCAAGTCTTTCTTCATACGAGGATCGACCACCTTGTAATGTCCTTTAACTCCTTGAGGCCTCTTCATCCTCTTAGCAGTAGTGTGTTTCTTAGCTACTACGTAAGTGACCTTTTTCTTTCCATCTGTCTGCGCCTTTTTGTACAGATGTTTGATTTGTTGAGCTTTCTCTCTCTCTGACATATCGGCATTTTCCATAACAGCCTCAACCTTCTTCTTGGCACGCTCCATTTTCTTAATAGTGCGCTTCTTCTTTCTTGCTTTAGCTTCTATTACTTTCTTTATCGGCCTAGCATTAATGTCTTGTAATTTGGTCTTATATTCTTCTGTGTATTTCTGGAAATATAAAAACAAAGAATCATATAAACATATCGAATAACAGTAGTTCTAATTCAAAATGATTAGGTAGAAAGACAGTTATTATAAATTGTTACAAAATTACCTCTGGCACAATAACAGGTTTTTTCATGTGTTTCTTTTCATCATCCACGAACCAGTCAGGCAAATTCTTGTCATTAAAGGCGTAACGATTCCAGCCATCATCTATCAAGTCCCTTTTGAACTTCTTCGACGTAGCAATCATTGTTCCTAACGCCATTGTTTCGGCGTCCATCTTGAGAGTTTTCTTCAGCCTTTTTAAATCTACAAAAAGTATATAAAACATTACTATTAACCTTACTATGTCTTCTCAATTGGACACTGCATATAAGAATTCTTTATAAGTAATGCTTTATCAAACAATAAAAAGGTTGGTTTATTTCCTAGCAACGAGTCGAAAATTCTGTTTACAAGCAGTGTTTTAAATAAGTAGAAGTTAACTAATACACACCTGGGTCTTGCGAAACAACTTCGAATCCATCTTTCTTGTTGGTTTTCGCACCGGCGTCTCCAGCACTAGGGGCTACATTCTCCTCGACCTCGTAATCACTGTCTGATGAATCATCATCAGAGCTATCATCATCCAATTTTCTTTTTAAACCACTTTTTAAACTAGCAGGCTTACCATCTTCGGCCACCTTTTTACCCTTTTCCACATAAGTTTCAGCTAATTTGTCCAAATCTACGCCTTCGTCATCATCCTCATCAATATCTTTGAAACTGTCTTTCTGGAACCATAGATCAGCCTTCATGGATCGTCTAGACACTGAATCAGTGTTATCCAAGTCAGTCAACAGAGGGTGATTCTTAGGAACCGCCTTAGATTTCGGAACCTGAGCATTTCGTAAAGTGTTGAGTTTAGTTATTTTATCAATTTTCTTATTTTCTGTATCTGAATCCGAGAATGCTGGAAAAAAAAATATAAGTCAGAAAACCATCGAAATGATAACCACATTAATTAGATAATTGTCTGCCTAGTAAAACTTACCTAGTGTCTCTTTATCTTGTTCAGTGTCAGAATCTGATTCCATTTCTAATTCACTGTCAGAGTCCTTGTAATACATTCCTGAAGAGTCCAGTTTAGATGACTCAGTGTCATATTTCATGTATTTCTGTTTTACTTTGAATTCATCATCTGAATCCTCACTTGCTTCCGCCACTATATCAGGTTGCTGGTCTACCATGCGGGCCAGTTCCTATAATTATTCAATTACATTGATTACATAAAAATTTTCTACAATATACTTCGCCACTTTTATTTTTATTCCCAACCAAATAATTTATGTATGTTTTCACACTATATAAGAGTAACTTACCTCAGCATTCTTAATGTCAGATAGCTGGAACATATCATTACTTTCTAGAATGGGGCCACCATCACCTTTGAGTACCATTTTCAGATTCATTTTCTCTGCTAGCTTCTGCCTTTGTTTGTTCAGTTGTTTTCTCTTTCGTTTTGACTGGCGTCTTTCTTCATCCTACACAGGAATAAGTTAAGATTAAAAAAAAGGATTAGTGTGACCAAACTTTTAAGCAGCTAAGCTCAAAGTACCAGTAAATCAAACAAGCTCAAACATGATGGAATTATGTTGTTTATAATTATTTTAGGAGTTGCTATGACCATCTTAACATCCATCCATGGTTTAACATTTAAGTTTGCTAATTCAATCTATCTGGCTTTTCCTTAAGCATAAGGTTGTTTATTTTTGCTGATAACTTATTACTTTTATGACAAAGAGAAAATTTAGGTCAGATGGTTCGTAAGAGAATTAAGGGCCAAGCAGGGGGTGTACAAGAGCTGTTTACATGTGTCATGGGGTAGCTGATTTTTTTTTTTTTTAATATACCTGTAATCCAGCAATTTCAGCATCAACACCATCTTCCTCATCTTTCTCATCATCTGCATCCTCCTTTGTTTCCTCATCAACTTCTTTGACTTCTGTTATTTCTTCCTGTAAATGTACACGTAAATATTTACTAAAGTAAAAGAAAATTAAAAGCAACAACATAATTACTCATTAGAATATTTATACAAACATATTCAGAAATGTAACAAATTGCATAATTTTGGAAGATCTAATGTACTGCATAGTTTTAAACAAGGAACACTACTTTATTCATAATACTTTATAAATAAAAATAGTGCAATACCTATAATATAAAATATGGTTTATAGATGATAGCTTTATTTACTGCTACTTTCATCATAATTTGTTGAGATTGTGTAACAAATATATCAGAATAAACAGCATCTAGACCACTATGTAATAGCATTTTACATTACCTGTGAGGCCTTTAATTCCTTCATCTGCTTGAACCAGGTAAGCAAAGATTTCAGATCTTTTCTACCGAGAACTTTAATATCTTTACAACATTCTTTTATTTCTGCAGTAGTCTTGGGATGTTCTATAATAGATTTATCATCTATAACAATCTGAAACAAGAAGCCCAGTATTACAATCACAATACATATTATGTAAATTATATGAAAATGTTTATTATACTTAGGGTACTAAGTGTTACTGTACAAAATTTAATAAATGTGTTTTAACATACTTCTGAGCATCCTTGAAGTAAATCTATTGGATCCTGGTCTGGTTTCAAAAACTGTGATAGCATAACTTTGTGGTGAGTGGTGTAATCATTTTCCAGATAACCTTCAGCCTTGGCTTTCTTTTGTTTCTCAGGATGCATAATATTGAGGTGCTGCTTCTTCACAATATCCAAATCTTCAAACACACTCTTGGGGTCAAGAAACTTAGGATCAATGGTATCAGGAGCAATATAGCCCTGGCATACCACAAATATTTCAGATGACTCATTACGAGATGCCTGTGGCTTTGTTGCATGAACTTTCTTGAAAAACTGTTTTAATACCCACAACAGCGCATGGTAATCCTTTGATCTGAATACTTTGGTCACAAACCATCCTCCTTCTCTTAAGAAATGTGTGGCCAACTTCAAGGCACTGAGTGTGAGACAAGCTTGCTGGTAGGCATCATGAATCCAGTTCAAACCGACATTAGGAGCACCGTCGTTCAGCACAACATCAGCCTTCCAAGTTTTTATTTCTTTTTTAATAGCTGTTTTACATTTTTCTGTTGTAATGTCTTCAGTGAGTCCGATACAACCAGGAACTGGTTTGATAGGAAACAAATCGACACCAATGACCACGCTCGAAAGTGGCATGTTCTGATGCGCCACCTGCATCCATCCACCGGGCGCAGCACATAAGTCGATGCATACTCGAGACTTTTGAAGGAAACCAAATTTACGGTTTAATTGAATTAATTTGAATGCAGCTCTAGACCTGTAACCTAAAATTACATCCTTATTTAATACCACGAAGAACATTACACGGGTGGACTAGTATTTATTGTGAAATTTAACATAAGCTTACCAGTTTCTTTAGCTAGTTGATAGTATTTATCCTTTCGCTGTTTTCCTACTTTAGTTTTCTTCCCCATCTTGAAAGATGAGGATTACAACTATAAATAAATAACTACAGCGTGTTTACAACTACACATGCACTACCATTTTAAGGTTATGAATTATGAAGATATCTGTCTTCTGTCAATAGTGTCAATTCCATCACCATGATCACCATCACAGTATCACACGTTTAGTAATTTCTCTAAGATCACACGCTCTTTGATCAAGCTTTGATCACACGTTTTATTGACACTGCATTCTGCAAGCACCGATCATTATCTTTTTTTCGAACTGTATTATTAAATGATGTTTAAATTTCTTATTTGAGAATTGTAATTTTTCTATCTTAAATATTATAATATTTGTATCTATTTATTTTACATAATTTTTGCTAACATGGTTTTATTTTATTGTTAGCAACATTGTTAACCATTGACGTCATATCTTCAACACGGGGCCGCGGGGCCGAGCCGAGTGATTACGTCACACTGTTATTGCTATAAGAAAATGTGTTGCTTTACGATTGGCTAACGTAAAATAATATAAAATGCACTTTAAAACAGCAATGGTAATTTTGCAATAAACTAATGATCTAGGCATCATTTCGTAACACTAACCTTTATATCCCCCACTGTCACTACCTTATTAAATACTATTATTTTTAAATTAATCGTTCTAACTTACGAACTTAAGTAGGTTGGGTTCGTAAGTTGGAACTAACAAATTACCAAAACGTCTTTTAAAGCTTAAGATTTGCCAATATAACATAAGTATTGCATAGATTAATGAATCTAAACAATCTTTTTCATATTTTGATCTTCAGTGTACCTATCTAGAATATCCGTTTGCTGACGTCAAGTCAAGGCTATTTTTTTTTAATATGGCAATCAAAATTTCATCAAAATCACCATTGTTTCGTATTGAAGAGTTTGTGGATTGTGCGCATTCTATAAATAATCAGTACATACTTTTGCATCGTGCGATAAGCTGTATACTGAAGGAATTAAAAGTGGTTTTAGTATTTCATTAGAAACTATCTATCTGAACAATTTATTTTTAGAGCTCGTCATCATGACTCCTAATCTGCAAACTTTCGTCAATAGTTTTCAAAATCGTCTGTGAGTATCTTATTACTACCTTGCTTGTATACATCATTCACATTCCTCGTTAACTAGCACTATTATAATATCAAAATCGATTAACGAGGTAGAAAATTTAATGAGAACATCATTCTAGAACATTTCATTAGTACAAGGTCCATTCTATCAATTCTATGACATGCCGTTTGTTTGTTTTCGTATGTTAGATTATTTTTTACACGTCTTTAATGTATTTGTTACCCTCATCAGTCAAGCTCTATGTGAAACTCACTACTATGATAGAAGATGATTATGGTAAATCCACCATACATGATTTTTTTTTATATTGTGTTGATTTATTTCAGAGAACCTCCAGTGCGTCAGCATTTGAAGAATGTATACGGGACCTTGATGATGACATGCGGCTCAGCCTTAGCGGGAGTGTATGTTGACATGTACACTTGGTTCCAAGCCGGAATCCTGTCTGCTATTGCTGGAGCTGGTCTCATGCTGATGCTGATTGCTACCCCTGACACTGGGAAGAACACAAACCTGCGTCTGGGATACTTGCTTGGTTTTGGCCTAACATCAGGTATGTAATTCAATATTTATAATCTTATCTCTTGAAGGACTTCATGAATCTTAACTGCTAGTCTTAACATACACATTGTTGTTATCAAAACCATAAATGTTGCTTGTCAATCATTTGGATGTTAAAACAAGAAGGCACAATCAAAAGAGGCCTTAAAAAATCTGAAAAAATAAAAAGATTTATTACTATAACATTATCATAAAGGCTTATTGCTATCACAATAAAATAGTACAAATAACTGTTGTGATTTAAGATAAGAATGTTTTTATTGTAATATAACATAACATACCATCACGCCTGTATCCCCGAAGGGTTAGGCAGAGGTGTACCAATGTACACCCACAGTTTGCCAGTATGTTTAGATCCCATGTAATAGGGAGCGAGCCTATTGCCACTAACCGGGCACAAATCCAAACCCCGACCTGCTACTGAGAATTTCATAGAAAAACCCAATAACACCTTGGTCGACTTGGGAATCGAACCCAAGACCTCTAGCGTAGCAGTCAGTAGCAGTATTGTAATATAAAAATAAGAGTATTGTGAAAACAAACCACAAAGTACTATTCAGTTGAATTTTATATAAAGTAATAAATAAAATATGTATGTTATGTAGATACCTAATGTAAATGTTTTATAATATGTTGATTAAAATAGTGTACAGAGGATAAACAATATGCTATATGGATTACATGGTGCCAAAAACAACAACAATTATTTACTTTTAATTTTCCTTTTAAGCTTACAAATATGTTACAATTCAAAGGATTATCTCTTACTATAGTATTACAACCCAAATATTTATTCTAGGTATGAGCTTGGGGCCGTTGCTGGAGTATGTCAGCTTTGTTGATCCATCTATCATAGTGACAGCTCTCCTGGGCACCACACTAGTGTTTGTTTGCTTCTCTATTGCCGCCATGCTTGCTGAACGTGGAAGTTGGCTGTTCCTGGGAGGAACACTCATGACTTTACTTACATCTATGTCCCTCATGACCTTGGTCAATATCTTTATGCAGTCTCACTTCCTGTATCAAGTAAGTCAACATTTGTATCTTGTATTATAATTTTAAATTTCGCAGCTCTTGAGTTGTTGACATAATGCTTTTGTATCATTAGGGCAGTTGTATTGTCTAATAACTAAATGTGTAGTCTGGCATAATAAAAATAGCCAGTCACTGTACAAAGGCCAATCTTTAATTAAACATAATTAATGTGTGTATGAATATTTATCATAAGTTTTTGTTTTAACATATAAAGAAACCTGTCTTTTAATACATAAGTATTGAAAAATAACCATGTAAACAATATTCATTATTATTATACAGTAAAGGTTAGTGATTAAAATATGCCCTTAATGTGTTTATAATTTTTTAGGCTCATCTGTATCTGGGACTTATGCTTATGTGTGGCTTTGTCCTATTTGACACCCAACTTATCATTGAGAAACGCCGAATGGGAAGCAAGGACTTTGTGCAGCATGCCTTAGAGTTGTTCATCGACTTTATTGGAATGTTCAGGAGACTGCTCATCATCTTGTCCCAGAAGGTATGTGTATTTTCTGCTCACGAGGTATTTTTGGCGTTTTTACAAGTTCTACAAATGTCACGATTTTCTTTTGCAGGAAGAACAGAATCGCCGCCGCAAACGTGATTAAATATTGCTTCTGTAAGCAATTTCCTTATTTACGCAAGACTTAACCAAGTTACAAAGCATTTACGTATACACTTACGTGTGAGTTGCTATTCATTAGTCATCAACTTCTGACGCAACAAGGGAGTTAAGTTTCGCGAAGGCAAGGATATCTACTCATACTTTTGGGGAGGACTCCTTTAAATATTGTTTTATTTATATAATTTTGTTAACTATATAATATTTAAGAAATTTACAAGTTTAATAAATGATATAACTGATTGGAACTTATTGGAAATTGTGTTTTTTATTTCTTGCAATTTTCAAATGTTTACCTGTATACTTTATAATTTATATAATTCTACTATTTATGGAGTAGGTGACTACAAATAATTTAATCCAAATTTATAGAAAAAGATGACATTTATTATTTAAATTGATCAAATACAATTTCAATAAAGAGTTCAGTAATAGTACAGAAGACAGCAAGAGAGGTCATGACGGTAGCAGTATGTTCGAGAATAGCTGTTATTAAGAAAAAACATGGCTCTGCTGTTCAAATATTAGTTGGCAGTTAAATGAAGGCTGATATACAGTGAGCGTCAAGATGGAGGGACCCAGTCTCCAATGTCTCCAACAGGGTGTTAAGAAAACCCCGTCCGACCCGAAAGGGTGATATAGGTTTCACAAACACATGCCCAAATAAAATATTAAATTCGTAATAAAACGATACCTAACAATACCCTAACGAATAAATTATTTCTGGTTTAGAGGAATCCACAATTTGGTGGCGAAAGTTCAAAGCACTAATACATACCTGTTTGTTAAACATTAAAGTTCGAAAAATGGACGGTTGTTGGTCTGCCCACAATGTAATTCAAACCTCACAGTTAACATTTTATGTAGGTATGTCAAAATTACCCAATTGCCGTATCCTTATTAGACGTTGACGTCATGAATACATTAATATGTAATTGTTTAGTAAAAAACAATGGTTTTTGCTTTGTCGGTGTCAGTCATCAGCCAAAACTTTTAAAATAATGATCTGCGACAGTTCCTCCTAGGCCATCCTACTAATATGGGAAATAAAAAATAGATAAATAAAGCACTAGTAGTTGTACATCGTGTTAACTGCCACTGTTTTCTTCATGTGGATGCACTTTGTTCTTGTCATACATAAATATTCTCTTAGCTTTACCTAATTCGTTGTTAATTAAAATATTAATAAAATTTATAACATTGGCCTCACCATTTTGAATACCATTACGTGAATGTGAAGCATCATATTTACCAACTACAGATCCACTTTCAGGATTTTCCTGAACTTGTGATTTATCTTTGCTTTTTGGGGCAGTGTATACATTTTTTGATATATTACGACAACACTTACAAAATACACACACACTCATACAATTTTTATAAGATGAAGCTCTATCTTCACTTCTTACAACATATTCATAAGTAGTTACCCCTAACAATGTAATATAAATATGAAAACAGCATAAATGTAATAAAGCACACCCAATTGCGGACGCTGTTGCCCAAAATAAAATCAAAAACGTTATTAAAGGCCATGAATTTTTACAGTAAGTTGTAGTCGTGTTGTACGAAGGGTTACAATTAATAAAGTTTTGTGCTTCAATACTTAAATATTTTGGATTTATAAATAAAAAAATAGTGTCCATTGCACACAAGGCTGCTGTAATGGTGGTTATCATTAAGGCCGTGGTGACGCATGCTATAAACGCCACGTAGTTTCTGCGACCGACGCAATTATTAAGCCACTTGCAGTGGTGGTCGAAGTTATCCACACATTTATTGCATAAGCTGCAGTGTTTTGTTTTTCTACTGCTTGTCTGTATATTACAGAGATGACATCTTCCATTTTCAATAACATGGGCGTGGAGGTCACGATTGAACTCTGGAACATTATTAACTTCTAATCTTCTCAGTTCTTCCTCACTTGGATCTATAAGTGACGCAGTTAGATGCGATGAAACATGAAACACATAAAGCACAATAAATATCACTAAAGTTATTGTTCTCAAGGCCTCATGTTGTATTTTGATCAGAATAAAGAAGTTTAATGACCCAGTCGCTATGAAGACAAACCAACCAATAACTTGTTGATAATTTAATGGTAGCTGCAATCCATGCAATCTTCTTTGAGGTCTTGGTGACTGGTGTGTGGTACAACAGCTGTCCATTGGTTCTGTTGGTTATTTCCATACACATGTAAACAAACTGAGCTGAAAGCTTAGCTTAAGCTCTACTTATCTGCTGCGATTATGTTTCATGACGTATCCTATGATCACGATACTTGTACCTAACACTGAACGATCAAATTCGATGGTTTGAGGATAATTTATAATATTCATAATTTTCTATAGGTATAACAATCACTGGGCAGACCAAAAGCTTAGTTATTCAGTATCGCTGGACACTCCCGTATAGTGCGCGCGCATGTGTATTCAACTATCGATTAACGATTTTACGTGGTCGCCCTAGTTATGCACGCAGGTATGTTTCCGATTAAAAGCTAGAAATTACGTTATTTCAAAGACAGTCATAATAAAATAGATAGGTATTAAGACTGCAATTATCTTGGTGCAAAATTTACCATAACACGTTCAATCAGTTTCCAAGGTAACGTAAACAAAACAAACAAAATATATTATTATGATAAATACGCCTGATGCAAATACCCTTTGTGACCGAAACAGGTAAATCATTTCAGTATCGAGCTTCACCTGAGTGACAATAAAGCTCACTTCAAAAGTGAACCCAATTGGCCTTGATTTAGAATTCAAATTCGAGAATACGTATTTGACATCTCACCGCGGATTCCGCTGTCGAGACATGAAAATAATGTTACAGAATAGCACTACTGGTCTTATTGGAATTTTAAATGTAAATTAGTTTTTTACACCTACTGACTCACATAATTATTATATACATATATTAATGTTTGAAAATAGTCATCGTTTATGTTATCACGCCTGCCTGAGGTACATACCTAAGCCCCCCAGCCAGCCTTAAAGATCGACATAGGTGTGCCTTCGGACCTTAGAGAAATTACTAAAGCACTTCGGACAGTTTCGCCAGACAGACATTTCTATTAGTTGGCAGACTTTACCCAATCTTCGCTCCAAAATTCATTAGTAGCATCTTGGAATGACTACGAAAGTAACCTGCGCTCAGGCTAACTGCGTAGAACTCTTCCAAAAAGTTGATGAAAGTAGTACCTAAATGTAGTCCTCTTCGCCGTATCGGGCGACGGCGACCCAGACTATTTTTCTTCTCTTTCATGAGCTCTCCGATGACTCGCAAAGCCAAACTAGGTCTTAAAAACCCTGTCACATTGTGTACAGAAGAGGTGATGATCATTGTTGTACGTGTAAATATAGGATGGCTTTGGGCGACTTGCGTATCTGCCGCTTCTTGTCTAGACTCTAGGTCTTCAAGACGATTTGTACCTACATAATTTGCCCGGAGGTTTAATATGTGGTTATGAATTATTAAATTTAAAAAGCCGATGTATATTTTTTTGTATAATACCAATATTTTTAATAAAGTAAAGGAAATAATGCTTCAAAAATAAAATAAATAGGTAGGTATAGATAAAAATCCAATAAATCAAAATTGAAAAATACTTGTATTTTTGTATTCACAATAACAAAAACAGTAGACTTACTTTATGTACAGTTTAATTAGTTATAATTTCCTTGTTTTGGTCAATTTTATTTGAAAATTTCTTAGCCATTTCACGTCTAGTATGTACAAGTATCCTGTGGCCTGCACAATCTAAATCCTCCTTAAAGCATTTATTTCTGCAACATTTTTTGCACAGCTGATACAAACATTTCCCACCCTAGAAAAAATAAATGTATTAACTTTTTGGACCACCTAAACACACGTATTAAAATCTCGTTTATAGCAGAATTTCAAGAGAGCTCACAAGGGGATTCAGACAATTTTCTTTTATGCATATTTCTCCACTTCTGCTATTATTTTGTTTTGTGTCTTGATATCCTGGTCGCCTCATAATCCTCTTTAATTTTTTCATTTTCTTTTTTGATATGGTAACCCCATCATTTTCCTCAAGTGTCCTCTTGGCGGCAATACTATACTGCAAACAGTATCTGATGAAATATTTATTTATTATAGAATACCTATATATATACGTGCGGTCGCAGGCGGAGTATGCGGGTGGGTTACCCCGCTACTCACACTTCCTACCTGCGGCCAAACACGTTCGCAGGCGGAGTATGCGGGTGGGTTACCCCGCTACTCTCTTGCCACCTGCGGCCAAAACACGGTGGCTAGAGAGTACGCGGGTGGTAACGTTTTTGCTAACATGTGCTGAAAAGATATACATATCATATCTTTCTTCTGTATGTATTTTTCTATTTATGTGTTTTGTTATTGGTAACAAATACACAGTGAATATTTTCATTGTTAATATTGTTATGATCAGATAATAAAAATATATAAAATTCCTTTGTTTTTACCTCATTAGTATTTAATTTCTCCATTTTTTGAGTATGTTCTTCTGGTGTCATCCTCACATATGGTTGGCATATCCAAGGTGGCAATATTAAATCATACCCTTTCCTTAATATATTTTCGTCATTTTCATAAACAATTTGTCCTTCATGGTATGGTAAATATTTAGCTTTAACATTAGAACAAACTTTTCTAAAATCATCTAAGTTTTGAGCTGTGGCTAAAATTTTTCTGTCGTCATTATTTTCTTCCAGTGTAAATCTAAAAATGAAAGTACATTATTAATTCCTAATTAAACATAAATAATGCATATTATGCCTCTGGAACACAATTAATGTTACTTACATTTTATGAAACATTTTGAATAAATGACCCCTTACATAAGAGGTTGGGCAAGGGTATTGTTGAACTAAGTCTAGGTACTCTTCAACCACCTCCCACGACACTGGATTGATTCCTTCATATAGAGCTGGGTTGGTGAGAATACCCTCTGCACTCATGACACCATCCACCCTTGTGTAATCCAAGCATCGGTAGACATCCTCCACACTCTGAATGTTGCCATTAGCTAGCATTGGAATTGATGTTGCTTCCCTGAAAAAAATAAAATTTGATTAAATTACTCATAATCCTATGGATAGTTTTTCTATAGTTTTCAAATAACTATATTTCATTAGTTTCATATTGAATTATTATTAGTTTGAAAACAACAATATTTCTATTATCAGTAGGCAGAATTATGACAATCTGTTTATCTATTTTCAAGATGGTTGAGATACATTATCAAAAAATGTAATAATCAAGGTTATCTTCTTTACCACTAATCTTTTGATATAAAAAAAAATAAAAAGTTTATCCTCAAAAAAATACTGAAACTACATTAAAGTAATCACCTTACTGCTTTTATATGTTTCCAACTAGCTATGCCAGTTAGTGGTCCTTTTTGCTCCCTTGTTCTTCCATGAACAGTCAACATTTTGCAGCCTGCATTTTGTAACATCAGTGCATATTCTACTGATGTTTGAATATTTTCAAATATCCTCACTTTGCAAGTAATAGGTATTGACACTGCTTCAGACATAGCCTTTACTGAAACAATAAATACACTACTTGAACTAGAAATAGTACACAATTTTAAGATGAATGTAATTTTAAAGTACATGTCCAATATCTGTGAAATGATTTACAATAACTGAAATAATGAGAAATCTTACCAATTTTCTTTAATAATTCCCAATCATCTTGTAAAAATGATCCATATCGGCCTCTTTTAGCAATTGATTGTGGGCATCCAAGATTAATGTCTATGGCATCACACTGGCCTTCCACCATTTTTGCAGCTGCTGCCATTATTTCAGGGTTATTTCCACAAAACTGAAAAATAAACAATAATACCTAATGTATAATATTATGTATTTATTTATCTTCCCTTTTTTCAAAAGAGCTTCAAATTATCTTTGTCCCATATGAGGTTCCTGTATATTACTAGTTAAAAAACGTGGAAGTGTATAATTTAGGTATTTATAATAGGAATTGAAAAAATATCACCGTTGTTAAAATAAAAAAAAATAACCATTACTACTTGAGCACAGGTTATCATAGGGAGTTTAATTGTTATTTTTTTTTAAAGCAGCAGCAGCATACCTGTACGATTAAAGGGCGATCTTCTTCACATGTCACCATGTTTTCCTTTCTATACTTGGGATCTTTAGTAAAAACATTACTGTGAAACATTGGAGTATAGCATAATGTAGCACCATGTCTGCGACATAAAAGCCGCCAAGCCAGTTCACTGGCATCGACCATAGGAGCGACCACAAATTGTGGCCGCCCTATGTTTTCATACCAATCATAAGACATTGAATATCCTTCCCAACCTCACTTTTCAATAAAAACAATATAAAATGTTAGCTAAAGCAGTATCTAAAAGTAAAACTATAATATTTTATTTAGATCTTTAAAAACTTCCATTCATTATTTGCCTAGCATATTATATATAAATTGCACCTTTAAATACAGACTTAATTTAAAGCGAAGCATGTGAAACAACGTGAAAGAAACTACGAAAGCAAAGCCAAAGCACAATCACTTGCAGACTTGCTTGACACTACTTGACAGTTGACTTTGTGATAATTAAATTGTCAATGTCAAAATTGATAGCAGGCTTAAGCCTGCAATACACGTTGGCCGAGCGTTGTCGAGTGAAGGCCAATACAAACATGTATTCGGTATATTTGCCTTGTCTTGCTATCGCTCGGTGTCACTTGCCTAGGTTGGTTGAGTATGACAAGCGCCAACGTGTATAGACCTCATTTGACGTAGCTTGTCACAACTTGCAGTCGCTCGCGATCACTTGCCTCACTTCGGAGCGGTGTCGGTTTTTCTGCACAAATCAAAGGCGCTCGCGCGCGCTCGGCCAATGGTGTTCACATGTTTGCCCGCGCGCTACGCTAGTATGCGGTTGACGTCCATTGTTGTAGGCATAGTGCATACGTACCTTAATACTACCCTACTTATTTACTTTTCTCTATGCTTAATACCTTTCTCTATGATTCGTACAAAATGTCGCTTTCTACGAATGACGATGTATTTAAGTTTTTGTAGTTTTTTTTTGTAAGCGCTCATTAAATAAATAGCAGCGGCGGAGATAATTTCCACGTCGTGGTCCATATTGTTTCAATGCACAATAAAAACTGACAGCGCCCAACATGTGGGCGTCTCCTCAAAACTCGTCTACATTGGCCATTTGCATTGGCTTCCTTCAAACTTGCCGAACGTCTAGACCACAAGGTCTAGACAGTAGCGCTTGCCTTGTGTCCATTTGTCTAGGCTTCCTATAATAGTGTATAATCTATGGTCTAGGCTCGCGTTGGTCTAAGCTTGGCCAACATGTATTGCAGGCTTTAGACTATAGATAACTATAGACCGATAGTATCGCTAGTTTACCTTCGTGCCAAGCGAGAGCACTTTTTGTCTGTATCTAGTACATTCGTTTACTGATTTAAATTTATTTTGATGTGAAAAATCTATAGCCGCACGTAAAACCGATTTCTGGCGTGGTGACGCATGCCGTGGCGCACATGCGCGCCACAAAAAAAATCGTAATATTTTATTTTATCCTTATGATATATTTAGTTCCTATCGCAATCTGTTCTTTACTGATTATACTTTTACAAAATAATTTCGATGTTTCACATCTGCCAGGCGTCCCGTGACGGCTCACATTTTTATTTTTTTTATTTCGCGCAACGACATACTTATATGTGAAAATATCGATGGTTTCGACATTGTGAGGATAATATTAGGGTTTTAGATAGTTTTATTAAAACGGGGCGCTCTCCGTCTTGATACAAAATTTAGGTTCGATAAAACTAGTTCATACTAGTGCTCACGGTTCATACACTGATAGGCTCACTCTTTAGTTTCTTATCTCTATACGCTAAGATCAAACATGTTATCTGTGGTATATGTCAGGAATGTCATTGTAAAAATGACAACTAATCCTTGAGAATTGAGATTATTTGAGATTTAACCGCGCCGGTCTTGCAAATTGTATTATTTATTCTTCGAATACATAATATCGTTACAAAATTTCAATTCAAGCTTAATAGGCCTCAACATAGACACGGCATTGAATATAATAATTAACTATTTAATAGTATACACCAGTCCTGACCTAAAACACCAATTTATTTTCTTTGTATTTAGTTTTTACGCCAATAATTTAACTGTCTGCTGTCTATTTCATAACGAGACTACAACAGCCTAAAACTGAAATTAAAATGGCACACGATATCATGGTAACTAGTAGTAACTATTGACCACAAGTGAAATTTATTTTGTCAATAATGTGTATAAAATAATGACAACTGTCCTTCACCTTTTCAGAGCCAGTTTTATACAAGTCTCAACTTACCACTCCAAGAAAAGCTTATGGAATTAACACGGATTATAGATCACTCAACTCCAAGCAAAGATTTACAAGCTTTATTCCCACAGTTAATAAGCAATATATTCTCATCAAGTTTTAACAATGGCTGGGGATTAAGAACTGTTACTGGCGATACGAATAAATATGCATTCGAAGCTTTAATAAACTTCTTTGAACCACTTGGGCCAATGTTTCGGTTGTGCTACAAACTGCTATCTGAACCGCAGTTAAAGTACAACTTACCGTTAAGTGACCTACCTGTAAGTATTTTCACTTATTATATTTAAATGAAATTCGTACATTAAGTGTTTTTTTTTATGTAGAATATTCATCCTTTTTTGAGTATATTATACCTATAAATAGCAACTTTGTTTCCCTATGTTTAATAATATACAACCACACAGTTTGGTTCTAATTTCCAACCTTGATTCAAAAGCTATTTACTATAAACTCTAGTTAGTATTAAAAGTAAAATTTACCTTTTACATTCCAGCTGGACCTACAGATGACCCTGGAGAGAGGAAGATGTCCACAGTTCTATTCCGACATGCTTGTGACAGACTCTCAGTCACTCAATGTAGTAGCTCTAGCACTGAGTATCCTTTTAAAATCACATACAGCAACTATAAATATTAATTAAGTCTTCAAATACAATTCATGTACAATATAAGTATGTTTTATAATAATTTTTAAAACATACTTATTTTGGGTAAGTGCATTTTAGTTATACACATATAATTAATATGTTTTTATCATGTGTTAGAATTGAATAGTAGATATAATGCGAACAGCTACATTTATTTCATAAATGTTGCAAACATATAGGATTAACCATTTATTTCCTTACATATGTGTGAAACAGATCCATTTGACTACTACATCTTCAACTTTGCCCTACACCTCGTAAGTAACAGCCAGCAGAAGAGTTCCTGGGAGAACTGGAGCAGTGTATACTTTGCCCTTGCATGTGACTACCTCATGCACTTCCTGCCAGCTGATCCCAATGTGTCTGTCATGCCACATATACCTAACTACACCGGCAAAGTGCCCATGGCTGCTCCTCTACAAACAGCTAATAGGTATGGTAGCAGTGTTATATTGTCTATGGAGTTGTAAACTTTATCTTTGGATTAATCAAACAATATTTGTATGCATTCACAGGCATTAAACTACCTGCTTTCATAGGTTTCCATATTTACTTAAGTTATTGTATTTATGTTAATACTTTACAGGCCACTGTATTCTCCATCATTGCTGTTAATACCTGACCTATCAGGTACCAGTATGAGCAACCAGCACACCACTCAGAATCAGTCAAGGAATGAGGTGTGGCGATCTGAAACAGTTCTGCAAGTCTTTATAGATATATGGATGAGTGTTGAACATTTCAGTGCTAGGAATGTTGAAGTAAGTTTATTACTTTATAGTTCACTTCTACTAATTTAGAAATCTGTACAATAATTGAATAGTATTATTTTATCAGCTAGCATTTATAAACAAACAACCTTATGTAGTTTGAGTGTTGTTGCTGATGTTATATTTTTCCATCTCATTTTTAAATTGCAGTTTTTTAATATATAAGTAGGGTGACTTGATGTATTTATTTACTTTCAATTTACAGTCGTTTCAACGGAATTACGCTCTTGTATCTTCTAGTCCAGAGCGCGTAAGGACAGTGCGAGTGCTCGTCAAACACTTGCACTCGTTCTCTGCAAAACATATGTCGGACCCCGCGGTTAGATCATCAGCGCTCAGGAAATATGCGCGGCAGATCATGTGTGTTCGCGCCTACCATTATATTAAACATTTGGTCACAACATGGCCACTGGATGCGTCTTTTAGGCTTGTTATGGAACTGTGGCTGAGTCTTATACAACCTTGGAGATATGTCAACAATACTATATCTCAAGATCGGTAAGAACAAAACAACTTTAATCTTAAATATGTTACATAACATTGATGATACATAACATACCTACTAAAAACTCAAACATGCAATGTTAAGACTCATAGATATATTGATGCGAGTCATCATGTTTGTCTCTCAACAAATCATTCATCTTGCAAACAGTAAAATGCAATATTCTCCTCAAAACCATAAGTATAACCTTCAAAATTGGTTAAAGTTTAATTTTGACCAGCATATATTTCTTTCAGTTTCCCAATTCTGAACAACAACCAAGAGGAAGGTCCCACAAATACGTTAGATGCCAGTTTTACTCAATACATTGCGGAAAATTTTCCATCTTACACATGTATTTTCCAACTTGTATTACCAAGATTTATGAGACTAGACTTAACAGCCTACAAAAATGCCGTAATGCTGTTCAGATTAGGCAAGGTAAGTTATATAACCAAAAAGGTTACTTACTATACATAGCTAAAAAAACTTTATATTTATAACCCATAATCATAATTCAATTAATTCTCTTAGGTATTTTCACAACAACATCTAGGTCCCATTTTATGGAATCTAGAACAAGCAATTCTGGACAGTGGCTCTGGTTTAAACCTTAGCCCAGACACCAGTTACAATAATTCTGGTATTGAACAAAGGTAATTTCATACTTACCTATGTTGCATGTATACATATAATTTATTTTTATGTTCTAATTCTAATGTATTAATTTACTTATATTCAACAGTTATACTTACAATGGTGTATCACTACATAAATGGGTGACCATAGCAAAGCAAGCCATATCTGAGTTCAATTTATCTGCAAACTTTGAATATGAACCTATTTGGAGTGACAGCATGCGAATGTTTGCATCGGAGCTGGTGAAAAGAATTATCTCTGCGAAGCAAACTGCAGAAAACAACGTACAGGAGTTCAATAGAAGGTTGCGGCTGCGTAATCAAGGTATCGTTTGAAGACAATATGTTCCCAATGTTTAAATCAAACATAGTTAAGTTTGCTTCTTCTCATATATTTCTGTCTTATTTACAAAAGGCTAATATCGTAGATAGCGGCGCGTCATCTAACGTCTAATCGAGCAGGGGCCCGATGCCGCTATTTTAAGTCAGTGAGTGGTGGGTTAATAAACGTTCCAGTGTACTTGTTATTGTGCCTAATTTTCGTATTCAGATAATTTTAGTTTAATGACAAATGTACACCTACTTGCCACTGTTGTCATTGTAGGATTGCAAGTGACTTTTTTTATCTGAATAAGAAAATTAGGCACAATAACAAGTACACTGGAAGGTTTATTAACCTGCCACTCACTGACTTAAAATAGCGGCATCGGGCCCCAGGCCCATTCTTGCTTGTTTGCAACTTTTCCTATAGGTATTTAATTTTTCACATTGCATCTGTTGTGTGTTGTCTTCATATGTATTTGAACATCCTTTGTTTACTTTTTAGGTCTCTGGTCCGCCATTAAAATATTTTTGATGATTGAAAATGAACATGAGGAAGTTGCTTTATTAGAAGAATCTAAGAAAGTTCCTAATTATTTAACCATAAGCATTCATCACTTTTCTACAATATTTGGGGTAATTATAACATTTATAACATAAATAAGTAAATGGTTAATAACTGTCTGGCAGATATTTATTGAATTTTTATTTCATTCCAGTTAAATGAAAACACGTTACTGCCACCAGAGCCTATTATAGAAGATAATTCTCTAGAACATTCGTCTTTCGTCAACTCAACAAGCTTTCCTCTTTCTATCACCAATAAGGTAATATCACAAAATAATAGAATTATGTGCATAATCGCCTGAAGAACCAAGTTAATATATACTTTTGTTTACAGTTGCGCAGCAAATCTACAACAATACACTACATGGGAGACCCAGATTTAATGCCAATCACGTCTTATGAGAGCACAATATTAGTAAGAATGTTGTACCAAATAGCTTCAAGACTGAATGAAGTAGTGAGTATTATTATCGTCCATAGGTTAATTTCTTTATACCATGATACCTATACTGTAAAATTATACATATATCCATAAGTAAAAAAAAAACTGCGTCAAAAAATTCAACGTCATCCTTGTCAATGACGATAAACGTGCCCAGAAGTCTGGCAGCATTACCACGTTGAATGGCAATGCCGATTCTCTGTGTAAGGAACAGACCGGCCCTCTGATCACGAGTAGAGTAGACCAAACGTTTTGCAAGTTCCTTAAAAATAATTCGTGAACTCGGTCGTCATGTTCCGAGCGTTTCAACCCCAAACGGCTCAGAAATATAATTACCCATTAGGTTATTAAACAAAAAGAATTCATGTACATACTGTTTAAGCATGATATTTACCCGTAAATTCTTTCTTTTCAGTATGGCTGCCAGATAGCATGTCTGTGGAATAGACCCGACCTGTTAGGATTTATGGCCCGTGAGGTACTACAGAGTCCTTGCGTGATTCAGACTTACGTAAAGGATGTCACCAACCATCAGAACGTCGTGACCCAAGAACTTCCGCCTCGCCTGTCCTTACGGCGTCTCGGGTCTCACGCCTTCGTCATATGGGTCACCCTAGGCTACATCATGTTCAAGCTATTTTCCTATAGTGGATTTTTTTATGTATTTGTCTTGGCTATAATATGGATGTCGTACATCTTCACAAAAGCCAGTTTTAAAATGTTAAGATTAATTTAAATCAAGAATTTCATAATTTTTATACTTTATTCTGAAATTGAATAAAATATTTTTGTATGATTATTTATTTTTATTTGAAACGTTTATTTAAGAAATCGTTTTATGGATTTGAAAGAATTTGTTTTAATTAGAGGTTTTGTGATTCAACTGTCTAACAATACGAACAAGTGCAGATTGATAACTTATTCATCAAAACCGTCACGGTAGTTTAGGTGAAAATATGGATGGAGCAAACGCTAATCGTGACTTACATATGCATACATGATATACGTATTATCATGATGATGCATATATATGCATATTATAATTTCCGACCAAAGAATATTAAAATCACGATCCTTCCTCATTTGTTGATTTACTGTGGTTAGTACTAATAAATTTTTTTTTATTAAAAATTAAAAAACACGCCTGCCATGTAAAAAAAAAAAAAACAAGTCAAATATTTGCAGTCGGGGTCGGTTACTTGGAACAATAGGGAATATGCATAAAATTTGAAATGGCCTAAAATATTTTTTTCTCGAATACTTATTTTCGTAATATTATAATTAAAAGGTTTTTTTTTTATTTACTTATTATTTAAACCCCTAAAATAATATTCAAAAAGTGCAAAATAAGGGAGCGAAATTCAAACTTCCAAAACGCGCCACCAATGGTCGAACGAAATGTGACGTCATCTGACACGACATTGTATTCATCAGCGTCGAAACTCATACTGTTTTACAAGTTTTTGTGAAAAAAATAAATAATTTAAACCTGTATTCTTGTGCTGATTGTAGTGAAGTTTAGTTAAGATTTGTAGATATTACGAAGTAACTGAAAAGTCCACAGTAAACACTAAGGTAAACACCCACTGGACGTGTCATGTGACGTCACGCAAAGCGCGCGCAAAATGGCAGCGTTTGAACTGCTTAAATTTTTTAAAAGTTTTAAATTTCATTTTTAAAAATATCTAGAGTATTTTGAAGCCCATTAATATTTTTTTCTACGTTATAAAATAGTAAACTATAAATTTAAGACAAAAAAGAAAAACATGAATATTCCCTATTCATTACAGGTCCCCGACTGCAAATATTTGACTTGTTTTTTTTTTTTTTACATGGCAGGCGTGTTTTTTAATTTTTAATAAAAATTTTTTTATTTAATACCTTTTAGTGAACAACAAAAAAGCATGACACAACACAAAAAAAAATTTCGTTCGGAACCCTTTGCAGGCGATTTCGACTCACACTTGACCATTTTTTAATGTCCACATAGCCTATGTCACTCGGGATAACTCAAAGCTTCTAATGATACCACAAACATTGAAATCGGTCAAGCCTTTTAGAAGTTATGGTGGAATAAAGAAACTCACAAACATACATACATACATACATACCTACATACATGAACCCTGAAAACATAACACTCCTTTTTGGGCAGTCGTGTAAAAAGAAAAGTCTGTTGATGAATTAAACTCAGAATCATTTATATAATCGCTTAAACTTAACAACTCCATTACAAATAAAAAAACATTGCTGGTTAGGACAAAACTCCGTATTCAACTTTGAAATCTTAACTATTTCATCAAGAAGCGACATCGCTAGGCTGTTATGCATATGTAGCTTAGTCCATCATCATAATTTACTTTGTCGACAAGACCGGTAAAGAGTTTAGAGTGAGCTTGGGTACAATATTCATGGAAGTGAGTTCCTGGAAGAGCAGCTTGCAGGCGTAGGGCATCTCGACGCTGGCGACGGCGGCGGAGGAGTGGCAGGCGTGGCACCACGCGCGGCTCGCCAAGCGCCCGCACGCACCGCAGATGTCCGCGCTGAACGCGTCCGACGCCAGCATCAGACGCTCCATCAGCAGCATACTGGGGAGATAAAAAAACTATATAAGTATATGACCGAAAAAAATCTTTGCTTAGTTATGTAATGCTACACACAGCGAACATTTCCAGTTTAATAGCTTTGACGAACTCCACTCGAGTGTTGTGCTTACATAGCGATTTAACCTTTTAAGCGCTTAGCTTAAATATCAATTGCCGTGCCACTAGCGCCCGGCTACGAATCGGTGAAGTATCATGGTGTACAATAAAAAGTATTCTATCTATCTACATAAATAAAGAGATATATAATAGATGCAATAAATTCGAACAAAACAACAAAAAACGTAAATATTTTCTGTCGCATAAATACGACACGGGCGGTAGAGGCACGGTAATATTTGTCGCATATATACGACTCGGGCGGTTAAAGGGTTAAAAGATGTTATCAGCTCTAAGGTGATGAGGTCCCGGGTTCAATCTCCGGAAGGGTTACAACTCTCCTGCGTTGTCAGATAAATGGGTGTTTTTGGTACCTTTATTGTCTCTGATTCCATAACAAGAGTGCTAATATTACTTTGGGTTCAGAGCAATGTGAATAGCCGGATCCACACCGGACGATCCAAAATGGATCGGCGATCCCGCGATCGGCGATCCAAGATCGTGATGCGTGGAGCGTGGATCGTTCTAGGTCGATCCAACAGCAATCTTTTGCGATCCTGACTGGCTGCTCCAACGCGCTCCTGCCGATCCATACTGAATCAGTTGAATTTTGTCTGGCTATGGAGTCACACGTGCAACGACAGCGACGAATAGCCGTAGTAGCAGCAAGCTAAATTTTACTTGCATATTTACGGCAAAAATTACGAAAACGAAAAAGACAGTATTGGGTTAAAACAATTAAAAAAAACCGGTTGGAATATTGTTCATTTGCCGACTAATTTTCGGCCAGGCATCTTCTCTTACACCTCTATTTGTGTAATTGGTATCATTAGGATCCCATAAACATTTATTCTCCCTATATAGGGAAATTAAACGGATACATTGCGAATTATCCATAACGGCGGATCACGCGATTCTAAATCACAACCGTCCAGACCGCGCACGCCAAGCGACTGAGCCTGCCTGAGGCCCCTTTGTGCGTGACCAAAAACCGACAACAAATGGATCGCACGCGGCGAGGAGCGCGCGCTCTCCGCCGCGCACATGGATCGCGCGCGACACGTCTACACTTCACGCTCCGTGGAGCGCGCTACATGCCGCGCGCGATCAGAGCGTTTTGGATCGTCGTGTGTGGATCCGGCTATTGATGTTGTTCATGTTGTCCACATTTATCATTTAATTAATATTTTTATAATTATGAGTAATATTGCTACCAATAATTTAGATTTAATCAGAGATTAAATTTCCTAGTCTTCATCGCAGCAAATATTTACCTAGCACCATAGCCAATGAGGCAATCCCGTTCCATTTCTCCGAGTCGCAGGCCACCGTCTCGCGACCGACCTTCCGTCGGCTGCCGAGTGAGGACAGCGCGAGGCCCTCTGGCGCGAGCGTGCATCTTGTCTTGAACCATATGCTTCAACTTTTGATAATATACCTTGAATAATGCATTTCTGAATAAGTGCTTGTTTTTTAAAACTTCATAACTGATAGAAAGTTGGAAACTTGCAGAAAAGACATAATTATATGCATATTTCAAATATTCAACTATTGCACTAGATATGATTACTTTAAATTACAGTAAATAAGGTATAATGATATAATGTAGGTACTTACGGGACCAGAATAAATGTAAGCTTCTAAAGGTTCGCCTGTTAAACCCGAGTAGAAAATGTCTTTTCCATGATAGTTATATCCATGTTTTTCTAACTCTGCGCATACATCCCGCACCTTCGAACCTCCAAACGCCGTACCTAATAAACGATACAATAGTTACGTAATGTACCAAATAAGAATATTTCACGTACTTATAGAACAAATAGAAATATGTGTTACCATAGTGGAATTTCCCTTCCATTAGACCCGCTTTTCCCGCTAACAGTTCTATAGTTTTACCCACTGTCATTCTAGAAGGAAATCCGTGGGGGTTCATAATCATATCGGGACAAATCCCTCGGTCATTGAATGGCATGTCTTCTTGCTGAACAATCAATCCAGTTACACCTTTCTGACCGTGACGGGAACTAAACTTGTCACCTATCTCTGGAATCCTTGTTTGTCGCAGCAATATTTTAATAAGAAATGCGTCTTCAGAATTGGATGACACCATAACTTTTTCTATATAAGATTCAACAGGACCCTTGTATGTAATAGGGACGTCTTTGTAGTCGACTTGTTGTGGCTGGCCCTGTGTGACAGGGTTCAAAGTAGCTGGCGGCATTTGCTTGTTTATCAACACTTGTCTGTTCTCAACCATTTCTCCTGGAGCAGCTATTCCATCCGTGTCTAGAATATCATGCGCTCTTATAACTTTCCCAGTGGCGGCGTCTTTTGAAGGTCCTAAGATTCGATCAGAAGTTTGATTACTGTACCTCTTCATTGTTGTTTTTGCGCTTTTGTAGACAAGACACCGGCCATAGCCTCGGTCGATGGATGCTCGGTTGAGAATCAGGGCGTCCTCAATATCGTAACCACTGTAGCTCATCACCGCAACTGTAGCGTTCTGTCCGGCCGGTAGCTTATCGAAATTCGTTAGTTCTATAGTTCTTGTCTTTACCATAGGGCATTGTGGGTAGACTAAATTATACATGAGTGTATCTATTCTATTTTTTTGGTTATATCCAATAGTTCCTGAAATTCAAATGATACATTTTAATTTGCTACACTAGAGTTAGGTACATATCTTGTTTTACAATTTAAATTATGTATTAACTTACCCATAGCTTGTTTACCCATAGCACATTGATAGGTGTTCCTAGGACTCTGGTTGTGATGCGGGTATGGAACCAGCCCCGCACAAACGCCCAGAATTGTAAATGGTTCAATTTCCAGATGAGTGGTGACATATGGATCGATTTCCGTTTCAACAGTGGCAATGTGGCTGTCATTCTCTTCATTGACATCTAAATACTCAATAAGACCATCATTCAAGAAATCTTGAAATTTTCTTATTCCTCTATTGAGTTCGTTTATGTGAAACTGTTGAACTAATGGGTAACCCTTTTCAACAATAATGTACGGCCTGCAGAGTCGACCACCGTCGCTGCAAATGTAGACCGTCCTCTGATTATGATTTGGGTAAATTGATACGAAAGCCGATATGAGACCGCGGCGTCTAAACATCCTGAACACTTTAATAAGCCTTTTGTATTGTCTTGAAACACCCAATATGTTACCTAAAATACACAAAAACACAATTATTTTTATTCAAATGGAAGTTTTCTTAGCAATCCCAATGTTTTGGGTATAAGATGCCTTACCATTAAGAAATACGACATAGACAGCTGGATGATTAATTTCCTCGCCACCTAAAAGTCTGACATCTTCAACGCCTGCATTACGGGCCAGCCTTGCTATGGGTTCTTCGGAACACTCCGTCGTTATATGCGTCATGAGCGCAAGGTTCTTTACGAGACCGCAAGCTTCACCTTCAGGGGTGTCAGAGGGACACAGCATTCCCCACTGTGAAGGCTGTAAGGACCGCGGCCCAGATACCTTCCTAGTCTTCTCAAACTGAGAGTTCACGCGAGTCATCATACCTAACGCAGAAATGTAACTAAGACGACTTAAGACTTGTGTTACCCCATGCCTTTCCATTTTAAATCTTTTGATTGTCCAATTTCCCTAAAAATAACACAAGATAAAAAATATTTTTTTAATAGCAGCTAGGTATATTATTATATTATTTCAATTAATATTTACGAATTAAAGAACTTACAGAAGAAATAGCAGCAAACAGTCCGTTAGCTATCAAATCCGGCCTCATGTGCTTAACAACATCAAAGGGTGCTGCTTTAACTTTCGGTATTATTTTATCAGCTATAGATTTTAATTCCCAATTAAACCTTTTAAAGAGATCTTCAAACATTAAAGCAAGTAAGGACCCCGCTAACTCGAGTCGCTTGTTTCCGTAGTAATCAGGGTCGTCTATGGCAGCCTTGTTGGTCTCGGCTTCAATAACTCTTTTCACCATGATGGCTAAGTAAATAGCTTTTACATAGAAGTTATAGTTTTCAACTGCAACATGAGCAAGGATTGTTGTAGCCAATAGATCCCGAGCTTCGTCAATGGGCGTGCGAACTTTAGCACCACCTGACTGAAACCTGCAATAATTCATAAAAAAATCCATTGTAATATGATACCTAATATTATGAATGTAAAAATAAATCTGTGTGTTATGCTTTTACGGCTAATTGACACAGTAGATTTTGTATAAAGTTAGAAAAAGGACGTAGGCTATCAAGCTTTTGCCGCGTTAACCTAAATATGGGCCGTTGAAGCTGCGGATGAAAACTAGTTATTCTTAAACTGCATACATAATATGCAGCTTAAAAAGTCATACTATATTCTGAAACTACATTAAATAAAAGAGACATATAAGGGAGAGAATATAAGGAATTTTGTACCTTTTAACTTTAAGTTTGCTTCCAATGTATGCAAGAGCTTGATTCTGAGTAAATATTTTCAAATTGTGACAATCCATTATGCAGGGTGCCATCTTTTTCAAGGAGTTATCGTCAGTTCCTATAAGCTGCATGATCTCTTGGTCACTGCATATACCCATAGCTTTAAAGGCTATTGCAATAGGTATGTCCTTAAAATATGAAAACAAAAAGCATTTTTATTGTTATGTTGAAAAGATCAGAACAAAATATTAATAATGTATGCCAAAATGAAATTTCAACAACTACAAGTATCTAACTTAATATAGATTTATTGATAATGGCATACATTTTGGAAGATATCTTTGCAGTTAGCCTGAGCGCCGGCTTTGACTGCTACACCGGACTTTAATAATGGCATAAATGTGACCATATTAGTTATGATTTGAAAGTCTTCATTTTTTATAAATGCTGTATCATATTTGAATGGTTTTTACATTTGAATAAACTTACATCAGATAAAGCATTGTGTCTTAATACATATTTGCTATTCTTAACAATAACATTAGTTCTAGTTTTCTTCTCATGAGTAGAACTAGTTACTTGGCATTGTATGGCTCCTTTAAATTCGTCAACTATCATCCGATTTCTCGATAACTGTTCTTGAATCAATATTACTTTCTCTTGACCTGTGATAATTTTTTAAATGGATTATTAATAAGTATTGTTTTGATTATCGAAATAAAAGAGAACTTCTGATTAACATCTAAAAAATAAGCAGAATATCATTGTGTGTTATTTGAATGGTGGTTATTTTATACATTAAACATTAAATAGACATAAATGAAATTATAAAATTTAAATGTGTTAAACACCTTAAATCTAAAAATACATAAAAAAATACCTCTAATAATGAAATAACCGCCTGGATCATGTGGACATTCATTACGTTGGGCTAGCTCAAAATCAGACTTATTGGTCAGCACACAATTGGAAGACCGTAGCATCAATGGCATCCTACAAATTTGGTCAGTATAACAACATGTACAATAAAACAACAGAATAAATGCCTTATGTATCTGATTGCAAAAAGTTATTTTTATTTTAGTTAAGTAGAGTTTAAAATGTTATATGCTTCTTTATAATTATATAACACTCATAGCAGTTCTTACCTTCCAATAAGCTGTTTATTTTTGATTACTCTTTGATTACCTCTTATATACTCTATGTCAACAGTGATAGGAGCTGAATATGTCATGTCTCTAAGCCTACACTCATGGGGTGTAGTTGGTTTAGTCACATTATAACCTTCTTCTAAATCTGGAGTCCCAACATAAGCATTTAAATATTTAATATAAAATAAAGGATCAGAATCACAGAACACTTTTTCATTGGCTTGAACAATTTTCTTAATTTCTACATTGATGAAATAGTTGAAGGAGTCAATGTGTTGTTTGACTAAACCTTTTACTTGTAAAAAGGATGGAACCAATTTCCATTTGTCCTGAAAAATTAACATATTCATAATGTTAAGTTTCATACCAATAACTTGGATGATAAAATATGATTTTATTAAAAAAAAATATCGGCTTTGGGTAGGGTACAAAATTTGAACCTTCCTCCTGAAACGCTCTATCCACTAGACCACCACAACTTTTATAAAAATTGGTTCGGTAGGTTTTCAGTTTATCATGTTCAGAATCAGACATGTAGGCAACATGGTGGAGGACTTTGTTTTATATTATGTATTTAATAATGATAAAAAACTGTTTCATGATCCATAATAACCACCATTAATTTTTATGAGTGATGGTGAGCACATATTATTATGGCCACTTATCAAAAATGTAAAAAGTTGTAAGTAAGCTATAATACAGAAGAAACGTAAGTAACTTACCTCTAGAGTTTTGATAGGATCTCGTGAACCCTTGGAAGCAGAGTCCCAATCGTTTTGTCTTTTATTGATCTCTCCCATGATCACAAAATTAAGTATTCATTTGAATTAATGATCCATAACTTATTTGTACTGAATACTACAGTAGGTACCGGTGTAAGAAGTTTAATGGTTGATTTTGGTAAGAAATAAGGACATAACCACAACGTATAACCACATTAACAATTTACCACAACAAACTTAAAAACCACCGGCAACACATGCATGTAATATTACTTTTCTCCACTGACTTAAAAATCTAATATGGAGTATGGACTTGCCATACCTTCGAAATAAACGTGCATACCTACAAAAATCGGGCAAATAAGATGGCTGCCTTTCGTAGTGTAGTAACCGCCAGTTCGTGCTCGATATCGACATTTAACTTTGGGTGTGATTCAAGCTATCACCCATTTACCCAAATTAGTCATCTGCCACCAAACAAGAGTAACAAAAAAAAACATACTAAATCACGTGAAATTATCTGAAGATAACCCACCTTGGGAACAGGGCAGGGAGATGATGATGAACCCACCTGTTATCGCAGTCACTGGATATAGGCCAACGGGCTAGTTTCTTTGTTATTCTATGTACCTACTTTTCAAACCACTTAATTTATGTAAAATAAAACAATTTATCGTGTAAAAAAGACATTTTATTTCTAAACAAAATTATCCTATTAAAAATAGTTTCCATAAGAAACTTAATCACAATATTTTTTTAGCATGGTACCGGAACCTTTTGTCTATAAAGGCTTTTATTATAGATTTTACAAGCCTGTGGTTGATGTTATGCTCCATGTTGTGCGGCAAGTATAACATTTTTTCGCTGTCATAATAGTCCGTCAGAAACATGAATATATATAATATAAATAATAATTTTCTGGTTTCTCCTGCTTAGTGAGGTGATTTCATTTAATTTTATTACGTTAAAGGCGTCTTGAAGGCCACCTCGAGTCTTCTGCAAGATCAAAGTGTTGCTGTTTTCTTCCCCAATTAGCAGTGATAAACATAAATCACATTTTATCTACCGTGACAAGTTGACAACTTCAAAGAGTGACAATTTTATGTCTAGGGTTTATATTTTCAGAACCAATAGCTTTCATCCTATTCTTCAAAATTTCGGTTACAGGAAACCTGTGGATTAAAATATATCATTTCAATGTATTTTACACACTTAAGCGATTTTATCGACACTTTTGGAATGCGAACATCGCACATCACTAACCTTACTTGACAATTATTATTGTTTGTAAACGATCCAAAAAAATGAAGAAAGAAATAAAATAATAACGATATGAGCCATATAAACATGACACAGGTTTCAATAATATTCAAAAAGATTATCTTATAACACTACATTCTACAACATTCGAATGAATTAGTGCAAATTAGTTACTTACTTGTGCAGAGTCAAGTTAGGCTGATTTTTGCTGTTTCTCGCACCACACTGTTTTATACAACACGAGAGCATGATTTTCCTATTATTGTCCAAACTCAGAACACCAAAATAACTAGTTTCAATACGTATTTCTCTTTAAATCAACAAAAATATTTTGAGCGAGCAACTGTTTGACAGCACAACTACCACAAAACAACAGAGTACTTGTGTCAAATAATATGGCGACCGGCACGCATTGACATGAAGGTGACATTCCACAAAAGTGTTGCCAAATTTGGTCACTGTCAGACATTTAGACGTCTCTCTTTACATATGCAGCTCTTCGTTAGTAAAAAAGAGACAAAACGCTTTTTGACATGTGCGCGTCGATATGATGGATATTTGTATAACTATTTTTCATGTAGTAGAATATGCTCACTCCATATGTATATATCTCTATGTTTGTACCCATAGAAAACTAGCGATAGTAGCAGTCTATAGTATATGGTAAGTCTATGGCTCATACTGAATGTGGTACTGACAGTGCCAGGGCGACATATGAGTGCTATGGAGCTATTTAGACAACAACCCAACAAACGCCAACGAATGATGTCATAGATAATTATTTTACCGTTGGCTGCAAGACCGTTGGCCACATAGAGAAAAGTAAATAAGTAGGGACTACCCTACTTATTTACTTTTCTCTGACTCTTCGGCCCGAGAGAGAACGATCAAATACATACAGTCATAGAGAAAAGTAAATAACTATACATCAGCCACTTTAAAGAAATAATGACCGTGCTTTAGGATTATGAACCTTAACTCAATGACTAACAGTTCAGTTTCCATCACATTCAAATTACTTTTAGGCCCTTTTCGGTAATATTTGTCATTCTAAAATGAACTTAAACACATGTTGTCAAAGTTGATAATTGCGTAATTAGTAATAACATTTAATTCTCTTTCCAGATTGGCTTTAGTATAGGGTACATACAGTGTCCGAAGAATTCCCAACAAAGATCGTTGGCACAAAGACTAGCACCTAATCTTATGGCACTCATATTTGTCATGGACGACGACGAAATAATCATAGAGAAAAATAATAAGTAGGGTAATAGTAATGGGGTAGATGAACAGAAAGTCAACATTTATTTAGTCCGCCATTTAGATATTCAAAATATAATAGACACGTATTTTTGTTTTAACAAATCATTAAAAAAATACGAAGATAAACCGCTTTAAAGTTCAGGAGTGGGAGCATTGTACTCGCTATATCGCTGTGTCATCATATTTTTTTGTTTACGCGACAAAACATAAAATACGTGTCTAATATTTTATTTATCATCTAAAAGATGTACATAAAAATAAAAATTATTCATCATCCCTATTATATTCAGTTTAATATAAGTTAGCCAAAACAGGAAAAAATTAAGATCCCTTATAATATTCCGTGTTGATGCATGACTTTTTATATAATGGCAACCATCTAAAATAAAACAAAAAATATCTGTATTTGACAGTGACATTGACAGGAATTGTCTTTTAGTAAGGCTCGAACTCTGTGACTTGATAAAAAAATGAAGATATGATCATCAAAATCAATTTCGAAATTCCGGCTTCGTTTACTGTGACCAACAATTTAACGACACAAAATTAGCCTTACATATTTTTTCTCAAAAGGAAATGTCTCTATACGTAATATAACACTATTCGGAAATAAACATCAAAATGGTCTACGAGTCTATACCTCGTACAGTTCGGATTCTTCTATTGGGCGAACCTGGAGTGGGTAAAACATCACTTATACTCTCCTTAGTGACTGAAGAATTCACTGAACATGTGCCGCCGAAAGCTGAGGAAATTACAATTCCTGCAGACGTTACACCGGAGCAAGTACCAACCAACATAATAGATATAAATGGTATGTATTTCTTATTAAATCATTAACTCTGGGTGAATATTAACGCGTTTTAACTTTACATAGTTTCTGAATAATTGTATTATGTTCATTTTCTATTGACAAGGTACTTATGATATATGCAGTATATGCATCCATTGTTGCTACTGCAACTTGAAGTTTAAAAGTACCTAGCACACATTAAATTAATGTTAATATTGTTGTTTTATTTATGTATTGTCAATCTAATCTCTCAAAACACAACAAATGATTACATAATCAGCTGTGTTGACATTATTTTGCAGCATAAGTACATGACAGGTGTAGCACAAATTAGATTTATAGCAACATTGTTATACATTATCAGGATAATATTTCAGCACTAAGAGTGGGTGCTGTACATTGTATAATGTATTGATGTCCAAAAAGTGCTACTTTGTAGACCAATTTTAATGTGTTTTGAATTTTATTGTGTTAGAACTTACTATTTAACTCTACAAAGAATGTTTCATGCTGTAAATATAAACATTTTAGAATTTGTATACATCATTATCATGTAATAGCATGAAAAATAAACCATAATACATTTCAGTTGCTGAACAAACAATTGAGCAAGTGGCAGAAGAAATAGAGCGGGCTCATGTAATATGCATAGTTTTTTCGGTGGATAGACAAGAAACACTGAACAAAGTAGCTTCATATTGGTTGCCATTTGTTAGAGAAAACTGCTCCGATGATTACAGAAAGCCAGTTATTCTTGTTGGCAACAAGATTGATTTAATTGACTATTCTGTAATTGATGTAAGTCTATTGTATTATATCATAGTATCAAACAAACATAATAGAATTTTTTCATAATAATCCTTTATTAAAAAAACCTATTAAACTTGTTGTTACAGAATATTTGGGATATAGCAGAGGAATATCCTGAGGTTGATAGATGTATTGAATGTTCTGCAAAATCACTCATAAATGTCTCTGAGATGTTCTACAATGCACAAAAGGCTGTCTTGCATCCCATCAATCCTATTTACAGTATTGAAGAACAAGAAGTAACTATTTACTTATGATAATCATTTTTTTTGTTATACAAGCCATTGTCTCATGTTGATTTGCCATGGCTTGGCATTCAAATTGATGAAAACACTTTTATTGTAACAATTACTATTGTTTCAGCTAACTGAAAAGTGCAAAAGAGCTTTAACAAGAATATTTAAGATCTGCGATTTAGATGGTGATGGCATTCTAGATGATTATGAAGTAACTATGTTTCAAAGGAAATGCTTTGATTCACCTTTGCAATTACAGGTATTTCTTCATTATATACTGATTTCAAGGATAATGGCAGTCAATTTAAATAACTCAGTTTTAAAGTAATAATCAAAATACTTATTAAAAAGGTAATTATGAAATTTAAAAGTGTGTCATTAACACTTACCTAATGTTTCATTTTATTTCAGGTTTTAGATGAAGTAAAATCAGTTATTGCTCAGAACATCGCTGGTGGAATAGAAAATGATTGTATAACAATAAAAGGCTTTATATTCTTACATTGCTTATTTATTCAAAGAGGTAGAAATGAAACCACATGGACAGTGCTTCGTAAGTTTGGCTATGAGGAGAGCTTGGAGTTATCTCACAGTTATTTATATGCTAAGTAAGTTATGAAATTAGTAAGATTAATATTAATTTCTCTTACATAACTCAAACACATATGATTTACTTTATAATAATTAAATGTTTTTAAGAAAGATTGCATGTAAAGAGAGTTATTAAACATTTCTATGGCCCATGAGTCATATGGCATGAGTAATATGAACTTTTCCATAGTGTAACTATTTTTCTGGTGGTTCAAAGACATAATAAAAATATTGATTTGTTTTTTTCAGTATTAAGGTACCAGTAGGCTGCACATCTGAACTATCGTACAAAGGGCAACAATTTCTAACACAATTGTTTGAGAAGTATGACAAAGACAAAGATGGCATGTTGAACCCAACTGAACTTAAAAATGTATTCTCTTGCTGTCCTAGAATACCATGGCATAATTTGCGATATACCGTTCCCACAAATGATAAGGTAGAAATAATATCTCTATATTTACTCATTATTTGATGCTATTTTAATATATAATATAATATTAATAAATATTTTCAATATCGCACATAATATAATTAGACTGAACAATACTGAACATATAAATAATATAAAAAAAAATGGCATGCTAATAAATTTATGATATTTATTTCATGTACTAACAATCAGCAAGCTAAGCAAAATGCCTCTTAAATAATTTGTTTTCTTGTCATTACAGGGTTATTTAACTTTACAAGGATGGATGTGTCGCTGGACTCTAATGACATTACTGGATTTACAGAGTACTAGTGCCTACCTTGCTTATTTAGGCTTTAATTTCCTAGAAAATGAAACTCAGAAAACTGCCATTCATAGTAAGTTTTTAACAAAAACTTCTTGTTAAAACCAAAAAATACTTAACTCCTGATGATATTACATTTCACAATTATTTAAAATATACCTTGATCTCACGCCAATATTTTTTTTATGTTTTAGCGTATTTCCGTTCTTTTAAATTGCACTGGCTTTTTTTTTCAGTAACTCGGGAAAAAAAAGTTGATATTGCCAAAAAACAATCCAGTCGTAATGTATACCAATGTCATGTTATCGGTCCACGGTCCTGCGGAAAAACATCTATATGTAGAAGCTTTCTTGGCATTGCACATAAGGTTAGTCTTAAATTCATCTTTCCATCTTCTCTGATGCCTTTCAATGCGTAAATACATTGACTAAGACTTTCAAGTCCCTTGCATCAGTAAAACTACTGTTCCAATACCACCCCTTAAAAATATGAAGTTGCAGCTGATATTACTGGTTCTGTTATAATGGTTGTTTACTTGTCCCTTTTCAGAAAATAAAGCCGCACGCCAATGAACGAGGTGACAGCAATTTATCCGAGAATTGTTGTATAAATACTGTGTTGGTATATGGTCAAGAAAAGTACTTAGTATTAAAAGAGATACCAATAACTCGTGTCTCTGATCCACTTCAGCCCCATGAAGTAAATTGTGATGTTGCTTGTCTTGTATACGATGTTGCTGCCAGTCGGTCATTTGAATATATCGCCAGGATATATATTGTTAGTATGCATTTAACTTCCAGGTGCCTAGTGTGTCATCTATAGCTAATTAAAAGTTAATTATGTGTGATTTTAAATGTACTTTTGACTTTTTTGCAGAAATATTTCGCAGAAAGTCATATTCCCGTGTTAATAGTTGGAACTAAGGGTGATGCAATGATTGCGAGACAAGAGTACATTTTGCAACCAGACGTGTTCTGCAATAAATACCAACTGCTACCTCCTCAGTTGTTCAACATCAGAGAAAATAAACACGATGTGTTTGTCAAACTTGCTACCATGGCTGCATTTCCGTAAGTAAACATTTGTTGCTAGTGCTCTAAAATTACAATCCTCATTTTTTCATAATTTAAATACTTAATATATAAAGATTCATATTAAAAGTACTTATTCACTGGAGTTCATTGACTGTTACGCCTAAATTCGCGTGGTCGTCTTCAATTGTGATAAAAATTTGAGAATTGCTTGATATTCCTTACTGTTATTTTAATTGTCTTTGTCAGTCAATTTCAAGCTGCTTGGATTTTATTCAGCAAGCACAGGTTAGTCAAAATCAATTTTAACTAATATAATTTCGAGGAAACAGGCATGTGTGTTAAAGGAGTTTTTTGGTTTTCAGACATTTGAAGCACTTTGCGAGCTTGGCCGGGGACAATACGTCGTGGTGGAAAGCAGGAATTGGAGTCGCGGCCTGCACTGTCGTTGGTCTCGTCCTTATTAAGATGTTTAGCTTTCAGAAACGTTAGTGAAATACTACTGCAGCTACTTTTTATTTATTGTACATAAATAATGATATGTATTAAAATAGTATTGAATTACCTGAAAAATTTATTTAAACTTAGACCAAAGAAAATCCTTGAATACGAATACGTATATTTTGTTTTCAGTTGTAAATAAAACATTTAATTGCAGAAAAAGCTTTCATTGAATCTACTTTATTCATAGATTAGGATGCTGTCCAATACATCAAAAAGACCGTTACCTAGGTATCTATCAATCAAAAATGGATTTATATTCATAAAACTGACTTTGTTATGAAATTTAAACCTGACCCAATAAAGTAGTTGGAGCCTCTTAATTTTACGATCGTTTTAATAGATATTCTGCAACTAATGACAGCCTCATTACAATGTGTAAAAAAAAGTATCGGGAATATGTCAATAAAAAGACCCGCGTAAAAGAGGTCGTTTTATTTTTTTTACTGCATGTTGGTAGCACTGTACTGATTTATTAGCGCGCAAAGTTTGAGCGGGATCTGTCATTTTTAACCGACTTCAAAAAAAAAGGAGGTTCTCAGTTTGACCTGTATGTATGTATGTTTGTCCGCGATTATCTCGCGTTTGGCTGAACCGATTTTGATGCGGTTTTCAGAAAATAATTTGTTAGTTCAAGGAGAAGGTTTTAGTATGTATTATTCCTTTTTACTATATTAAAAAAGTTTTTTTTTTTATTTGTTTTAAACTAGGTACTCTTTTTGTTGGTCATAGTTTTGAGTTCTCGGCGATTTTTACAATGGAAAATATTGTTGAACAAAGAGTGTGCCTTAAATTTTGTGTTTCGAATGATATTTCATGTGGTGAATCACTAAAAATGTTGCGAAATACCTACGGCGAATCGTGTATATCGAAAACAAGGGCTTATGAATGGTATAAGGCTTTTAAAGAAGGCCGAGAAGTAGTAGTAGACTTGCCTCGTTCTGGTAGACCTTCAACCGCTACGACCAAAGAAAACATCGACAGAATCAAGAAGCTAGTGCTCGAAAATCGACGTATGAGTCTGAGAGAGTTGGCTAGTGAGATGAACATATCTTTTAAGTCCGTCCACAACATTCTCATTGACATTTTAGGCATGAAACGCGTCGCCGCTCGACTAGTTCCAAAAGAGCTCAATTTTGTTCAAAAAGCGCAGCGAAAGCATGTCGCTGAAGACATGGTTTCCCGAGCTTCTACGGATCCGACCTTTATGAAACGTATAATAACTGGCGACGAGACATGGGTTTATGAGTACGACATGCAAACAAGCCAACAGTCTTCAGAATGGCGTCTCGAAAACGAGCCGAAACCCAAAAAACCAACTATGACCAACGACGACTATGCTCCGTTACTTTACACCAATTTTGCCAATTTAAATTGTACGTGGAAAAGCTATGTGTAGAGCAGTGTTGTTATGGATATCCATATCCGTAACCGAAACTATCGGATATCCGAAATAAAAAAATATCCGTAACCGTAACCGAATCCGAAATAAAAGTTTCGGATAGATTCGGATAGGGCGGAGTCTAAATAAATACTAAACTCGTACGAATTAACTGTGCACTCCGCTGGAATGCGACACCTCTCCCGCTACCTAATGACGTCACAGCGCGAGGTGCACACTTGCACAGCTATTCGTACTTACAGTTCCTTAAAAAATTAATATCCGTAACCGAAACTATCGGATAATCCGAAATAATTTAATATCCATAACCGTAACCGAAACCGATATTATATTTTATCAATATCCATATCCGTATCCGGATCCGAAATTATATATCCATAACATCCCTGGTTCTGACCGTGCATCAGCGTGTAGGTAAAATAAAAAAATCTTATCCCTTCTTTTACTTGATTTGCACCCATCTACAGCACATAAGGCACCAGACGGCATCGTAGGTACGCGTACGAACAAATGGAACTATTAAAATTAACAACGTGCGTGCGCTTCGCTTGCGAAAAACTCACTGAATTTGGTCCGCAAACGGCCCGAGACCGCTCGGCCGAGCGGTAGGTAATTATAGCGCGCAAGTACATGGAGTGACGGAGGCCTGACTTTGCGCGCTAAAAGGCGCTAAATCAGTACAGTGCTACCAACATGCAGTGAAAAAATTAGAACGACCTCTTTTACGCGGGTCTTTTTATTGACATATTCCCGATACTTTTTACACAGAGTAGGTAGTACTTGCAGAATTGAGCGGTAATTAACTACACAAACATACGTAATTCCATTTTCTTTGTGAGTGGTGCTAAAATAGCGCCTCTGGTGGTTGCTATTATTAACTTTCGTACAGGTTTTCACACACATACGTAACTTGATATTCTTTTTATGAAAGTATTAAATAAAACCCAATAATCCTACTAATATTATAAATGTGAAAGTTTGTGAGAATGGATGTGTGGATGTTTGTTACTCTTTCACGCAAAAACGGCTGGACCAATTTGGTTGAAATTTGGTATGTAGATAGGTTATACCCTGGATTAACATATAGGTTACTTTTTATCCCGGTCAACAGGGGTGAAAGCGTAACATCTATACATATAATAAAACAGTAAATTACAACTCTCTTTTGCCGGGGGTCAGATTTCATGTTACAGTATCAAACATAAACTACTTAATCAAATGGTGTAAAAAATTGAGAGAATGTTTTCAAGAAATCGTAGATGGTTGTTAGCTATGTTGAAACATGCTATTGAATCTAGCTGATAAGTGGTGAAGCTTCAAATTTCCAAAATCATTTTCTCAACTGCACACATAAATTGGCATTATTGACAGATAAACAAGAGGGTAACCATGACAGACTGAGGTAGATATAGCAATCAAATAAGTTCAATTTGATTAGTACTGTAGTGACCATGTAGTGACACAGTACCTGTCACACAATCACCACGAAGTCAGTTACCTTATACCACCTTTACCACATAACCAGTTACCTTATACCGTACCATATACCATTACCACCAAAACCAGTACCTTACGTTATTGACGTCGCGTCCCAAGAAACAAGGAAGCAACCGTCTTGAAAAAGACGAGTTTATGTCTCATAGAAACACACAGCGCGCCGCACACGCTAGCCCGTTCGCTTCGAAAGAAGCGGTTATTTGTGGCGCAAGCAAAGCAATCAAGCAAGCAAGCGACCGCATCTTCATTCCATGCTTCGGGACCACGTGGACACAACACGACGACACACATTCCGCGGAGCAGCAGGCAGTCTTCGGGTTCAGCAGTCTTCACTCGACGGCGGCGCGCGGCGAAAAGGATCGCGCGTGGGGCGTGACTCATATTTATACCTTCGCGGCGGATAGTACCGGTGCACAGCAGCGCCCCGCGCCCCGCGCGCGGGTCGCGCTAGTGCGCCTCGCTATTGGTTGATTTGTTTTGTGTTATTGTTTCCAAATTGTATATAAGTAGGGTTTTTTGTAAATATATTATTAGAGAGTTGAAATCGCGACCTTCGTCCGCGACCATCAACTCGATGTCTTCCTTGTCCAGGAGTCTCTCCTCAAACCCTCCGATAGGAACCCAAACATTGCGAACTACGCCCTAGTTCGCAATGATCGCACCCGAGCTGTCGGCGGCGGCACGCTCATTTACTACAAGAGGTCCCTTGTTACTTTCATCTACCTCAGTTTTTCTATCTTTCCTGTCCATCCAAAGGTTGTCTGGAAGATATCGCTATAAGCGATAAGACCGCCATTGTATGCTTTACTGTACTTTAAATTCAAATATGTATGTAACTTTAATGGTGTACAATAAAGAATATTCTATTCTATTCTATTCCCTGTATTGCACTCCTACGGATCCTCCCCCCCTATCGCACATAGAGGTCTCTGTCTGTCGGCTGGCCATGACCGGCCATAGGCCCCTGTACATAGTCTCCACGTACATCCCTCCCTCTGACCAGCGGGCTAATTTACAGCCCGATCTGGAAGCCCTCTTCTCCCTAGGTGACTCCGTCCTTCTGGCGGGTGACTTTAACGCCAAACACGAGTCGTGGAACTGTCGTGTGCGTAACCCGCGCGGCAGGCAACTCGAACTCCTCTCCTCCCGTTTGAACTTCGACGTCATCGCTCCGATGACTCCGACTCACTACCCCGACTGTGTCTCTTATAGACCCGACATCCTCGACTTGACCCTCTTGAAGGGCGTTAGCCTCGCGCTTCGCTCGATAGAGGTGTTACAAGAGTTAGATTCTGACCACCGACCAGTGATCATTTCCCTCGGCGCACGAGTAGGCCCCCCAGACGCTGGTCAGCCCACTCCCACAAAGGTGATAACGGATTGGTCCAAGCTTGGGGCTCGCCTCAAGTCGGCCAAGTCGCCTCACCTCGACGCCATCCCAGATAACTTCACGTCTTCCACTGACGCTCTTAGTGCGATCGACTCCCTCACTGAGCACGTGCAGTCTACGGTGAACGAGTGTTCGCGGTCGGTACCTATGACCGCGGACACTCGCTGGATCCTTCCGGACGACGCTCGTGACCTGTTGAGGGAGAAGAACGCCTCCATCCGCGCCTATGACTCCTTCCCCTGCGAAGCTAACCGCGCCCGAATGCGTTCTCTGCAGCGTGCTGTAAAGAAGCGCATGAGGGAGTTGCGGGACGCTCAATGGGATAAGCTCCTCGGTCAACTCGAACCGAACCACCAAGCCTTCTGGCAACTCCAACGCAAGCTAAGATGCTGCGAGGATGCCTCGACCCCCCCGCTGAACCGTCCTAATCAGAGCCTCGCCTTTGACGACGACGAGAAAGCGGAATGTCTCGCCGACAGTCTGGAGGCACAGTGCACTCCCAGCGCCCTACCGGTCGACCAGGCCCACCTCGAAAGAGTCCAAGCCGAAGTCGAACGCCGGGCTGCCCTCCCTCCAGTCGAGGATCCTGAGTATCCTCTCCCTCCCGTCACAGTTGACGAAGTCCGTTCGCTGATCAAGGATTTGAACCCCAGAAAAGCCCCCGGCTCAGACGGTGTCTCTTCCAGAGTGATCAAACTCTTCCCCCCGCCCCTAGTTATCTTAGTGACTTGCATCTTCAATGCGGCTCTAAGCAACAACCTCTTTCCGCAAAAGTGGAAAGAGGCGATAGTCATCGGCATTCCCAAACCGGGTAAACCCAAGTCTGAGCCGTCCAGTTACCGCCCTATCAGCCTACTCAAGGTTCTTGGTAAGCTATACGAGCGCGTCATCTACTCTCGATTAATGGACTTTGCCGAGTCCAGGAGTCTCATTCCTGACGAGCAGTTCGGTTTTCGAACCGAACACTCGGGCGTGCAACAAGTCCACCGCATCGTCGAGTGTGTCAGTGCTGGCTTTCAGCACGGATACCTCACAGGCATGCTTCTGTTCGATGTTGCGAAAGCCTTCGACAAAGTCTGGCACGACGGCTTGATCTTCAAGCTGTACTCTCTCGAAGTGCCAGAACGTCTCGTGCACATCATACGAGACTTCCTGTCTGACCGATCCTTCAGGTATCGCGTCGAGGGGACGCTCTCGTCACCTCACGCGATCCGCGCCGGCGTGCCGCAAGGCTCGGTGCTGTCTCCCCTACTCTTCTCGCTTTACTCTAGCGATGTTCCCAAAGGTGGCAAGACCCAGTTAGCTTTATACGCCGACGACACGGCTATTCTGTATACGGGTCGGAAACCCGAAGCCATAGGACGAGTCCTCCAGACCGCGGTCGACGCCCTCGGGCAGTGGTTCGCGAAGTGGAGGATAGAAGTCAACCCCTCGAAGAGCGCAGCCATACTGTTTTGCAAAAGACGTACGGCGCCCGCGCCTCCTCCCCCTATCACCCTTTTCGGCGAGCCTATCCCTTGGGAGCAGGAAGCCAAATACCTGGGCATAATCCTTGATCGAAAGCTCTCTTTCCGTCAGCACATCCAAAAGGCCCGCAACCGCGCCGCCTTCGCCCTCTTTCGTCTTCATGGTATGTTGAACAAGCATAGTAAACTATCACTTACTTGTAAGCTGAGAATTTACACAATGTGCGTGAGACCTATCATGACATATGGTAGCGCTGTGTTCGCACACGTACCCGACTCCAGACTCCGTAGGATGCAATCTCTCCAGAATCGTTTCCTACGCAAGGCCACGGATTCCCCGTGGTTCATGCGTAACTCGCAGCTTCACTGCGACCTCAAACTGCCTACCATCAAGCAGTTTATGAAACGGATTTCAATCCGATTCTTCGATCGAGCCGAAACTCATCGAAACCCCCTTATCGTGGCGGCCGCACGATATCGTCCCTCTTGTATCTCGCGCACCAAGCGCCCCAGACATGCTCTCGCGTATCCTAATGATAGTATTACGCTCTTGCAAGAAGCGTTAGCTCCCAAACAGACTGTCAACACTCCACACAAACGGTCCCGACACTATCGTGTCCGTCCTCGCCGGCGAGGCCCGTCGCGTGTTGTTGTAAATAGTAACGTTAACGTTGCCCCCCCGTCCCTAGATAATACTGGCCCGAGCCGGTCAAACTAGAATCAAAACAGTCCCCAAATAATCAATCATTGATCCAGCCCTCTCTTGCTGTTTTATTTGTTATGATCGTGAGCAACGAACTAAGTCGAGGTTCGAACCCCGCAGGGGGTGCCCTTAGCTTTCGTTGCCACAACCCTCTTTTAATTTGTAGCTTCTGGCTGGAGGCGTATTAGTATTGTCTCGCCAACTTAGTCCGGTAAAGCAGTAAAAGCCTCCATGAGGCTAACTGCGGCAGTTCTCCACAAAAAAAAAAAAAAAATATTATTATTATTGATCAGACAGTCTTAGCGTTTCATATAAGAACCCCTGCATCGTTGAAACCTCTAAAGTACCTATATTTTAGTGAACTACCTATCGAAGTAAACAGCTTGGCGGTTGAACGATTGGAAATGAGTGATCTTGCTGCAAGTTCAAATCCGGTTGCTAATGTTTATATTTTTTTTCATGCGCCATTTTCTTATATAAGTTTGAATTTTTTGATACTTATGTTCAAATCTCAGTAGAGCTAACTCTTTTTGTGTTTTACTAACGTATCTTTTTAAGTAAAAAAATATTTGTAACATTTTGTTGTATTTTTAGTCGCAATAAACGACATCTTTTGGTATTTTGTATGATTTTTTAACATTTCACCCCTACTTTTCTCTATGATTTCACCCCCCTCTGGCCCAAGGTTATGACGTGGCAAGACAAGGAAATAAAATATACTTCGAAGAGAAAGTAAACAAATGTTTAACTATTATAACTTATTTAATGAATGAATGCTATGTTATATTACATAATACTATCTTTACATATTCTGTAATCAGTATAACTGTCATAATATTCACGACTTACATTTACTTGTCAAAACGATCCAGTTACAAATATGTAATATAATGGACTGATCCAAAAACACAATTATGTGTAATTAACGAGATTTATTGAACATCTCGTAGGATTGATTTATGATTATAACAAATAATGTTTCTCTATTGTTGTTTAATTACGTAGACTTGTGTTTAGAAGTAAGACATTTCAGACACAAATTTTACACGAAATGATAAAATATTGTGTTTTGAAAAATTTATATTTACTTTTTATTTAATGTATGGTATCGTTGTAACATTATATTAAAGACGAAAGCGGAATAATTGTAGTTCTGTAATTTTTTTGTCAAAATAAAACCTTTCATTACACAACCAACATAATATTAAAAAATAATATAGGGGTTACTTCTTAGTATGGTCGCTGGCGATCTCTGCTGCTGAAAGAAAAAAAACATCTTATTAGTAACAAGATATTTGTATCGTCATGGCGCATCATCTTTACCATAGACCATTTTTATACAAAAAATAGACTTTTCAGTGCTATTTCTTTGTTCCATTTATATAGATTTCGATTTACAAATAGTATTTTCAAAAATTATGCTCATTTTTAAGGCTTGGTATGTAAAATTTCTATAATTACCCGCCATCCCCTCTCATGGCACCGCCACCGCTGCGGTCTCCGCTGCTGCTACCGCCGCTTCCGTAGCTGCGGCGATCACCGCCTCGGTCTCCACCGCGGTCGCCACCGCGGCCGCCGCCTCCCCAGCCGCCGCCGCCTCTACCACCACCGCCGCGTCCACCACGGCCGGGCGGGCCGCCGCCGCCACGCCCGTTACCACCGGAGGGCGGTCCACCGCCTCCTTCAGCCCCTTCTGGTTTCTCTTCATTGCATCTGTTGCATGCTTTTCTCCACGAAAAGTTTGTATTTCCACAACTTGGATTAGGGCATCTCCAGTCACCGGCTCTATTTCCTGAAGGCGGACCACCACCGCCTCCACTGCTAGCGCCACCGCCGCCACCGCCACGAGGACCGCCGCCGCCGCCGCCGCCACCACGTGGACCGCCGCCACCTCCTCCCCGACCGCCACGGAAACCACCACCTCCCCCTCCTCCTTTGTTACCAGCCCAGGTATTTTGACGTTGGGCTAGAGATACTTTGATAGTAGCTCCATTGAAATCTTTTCCGTCAAACCATTGAATAGCCGAGGATGCAGCATTAGAATCTTCATAAGTGACCGTAGCTTCTCCTTTTGGTTGCCCAGATACTTTATCTTTGTACATCCACACCTTTGGTCTTTGCGTTTTCTTGTCCGTCTATAATTAATGGATTTATATAAATAAGCATAAAAATAATACATAATTACTAATGTAAGAAAATAACAACTGATTGTAAGTACCTTTATGATACCAATAGATCCAAAATGTTGACATAACTCATCTTCAGTTGTCGATGGGTTCATGCCTTGGATAAATATGGTGTCTTCCTGGGTTACCATATCACCACCACCCCGATCGCCACCAAATCCACTACCGCCGCCACCTGTAGGTAAAAGTTAAGTTAGTGTCTGACATAACAAAACTAACTTCTTGCAGCCTAATTCATGGTTACCTAACACCAACCAATTAATTTACCTTCAAACTACCGCGCTTGTATGGTTGTTTAATCCAAAAACTATGACATAATACGCCGACGTGATTTCGTTGAGAGGGAATTGAACGATAAGCTAAGCAGTTCGTTGTCACCCAATCCCTTTAAACCATTTATATGACTAATGTCACAACCTGTAGTATTCACACATCGTAAATTGGATATTTTTTCTGTCGACCACACTATTTCGTGTTGAAGTTTATGTGTTTATGTGAGATTATCATGTCACAATAACACACAACAGCTACTAACGCATCGCAAAAGTAAACCACTATGTGAAGAAACCATTTGAAATAACACATTGACTCAAATTTCAGTTAGGGCTGCCAAAACGATAAACATGTTTCTGGTATTATATGATAAACATTTAACTTATACTAACAATACGCAGATCTTAAATAATTATACCAGTTGTGATAATGTTACACAACACGTGACGTCAATCCTGGTAGTAACCAAAACCCTAATTTCGAATAACATCATTTTACCCTGAATGCATGTAATAATATGAATACCTCGAAAATATACGCGAAAACACATTAAGTTCATTAAATCACATACATTTAACAACCTTACTTAATGTTCGACACCATTTGACCACTCAAACAACCGTTATGTTGCATTACTTATTTTTATGTCGTTGCAACAGCAGCTAAAACTTGAAGCACTCTTAAGAGCTAAATAAACCAATAAGTGGAATTATTAAATCCTTTCAGACACTTGTAGTTTTTACCACAGAATAATGTGACCTTATGATGTTGATGAGATAATTACAAATCAACAAAGAAAGTGATTTGTAAGTTTTCGGGACCCCATAATATTAGTATTACTGCTGAAATGTAAAACGCTGAAGATGTAGTTTTAAGTTTAACGCACGCAACCACAGGTTTTCTTTACCAGTGAACCAATAGAATACCAGGTTTGGCAGCCCTTAGATAATTACAAATTAATAAAATGTTAACAGCACCGCTCGCTCATCGCGAGGAGCTTTACCTTTATTATAACCACCCCCCCTGCCGCCGCCACTAAAACAATAGAATCAGCGTTTAGTACACAGGGCAGGCTGGGGACACACTGAACGGCCGCGTAGATTGATTGACACCTAGGTACACTTTAAAAGTGTCCACTGTTAGTCCATGTGTTGCATCCTTTTCTTTACCACAATGTTTAATACCTTAAAAATCTTAGAACATTGTTGATGATGTTATTATACAAGAATTCTTGACACATGCATGCTAGCACTTACAATAAAAATCATTAGAAGATAGCTTAAATATGTAAACCAATTATGAAATAAATAGTGTTCATTAAGATCAAGTAGGAACATATTTCACTTTCAAAATTGTTTTATCTACTACATCATAAAGGCTAATAATTAATAAATACATTTTTATTTCGAATCCAGGTGGCGCTTCTAATAACCTATCCATATTTTGTTTTAATGGTGAAAGTGTGGAAATCGGCAATAAACGTGGTGGCTAGAAGCGACACCTGAGAAACATGAACTGAGGCATGTTACATAACTATGTACACTAATTACTTTTAAATTCTTTGTTGACTTTAAACTTAATATACATATTACTATAGAAGCATATCCAGGGCAGTTAGCTAAATTGATCTAAATTATGTAGCTGGCTACCCAGAATATATTATTACATTTTCATTGCTATAGGATAACTACAATGTGTAAAACCAGGTTTCTGTGGTTGAGAAATGTAAGTGCCCAAATTTTCATTTCAAAAAATTCATAATACTATAGTTTGAGTCTACCAAGTATTATGAAAATGTGTACATAATTATTTAACCAAACATTTATTTACTACAACTTCAATTTCGATTTACGTACACCATTGTGACTTCCAGGTGAATTTTCACAACAATAAACACACTATGTAAAAACCCCAAAATCCACGTATTTTTTTTAATATTGAAACTTGATAATATCAAAGTATATTATACTTTCATGATCCATATATGTTTCAACTAAACATTGTTCTTGATTTACAACTTCAACATTTAAGGTAGGTCTAATTAATAAAATGGTTGATATGAAAATTACTAATATCCTCAATCATATAATTGATAAAAAGAAAGTGATAGGAGGAAAAAGGAGATAAAAAAACTTGATAGATCACCAATAAACAGTATATTCTTTCTTTAACACAAATTATTTTACCTAGAAAGGTACAATCAATTTTTTAGATGCAAACCTGGGGCCCGAGTCTGCTATTTACACTCCGTGTTACTATGATCATAGTGGGATGATAGTGTCAACCCAATATGTGCCTAATTTTCGTATTCAGTTAAGCCAACAACAATCAGTGGCATACTGGCATGAGTGGGATGCGGTGTTGTCAATTTAAATTAAAAATAAAAGTATCAAACATTTTGTAATTATTAATAGGCAACACCGATTGGCACTAATTATTAATAATCGTTTCTTATGTTGCAAAAAATTGTATTAATTGTTTTTTGAATACTAATTAATTGTAAAAGCCCATACAATATGTAATTTCTATTAAAAACTTGTAAATAAGGATAATTATGTTTTAAAAAAGGAAAGTTTTCGTTGAAATTGACACATTGTCTATGAAAAATAAAAAATGTTTAGCCATAGATATGATGCAACTGCTGTCAAAAAATAGCGGAATACGAAATTGTACCGGCCATCGGTCATATTCACTCAACTCGCGGCTCAATCGTTCCAATGGCCAATTGTGACGTTTTGACAGTTAGTAGAATGCCAATTATCGTAAAATGGTCCCACTAACCCCACCCACTCAGACGATTCAAGCAAATGTAAATAGCAGACTCGGGCCCCTGTTAACCAGTTCTCTTTTTCATAGATTTAAGTTATCTAACTTGCAACTTGATGACAATGAAATTTTAAGCCTTTTATATATAAATTGCGGTAATGTGTAGTGAGGTAACAAACATAGCTACATACTCTCACAATAATATTGAACTCCTTTTTTATTGCTTCCTCTTCCTTACATTTTTTCAAGGCTCTTATTAGTAGGAACCTTATTTTTATTCACCATACCCTATTTGTAGTTTTGGGTCAATTTTTTGTTGACCTTTTTAACTGTCCTAGTATAATTTAAGATCTAGGTATGATTAGACTTTCCGTGACAAGCTAACTTACCTACATAATAATATTCAACCAAAAGTCAATTTGAAATACCTTTTTTACCATATTTATATACTTGTACAGAATATAACTTCGTTTTTAGCTTAAAGAAAACTGAACACTTTACCCGACTGCGCCATAAGGAGGGATGAATATTTATGAAATGGAAAATGTAATATTTATCATGACAAAGTATATATTTAAAGAGGAGTGCCGTGAAATACGTCTTAATTGTGAATGACACAGGTTATGTCAAAATTATACAAAATAAACATGGCCAATGTTTGGTGAAAATAGCAAAAACTGTTTTAAGGGCATTATAAAATAAAAGAGTTTTATAGATGAATAACAATAATATACACAACTATTTAAAAGTAATTTAGTATAAGAAATCCTATAAAATGTTGTTTGCTTAACAGTCGGGTTTATTAATTATATATAAGTTCAGCTTGTTTGTAGAATATAATATTGCTCACCATTCAAATGGACCAAGTGCAGTGCAACTTCAAGTAGACTTACATCCAGATACAAGAAGACTCAGGCTGATGATGATAACAATGTTGAAAAATAAAAACTTGAAGCAGTAGAATGAAACTTATAGGCAACAGTAACTATGAAGTATACTAGTTTGGATACCAAGGAAGCTGGTATAGGCTTTTTCTTGATCATATGGAATCACTTTTTTGGTATCTAAAGTTAATTTGTATCCATACAAGTTAAGTAAATGAGTCAGGGTAATTTATTGTTCTCGAATAAATAAGTAAATTACATTGAAATAATAAGTAAAATAGCTTTTATATTTAAATATATCCACACAGCTATTGTCATAATTTCATTGTATTACTATAACCAAATAGTTGTGGATTAACAATAACCAGATTTAGACATCTCTAGTGGAACATTATTTTTACCAATACCACTAGGACTTGTGAATCTCTAACTGTTATTTATGTAGTTAAAATGGACAACAGAACTTAGAAATAATAATTATGTGTAAAATATCAGAACTCGACTTGCAAGGATTCAAACTTACTTTTGAATTTAAATTCATTGCATCCACCAATGGCTCTAAATGTAAGGCTCATGTTGTGTGGATTCAACAATATACAATCTGAAATAACAATTGAAAGTGTTGACACTCACCCATATCCTCCATCTCTATTCCCCCCTTCTCTATTGTAGCTTCTATCACCTCCTCCATACCCTCCTCTGTCACCATTGCCTCCTCCGCCAGAATAGCCTTGTCTGTCACGGTCTCTGTCTCCACCATAGTTGGAACTGCTACGATCACCGCCTCCATAGTAACTGCTCCCACGATCGCCGCCGCTCACATTGTAGCTGCTGCTGTTGTTACGATCATAACCACTACCGCCATAATTGGAATCGTAGCTCTGCCCATAATTGCTTCCTTGCTGGCTACCCCCATATGAATTACCACCGCCTGACAGAAAATCAATTAATAAATAACATGAGAAACACTCGGAATTATAGGTTATAGATAAACAAAGAGTCCAAAACTATCGTTTATATTTACAAATTAAGTCGCAAACACGTAAGAGATGCGTTAAAAAAGCGGTATCAAAAGATATAACCTCACCGGAGCTTTGTTGATTCCAATCTTGATTTTGGCCAGCAGAATAACTGCTCTGGTATCCTTGTCCGGAACCAGAGTAACTATTGTCTCCAGAAGCCATGGCAGGAGGTGGCACAGAATATTGTGCAGAGTAACCACTGCCGTAATCACCCGCTGATAAAAAATAAGTGTTGTATTTCTTTGACATACGGCTGCGATTTATTTATGGCTTGAAACGCCTCATAGATACTACTTACGGTCACCCATCTTATCCACAAATGCTTTTAATACACTTTCCACAATTCAGATCAAATACAAAGTAAAAGAACTGCAGAACATCAACCGAAGCCACGCTACAGCATCAAATATCCAAAGCAATGGCCGACGCAGCCCGCCGAATCGCGTATTTCGCGTAGCGGTTGTTTAGTGTTGCCCTAGTGTACAGTATCCTACATATTTGATATATTACTTTGCTCAGTTTGCTCTGTGGTGCACAGTGTTGCCCTCATTGGAGTCAAAGTCTTAGAGAAATTAAAGTGCTCTGTGGTGTTGCCTGCGACAAACTTATGACCGTCGAGATTACAAGGCACTAAAACAAAAAATAATCGTCGACCAAGTTAAACTTACGCCGCCGCGCCGGAGATGTTCCGTACGTTCGAAAACTTTCCTGTTAGTATACCACCGACCTATTACAGGTTTTCCTATAACCTATTAATCCAACAATCAACAACTCAATGGGTCCGGTATAATTTATTGACTAACTTCTTCTTTTTTTGTTATTAATCATGAAAGACATAATCACTTAAAAAGTAAACCGACTGTACTCACATGAAGATATCGAAAAAGCCCAACTATTATATGATCAAATGGATCGCGTAATTTTAGAATAAATCTTCGCCCCGATCGTCTTTCATTACGCTTTGGTGCAGTCCGGCCCTAATAGGTAGCTCCTTCACACGTTACAAAAAATCTTTACGATTGGTGTGAATGTTAAATGTTTTTGTTTTGTGTCTGTCTGTGGTAGCCATGTGGTAGCTGTGGTATTTGCTGTCAATTTGATTGAACTATATGTATATGTACCTATCTTGTACCTATTCTTTTCTTACCATACCAATTCTTACGCTAATCCTAGTTGCTGTAATATTATTTTGTCACCGGAAAAATATCAATATGAAATTGATATTTTAAGATTACTTACTTCAGCTATTAAAGATATATAAAATTCAATACTTATATAAAAAATTTAAACGGTGAAACTTGATTTGAAAGCGTTAAACCGTTTAAGCTGATAAATTTGTTAAATATTGTTGCTGCAGCTATTGTTCGTGCTTTCATTTAAAGATGACTTCTTATGTTGATATGAGTTTGGAAGATATTATTAAAAAGAAAAGAGAAAATTCAAGGTAAAGAATAACTTTACGACAGTCTCATTTTATTCCATACAATTAATTACACAATACATTATTCACGTTTCTTCAACATTATCTTAATCATTGAATATTTCAGAGTTAAGAGAAGTAAAGCAAAAGCTCAGCCACCCCCACAGAAAGCCCCAATAGCTGATGCCAGAAATAAAATAATATCAAAGAAAAGAACCCAAATAACTGATGCCAGAGAGAAACTTGCTCAACTTGCTAAACAAAAGGATGCACGTTTTAAATTGGAGAAGTTACGGCTAGACCGAGTGAGTACTTGACAATATTTTGATGTCCAGTGTTAAAAAAAGAATTGCAGGTTATAAAAAGAAAGCATTATCGACTCTCAACTAGTCTTTAAGTATGTTTATTGTAGTGTTATTGATGTATAAATTACAAACAAATGAATGAAGTTCTACTATTTTAATATAAGTCTATTTAGGAAAGTTCGTAAGTACTTGAACAGAAGTAAGATTAGGTTAGTAAAATTAACAACTGTATGAAAACATCAGTATACATCAGTCAGTGCTGTCTTTTGAATGAGGTTTAGTTTATCCTGAGTGTGAATAGCAACATTCAGAAATATATCTATACTAATATTATAAAGCTGAAAAGTTTGTTTGTTTGTTTGGTTGAACGTGCTAATCTCAGGAACTACTGGTTAAAATTGAAAAAATCTTTTTGTGTTAGATAGTCCATTTATCGAGGAAGGCTTTAGGATATATAACATTACGCTGCGACCAATAGGAGCGAAGCAGCAGTGAAAAATGTCACAAAAACGGGGAAAAATATTCATACTTGAAAGCTTCCGTTGCGTGCGCTGCGTAAACGGTTCGAGTTACCCAAAATATATGTATGAAAGAATTGTTCCTCTTTAAATGATCTAAAAAAATGTCTCCGACAGTATATGTCTATCTTTTAAGATTGACTCACTATAACCTTTTTTAAGGTAATCATTTGGTCGAAATTAATGCATTATTGCCAATTATTTGCTACATCGTTTTATCAACATAATATTAACTAAAATTATCATTTACGCAGAAATACTTTTTTTTTAATTCTTAATCGCGGTCATAATAACAGAAATTTACGCGGACGAAGTCGCGGGGATCAGCTAGTATTAAATATTTGTTTTTGGATCTTTAATGTTGATTACCTTCTATATCCATAAATTGGTTTCTTTCTAAATATAGTTAAGATTTTGAACCAACCTGAAATGTTAAAATGTTTTATTATTAAAACTGCTATACATAATACTTATGTTATGATTATAAATAAATAAAAATATTAGTGCACAAGATTGCATATGCAATTCGTTATGATATTGGTTTGCCTGAAATGTAAAAATTACAAGCCATTTCACTTAAAGAATTAAGACGTAGATTTGTATCATATCTCAAATAATTTTATTGCAATATTACTCAACTATTATTCTTATTCCATTGACTAGGACTTCAAATTTTTAGAAATCTTTTTTAAAGTATATACTGATACATTTTTTTGTCAGGCAAGAATTCATGGGGCAGTTAACACAATTCCAAATAAATTTCAAAATAGGGGAAAATTCAACAAGATGGGACACCCACATAAGGAAAGAGGTACAATTGCCATACATATTATCATGTGTTGTTATTATTGAATTAAAACAGTGAATTAACTATATTTATTTGGTTTGCACTTTAGTATTTACAGATACTTCAAGGCAGGTAGTGTCTCAGCCCTTGCATGTTTCTAAAATTAGCACCAGCGGTAGGCGTCAAGTAAACACGGGAAGATTTTTCGAGGGTAGATCTATTGAGAAGACTAGATTGTTTGGTAAGCTTATTTAAGTTACCTATATAATTTAAGACAAACTCATATTAAAGTGTCCCATTACTAACCATAGATCATTCTTAACTGACTCGAAATTTGCAGATTATGAACCGAAACCAAAACCTATCTTCAGAACCGTTGAAAATGATTTGGAAATCATTGATGACCCAATGGAAGATGAATATGTGCCACCAAAGGTATCTCCATTAAATCGGAAAGCAAGTTTACAGCTGAAGATAACAGCTCACAATAATGATCAGCGTGATCAGAGAATATCCAGTGTTCAGAGGTAAAGATAGTTTTGTATAAAAAATAGATAAGAGCCACTGCATAATAGCAGGTAAGACTATGGCAATAAGATGTTTATATAACCATTTTGAAACAACTGACCAATTGATAAATACATGCACATTGTTAGTAAATAATATATTAATGTATCATGCTTTTAGGTCTGCTATAATAGAAAAAGAACAAAGCCCGCCTAGACCCCCATCAATTCTCAAAAAACGTCCCATGGCAGCTCTAAAAAGTGACACTACAAAAGCACAAAAGCCTGAAAAACCTGTCTTAGAATACAGAATTATTGTGAGCAATTTACGTAACACGGTTACTGCTGGAGATATAGAGGTCAGTAAATAATTAATTCTTATTTCAAGAAAAGAACAGAAATCGTCAACATTAAAAAAAATACAGTTGTTAATGACATATTTATTTTAGGAATTATTTGGCGATGTCGGAGGCATGGTGGAGTCGCGATTGGTCCGTCCCGGCACTGCGGAAGTCATTTATAAAACGCAAGAAGATGCCCAAAAAGCTGTTGATTTGTATCATAATCGGCAGTTAGACTGCCAGCCAATGAATTGTCTTCTTGTAACTCCACGATCACCTACATCGACGACAAGGTAAGCCTTTACTAGGTTTGTTTAAGTACTTCCTAATCTTATTTGTTTTTCTTAGTCTTATATTTAATCATAATTGTTTCAGAAGCAGTAACAAACCTGCATTGTACAGTACCAATTCAAATGTGGAACCTGATATTTCTACTTTCCACAAAGTACTCTTCAGTAATTTGTAAAGAGTTCTGTTAGTCATGCACATCATATTGATTAATATGTTATGTATGTGTGATGGAATGGATATCGGCGGATAACAACAAATATCAAGCTGTTAATCTCAAAGTGTTATTGTTTGATATCACTTAGGGTGTTGTCCATTAAACCTTCGAATTTCTACAATGAATAATTATTTCTAAATTTGAATATCCATGATTATGCTAGTAAAAGTCAGTTATTAAAAAGGTTCAACAAGTTTGTTGGATAATGTAGGAATCTTTTTTGTAGTTTGTGTTTTTTGTGCGCGAAATTGATAATGTATTGTCAGTTTACTCACAGGTATATGTAAGAATAATTTAAGCCGAATATAATATTAAAAAAACGATGTTTCTGTCATGATCTATATTCTTATTAGAAACATGAACATTGAAAAACTATGCAGATATCTTGTGAACTCGTAATAGGTATGAAAATAATTTGACTGTATACATAGATATAATACATGCTATAACATAGAACTTAACTAAGAAATAGGTTAATTACATATTAAGATAGGTTTATTGTAGAATTAAACGAATTGAACTTGTCTAAAAAATAAATAACAATTATCTGTATCACCCATAAATTGATCTAACCTACTATTTTCGGTGAAAGTTAATAGGAACAACAAATAAAATATTCCTCCGAACTATGTTCGTAATTATCAAGATTTTTAGAAATAGTATGTAGAACAATATATAGACAAATAATACGTTTAAACCTATTTATAAATCTATCTAATACTATAAGTTTTCCGCGAGTAAAAAAAGTAGTATCAATGTGTGGCTGCATAATAATATAATCAATACAATGGCTGTATCCATTGGGTATTCTGTTAGGTCAGAATTCACTTTGTAAATAGTTTTTTATTGGTTAACCAGGTGTAGGTACTTAAACCTATGGTTATTTAAAAACCTTAGTGGTGAATTTTGATCTTAATACTAAACAGCAGTTGATTAATTAGAAAACAACTATAATGCATAATTAATGCAATTGCCTGTCACTATTTTCAAAACCCGTATTTCGTTGTTTGAGTAATTTGATAATAAAAGTATAAAATTTTATTTGTGTTATTTTACTGAGAATATTTTCCTATTAGTCTATTGAAATGTGCGTAATGGAGTCCCCCATATAGGTGTAAGTACTGTAATAATATCAAAAGTAAATAAACAGTAAAACCATGAAATAGATAATTATAAATTGTTCATGAGTAACATAAGTAATCTGAAGAACACATGAGTAAAGACCTATTGAATTAATGAGTTTAGACTCCCTGGGTTCCTTTCATTTAATTAACCGGGATTGTTAGATAGATTTGATCCTTATTTTGATAGACCATATCGAAAGATGCCATAAAAGTACAGGTGTTGAGATCGCACAGTATATAATAAAAATAATAATAAACCGGCCTATATACGTCCCACTACTGGGCACAGTGGGCACAGGCCTCTTCCCATATAGAGAAGGAACGAACATTGATCACCAACGCTTGCTCAATTGCGGATTGGCGATTTCAGACTCCAATTTTTTGGATCCAGGTTCCATCACGTATTCCTTCACTATTTGTCAGTAGTGTCTTAGAATAATTATGAAAGTACATATAGCTTTGAAAAAGCCACATTGGTAAATACCAACGAACCTACCGCTCGAACCTAGGCAAATGCATGGGTTCGAACCTGCAACCTTGTGCATACAAATTCCGTTCATTGAACAGCTGGCCACCACAACATCGGAAAGTAATCAGAGAAAAATCTAAAATGTATGTAAATAACATTAATATACTTTTTTTATGATTAGTTATCGAAAAATAATTAAATATAATCCATTCAAATATTTTTAAATGAAGAAATAAGTACAATATATTTAATTTTAATCTGTACTGAAACTCCCAAAACAAACAGGTTGTGACGTCTTTTGTGGGAATCATTGACTGCACGGGCACAACAGTTCCCACTTCCCACTTCTTCTATTTTGTTGAATTTCTGAATGTTGCTAAAAGATAATTGATTAACTAAAAAACTTCTCGCGAACTTATGCTACGCTGTTGCACTATAGCTGTTTTGTTGAACGTGAACGTGGACGTGGCGTTTTATAACAAACAATATTAAAACATGATTTTAGGTACCTAAAAGGCTCATGTTTATAGTAATATTATGTAACGGGAATTAGCGCGTACATGCTTAAATACCGTTAGGGCTTGACGTTTTGACCGGGTTACATACCTGTGTAACCCGGTAAGCATGTACCTGTACCTACGCGCTAATTCCCGTTACATAATATTACTATAAACATGTAGCGCTATAGTTTGAAAGTTACTGAAAGGCTATAACTAAATGAAATTTTATATTTTATGGTAATAACTATCCATGAAGAGTAATTTAAAAGACTTTCTGAAAATTTGTCCGATCCCCTATTATTTAGATTTTGTCCCAGAATGCATGTATAATCAGGTGTCCAGAGTGAGGTAAGGGACACTTAAAGGTTTCGAATTACCCCCTTGTATTTTCTGCGTTTTTAGTAGTTTTCGGTTTAATAATATTACACTTTTAGTAAGTTAACCGAATTCCAATTTTCAAAATGTTTGTGCTTATACTACCATGATAAATCGTAATACATGGAAAATATTTTTTTGATGATATAGCATAGTATGTATCTAAACTTAGACTCTAAAAGAAACCGTGTAATAACAACACAAATACATTTTAAAATGTGACAACATTGGGTTGACGTCATTGATACAGAGAAGCGAGGCCATGGTTACTGTATTGCCATGTAAATTAATTGGGATGTAATAACTTTTTCAGCCTTAACGTGTTGTTTTTGTGTTCTATTATTTTTATTTAAAACTCTCAAACAAAAAGTTCTCTGTGATCTCCTATTTTCTCAAAACTTAGTTATCGTCCATCACTGACTCATCCTTAAATTATCTGTATGGTTCACTTTCTGCTATATTCTGTAACCAGGGGCCCGAGTCTGCTATTTACACGCCGTGCCACTATGCCAACAGTTGCATCGTCCGGCGGCGCTCGGGCCCTCTCGGGTGCCCTTGGGCCGGTTCGGGCGCGACTTGTGCGCGTTCGGGCGGCCCGAAGCGGGTTCGGGCGGCACGAGTCGCGCCCGAAGCGGCCCGAGTGCACCCGAGAGGGCCCGAGCGCCGCCGGACGATGCAACTGTTGTCATAGTGGCACGGAGTGTAAATAGCAGACTCGGGCCCCTGTAACCATGGCTGTCTATGGTCTGGTCTATTGCTGTATGATAATAATACCATAGATAATATACTATACTCTAGAATAATACTTAGTAATATGAGTATGACAGATTGTCATTGGTTTGTTAAGTTTGTTTCAGTCAGTATTTTGTGTTTATTACGTATTTAACAAAATACTATATTATAAAAGGTATTTCAATAACGTGCTTGATTATTGAATTAGAACAAAATATAAGCATATTTAAATATCGGTTAACGTATACAATTACCCAAACAAGATGGACAGGGAAGATGGTGAAATGAGTGATGATAACGCTATGCTTGTTGATGATGATGTAAAAGAACCAATTTCGTATACAGAGGATTGTACAGTAGTAAGTGTAAATGGACAAATTAATTATTATTATGGAGGACTTTTGTTATTAGTTTATATATCCCTATTTTAATTTATCTAAGTTTTCTTAAATAATCTGTATCTGACCTACATTATACGTAACTTTTTAAAGTTTAAATTACAAATGTTTCATGTGTTGATTTTTTATCCAGGTTTATAAAGCAGATAAAGCCGGTCTAATTATCGAAAAATTGGAGAAGGTTGATGCTTCTAAAATAGAAGAAAGAGCTAAAAGATTTGGTTTAAATCTAACTGGGAACAGAGTTATTACCCAAAGGCAAATAGATGACCTTTATTCAAATTTTGGGATAGAGAGTGGCAATGAGAGGCATTTTCGTTTTGATGCATTGAACTTAAATGGTGTTGATGGACTTACTACAAAAGAAATTTTTCATTACTTGGAAGACTATAAACCAGTGTCTTTGGAGTGGATTGACGAAGTTTCATGTAAGTTTAATATCAGAGTTAGTTTTTTTTGCTAAGAAGATCTGGGAAAGATTCATTTTAATCATAAGTGGATAAAACTTACAAACACTAAATTTTAAATAACCACTATTCTCATATTGCAATCAAGACTAATTTAAACTGTTTTTTTTTTTGTATTCTTAATAACATAGGGATTTTTTTTTGTATTCTTATTGCTTACTTTATTTGGTAAGCCTTTATTTTAATTAAATTTGTTTTATAAGTTTTCGTTTGTTTTTAGGTAATGTGGTATGTCAAGATCATATTTCAGCTGCTTTAGCGCTTCTAGTCCATTCTAGAGAAATCAGAGATGAAAATTTAAAACAGATGCTTGATGTAAAACCTAATCATCATTGGCGTGAAGGAATGCCACATCCTAAAAAAGACTTAATTTTGATGAGGTTTGCCACTAATGGTGACAAAAAAGTAATGAAAAAGAAACCTCAAAGCAAAAATGTTGATGAATTCTATGATCAAAGTATGGACTCTGTGAGTAAAAACCCATGGGGTGATTTATGTAAGTCATGGGGTGTTTATGATCATCAGGAAGTTTTTCACAGTAAACCTAGATACAGGGATGAAGATGATGATGATGATGACAAGCCAGAAAAAATTGTAAGAATAAAAAATAAAAGTTTGGCTAGTAGACTTGGAAAAAGACATGTAGATTGTGATGATAACCAGGATGATAAACCTGAAGATAGTGGATCTGATTCTGAATGGAAGATTAAATCCAAGACACCAAGAATGAGAATGCATGCAGATGATGAGGAATCAAGGCAAAAGAAAAAGCTAGCTTCACAACATTCAAAAGATGTTGATGGATACTCAGCATTGTCTATTGAAGTAGAAAATTCTAGGCGGAACTATGCTCAAAGAGAGCACTCAAAGCTATCAGACAAATTTCAAAAGCAAAGTATGCACAAAAAAAAGCATGGCATTCAATCTCGGTTAGGAGAAAAAGTTGTTCCTCAAGAAGATGGAATCCTCTCAAGTGATGAATCATCACAGAATTCAGACAGTATTGTCATGAGCAGAGTGCATAAAGTGAACAACACAAATTTTAATAGTGTTTGGTCTAGATTAGAAATAAAACCAACCAACACAAGTGCTCAGAGTGATTTGCGCCAAATATTAAAATCAAGAAAGCACAAGAAAAATGATGACCTTAGAGATAAACTAGGGAAATCTAAACAGACTAATTTAAGAATTGAAATAGACAATAATTATGCACATGATTTATAGTCTAGCATAATTCTAACAATATATCTTTTAGCTAATTATATGTTAGTTTGTTTGTATTTTGAGTTTTCAAATGGAATATTTTTGTGATCTGTAATGAACTAATGAAATGAACTTTACATATTTAACTAAATCATTTATGTTTATTTACAATGCTAACATCTTTTATTGTTATAATTTTTAATAGCTCAATACTTAGTGTATTGTCAGTAAGTTAAAATAAATGAATGTTCAAAATATGCCGAAAACAGACAATACAAATATTTTCTAGTACTATTATATTAGTGTACTTAAAAAAAAAGTTTTACTTGCCTAGTAAATTGGTTGTTTTGATTACTATTTGACTCACAAAATTATACATTCTGTTTTAAAAGTATTTAAAAACTTGATGGCAAATATTTGCTTTATCAATATTGTGTTACTGATTCTGAACAAACTATTTTCCTATTTCGTCCTGTAGTTAATATAAGGTTATATAATAGGCAAATGGAAAGACACTAACTAGCCTGCAATAAAATAATAAATGATTTGCATTTTGCATAGGCAAACATACAATGATTCTTTGGGTGATCAATAAAATACTTTCAAACTGGGTATCTTTTTTATTTTTGTGCTATTTCATGTGCTTGATGTATACTAAAATTAGATGTAGTAGTTTGTAGTAAAAAATTAAGAGTACCATGTAAGGTTAGTAAATTATATATACATACATGTGATGTATAAAGATAATAAGTATAAACTGGTTATTGACTTTCATCTCTGGATGGAACATGGGGTATCTTATAAATACAAGATTGTGTCAGTTGTAGAGCTTATAGGTATTAGCGGAAGCGAGAATTTAAGTGCAATGGACTAGTATAAATTAAATGTATTAAACTTTTATTAAAGACCACAAGATGTTCAAAATAGCGTCTAGGACAAGTAGCGACAATGACAACACGAAATAACAATGTTAAACAATACGAATCAATTTCTTTATATAGTGCTCCTTATAATTGAATACTTAAAACATCCTGTTTAAAAGCTTAGCTTCGTAATTATGAAAAACATTGCGTTTCACTAATGAAATACCTGTATTTAAAAATAATTTCACATTTAATAAAAATATAATTTAACATTAATGCTAATGCAACAAAGCATAAATATTTTAATAATTCGGAAGACGAGTATTTTGTATTGACTATGTTAGTGCTATGATAAATTTCTGTAGGCACTGTGTTATGATATTAAGCGTCTAGTGATGTTACTAAAAGATAATTAGTTCAATATTAAGATATTTATAACGGGCATTTTTACATGGTTATTAAAACAATTTTGACAGATTTGTTCATGGTTAATAAAGTTTTTTATATTAAACATCACTAATATTGTGTTAGTGGGTAAAATTTAATACTGACAGTTATTTATAATGATTTGTTACTACCACTAGATATACGTTAGTTAAGTACGTGAATATCGTCAAATAAAATTATTCATTACAAAACTTAACGATACAAAAATATAATATCATTTGACCTGTTTAGGGTTACATAAATATAATTATTAAACCTTAGCGCAAATAATGTAAATATTATTAAAATTTAGGCACGCGTGTTAAGGTTGTTAGCTAAAACCGTAATATACAAACATTGTGGTGCTAATTGCAATCTATATTATAACGTGCGAATCTATGTCTAATAGTGTCTAATATATCTATAATAGAATTATGCAACTTCCAGTAATAGCTGGCACAACTAAAGATATGTAGTCAACAGATCAATTCTTAACATTACTATCTACATATCTAATTCTGGCACGTAATTTCCACATTCCAGTATTTTATAAAAATTGTTAACTTTTATTCTTAAAGTTTAACATTTGTAAAATATAAATGATATAAATATAATAAAATTCAGCGATGATTAAATAATGTAAATAATAAATATATTTATGGGAATGTTTCAGTCTTACTTATAAGTACTTCCAGTACGCCAAAACGTTAAATTATTCGTATTAGTCATGTTAACAGAAAAACCTGATTATGGGGTTCACGAGAATTTCCTAAGCCATAACTGGTGTAAAAACTGCACGAGCCTAGAACTGGACATAGTTCTAGGCTCGTGCAGTTTTTACTGGCATATACTTGACTTACTTTCATGTGATCCGGTTAAACTGTTAACAGCTTAAATAAATTTTAATACCAAATATGGTAAACTAAAATTGGACAAATTTAATTTAATTATGTGTCAGAATTATCTGGTCATCATTTTAGTCTTTTGTCTTTATCTGTTTTCTCTTCCTTGCGATCTCCTGATTCGTCTTTTTTCTTAGAAATTAATGAGTGCTTGGCTTTCTTTAACTGTTTTTTAACTTTGTCTTTCACTTTATTCTTTTTGGGTGTTGGTATTACTTCAACTGATTTCATTGATGAACTGTTTGATTCACTGTTCCTTTGAGCTGAAATACAAACAAAATGCCATTTGAAAAGGAAACATTAGCATATAGCTATAACAAATATGGAAGATTGTACGAGTTCCATTGCATATTTCAAATGTTGTTCAGGATATAACGTGATATATCATGAACTTATTATATTACTATTGATAAACTATAAATCAATTTTTACATACAAAATATTACTAAAGAAAATTGCAAGATTTCTCATGCTTTTTTAATATAAGCGTGCTTATTCACATTATAAACCAATAAAACTGTAACTCGGTACCCTCGTTTTCTACCCTCGGTTACCTCGTTTGCTAGCGATGGAAGCGGCAATTGCGAGGTCCTCCTGGCGTTCACGACGTCGCTCTGCGTCTATCTGCTGGACTAACTCGTCTCGCATGCGAACTATTTCCACGAGACGTAATACAAGCTTCTCTTCGCGAGCCTATTGCCATCAAAAATAATATAATAAAATTAAAAAATGAATTTTACTCTACACAATTAGTTATGAAAGTAAATCCAATTCGTCAACTGTAACTGTTTTAAGCTGACCATATGTATCTAAACTGATGAAAATGGTTGGTTACTTCTCTGGCTACCGGCTCAACCGGCTGGACCAATTTAGATAAAATTGGATGGAGGTAGCCGACCTTCTTGATTAATACATATAACTCCCAACAGGGGGGAACACAGAGCACTAAAATAGCTCGTTTTATATAAAAGTATTTTTTGTAATAAAAAGCTACAACAAGTTATGTCATATTAATTTTATAAAATACCTAATCTATCTAGCATGTTCGATGGCATGCGGGAATATTGCCCAATGTACGAAATATCTACTTTATACAACCTGGCGATGCGGTAATGTGTGAAAGTAAGTTTTCACTTTTCTCAGTAGTTATGAAGTTATTTATACCATTTGCGTTTTTTATAGCTAGTTACAATTAGTTAGGTGTACCTTGTCAGAATCGATGCGGTTAACAGCTGGCCGTGATTGTATGATACGAATCTCGTGTTCAATGTCAGCTTGTTCCTGTTCCAACCGTTGTTGTCGTCGTCTGAAACGAGTTTTTTATTGACACAAGTGCTAGAAATGTCTCTTATATTATTAGTTAAGTATCAAATGAGGTTGATTGGAAAACTAGCGTATGAAAAAATAAGGTAATAAACCATACTGCACTGTTTATTAATGTTTATTTAATACAAGGAAGGATGTGAAACATTATACGTTGTTCTTAGAAAGATTAATAAATAAGGTGATGATTCAACACAAGAACGCAAGACAAATGTGACTTACATGTACATCAATTCAGTTTGTTTTCTGAACAAGTCATTTTTCTCATTGACTAGTTCACACAGCTGAATTACTAAATCTTCGACTTCCTCTTGCGGCACTGCGACAGCGTCATCGCCTGTAATAGGTGTCATTATGATATAGTACTACGCTACGATTGTGAGAAATACTTGAATACAATTTGTTAAACTATTTACAATAATGTGTTCATTCCGACGATAATTTTATTCTCAGACAACATACTTTTTTCCCATATTGTGAACGAATATATTATAAAAAAAAAAATATAAAGATAGTAAGAGTGGGTGCTCATAAAGAAATAAAGTGCATGAATATGTTTACCCTCACACTTGTCGCGTATCATCTTCTCGATGAGCACGCCCTGGCGCTCCAGGCCGAGTTGCTGAGTCTCCAACAAGTCCAGCTGGACCTGTAGATCTTCAGGAGACATCTGCAACTTCACTTCTCGCCGCTCTGGTAGAGGTAACCCTGGAGCTGGACCTTTGGTTTTCCTGCCACTCACTGTAAATAAATACAAATTGTAAATACTATTCGTATTTTACCCAACAAGTATATCTGTATAATGGCAGCTAATCAGGAAAGCATGATTATATTTTTATTTAGATTATTATATGATCTACCTAGTTATCACTTTCTTTTATACCAAACTATGGATATGAATGACATATGAAACAGCTGTATCATTTACGGCATTATTAGTACATACCTACCATCGAAAAACCAGTCTTTATAGGTACTGAATTGCCCAGAAAAAATAACAAACCTACATAGCTTGGGAAAGGTTTAGGCAGTCAGTACATACCATCGGATTGAATGCTCTTCATTCCAGAGGTGTTGATGCCTTTCTCCATGGAGCCTCCGCCGCCTGACACGGTCGACAGACTGTCTGGTGGAGTGGGCGCCGGACGTCTCTTCTTGAGGATCGGTGTCGATTTACCAATCGATTTCTATAAGATATATATTTTTTAGATCTATTTATTCAAAAATAGGACGCCAAAGAAGAGAGTATCTTTAGCGCTTTATTCTTTTAAGAAATTAACTATAAATAGAGTTCAGAGTACAGAATCATTACAACTTCGATGCAAAAATTTAAAGCTTTCCCTTTATATGTTATAAAGGGAAAACTTTAAATTTTTACAGTACAAGATTTTTTTTTTATTATTTTAGAAGTCAGTTTAGGATGGCAGTGGAGATTGGTAAAAACATATGATTCGGGCAGGCCTATACGAGATATCGACGCTATGTATGTTTCAAACGACTACCGAAAAGAGGGTTACGTACGAGTCATCTTCGTAATCAATTACATGCCTGACCTTTGACATCAACGACGAAAGTTTACGATCTACTAATAAACTGGATACTTGGCGTAATGCAGAGGGCATTACGCCAAGTATCCAGTTTATTAATGAATCTTACGGATTCTTACGTCATGTCGCGCACCCTATATTAAAATGATGACTTACTTGATCCGAGTGGATAGTAGAGTTGTATGAGCTGAATGAAGATATGCTCGCGACGTCGTCCATGGAGGTGGAGGGCTGTTCCATTCGCGGGGCTTCTGATATTGCGATAGCTGGCGGTGGAGGCGGCGCCTTCGCCTTCTTACGACGCGCCATACTTCCCGGCAAGTTCGGAGTACTCGTAGCCATTGAAGATCTGTACATAGAGCTGAACGAAACAACAATGTTATAAGCCACTAGCTTTTGTTGTACCTTAGTCAGGATTACTTGGGATGAATTGTCCGCAATTAAAGAATAAAAATTGTTATATCTCACCTCTTGCTGTGCGATTCATCTTCATCTGATGTAGGCTCTTCCCCATCAGACCAGAAGGGATTGACGGCGATAAGTCGTTTTCTGTAAAATAAAACAAATATCGTAAGACTCATAAGAGTAATATTTCTGACTTTAATAACATTTAATTTGGTATTAAACATATTCATAAAAATATACACTGCTATGATTTGTAATAGGTATTGTTTTAGAAACCATACCTAAGTGATTTGTTAAATTTAAAACAGGACTAGTACCTACTACTTTTTCTGCAATTTGAATCATATGAAACTAGATTGAGACTAAGAGAAAATACGAAAAGCATTTATTATTATGCTAATAATCTAAACACAAGAAAAATCAGTATTACGGACCATTCAAGTTAATATATTATGTCCAAACATCTAATCCTACGATCTCAACGTGAGACCAACAAGGAAAGAGTCAACATAATACATAATATATTGTTCTTTTGTTATATTGTGCTGATCTACGTACTCTGTTCACTCGTCATAATATACTACGAAGTGGCCATTTGAAATCCACATTGCTGTAAATACAATTAAGTAGGTACGTGGAAGTCATTCAAACGGAATGAGATGAAATAGCTCATTTGAAATTGACCTAGAAAAATAGAATAACTTGGTAACCAATTAGCTTATTGTATCACGCGAATAGTCATGTATGGCGATGGCACATACGGATATTGTAGTCTACATTAGCCGCATTATTTCTGTATATTTAAAAGGTAGACTAAGCGATTATATGTAATAGGGAGCCTGTTGTAATCACTTACATATGTACGAATGATTCAGTTCCTAAATAGGAAGGCACTTTCCATTCTTGGTTCCAAAAATCATAATGATACATAAATAAATTTAGCTTGTGTAAATAAATTGACGACTCAAAGACGTAGTAAATATTTCAAGGCTGCTCTTTGAACACAATTGATCTATTGTGCGCCGTTAGTGAGTACGCGAGTGTTGGGCGCGCCAAAATTTAACTCATTGGCCGAATATAAAATAGGGAGGCTGGTCAACAGAACATTTTAGCGCAGTTAGGTAACTCTTAACTAAGAATCTATTCTCTTGTTCTCTTGTATTATAAAATGCCTATTCTTGATAGTCGTATTATTCTTTATGTTCTGTTCATTAATGAAAGTAATTTATAATACTCACACAGGTGTTGCTGCCGTATTCGCCGGTTTTGACGCAATTTGTATAGGCGGCACTTTGTCATCTTCCTCATCACTGCTACCAAACGGATTCGTGCTGGCTTTTTTAGTTGACTGAAGATTTTCATTCTAAAATATTTATATAAAATAAATAATCGTGAGAAAATTAATATGTTTTATTTTATGGTAATAATTACAAGACATTTTAAAAGACTTTACCTCCTCCTCATCATCTGAAAACGGGTTTAAATGAACTGGGTACTCTTTAGTGTTTAACGCATCTTCTTTTTCTTTTTTAATAGCAGATGCCAAAGCTTTTTCTAAAGCATTTTGCTTTTTTCGTCTAGGAGGAACACTAATTGTAATTGTTTGATCACATTGAGCCTCTTGCGGTAGCTCGGATGGTGCAGGATCACTATTTGAGGAAGTACTATTTGCTATTCTGCTGTCATCTGTTGCATTGCTAATTTCTTTATGTACACTACCTATGTCATTACCATCTTCTAATTCTACTTTAGGTATATTATGTTCAATTGTATTTACACAGTCTTTGTCTTTGATACTTGTTTCGGTTACAACATCTTTTTCTAAGTTCTTGTCAACACTTATTGTGTCATCAGCTAATTGTGTTTGTAAAAAGTTGAATTTGTCAATGTTGCTTTTATACACTTTGTCTGGAATATTTTTGTCAAACATATTTTCATCTGTAATTTCTGGTGATATAATTTCTGTTAAAGGTTTGGAGTCAACTTCGCTTTGAGATCTACTGCTACTGCTAAAGTCTTCAGGTTTACTAATACTATTGTCTTTTAATGAAACATTTGCGATTTTATATTCAATATTGTCTTTATCTATGTTTTTCTCAAACATGTTTATTTTCTCTGAAAATTAACTTTTTTATTAGCCTAGAGTAATTACATGCAGATTTTTCACAAATAAGTTAAATGAACACACAAACTTCATAAACATAACACAAGCATAGCCCTTTTTAATTTATTTCACTAGTCAATCTCTAGTGGTGCAATAAGAAAGCACTATAAGAGCTTGAAGGAAACATTCAGTAAAAAGCGTGTAGTCAACATAGCAAGAACATGACGCGGAGCAGAAAAATATTGAAATTATAAGTTTTTAATAAATTCAATGTTTTAAATTGTTAATCAACTAATTCCACATAACTCCCATTTGATAACAACGACAAATTATATTTCATAATTCATATACTATGTTATGTTGCAACAGTAGCATTTATATTTTATTGATAAGGTAAGATTGGATTGCGTATTATTGGCTTCTATAAAACTAATAAATGTATTGCAAATGAAAGTAACTGAAGCACTCACCCAAAATAGACTGCGGTCTTGATTTGTATTTAGGACTAATAGGCTCCTCATTCAAGACCGATTTAGACTCTTGTAAATTATCAGTGAATGCCAGCATTCCCATCTGATCATGGTCATTATTATTCAAATATTTTGATAAAGTCTTTTCATTTTTACAACTATCACAGGTGAATTCAGATCCTTCTACTATTTCAAAGTTCTTAGGGTTTAAATGTCCAGAGCATTTAGAACAACGGAAACATCTTCTGTGGTACAGTTTGTGCGAGACAAGTAGGCGCTGGGCAAGGTATACAGGCAGGCCACATGCTGCACATTTGTCTAGGCCAGTCTTGCCAAACCTTATTGGTGCCTATAAAGTAGTATAAAGATAGTTAAAGTGTGTGACAGAAAGTATTAGAGTAATTAGAAAACAATAGTTTCACTGCAAACATTGCACACAGATTTAGAAAGTGAATACTAAATAATATGTTTGTACTAACTGGTGACTCGGTGGTAGATGGTTTTGGTGACACCTTTGACTCACTCTCGGATACCTTGGTATTAACTGAAATAAAAATATTAATTTACCTGCTTTATAATACAACTAAAAGTTTCCTAATACATGAATGTGTCAACACCAATACCTAGCAATGAACAAAGTTTTTTAAACATAATGAAATAATGTATCAAACAAAAATTGAATGTTACTTACCAGTGTGGCCCAAGCGTTGGTAAAACTGAGACAAGTAAGTTAACACTGATAAGCGATCAGGCACATCATTCTCTACCATATCCTCAGGGTCTAGTAATGCAGGAATTCCTAAATGCTTTTCAGCAACACTATATGCCAATCGATTATTTTCATATATATTTTCAGGATTTAACTTGGACATATCACTGAAAAATGGCCAGAAGATACAGAATTTATACAAGGGATTTCGTTAAGAAGAAATAATATGCTTTGTATTGAAATACAGCTTAAGTAATACAACTTACATTAAATCTGGCCTAAAATGATGGACCAATGCACAAAATGCTATACCATTCCTCCATGATGTTGTCATATTATCTATATGCACCTCAGGGCAGTCTTTCACTAAACGCTTACACCATAACTCCAGAGCTTTAGTGCCTCTTCTTTCAGACATTTTTAGAACTTTTTAAAAACTTTTCTAGCTATTCAATACGTTCATCATCTATGACTCATTACAGAATCTTTTCACTGAAAATAACAAAGAGCCATTTTTGTCTTATATCGGACGTACAACGCAGTACAAATTTTGCCGAATACTAAGCATTGAACCGTATTTCAAATTAGAGTTTACAATAAAATATTCATCACAAGTTAGTGGTTAGTTGGCAATTTAGCATTGGCTAGGGATGTTCGTGTGAATTTGTGAAACAAACGTCAAAAAAACATAAAGGTTTGACATATTCTTTGGCGATTAGTCGATTTCTTAACTTAACTTGTAATTTTTATCGATAACATGGTTTCCTTCATTTGATGGGGTAAATAGCAATTTTAAAAGGCTTTTGTTTCTAAACACTTCTATTCTCAAAGCCTCTCGACGTGAAGTCTACGTAGGCATATGATGTGGCTTTTTGTATAGAGGACCTACGTATGTACTAGGGATGTTATGGATATGAATTATCGGATACGGATTGGATACGGATATAGAAATGATTTTTATACCGGTTACGGATACGGATACGGATATGAAATTATTTCGGATTATCCGTTAGTTTCGGATAATTTCGGTTACGGATATTATATTTTTGAGGAATTTCAGAAGTAAAATATAATCTCACAACACAGTTACCTACGTCACGAGTATGTTATGACGACAACAGAAGAAAACAAACAATGCGCTGGTCGCTGCCCGGCCGATCAACAAAATAACCTGTCATCACTTGTCGCAATTAGGCTCCGCCCCTATCCTATATTATCCGAAACTTTTATTTCGGATTCGGTTACGGTTATGGATATTATTTTATATCGGATATCCGATAGTTTCGGTTACGGTTACGGAGCTCCCTAACATCCCTGGTATGTACTTAACGGATATCTACATTCTACACTGTAGATGTAAGTTTTTTGATTGTTAGCTGGCGTGTTCAAACAGGTTCTCCAGTATGAAGTATTCTGTTCAAGATCTATTTGGTGGTTATATCTCGATTTAACAATTTATGTCATATAAACGATATAAACAACAACATTTAAACAACAGGCGCTATATTTTTTAAGGATATAAAATCAAACAACCTTCAAGTATTGTAATATTGTTTATATTGACTAATGGTCTACTAATAGAAGCTACGTTCATTAACCTGCCACCCACTGACTTTAAAATAGGGGAATCAGGCCCCGGTTAGTTTTATTTCTTTATATTAGTTATAATTTTAGTAAAGTTGTAAGTTTTTGTTGTTATATTAGAATTATTTGAATTGTAAATAAAAATAATTAATCTTTTGAATAAACATTGAATAAAAAAAGTGATTGTTAGGCAAAAACCTTCACTGGAATAAAAGCTGGGAACACCTTTTATATTTATCTAGCCGAACCCACACATAAGGAATATCAAAGTCCTAGCTCGGGTCAGTTTAGTCTCAATTGTCTAACCGGAGCTGTTATTCCTTCTTTGTGTGGCAAGGAACATCAATACCAAATAATCAAAGCATTCATCATCATGTTTGCTCATCGCAGCATTTTAGAATCTTATTTCGGTTTCATGAATTAACATTATTGTTTATATTTAATACAATATATCTACCCACATAGCTAATATGGCTTTGAATGTGCAACTTAACCTATACAAGATTTGTTATACTGGGTAATGTACCATAGTCGCCTCTCTGCTGGACTTCTAAACCCAATTCCCGGCAACCTCCGTTTAGCAGTCAGGAGCAAAAATATGTCTTACACATACCTACCTATAGAAATTGTAAAACAAATACGAGTTTTTTTATTTAAATAGAAAAATATGTAGCTACCTACATGATTAAGGAACTGTTTTATATATGAATAGAAAATCAATAAAAAATTGCTTAGTGTATACTTAGGTCCATATTTTTGATCATGACTGTACCTATCTTAAAAACATTTAAAGCGGTCCTCCTCAAGTGACAAATGAAATAAAACAAATATTTTAATCTGTCATATTGGTTAATTATTTTATTCAGTTACTTATTACATGATTTCACGGCAAATTCCGAGAGCGTCAGGCTTGTAGCCAGCAGGGCACTGATTGGGCACGCTGATGACATTTTTATTTTTATCGTCGTTCAATTGGTTCCTCAAACTATTGATGTAAAACTGGTTCTGGGATCTGTGAAATAGTTTTTAGAGTTAGAAAAAGAACTTCGTACGGTTATTTTCATAATGTTACATTTATTAATTACGTTAAATCTTTATTAATTCTGATTCATGAAAAAAACCTTATCATTTAGGTACTTTTATTAAAATATCAGCAAAATTACGATTCAGGTATTTAGTAAGATAAGAAGCTTTAAGTATGTTTTGATCATAATTATGAGCGATTACTCTTGATTTCACGTCTGATCACAAACGTAATTAATAATAAATCGTAATTACCCTACTATTGCGGCTTATTAGATGACTCAGAATACATGTGGTTTGGAATTTTGAAGGCTCGTAAAAATATTTTTTACCATAGCTAAAATATTATTATGTACTGTTCACCACCCTTCTAGCTATACCTACAATTAGCTACTTATCACACAGATTTTAATTATTGAAGTAGGTACCCATATCCATACTATATACTTACTCAATTTTTTTATTCACAAAAACTATTTGAGGATATTTTGGTACACAGTGGACGGATAAGCAAGTATATTGGGTCACCATGATTGGGTAATTGGTAATTGGGATCAACCCCACTAGGTGTTGATCCTTGCATGGGAAAAATGTTTGTGTAATCCATGATTTTTTGTTCTAGTCTGGGTGTTTTTAAACTATGTAAGTTGACTGTTTGTGAGATCCTTAGGTAACACGGAGACAAAATTGACTAGTTAGGCTTTACTTTAAATTATGCTTAGTTTTCTACCTCCATACGTCGCGGCATTGGCCATTGACGTATTGCTGGCCGGGTGCGCAGTTGGGAGGGACTTGAATAACATTTCTGTCCTCGAATTGTCTTCTCCACACATCACGACACGAACCATTGACCCATTGCTTTGGTGGTTTGCAGTTAGTAGGCACCGTTACGAAGTTACGAGCTATTCTGTAAAAAGTAATTATACTAATTATCTATTGTTGGTTATGGAGTTCAGTGTCCAATTATTATACCAGTATCTAGGTACGGGCTATGAATCAATCGTGATAACTGTTATAATTATGATATAACATCAATAACATTTGTAGGCAAGTACCTATTTTTATTATTATCCTAGTCGTGACGTAGCTGCCTAAATTAAATCACGGACAAAAAAGTTGACAGGAAAGAATAGAAAAGCAAACGCCTAAACTAAAGGTACCTACTTCAGTTTGAATTTTCTAGGAATAGTTTTAGTCCAGAGGCCTAAGCTTGACAGCCAAATTGATAAATGAAAATAGGCCCATCCTATTGACTGTCCTACAAGTAGATAGGTAGGTAGGTAGGTATGACTTTTTATGACTGGTCAAACCAATCACTTTGATTAAATAATAGTGTTGTGGCAAGTTTTTTATACGACTTCGACTAGACTGGTTCAGAAACAAACTGTTAATAAATAATCTGACTTCAATAAAGAAAAATAAAATTACATCGATAGTGTATTTTTCGATTGTTTTTATGGAACCAATTCTAAAGTTTACCCTTGCGATCGCGAAAACATTTTCTTTAGATCGATACAGACAATAACAATAATCATGCTGTGGAATTCAGAACCTCCTCCTTTTGAAGACACAACAAAAAAACCATGTCAAAAAAATATTAAAAAGTGAACTAAAAAATTAAAAACACGACGGAGACGGTTACTTGGAACAATTCATTACAGGTCCCCCGACTGCAATTAAATGATCGGTTAATTACAAATATTTGACTTGTTTTTAATTTTATAGTTCACTTTTAATATTTTTTTGACATGGCAGGCGTGGTTTTGAAGTTTTTTAATTATATTTTTTTTATTTTATACCTTTTAGTAAACAACACAAAAAAAAATCGTTCGGAACCCTTTGCAGGCGATTTCGACTCACACTTAACAATTTTTTTATGTCCACATAGCCTATGTCACTCGGGATAACTCAAAGCTTCTAATGATACCACAAACATTGAAATCGGTCAAGCCTTTTAGAAGTTATGGTGGAATAAAGAAACTCACATACATACATGAACCCTGAAAACATAACACTCCTTTTTGGGCAGTCGTGTAAAAATAGTAGATAACAATGGGACATTATTGTTGTGTAGATATTAGTAAGCGGTTAAACTTTCTTAAATTTTTAAATTCTTAATAAATTATGAAGAATTTATATGTCTACGGTCGCAGTCCTCGCAGTAAGTGTAGCATGAGAGGTTGAATCGACACTGTAATCGGATCTAAATGCCAAACCTTGAACCCTCTAGTCCTTCTTGTCTGACTTAAAAAGGAGATCCTCAATTCCACTGTAAAGTGTGAAAGGCTTTTCCTTGTTTATAAATACTTGTGTGATATTATGAAATAGATATGTTACGTTTTCATGATTATAACAATGAATGATAGATATTTTCTGAAGTGATCACGTTGGCTGTAGGTAAAGTTACGGCAATGGAGTAGATGACTCGGTGTGAAAAGAGTAAATCTGTTTATTTCGTCAATTACATAATAAAAAAATGATTTTTTTTAGTATGTTATTACTAAGTGGATAGATGCAACGTCATGCTTTTCCACAAAATGTAAAAATAAATTTAAATAAAATACGTGTCCATATTTTTTTAGTTATCTAAATTATAAGTATCTGACAGTCATTAAAAAAAGTCATTTACCCCTTTAGATAGTAATAAAATTAATGCAGTCATTGTACGTGATTTTATTTATCAGATGTACTTTGATCATATTATAAGCAATAACAAATACGATGCAACCTCTTATCATTTGGAAACTTAATAAATGGCGACTTTACTTCAGATTGCAGTTGACGATAATTAATATCTGATTCGCCTCTTTGCGCAATGTAGGGTAATTTACATTGTTTGTCTCATATACGTAGGTGTTGATATTATGCTACCGTCTGAGGTATTTGTTAAATTGAAGACTTTACTGATTTATACAGGCCATGATGAATGAATCTATTTTAGTTTTATAAGAGTGAGAGACAAAAATAAATTTTCTCAGCTGATACGGTGAAGAAAATAGTTTCCCAGAAGTGAAAAATTATTTCCAAATCTTTATAATCCGAACCGACGGTCAATAATCACATATTAATAATGAACTTTGTAATTTTTTCCATTTTACATAAGAGAAACTACAATTGTAGGAACATTTCACAAGTTTTTTTTCAAGTTCTGCCAAATAGATTGCCGAGGGGCTATGGGACATATCATGACAAAAGTAACTTTTAAAATATAGATAGTGTAATTATAGTAATTAATTGCGTAGGAGTTCTTAAATCTTCCCGTAAGTATGTGCTTCTAGTATGTTTTCTCAAATTAATAGATATTAGATTATTATATATTATATGAGATTATTATATATTATATTAGATTATTATATATTATATTAGATTATTATATATTATATTAGATTATTATATAGTATTTATTTAGTATATATTATTATTATAGAAAGAGATTAAAATGGGGCTTACCCTTTATTTAACCAAACGTTGGGTTCGGTGACACTCCTCCAGACCTCGCGGCATTGTCCGTTTACCCATTGCTGACCAGCCGGACAGTTGGTTGGAGCCGTTATCATATTTTTCGGTACATCGCCATTATTGGGCCGAGCACTACAAGTACTTGCGAAAAAGAAAAGAAATGTAACGAATAAAAACATTTCTGAGCGGTGCATTCACTGAATTATTGTGAAATTCTATTATGAAAGCCCGCAGCGTACTTTCAGATGAGACAATTGGACAAGGGTTTTAATTGATTTGTGATTGTATTTATCAGCAACAAATGTATATACAGTAGATAATGATATGACGTAGTTGATAAGCTATCTCGCCAAGTGTTTTGTTTTAATTATTTATTGGTATTAACCATGTTTATTAAACTCCTTCACGGATTATTCATGAGGAACCGTTATCGAAAAACATGGAAATTATTTATATCCACTTACTATTAAAATAATAGTGCTGTGAAGAAATGAAGTATATTTTGTCGATAATTGGTAAATTTATGGTTTATTATACTAAGAATAAAGGTACCTTGATTTTCAAAAGAATCAATTTATCCTTCTTTGGTAACCGTTTGGTTAGTGCTCCCAGAAATTTTAGTTTGTTAATTAAAGCTTAATTCAAAAATGCAATATATGCTGATATTTAAACGAAGGAAAATACACTGTTTGTGATGGACATAGAGTCCATGTAGGTTTGTCGTCAATCCTCGGCAACGTCTTCGACTTGAGTCCCTGGGGTCTGCAGTGGATGAGTAATTTCCGGCCATTAACCAATAGATTGCGTGTTTGTGTATCATCTTCGTCTGCATTTTGTTTCTAGAAGATATGAGTATATTGTCGCAGTCAATTATGTAACTATAAGGAAAAGCAGAACTTATTTAAACCAAATTCTGAGATAGTTATTATTAGTGTAGGTGTAATTGTACAACTTAGTGTGTTGATCTTCTGCAAAAAGATTAAGATGAAATACCATTTTCAGCTGTAGGTGACCGAGACTGTGACTGAGATCATTTGTTTTAATTTTTATGGTATTAGGACCATGCAGGTTGCACTTCCATGTATTCTGAAACTCTATCTATAGGTATTAACATGTTGATTATGACTAAATCCTGCGTAACAGGTTAGCTAAGTATCCTAATATGAGTAACAAGTCTGACTTTGATGTTTTGCCAAGTACACGGCAAACATTATCGTTTATTAAAGAAAACCTCTGGTAAATAAGTTGTTAAGAAAATGAATACATATGAAACAAAGAAAATAATGTTTCTACAAAATAAATGTCTTCGTCTTTGTCTACCTGAATAATATACCTTCTAGTTTATAATTAGCTTTATAAAGAGCTTACTTCAGCTTACCCTCCTCGGGCTTTGCATGATTAAACCTTTCCAAAGACACTCGATTAACTCGACATCCGTAGTCAAGTGGGTGGTACATACTAGTTGTCACAGTATCGCTAGCTCTGAGGACCCAGGTTTGAACCGTGGTCACGTAAAAAACAACCTTTCTACATTTTATCGGGTCAGGGTGAAAAAATGCGCCGTTGTGCATACGCCTGTGTGATGTTGCCGCTTTGTAATCCACAGCCGTCAGGTGAGTGGAATGTATAAATGGTGTTTGAAATACATCACTACTTCGATTTTCAGCTATTTAATTTATTGGATTATCATTATCCTGTTTTGGTTTATTGAAAATTTTCAATAAGTATGCGTTCAAAATCAAATTCGTTATGATTAGACATTGTATAATAAACGTATATTATTTTATATATTGCATTTTTATTTTAATAATACTATTAAGCTGAAGAGTTTGTTTGTTTGAATGCGCTTATCTCAGGAACTACTGGTTCGATTTGAAAAAATATTTTTGTGTTGGAAAGTCCATTATCGAGGAAGGCTTTAGGTTATACTAGCTGTGCCAGCGACTTTGTTCGCGTGGATGACGAAACTTATCAATGAGTTTTTTTTTAATAATCCTTACAGCATGATTCAGTATTCACGCGCGATGGCTTATGAGCGTATTAAAATTTCATGATTAAGTATGGTGTTTCTATACCGATTTCTATGATTCTTTTTTATTGAATGGGTAATAATGTTAACTTTTTTTAATTAGGGATGAGTGAGAGTATTATAAACGTAAGAGTAAACAAATATAATCAGAAAGCTCCGAACTACTAAGCTATCGGGAGTTACACGTGTTATAAAAGATAGACATAATATGCTGTTGTGGGATATTTATTATATAATTTTATATAGAACATTTCCGTCATACATGATTTCTATGTAGCTTTAACCATTAACCTGCCCAGGAGTATGAAGAATATTTGTACCAAGTTTCGTTAAAATCCGTCACGTAGTTTTTGTTTCTATAAGGAACATACAGACAGACAGACAACAATTTTACTGATTGCATTTTTCATTTTTGGCATCAGTATCGATCACTAATCACCCCTTGATAGTTATTTTGAATGTATATTTTATGTACAGAATTGACCTCTAGTAGGTACAGATTTATTATAAGTATAGATAACATAACGCCGCGACCCATAGGAGCGAAGCATCAGTGAAAACTGTTGCGAATTCTGAAGTGGTTTAACTAATCTTGTTATAAAATGAAAACTAAACGTGAAGTTTATTTTTTTTTTGGTGTAAGAGGTTAAAATATAATATATATTATAACTAATAACTTAAAAAAAATATATATTATAACTTCCTATCCTAAATATATTATAACTTATGTGTAACACTAAACTTAGTTTTTTTAGGGTTCCGCATCCAAAGGGTAAAAACGGAACCGTATTACCCTAAGAGCGGTTTCGCATTACGTCCGATCCGAATCCGATCTGGACCCTTGAAAATATGGTTCGTAGTAGCCGAATCCGTAGTATCTATTTCTATGGTAATTTACGCACTAGATCCGTGAATTCGGACCGTGATTTCTATATTGAATATTTTCACAGGTTCGGATCGGATTCGGATCGGACATAGTGCGAAACCGTTCAAAGACTTCGTTGTCCGTCCGTCTGTCTGTCACCAGGCTGTATCTCAAGAAACGCGATAGCTAGACAGTTGAAATTTTTACAATTTATGTATTTCTGTTGCTGCTATAACAACAAAAACCAAAAAAATTAAAGATTTAAGGGGGCTCCCATACAAAAATGGCATTTTTTGTCCTTTTTTGATCGATATCAAAAAATGGTGAAGGATTAACTTCTCCTTTTATGGTCATGAGAGAAGATGTCTGTTTTGGAAACAAATAAGTGCAAATCTAAGGATGTGTTGTGTAATGCTTTGAGGAACTGTGTTGTACATTTTTTCTAGGTATTACATATAATGACGGATTACCTACATTTCCTTAACATATCTAGGTATATATATGTACGGGGTATGTCGCAAAAATCACGACATAATGCAGGTGATTGCTTGAATCCATACCTACCAAAATATGTTATTTAGAAATATTATGTTTGTTTGCAAATCTTTTAAAGTCTGATAAGAACTGAAAAGTATATGCTACTATAAATATGCACGGTTTCATTTCTTTTAAATTTTCGAAAGTTCAAATCGTTTTATGATGGAAATCTGACTTAACCGAGAACTTAAAAATATTCGAGGTCGTACACCACTCTTGTTAATTTTTGAGTGTGTGTGTTCATGATACTTTTGTTAAGCAGCGTCAAAAGAAGGAGGGTATCAATTTGAATGAATCTAGTGTAGCCATTATTATTATTAAACTTATATATTTTATAAATATAATTAAAAATATTAAATTCATCCTTTCAAAGATCGAATCATGTCGACTTAAAAAATTTTATCTAATTGGACATAGTCGCGGGTAAAGATGTTTCTAATAATAATGTGCACCTCAAAAGCCAGCATTTTCATTCAGTTACTGTTTATTGATTACCTCCCGTGCCTTAATGTAAACCTAGGTATAATAAACGACATCGTTTGTTTGTAGCCTGTTGTTTACGTTGCTACGTTGGGTTATTGATTCTACGAAGAGACCATGTTAGCGTGTGGTCATTTATAACGTTGGCCTAGGTAGGTCACAAACACCTATTATATTTATACTTCCTATGGTACGTCGTAGTGCGCAATAGGGTGGGCGTTCGACAATCGACCATATTCCTTAGGTTGACTCACTTAGTGTTCGAGAAACAGAGTGTGCCACACAGTAGCACTGCGTTGACGTACGACTGTAACAAGCGAATACGGTGTAACATAATACTGTGATACGTTTGTGAGACTATAGTGATAACATAAGGACTGAAAATGAATTTCAAATATATTGTAGTGGCCTTAACTGTGCTTCTGGTTGTCAGTGTCCAAGGAAGAAAAACATCCAGAGGACGCGGTTCAGGGGCTTCTGGCCGAGGATCCAGTAGAAAAAATAATAACAGCCCACAACCTGCGCCAACATCATTTAGTAATCCACAGGCTTCAGCACCAAAACCATCTTTGTCTGGTTGGCAAGAAAGACCAGCACAGAAAACCAATACACAAGCTCTTTCATCATCGAGTGGTCAGAGTCATTCGTATCCCTCCAGTAATACAGGACTCTCTGGAGACAAATCAAAACAACCGGCAACTAATCAAGAAAGCATACAACGGAGCAGCGCGTCTAACAATTTTGGTCAGCAACAAACAAACAACCAACCCAGTCATGCTTATCCATCCTCAAATGGATTGTCGGGAAGTGCTGGATCTGGGAGTGCTGGATCGGGATATCCTCAACAAAATGCCAACAAATATCCGCAACAACAGGGATCTGCCCTGTCAGGTACTGGAAGCCAATCAGGCTACCCACAATCTCCTGGGTCTGGGTTATCAGGAAATGCCCAGACTGGAGGTGGATATCCTCAACAACACGGTTACGGAGCGGCAGGATCTGGTGGTGCGCCACCACCTTATCCGGGACACAGTGGTGGTTACAATAATCAAAACAATCATGGAAACAATTACCATCCTCAAGGCCCGCCGCCACCTTATTCAAATAACAATAATGGACCAAGCTATGGAGGTTATGGAGGACACGGACCTTATAATCCTGGTTACGGCTCACAATCACCTGGTTATTTTGGAAATTATGGAAATGGAAACGGAGGGGTTAGTCGAACTCGCAGTGCTCTCACCGGTGTGGGCATTGCAGGTGCTGGTATTGGAACAGTACTAACTGGATTAGCTCTCTGGAATTTAGCACGATCGACTGGACACCAACGCCATACCGTTATTTACGACAATCGTGGTCAACCAGTAGCCGTCGCACCAGGTAACGATACTGCTCCAGTCGCTGATTCTATCTTATTTGATTTAGTTAACTGTAGCTTAACAATAAGTAATGATGAAAAAACTGAAGTTCTTGCTATTCCCTGTTCAATCGCTACATCATTCACACCAGATGCGGATGTTAAAGACTCAGAAATTAATAAGAATGCGTCAGATACTACAAAATGTACAATAACAGTCCTAACAAAAGCTTTGAAAGAATTCATGACCACTATACCATGTTCGGTACTCCTTAATACTGCTGCAGAGAATAACGTTACAGAACCTCCTTTGGTGGAAAATGAATCTGAAATTATGAATAATTTTACTAGCGATGGTAACAATTCTACAGGAATCCAAAATGGTACTTTGATTACAGAAAAAGGTACTTTGATTACAGAAATCGTTCCTTTAAATGAACCAACAGCTCTTAGACTGTCTGGCGGGGATTTAAATGACACAGTTGCGAATTTGAATTGCACTCCTCATTCTGGAGAGATAAGGGACCCAATAAATCCTTGTTATGCTGTTAACCATAATCTAACGGTGATACCGTTACCAGCAACCGATGCTCCAATATAATGTTTGAAATTGGTTCTCTCTGACGTAAATACTTAGTAAAGTGATGTTTTTTTCGGTATGGCTCTTTAGACATAGCTTATTCTATTGTAACCAGTTATAGATATTGTGTAGCAATATATTATGTTAAAGATTGAATAATATTTTTTAACACACACTTTTTAGAGTTTTCTAAGTGAACACAAACATTTTGATTATATTAGACACCCTTTTGTTAATAAAATGTTTCATAACAGCTGATATCAATATAAATGCGAATTGCGAAAATAACTGTCTATCTGCTACGCTTTTGCGGATAAACTGCTGGGGTGCTTTTGGATGAAACTTGGTATGGGGAAAGCTTGATCATAAGAAAGGACCTGGGCTACTTTTGGCGGCGAACCCGATGACCACGAGGGTAAGGGTGAGGGCCCTACTAAGGCTACCGCGTTGATGTCGAAAAAGCTAGTAGTCGATAATTTCGACTAATTTATACTAATTATTACTTGTAAATGTTTATGATTAGTATGAGTACGCAATTTATGTGTTTTTTTACATTACTTTAGTAATATGAATATAATAGGGTGCTAATTAAACAGGCTTCTTTTTAATATCATTATTCGCCCCCAAAAATATATGTTGCCTTCTAAATTACTAAGTCAGCCACAATTAACGAGCACCTAAATAATACTATCTTAGCCACTAGTTATCTTCTATGTAAACCACTCTAAATACAACTCAGCATAATGATTATTTTTTAGCATCTAAATTTGTAGCATGCATTCTAACAGTAAACTTCTAAAATACTATTAAATGACATCAAAAAATATTTATTTAGCTTCTAACTTTTTAACTCAGTACGTTTAAAATGTAACTCATCCCATATTAATTGATCGTCAAAATTTTGCTAAAAATGTCATCAAATAGTCGGTATATTGGCCACTAATATTATCGGAAGCTATTGAGGAGAGACAAAATAAAAGACGTTATTTTTAACCGACTTTAAAAAAAGGAGGAGGTTCTCAATTCGGATGTCTGTATGTTTCTTTTTTTATGTTTTTTCGCGCATAACTCCGTTGCTTTCCAACCGATTTGAAATATTTTTTCTTTGTTGGAAAGGGTATACTTTCCAAATGGTCCCATAGTCACCAAGTCGGGATCTGATGATGGAATTTTGGCGAAATCGAGGGAACTCTTCAAATTTTATAGGAAAACGTACAGCGATTTTGGTATTTTCTACAACAAGTGAAGCATTTGCTTTCAATAAGAACCATTCTACTATCAGATCTGATGATGAAGCCAAGATGACCTCGTGAATGTAGCGGGAATTCGTTGGATGTGAGATGCGTGGCACTGGATTTCGTTTAACGGAAATTATCATGAGGATGATGAAAGGATGAAATTCTATAACCTACCTATATGAATAAACCTAACCTAAACTACGATTAACCTATAATACAATTTAACAATTTTTTGGAGTCGGGGCCGCTGTCGCTGTCGTCTCGCGTACTCGCGCCAAATCATGCAGTGGCTATTTTCACGATAAAAGAATATGATGTATTATTTTACATGCTAAGTTATAATAAATTATGCTTTCTGTAGAAGCTTGAATTATATTTTTTTGAGGACATTGCGTTGAAGCTGTAAAACGTAAAATGGTGACAAGATGTAAAATCCGAGGCCGAGTTAGTAAATTAGGTGTCAATGCATAAATAAGAAGGACAAGTCACAATAATTGATGATCTTTACTTGACGCTTTCTATAGAATATTTAGTGGGCGTTGTAATAGATACGAATTATTTTATTAGAGGCTATGTCATTTTCCCGTTGCTTAGTTATAAAATTAGAAGTTAATTCACGTGTCCAATAAATAATTTTGTGGCTAGACTTATAATTTCCCAATATAATATACTTTTTGTTGTGTTTGACGTCTCTGCAAGGTCTACATAATGGTTTAACGATGATCAAGTACCTATTAATCCTCACGTTCTGTATCGTGTAATTAGTAATAAATACATAGTTCTTTAAATTGTAAATAGAGAAAGTGAATTGTTCTAATCCTTAATCCTTAGGCCAGATCGTTGTTTGCAAAAATCAAGCAAAAATAGAGGGAGCATTGCCGTTAATAAACATTGCATTCAATATTGGATATATTATTATTGTCACATTTTCCTTTAGTGATAAGTATCTACGGAACTTCCACTGTTGTTAGTAGGTACCTATCTCTTTTATAATCGGATTCAAATTATATAAAGTAGATTTAGTCTTCCTTATTTTGCTACTTTGATACCTACCTACTTAGAAGTGATAATCAGATAAGTCTAAATGTTTTTTTTTTATTCATGATATCACATTGTGTAACATAATGTTACATATTTGAAGTAAAAAACTTATTTCCACGGATTTGTTTTGCACAGGCAACAAAAGTAACACTCGCTTGGGGACAAAATAGTTATAGATAAATAGTAGGGAATTTCTCAGGACATTAAATCGATTAAATGATGAACTTTGTTTACGACTTGATTTCAGCGTTGGCTTTTTCAACGAAAATGTCTTTGATTTCTTTGAAGTTTCAACTGTTCAGCGCGACATTCGATATAATGCCGCACGCTGCTGACTTGTTGATCAAACAAATTAAGTGTATCGACTTCTTTGCCACCGTTTAAATGCATGCACCATTAATTATTCATTGTATTATTATGAATGTTTACGCCTTTGAAGCTAGACTACTAGAAGTATGTTTTGCTGTAGTTTTCACACTTAATGTCGACGTTTAGTTGTTATAAAGTAAGAAGTTACACCAATATTCATAATTAAACTTTGTATGACAGCAAACATTTTAATACATACCTAAAAGCGTGGTTATATTATTATTTTAAATTATTAAGAATTACAAGGAATGTAAATTATAATTATTATTATATACGGACTTCGATTTACTTTATTTAACAGACATGCTTTCCTCTAACTTACTTCTTAGGCGGATACAGACATTGCGGGGCTTGCGCTGAGTTGCGATACGCATACCTTGATACAAATTTTCACTTGCACTTGTTTCGGCACGAGTATGAACGTCCACACATGCGGGCCATCCTATCATAGACCGTCGTGGGCTCATCGCTTCTGAATCCGCCTTTGTTTTAAACCTTAGTAATACCATACATACTCGCAATATTATTTTATAATTATAAATGAGTCACACCAACACATCCAAATACACTCAAATGCTCAATTAAGCGGCCACCTTAACTTTCCGATGTAACTTCACAAAATCGTTGAGAAATGGTTCTTTTTTCTTGACAATATTACCTAAAGCTTCATTCGTTTCTGATAAAAAAAAAACAAATAAGTTTGGTATTGCTTTATTTTTTTTTAATATATAATGAACGTTTGAGATTATCCATTCATTAACCAAAAAAAATGAAGTTTTAGACTGTTTATTCTAAAACTTCTTTTTTACATTTAAAGCCTAAACTTAAATTCATATTATATATATATATATATATTATTCATATTATTATACTCATGTATTGTTTCCCCTGGCTCTTGTATCCTCCTCCAGATAATTCAGCAGACCATCTCTGATCATCTCTAAGTGTATTATAATAAAAGTTGCACTTAATGTGCAGCACGCACTTAACGTGCATATAATAATAATAAATATAATAATATTGCTTGTTTCTTCAAAATCGGGCCAGTATCTATATTCAAAATACAGTGTTAACTTACACCGCTTTTTTATGTGAGGTCAGGCGCTGCGATGACTTCACGGAGCGCCTTACAATTATTCCAATTCTTTCCTATTGTGGGTGATGCGAAGTGTTTACGTTCATGAAACAACCAACCATCGCCGACTGGCAATGTCCTAAGGGACGCCACGCGTTAGAGCAGGATCTTGCAGAGGCCGTTCTTACGTTTATATCTCTGGCATTTCTGAAGACAGGAAAAAATTAATAAAACTTTTTTTCTCGAGGTACCAAAAAACGTTGCTGTGATTAATTTTTACAGTATTGATATCAATTCTGATAATACATTTTCTGAAATCTTCTATGGTTATGGTCATAAATTCTTGCAAATCTAAGCAATTATTTGAATCTATTATATAACAAAAATTTATATAATAATCAATTATTCGTTGTAATGACTCATTATGTTAATATTTTAAAACAAATAAACGTGTGGGGTGACCTTAATGAGTATTTTATTTATCTCATAATCCAATTTTATCAAAGAGTTGATCAACCTTTAAATTACCAAACCCTTTTGAGTAAAATTGCATACATAGCAACAACTTTTGTTTCGTTTGTAAATTATGCAATGGGTGCGCCGCCTACAAAAGGAATGAGTGTTGTGGTCAATATATATGTGATTTTGATAGGGTTCATCCATTTGGTTTACATAGTCATGTTTACTAGCGGACTGGTCAAAGATCAGATATAGTACCTGTATAGGTTTCATATCTTATTGCTAGCTTTTATTTTAGATTGATCAGAATGGCACGCTCGAAGTATGTTGGATAAGTAGCCCACAGTAGCTACCTAATCAACTGTAAAGCAACTGAAAGTAATTTTTATTGTTTAATTTTTTCTCTTCTATCTTTTTTAGAGTGGGAGTCTTTTGGCTCGCTTATAGCATCTGCCACTATCATGGTTTTCTGATTGTCCATTAAGGATAGGAAGAATAATTAGAAGATTTTTAAGGTGTTGTTAAGGTTGTTATTGTATAAAATTATAAAAATAATTACAAACGGAATTTTAAATCAAGATAATAGATATATAGATACCAAAGTATACAACCTGATATGATGGATAAGATGGATATCTCCATGTGTACAATAGAATCTTGAAAAGTGGACTCTTTGAAAATTTAAAAACACGTTAGGTAAATATGACGTTCAGCTAAGAACAGACGCCTCAAACTAAGGGGTGGCTTATTGGATTCAACTTGTAAAGCTTTTATAGGACTAGATTTCAAAGCCCCAGTAACTATTCTCAAGGCTTAATATGATTGTATGCCATCCAGCCTCCTCAATCCGGCCACTCCACAAGGCTCCAGTAAGAATTTTCCATAATCAAACTCCCAAAAGACCTCATAATATTAGGTAACATGTTTTTTACATTTAGTTAAAACATATTCACTATGAGACACACCTGACAATTTAGTCTAGACACCTAAAATTGTACTTGATTTTGTACTGGAATTACATATCTGTCAAAGTACAGTGATATGAAGAAGAAAATTCGTTTACGAGTAGAATAAATAACTGAACTCTTAAGCAACTCTTACTCTCACCAAGACCACTTGTATTCATCCAACCTTTTTTTAAAGAATTTGATACCCTTATCACAAAGTGATCTTACTGAATCACAAGTTACAGCCTATAAAACAATGTCATGAGCATATTGCAGGATTGTGATCAAATTATGAAGTTTACATGAGCTGTGATTGTGAGATTGTGGATGATATGTAGATGGTGATTAAGAAGTCGGATGAGCATGAACAAAAGGGACAGTGTTAGTACATCAGCGTATGATTTAAAAACGGGAGGAAGTAATTTAGCTCTTCTAAATAAGAAATGCTTTTTTCTGCTATTGCCACTTTAATTTGTTTTTGGAGCATCAATTCTGGTCATAATCTGCTCATAGCAAAATGACTACCAGAACAAGTTGGCGTCTACATAATTTGAAAATGCAAGTGTGATTATATTTCTAACTATTTAATAGAACCATTCACTATATCTTTGAAGGAGTTTTTTTTTTTAAACTTTCCTAGATAGACTGGGTGCAATGAAACTCCATCCTCAGGCTTTTTTATTTCTTTATGGACTTGCATAATAAACGAATTATTCAAAGTTGGTGTTTCATAAGTTGGTGCGTTAACAGATTAAAATGTATCGTTGCTGGCAGTTTCGCTGCAAAGCCTATTTAGGCGATTTCTTTTGCGTTCTATACGCTGGGAAATGGAACTGCCCAGCGTATCGGGTCGGGTGGCTCGTTAATTAAAGAAATAACTTACCTATTGAAATTGATTTACTATAATTACTATTATTTATTTAGAGACGGAATTGTCCCACTGCTGGGCAAAGGCATCCCATTCCTCTTTCCACAGGCTTCTATTAATTGTTGTTACCAGTCCTTTTTGTATGCGTCCAGTTCATTCCTTCAACTCCGCTTGGGTCTTCCACTATTATATATAAACTCAATACTATATTATTTACACTCAAATACTCTACTGATCCTAATAATACTTCAAATTTTCATTAAAATAATTTTGACATGAAAAAAGTACACCGCTTCTCTAAATGTTTCCCGCACTTTTTTGCAATCAGTTTTTATTGTTCTGAGAAGTAACATTCTGCCAATGTCTTTTTTAGCATGGCTGGCTGGTATATTTGAATTATGATAAATATTAATATTATGGTTAAAAATATTATTCATTAGGTTTATTACCATATTAAATTGCTTAATCTAGTCCAGGTTAAACGACGACGGGAACAGTTGTGGCGATGACGACATTTTATTGTTCCTCACGTACTATTGAGTTTATGGATTATAGAGAGATCGAGAGACAGGGTCCTCACTACTTGTGCTCGAGTTTAGTCTATGGATAACTCCGACTGTCATTGTCAATCGACAGTCGGTGTTTGTTTGACGTTTGTTATCAAAATGTCAATAAAGTTGTAATCAGTGTTCAAATGTGAGGACTGGAGTTCAATAAATATGCATTTTAACTTGAACTAACAGTGACTGAAAGAAGGTATAACGATAATTAAGAAAACTATACTGAAAAAGAGATGAAACATCAATAAACCAGCACGTTTTGTCAAAATTTAGAGAAACAACGAGTAAAGATGTCGGACCCTACAATTCAAACGTTTTGTTGTCATCATACTGGTAATAGAGAAGACTTTGCCGTAAGAATCATGGATGAATTTAATACAGATTCATACAACATCGTTTGTTTAATTTCATCTACAGTTGGAATCTTAGGATCAGCATATCAGGTAGATATTTTACTCGATAAAAACCTTATGTATGAACTATCATACTTAGTGAGAAACCTTATTTCTCCATAGGGTTCTCGAATTACAATGCACCGGTTTAAATTACAGTATATTAAGGGCAAGTAAGAGGTAGAGTTGCCTGTGTAACTTTCATTTTTGTTTTAATCAGTTTATATTTGTTTATCTAATTTGTTATTGAAATATTTTTAGATATTTCCAGATGTCTTAAAAAGAATACAGAGAGGACATGCCTCGACAAGGGGTCGCAGAATTATTATTTGGTTGGCTGTTGCAGATTTACTTGCATCTTTTGGTATAATTTTTTTTTTCATAATAATTTCATATTATTTTTCTTTTAATCAAATAGTTAACATCATAATTTATTCATTCGATTTAGTCTATAATGAAGCACTTATCTACGTCAATCAATACAAAATCAACAGCACCCTAAGGGTGGGTTCATATCAGGCATAAAACACACCGCACACCATTATAACTTTATTATTTATTTATTATTATTTATTTTCAGCCATTATCGTCCCACTGCAGGGCAAAGGCCTCCCTTTCTTTCTTCCAATTCTCCTGGTCTTGAGCTATTTTTGTCCATAATGCTGAAAAGGAGCTAATTATAACTTTAATAAAAAATATTATTAATTTGATTGCAGGTGTTTTAGTACGCTCGTCTTTGTGGCTCAGATATAAAAATATAATGCCACAGCCAGATGACGATGTCAGTGTACTATTTTGTAGCATAACTTCAGTAAGTACTACACAAATAAAATTGTACTTCTTAAATATTTAATTTAAACTAATATTAAATTCTATGTTTTATATACTTTAGTTAATGGCTACTTTATTTTCAGGCCTGGACACAATACTTCTATACAGTGACTTGGTTTTGGACTTTGTTTTATGCTATAGACACATGGCTTACAATTAAAGGTCGTGATTCTCATACATTACTTTATCATTCTATTGCCTGGGGTCTACCTGCAGCCACAACTGGCATTGGCTTGTCTATTCTTTATATCCCCAATGCAACGTAAGTATAGTGTAATATGCTGTAACATAACTGAATTATGAAATAAAATATATTTTTATTTCCAATTTTATTACATAACAAAACATTATTTAATGTATGTACTTAAATTATTTATATATATGTACATATTTATGTTTATATTAATAGATGCAATTAAATCTATTAAATATCAACTTAAGTTAACATCAATTTGTGTATAATTTCAGATGTCACAACCTACCCACAGTTACAAGTGCCTTGTACAAAATTTTGCCTAACTATTGTGCTACATATTTACCTATTGCTATGGTCATGATAGTAAACCCAATTATGTATGTACTGTCAAGTAAAGATGTGGAAATGGCTGTAGCAGTTCCTCTTGCTCAGGTAGTTATTAATATTTAATTGGAATAGCAGATAAAAGGTTTTTATATTATTATAATAATTGCTTTTCAAGCAAATTGTAAGAATGTTCATGCATCTTCAATTATAAGATTTAAACACTAAATGTTATTATTAAACATTTAATTTCACTGGGAATGTTGTAAATATTTTTTTATTTTCAGTTCACAAGTAAAGAAAGAAGAGTTGTGGACACACTAAGACTTAAGTTTTTCTTAATCAATGTGGTATTTTATTTGTGCTGGTTGCCAAACCTTCTAAATGGAATCCTGCTTTGGACAATGTGGTTCAACATTCCTGTTAAAGTCATTATTACTATATGGTACATAATGGTCAGTATTGAAGTTATCAACTCATATTATTATGCTCGTAGTTTTATGTTGCTTTTAATATATTTTATATGAATATTTATTTATTTTACAGGCATTGACAAATCCCATGCAAGCTTTATTAAATGCACTTGTATATCGGAAATGGAATACAAACAGATGGAGACATAATACATTTAGCAATGAGATGAGGAAAGAGTTCCGATTTTATGATGAACAGTCTCCATTGTTAGGTTCAGAACCTCCCAGATTACAACTATCGCCTATTCCACCAGGAATTAATAATTACTCAACTTTGTAATCAATCTAAATAATTCCCAGTATTGTTTGCATTTGTTATACATTTTTATATGAATATACGTTTTTTATGTCTTTATATACTAGTATTCATTATTGTCTTGAATTACTATGAATGAATAAAATATGGAAAAATACAAAGGAAATATAGTTTTCTCAATATTAAGTGAAATAGATGATCTTTTATTAGTTACAGTTTATATATACATTATAATTAAATTTACAAAATATTTATGTATCTAAATGATAACTATCACATATCTTCATGCTCATTATCCGGTGGGGCCATCGTTAGATCAGTAACATCTTTTACTATCATGTGGGCTATCTGCCAGGCCATTTCTTCCTCTACTTTAGAGGTACTTGTGGGCACAAACCGGCTCACCATTTTCTTTAGGACAGATTTTCCTTTTTTATCAGGATCTGGTTCAAATTTGGATTCAAACCTGCCTAAACTATTTACTCTTCCAAGATTTAAACCATCAGATCTATTTCTTTGCCATAAGGCATCAGCATTATAAAGCTGGTTCGAGTCAATTGTCATGTCAGGTACAGAGAGGTTGCGTTTTTTCTTTCGGAAGACTGGGTCTCCCATGGCTAGAAGAGTATTTTGGGTACTAATGCTAAATTCACTGCTGCAATCAGAATGGGATTTGTGATGAGAGGACCAGATATTTTCAACTGAATGTATCATTTCTGAAAGATATTTAAAATATAGTTCAGATTCTAAGAAGGTTTTGACATACAGTGCCAGTGTTTTGAACACAATTCTGTAAGGCAAATCAAAACATGTTGGAAGGGGACCTTCTTCTCTACATATGTCACTTTCAATTCTAAGCCTAATCTCGGTTGGAAATCCAATTGGGTGTGTTGCCTGCAGGGAAAAATATTTCTCATATATAGCTATAGCATCTGCTTGTGCTTGGGCTGGGTCAGGACTTGTATTACCATTTAACAAATTATCTCTAAAGTGCATCACACCCATTAGAAACTCTAACAGTACCCTGCAAGACTCTTGTTCTAAAAATTCTGTAAAATAGAACAGTATTGTTTCATTATGTAAAATATCTTTAAGGTTCAGAGAGCCACTAGTCAATATGTCAATTTGTGCTTTAATGTAGAAGGGACTGTTGATAAAATCATTGAAATGATTATTCTCAATTTGACTAAATAAAATGTCTTGCACTGGCTTAAAACAGTCTTCTGTTATCTTTCCTTCTGGTTGGCATATATTGGAAATAACAGATTTTCTATTACTATCAGGTAAATCTAATTGATATGGAGCTTCTAAAGCAACATATTTTTTAAATATTTTTATAGCTTCCTCGGTGTAATTGCTAGGTTTCACATTTTCTTTTGATGTGTCGGTGGTTTTGCTTGTTAAATGTTCAGATAAGTTCCTACATGAACTCATGGAACATTCACTTTTATATCTTGTATTACTAGTACTCGTAAATAAATCACTGTTATCTTGCCAACTAAATTGTTGTGTGTTCACATCCTTAGTATACTCTTTCTTTGATACACATTTGCAATGGAGGTCTAAACTTTTAGTTCTATTTATTTTTGAATAATTGCCATTTTCATTGCTATTATCCAGACTCAGTGTTTGGTTTTTAAAATCTTCTATTTCCAGCCAGCATTTGATAAGGACTTCCTTTCCTATAGTGTCCATATATTGTACAAAATATTTGATTGCTTTCTTTTCAATAAGAATATCATGTAAACTTAGAGACAACTTAGAGTTCTTATCAAACATCTGTTTAGGATCTGAAAAACATTATTTAAATAATTTTTATATGCTGTATAACTTCTTAATATGTTGTTTAATGTATAGTTGTATACTTACCTTCATTTTCTTCCAGCAAAAGTTGTGTATTTATTAGACTCTTGATATCAGGTGTGCTAGTAGATTTCAATTCTGGAGGCCGCACAGGGCAACCGGTTTTACCTTTCGCTAAAACCATTAAAAAATTAATTGTCGACTATCGCGTATCAGCGTGTAAAAGGATGTATGAATAAAAACAATGATTAATTTCTTCATAGGTACTTTACCTGCACTTTTCCAGAACTTAATCATTTTTGTATAAATTCTTCGTTATACGTATCGATTGGAGCTATAAACCACTGCAGAAGTAACCTACGTAAGCTCTTCATAAGTGCGTTTTATGACCATAAGCGTAAACAATAATAAGAAAATGAAAACAATTTGTTTATGTAGTACTTGGATTACGTTTACATCAGAAATGTCAGTTCAGTCAGTTGCGTTGTGTCAAAATTCAAGTCTACTTTCAAGTCGTACTTTACATGGAGTCGGCGTCTAGTCTTTTTAGTTAAAAATCAAAAGCGTTTTATGGCTGTCTTGGACAATTATATTAAGTTAGCACATGCACGTGTATCCACTACTTGGCTACATACAAACTAATATTTTATAACTATTGAGCACACTGGTAATGAAGCAAGTCGTACTTTACATGGAGTCGGCGTCTAGTCTTTTTAGTTAAAAATCAAAAGCGTTTTATGGCTGTCTTGGACAATTATATTAAGTTAGCACATGCACGTGTATCCACTACTTGGCTACATACAAACTAATATTTTATAACTATTGAGCACACTGGTAATGAAGCAAACATTACAAAACATGATAAATACACACCGTCTACATACTACGTACTAAAGAAAGACTAGCTTTCTTCAATACATAGTCGTAAGTACCTTACATTCGTTTTCTGTCGTATATATAATCTATCTACTCTATAAGATCATAGAATGGTTGCACGTTCAGAAGGTTCACAGTTCATTTCTCAAGGCGCTGCTCATACGCGCACTGCTCGAGTAGTTAGCCAGTGATTAGCATTCACGGACAAAGCTGCTCGAGCAGTTAATTTGAAATTTTCATTAAAATTACCATTTTTCTTAGATAAAAAAAAATACCTATTGTCTCACACATTTAAGTACTAACCAATGGTGCTTAGATTAAGGAATGGGTTGAATGAGAAAGGATATTGTAAAAATTCATATAGAATAAAGTTCATCATCTGCCTATCTGCCTAGCATTTTATAAAGCATTAAGTTATAAATTAAAAACCCATACATACATACATACATAAATAAGTTCATTTACATATATATACGCACCAACATATAAGGAAGTCGCGAGGTTAGATAGGTACCTAGGTAGCTAATTAAGTATGTGTGCTGTAAATAAAATACCAGTTTACATTGAACTAGCTGGGCCATACGATTCATTCACCTTTTTTGGTTCAGCTTTTTAGCTGGAGGATAAATAATTATTTCTAACCTTCCTCCTGAATTGCCCCATCAAATCAGACCAGGAAAAAAATGTTTTACCTACTTATAGGTATTTACTGCTACCTAATACGCAAGACCTATACTATAGATTTACCATATTATTTTAGGAATGACGTACTTAATACATCAAAGTTCGATGAAGCAGTCATAGCCTGCGCTTAGGCTAAATGCGTGAAAATTTAAAAAAAAAATAAAAAATAAATATAGCTATATATATTATATATACCTACTTAAGCTTAAAAAAAACACATACCTATTTATTAAAATAGCTAGGTGGCATAATTAAATGTGTAGGCGTAATAATGAATATTATTTCCGAATGCATGTTTGTACAGTTAGGTACTTAGGCTAATCACAATTTGAATCCATGGTGAGTCAAAACAATTTGACGAGAACCTATACGTCGCAAAGTTTGCGGTCCTTACGTAATCCGAAGTCGCGATGCACTGGCAGAGGCTATCGACCTTCTCAGCTACTTGATATAACTGTTATGTTGTTGGAAATAAACTTGTGTTAAGGTACTGGGCAACCGGTGGCTCGAGTCAGTCGCGCATCATCGCGGGACTCGATCGCAATTCTTATGTTACAAATATTAAAATATTTCATTTTCAAAGCAAAAATGTGTTTGTTCGTAGTTTTAACTTTGTGCTCTATATTAGTCGTAACTACGGATTGCACTTCCAGTTCGAATTTTGATCAGAGACAAACGGGAGACTTTAATGTGCAAATTGGATTAAAGAACATAAAATTAATTGCTTTACTTAAAGGGGGAAAAGAAGAATATGTGGTGAGTGTTAAAAATACTTATCGTACATAATAAAACATCAATTTAAAAAAATCGTTTATTGTGCCGGTAGTTTTTGGATATTTCAAAAATAGCAATAATTCTGCATATCAATCGGTGCCTAAAGGGAGAGACGTTAACTGAATGTTAATAATCCTTGAGCTATGTTAAGTTAAAGAACGAAGTAATTTCATGGTGTTTTGTAAATTCGTTTTGCAGGATTACGATTACGCATACGATTACTCTGATATGACGATAAAACCGCCACACGGCTCGACTCTGAAACCGTTAAACGTAACAACCGTCGCTATCACCACTGAGACGCAACCGATCGTGAATAGCTCTACAACAGTGGTACTGGAGAAGACAACAGAGGCTGAAATAAAAACTAGCACTAATGTACCTGTGCAGCAGGCCGTGACCTTGATTCAGGCCACCACCAACTCTGTGGATACGGCTACAAAAATAACAGCGGATTTAACAACCACAAAAATACCAGATTCTTTAAATGCCACCACCGTCACGCCGCAAGCGGCAATTAAATGTAGAAGAGGTTTTGTTCAGAACAACGAAGGAAAATGTCAATATAAAGGGCATGGAACATCAAACGCGTAAGTATAATTCACAGAGTTTGGGTTTGACGTCTGATCACCAAAGTACTGTTGACTTTTTGCACTGGGGTCATGGGTTCGATTCTCGTGTTCGTGGCAAAAAGGTAGTTTTTTTGTAAAATCATTGAACCTGTAAAACGAATTCATCTTTAGCGACGTGTAGGTACGTAGATTCTGGATGCAACGGTATTTTTTAAATCTTTCTATTTTTAATCTGACCTTCTTTACCAGAAATTCGTAGCATGTTTATTTTTATTTTCTAGCTTAACGGTTAACGTTATCGACCCTAAGGAAAAACTTGTTCATAAGACTTATAAGTCGGTACTATTTCTCAGTGCATTATAAATTATGGACTGTGTAATAGGTAACTATAGCTTATCGCATGACACCAAAAAGGATTTTTATAATCTGAAGATTAACCAGATGGGTGTGTTTCAAGGCTTACAGAAGTTGTAGAAATATAACAACACTATTTCATTTTATTATATGGATATTTGTTTCCAAGTCAAAGAAGCCTAGAAGTAGACACACACACTGGCTCTCCCGCTTTGGGAACACCGTCAGTTATGTTACTGACTCCTGTAAATATTTTTCACTTATCGAATTAATTCCCTCCTAACAAGAGTAGGTACGTAGCTACTAAGGTACTTATTTTTTTTACTTTTAGGGAGTCGTTCCATTTCACCATCTAAATAAATAACACTTTATTTAAGCAGTAAATTGAAATGCGACTTAAAACAGAAATGCAAGGACTAAGGTAGAACAAACTAGTCCGCTTTATAGACTGTATACATATATACAACTTACCAATAAAAATAATCGTTGTATCCAAAGATAAACTAGCTTTTTCCAGGTGGTCGCGGCCAAAAGTAGCTTATGTCCTTTCTAGGATCTAAACTTAGCTTCCCCCTTACTAAGCTACATCAAAATCAGTTCAGCGGTTTAGCTAGACAATACGGATATTGGTAGTTCCGCATTTATACTGTTAGTATGGATGAAGATCAATATGAATAAAAACTGGTTATCCCCTTTTTTAATATTGTATCCACTTACAGACTAATGGTAGTTTAAATATATGGCGGGCCTGTTGGTCAAGTGGTTAGTAACCTTGACTGCTAGACCTCCGGTATGGCAGTCAAGGTTACTAACAGTCAGTCCAGGGTTCGATTCCCACCCAGGACAAATCTTTGTGTGATCAGCACGATCATTTGTTCTGTATCTGGGTGTTATTTATCTATAATATGTAGGTATGTATTTAGAAATATATAAGTATGTTTATCAGTTGTCTGGTTACCATAACACAAGCTTAATCTGCTCAGCTTGGGATCAGATAACCGTGTGTGAGTTGTCCCGGAATATTATTACCTATTTAATTTCATGCTAACTTCTTACATTACTTTTCAGATTACGGAGAATCGTGAATCTAGCTCAGAAGATTAAAATAGGCAGAGAATTCAAAGAACCGTAAACTGTTATAAAGAAACAAGTGGCGACTAGTATGAGTTCGACGCATGTTCATATTTGGAGCAATTTCTGTCGAAATAACACTGAGGTGAAAAATAAAATAATTTAAAAAACATGGAACGTCGTAACTTTAATAAACATAGCATTAAGCGTATTATTATGAATCTGGAATGTAAGACTGGTCTCAATAAAGTTTTTAATAATATCGTGTGACTTATTTACACTGTTCTGTTTCAACTAATAATTTTATACTTGAATAGATAACATAATAATATACCTAACATTTACAACACAGACAGAACTTTGTGCATGAATGTACCTTTTGAATATCTACATTCTGACACTTGCTTGGATTGCTCACTCTCAGAAAAGAAAGATAGAAACAAATGGATTGTTTTATTTTTGCAAAATCCAATCTTTCATTGGGCTGACAAAAACTAAGTTTACAAAAGATAAGTAAATGCCTATATCTGTCTTGAAAATTTGTCATACCTGACAGATTGTGTGAGATAGGCAAAATTGCATTACATTGATTACTGAAAAACTACAGCAGCCGTTAACTATTATTGAAATAAGCAAATAATAGAATAAGTAGTACATTTCCGTTATCCAATATCATAACAGGAAAACATTTAGTTTCCTGTTTAACACTTTCATACAGCATTAACAAAGTTAAATTATATTCATGAAAGATTATAATTTGATGTTTATGATACATGTTATGTAGTACCAGAAAATAAAGGTTTCAAATAAATAAAACATTGAAACAAACTCAAGTTATTTATTTACATAAAGTGCATCTGCTCTGCACATGTGTGCGCATAGTGTAGAATTTAATTAACATTTTAACATGGGACGGGCACTAGTTATTTCACATTTATTGGCTTTGTACTATCACCATTGAGCTTTGATATCAAGTGCTTGGAAATAATGACAATTTGATTTTTAAAATAAAATATATCATTTACCACAATAAATAGAAATATACTAAACAGCATACAATCACACGAAAATTATGTAGGAAGTTTACTCATGCAGAGATTATAGTTTACATAGGCAAAACAAAAGTGGAATAAAAGCACCCATGGTAATAAAAACTGGGATCAAGACGGAGCTCTCATCCATAGAGTATGGGTCTGGCTGCTTGGGCCCGCTGGCGCGGCGGGGAGTAGCACTCTTCTCTTCCACCTCATCTCTAGGCTCCTCTGCTTCATTGTCTGGCCACACTAATGGTGGCAGTTTAGGCACTTCATCAATTGTGCCTCTCATTACATACAATGCATTGATTTTGGGATTGTCTCTGTAACCTTTAATGAACTCTACCTTAATTTTACCTCCTCTTATATCAGACTCTTCTTCATTATAATATAGTTTACCATTCTTGATTGCATAAGGGATATACTCATCATGGGCAACACCACGGCCTACTTTATCAAAAATGTCTAAGTCAGCAACAATGGTGTGATCTCCGTTTAAAACAACGTCAAATACTTTCATGTTTGGTGCATTAAAGTACACTTCACTAAACTTGAGAACCAACACGTAGTCGCCGTCTCGGTTGGCGGGTATGTCGTAGCCAAAAGTGCTGTGGTGATATCTCTCAGTTTGATACAATATTTCATCTTTTGGGTTCACTCTACCAATCATAACCAGTTGTTTACCATAATCCGAAGCGGTACCGATTCTTCCTTGCAATGGGTCTTTCTCGTAATGGATTCCATATATATCAGTATGAGCTGGTCCTCCAGCGTTAATCGCGTATATTATTTCACCTAAACCGGTAGCAGTTTTTAACACAGAAAAAATTGAAACGACGATATAAAATATTAGCTTACACATTTTCGAAGCGAGGACTATCCTCGTTCGTGTTAAGTAAAATATATGTGTCAAAAGCTATAAAAATATAACTTATTTATGTACAGTGCTCTCTAATACATTTTTAATCCAATGTAAATTAACTTTTCGTTGAAAATTGACACAGTAAGCAACAGCCGGCAATCGGCAAACCGTGCCATGCCATGCCAAATTCTTGTAAATCGATTTTTTTATATTATTTCTCGGCATCGCAACCAAGCCTTTTGCTCTTGCCTTTTTGCGTTGGAATCGTTGTAATAATTTGATTTCCACATATTTTATGGTAAAGTAAGTAAGTTACTATATATTATTCTGTTATACGTCAGTAGATTTGGATTTTTATGTTCCAACGATGCCGCGATGACGGAAAGTTTGTCCACTGGACAAAAATAGTCACGAGTGTGGCCACACTTGACTATTGGTTACACCGGTTACACGACAACCAATAATAATTGAATGCAGTCAACAGTGGCGTAACTACAGGGTGGCAGGACTGGCAAAATGCCACGGGCCCCCGACCCAAGAGGGCCCCGGCCCAAGAGGCCGCGAACTCAGTTATTTTTTTTAAGTTTATACCTGAGTATTTTATTCAGTGGCCTAGCGTGACTTGGTGGCATACAAATTTGTTTTGGGGCCCTTATGAAGGGTAAAGAATTCTCACATAAGAAAGAAAAAATTGCATAAAATTAAAAGAAATACTTATTTATCATAATTTTCTATTAAATTAAATATGTAACACATCCTTGCCTTTTTTCGGCAAACTTATTTATTGTAATATATTTTATAACTGATGAGGACTTTAGTTTTTCTTAAGTTTCTGCCTCAATGGACAATAGTCACAGGTCTGTCAGGTGTTCATGTCCCATTAAAGTTCAAAATTATATATTTTTTATCAGTTTTATTTTATTCTTATTTACATTTTGTAAATTTTGGTTTACGCACGTCGGGTGCCCCCGTGGTCCATGGCCCCGTATAATTGTTACGGCAGATACGGCGGTAGCTATGCCCCTGATTTTATTTTCCATGAAAACGTTCTGCTTAAAATCAAGTAAAGTGAGTCAACTAAAGACCATAACACAATTTCAAATTTGGTTATGCATTTCAACACATCCTAAACGATCTTCATTATTTTTATCTTTGATTTTTCGTATTTGATTTAATGAAATAAAGTAGGCACTTTGAAAGTAAAGTTGATTGTGAAAGTTAGATATTAAAATGTCTAATTCCAGAAAATTGTTTAAGTGGGAGCGAGAAACGAAAGAGAAAGATTCACAACGTAAGGAGGTTTTATAATAAAATAAAATAAATATATTTCCCTCAAATTATACGCAACTACAATCAGTATATGGGTAGAGTCGATCTACTCGACTCATTCCTGGGAAAGTAAAAATTAAAGTTGAGGGCAAAGAAGTGGTATCTGACTGTCTTACCATATCCTCGATATAGCCCAAACATTTTTCTCTATTACTATCAGTTTTTTTTTTCAGTTTACCTATACTTCCCGTGTTCTAGACCAAAAACCAAGATCTGATATGATTAAAAAAAGAACTGTAATATTAGTTCAGTCAATAAATCACCCATAAGGGGTTGTAGAGTGCGTGAGCAAGGCCCTAAGCAATTACTTCAGAAAATTGTTCAGGGTGCTTAGAGAGTTAACATACTAAAAGTCCTGACATCTAGGGGGTGAGGCGGAGTGGGGGGAGGGGGTTAAAGTTCCCATTTTTCAGTTTTTCGCTAATATCTTTTAAACGGTGCGTCATGGAGATAAGAAGTCTTCTACGCAATGAAAGCTTATAAAATTATGTACAACTTTTATCTAATACACTTTTTCACATTCCTACCTATTTTCGAACTACACGTTCCGGAAAAGTGAAAATTGAAAAAAAAACTACTTGAATTGAACACTAGCTCTTGTATACTTCTTCCTTCACGTTATTTGGGGATAAAAAGTATCTTATATCTTAAACCAACTCCTACTATATCAATTTACTAAATTTTATCCAAATCTGTACAGCCGTTGGGATATCAAAACTTTTATCTACACTTGTCTTATACACTTTTTCCAAATTTTTTACCAGTGTTCGAGTATTAGTGTGATGTGACAAGCATTACCGAATGTTAAATATGAGCTAGTATATAAATTAGGTATTTTATTGATAACATAAGCTGGGAGTACCTCCAAGCGGTGAAGGCGGTAACAGTTTGAGATCTCGTTTTCTACCAGTGGTAATGGAGCAGAAGCGGGTCGTCCCTTTTCATTCCATATTTCCTGTCGTAGAAAACGAGATGTCACTGGCTAAAACTCCCATAATCATCCATGCCTTCGGGCTTATGTTATTGTTGTCGTTTATGATTCAACCTCTTTAGCATGGTAGCCTACCCGGTAACGCAGGGGAGCAGCCAGAACAGTTCTTTGCTTTGTAATCGTCATTAGTTACGCAATTGGATTATCCATAAGTGTCCTGTGTAGATGTAAGTGTTGCATCTACATCTCAAGAAGAGGCAGGCCCGTCTCAGCTCAGGTCTTCAGCTCCCTAATTCGACTTCATGACTAATTGTTTATTATGCGCACATACTGTAAAAGAAGAAACCAGAACGCTTTTGAGCAGAAGAAGAATAGTACATTCAGTTAAAATGGACGATACTTGAGATGTAGATGCAACACTTACATCTTTTTAATTGTATCGGCTCGAGTGTAGTTTTTACGACCATTAGTGTGAATTAAAACGGATGTCAAGGCGCGGAAAATTTGGTGCTTATCATCGTTCCGATCTTTACTAGCTTTGATAAGGTCGAGTATTCCTTTTTGTTTCACCTCAGAAACATCCTTACTCCCTTTAACGATGTCCTTATCACACACTGGACACTTATTATTATTAGCACTTATGATGGAAAATCCAATTGCGTAACTAATGACGATTACAAAGCAAAGAACTGTTCTGGCTGCTCCCCTGCTTTACCGGGTAGGCTACCATGCCAAAGAGGTTGAATCATAAACGACAACAATAACATAAGCCCGAAGGCATGGATGATTATGGGAGTTTTAGCCAGTGAGATCTCGTTTTCTACGACAGGAAATATGGAATGAAAAGTGACGACCCGCTTCTGCTCCATTACCACTGGTAGAAAACGAGATCTCAAACTGATACCGCCTTCACCGCTTGGAGGTACTCCCAGCTTATGTTATCAATAAAATACCTAATTTATATACTAGCTCATATTTAACATTCGGTAATGCTTGTCACATCACACTAATACTCGAACACTGGTGAAAATTTGGAAAAAGTGTATAAGACAAGTGTAGATAAAAGTTTTGATATCCCAACGGCTGTACAGATTTGGATAAAAGGAGAATGACCATTTCTAGTATCGCTTCAATCTAAATTGTGCCATAAGTTGGTGATAACAATAATTCCTTTTTTTAATTTAAAAGCCTATATCTAATAGTAGATAATCATAACTTCCCCGGACAAAAACTGATAAAAATAAAAGTTTTTCTTGTGAATGTAGGTTAAGTACCTACATACAAAACAAAAACTTCGTACATTCCTACCTACACTCTACACTCATTAAAAACGATACCATAAATAGTCACGCGAAGCGAGTGTTTTTGTGTTTCATTAAGTACGATATACTTTTAAGAAGTAATAATTATATTACCTGTGTTAAATAATGTCATATCATGGGCCACGTGGAATGAGTTTGTCACCGAGAGAATCATCACAGAGTACTTTAAAAAGGGTTAATAATCATTACGTTATTAAGATTGGGGCACGCTTGTACCACCGAACTAGATTACTGGAGTACCTACAAGCAGTTCTTCATAATAATACGACATAATGAATTTCAAGTCCAAGCTCTATTTTTAGATTATATTTTTGACGAATATGTGTATGAAAATGTAAAACTTGATGTGTAGCTATGTACCTACCACACTTTCCGCCCCTAAGACGACCCACTGACTGATAAATGATAAACTTATGTTTTAAGTATCTGCAGTAGTTATTTAAAATGCCTGTGTGATTCGCATTTCTAGTTATTATTATTTTTATATCAGTAGACTGACAAACAGAAAGATCAAGCTAAGAAAGAAGTACCTAAGTGGTCACCGTCGTCTATGGACATTTCGAATACCATTAGAATTTAATCTTTACCATCTAATATGTTGATGATGAGGTACTAAGAAGTAGTCACTGTTCTATCAGCATAAAGTAGGTGTAAACAACTCCCCCTACTGCTAGCACAACTTATAGATTACCTGGCCTCTGTCAAAACTCAATAAAAATAGCTAGTTGGATGGTAATAAAAAAAAATAACAAGATAACAAGATGAAATCTGTGGAAATGTTTCGTCAAAAGAATCGCTTTTTACAACTAATTCAATTCAAAACTACGACAAAATGCGGAGAATTATTAAAAAAAAATTACTGTATTTAAAAGTACCTTAATCATACTTTATAATAAGATATATTACATTGTGGCACAATATATTTGATAATGATACTAAGAGCCATAGTCACTTGGTCATTCTCCTTTAGTAAATTGATATAGTAGGAGTTGATTTAAGATATAAGATACTTTTTATCCCCAAATAACGTGAAGGAAGAAGTATACAAGAGGTAGTGTTCAATTCAAGTAGTTTTTTTTTTCAATTTTCACTTTTCCGGAACGTGTAGTTCGAAAATAGGTAGGAATGTGAAAAAGTGTATCAGATAAAAGTTGTACATAATTTTATAAGCTTTCATTGCGTAGAAGACTTCTTATCTCCATGACGCACCGTTTAAAAGATATTAGCGAAAAACTGAAAAATGGGAACTTTAACCCCCTCCCCCCACTCCGCCTCACCCCCTAGATGTCAGGACTTTTAGTATGTTAACTCTCTAAGCACCCTGAACAATTTTCTGAAGTAATTGCTTAGGGCCTAACTCACGCACTCTACAATGTCTTTGTTGGATGGACTATATAGGGATAAATCCATGCTCCTAAAAATAAAATTGTTATTTGTGTTGGAAAAATACTTTAGTAGTTTATTAAAATTTAACTAAGTACAACGTAAAAAATGTACTAATAGGGCCCCATCGAAAGAATTTGCCACGGGCCCCAGATGGTATAGTTACGCCACTGGCAGTCAATGTGAACGTAGTATCATTTACACCTCGGCCGTTAAGCTGTCTGACGGAAAATGGTTTATTATCGTCCTAAGCATCTTTAAGGTAATTTTAAAGTTATGTCTGTGGCCAACAAAGAGTAAAGTAAATATAGGGAGAGTGGCCAATAAGCAATATAGGCTGAGGGCAGTGAGGCTTTTCCCTTTATTTTATTGGATACTTACGCGATTAAACGTTTGGGCGTTTAACAACGATAAAAAATTATTGTTTTTCCGCTTTTGTAAAAGCTAGTCATCTTATGGCCGCGCTGTCGAAACGCGTAGCTATAAAACCAGCCATAGACTTAATTACCTACTCTAGTTTTTTGTATATAGCTAGTTAGGTAGCATTTTAACTGCAAGTTGATACTGAGGCGGTAATAAGACTATAATTAAACCGTGATTGTACGAATAACGAAGATAAATCCAGCTATGCATACATGCCTACGTATATGGCCTTATTTAGTCTTCAACTTGAATATTGCCCATTTTGTCTTTTCATGGTTGTCCAGTTATTTGAAAAGGTACACGCCTTTGTCTAACGATTAAATGATGTTGAAGGTACATAATTAATGGTTTCAACTTTTCTTTCTGAGTGTTCTTGAACTCAGCAAGTTTTCAATAACGTAGCAGTCGAGTCTCGTGCCGGTCCGGGCAGCTTGATAAATGTATGTGAATAGTGTAGTTGACGGTGGTGCTACTTTACTAGAAAGTTAAAAGAAAAGAAAAACAAAGGATGAAGCAATTCAGTTATCATATTATTATATTTACATAAGTTAAATGAATGTACATAACTACCTATTTATTGTTTAAGGAAATGACAAAAGTGCTTTAGCTCCAGTAGGCCCCTGTATTATTTGAAGTACTCAATAAACAATTTCCTTCATCGAGAAATAATAAATGTTGTTAGTACACTCACTTTACAGATTTAGATTGTTGATAGGAGGACACAAAAACAATGCGGAAACAACATTACATAGCAAGGTACAAACGTAAATCATGTTAATTTCTTTCCAGTTGTTTTGATTTCAATACTAAAGTATAAAACTGATTTTCAGGAAATCTATATGTAACCACGTCTGAGGAACCAGACAGGAATTTTTCGTGACATAAAGCAATAGAAAAAATATAGTTGGGTTAAGATCCTTCTACTTTTAAGTAGGTTCATGACGTGAAATATTTGTAGCGTGTTGTGTGGGAATTTAATTGTAAAATAATTATATTCTAAGGATTATTAATACTACTAGACATTTTTTTTTAAGCAAAAACTACAGAATTGAATTAGATGTAGTTTTGCACGCAGATGGTTTAACTGGTAGGTATTCTATCTCCGAGTTAATAAAATCGAACTGGGACTACTGGATACCTAATGAAGAGAATCTCTATATTAGGGGCTCTATCTCTACTGGAGATGAATCGTTGAGATGTAACACGATGTAAAATAAAATTTTAACAGATAGAGAGAGCTTGCGAGCTTTAGTTGATTAACGATAAGTAGTGCTATTCTGTTAATAATTTCGGTGACAGGTGAAAGTGAAGTGACAGTGAAGTGACAATAAAGCTCACTTCAAAAGTGAACCCAATTGGCCTTGATTTAGAATTCAAATTCGAGATTACGTATTTGACCTCTCACCGCGGATACCGCTGTCGAGACATGAAAATAATGTTACAGAATAGCACGGAAGCATTGCGCGTTCAAATGAAGGTGACAGACCTTCTTTCCATTTGGTACGCTTTGTGATTGTGTTTCGTTTCTATCGACATTTTACTCTTGCCTACCTGCCAAAACCTATTGATTTCGCCGGGACAATAAGTTGAACGTAATGCGGCTTAATGTATGTTTCTATACAATATATAAATACAGATCACGGTAAAGAAGGTTATATATATTCGGTTAGGGGTCTTTACTCCTTTTATGAAGGGCTAAAGATTGAAACCTTATCAGTTGTAGGTAAGCATTGCGGGGAGATTTTCTCGGTGGATTCGTTCGTAACAAAACCTGTGTGTAAAAATATGAATGAAATTTATCTCGTAACATGTTTATGTTCTATATTATATGTGTTTGTTTATATGGTTTATGACAAACTAAAGTTAATGTGACGTACGCACTAAATAAGAGTTTTGACGGTTGGAATTACATACATAAGGTACATAAATAATTTTAAACAATAACTTAAGAGGATAACTATACATTTCTGCTATACTTGGTAATCTATACTAATATTATAAAGCTGAAGAGTTTGTTTGTTTGGTTGAACGCGCTAATCTTAGAAACTACTGGTTCGATTTGAAAAAATCTTTTTGTGTTGGATAGTCCATTTATCGAGGAAGGCTTTAAGGTATATAACATCACGCTGCAACTAATAGGAGCAAAGCAGCAGTGATAAATGTTGCAAAAACTGGGAAAACGATTCATTTTTGAAGGCTTCCGATGCGTGCGCTACGTAAACGGTTAGAGTTACCTAATTAAATAATAAAATTTAAGTGTCTTACCTATTCAATTACGGTCTGACCCATTCATTGCCATTGTATAATTATGAGTACCTAGTTATATGTTTCTTAATTTAGGTATTGTTTTTAATTATTGATTTTAAGTATTACACAGCGTGTCATATTTACCTACTGTATTAAAGTGCGAACGTAAGTCCCTGTTTTATAGCTTCATTGAATTACCATAATAAGCTAAAAGGTGGATGAATATTGAAAACGTGAATTGGAGTCGTAGTATTTGCAAATCATGCAGATAATGGAAAAAATCACTGACGGTGCGAATATAACGGAAACAATCCTGAGTTTTCCGTTTCAAGAGCGAGGGCTGCTTTTGATAAATTATTGGAGCTTTTTGCGATTGACCATAGTTACGGGGATTACGGTCGGAGGCACCGTGCGACGCGACCGGGTCACTAAGTGGGCCGCAGTCCGAATCTAACAATGGGATTACGTCAACCTCCGAAAACGTCAGAATCCTTACTCTTACAGAAAAGAAAATGGAATCAAGCATGTTGAACTGCTATAATAAAAACAAGTATAAATATAAAATATATATGTTTGATTTGAGTTTGTTTTGATATTTCTGATCAATCAGTAGTTACCTTCAGTTACTAAAATATACAGTGTTCGGTACATAGCGTAAAGATTTTTCCTTGAAGGATAAACGGCACTTCTTTTTCTTTTATATATAGTATGATATATATATTATATTATAGTATGAAAGTATGATTCGTACCTAGTAGTTAAAACAAATATTGAATAATAATTTGCTAACATTAATTGCCAGCTGAAGCGTAATATGAAGCCATTCTACTGAATAAATTGAAGCATTATTTTTTCTTTTTGGCATAACTTTGCCTTATTGGTAATATCAATTATGCTCAATTGCTTCGCTATGATTCTTTAGTTTTTACTTGACCAACAAACGTGTTTTTAAGTCTTATTCAAACTGTTGCCGTAGGTACTTTGGATCCATACTGTTAAATCACAAAAGTTCCACAAAATGGTTACTTCTTTAAGCTCTGAATCAAATAGTTAATGACTCTTACAAAAAAATAAGTTCAAAAATGAACGAAAAGTTAAGTATTACGGCCGTCTAAATGTTGTGTTCATTACATTTGGAAAATTTGCATTTGTATTGACTCTTTACCGCCGGTCCAGGGCATTTCTATCTATTGTACTGACACTTTTTTTTTCATCATTTGGATTTCTGTGTTACCAGATTTCCCTACGGATTCTCATTAAGATTCTTCACCGTAAGATATATCTAGCTAAGTCAACGAATAATGTAGCATCTACGACGCAACGGTAGTACATAGGTAACAAATAAAGCTTGATCGAAGATCACAGATGAACATATTTTTATATTGCTTTAATAATCATTTTAACTCTCCTCTTTTATTCTCTTTGCAGCATTTTTTAGAAAGATTGTGTATATACACAATTACGGTATATCTTCCGTGGCCAGATTTTATTTTCCTTATCTCTCCTTGCCTCTACAAGTACGGTTGATCTCTGACAGAAGTCAGGAATATTCCGATAACCAGTCTTATCATAAACTTGTTACCCAGGGAAATGGGTAGTGAAACTCAGATGGAAACCGCTCCACAAAAAAAAGCGTAGGAAAAAGGCTTGGCAGAAGAAGCTTCCAGAAGTATATGTATGTAGATTCTATGCAATCAGTATATTCCTATGTTACACTGGCCGTAATTGTACCTACTTGTCTATTAAAGTGGAGCAACCCATAACATCTATGGTATGCTAATTACTTTTGTCGTTTGCCATCAATCATGTTAATCGCCGTAGAGTTTAATTATGTTTCTAATTACGTGACTTGAGTGACAATTACCTTCTTGATCTCCTATTATAGCATCTGACACTTTATTTCGTATTCTATTCTAATACACCACTATCGAGAAAATTCTTGAATGAATTCAGAAATACATTGTGCTGAAAATACTTTATCATATTTTAAATATTAAACAGACAGAACAGGAATTGTATTAAAGTTAAAATGTGTATAATCCTACCTACCAAATCGATAGGAATTATATTTGAAAATCTTTTATTTTTCCAGGCAGTAAAATGTCCCACGGTGTACAGCAGTAAATTCTTCTTTTTATAGTGTTTAGATGAACTAACCTTAGTAAGTACATAGTCATGTAAGTAGGGAACAAATAAATGTAATCGGAACATAGACTTTGTTTTATATTTTCGTTGAACATGTCTCTGTAGTCGTATCATACAATTCTTCAATATATTGTTCGAAGAGTTTCTTCGCCATTAAACATAACGTTGATGTAAACTCAATTTCTCTCTCACGTTAGCGAAAGATAAACGTTTACGCTTTTATCTTTAAAAGAATTCAGTGATTTGGTTGTTTTTTCTACTGGTTGTTCTTTGTTTGAGCTAATCTTGGAAACGTAAGCGTGTTTGAAAAGTTTGAAGAAAATGTAAGAGTGCTCTAAAATTGTCGAATTGCACAACGGTGCACGTTGTTCCACGTACATTAGGGCAAACTTGCTGAACACGACGATTCTACTGTCTCCTGTCGCATACTTCCATAACAAACAGATACCAAGTGACAGTCTCTCAGATAAATAAATTGAAGCTTAGATTGTTTACTTCTAGATTCATGTGGATAGATTAACTTCGGAAGAAATTCAATAAAAGTAATAACATAAAAATGCACCGATTATAATTTCCAATTGCGTCTAAAATAGCTTAGTAATTATTCTTTATTGAATTATTCATTTCTGATGATCTTTCAACAATAATATGATAACTGAATGGAATATTTTAGCGTACAAAGGTAGGTTAGTTGGGTTTTGATTTCTTGGATGACAGGTTGACTGGTAGTCTTTACAGATTAAGATCTTTCTCAAAGAGCCCGTCAGCCGTTGGGCTTTACATGGCATACACAGTAAGCTTAGAAGTTCGCACTTGCCTTCTAAAGTAATGCATCAGGAGATCTACATTAATTAGGATCTAACAATTTATGAGTTTATACATTATTTATTATTATTTTTAGCTGTTATCGTCTCACTTAAGGGCAAAGGCCTCCCTTTCCTGCTTCCAAGTCTCCCGGTCCTGGGCTATTTTAAATAATTTAGCATATTTTTAATTACTACATTATTTTAGACTATGCAGCTGCACATGCCACTAATATTGATAAATGGTAACTGAAAACGGAACATCGATTCAAGTAATACCAGCAAATTCTAACTAAAATATTACTTATTTATTATGATTCTAAGTTATTGCTGTACTTAATTCCGGGAATGTTTGAGGTAAATACGATTTGCATGCCTAGAGGCAGAATATGTTTGAAACTATAGATAATCTTAATATATATAAATCTCGTGTCACAATGTTTGTCCTTAATGGACTCCTAAACCACTTAACCGATTATAATAAAATTCGCACACCATGTGCAGTTCGATCCAACTTGAGAGATAGGATAGTTTAAATCTCAAATTATAGTCGCAATTTTAATTTATTGCTAATTATTTGTCTGTTATTATATACAAAGGTACCGGGAACGGGACCTAGGTATTCACGCGGGTGAAACCGCGGGACACAGCTAGTAAAAATATATAATTCGATTAGTTGTGAGTTTTACCTATATTAAATTAGGTACTAACTCTCTGGACAATACACAAAACTACTTCAATTGTAAGATAAATATTTTTCGAAATCATAATGGAAAGAAATACTTGAATTCATAAACCATGACCGCTACTCCTCTAAGATACTTTCGCTAATGGATCTTTATTTAAATAGTTGTAATAAGGATTTTAAGCTCCGATAGAAATCTTGTTACCAAGATCCGAGATCGGAAACGGTTGGCAATAAAATCAATCTGAATCTGGCTTTTAAAGTGATTAAAGTTTCGGCGGATCTACAAGCTGTGAGTTTTATAGAAATGGGAGATTAGAAGTTATGTCTGTTTATGTTTAAAGACAAATTGAACTACAGCGCTGAATAAACTGGAGTTATTCGGGATGTTTTACTAACACCTACACAATATTCGCGAGCTAGCGCACAACAGGAAGTGTGGGGCGAACTTACATAATACAGCGGCTATGGTGAGCCCCAGACGAACACGCTCCAGTTAAATTGAGTCAGCCAACAGCCAGCGACTGGCGCTAGTCACCGCCAGTCCGCCACTCATACCGAGCCAAGATTATCATGTGGATTCATACATACAATTTACGCCAAGCCTCATCTAAATGATTATGTACGGCGCGCCAGGTTTGTGAAGAATTGTGTTTTTCGGGACATTATTTAAATAAGTAAAAAAATATATCTTTTTCAGAAATGTTTAGGATCGGTACGGTTCCTCTTTCTGGAAACTGGTTTTATTTCTTCAAAGTTAATAAATGGGTTCCGATGATTTCAATGATTTACATGAAGGTTATTTGTTAAGTCCAACAAATTAGTAAAATCTGCCAGTCTCAACTTTTTTTTCAGGCTAACATCAGCCTAAAATAATTAAGTTAGTGCTGATTAAAAGAAATTACATGCTTAGTTAAGTAATTCGTTAGTCCATTAATAAAATGGCAAAGTCACACTCCCGAGGTTTCTTGATTTATTATGTTAAATGATGCTAATTGTCTTGCTGATTGCTGTGAAAACAAAAGCTTTGTGTTAATGTGTTTCGCCACACACAGTGGCGCCCGTGGCCCGAGCGACGCGAATTGGCGACTCTGTTCATTCTTTTGTCAGTTACTCAGCAATAAAACTAACATAAAACTATTAAAGTTTGTTTTATCACTATGCTGAATGCTTGTGAATGTATTAGTGCATGAAATGGCCATTGTCTGGTATAAAATACGATGCCAATGTGTTTTAAAAAAAAATTCAAGTGGAGAACACAGAATAAGTATTTAGTATATTAAACATCTGTAAGTAATTATGTAGAGTGACGTGTGACGAACTGTAACCGGTTTTAACCTGGTAAAATTAGGTTGATGGTAATCGATTATATTGCCTCTTGAATTTCAGGGTGCGTAGCCGACAGCGAGCAACCTGTTAACAAATCTTTCGAATACTTACCGCTAATTGCTTTACTTTCAGCGCTGTTAACGTTATTTTGGGTTAGAATACTTTAACTTATTCACTTCTTTAATACCTATACGTTATATTACTACATATTTAAACCCTACATATGTTTGAACTGACAAATGAACTCTACGAAAGTTAGTGGAAGTATATAAGCTGGATCACATTGTTTTATTTACATATTTATATTTCCTCCATATTCAAATGATATAAGAAAGATGATCACCACTATCAATGCAAGATGCAAGTAGCGGAATAATGATATTTGCGAATGTTTCACAAAGGCTAGTCTGCAAGTTCATTTATTTATTCTCTGCACGAAGAGATTTTTGGTATTCTATTTAATTATGATGTTATAAGGTTTAGATTTCTTGTATCGTATATGTACAGTGTAACATTGTGTGAACTATAAGTCTTACATTCCTTGGGTAAGCGTATATAGTGTAGCGTTGTGTAAACTAAAGGGGTTAGAAATAAATCTAAGTAAACAAAATCTTTTAGCTTCTGAGACTGCGGGCTCGTCCTCTAATGTTATTTAGGGGCTTCTTTTATGAAAATATACAAAAATAATAACACAAAGAAAAGCTTATCCTTTGGCAAATGTTTAGAAAAACAAGCCGTGTTCCAGGTGATTGACTGCTGAAAATGCGATGAACTTTCATTGAAGAATCACTAACTAAGGCTATTGTAGTTCATATTTACTTATGATAAAAACAAAGTTAATATTATGTTTATCCAAAGGTTTTGGAAGCAGATTGGCGCGTGTGTTAATTTCTTTAATTTTATGTATATTATTTAGAAATCTTCTTCTCAACGTCTTAATTATTGTCCTAGTAATATATATCTAACCACGCAAACATTTCTGTGTTTGTACAAAAAGAGCACCTACTGACATAAGGTAATTGATATTAAACGCGTACTTGTCACCTATAAAATAGAAAATGATTCAGTTGTTAGGAGTTATTCCACCTTCATTCGCTGCATTTGCAGTAGCATGTTTGATTTTCTACATGGAAAGAGATCCGTCATATCACACAAAATATTTTGTTCCAATATTTACAGTTTTGATTGTAAACATGCCTAATTGCCTATTCGGACTAAAAATAAATAAAATAAAAAAAGACGCTATACACTCAAAATAAAGTGCATTGGCAACGTACATGTAGGCAACTTATTTCAATTAAGTGTTACCGACGTGCATGGGAGCTACCTACATGCTTGTGCTATCGACCGGCGACTGACCGACGGATATTAAGGTGTGTATTTCACGTTTTACAGCCCGGATATACCCGGTGGATAAACCCGGATACTAGATAGGCTAGGCAGGTCAACAAACGCCTTTAAACTTAGGGATCATGAACTTTTGTTATGCAACCTATACGTTATTGTGATTTGATTGGTTTTGTCGTACATTTTTGGGAATAATTTAAATACTACGGATAGCTATGACTATGAAGAAAGCCTTTTCAGGCTATAAAAAGTCTTATCATGAAATACAGCTACCTAGAAAGATTGTTACATTTTTTGTTCATTAAATAATATAAGTACCTAATATAATACGTTTTGGTACATTTTTCTACGTGTATCTTCAGCTCTATTAGCTTCTATGTATAAATATAAAATAGACGCTATCATAACGATTGACTGACAGGCGACACACGGCCTTAGCATAAATATAGAGAACATAATACAATTTTAAACAAAGTATGTATCGATGGGTTCTAGAACTGGAATAGTTTTTTAGAATTGACGTTGGTGGAACTCATAATAATTGAGTTATGTTTATTTAAATCTAATATAACAACAAACACAACTATACTAAAATTAAAACTTATCTAAATAAATAAAACTAACACGCGTCAAAAAATTCACCGTCATCCTTGTCAATTGAGTTATGTATAGATGAATTAAGTAAATACTTATTTTGGTTTTGGTTTTTTTTTATTTCGTTTCTTCCATATTAAAAGGTTTGTTAAATAATAAAAATTGGTTTAGTTAGGCTTATATTTTAGATCTTACCCAAAGCTTAAATATTTATGCATTTATTAGGTATTTACAAAGCGTAATTTATTGCCATAATTAGTACTCTATCTGTTCAACAAATAAACATCTCGAAAGAGAAAACGCTTCAAAGAGTGAAACAGCTCATTAAATTAATTTGCACATTTGTAGAGACGATCAGGAAGTGCCCTTAATGAAGTAATTATTTATTTGTCTTTCAGAAGTGGAATTAAACTTAGTAAAATGTTTAAAGTGGGGATCTTCTATTAGACAATACAGACGATTTGCGAGGGCGGGGAAAATTGTATGGGTATAAGCGCGGTTTCAACGGTTTCAGTGGCGGTTGGAACGCTGTGGCTCTCTCGCCAGTCACTATGAGACCGCGCGAGCAGTAGCACGCGGTGCACAGGTCCCACTCTCGCTTCCCGCTAAGCACACAATATAAGCCCTCCGTAAAAAGTTATCATGAATCATTTTCATACCCCAACAGTTGTTCCAGTGACTCTATTAATATTTAAAATCAAATATATAAACAAACATTAAAGTATGAAGTTGTTTCAAAGTTGCGGATAATGTTTTTATAATTGTGATGATGATAAGTACAGTTTAGTGATGCTTAAAAAACAATTGAAGAGTACCACGTAAGTATCGTTTTACTCGTTTTTGCAAGTATTACTTTTGTTTATAACATTATTGGTACTTTTTATATTGAAAATGTATACCCGTAATATTTGTACTTGAAACAAATATCTACTTTACAAATATTAACATGTACAGCAAATCACTTAATAAACGTATTTTAATATTAATTTATTTAATATTGTTAATATTGTAGCGTTAATATTACCTTATTTAATTAGTTACAATTGAACGTATACATTTATACTCCTTATTTTATTTTCTGAGGCACTGTTATTTCAATCAATTCAACATTGTTGGGGATTTCTCATGTCAATAAAGTATAAACACAAAAGGTAATTTATTTATTATTTCGATACCTTAATTGTCAAACCAGCCAACTCCACATTTCGTCTAAAATTTTTTTTTTGTTTAGTTAGTAAGCAACAAAAATACGGCTTTATTTACAAACACGATCTGACAGTATAAAAAATAAGAATTTGATTAATATCTACCAACGGGATTTTAGATTTCTTTATAAGTAGTCTACAAAAATTATTATAGAGTTTTAAGTGTCTCCTGAAAAATTTGCTCATAAGGAGTTAGCTGGTTTGCCAATTAAGGTATCGATTTGCAGAAATAGGCATTCTTTCGGAAGTATTGAATTGAAGCATCATATAAGGATAAGGCGATGTACGCCTTATTATAACAGAACAGTAATGGCCCTCCAAGGGACTCTTAGGGTACTTCACTGTCTACCTTTTCACGTCTTTCCCTGGAAAACCCTTTCAAATAGGCTAAATTGAATATCTGTCGAGGACCACAATATGTTGAGCTCATTACAAAGTCTTTAGTACAATTCGTTGTATGTAAGTAGCTTTAACTCAACATTAGATTTGTATTGCGCAAATAGTCTTTGAACTTTCAAAGTTCTTAGAGTAAAACTCGGTTAAATCCTTGCAAATTGCAAAATGCCTATCTGCCTACTCATTTGGGAATGGAAGCTAGATGGTACACAGAATAGTGGTCAAACGGCACGGACGCGGGGTTAGACCGGAAAGAGACCGTAAAAGCCTTCCTAATCTTAGCCAACGTTTGACGAGTTCATCATTCCATAAGGCTCTATTAAGGATTTAAGCACCACTGATCCCATACCATAAGTATGGGTTAAAAAAGGGAAAGATTTATATTATCGTTTATCATAAAATTAGGATATTTCAAATTTCAAGACTGTCGCCTATTTTCTTATATTCTTACTGCCGCATATAATATTAAAAACGAGTATGAAAGGCGTTTTTCAGACCGTATTGTCATTCTCGGAAGTAGATAATTGAATAAATATAGATTGCGGGAACAGCTTGATTTATTTAATGCAAAATGTATAATGCTTATAGGAATTTTCAGAATTCAATAAATAGTTATACCAGCCTATAATTGACCTACATTGGGTACCTTTTCACATAGGTAATACATACCTACTTAAACTGTTTATAACAAATAAAACCTCTTGTTTATTAGGCTTCTTTCTTTGGCAATTGCTCCTAAGTATCAATTACTTTTATAAATTCAATTTGTTTTGAAGATATAATACCACCCTCCATCCATCAAAATTTCTAAGAAACAAGGTTCGTAGGTAAAAGGTGTCGCGACGAGACAAACAAACTTGTAACTGAATGAAAACACAGAACTTTTAAATATTAAAGTTTTTCATCACACTTTCAATTTAATAAAAAAAAAACTTAACAACTTGGAATTTCTCGTGGGTGCGTTTTTGCATTTTGCAGTTCGCAAATGGCCAGTCTAAAATGCTATTTGCGAATTTACAAGAGGTCTAGTTGGGTTGAAAAACTATTGAGTTTTTTTGTATTGTTAAAACTTATATTATGCTTTTCGATACATTATGTTCCATGTAAAAGTATCACTGATACTTTTGATGAAATATCATTAAAATATCAATAATATTTTTGATAAAATCGACCTATACCCATCGATACCTGATACCTGATATCAAAAATAGAAAATAGTTATGGAAGAAATCTCTTGTTAGATAGGTATTAAAAATAAGTATTTATTTTTAGAAAAACTTAAGACTGGTCTCTTCTTTGCATTCCACAAAGTTATGAAAGGAAAGTAAAGCTTCCTAACGATGTACTTAGGTACTTATTTATAAAGGGGCATGGACAAAGCCTTTTGTTTATCCTCTATTTCTGAATTCATAATCCATATCAATGTTTTTGTTTGCGATACTTGCAATGTAGTATGAATTAATTAAAATCGACGTGAAATTTTGATACAAAATTGTATTTCAATTTAAATGGGTATGTTTCTATCAGATTGGGCCAAAGCGAAGCGTGTCGGGATCTCGATATAATTATCTGCTGTGGATATTATATCTACCATAATAATGCCATCTACTCCGACGGAATTGTTAAATTTAATGAGCTTTTCGGGTTTCAAACTTTTTCCAGGGTTTTTACCATACCTAGAAATTGGGCCTAAAGAGTCAGTTATAACAGCTGTTAAAATAACCTTGGCTGTCTTAAACCTTCTGTAAATGGTAACTTATGTCCACATATCTTCTTTATTCTGTTAGTAGAATGTCGTCCAATGTTGCACATGATCAAGCAGTTTTCCTGATAAAATAATTTCACACTGTATACACTGCGCAAACATTAATCAGATACGTCTTACTAAAGTGCACTCAAGCGACTAATACTGTTTGATTTGACTCATGATACATTTCGGATTAAACTATATTGAAAGTATTAAAAATACGGGATAAAAATACTGGATAAAAATACTGGCTCTTATGTAGTTTGCAGTTGCGTAGACACGGGTATGATGTATGGGTTATAATATATCTGAACAAATTTTTCGTGCTTCATTCAAATGTGAAAATCGTTATCGGCAACAGATTTTTAAGGATATTATTACAAACTGATGAAACGAAATATCAATTAATTAAGATAATAAAAGATAAGCCGATTAGATTAATCTTGTGACCTATTGTTGAAGATTCATTGCGTTTAAATCCGCAATTGAAATACTAAACTAATTTAGTTCTATTAGACAGCCTTGTATCTATCCGTATGAATTATGGGGCGGTATTTGTAGCTCACTTATATGTCGTCATTTTCATCTTATATGCTTGCTTGCAATTTGAGTGCGTGTCAAGTTAAACAGTATTTAAAAAGTCATCCTTTTTGTGTTCCCTATATTGGTCAAACGGAGCACGTACTAACATAAAGTAGAAAAAGTTCAATATGGATGGGGGACGAGTGGACGACACTGTAGGATGAACGACGCCAAAAAGTTCTTTTTTTATGCCAATGTCCTCGCTCTCATAAATTTAATAAATTGCTTAAGATCGTTAAAAGTCACTTACATTGGACAAATTATAACATTTCGCTTTAGTTAAGAAGCCTAAATATATGTGTAGGTAATTTATAATTGATACCAATTAAAACTCACTTTCAGAAAAGTTTTCCGATCAAATTTTAAGAATGTTTGCTCTGAAATATAAAGAATGTTGAGATCGTTATGTGAGTAATAAATCAGATATTTTCATGCATAAGTGAATAATAGAACGGAATTCTTCTCGTAGTATCTATTCATGCAACTATTCTGGATGATTCAGCATTGAGTGGGATTTAGAGCGAAATGTCTGGAGAAGTAAGCGTTGAAAAAACGTTCGACTATTATCTGTTCTATTCAAAACTTTATTAAAAAATTGTAACGCTTACTAGTCGGAATCTAAAGAAACCTCTAAAGAAGCCGTTCCCTTTAAAAATCTATGGTTAATTCTGGTTTCATAAACAAATTACTGAATCCCATTACTACCAATTGTGATAAGTTAAGCAAATAGATTTATCTAATTTACCTAAGTATTAATATAAAGTACCTAATTTTAATAACGTTAGTCTACTTCGAAATGAAGTCCATTACCGTTTGGATCATTAAAAAATAATTTAAGTGTAGAGAGGGCTTACTTGTTTATAATTTAGTTTATTGTTGTTCTAAGTTTGTATAAAGTCCGTATTTACAGTTACCTGTAAGCCTCCCTCTTAAGTAACTCAGTCTCGGACTCTAACGACCATTAAATGAACGGAAAAAGCGAAACGAGATCATTTATGTTTATGTGCAAAAACTTTTCGAAATAGCGGGGGTCGTATTCCCCATTATTTTAATATTTACTTGGAAGAAAGTAGGCTTTGAGGAAACCTTTCGTACGCAGACATTTTATTTCGAAGTAAAGAATATGGACTGCATTTAAAACGGATAGGGCTACCTAATATAAGCATTGACACTAAATGTAATGATGGTTAAAGGCATTTAATTAAATAAATAATCGTTTTAAAACGATGCGATGATTGTAGTACGTGTACTCAAAAGATGAAATTGAAATAAAGGTTGACTGTGAGTAAAGTAGGTTACATCCATAAATAGAAAAAATCAGGCACTTTTTGAGCCCTATCAAATTTATAGGTATTGTTTTCCACTATCTACACTTATAAAGATTAATAGAGTTTCAGTTGCCTTCACTGTTTACGGGAAATTCAATAAATTACTCAGCAGTGATGTTTTACGTCGGCATGATGAGATTAAAAAATAAATACCCATTTCTCCCTGGTTACCTTAATGGTTCTTTGTTAAAATGATTTGATTAATTTTGTTTGAAATACCATTAAAAATATTGCGAACCCACTGCTATGTTTCTTAGACCAGCCTTTTTAATTTTTTATGTACGGCAGCTTGTCTCATATGTAATGTGATTAAAATTACAAACTTAATAAATGGTTCATTTATACACTCGAACATGACGCTATTACGACCACAGTTAAAAGTAGGTACCTATACGTATATAAATATATTATTATACTTATATAGAGTTAAGAAAATAATAATAATCGTCAAAACATTTGAAAATTCATTTTAATGGTAATTTATAAATTGAAACCCTAGACGTAAATTCGAAGTATATAAGGAAATAACTTTTATTGTTTCATTTTTGCAACTCAGATATAATTTACATCTTTGAATTAAGGTTTTCATTGTAAAATGCTTCATAAATTATAACTAAGTGCATAGAATCATTATTGTTTAATGATTTTAAAGCTAATGGTGGGAATTAAATAACAAATGAATGTATAAGGTCTTACGTTAATCAAAGAGAGGAAAAAATACCTATTTTTTTATACGTATTTAAAGAAAATAAATATATGTACCTAAATACTTTACAATTTGAATAATTTACATCAGAGAAATATTTTGCTTGGTTACAGGTAGGTACACAACTTTTGCGGATTTTATACCCACGAGTTATATTTGATATGTCACGTGACTTAGGCTTGTCGGTTCCACCGGTTTCCACACATTTGAGTGATTCGATCAGCGTTAACGCATGTAGAAATGTCATTTGTCTAGGGAAATGGTAGGTATTGCTCTACAGATGGGCCCTGGCTTTTTTTAGGCCTTACTAACTCTTGCTGGTTTGCCACGCTACTTTTTTTCAGGAATCTCCAAAATGTCATAATAAAATTTAGGTATAAGCACCTGGCACCTGATAATTATATTTCTTTAAATCTTTTAAGTTTTTTTTTCTAAATAATAATAATTTAATAAAACTAGTCTATATAAATTTCTCAAAGAATAATCCACATAGCTTAATCATAACATTCTTAAATGTGCACCAAATATCTCAAGTCTTGAAATTTGTTTGTAGTCTAACATCATTATAAAGTAAAAATGTTTTGAGAACGCTTTCAACCTCACAACTTCATATTTTAGAGGGTCCTCGGTAAACAGGATTTTATATAGACATAGATATACTTTTTTACAGCAAAGAGAAATGTTAATGTTGTTTGTTTACGAGGTTAACAATTATCCCTCGTTGATTTGGTTACGGTAGTAAGTAAAACAAGGTGAATTAGGTAAACTAGATGTTAAAGTTCGGGCACTATTCGTCCTGTTTGCTGTTAGGGACAGTAACTTGTCGTACAATATGTCTGCAGGTTGTGACACGTGATTGGAATACATTAAAGGACTTCAGTCTGGTAGGATCATGGTCTTATGTATATATACTTGTAGTATGTGAGTTCCAATATGCTCTATGTACAAAACTTTGAGTAGGAACAAAGGTCCACACAAATTGGATTGAACCAGTATTTTGTCTCATGTAATTTCATAATAGCATAAGGAACTAATAATAAGAAATGCAACGGAGATAACATCAATATCCCATCTCACAACATAGTAGCATATTACAGAATCACAATATTCATTCACTACATGTACTAAATTTAAAACTAACAGTAAACAGAATTAGAATCACCAATGGTGCCTTACGAGGCTGTCTTGGCGCACCAGTGCAAAAAACCTCAACAAAAAATGATTAAAAAACAAAAAAACTAACCCAATATTCAGTTTTAAATCTTCGCCAGAATGTCGGACTCTTGGAATAGGTTGTATTCCTTCTCTTCGCTAATGAATTGAGAGATCTATATAATCCCTTATTTATTTATGAAATTTAATATATGTTCTTAGAATTGATTAAAACGCTCTAAATACTCGTAAAAAATTATATGTGCAAAAAGGAAATCAACTATGTAACTATCCATACATAGATTTTGATAGTTCTAATCCAAACAATTCTGAAAATTAGTGCATGCAGCATATGTAGTTAGCCATGATGGATATGTGCGCTGGGGCTGACTGAATCGTAAATCTGTCAACGGAGGCTTTCAACGGAAAATGGAATGGAAATGTAACTAACTGCGGGCTTTGTGTAAAGATGGACGATACTCATGCACCTGAGCCTACTTCTATGCCATACAAACATACATATATGTATGCTTGAATGACTATGAACGCTTCAGCTGTACCAACTTTAGCAGCTATGAAATTGGATGAAATGGCATTGAAACGGCATGTATATACTGTATAATTGTATGAAATTACTTACTCTTTGAGATAAAATGATAATTAATCGAGGTTGCGTGTTATTCTAGTTATCCTAAAATCTATTCTTTGAACAAACATCTAAATTCAAGGTTATGCTAATATCTAACGTACCTTGAAACTTATTCGTATAACTATTTTAAACTAAACGAACGAATTGGCTACGATCGATTTAACTTGTTTACATTCGAACCTTGAATGTGTCAAATGTAGGGCAGAGTAGAGTTACTTTAATTGCCTTTCATAGTTCCTATAAGTTTTTTTTTTTTTTTTTTTTTTAATATTCCGGGACAACTCACACACGGTTATCTGATCCCAAGCTAAGCAGAGCTTGTGTTATGGTAACCAGACAACTGATAAACATACTTATATATTTCTAAATACATACATATTGTAGATAAATTACACCCAGACAACCAGAACAAATGATCGTGCTCATCACACAAACATTTGTCCTGGGTGGGAATCGAACCCACCACCTCCGGTATAGCAGTCAGGGTCACTAACCACTAGACCAACAGGCCGTCTCAGTTGAAATTATTATGTAGGTAACTACAGTCAATGACATGTATATTGATTGATCCCACTCACGATCAGCGAATATATCCAGTTTTTTGCCTTAATGCACAACTGACTAAACCTACTACTCTAGCCTACGGTAGGTACGTGACACCAATTTATACAACTAGTGACAACTCATGCATGTCGCTTAAGTGTAAAAAATAGTAACTTTAGACACGAACGGCACCTACTATTTGGCTCAAGTCCGAGGGTTTAATTAAACTGCAAGAGCTTATATTTTATTTACCGGAACGATACCAGGTAGAGATGTAAATTGATGCAACCGCCAACCTTCACGAAATGCAACCAAAATTCTGGGACCGGTTTTCATTGATTGGGCAATTTAAAAAAGAAAACTTGAGCTGCTATGAATTTTAATTAAGTTTTTACACATATACGATTTATTATTTTGCCTAATTGGGTTTAAATTGAGCTGTAATATAAGAAAGGATTACTGGCTAAAGTAAGATAAAAATATTAGGTATCTTTGGTAAACATTTTTATCTGCCAGGTGAGTATTGAATAATAATAAATAATATACCTATCCAAATTTCAGGTAAAATGGATCAGGAGTTTGATACACGTGGACCCGAATCACGTAATAGAATTATATTCCGACCCAAACAGACGGATTTCTCATCATCCATAACATTTACAAAGGTTTTTACAGGCTCGAGATCATTTATCTATGTTCATTCTTCAAGGTTATCCCTAAGATTGTATTTCGACCCTAAATGCGACCGGATGTCAACCTTTTGCGATAAAAGCGAACTTTGTACTAAATTTATGTATTTGGTCCAAAATTTCTGTTAGTATTCAACAACACGATTAAGTTTGGTAGAAGTTTTGTGTACGTAAGCATTGCAAAACAATAATAACAATAAACTATCGGGTAATTGTTTTTATTGTTTAAAAGTTTTGATAGTCTCTGAACTGCCTTTAGCGATGGAAGCCAAAATTCTAAAAATGAAATATGTAACTAACCAGAAACGTAACATAACAAGTCATTTAAATGAGTGATTGTGTCCGTAACCCAAATTATGTCCGGAGAAGCAATCAAATCAATCACTAGAAACAAAAGATCCGTTAAATATAACTCCAAAGAGCTACTTAATTAAATAATTTATTAAATAAACATCTTCAAACAGGATAGTAAAAGAGCTACGTTAAAGACAAAAGAACATAAAAATATACCCACGATAATTTACTTTTGAACAATGCATTGAAACCTGTCTGAATTGTATAGCCATTTATATCATTCTAGTTGATTTCTATTTCAAGGATATCATTATACTCGTACTCTCGATGATAGGTATTAGAGCGGAGCGTAGTTTTTCGAATCACCAATAGGAGTTCGTTATTCAGGCTCGACACCACAGTGAAGTGTGAATAACGCATTCTTATTGGTGATTTGAATAACTTCGCTCCGCTCTGCTTGTCTCCGCTTTGGTGGAGTCCGGGCCTTAGTGTCAAGAGATTTTTATTTCATGCGTTGAGTGCTAGAATGTGAATGGTAGTCTAGAGTTGTGAGTTTTGCATAATATTAATCAGAAAATTATTTTGTATTAAATTTACCTGAAAATTTATATACAATCAGAATGTTAGCATGATAATAATAATTATGGGATGTAATGGAAACTATTAAATTATTATTGTGGAACGCAAATACTAGGTAGTAAGACTGTATTGAAATTTCAGGTTTTGACATGGATTGGCAGATTGTGTAAAATGTTGACTTTATTCGGGAGCGTATTTTCTTTTGTGCAGTATTCGGTATTACTGCAAACACGTTATGTGTATATGTCTAACGTACTCTTTTACAATATTAGAACATACTTAGATACAATGTAGTGTTAGATACTTAGACCTGTATTTGCGAGATTTAGGCCTCATTTAATGTTGGGCTATTCTGAGGCAAACCGCACCGCCACTTTCGGCTACATATGGTACAGAGAGGTACGAAATGAGACCGCACACATTGAGTGCGGCAGCCTTGTTACCGTCTGCCACAACAGCCAGGCACTAAGCTACTTACACAGACGTGAACCCAGCTTCATGAACCTAATTGAAATACCACGTCAATGAACAGTCAGGACACATTCCCCAACATGATTTAATGAAGTTAATAAAGCCTTCAATTAACAGCTACGAAAACATTTTTATTAGAAAAGTATTTGATCTTGAGTAATTATGTAATTTTATCTTTCGCTTTTCTTTTTCTTCTAAGCTAATAAAAATAATCCAGGTCCCTCAGGTGACACTTAAGTGTTCCAGGCTCCAATTCTCTTTGTTTTTGTATTGTTTGTAGTATAAAAAGAGTTTATTCATATTATTACTTTTTTATTTTGTTACTTTCGGGACTTAACTCTGAGGTATATTTGCTTTGATAATAATATGTTAAGGAGTAGTAAAAAGGGAATGGTACATACCTAGAGCATGGACCATAATAAGTTGGTAAATATTATTTAAATGAAAATCGCGAGTATGGAATAGATAAATTTTTATTTTGTTGTATTCACTTTGTGGGAATTAGTGCTAAATCATTTTGTAAATAAACTAGAAAAAACATACCTAATGTTTAATTTACGGGCCTACAATCTAAAAGTCAGATCAGAATCCTGCGAACTTTCATCGTTTTAAAAATAAAAATGTTGATGAAATAAATGTTTACAAACTAACTCAGCGTACAATGAATTGACCTTGGGAAATTGTTCAGACTAACACTATCCATTTCAAAAGTTGAATATTAACTAATACAAGTAAAACAAAAATCGGATGAAAGAACCTCTTGCTGTTAAATTTGAGGTTATTCTGCAGTTGACTCCTCCGTTGTGTGAAAGAGACTACTAATTGATTAAAAAGTAATTTAAAGTCATTCCTTCGATGTAAATTAACAGTTTCGATCAGAGAATGAGAATCGCATTTTAGAGTAAGTAGGTATGTGCTTGGAGGTAGTCTACCAATTGGATAATAATTATAATTATATTTATTTATTTCTCCTCACAATACAAGTTACATGGTAAATAAGTTACAGTTTGTAATTTTTTGGATGAATCTGGTTTGTTTAAAAAACACACAATTTTCCAAACCAATTAATTTGATCAAGCGAAGTTGGGTTTATGCACACTAAATTAGTTAAATACATCAAAGGTGTACAACCTCGTAGGGAAAGATAAACATAACTAGATTTTACCTATTCATTCATTCTTATTTTGTCTGAACCGTGAAAAACTGAAATGAAATAATAATAGAGAATAAAATGTAATTATAAAATCAAAGTAACTTTTGATTATAATAACCTCATGTTGATTATAATCTTAATTGCTATAGTTTTTATACTAGAATTTTATATGCCTCGATAACGGTAATATCGCTTCAAATATATATCAATTCTTAAATAAATAATTATTAATTTAAAGATGCAATAATTATAATTATTTGACGTAGTGAGCATCTAGCTTTGAATTTATAAATTCGTGAAATTGTTTTGAAATTGTTGCTCTGGGTACGAAATGAACGTTTCGTGTACGAACAGTTTTGTCTGTGAGTTACAAAAACTTTCAGTGCATCGCGTAGCATAGAATTTTTAATAAAGTTTAAATACAGGTAAAATTATTTTTATGAAATGCACTGAATATACTAAAACAATGTATCGTGTTTTTCGTTCGTCGTTGTTTATCGTTAATGTAATGTGTTTAAAGTAAATTATTTTTAAATACATATAAGTTTGAAGGATTAATTATAGTTCAGTCTGCGCATTTTAGCATCAAGGATCGTATAAATTAGATTGGTATGCCAAGTCTATTTCCTGCGAAAGCCTCTAACGTTCTGGCGCACTTTAATTAAACTTTATCACACACATACTTCTTGAGGCAAGATCGATCGGCGACCATTGATCAGTGAACCTTTTCATTCATTTTAGATAAAAGCGTGTTCTTTGTTGGTTGTATCCGTGTCCGTAAGGAATTCCTCTAGATTAAAAGGCAAATAAATAACTAAGAAACAAACGTGTTTGGAAGTATATAACTTAGCGAGTATAACTTATAACTTCTTCTACCCTGTGGCAATGGACTTACTTGAGTGGATAATTTTCTTAAAGCGTTTTGTGTATAAAATCTTGTTTCAAACAAAGTCTTAAATAAAAGAACATTTTGATTTGCTCCAGGGTACATATTTGCGGTGTTCTCTACACATTAATTAATTATTCATATTTTCTTTATAAATATTAATTAAAATTCTGCCAATTAAAGCACAATAACACAGTTGCCTCTTTAGAGGTTTTAAAGGTTGAAATAACAATTAAATCAACTTATATAGAAAATGAGCGGTAGTTCTCTGCTTGGTATGCAGGAAAACAATGCTTTCCTATTTTCTGTAAGGTTGTTTCCAAGAAGTTATGAATAATAAAATCGACGGAAAAATTAATGTTGCTTTTACTGCAGCATTTTCTTGTGTTCTTGTAAGTAATTGACGGAAACATACAACTCTACTTTTTGTAGCAATTAAATACTTGATAATGTAAACGTTTTATTACAGAATAATAATTTTATAATCTAGTTCATAGTTGGATTGCGTTGTGCGCATGTCATGCTTTTACAGGTTCTATTTGAAATCATACATGCAAATTTTGAATGATATGTTTCCTGTATAATATAAACTAAAAGTGGAACTAAACTAATACAGATGTTCGCGCAATAAAGGCCTGCACGTATATCTAAAGTATATGTACGTGATAAGTATTAAATAGTATTTTCGGTTAATGATTTAGTAATTTACAAGTATATTAGTAAAACTCTATGAGGTTCATATTACGTATACATAACTAGCTGTTGCCCGTGGTGCCGCTCTCTCGTTTGTCTGCCCATATCAAGTTTATGTCTATTCCCAAGATTTAAGCTTACCCCATACCAAGTCTCATCAACATCGGTTTAGCAGTTTAGCTGTGAAAGCGTAGTAACTAGACAGACAGAGTTTCGCATTTCTAACATTTCAGTACAGTATGACTTTTCTACATGAAAACAGTACATTGATACATCAATATAAAGAGGTTTTGTTTGTCTAGGTATGTAATACACCCACTTTAATAAAGGGCTCGTAGGGCCTCGTAAAAAAGGGAAATCGGAATTCTTGCCTGTGACGTGATTTAATTTATCAGCCACATATCTCTGAAACAATTTTGGCTACAGAACTTTTTACGAGAAGTGATAAGTGAACTGTCGTGTACCTAATAAAATATAATGTAGAGTTAGTAAAAGTTTTTGCTTTTGGAGAAACTTGTTGTTATTTTCTCTACGTCATGATCCTTTTGACTACCTACTCCATGAAGTCAATCTAATAATGTGCTCTAAATGGTTCTGGGAAAGGTTGTTGGTTGTTTAAAAGGCACATACCGTTTTTCAGTATCAATGAGTAAAATGCAAAAGAAGTTATTACTGTAATTAATTAATTCTTAAATTATGCTTATTTCCCTTAAGCGAGTAAATAGTTAAAACCAGTGCATGTACTATGAGCTCTTAAAGCAGGACGATTGCCATTGTGGAAGCGAGATGGCGCACTACACTGCGCGTAGCGGCGTCTCTTTTCCACCATGGAAACAGACCATACATTTATTCCGAGACCCACTGAAAGCTAGATTAGGTCTGTTTCTTAGTTTCAATTACTTTTAAGTTAGTTTTGGTTTCATTTCCACGGAAGGCAAGAGTCTACTCAAAACTTTAGTTAAGTACTACCAGAAGTTAAGTAGCAAGTGTTTGTAAGACATAAACTAACTAATATAAATTTTTACTTTACATCTAATATAATATGTATAAGTTTTTTTTCCTTAAAAATGTTGTTAACCGAAATCTCAATGAGATATGAAGGGTGTCTACATTAAAAGTCGAGAACTAAAATCTAAATAACAACACTATATAATTTGTTACATATAACTAATTATTTCAGTACTACTTACTTAAATAAAATATAATTATCAAGTTTCGGAGAAACGGCTGATAATATACAAACTTTTTGGTTCGCAAATTAGTTAAACCACACCAATAACGCAGCCCTTGCATGACATATATTTATCCTAATTAACAATTAGCATTTAAATATGACTAAACCAAAACTATTAACAAAATTAGCTTCGTATATTAAATTAAATCAGAGCTTTATGTTAAAAAATACGAAACATTAATATATGGAACATTTGATGTGTTTTACTTTATACCTTTCTCTATACCTTGCATTTCAATTTGGTTCATGCAGATCTAAGGAAGAAAGACTTTTAAGGTAATAAGTAGTGCCTTTGTGCTTTGCATTCTTTAAAGTAACAGCTACCTGCCTAATGGATTCTGTTGGTTGAAAATGCAGAAAATTTTGTACGGTTGCGGTATATTTCAATGTTTTATTCCAGGCTTTTGCTACCACTAGGAAATAATCCCTGTGTAGCGTAATTTGATGGATACCCAAACTCAGAGGAAATATTTACGGATTATACGGAATTTTTCTAAGGTGATGAGATATGTCACCAAAAGCTCTCTGCAATATTCCGTCGAAATATCTACAACTAGTATATCTGTGCAAAATAGTACCTATATCTATACTTAAGATGCAAAACCGTTTATAGTTAGCATAAACTGTTTTAAAACTTGTCTTGCTGATCTTCAACCGCAGCTTAGTACTAAAACACAAAAGTTGATTCCTGATTTAAGTCGTTCTAGAGAAATTCATGCCGCATTAAAATGCACAGCGCTCGGGGAGGCGCTACCGACGAAGCGTCGTAGAAAGATGGCCGCCATTACTAAGTTAATGCACGTCTTAGATTATTTGCATTCCCACTAACTACGCCGCAAACACACGGACGCAAAAAAGCACAGTGGACTACACGTGGAGCGGGCCCGCTAACTATTCCCTCTGTTGTTCTATTTATTGAGGTTTAACGGTTCGTTAGTCTCTACTGTTATGTAACTGTGGCTAAATTATGCGACTCAATGAATGTTCGAATGTCTCTTAAATAAGTAGCCTTTGTTACCATTTCCTTGGTCCTCTTTACAGGTTATTAGCGCAGAGATGCCCATCTGCGGGTTGCTCAATCTAAGTTAATTGTTTGTATAGTCTCAACAGATGTGCGCCATATGCGTGCCCTTACAGATAAGGGTGAAATACGGATTAATTAAACTTTAGCCTCTCTCAACCTTCATAGTGTACGTATAGACATCTCATTGTTAATTACCTCCACTTGTAAAGAACAAACGAACTTCCCGTAATTCCACTTTTATTTGTACAGGAGTACCTTCATCATTTTGTTTAGTCAGCTTTATTTAGACAGCTTTTGGATGTTAATTAAACTAATTATCTAAATGTTTGATTTAAGTTGCAAGTTTGCGGGAAGTAGAAACATCAGCCGCTCGTGGGATCCGTAGCAGAACTAATATTGAAAAGCTGTTTGCTACCTTCCTTACAAAGTTAAAGGGCCTGTTTAGTTTAACTTATTTCGATTTTTTTTTTCCGTAATAATTACATAATAAACTTTGTAGTTAGTTGGAATATTACTAAAATTTATTTTTACCTAATGTCTTAATCATAGTTAAAATATGCCATATCGGCACGAAGTTTATTGTCGGATTAAGTTTCGATTAGCCATTGCGGATTCTCCTGAGGCATCCTGGTTAATCAAGAAGTGGTGAGTAGCTTAACTAACGTAACTATGTGCCTCAATCCGCCCAAAATCAGGGCTCGAGGGAAACCAGCGGAATTTGCAGAATCCTCGGGTCTTAGGGCTCCTTTTTCAAAACTGTTTTAAGAACACATTCTTTAGGAAATTGTTAATTCTTAAGCTATGTAGCGGAAAGCTTTTTTGGTAAAAAAAAGTTTAGAAAAAAATTCGGTGTAATTCATAGTTGTCAATTTTTTCATGAGCATGTATTGATGTATTGTTATATTTTAATCAGCACTTTTTACATTATGCTTTATGGACGATTACCATTTACAGACAATTTGATTACATCCCAAAAATAGACTGATTTCGATTCGTATTGGAAACTTGTTTCGTAATTAAGCCCAACACATATATGTTACTGTAGTAATAAACATACACATCAATTCACAACTTAACTACGCCGAGTAGCATTCTCTGTAATTAATTAAGGTACGTAACATATTCGAGAGAATTCGATTGATAGCAATTTAGCCTCCGGGATTGTTTGAAGAGGTATGTCTATTAAGGGATAGGTACTCGGACTATTTAATACAGGCTATTACAATATTTACAACTATTCTAATTTATATTTTAACTGAAAGCTACAAAGAGGACTGTTTATTGTGACATAAAAGGCTCCCAATTAAATAAAACATTCACGTGTCTCCCCATGGGCCATATTAATGCTATTATAGTCAAGGATTATAGCCTAATACTTTTTACGCTATCTCGAAATATTTTCATGAATACGGTTATAACGTGAAATATATAAACCCAGCTATATAGCTCCCGACGCCTCAGTCATAAATAAGCAGTGGTGCTTATTAAACAACATCAATTTCCTTTGGGGATTATTCTGTCATACTTTTCGTTTGTTTGCATAAAGCAACCTAATTCTTAGATCAAGAAATAGTAAGTATAGTTGGTATGTTGATTAAGCAGTAATTCATAATTATATAATTTATGAACGACCAACGCCTTGTAAAGGCTGGTTTAGCGACGATTAGTTGGAAACTAAGTAGGTTGTGTACCAAAAAAATAAACTGTATTGCCAATTAAATTTAATTTTAGGTTGTCTATTCTCAATACGTATTCCGAATATTCCTTGTTTACAAACGAATTTTAGGCATTAACACAAATACTTCATGGGTAAAAAAAAGACCGAACGCGGCTATGGTAGAAATGACCCGATTTCCTTTACATTTACCTAAATGTAGGAAACTGCTCTCAAGGGACAACACGAGTTTGTAGTGTCTTGACACGAAAGTACGTATCATCGTGTCTTTCCATTTATATAATTCAATGAAAACCTTTGCAAGCGTGGGAGTATTTATTTTTATAATCACTTAAGTAAATTAAACTTCTGATAATGTAGTTTTGTGCGTGATATAACATAAAACCAAACGTTTATCGGAAGCGAGTCAAATAAATGTGTGTTTTCAAACTACAAAGTCACGAACTGTGAATTTATCTTATCAGCTTTAAGCTTTAAGAGCGCTGTTTATGTGGTGTTAACACTCTGCGTTTTATAGCTCTCAGAGTAAGAACTTTCCCTGATTTATTTGATCTAAGAATCAATGTTTATTGAACCGTGATGCTATGGCCTCTGATTTTCTGTAAATATTAACGATGCGCATACACCACACGATGACAAATAAATCTATGTTGTTACCCAAATACAAAAGCCGTATGGATATTATTTACTACGCCAGCCCTTATTTACAACGGGGGTTTTTCCGCGACCTCGCTGGCATTGACATTTATTTTCAACATAAAACTAACCCTATGACACTACGTAGTAACGAAGCTATCTATCTGTTTTGTAATATTTTTAGCAATTGGATGAGTAGTTTCAAAGTTGTCTTCTACATCAAAACATACAATCATTAACGTTATCTTATGTATATTCCTGTATCATAATTATAATGTAATGAAAACTGGTAGGTACCTAAGAACGTTAAAATGGGAACAAGACAATGACACTCAAAAAAGTAAAATAAAAAAACTGCAGCAATAGGAATTTGCAAGAAATAATCCTCTGTTAACAAACGGTATTTCGTCGTCGACGCCATCACAATCCGAGTGTTGCCAGTGTTGGTCCACTTTATTGATGGTAATTGCGTACATTTTTTAACGTCAACAATTGTAAAGTTAGGCAGCAAGCTTCCTATTTCGAAAAGAAGATAAAAAGTATATTTTGACAAAATGGCGTAATAAATTGTTGGGTACTACTACTCTTAGTGTTTATTTTGGTAGTTATTTAACGAAGAGGGTTTTTACTTTTTTAGTATGGTTAGGTACTGAAATTAGCGATGTGACACTTTAGTTACATAAACAAGATGAATTAAAAATAATGTACACAGCACCACAAGAAAACCACATCGAATCCGAGAAATTAAACTGCTTTACAAGCTTTAATTTTGATGGAAAGTGGTTGAACATTGTAACTACTTTTATGAACAAAATTTTAGGTACGAGGTAACATATTTTTATTACAGTCAAACATTCAGTTGTAAATGTCTTATAACTTTAACATTAATAGGTACTAAAACCTGATTGTGAGGTAAAGTTTCTATTATAACCGCGAATAAGTAATTTAAGGTACGCGACCCGGAAAGACTTGTCTTAGAACAAAACTTTAGATAGGGTTGTTTAATTAAAAGATTGTATATCCATTATTATAATGCCCTTACATCTTAGCCGACCTTTCTTAGAAATGACAAAACTCAGCGTTTGTTTTCGAACTACAGTCATTACGTGTCACTTTTGTCTTTTAATTGGCCATGTAAAATTTCAGAATAATTAATTAACTAGCCCTTTCAAGTTTTTGAGCAGTTTTTAGGTATTTGTTGAGTACGAAAAGGTCAAACTTGGAGTTTTGAGATTGCTCAAGTGAGCTGCGGCCTCATTTTTAATCGAGACCTTCGAAAAGAAAACTTGACATTCTTTTAATGTATACATTTTCCATTTTTATGTAGTATTTCGCCTCGGAAGTGGTTTGGAAGAGTGCTTTCGATAAAGTCGGCCGTGTCAACGAAGAGGGATTATTTTTTTGGTGAAACGCGTCAAGATTTCTTCAAGTGTTTCTGTGGGATAATACCGCAGGCAGAATTTACCAGTTGTATGGCACTTACACGCTAATGTGATTAGTCACAACCGCGAGCAGCGTAGCGTTAATGTCAGTGGAAGGAGAACTTTAGATCGCTCCTGTTGACATCACGTAAAAGCAGGCATTAAACTAGTTTGCTTACTCGAGATTATACACTAGACAAACTTCGTCACTAAGCCGCACTTTGCTAGGTATAATTTCGCCTGCGAGTGTTATTCTTTCTTTTATATTGTTTTACATTTAGATTTACATTTACTTCTCATTTATTTAACATGTGCATATGGATCTCCTTTAAAGGAAATCTTTTGTCCTATGTACTTTGCACTCTTATCTGAACGCCAAGACTTGAAAGAGGCTAACGACAGGGCCATCCACGTTGCAATTGATGGTTCGGCGAATTTAAATAGGTCGCTTCGCTTACAAAGAAGAAGACTAAGCTAGAAAATTTTAAATCCACAGCAAATCCTACTCATCCTTCAAATGTAAAAGTTTCCAAGACGATGGATTTTGTTACTCTTTATCGCAAAAACCTCTTAACTGATTTGGACGAAATTAAAACACAGATTGTTTATAAACTGAATAACCACATAAGATTGCATTTTATCTGAGTATGTTAACAGAAGCAGGCGGGTAAACTGAGAGGAGCTACTAGTGTTCCTATATAAAGGTCTCTCAACTTATTTCTGTTCTGAGAAATTGACTATGAGCAAAAACTTGTTTTGAACCAAAGGAGGTTATTAATTAAGGTTAATTTGTAATGCAGTAGACCAACTTCTACCGTAACATATTTCCCGGTATACACTATTTAAGTAACGGTATGCATATGTATAAGTTACAGCTTATAACTTATTGTTAACTAAGAGGATATTAAATCTTGCTAAGTTCGGAAGTCCTTTTGGAGCAGCCGCATTACCATTTGTTTAGCGAGATCCCACGCCATTGTATATTATGAGACCATAATATCGCAGCTCGGATAAACAATCATTCTAAGTAGTATTTATTTTATCTGCGAAGGCTATGTGAACATCACTCTGTCGACGGACCTGTTGGTCTAGTGGTTAGTGACCCTGACTGCTATACCGGAGGTCGTGGGTTCGATTCCCACCCAGGTTCTGGTTGTCTGGGTGTAATTTATCTATAATATGTATGTATTTAGAAATATTTAAGTATGTGTATCAGTTGCCTGGTTACCATAACACAAGCTCTGCTTAGCTTGGGATCAGATAACCGTGTGTGGGTTGTCCCGGAATATTATTATTATATATTACTCTTTTTCAAGACTTGCTTAAAATAAATATATCTTCTCTATTCTTTGCCAAGTCTAGTCGGACTTCTATAACACTTATAGTATGTAAAAAAATACCGCCTACTATAGCCATTGCGAACAATCGCAGAAAAGTGGCGCCAAACCAAACGAGGGGTTGGCGTTCCTTTATTTATGATTATTCCATTACTCAGCCGCTGCAGGCACGGACATAAATAACCGAGAACATTCAGATAACACACACGCGGCCGGTAAATCCTGCACCTACACACTTTTCTTACAGCCATACATTACAGTACAGAACATCTGACAGAGAGTGTGAACAAGCCTTGATAAATACACTTCTTTTGTTTTTGTTACAGAGAATGCATGTCCAGAATAGTTTATGAAGATTTTGAGGCTGTCGCGTCTTAAGACAGAGAAACAAAGATGTCGAGTGTTGAAGGCGATGGAGTGGCGTACTGTGTACCGAACGGCCAGAACTTCCAGCGCGCGTATGTGAAGATCCATGGCTACATAGCGCTGCTCATCTGCCTGCTGGGCTGTGCGGCCAACTCCGTCAACATTGCCGTACTCAGTCGAAAGGAGATGATCTCGTCAACCAACTCTATCCTCACCGGGCTCGCGGTCGCCGACCTACTCGTCATGATCGACTACATTCCTTTTGCGCTACACATCTACACAAATATATGCGCACAACTCAATAAGGATACGTATGCGTGGGCCGTCTTCGTCTATTTCCACTCAATATTCAGTCAAACTTTTCATACAATATCTATTTGGTTGACTATCACGCTCGCCGTTTGGAGGTTCATCGCAATAAAATTCCCACAAAAAAATAGAACGTTGTGTAACAAGAAGAACACAAATATAGCTATAGCGGTGGCGTACGTTGTGTGTCCAATATTGTGTCTGCCGATATATTTTGCGATGAAAATTCAAGAATTTACGCCATCTTCGAGAAGTCATGAGAACGGTACATTGAACGATACGGACGTAAGAAACTCCTCAACGAGCACCGAACCCGTGTACGCCATCGTCATGACTGATAATAATGAGCTACTCACAGCTATATTTTGGATATACAGCGTGTTTATAAAACTTATACCATGTGTAGTGTTATCTATTTTAAGTGTATTACTAATAATGAAAATGAAATCAAGTGATAGAAGAAGACAGAAACTATTAAAAAAGTCAGCAATCACAACGAACGAGGTACGCAAGTGTTTACTTAATAATTAATAATTTATTCAGTTCAATCGAGAATTTTCTCTTTTCAAAGTCCTGATCATGCAACTATCGCACTTTATTCCACGTTGTAACTAGTCTTTGTGTTATCATTCTCGACATCTGCAATGGAAATCCAGCATTCAAAATCGTTATGAAATCCTCTATCCACACAACTATGGATATTTGAAATTTGCATTTATGATGAATATATCTCGAATCACGTGAGGTTATAGTTACATTTTGTATATATATATATGATACAAATAGATAGGAGTAAAGAGAGTGTTTCTTTTAAATATATCTTGAATAGACACTATATCCATGTGTATTTCTGACAAAAATAAAATTATGATAAGAAAATGTTAGTTCTTTTTCCTTTGTTTCTTGTTATCTCAGCCTTGATGCTTTTAGACAGATTTCAGACAATGGAACGGATTATAAATAGCTAAGAAGATATATCTATTCTTAACGAGCTAAGACATGTTGCTTCTTTTAATCGAATAAAGTAGAAGACAAGCAAATGTCATTTCTTGAAGCTGAAATTTGATATATATTGCTTTCTGAGGTTCACGCGAATGACATAGAAATAGAACTACTTTTAACGGTATCTATCGCAATATATATTCAGGTTTTAGTTCCCGACATTTCGATGCCTTACTGGGGTCAGGGTCACGGGCAGACTTGATTTGAATAGTATATTTATTAGCTATCTACAGCACTAGCTTATTTTAGCTAATTATTCACTACCGTCATCACAGATCACCGAATTTCTCTTTGTGATCAGCATCATTATTTATGCATATAGTAATGTAATGTACTATTTAAATTTCTATGGAATCGACTAACAAGAACGGACTGCTACTAAATCTCTCAATTCACAAAGGATTTTCATACTCGTACACGAATTCAATTTCCCAATGACCAGCGGAATGCAATTATTCAGTATTCTCGGAACTGACTTTGTACCAAAATTCCTGTTGTTTGAGACAGTACAATATTTGCAGGGTGAGAAGGCTCGGCTGAACGATGATGGAGGAAAGAGGGGTGGTGGTGGTGGAAGGACTGACCGCACCACCAGAATGCTGGTGGCTCTCTTGGGCCTGTTCCTGGCCACGGAACTGCCGCAAGCACTCTTCGGGCTACTCACAGCCATAGCTCCACATCTGTTTCAAATATGCTATTATGCTTTTGGTAAGTATTAATGAAGTAAAGAAAAATGTTTAATAATTTAAAACAATATATTTACTGAGGATTTATGTCTATAACACTTGATTACGTATAAATAGTAGAAGTTTTAATCTCTTTAAATTAGTATGTAAGAATATACGATATGTACAGCTTAGATGTTACTTTTACATATATAAAGTTCTTTTTTTAAGTATGTTCTTGTGGATATGTGTCACCTGATAGTCCTTTGTCACTCATGAGCATATGATAAATTATTTATTTCGACACGTAAGTAAACCGGCGTCCCCCGAGCTCGGCACCCGTCACTTCTCTACCCTTGTAGACGTGTGTCTGACCAAAGTTTTATCTTGTATAAAATGAAAAGACTGGTCTCTTCTAATACATGTGAAAATCTTTATTTATTTAATTTGAATAAATATATCATCATATAAATAATTGAATATCATATGAATAATTGAATACGTAATTTCACTTTCCAGCTCTCTCACAAATTTGAGTCAAACTTTAGTGAGACTAGAATTAGATATCGGGATTCGATACCGTCTCTTACATATCTAATCATGGAAACTTTAATACAGTAGAGTAAAGTTAGACTGGCATTAATTGGTGTTTATTAGTCTAAGTACGTTTTAAAAGTGAGCAAATCCCTAGGCATTTAAAAAACTTATCAATTAGGACGCTGAGCAGACGAGGACGATGTGACCGCGAATTTAAATCACGTTGGCCGTGACCGCAAAGTTCTATATAGGAACTTACTTTATGATTTGTTGAATGTGATCTTTTAGAATTGATTTGTACCTACTGTTATTTATATTTACATTCCTCTTGGGCACAAAATCGTGATCAACAATTTTATTTTATTTAGTATGTTCCTTTCGATAAACGTTACACTAGCCCGGGCTAAGAGTGCGGGTTCAGTAAAAATAGAGTTGGTAGAAATCATTGAAGGATATAACCGCTATGTACCACAGGAGAAAAAGTAAATGGTTCTGTCACTCATGGTGAACGAAACCTTGGTTACTATCGCGCTATGTAATTAATTCTACTTTTTCTTTTATCTTAATCGAAAATCTATTTATAGTTTACTTCTCGGGCGTTTTAACATGTAACACTCTATAAACTCTCTTCAGCTTTACCTAGAGAGCTATTCAGGCTCCTTTATTTGAGGTTTTCTTTAACTATCCTTTAAAATATTATGAAAATATCTTTGCTATTTCTTTATAATTTGTACAGACTACCGAGTGCTCTGTAAATATTTCTACACCGCATTTCGGTAGAAATAATAAAATTTTAAGATATAATTTGATACAATTTCAAAGAGGTATATGTATAAATCAAACCACTCATATAAAGACAATTTATTAAAATACTTGGAAGTTTAATAAAAGGCTTAAGTTGAATTTCAGAAGGTATTCATGAAAAAAGTAATTTTCTTTTTATCGTTGTTAGGATTCAGGATATCAGAGAAATCGTTTAAAAAATTAGGTGAAAGCCTACTGACCGCGATCCGGGTATAGCCATGACGGTTTAATCGTTGAATAATGCACGTTAATGTGGCAAAAGGCCGTATTACCTGTTAGGGATTTATTAAAATGGAAACAAAGCTGTAATTGCGGAAAAATATTTCATTTTTAAACCAAAACCATGGTTTTAGGATATCATATTGTTTGAAAGGGATCCGCCTTTATTACATGGCACGTTTTACTAACGATTGTTTACGAGTTGGAACATGTGTACTTACAAGTTATCTTAGATACAACCTTTTCTCAGATACGCAGGAACCCTAACTTTAGAGTTAGCAAAGTTACTTCGTAATGAAATTGTGTGGTCTAGCTCAAGATTAATTTGCTCGATTTCATTAAGACTCCGAATAGTGCGTAGAAGCAGAATAATTTAAAATAAGATTATTTATGTCGTTGCTATATACATCTCCCGAGCCTTTTCCCAACTATGTTGGGGTCGGCTACCAGTCTTACCGGATTCAGCTGAATACCGTATTTTACATGGAGCGACTGCCTATCTGACCTCCACAACCCATTTTACTGGGGAATCCAGTATCCCATAGTAAGACTGGTTGTCAGAATTGACTTAACGACTGTCAAAGATCAACGTATGACAGTCGGGACCTACGGCTTAACGTGCTATCCGAGGCACGGAGGGGTCTCGGTATGTTTTAGAAAATGGTCACCCATCCACGGACCAACCGCGGAAAGCGCGGCTTAACCTGTATTATCGGTCAAACCGTACGGCTTACACTTAGCCACGAGCCCCTCTGTCCCTCTGTCGTTGCTATATACAAGTAAACAAATTTTCTTGTATTTAATATCAGACTATGTTCAGACCATTTCAGTTATGTTTTTAAATTGAACTGGGCGTCGAATGAAAATACATTGAATTTACTTGATTAAAATTCAATTTGATTTGATTGTTTGAGCATAACAGTTTGTTGTACAAGTTGATACTGATGCAGCAAAACTGGCAGAGTTTCGAGTTTATTGTGTTTTACAAATGGTGGAAATCTGTTAATGTTATTATCCACACAAATAACAATCTCTTTTTGGATTTGTTGATTCACTGATTCGAATAATTATTAAATTGGTTTAAATTACTATTGCAAAGAGTTGAAAGCTATACGAGTTTTACATACTAATTATTTAGGCCACTCTGAAATAAATATTTTTATTTATCTGAAATAAATATTTTGAATTGAAATGGGGTGATTATTTGCCTATACTACATGTATACCTAATTTCATGATTGAAATTTAAATACTGTCTGAATACAGTTTCATTTTGTGTCTTATCTATCTAGTCAGTACGGTTCAATTGAGTTGGACGATTAAGTATGAGGTACTTTCTAATTGACAACAATATTTACTAATGCAAAGGTAAATTGACTAATACCATTAAACATTTGCAATAAGTAACATTTCCTGTCTTCATTGTACTTTATGAATTCCCAAAAGCCGAAATAAACGTAACGTTTAGGCTAATTGACTGTACGCGCGGCCCTTAATTAATTGGTGAGGTGTTAAGCTGTGATTCCGCTAAATAATTAATCACAATTATTAGGCAATGTTTAGCTTTGGGGCTTTCATCGTTGAATATGTTAAATAGTCAACATTATATGATGGAACTGGTCTTTGACATAGGTACTCTAATGCTATTAATCTACATTAGGTTACGTTTAATACGTTGAGTCATGTGCGTGTCTAGACGTCCTTAGGTGAAGTCCAGTGTTACTTAGCGAGAATAAATAATTTGCAACCAACACATCTAAAGAATAAAAATGACATATAAATTAGTAATTTGCTTGGGTATGCCCCGTCAATGCCACTTGTTAATGTTACTTCAAAGAATGTGTCTAACACGTAACTATAGAACGACAATGTTAACAAAGTTAGCGTTGTTTGAATTTCAGCCTTTTTTCCTTGACATAAGATCGCTGTTACAATTAAAATGTTTCTAATGTTGCGCGGTTGATTGTACTCTGATAAAAGTGCAAAAATGTAGGTGTTATTTATTCTGCAGAAAACCATTCATTTTTCATTTGGCCGAGCTTTTGAATTTATGATTAATTTTCGATTCGATGTTTTTTTGGCTATTTGTTATGCGCACGCCGGACATTGAAAATGATCAATGTTTTATTAATTGTGCATCGCTAATTCGCTATTTAACATTATTTTACGTACCTACCTATTTTATATATGAATTTCGATTTAACTATTATCCGGATTGGGAATGTATTCCTGGTATTTCAAACCTAAATATGTTTCAAACCTAAACATGGTAAGCCGAAACCATAATTTACTAGGATTTAACTTAGGTTGAATAAAATTGCTAATTGTAACTTTAGGTTTAACTTATTCAGTATAATCAAACAGAAAAATACACATTTCCTTGTGTATGAATTAAACCACTGACTGATGTGGTATATAATAAGCAATATCCCTTTATTATTTTTAAGTTCTACAAATTTGCCATCAATAGCTAAAAATACTTATTTACTTCTTTGTTTGTATGTTTTGTTGTTCTCGTAATACTATCGGTTAAAAAAACAAGTAAGAGGTATAAGAAACGTTACCGTACTACGTTACCGCAAAATACATGTTACATACTTTTATCGAACAAAATCACCTATTAGCAAGGATTTGTTTTGTACCTACGTCAATAGCTTGCCTAGCATCGCAGTAATCTGAGGTCGCCATTCGATATCCACACGGCTCTCGGTCAGGTCACGTACAGATCCGAAATTAACATAGAGCTGTAACAACAATTTCCACATCAAAGCGATTTTCCGATTGGCCTTTAAAACTACAGCACAATCAAGTACCACTGCGGTTTAATATTCCAATTTATATGGAATGGTCATGTGGTTGCATATTTTTTACGAAATTCCTTTCACCGGAATCGCAAGTGTAATTTTTTTTTTACTTAATGATGGATAAACTTTATCACTAGTTTTTGTTATTGTACGTTTACTTAACTCATTGCTTGCCGTCTGCACCCCCGCTGTCGTTGGTACAATGACAACAGAAAGTATGCAGTTTTCATTATTATTTGTTGTCGGAACAACTCTCGCTCAGGTGATTGCTTACGAGAGTTCTGTGATCACGAATATGTTGGAGTATTTTGTGTGAAACATTTTATTGATACATTATTTTTAGTTAATTTACATGCTATGTATTTATTACTTTTTGCTTATACTTGTTATGTACGTTACTAGTACTATTAATTATTCTGTAACTCTTTGTCTGTAACTCTGGGCACTCAATGCATATATGATATATATATTATTCACGGTCAGTAGTTTCGTGTACAGGTCAGAATATTGTTGTTATTTATAGACAGTTTCAGCAGTCAAGCATACACAGTGGTTACAGTAAGTTATGGCTCAGAACACTAATTAGCGCAGCCTAGCCGTGTATCATTATTGACTTAATGATCAAACTATAATTAGTGTGCCTATTTGATTATATGCTTATGATAGCGAGACATCGGCTAACGCAATTAATTTAAATCAAATACCCCTTATTTGACTTGTGTATTGTTGCATATATTTGTAGTATATTTACGTATTGTATAAAGACTTTATGGTGAAGGTTTTTGTCTTTAATGTTTATATATTATACCCTATACCGGCAAGCATACAAGGCTGAATAAAAATATAACCTTCCAGCCTCGTGCATTTGACAGTCTATGAGTATAACGATCAAATTGGCTTTCATACTTAAGGTTATACCGTTGTGTTTACCTTTCGTCTTAGGCTCTACTTTCACAATAAGGTTAATTTTACTTAATGAGCGGTAGCAATTAAGATGGACTTTGTTTGGTCACTTAAAGGCTAGTGCAGTAGACATTCGAAAAAAAAGGAAAATAATATGACGACCTCCGTGGTCGAGTGGCGTACGCACCGGTTTTCAAGGTGTCGCCAGTTCTGAGGTCCCGGGTTAGATCCCCGGACGGGTCAATGTAGAAAAACCACTTTTCTACATTGTCCCGGGTCTGGGTGTTTGTGGTACTTTCGTTGTTTCTGAATTCCATAACACAAGTGTTTTAGCAACTTACTTTGGGTTCAGAGCAATGTATGTGATGTTGTCCGCATTTATTTATTTATTTATTATTATTATAATATTCGATACTCGTTTGTGTTAGAGAATGCATCAAAGCTCTGAAAAGCTTGCTGTAAGCCAATTTGGTTGATAAGCTCTCAGCTAAGGAGAAACGCACATATTTCGATCATGGAGCTTAAGCCGAATATTCGACGTTCATTTGTTTTATAGTTTTTCGATCTTTACCTATAAAGTATTAGTCAGTAAAACTTAACCACGCATTAAAACTGGTACGAAATACATACACCTTAAACCAGTTTTCCATCGTGTAAATACTCATTCGCACTTTTCGCACAAAATCAAAAGGATTTTATTCATGCAAAACCTTTTACTGGCCCTTATGAATACTCAAGACATTTCAAATACCATTCAAATGGGATATCAAGGGTGAAAATTGAGGTCAACCCTTTAGAAATGTTGAAATTTTCGTATTTTTTATTAGTTCATCGTTTTTCTGATAAAGTTTCGCTGAAAACAAATCCCAACGAAACTGGGAAAAGGATACACTGTGATGAGTTTCTATGCAAATTTCACGTTTAACTGTGAACAGCGTGAGCTTTCACTCTGCATATTTGCGAAAGGTCTAAAATGCTTAAAAGGCATGGCAGGCCTTTGATATAAAACTAGAGTTTTTAAATACTAAAGTGCTTAACAAGTTGGACAATCTTTGAGATCGGTCATTATTTATTACAACACAGACGTCGCGTGACTCACGATGCTTGAACCGATAGGCTTTTTACTAACAAGAATCAACAAAAATTGAGTAATTATGTATTTATTTTAAGTTTCCTAAACATGTACATATTTTTGATTTATTATAAAAAAAATTGCTTATATGGTTTAGGTTAACATAGTTGGTTACATCCATTAATATCACATTTAACAACTGCTCACACGCGTTCGTGCGTGAGTCGTGTTGAAGTAGCGAAACTTTCTGAGTTTCTGTGATCTTTAAGTATGTTATTTCTTTCAACTTGTCTCAAGTTATAATTCTATATGCGATAATTAGAACCAACCACGAGCCCTTTAATTAATTTATAAAGAGGTCATGTCCAGATCAGAGATCAATCAATCAACGAAATTAAGCGGCTTTCACCCGTTCACCAAAATTCGCTATACATGGCGTAATATACATGTTCTTTGCGTTAAAAGGTTATATTTTACAATTGTGCTTTCAATTCACCGAATATTCTATTCAGTTTTTCATTTAGATATTTCTTAGAAGTTGGTAAGGTTTTAGAATTCTACCTAGTAAATAGTATGTCTCAATAAGCACACAGTGTAGGTAACAACAATTCAAGGAAAATTGATGTGGTGCTGTTATACATATTTATGGGAAAGAGGTCACAGACAACTAAAAATAAAAATAGCTGTCCGGGCGAATAAAACTGAACTACTCAAAGATTCAGATTGAAAAGACCTGCAACTTCAATCATGTTTCGTTATTTGATTGACAATGATGAAAAAGCTATGCCTTTGATCGATATCCAATTCATAATTTACTCGTAGATCACTGAGCACGCGATGGAAATAGAAGACAATCTATAAGTATATGATATGAATATAAAACTATTTACGAAAGACTGGATTTTTTTTCTGAATAATATTTAATATCTTTAGTGAAGAGTCATTGTACTGAAAAGTGTATTTTTTAACCTTCATGTATTAGTAGATTCGTGTTTATATAGCTGGACGTAATAATTCAACACAAGTGGAAAAATTATAGTATTGCTAATCAAATAAACAGAAAGCTTTGGCATATTATTTGAGAATATTTTCGTGAATAATCTGTGAGGTTGTTAGTCACGGGCATGGTCGAGACAAAAGTTCAGACGTGATATTGTGACAATAACTGGGTCACTTGAGGCATTGTGAGGTCAAGCTATATTGGCTTCAACTGTACGCTCCCTTGAGTAAGGTTCCAATACTAGTTTAAATTTTAGAACAGACCGACAAACAATTCATTCAAATCCGTTCTACCGTAAATATTAATTGAGTTCGTATGAACCTTAACTAAAACGTTTTACTTAAATGAACATGAGAAATTCTAGCAGACGTGGGTTTGAATTATTAGAAAATCAGTCTTAGAGTAACGGGTCTTCGTTATTCATCATAACATTAATATCTTATTAAAACCTTACAATTTCGCTCAGCGAGTATTAAGGACGACATTTAACATAATTCAGATGTATAAATATAATTTGCTGTTGAAATTAGACAGCCTGAGGTACATTTGTGCTGAGGATTAATTAAGTACACATTTAGATGAGCAAGTAAATGTCATGAAGTTGTTTTCCAAAACATTTACGAATATTGTTCATTTAAATGAATATGTTTCGCGAAGAGAAACTAATGTATTAATATGTATATAAACTTTGTGGTTGTAAGATAGTCCATTTAATATTTTATTAAGTGACATAGTTCACACGTTCAAATGTTTGCCATTTTTAAATCAATTGTTTCTAAGTACTTAATTGTTTTATGGTAATCAATTGGAATGTCGGTAGAAAAGTATTTGACACCTGAACTATGAACTGTTTGAAATAAATATGAGGATAATAATATGTCAAATGTAGTGTTTATTTTTTCACTTGTTTATCTCAAATTTTTCTATGTATTACTTAGTTACAAAACACATTTTTCTACCGTCTGACGAATCCACATATCCATATTATTCAAAATGCCAATAACCTCGTATAAATCCTGAAATACCGTCTGCACGTCTCTTACTTAGGTATACATTTAATAAGTTACGCAAACTTGTTTCGTTAAAATGTTGTTTCTTCGTCTTAAAGTTATCTAATCACAGATATTTGAATAAGTCAACACACCGCAAGTATCGGAAAGTCATATAACTTGGTCAATATACTGGCTAAAATAAAGCTAACTTTTCTTTTAGCTACCCATATAAAATATTCTTGACACGTTTCTAAGAAAACTTTAATTCACTTCACTACTTCAAATGAGATCCATAATGGGTCTTATTATAAAAGCTAACTTGGTTCGCCCGTTGTAGGTATCGTTGAATTAGCAGCTATAAATGTTATCGATTAAATGTCTACGAGTCCTCAAACTGATTCGTATAGCAAGAAATAAACCTTTCAAATGTATTTATTGTTCGTACTGATTACAGCTTAACATATCCAGGTAATATGTAAATATAGACATTTGGTGTTTATTGTCATAGAAGTAGGTATCGGTGGGCGTTAAGAGACCCCTGTCAAAGGTTTTCACTCTATAAATAACAATGTAGTATATTGCTGTATACCTAATACCTACCTAACTAAACTTGTGGCTGTGTTTAGTACGAGCCGATGTCTAACATTGTCTGTGCCGAATTGTGAGGGCGTGCCAACATAATGCCGATAACATCGCTATGACAAATTGTCGTTACCGAGAAATCGGGAGCCGAGATCTCCGACCCTATTTATATGATTGTGTTATGGAAGCATATTAATGTTATATTCAATTAAGCAATAGTTAATGATACTGAATTTGGACCAATAAACTGTATCATACATGTATATGAAATTTATTCCGAATTTGAAACGAATGAAGTTCTAAAACGATTTTTTATGAATTATCTTTTGGTGTAGGTGAGGTGATGGATCTGATGGCGTTGGTGGGGTCTGCTGTGAACTTCGTGCTATACTGCAGCATGAGTCGCCAATTCCGGTGCACGTTCACGCGACTGGCGCAGAAGGCCCTGCGTCTCGGCAGGCGGCCGGGGGAACCCAGCACATCACTAAAAGCGTAGCGTACCCGCAACGCGACCGACTCGGTCGCGCACCTTTGAATTATTCAGAAGGTATCACAATCATTCACTGCTAAGACGATCATTCAAAACTTAATGTTTTCAGCTTTGAAACGCGACTCATTGAATCTTAAACTCGAAAGTCCTTTAATAACGATCGCTCAAATAATGCAATGAATAACATTATACAAGTTACGGTTTATCGACCTGTTTTGAGACTTTATAAAAGTGAATTGAATATAAGGGCAGAATAGCTCTAAAACATAAATGGGACGTTTTTTTTTAATTTTGTAAGTAGAAGTTAAAGCGGTGCTTACTGTTCAATATGTATTAGTAACTAGGGATTAATGCTATGAACCAAATCGTAAATTAAAATGTTGTTATATGGATACCTATTAATGTGAATAGATATTTACTAAGATTAAATGTAAAATTGTAGTATACTAATAAGTAGTGTAGTCTGAGAAGTAAGTACTTAATTACTGTAGTATGTTTTATGAAATACACAATATCTATTTCATTTTAAAATCAAATTGTGTTTACTGTCTACCTTTACTAAAAGTAAATCGATATGAGACGCTTAATGTTTATTGTTCTTTGTTTCCATAATATTATTTAGTTTGGTCTAGACGACACCTGTTGAAAACAAATTCTTTACCACTGGATGGTTCAATCAATTTTAAACAATTCTTCAGAATCTCTCAGTGCTATGTATTTGATGTATCAATTATTAGCGAGTAGTTTCTTGGTGTCTTGAGAATTTGTAAATGTGTATATAGATGTCTATTTATATACGTAACGTAACTTTATTTATTTTAATTGTACCTATGTTTCTTCATTTACGTTTAAGTATGAAAACAAAAAACTTATACATTATTATGAGGATAATTTGATGTTCTTAAGATTCAAAACAATTAATTGTAAATGAGATAGTTTTGTTTAATATTTCGCACTTTAATTTAATGAAATGGACCTAACAGAATTGACTGTATAAAGAAGTAGACGAGCTTTTTTATTATTAAATCTTTGCCTTTAAAATTCGGATTTGAATACTTTACTTTATGCACTTTGGAGTAGCAACTTTGCTCTAATTCTGCGCTATTATTGAGTCGACAGTCACCTGACTAATCTTAAAGGGACTTTAGTTGGGAATACAAACTTGTTCACGACTCTAAAGGATAGTAATCGGAAACTATTTTAATTAGTTGTTCATTATTACTTAACTTTGATCCTTAATAATAGAGGGATAGGGATAAAATGTGTTTTGTTTGTTTACAACAATCGAGTTTGTTGAGTACAAAAGGATTCTTCTTTCCTAAGCATTTTGAATATTTACTTTGTTCAGAATGTTTTAAGAACCTGTACCTACTTGTAAATATATCTGAACATAGCTGTTAGTATTGATCGTAACCACTGCATGTGTTAGCAGTTAACATTTATTTCATCGTGAATTCTTTTAACAGGATCTACCATTCAAACCTCTCAGATACCTTCCAATATAACTGTATTTAATTAGGAATTAGAGCTAGAAATCTTCACTCAAATTGACTAAGTACACAACAGGCACTTGCTTATTCAAGATAACAGTTTCAGACTAATATTTATTCGACTTAAGGAGATTTCTGTCTAACTACTAACTAGCTGTACATCAACGCTACAGAAAAAGTTTGAGCAACATTAATTGTTCTTTTGTTACGTAATTAAATGTTCGTTAGGTCTGAAGCTAATTGATTTATTTATATTTCAATTCAAAGAACCATCTTAAGTAGGTGGGTAGTTTACGGACTAGATTTTCCACGAAACCTTAATTAATTGCTAGCTTTGCAGCGACTCAGGTTTATTTATTGATCCATTAGAGAGAACTCTTTGAACTTTCATTTTTACGGTACCTACGCCTTTTTAACAGCTTATTCAATTTAACGTTTCCTCAAATCAGCGATTGTATAAACAAAAGACCAATTGCAGCCCTTGGCTAGAGAGTTGACAAACAAGTAACTAATTCTTATGCCATCGCCCTCTTAGACACCGGATAATCAATGAAATAAGAGTAGAAGCAGGGGTCAACTACCTGCGACGTAAGATTGTCGTAGGTTGGCACTGAGTTCGCGACTCTACCGTGATTGATTTATAATGATAGAGCGCTTTTCTCAGAGGTTAGAATTAGGGTCGTTTGAGATCGTCTTCCGCTGACTACTCGTAGTAAATCCGACAGTTACCGAACATATGTCAGTAGTTACGAACTTAGTGTTTTGTCCCACAATGAAACTAAAATTGGAATTATATAGACAAAAACTTATCTTCTGTGTATTGAATGAATTGAAGACATAAAGACACACTAAACATATAAATCGTCTCTCCTATTTATATTATATCCATGGATACATTTTACGTGCGACTTAAGAGCAGGTAATAATAATAGTCTGGGCGACAAATCTACGACTGGTTTGTAGTTACGTAAAACTATTTTGAGAACAATAACTTTTTAATTATAACTAATAGTTTATTAGTTATAACACACTATATCTTAATCCAATTAATTAATATCAACGTAATTACAAATTTTTCCTTTTTCCGGTCACGTCTCCTGCGCGTCGGAAACTGTAATGAAATATAGCCCAAAAGTTTTCGTGATTAATATCATATTAGCTCTTAGAACTGTCTTATTATATCTTTAAAGGAGTTTACAAATTAGGCAGTAGTACCTACTTATTATTTCTGCAATGAAACTAGAATCATTAATTTTAAGTTTAAGATGAATGATACTAAGTTATCTGCTACTAAGTAAGTCCTGTTTAACCCAACAACAAAACATTGTTACATCACGCAATACTTTCAAAACTTTAAACCAAAAGCTACTACTGATGCTTTTGTCTTTGTAAATAAAATTTTACGTGTTATTGTTCCTCACACAGTATCCAAACAATGTAGACTCGCATGTTTACGTTTGATATTGTTTTCCGTTGAATTCTTTTCGCAATGTTGTACCTAGAACACAGAGTTACATCGAAAATTGCAATAATAACATTAACCACATGCCAACGACGAATACAGAACTGTCGTGATGTTGGTATGTCGTTAATATAAGTTTTATTTTCGGTTGTAATTTTCCATGTCGGTGTAAGTAAACGAGATCGACCTTCAGGACACAAGAATGAATTAATAGGGGCTCGCTCGTCTGTTTGAGTTGGCGTAAAGACCCCAACAAAGTACTACAGTAAATGTATCGGCCATTGATCAAAGCAAATCTAATCGATTTACTTTCTAAAAGGTTGGAGGAATAGACTACAAAAGGACTTATTTGGTGTGATCTGCCTTCGTCAAACGATCAGACAGGAAGATGTTTTAACGTTGGAAAGAATTTGATATCATGAAATACGAGTTGAAAATCAAAAGTAGTACGATGAATACCTACTTATAATTATTTATAATTATATGCTACTTATAATTATATGATACTTTTAAAATATCGAGGGAGAGTATTCTCTATTTGTTTCTTCTATTTTAGTTAGTTTAATACGTAGGAGATGGGTACACCTACACGACAACTGTACCAACTTAGTTTGAGATTTTAATATTCATGAGGTACCTTTACGAAATGTGAATCAAACTAAGATTAAACGGCAGTGTTCCGAACACGGTTGAAGTTTCATTCATTTTAGTTTGTAGTTTAAACTTATTGGGGTTAATTTCTCAGGTTTCCGTAACCTGATTTAAAATCCCGTGAATAAAATCGCTGGTTTAATTTACTCGATTTTATGCATTATACGAAGAATAAGAACAACATTTCAAAAACTGTAAAGGTTCAAAAAATAAACTATCATTGTTTCATTTTTACATTATTACATTCTGATTCTTATAAATTCAGTGTTGCTGTGTGGAAAAATCTGTATTAAAACGAAGCATAAACAGAAATATTGTTGCACTCTGTGGGTAAAAATTAAGGGTAGGTGAGGATTTACCTACCCTCAATTTTGCTCAGAATACTCGCCGCCACAGAGTTATTCATGCCACTTATCCAAGTGGCATGAATAATGGCGTCGCTAAATAAATTCTATATTAAACATAACTTAACAATGACTATGTGCGTGTGCGTGTGTAATATGTGTGTGTGTGTGCGTGTGATGTGCTGGAGCAGAAGTGCATCTTCCACTTGTTGTCATTTATGGTGGAAGTCTTCATCTCAAGTACGTGAGTACACATTATTTTGTTCCAACCCTACTTTTCTGAGTATAACATTGATCTCGAGCTACGTTCAATACTTTACTGTGTCCTAACCAAGAAACAGTCGTTTACTTCATCGGCGGTACGTTAAAATTATTATTTCGTATTTAATCAAGCCATAAATAATAGGTATTTATGAAAACACCAGAAGCGATCAGCTACCATAAGCGTACCTTCTTTATAAAATACCTTAAAAGTACAAAATAGAATATCTAGTCCGAAGAAAAAGTAAACCTTTTTTTCATAACATGTAGTTCTTGACAACATCAAGATAAATCGTATTTAATCAGATGACAAGCTATTTACGGTTAAAGCTGAAATGAGAAATGGCGGCAATATAAAGCAAGTAGGAGATAAAGAACGGGTCAGTGGGTCATCTTAGGAACGACCTAAAACACGTTCACGAGACATCCCTTTTTTGTCTAGATTTATTAGAGAACCATATTTGCTTAAGACGATGCACTTATAATCATGATAATACAATATATTGTAATAACTGTTACATTTTCACGGCATTCTTGACGACCTCCGTGGTCGAGTGGCGTATGCACCGGTTTCAAGGTGTCGCTAGCTCTGAGGTCCCGGGTTCGATCCCCGGACGGGTCAATGTAGAAACTCACTTTTCTACATTTTCTCGGGTCTGGGTGTTTGTGGTACCTTCGTTGTTTCTGAATTCCATAACACAAGTGCTTTACAGCTACTTACTTTGGGTTCAGAGCAATGTATGTGATGTTGTCCGCATTTATTTATTTTTTATTATTTACTAGCGACCCGCCCCGGCTTTGCACGGGTGCATTGCTGATACTAAATATACTACATAATCATAAAGTGTTGTAGGGCGAAGCGCGGCCTTCGACGCACTATTGATGATACTTAATTGGATAAGGATTAATGCTGTATTGCTTAAAATCGCTTTTTTGTAATAAGTATAATAAATAAAGGATAAAAATGGTTATTGTGGGTTATCCTCAAGAGATAGACATATACCATCGCGGACTTTTTTGTAGACCTTTTTAAGGGGTACAATACTGTAGTACATTACTTTGATCTATCTCGTAGGGTTCAGCCAGCGTTTGCAATGTAAGCGCAAAAAAGTGTGTTTATTTACGACCTTACATAAAAAACTCAAAGATTATCAGTGTTTCTCTACTATATTATGCATGAATTATACATATAAACCTTCCTCTTGAATCACTCTATCTATTAAAAAAAACCGCATCAAAATCCGTGGCCTAGTTTTAAAGATCTAAGCATACATAGGGACAGACAGCGGGAAGCGACTTTGTTTTATACTATGTAGTGATAGTGATTCAGAAATAATAGTAAACTGTAAGCATTAACATTGCCACTGATTGAGAAAAAGCTAATAAAAATACAAAAAACAATATCCAAAACAAAATATCCTTACTGAACTAAAAAAAATCTACTTGTTTAATATTTTCTTTGGCTTCATATTTATGAAGCCACGAGTGCTCCAAAGCAAATTTCTTTCTTAAATTGTTTATCTGAGCCACTGAAGTTTAATATCAGGTCTTGTTGGTTTCCAACAAATACCTTTATATTACGATGTCACCAGCATACAATACTAAGTTGGCAAGGTTTCAAGACTTTAAGAGGAGATTATGTTGTTTTTCCCATTTTCATACACACACACAAACATATCTCAGTTTGTCAACAGTCAGTTTAGTTCGTCTTAGTTTTAAATCCAATGACTAAAAGAAATCAACCATTGCTACCAAAACGATGATTAAGTAGTAAGAGTTTACGCAGATTGGTGTAATTAAAATCCTTAATCTAAGTCTATTGTTCTATATAGATGTTATATTTGTGATCAACAAAACTGTACATACTACATATATGTGAACGAGACGTATTAGTGAAATACATTAGATAGTAGTTAGATTGATGTGTAAGGTTTAATGTATTATAGAAACTTTGTTATATATGTAACGAGCTCTAAGTGAAATACATGAATATTGTTCTCTGTCAGATGTTAAATGTGATATCTGATACACAATTAGTTAATTAATTAAAAGTCTGTGTAAAAATCTTCTCCCGTAAAATGTGATTTAAATGTTTAAATTACAAATTTAGTTTGTATAGCACGTCGTTAAATGTAAACCGATCTATCTCTTTGAGCAACCATCTTGGATTAGTATTTATAAAAGCATTAAATCTACTTGTGTGTGTACATTTTACACATAATCATGGGCTGGAAAATTGCAAATCTGTAAAATAAAATCAACGCATTCTGTATATCTAGCGGGATGGAGAACGTAAGAAGATTACTTTTAGAAAATTGGATTTCTTAACTTGTCAATATTCATGTCATAAACATTATGAATCAAGGCGTGAAAATTTTTATACATTTTCTTAGCTATTATAGTGTCTATATTTTTGTAAATATTTTACGTTTGTAATCCATCAAAGTTTGGAATGTTCCCAACTTTTACATTATTATTTAGCAAGTTTGCATATTTTAAGAATTTGCACTTGGATTGTATGAAAGATCAATCATAATATTTTAAAATGTAACTTGTGAACATATCAGACGATATGACGATGAATAAAATGTAGTATTTATTTTAATTTTGACGAATCTAAAATAAGAGGTTGTTTCCGCGCCAGATATTTAATAGAAACCTTTGGGATATTGACAATACTCAGAATGAATAACTTTAAACGGTGGCGCTAGCCTCAAACCTACATATAATTATACAAACATTCTGAAAAATCTTTTTTAGGTTCATGAAAATATGGGACCAATGTGCAATGTGGCGGTGCAGCACCTGCCTGTAAGAAAATATTGAGAACTTGTATTAACATTCTCTCATGATCCCAAAATTGAAAGTAAAATTTGATTTGAAGATCAAGTCGAAAAAAATAACCAACTTAGCTAGGGTTCCTCGAAAAATATAAGTAAAAGCGTTCATTTGTATTTGAGAAATAAAAGCAACGACATTCATTCATATCTGGGATCCCAGATCACAGCTCTACTTAGTCCTTGTCATAATGTTTGGTATTCCCCGACATTTTACATATTATTTAAGGTTCTAAAGGACTTAGGGGTTACGAGTAGAAGACGTTATCTTAAGTGTAACACAAGGCACTTCAATATGTCATAAGTATTACGTTGATACCAGCTTGCATCTACATACATATTGTCTGTAAATTTTATAGTTTTCTTTAGATTAAAGTTAAAAGAATGGCTGTTTGTTACCAATTATCATGTAATATTCCTGTTTTTTATAATATTTAGAAACCTGATTTCATTCTAAATAACTAAATTCACGTGTTTTACAATTGTACAGCCCAAAAAAATATTAAACGAGCCTAAAATTTATAGACATTTAGTTTAAACAGTGTGTCTAAATGTTTTGTTTAAATTGTATTATAAATAAACGTTCAATGTATAGTAATGTAGTATCTTACGTTCAATGTATAGTAAGTAATGTAGTATCTTTGATGTAAAAACACAGGTTGGTGTTTATGTTGTTTGCACGAAAAGAATTATCAAATAGATTTTATAATTGAATAAAATAGCGGCCTGGAATTAAAGTCTCGGATGTTTGTGTAAAAAAGGATGGAAATAAGATTGTATGTGATGTGACGGTTACATTTTCTGAGGTGTTTATCGCCCTGTTGTTTACCAACGCAAAAATACCTATATGTTATGAATACAAATCACTATAGAATCTGCAACGCATCTAGTTATGATAATTATGTACGTTTAAATATAAGTAATGTTGTAAATAAAGATGACACATATTTTTATGAATTTTTGCCTTGTTTTGCTTCCCTAACTAAAAGTTACGACCCATTCAAAATACTCCTTTAAATCCATCAAATACAGATCTTGATTGTTTATTCAACAAAAGCAAAAATGCTCTCTGAAAAATTGCTTTGATAGTGCATTAAATTTTAATCCTTGAAATAGTGGAATACAGTGTAAATTGCAAGCATCTTGTTCGTTTTTTGTTAATACCCTGCGAGATACACATATTTCTCGTTTCAGAAAACAGTGATATATTATAATCATGTTTTGTATCTACTAGCCTCGCTCGCTAGCTCAGTCAGTGTTGCTTTTATTCTCAATTTTTTTTTATCTTGGTCTATTTATAAATTGAAATATTTGCGCTCTGGTATATGGTCTAACATATTATCTACAATAAAGATAAAACATTCTACAGTTCTACTGCTTATTTTGTTAAAATATTTCCATAATATTTCGCTGCTATAACAACGTAGTTTCCTTGTAGTACCTACTCAGACGACCAATAGACTACACGTATATTGGGTCTATCCTTTTACGATTTATTGCGTTTATCAAATGTACGAGTTCGTGTTTAGTCGACGACGACGTGCGAAAATTTCGAACATCTGTTTTGTCCCATATAAATCAAGAAAAAGAAAATATCGGCAAACAGAACCATTCAAGAGAATTCAGGAGTGATGTTATATACACCAATGAACGTGTTGTATTTACTCAAGAAATTGTTTATTAAATGAAGAAACGAATATTTTTTTAGCAAATAATGGGGTTATCTAGAGATTTGTGGTATTGAACAATGACTAAACAGACAACAATTTATATAGGTACTTATGCAACTTTTCTACCTAATGTTCTTCGTTACATTCAAGGTTATTAGAATAAAGCTATTTTAGGAACGTATGCAGCACTATGTTAAAAAAAAAGTAAATCGTACTGCTTTGGATTTGGATAAAAATAAACAACCGCGAGTGTACATTTTGGAGCTTGCTTCGTAAAAATGTACACCCACAGCTTTATTCGTTTCTTTTAGCAAAAATATAACCACGTGAAATATAGAGTTTGGGAAATACTCAATGGATTTCAGGTAAGTATGATGTTAAAATATTGGCACAGGTACCGGAGTGTCGCATTACGTATGCATGGAAACATGATTTATGTTGTATAGACAGGATATCGGCGTGACGCCTCGGGCCGGACAACCCCTCTCAATTAATAGACCGTTTTATTGATCTGTTTGACATATTATTATATAAATCTTTTTTATGAACTCGACAAACGAGCAACGATAAAAATGTTTCCTGCAAAATGTTCTGTCTGCCATTCATAGTGAAACTTTGGCGTTAACGACATCTTTATTAGATTGCAGTATGGTTGATTTTTGCTTGCAGAGGTATAGATAGATTTATACGGTAAGTCTGATGATTCCACCAATTAATATTTCGTTTTACACGTAGAGATAAATTGTGAGCACAGTCACATATCGTCTGTCGTTGAATTAGAAAGAACGATCAAGATTAGGTAACCTGAATGCAGATTAATCCGGAAATTATTTTCAACAATCTTCCCAAATCGAATATCGTTTTATCCATACTGATACAATCTCAGGTTCAGACACGGTTCATATTGTAAAATTTAAATTGGTTTGTACTTAGGTATCATAACTTAGGTGCTCGATGGACCAACGATGTGAAAAGGTAGCTCTTAACGCTTGTTTTGGCGCTTCTGGAAGAACCCGTTGTCAGCAGTGGACCGTTATATTATGCTGAGTTGATTAGGTATTTTATGAAAACTATAACAAAAACTAGTTTTATGGATAGATAAAAAATATATAATATTATATGGATGAGATAGGTGTAGGCTGAGAGACATCCAGGCCGCTCTCATCCACCTTTCCTCGATGGGCATTAAACAAGTTGGACGTCGACCTCGTCAAGGAGGCTGCCATTGTCCAAGCCTGGAGCGCTCCAACAGCTGCATCCACGACGGTCCACGAAGAAGCTGTTTATTTCCGGAAAGCTTTTTCGAAAATTTGTGATGCGGCTATGCCGCGATCTAAACCATTGATACCAAGACGTCAGGTTTACTGGTGGTCTCAAGATCTATCAGATTTGCGATCAGCGTGTATAGTTGCGAGACGAAAGTATACGCGGCAGCGTAGAAGAAGAACAATCGATCGCGACCGAGAAGCTCAACTATATGAGGCATATCGAGGAGCGAAGCTATCCCTTCAGGTAGCCATCGCTCAGGCTAAAGACGAGGCTAGGAAAGAACTGTTGGCGTCGCTAGACAGCAATCCGTGGGGTCGTCCGTATCGTATGGTACGAGGGAAACTTCGCCCGAGGGCACCTCCGCTTACACAGACGCTGGAGCCACAGTTCCTTGAGAGTGTTACTGCCGCCCTTTTTCCACCTAGGGCAACTCACACTCCACCTCTAATGAGCTCTCGCGATGAGCCTACCGAAGGATCTGTTCTACCGGTGCCTAAGATAACCTGCGCTGAACTACGTGCGGCTGAACTGCGACTTAAAGGGAAGAGCACTGCACCTGGTCCCGATGGAGTGCCTGGCCGAGTTTTATTAATAGCTCTCGAGGCTTTGAGGCCTAGACTACAAGGCTTGTTCGACACATGCCTTCAGCGAGGTGAATTTCCACAGCTGTGGAAAGAGGGAAGGCTTGTGCTGCTCCGCAAGGAGGGACGACCTGTGGATGCTCCATCCGCGTACCGTCCCATAGTGTTGCTAGACGAGATAGGAAAACTCTTCGAGCGCATTATCGCTGCTCGTCTCGTTAGGCACCTGTCGACGGTAGGGCCCGATCTGTCCGACAATCAATTCGGTTTCCGGAAGGATCGCTCGACCATAGACGCAATCCAGCGTATCAAGACGCTTTCGGACCAGACAGTGTCGGGTGGTGGGGTGTTGTTGGCAGTGTCGTTGGACATAGCTAACGCTTTTAACACCCTACCGTGGAGTGTCATTACGGAAGCCCTCCGTTATCACGGAGTGCCGGCGTACCTCCAGCAAATAGTCGGGGCCTATCTGGAAGAGAGAGCGGTTTTGTATGATTGCCGAAGTGGACTTGCTTCAAGAAAAATGTCTTGCGGGGTTCCTCAGGGGTCGGTGGTTGGACCTCTTCTTTGGAACATAGGCTACGATTGGGTTCTGCGTAGCGCTACTCTTCCGGGCGTCAGTGTAATTTGTTATGCTGATGACACACTTGTGTTGTCTCGGGGGAGCTCATTCCGCGAAGCTGCTCATTTAGCCACGGCAGGAGTGGCGCAGGTAGTTGGTCGCATTAAAGTGTTGGGCCTAGACGTGGCGCTAGAGAAGTCTGAGGCCCTGGTCTTCCACGGGCCTAGAAAAGCACCACCAGGGGGGTCCCACATCGTTGTTAGTGGAGTAAGGATAGAAGTGGGATCCACTATGCGCCACCTTGGGCTGGTGCTCGATAGCAAGTGGAATTTTGACGCCCACTTCCAGCGATTGGGGACTAGAATTATGAAGGCGGCTGCCGCACTTGGACGTTTGCTGCCTAACTTGGGAGGTCCGGGTACAAGTTGTCGTCGGCTCTTTCTAGGAGTAGTTCGTTCTATGGCACTATACGGGGCTCCTATCTGGGCGGAGTGCCTGACGTCACGGGGTGTAGCTCTACTGAGCAGACCACAGAGGGCTTTGGCTGTCCGCGTCATCCGCGGCTACCGTACAACATCTTGCGTAGCTGCTTGCCTCTTAGCAGGGGTTCTCCCTTGGGACCTGGATGCTAAAGTCCTCTCAAGTGCCCATGAGTGGCGAAAAGAGCTGCTCACCTACGGTGAAAGGCCTTCACAGAGTGCTATCAATCTCTTGATGAAGGACCTCCACGATGCCTTTTTGGAGATATGGGCAGTTCGATTGACGCGGCCTGGAGCTGGTCTTAAGACTGTAGAAGCTATCCGGCCGGTGCTCCAAGACTGGTTTAGCAGACATCATGGGGCGTTGACCTTCCGGACGACACAGATACTGTCGGGGCACGGCTGCTTTGGCAGATATCTGTATCGCATAGTCCGCAGGGAACCCACCCCAGGCTGTCACCACTGCAACGACAGCGAGGATACGGCGCAACACACGCTCGAGCACTGTCCTGCTTGGGCTTCGCAACGTCCGATACTCGCTGCTATTATTGGCGCAGACCTCTCGCTTCCGGCCGTAGTTGCCTCTATGGTCAGGAGTGAGGAGTCATGGAGCGCCGTCACTGACTTCTGTGAAGAAGTGATGGCGTTCAAAGAGGTTGCGGAAAGAGAGCGAGAGGCCACAAGCGACCTTCCGATCCGCGCCCGGCGAGCAAGGGGTAGAAGAAGGGCCCAATTTGCCCTCCTCCAGGCTCCATAATCGGTCCTGGGATAGCAGACTTGGGGAAGTCTGTTGCCCATACACAGGCCAAAGACGGCGTGCGCGGTGCTTCCGCGCGCCTCTAATTAAGCGAAGGGGGTAGAGTACCTTCCATAATCGAAGCGGTTTCCATAAATGGAGCTTCCCTGCCAGGGGGTCGCGGTAGTATTGCGAAATGCGTTCCCGCCTGGTCCCCGGCAATAGGGAACGGTGAAGCACTCCGGTGGTTTTAGCCGGTAGGAGTCCGGCACGCCCCTCCGTCTTCCCCAGGACGGAGGAAGTCCATGGAGGATTTCCACCGGGACAAAAAAAAAAAAAAAAAGGTGTAGGCTGAGAGGACCCGTGTTGTATTTAGAACAGTGAAAAAGTTTATAGAGCATTCGTTTGAATAAACACTGCACTAAAATGCGTACATTACTAAATAAATAATAGTTTATTAATTATAATAACATAGTTTTAAGCTTTCAAATAAAATAGCACATCTTTAATACACTTCTCATCAAAAAAATCGAAACACTTTCGTTTTTATTGTTTTTGTCCTAATTTTTTACAAAAGAGAATTAATTCCATGAAAAAAAAAACATTATTGTGTAGCTGGCAGTTTGGTCATTACAGTAAGAAGAAAAAAATCAAAATTCGAAATTAGAATTTCATTTGTCCTATAAATTTTAATGAAATTAATCACTGTTTTGAGACAAATGTGTATTTAGGGTTGGAGTACGTTTCTCGTTTAAAAACTAAAAATTTGCGCTTGTCTTTAAACTTTTTGTTTCTTATTTCATTTACTGTGACTTTGGGACGTCTGAAAAAACTTTTTTTTCTAAAACATATGGATACTTCGCCCGCAGAAGCCGCCCAAGTGGTGGCATTGCTGGATTCTGGACTTAGTCAGCGTGTTGTGGCTGCAAGATTGCATCTAAGCTTATCATCTGTTCATAGAGTCTACAAACGCTATCGGGAGACTGGTTCGTTCACGCGCCGTTCAGGATCTGGCAGGAATCGGGTCACTTCTGAGCGAGATGATCGATTTATTGTAACAACTTCTTTACGAAATCGACGCCTTAACGCTTTTCAACTGCAGCAGCAGCTTCGCGTTGTACGAAGAGTAGCTGTAAGTGACTCTACAATAAGAAGAAGGTTGAAGGAACGCGGATTGGCACCGCATAAGCCAGCGAATGGGCCGAAATTAACTGCAGACCATCGAAGAGCGCGCCTTAACTTTGCACGCGAGCACCTAACTTGGTCATACCTTCAGTGGAGCAAAGTACTGTTTTCTGATGAGTGTAAAATTATGCTGTATGGTAACGACGGAAGGAACAAGGTCTACAGAAGAGATGGAGAACGCTTTGCACAATGCTGCATTGAAGAAAAGGTCAGCTATGGTGGCGGTTCGTGGACGGTTTGGGGAGGAATCAGCGCCGACGGTAAGACAGAACTTGCCTTTGTGCCTGGGCCACGGCTACCTGCACTAAACTCTCATCGGTACATCGAACAGTGTCTTGAACCTCATGTGATGCCCTATGCACATTTTATTGGCAACGACTTCATATTCATGCACGACAATGCTAGAGCTCACACCGCGGGCGTCGTACGAGATTATCTTACCGAAGTCGGTATCTCCATTATGGTATGGCCAGCAAGAAGCCCGGACATGAATCCCATTGAACATCTATGGGATGAATTAAAGAGACGAATTCGAGCAAGAGATCCAGCCCCAGAAACACTTAGCCAGCTGCAAAATGCAATCCAAGAGGAATGGGATAATATACCACAACATGTGATCGTGACTCTCATCCGATCGATGAAGAACCGTATGGAAGCAGTAATAAGAGCTCGCGGAGGGAATACAAGTTATTTAATAAACGTTTCTTACATTTTTTTTTCATTTACGCGTGTTGTTTTACCCATTTCCTTCATATTCCATACAGGGTAAAAATTACTCATTATACAAAATACGAAACCTATGAAGACTTAATTTGAATTTAGAACATTAACATTAGGATTTAAAAACCTCATACTACTCACTATTAAATGACATTTTACATTTATTCCTAAATATACACATTTTTCTGATAATCCTTATCAAATCATAAACTGCGAGGTGTTTCGATTTTTTTGATGAGAAGTGTATTTTACACGAATTTCATTCTAATAATCGGAAATAAAATCCCAATAAAATTTCCATAACTGTTTAATTTCCTTTGAAAGGTTTGTCTCACCGATTGCCGTGTCGATATTATTGTGTTATTCTATCGGATAATTGTCAATACCCGGCTGAGTTATGGTATTAGTACTATTAGTTCCGGGTAATTCATACGTGTCGGTTTAGCGTTGATGATATCTAGTAATTCCATTTACCCAGTATTGTTATTAGAGTATGGAGTTATGAACATGATCGCATGCACGCAGGCGGGTAAGTGTAAACATTATAATTTGAGGTTGGGGTTAATAGAAATTATAATACCCACTCTATTTTAGTGAACTACAAAAATAATATCTGGGATTTTCTGTCACTTTTTAATAGGGTTTGGTTGCTATGTGTCGAGCGAGGTCTATCTGTCAATATCCAAGACAGTGGGCAAAGCTACTGGTCTGTGGTTGGTGGAAATTGACACTTAGGTAATCATCCTAGCTGAATTTAGACTTACAATAGCCAAAAACTGATTTGATTAATTGTATTATAAGTACGTTGTAGAAATACCAGTCAAGTACTGATAAATGTTTCTATTTGGGGAAAGTTTTGGTTTACCTCCCTTAATCTTTTCACGCTCATAACACACTTGTCGGTGATACAGATACAGACATCAATTTTCTCGCACAAACCACCCTGCATTAATATTATTCATGTGCGGAACAACATGATGACTTATAAAGCTAATTTAAATTAAGCTAAAAACAACAATCTTGCTGTTCGTTCATTCGCTGTACGAAAACATGCATAATTAATTAGTTTTCATTCTGTACTCATTACGCATACATTAGTACCTAGTAATACACTATTAGCATATTATTATGTTCTAGGGATGTTTTGGCATAGTCAAACCTTCAACGTTGTTAATGTGGGGTAATAAAATCCTTAATTATTACTTTAGTTTTTTTGTTTATAATAGACGAAAGCTGAAAAATTTACATGTTTTTTGACATAAAGAAAAACTCGCGGAATCTTTGTTTTGAATGCGTAAACCAGCTTGTTTTCTAACTACAACATCATAGTCCAGTCATTTGGTGCTTAAGGGCTCGTACGCTAAATCTATTGATTCTACAAAAAAAAGATGAATGCATAATTGTAGGAAATTTTCTCTAGTTTAATTGATTACCGAGGTATTTTTATCGTAAAATGAGCCTGAAAGGAGTTATTGTCAAAAAACTGTTTTTAAGCGCCATTTTTCCAATATGGCGGAGCGAGCAGCAAAGATACGAGGTGGCAAAGTAAAAATTCCGAAAGAACACGTCGTAATCTATAAAATCACCAATTTTCAACACTCCCGGAAAACTTTCCAGGTAGAACTACCAAATGACTGGACAAAACAATACATGTTACTTTATGCAAATTTGTTTAGAGATTCTTTAGATAGAAAAATCGTAAAGCAAAATGCTTAATACAAGTGACTACAATATTGAATATTTGCTTGTTTTTGTAAGTGATAGGTTCTTTATTTTGGCATAAGTTTACCCCAAATGGTAATCTATAGCTTGTTTGTTTTTCTTATGTGATAAGGAAACAGTACCATAATTCTAAATAGAAGATGTTTATTTTTGTTATACGGATTTATTTCTTGATGTTGTTCTATAATTATGTGTTAATATATATTTATTTCGTACATTGATATATTTTTATGTATAGATTACATAAAACAAAGATCTTCGACGCTTCCGTGATGTAGTGAATAGTATCGAATTAGGTTATTGTTCGCGAAAACACGGAAGCGTGTCAATATGTCACCGAGAAGGTGGGCTGAGGCGAGTGTTCTCATTATTTGTTACTCTGTTTTGCTTACGTAGTGCCCGCCTGGTGCCCACTCTGAAAGGCCTCTCATTTGCTTACGAAAACAATACATCGGCCCTCGAGTACAAGCTTCAGTGAATAGCCACTTTAGTTATGCTCAGGTTATTTTAGATAAACACCGAACCACCTATTATTGTGTTAAGAACATTCACGAACTCGACGTCTTCTAAACATTGTTATTCTGCAAACTGTTAATTGATGTTACTAAACAACGTACATCGGAAACGTTAAATTGCTTTATCTAAAAGCTGAGTTGAGGTTGGTAAGTGTACTAAACCGATGAGCGTAATTGTATAGAGTTTGGACTGGCAAAAAAAAGTAGTTTTCGCATAAAATCCCTAGTTCAAGTGTGATATTTCAGTTATTTCAGAGCATCATTCCTAGCGAATTTGACAAAAGCATCTGCTTTTTAAAGGGGAAACTAGAATTGGCCGTTTGTCCTGATTTCGCAATCCACTTATTGCACTAGACGAGGCCACCCAACCCGTATATGTTCTATCTTTCGTTTTAAACTACAGTTTGTTCCGCAATTACATTGTTGCTACGAACAAAAACAAACTTATGTACATCAAGGTTAATTGAAATTGAAACGGGGAAATATTAAATAAGAAAAATAAATGTTGTTTACTGTTATTCATTCAGCTAAAACCTTCTAAGATTCGATTACCATAATTATTTTGAAGTGGGTACGTAGCGTTTACGTTTTTGTCACAGCTATCTCTAAATATAGACAAAGTGTAGATGGACATGATAAATAAAATATGATGATTAATCACTACCATTTATATGAAAATAGACGACTAAGTTGTGCGTAATATGTAAATCATTAGGATTTCGGTACTGAAAGTGCCTAATTGCTAGTCTGTTCTACAATTAGTCCTGAAAATCCAGTGTAATCCAAAATGTAGTTCTAAAGTTAAAGTTTAGGTCAGCCATACGCATCTCATTACCGCGTGGCCTCTGCCCCTAAATTATGCGCGGCTTGGGGTAATAGCCTGTTTAGTGCCCTTTTAAGACCCGCTACGACTTTATTACAGCTTGCGGAGATAGGCATAAATAAATCGTTTAATATCCACTTAATGATGATTAAACATTACGTAAAATCCTCACACAATTTTGTATTATTGTCGGAGAAAGGATAAAAAAAAACAAAATCAACGAATGTACAGGAATAATTTATGAGTTTAACCCGATTGGACGGTTTTATGTCACATGTAAGCTTGTAGTATTAGTTTGTTTCAAATGATAATAATCGTAACAAATGCTTGTTGGTAGTGACTGTTCACAAGAGGCAAATTTATCGTACAAACCATCAAGAATAGGAGCCAGCAATAAATTCAACTTTTAGAATGACAAAATATTTCATTTTTGGAATTGATGCGTCGTCCCTAAAGGACCTGGAAACTAAAGCGAAAGCGTAACCTTGCTTATGATTAAATGGACTGTGCTTTACGGAAATTACATTAGTTTTGCCACAACACACCTTACACACAACTGTTTGTTTACTTTGAATTGTTTTCTTGGATATTTACGTACTCTTGACCTGTCGAGTAAAAACAACGAAATCCTGATTTAATCGTCGAAATCTGATGTATATCTTTTATATTAGGTATAAGTAGAAGATAATTAAGTTCAGTTTCAAAAGATGTGCTTTTGTCTATACTTACTTCTAAAGATCTTCGTTCTATTCAAGAAAAAATAAACTTTGTCTGAAGTCTGAACTTGATGTCCTCTAACGCTTTTTGTGTTATTACAATCGGTAAATGACCTCATAGAAGCCGACAATGTTTCAAAGAAGATCAAATGTTCAATTACTAAATTATTTTTCTGTTGAGATTAGATTTATCTACACATACAACTGTGTAATGGACCTACCTAATGATGTAATTACCGTGTCTGAAGATTTGTTCTATTTGTGTTAGGTTTTTATTGGCGACCTAATGTGGGTAAACGTCGTAAAATGGTCGATTCTAATGGCTTTGCTTTCAGGCGTAAGCTTTTACCGTACGTAACGTACAGAGTGTAAAGCATCCCTACCGTAAACATAAAATGAAAAAGGTAAAACAGCAATTACTTTAAGTGTGACGTATTTGCTGACAAATCGGCCGAAGTGGGTGTGAAGAACATAGGGTTGTCGGAATTTTCATAAGAGTTATGTTTGCTAAGTTTGATAGCATTAAAATGACAACGGGTGCGCATAATCGCGTAATGGTTGTTTTATGTAGATGTTATTACATCAATAAATACGTAGAAAGAGTCTATTACATTGCTACTACAACTTGAGTATTATCACTAACGACTAAATGAAAAACTTAATTTAATTTAATCTAGGTTTAATTTGCGGGCTTTTGGATTGTTATTTTATTATTACGTACAAGTTTCCCACTTCTAAATAAAACACAAACAACTACTTAAGCCCCTGGGCCAAACAATATAATTTATTTTTCTTTTTATTAAAACGAGAATAAATTAAGGTGAGACCGCTTCTATTAACTTATATTGTATGAAATATCGTAAAATTTTAATAATAATAATACACTCGAGAGCAATGAATCCGGGTCACTTAAAGAATCCTAAAAATCTCGGAAACTAAAAATGCTAGGTTAATGCAATAAATTGTATTTAATAGACAATGTAATACTCCTTAAATGAAGGTATTAAAACTTCTTAGTTATTGTAAAGTTATATCATAAAAAAATCAAATTTAAAAAGGGCCACTTTCGAAGATGGAACTACGAAATTACAGCATTTGGTTTTGCTTTTGTTTGTACGCCTGAAGAATGCACCAGAATACTTACAATGCTGGAAACCGGCCGGAGTCAGCGCGATACAGCCAGGACTGTCGGTGTGTCGCTGTCAACAGTACAAAGAGTTCTCCGACGTTACGAAGAAACTGGTTCTAACCTACGCAGACCAGGAACGGGCAGAACCAGGTGTACCACAGCACGAGAAGACCGATACTTGGTGAACACCATGCTTCGAAATCGCTTTCTCACAGGAACTGAACTCACAAATCAGTTTCGACGCCTCGGAGGATGTAACCCAAGTGCATGGACAGTAAGACGTCGGCTTGCTGAATCTAACTTAAAACCCCTTAGACCTGCAAACGGCCCTAAACTGGAGCGTGGGCATCGTATTTCAAGACTAAGATATGCCCAGAGCCACGTAAATTGGAGTATTGAAGATTGGTCAAAAGTTATGTTCTCCGACGAATCAAAATTTATGCTCTACAAGCACGATGGAAGACACAGAGTGTATCGAAGACCAGGGGAAAGATTCAAGCAAGCATGCATCGAAGAAAAAGTAGCCTACGGTGGTGGGTCTGTACTTGTGTGGGCCGGAATTTCTTCTGAAAGTCGCACAGAGCTGGTGATCATAGAAAACGGCTCTTTAACTAGCGAAAGATATGTGGAAGAAATCCTCAATGATCACGTTGGTCCATTTATGGTCAATTTAGGTGAGGATGCTATATTTATGCATGACAATGCCCGACCTCATACAGGTAGGATTGTGAATGACTACCTTCAAGAGATGAACATTACTCGTATGGAGTGGCCAGCGCGCAGCCCGGATATCAACCCGATCGAGCATGCTTGGGACGAGCTAGGCAGATGCGTAAAACAACGAAACCCTCCCCCAATCACGCTTCGTGAGCTCAAAATTGCTCTCACAGAGGAATGGGAGAATATTCCCCAAAATCGTATAAGGAACTTGGTGTACAGCATGCCAAACCGCGTAAACGCAGTAATGGAAGCACGAGGAGGCAATACGAAGTATTAAAATTCAAGAAAATCGTAATAAAGTTCAAAAATTTCATGTTTCCTATTTTTGTTTTAAGGAGAGATCAGCAGTTTTTTTCTTTATGTAATTTTGTGTTAATAAAATGTATGGTGACTCATATTTTTTTTACTTTCATTTAAGGAGTATTACATTGTCTATTAAATACAATTTATTGCATTAACCTATCATTTATAGTTTCCGAGATTTTTAACATTCTTTAAGTGACCCGGATTCATTGCTCTCGAGTGTAGATCGATCGATTGAATCTTAAAGTTCGATAGCAGTACAAAGGGAAGTCAAAGATTCACTAGTCGACTTTTAGGACATCGACAATCCATTAACACACTTATGTTCACATAAAAGCTCTTGTAATATATTTTTTCAATTTATGTAGTCAATAAAAGATGTTATTGTGTTGCGAATAAGTTTACAACAGGTACGTGAGAAGCAAATAAGTGCGTCATTGAGTAATAGCTCGCCTTTTTCACTAAGCGGGTTATCATCACATAGTAAATGTATATTTTATCGGCTTTTGACCAATTAAAATAAAAAATCTCTAAATAATAATGCTATAAAACAGTCAGCGGGGGTATAAAAATGAGACGTGTTAGTGATGTATGTTCCGTGTCTGTCGGAATAATGAGGTAATAGGATTAGGAACACTAGAGGTTGGGTACGATGCGGGCGTCTTGCCAAGAATTGCTGGAACTAAGCTTACACTAATGTGATTGTGATGTGATTACTGACATTTTGTGCGTCAACCGTGTACCTGGGTAGCTGGGTAGCTGGGTAGTTGGGTAGCTGGGTAGCAGCGTGTACTACCCGTACCAATGTAATGTATCATCATTATTATATCTTCTAGCGCCTTTAACATTATCCTAGGCTTAGTTGCCAGCGCCCAATTTGAGCTCGCGCCGCGCCGCCAATTTGAGTAGGCGGGTTGTAATGAGCGCCATAATAATCTACTTTAACCGTAACAGATATCTAATATTTCATTACGTCGCGTTAAAATTATTTTTTCGGTAGCTGGTGGAAAAAAATATATATAGAACTGCGTCGTCACTTTTTGTATTAAAAATTCGTATAAGAAAAATGTTTTATGTTTGGACATAGATAGGTTTCAACTACTACACAGATCGTGTAATTAATAAATTATTATTATAAGCATATAGTTTTGACACAGAACAACATACATTTGGAAATTTCACTGTTTTGCGGTGCAAAGCAGATCTACGAGGATGACAATGATTAGGCATAATAACAGTTACCTTAAGATTGCTTAATTAAGGCTTAATTGGATTTGACGCGCATTGTCTTAGTGTGAACTAATACGAAGCGATTGCTTGCAGCTAATGGGCGATACTCTCGTGCTAAGTACCTTGGACACACTACACGATGCCTAATGTTCTCGTACGTGAATCTAATAGCCATTGCAAATGGTAATGGAATGCTCATGGCTCAATCCTGAAAATAATTATTTAATTATTGACAAGCGGTGAAAAAAAAAAACATCGTGAGGCATTGCAATCTGATATCGGTAACTTGCAAGTAAGCAAGCGAAGGGATCAATGCTCGTTCCTTTTTTATGTAATTAAAAGAGGCATTAGCCCAGCAGTCCATTACAGGCCTATATTATTATTTTTATTATATTTTTCATGATAATTGTTTACTGCCTCGTTGGCCTAGTGGGTTTAGACCCACTAGGCCAACGTCACTAGCCAGCGTAGGCCCACTAGGCCAGCGTAGCAGTCGCGCTTAGGCGCGACTGCTACGCTAGAGGTCTTGGGTTCGATTCCCAAGTCGACCAAGGTGTTATTGGCTTTTCTATGAAATTCTCAGTAGCAGGTCGGAGTTTGGATTTGTGCCCGGTTAGTGGCAATAGGCTCGCCCCCTATTACATGGGACCTAAACATACTGGCGAACTGTGGGTGTACATTGGTACACCTCTGCCTAACCCTTCGGGGATACAGGCGTGATGGTATGTATGTATGTATGTATGTATTACGTATGTATTATGTATGTATGTTTGTTTGTTTACAAACGAGAGCATGTTTATTTTTAGATGTAATGTCTTAGAAAATGTACACGAGTTTGTGTTGTTATTCCGAAACAAAGAGAATTTGAAAAGGGTGTCAAGCGAGATTAGGTTTTTAATGAGAAGCTATTATTCTTGCTTCATTGCTTCGCACACACCATTAATTTTGACGTGTCATGAAACGATTTAAAAACAAGATGGTTTGGGTAATATTGCCGTAGATTTGACAATTGGACATGCTCCAGGTAAGCTTTTTTTATACACACAGACTAAACTTTCTTTCTGCAGTCTTGATTTTCTTCTTTAAACGTAAACCAGTCAATATTCTAGTAAGAATTTATTTAGGTACGACAATAAATAAGGGTCTAACACTAGACCTAAAGTGAATGGAGTTGATTTAGGACGATCTTGCTATTCACTCGGGCAACATTACTTTGGTAGCCTTTTGCATATCAAATCCAGGAAATTGTTTGATTTATACCTACGTCCGGAGGGACAGCGGTTAAGTCAACCTCATGGATAATTTAAAGATTTTATAATTGGGCAATCTTTGCATTTATATATCTACTAGCTGTGCCCGCGACTTTGTTCGCGTGGATGACGAAACTTATCAATGAGTTTTCTATTTCCAAATTTTTATATTAGTATGTGCTTCTAAACCATACAACTGAATGCAATCAAACTTTGTTGGACAAAACCTGAAAGACTTCTATTACTTTGAATTAAAGTGTAGTAATTAGGTTTTAGATATAAGTATTGAAAATAGTATCTAAGAAACGGCGTAGAGACAGCTACACGTGCGAAGCCAGGCCGGGTAAAGCTAGATTATAAATAGAAAAAAACCTTTTCAATACTAATTAAACTAAAGCTCCAGAGGAAGGCTGCTTTTAACCTTGTATAGTATAGGACATCGGTACGGAAGATGTTAATTTTGTGAACGTTGATTTGTGACTTTTCAATTAAGCCACGTTCATTCGAAGGTTCTGGAAAGTGTATGTTTGAAAAGGTTTCAAAGATGGCTTGTAAAGGATGTAAAGTACAAAGTCAGCTAATCAAATAGCGAGCTTAGGTACGAAGTCGTTCAGTCGAGTCACGTCCGTTGTCAGCCTCCGACGGCGGCAGTAAATTATTATTATGACTTCAAATAATTTGACTATCCCGAGGATTTATTATCCCTTGAACAATTTGTACTATGTTTAGATGACAAGAAGAGTTTAATCATTTTGTTGTAAATAGGCGTCAATGGATCAAGTGGTAATTTGACGACGAAAATAACTTTTTTCCTTATTTTTTATAAATAAGAGACATAATAATTCACAAATAATTCACGGTTTCAGAAATATATTTTTCTGTAAGTATCGAGAACTTGCCTGATAGATTTAGAAAATTATGTTTTCTTGCTAATATCTTTCAATTACTTTTTATAAATCAGATCGATGAAAATGTTCAATTATATAATATATATCTTATATTTACCTTTTTATGGATTCAATTGAATAAATGTACTATAACATATTTCGTACAGGCAAAGTGTGTTCATACCAAACAAAAATAACTTATAGATTCCTGAAATTCAGCTGGCAGTTACACAAAAAATCGCTCTGTGTAATCCCTATCCGCCAATTCGCATCGTATAAGTTTACGTACAATCGATTCAGATATAAAGGAGGAATGAACAGCCAATAAATTGCTATCGGATTCCTATCAAAGTTCCATAAGGCATACAACGTAACATATGTTTGTATAGAAACATACTGTCATGATGTAAACAAAATATATCGTACTACGACCTACGTATTATGTTTTAGTTCGATAACTATTCCTGTGAAAGAATGAGACAGAGCTACATAATTCAAATAACGCCATCTCTTTCATAAGATAGTCTCAATCAGAATAATTCATGAATGAAATGAACAATTCAGAATACTGTTCTTTTGTTGAGTTATATTGTTGTAGTTCAACTGTTTTATTTACATCCATAGTTTTTCTTTCTTATGAGAAAAGATAAATAGGGTTGCTCATAATATGCTGTGTTATGAACTTATGAAATCATGAAACGGAGTTAATTTGCAGTTAGTATGCGGTGTTATGTCTGTTTGTCAACTGAATAAATGAGGAGCTTCATAAAAAAAAATACTTGGACATTTGCTGTGAATATTGGGTGTTATACCTAAATACATGATAACCGTTTCGTTGAAACTCAACGTTCAATAGAAGAAGATTTTGTTTTTAGATTTGTAGTTTTCTGACATTTAAAGATTTATTTTAACGTTATAAAATTAAGATAATAACCCAAGCATAAAATTGCTTTTAATTATATTTTAAGTAATAATGATTTAAATGTAATTGTTAGTAACGAAACACTCCCGTGGGTGAAAAATTCGCCTACACAAATGTGTTATTATTTTATTTTGCAAATAATATAAGTTTCCAAATTAAACATAACAACAGAATATATCTTAATATGTTCTGTTGTTGTTCTACCAATAGTTGATAATACCACAATGTAATAAATGAAGTTGGTCACCGCATTTCGCAGATACGAAATTTTCGAATTGACTGATATTTGTGGATACAAATACAGTGATCATCATTTCGATAATAAAAAAACACAAAAACACCTTTTTATTAACAACGGCGATGGTTATTTTATGACAAAACCCATGCATATAAATGGTATCCACAAAACGAGAAAATATCTACAGTCTCTACTTTTAAGAGGGTCATTTTCTTCTTGATTTATGTATAACGAGAAATAGAGACGAGATTTAACGAGACGACTTTGCTGTGTAAGCAGTTCAAACTTTTTGTTTGTTTAATAGTTTTGTACACACACGAAATCGTATAGAAACAACATAATAGAGTATGGAACAAATGTACAATCAATGTACAATTTGTATTAAAACATTGTTTAATATTTCATGAATACTCGCATTTTATACAAATTTGATCATTAGAAGTATGAAATTAGTGTCCATTTTTGCAGGAAGCGCTGACTTTACCCAAAGCCGACACTCGCTGTCGACTTACACTTAGTGTTCGTAACATTTACAAAACTAGAGGTACAGCTTAAGAGCGCCGCGTCTTCAGTCCTTTTCTCGAGGATAACACAGATCTACACAACAATTACTTGCTACGACTCTTACTTACTCCTTTTGTTACACCCACAAACATTCTCGTAAGAGTCGGATCACACGACCGCTGCAGTCACTAAACGCCACCACCGAGATGCTGTCAGCACTTTTCGAATGTCTTATGGCTGCAAACGGAGACTTCAGTACAGGAATGAAAGTTAAAAATGCATTTTGTACTAAAGAGCTCCCTGCATAGTGTACACGGTTTGCCTTTGGCGCTACAGGTCAAACCATATTATACTACTACTACAATGCTACGCCACAAAATATGAACCCACAGTAAACAAATCTAGATTGTGCCTTTCTGCGGTTGTGGCATGTGGTCCGTGTGCTGTGAACCTAACTGTTGGACCTCTGTCTGACCTTTTCGAAGGACAACACTAATAAGGTCAGTAAGACCTTCTATAGTTCCACTTACATCCGTGCTATAAATCCGATAAATAGCGTCGCTTAACTGCCTTTATTTCTTCCTGGTGAACCTACCCATAGTATTTATTGGTACAATGTAAGTGGCTTTAAGGGAATGCAAGGAAAAAACTAATTAGAGAACCTTAATACGTACTGTTGTGTAAAAACATTACTAAGAAAGACTAATATAATAATATAGGTTGGTTTTTCTAATTTCTATTACTTTATTTTTGATGATAATATTGCTTTGTAAAAAGAAGCTTTGACATTCTTCTCTCCCATATAATTGTATGCTGTGTAAGGGTTCATTATTGAACACTATATATGAACTATGTTGCCTTTATATATATGTAGGTACTTAAGCAATAAACAATAGAGTAGGTACTTACTTAGTACTTAAATTTAAAAAACTTAGAGCCAAAAGTATGATGATGACAAAAATATAATGCAGCAGTAACACATCGGTATCGGAACCTCCTTATTTTTTTCGATAGAATAACGCCATCAATTACCCTGGTCAATTGCAGATAACTACATTTGTGAAAGAATCGTGCTCCCGTGTAATCAACAAAAGAAATATAGGATATGAGGAAACCCATGAAACTCTACGGAAACTTGTTAAACAACTACGCATTTCCGTGGTTTTCCATTCCGTTGATCCGTATGAATCGATACTTCAAAAGATTCTTACATCGTAAAACTTTACGACTGTAATTCAAGCATAGCTTATAAAGTCTCATTCCTATATTTTTACTGACTTGTTGCCAACAAATAGAAGTCAAAAGCAATTTCGGAAGGAGGAAACAGTAGCTAAAATATAAAGTTAGTTAGGAATTAAGTTTGATAATGATATTTTCGTTGTTATATTTTGGCTTTGCTCTGGTAGCAATTTAACGAAATAAAATAAATTAGGTTACCTAATTATATTTAAGGTTAGTATTTTGCTTTAATATTATAAATTAAGTAACTAACATAACTTATACAATCTAGAACAGAAGTGCTTAGGCAGATTACCTAATGCAATTATTATCTTCCACAGATTTATTAACATGAATCATCGAACGTCGTTCATACCTTAATACACAGTATCTAAGCGTTCACCGTTGCTATAGTTACTGCAGCCAAGTTTATCCACTCGCTAATAATATTAAGTAAACTACGGCACTGTACCAAAGTAAATAGTTAAACCACTGTGCGACAGATAATAAGCTTACCTGACTTCCTGATCCCTTACAAAAGTTTATCACTCGATTATGTTTTGCAACTATTCGCCACAACCACCAGGATTACTTGTTTCATAATCTAATTTTAGCACCGAAATGAGAAATGTCTTTGACTGAAACTGCCAAAAATATAAAACCTTTTGAATATTTTGTATTATTTGTATGCAGTACGTGGTCCATATTTTTATTTGCTAGTACATTTCTGTGTTGCTCTTGTTGACATTTATGAAGGCTATGTTTAAAATTTTCGACTCAAATTTTAGGGGCGTTAAGCACGACACAGCTTTTTGATACAATGACCCGGGTTGCATACGATGGAACAGAGGTGGGACAAAAAACAAATGGCATTACAAGATCGCCAACCGACATGCAACCATGTCATATGTCACTGATATAAGAAAGCTTTAGACATTCGACTTGACTTGAAAAAAAATTACTTATTCGCGTCCGTCTGTGATTTTCCGTACTAAAACTAAAATTAATGGCGAGAAAAATAAAGGCGCTAGGCCTTGTATAGTTTAATAGGCAGTATCTTAGGATTCTATATAAACATAGTGTTTATAACAGATTTCATCTATCTTATCTACTGATAAGATTGTTATCTCGTCAAATACATGATCCTTCTTTGTTCCAATTTAGGATCAAATATTTAATGCTTGAGGGATCGAGGAATGACAGAAATTAAGATTGATTACTAACGACAACTTCAATTAGGCATTCAGGCCATCATAATTAATATTAAGGAGTTTCATCGACATTCCACTAGCATTCCGCTTTAGTTCTACATTTTCCGTTGTAAAATAATGTCTTGGAATCATCATAATAATAAAATAACCAAAAAGAGTAAACGTAAAAACGAAATGATCAGATTAATACACCCTAAATGTATTAATAAAACAATCAAAGGATGATAATACTTATTATAAAATTAATAAAACTTTTAGGGGTATCCGTGAAATGATTAAGGGAAACATTAATCTAACTGAGATTTCTGTAAGAAAGGGTCTGTTTAGACACTTGCCGCCTCAGAACAGCGGCTCGTAACATGGAATGTCGTCTGAATTACAGCCATCTTGTTTACTCATCTTAGTTCATTACCCCTATCTGAATTAGCTTTATTTTAAAGGCAAATACTTACCTTGAACAGAAAGGTTCTTATTAAATTTAACTGATTGTAGATTTCACAATTATTCTTCTATTTCAGACAGAGTTATGTGTAAATGTCTGTCTATTTTTCCAAAGTTTTGAATATTTTTTTTACAAATCAGTTACGACAAAGCTGTCTTGTCCATCCTGGGTATCAAATAATATATGATACATGATAGATAAGAGAATAATATATAAATACATGATAGCCACCATAGAAATATTCCCTAATTATATTTAGCCACCATGTTGTGGTTACTTCAGTAAGGCATTTTTCGTTTTAACGAGGGCAGTATTGTTGTCCGTATACAAAGTCACTAAAGGGCACTAGAACGTGTGTAAAAATAAATAACGAGCAGTTGTTATAATACCATCTGCGATATATCAACGCCACCATTGAGGTCAGGTTATGACCTTGATGAGGAATTAAACTAAAACGACGCGCAACTTCAACTAAAAGTTAAATTCAGTGATAAATTATTTTGTATGAAATTCTGTATTTTGGACACCAGCTAAGTAATTAGCGTACAATAGATTTAATTATAATAGTTGGGAATTGTTACGGTTGGGCTCTTCAAACTAAATTATATTTTCAGATATCAGAAACTATGTATATTTATAAGCCACGTAAGTAAATCCCAGCTTTATTAAGGGCTGCTCAACAAAAAACATATATTTTTAAATAACATTATAAAAATAAGTAACTGGGCAACATAATATTATGCAAATACCGAAAACAGATGATGTAGGATCAATTACCAACGAAGCCTTGGCAATCCAAACCTTTTTAATGAAATAATTTAAACATTGTTATTTTAATAAATGTTTTGTACTCTCAGGGGTAAAACTTATCGGTTTAATGACGAAAAGAATTAACAATTATATGAGTACTTAGTGTGTACAATTGTACATATAGGTTTTCTATGAAGCTATAAATTCATTTAGTAAGACAATTCTAGTAGGTTCGTATTGCGTCATGAGCTCATGACTACGGGACCCTCTTAGGTTTGAAATTAGTTGCTCGTCTTCAAAAGCATCTTGTGTTATAGAGAAAAGATGTACTAAAAAAAGATAAATACACAACTAATTATATTATTTATTCCTATACCTTCGTTGGTTGGTTTCTGCAATATTTCTGACCGTTACCAAGCACACTGTATTGTTACTGTATTGTTAAGACATTTAGAGTACTATGGGAGATTGAATTGGTAATAAAGTCACGCACTGCACGAAACGTATGATGTAAAGGTATCTATTGTAAAGAAAATTATATGGATTTCCTTTTCTTTGAGCGTATTTTTGAGTATAGAATTGTATTTCTAAGCTTTTTGACTCCATAGATCTAAAAATTTAACTCCGTATATGGAAATTTACGTTATGTTATATAGTATGCTATGTTTTTGTAACATTGTATTTTATTAAAGCGTGTAGTAGAATTATCATGTTCCGTATTATTTATTTAATCAGATTTGGAATATCAAACTTATTTCTATTAGTGATGCTTATCTCGTCCTACATCGCTAAAAGCTTGTTAACATTGATATTGCAGAACCCTCTATCCTATCATAACAATCTGATTATACATATATTTCGGAGGTTTGTAAGGCAAATACACATTAAACGTTCATATTACCTCTATTAATGTAGTTTTACCAGTTTTATTACATTTGTATGTGGATAGGAATAATAGTGATAGCAATATCATTTTAATTAATAAATGGGCGCTTGTTTCTTCAAGTAACATGTTAACTTATGCTGAGCGGCGTAAGTGACACGCGACATTGGGAAATTTAATTATGTCCCCTATTATTGTAGCTTCTAAGCATAATACCATGTCACGTTACCCCGCAGCTTTCAAAGTAATAATTTTATCCAAGTTACATGTTTTATTTCTTTTTCGCCGCTTCTTCTCTCGATTCATCAAATTGGCACTCGGACATCGATATAACTTTACGACTTCTTTTTCTGAGGCCCGGTATGGAGGTATGCTCTGTATTTTTTCTATTTTCAATGAATTTAACAACCGCGTAAACGCGTTTCTTATCTGATTTATTCTGCTGATCTTCTCTTCCGATGGTTTTTTATCCTCGATAGGCCAATTTTGAAGAGCGGAAATAACTTCGCGGTGTTGCTTGCATACTCTAAGTTTCTTAGGCCGCGTTTGAGCATCTATTTTTATGATAGTACACGAATCACCTGTGCAGCGGTCTACTCGACGCAAGCGGTGGCTGCTCGTAGACTTACTTAGCATAGCATTAAATGATCTTCTGCACTGGATGGACACAGGTCGGTTGTGAAGAACAGCATTTCCTGCCTGGATATATCTACATCGTGTTGTTCCCTTGTCGCTTTTCATAACTGTAAAGGACGTCGAAGGTATGTTTTCATCATCGACTTGTGCGGCATCGACATTGTTGTCCTTTGATCTCGATAAATCTAGGCCTTTTCCGTCAACTAACGTAGCCTCACCTTGTTTTTTTAAAAAACGCTGCCGTATCTCATTAATAATAACAGAGGACGGATCATTCATCAATTTACTTACACCCCACAAAAGCCCTGACATTATCTAGTTTATTTAAATAAAATTTAAAACTCTATCAAATTAACATCAATATGACATTACAAGTTAAAGATGTTACTATGTCACTTTCAATGTTACTATTGAAAAATATAATTTATATGATATAGACCAGCTAAGGTTTGATACATTTTTAAGGAGAATAAATTAAAATGGATATTTACAGTGAAAGCTGTGGGTGTAGTAAATAAATTCTGAGAAGACGAACGTTGTTGAAAAACGTTCTAATAAAGTTTGTCAGTGATTTACCCAAGTGGTGAGGAAAATATTGGAATTATTGCAGTCCACTGATTTGGAATACCCAATTTATTACTTCATAGCAAGCGACTTTAACCATGTCAGCTTGTATTTTGAAAAATGTTAATGTGCTTGGGAATAACTTTGTAGATGGCATACACATATTATACTGCTTCTTGGTATCTCTTATAAGTAACACTTCACATATGCAGAACTACTCGTAGTTAGGTTTAGTAGAAACAGGTATTAAACTTAAATCTATATAACTGTAACTAGAACTGGCATAACTACATTAATCACATATTATGTAAAATATATCCAACTATCACAAATCAAGGGAGTTGTTTTCAAAATAAAGTCGGCTTTGAACTCAGATTGCCGCCGGATATTGAGTAAAGGTCGAAGAATTTCAAAGTAAAACGTCCAAGGCTTTAGTCAGTTGTCTTTAGAGCGGTTCTCCAAATCGAGCGCGAAATACTTATTTCCTATTCTAAATATTCCCATTTTTGGGAATCAGGTACTTATTTCCGGTGACATTTACTCTTTTTGTCTTATTTTACGTACCTGTAAATTCTATCTTCACAAGGTTCTATCGCTTCTGTTTTCGTTACCTATTTTAGTCAAATGTTGTGTGTGTGTTTTTTATGTCAAAGTAGCTAGCCTGCACTTGCCCTTATAAAATAGTTTCCAATATTTAAATAAAAGCTTATTACCTCAGAATATACTAATTACGACATATTCTAATTACAAAATGCTACATCTGCATAAAATATAAGCAACATTTTCATCAAAAATATTTGATAAAACATATTTTCATCCTAAAATAGGATAGCTGCGTTTTTATTTCGGCTACAATACGGCGGTCGTTATTCCACAGGGTTTCTCGTTTCAGTTCGTTCCAATATTCAAAATGAAAACCACCATTTCTAAAGTCCTTGAGGCTATTCAGTCCGAAAATATCGGCTTAGAAACACATACAAAGTATTTTTCATTCGGATCTACACACTCTATTTAATTTACTGTTACGTTGTGTATAAATCTATAAATTCTGAATGTTATCTTTGAATTTTCTGTACAAGAATATACCAGATATTTTCGAAGATAGTCATTGTACGAGTATTGAGTACTATATCGTAAATATGTATCGCAAAACCGATCCAAAGCATAACTCAATTGTTATCTGATATCAGATACTTTAGATGATCACTTGGTGAATGGTAAGCATTCTCGTCCTGAATGAAAAACAATATAGTTTGACAACGAAGGACGAAGATATTTACAGTCAGAACAAAAGTCTATGAACATGGTCAGATTAAAAAAAACTGCCTGAAATGTGCAATGACTTTTAGAAAATTAGTGTTTGGCAAGTTGAGAAGAGTTCCGGTGTCAAGATAATTTTGTTGCTAGTTGTAACAACAAATTGTAGCGATGAACTAATGTCTGTACCTATTAATATTTTCGTTTTGTTGGTGTTTTGATGTAAATTTGGTTGGACGAATAAATTCTTATAACTCACAAAGGAGAAATACGTTATACACGAGACCGCTTTTAAATGTATAATTAACAAAGTATATTTTATACCATAATTATAAAGCAAAGTAAGTAGGTATATGTATAGTGTATCAAGCATAACATTCTCCATTTTAATTCTTATTACGCTTTGGGATAAGATTTTTAAGGTGGAAGTAATGAAATTATGAAAGTCAAAAGTCCATTAGTAGGTCCTCGTGTTTCATTACATCCGGATAACTTTGGAGGTATATTTTATGAAATTTAATATTTCATGATTACAATAAATCTTCTACAAATAACAGTAACACGAATGAAGTAGGCAGTGGCAGCCTATGTTAAAGTATATTTGATGTAAAAATATTGTTTATCGACAATAATTGTGATGTGCTCTTTCAGCGTAATATTTACCAGAAAAAAAATACAAAAAAGTGCGAAAATCTCTTTTGAGATTATTTAATTAAAAGGGTTCTGATGGTTGGTCTGACCGCAACCTCTGTTCCTGACACAGGCCTTAATTAAGGGACTCAATATGGCGAGTGACACTTTATGAATGAAAGGCACATTCTGGAGCAGACTAGCGATTTCATAATGCGGGAATAAATTATCTCATGACCTATAACATTATCGCTTTGGGGCTAAGTGCCTATCTGTCGTTTTGCGCTGACAAGCTCGATTCGCCTACTATGCCTCGGGGAAGTCGGGGAGCTAGTTAAGCCGCGGATAATACATAGAACAAAGCATAGACTTGTCAGAACGAAAGTTTGACAGATAAAACCTTTTAGTTTTGCATGAAGTTTCTAAATGTAGTATGGTAGGTAAACGGTATTAAAATTTACGTATTTTAAGGAACAAGAATAAACACACATGTAATTTTCAAATATTTACTTCAAGTCTCATAACATATTAAAATAAGAAATGTACTTTTTTTAAATTTTGAGCTAGAAAGAAACGAATACTTACAAATTTTCTAAGACTAACTGTAAGTTAGCAGAAACAGCCGCGCCAGGCCTCCGTCGCCGGTGCTACAGAAACTTGGACGAAGAACAAACTCACTTTACACTTTGTAAGAATTGTTTTCTCACTAACGTTAAAACAACTCTTATTTACAGTATAAAGTTACAGATTATCGAAGCTTTGGAAATATTGCTTCTATTTCAAACAGCTGTATACACTGTTGTAAAGTCGCTGTAAAGTCACAATACAACCATATTGACCGATTGAGCTAAATTAAAGTAACAAATAAACATTTAATAAAAGAGAAACATTATATTTGAATTATACATCTATATAAATTCCTTTATTTGTCTATTAACTGTCTGTAGAAAGAATACAGTTTACTTTTAATAAAAATGTAATACAGATATCTAATTAATATATCTCCTAGAATATATTTCACTATGTAATTCTACCTTTTTTGTATACGATATTAAAGCTACGTAAAATATAGGTAGGTAGTATATTAAATATTCTTCAACAGTTTATGATTAAATGTAACTATAATTGTTTACACACTAAACTAAAACGCGAGTGAGTTTGTGATTCCCTTGTAAATGTTTGTACATTAATTAGGTAAAGAAAGTAGTTTGCTAATTTGATTTGTTGACATTCAGCTAGGTATTCTATTACATGGGATGTTGCTAGCTGAAAAGAAAGATGGCGCATTAATATTTTTTTTTTGCAAAAAAGAAACCGACTTCAAAAATCGATAAAAGCACTAAAAAGTTAAAAATAATACTATAACCTACCTATATTAATAAACCTAACCTAAACTACGATTAACCTATAATACAATTTAACAATTTTTTGGAGTCGGTGCCAAACATACAAACATCCGAATTGAGAACCTCCTCCTTTTTTTTAAAGTCGGTTAAAAAGTTACATTACAGTTACAGTTAGCTGCTGAATAATTGCTTGAGTTGACATTGTTACAGGACAACAATAGTTTCTCAAATAGACTAATTTTAATTACAAACGAACCATTTGAAACTACACAAAGTTTTGTCCTGCTCAAAGTTCAATTGCAAGCCCTCAAGTATTAAGTTAGGGTTAAAATTCAGGATTCCTAAAGTTCAAGTAGCCACTAACTGATGTTGAATAAATGTATAACATTTACGACAAGTTCAACTTCCAAGACGTGTTGTGATTTGTCGGGAACACAATAATTAATTTTAATAACTTTTTGTGATTATATTCTATTTTTTAGGTAATATTATGATGATTTAATTTATTAGGTACCTATATATTTCAACCAATCCGATAAATAAGAGCGCAAATTAGCAATGTTTATGTTTATCTTTTACATGTTTGTTGATATTTTTGTCGTTAGGTTACATAAATATATTAGTGGAACATGGTGACAACAGATACATTACCTTGTTTTATGAAAATCTTGTTATTATTAAGATAAACTTCGAGATAATGTAGCATTTAATGTTATGACTAGCCTACTTGTTGATATTTATGTTGATGTCGAACGAAGAAATATGAAAAAACTATCAAAATTTTGTTTATAACTAATTGCCAAACACGCAACGTGCGATAGGCCATACAAGGGATGTTGAAAGTATATCAGATAAAACAATCTCATTCATAAAAAGTCCTCTGTCATGAACGATTTCTCATTTAACTTTACACGTGCTTGCTTCACTTCGTATGAGCAATATGTAAACAGAGCGGCAAATAATTAAGTACGTTCTTTGGTAGCGATCTTTAAACAAAGGCTACCGTGTTCGCCGAGTCAGCGCCAACCTAGACCTTTTTAATACACTTTGAGTCCACATATCGATTATTAAAAGAGTTTTCAGTTTCAGGTATAACGGGGCATTATAATTTTCCCGTTTAAAATAAATTTATGTCAAGCGGATTCGAAATATTTGGCTCGCATTTTACGTCAGCAAAATTTTACATTGGCAGGATTTTGGCAAACGTTTTGGTAATTTATAGCTTTTGGAAGCTTGTTATAATAATACCTGATACTATCTGATATGGTTAATTAATTATTGTTTAAAGGCCACAGGTATGATTCCGTTCATCGTAGATATTGAATGATATTATACTCATAGTTTCATGTGGTTGACATTTAATCAGACTTAATTGAGACTAATGGGATATTACATTGAGTTCAACCTTGTTTTAGTGTATCGTTTAAATAAACCTGTAACACAAATTTTCTACACAATACAGTAACGTGAACCATTCGCATATTACTTTAACTTGTGTTCTGTTGCATAAGCATTCTAAGTAAGTAAGCTCCGCAGATCACACAGAGAGACTCTGTAAGCATGATGTGGTTAATGTGGGGAAACTTATTACCATTTATTGATTACTTAAATCAACATGCACCGGGTAAGTGTGCTATAAAATCATTTAGAATACACATATGTATGGATATGTATGTGTATGGTACACACACCGCTATTTGATAGCTTACTTATTTCTTGGTATCTCAATAAGTTTGTAGGTAATAAATGATAATGGTAAAACTATCCTACAGAAATAAATGTAACAATAAGGTACACAGCTGTTGCGGTTCAACATCTGCCTATGTCTCGGATACAATATAACTTTTATGTGAAAAATAGGCTGATGGATAAAATATACTTTATTGTACTTGAATAACAAACGAGACATAAAATAAAAGCAAATGTGGATTGGGCGGTTTCGGGCGTCGAAATGCTGTCGTAAAGAAGCTTTTACTCAAGTCGGTGTTATTAAGACTTACTGGCATGGCAAAACGATTAGCCAATAAGCTTGGCAGGATTTTGTTAATTGCCTATTATATCGTATAAGTAACAAAGGCATAAATTAAAGACTGTTAAGCAATTATTACTCAAATAAACTGGTATAAGTGTTATATTAAGTTGATATAAAACGTAATCTCGAATCGCTTGAGAGTAATAGATCACACCTAACAGCGACTAGCAGAACAAAAGGCTATTCCCAATGGCGACAGTTTAGTGCCCTACTGGGTAACGATTTATGCTGGGATAAATAAAGATCCAACAATGCACTGCACAATATCTTTTGGCTGTGAAAAACTAAAAATAAAAAACATTTTATGTCAGTTTCTTATTTTTCTTAGCGCGTAAATCCTTAAAAATATTGTATTATTTTTAATATAAATAGTGTAACAACGCAACAATCCTTGTACCAAGTCATAGTTACAAGTTGTAAACTGGCCCTACCAAGAATCACTTCATATTTACTTTCACCCCAAATCCTAAGTATATAAATACGTCGACGTTTAGTTTATAAAGCATGTGATTTGGGTCGTATTCTATTTAACGTCACCTTGTCGGTCCTTTGTCGATGCCCCTGGGCGCACTTCCCCAGAAGGCAACGTGTGTAACCTTTATTGTACTGTAGAGACATCATGTTAATAAATTACTGCGAGCTACTCTCTTATTTTATTTGACTTTTACTGGTCGTAAAATTTTTACTACAATGGAAGGAATTATTTGGTAACCTAGAAACAGGTTTCTTAATTACATTGGTGTGGTCTGTGTTTGTTTTGGTATTGGGTGAAAGAAAATAAAAAAAGCGTTAATTAAATTTTATTCTAACATAGGTTTTACTCTTCCAAATATGAAACAAAAGCATCACTCTGAATTTGTTGTTTGAAAATGCATAGCTGCCGCGCGTTTAGCATGAACTTCGTTACCAAAAATAAACACGTTTGTTTTTATATTGTTGATTGTGCCGCCCACGTAAATACTGCGAACCAAATTGACCCTTTTTTGTTAATGTTATTAAAAGAGAGTTAATTTAAGATTATATCGGGTTTACACTACTTCCTTTCCGCTTTGAAATTGGCATTTTACCTTACAATTGCCGAGGTAACTTGTAAAAGAAAATTGGTGTTGCATGTTTTCCCATTACCTTTGATTTCAGATTGTTACGCGCCAGCTGCTGTACTCCTTTAATATTTTCCATGCAAAAACTATTCGATAGAAATATTCAAAAAGAAAGAACGATATTAGCTTTCCAATACGAGTCCTTATATAGTCGCGTGACTTTTTATAGCTCATCCACAGCCACAGGTGTGTCTAGCAATGTCACAGATAGTATCTATTCAGTATTGAATTAATCTTCAAAACGTTCTTTAATTCACAATAAGGTGCAAAATTATAAAATTAAAGTATACAATTCGTATCCCAGTACTCAATCAGCTGATACTGAGGCCATATATCCACCGGTGTGAAATGTGAAATTCGGCGGTACCGACCGAAAAACTGAGATCATTTAGAATGTGGCGCACGCACTCGACCCAAATCCGATTGCTTCCAATCTATGGAATGCGTATGTCCCGCCCGTAACCGATCACTGATGATTACATACAGGACTGCGTTTAAAAGTAATTGTACCATATCCTTGAGCTTTTGAATTTTCTTTCTTTGTAATTAGCAGACAGTAACTTGCTAACATAGTTTCATAATGTGTGGCTTTTTGTACTTATGCTGAATGTTAATAGATAATAGAGTTAACGTGTTAGAAGGTTAGATAGGCGATCCTTTCATATAAAATACTAATATCCAGTTTCATCTGGTGAGAATGAAATTCAACCTCTACCTATAGTTTGGGAACAAACTCGTAGAAGAGTTTTGTAATTAGTGCCTACGCCTAGCTATTTTTAGTTCTAAGTAATATACAGGTATTGCAATGGAACAATTTATAATTTAACTTGATGCTCATTAGGAAAATGTCTTTGAATAGGTTTGTTGAAAGAGGTAGACTTATGTAAGAAAGGCCTACTTCAGCGTGGTTACCTATTTATATAAGTATGTGAAATTGAAACAACAAATTTTGAGAGTGTGTAGCCAGCCACAATAAGGAAAGAACAAAATGAAAACAAAGAGTACACAAAATTAATATAACCCAGCACCCACACGCTTGCGGGCGAAAGCTTTTATATGTTAATTTTGTCTATGGTACCTATTTTATGAAACAACAATATTGTTGTGTTCACTACTTCGATTTTACCTGGTAATAAACGATTGCGGGTGTTTTGTATAATGTCATAATTATGTGGACAGTTCGTCAGCGGTATTGGTACGTGACATTGTAAACCATACACTAAGTGTATAACTATGATGAGTGTGTGTGAATTCGAATTTCTTTCGAGATTCGAAAGTTCGGAATATTTATTGTGATACACTGACTCCAGCCAGACCCGAAACATCGCGTAGACATATATGCCCAACATATTATATGTGTCACAAAAAGTGTTGTAAGCCAGTGATCAACATACAGGGGCTGCTCGAGCAGTAGACTGCTCTCGCGCAAGTGCGCCTCCTGCCCGCTCGCTTTTCGTTTTGTCAATCGCTCGAAAAAGTGGGACTCCTTCAAGATGTATAGACATGTAGACACGTGTGTACTAAGGGGGAATGCCCTCATAGAAGTCTTTTGTAGTGGCTAAATAGATTAATTACTAGATATAAGTGTAATGTAAATAGATTGGTGATGTACACAACACACCCATTTCACTCGTGTGTGCCACGATATTGTATTTCTCACAATTACACGATTCGAAATGATAAATAATACGAGCTTCTAGTATTTGCTAGAATATAGCCTTACTATTCAACGTGAAGTAAATATAATACTTGTGTTTTCAGATGTAATTGTTACGAATGGTGTTCTTTTTTATCATATTTTATCAAATTACTAAAATATACTATAAAACATACTTAGCAACTGTTGACTGAATCATGTAGCAAAAAGGAGTCGTGTAAACTTACACCTGAGATACGACTTGTATTCGTTAAGAAGTAAAGTCGCGGGCGTGACCTAGTTACAATTTATTAACATACATTAAACCTTGGGATTACCGTACCATATCATTTATAATTTAAAACGTCACACGCAAAACCCACATACAAAAATTTGTAAAACACCAGATAAGCTTTTAATCTCACTCCATTAATATCGTTTTATCATTTCACCAAACAATATGAAAAATGGTAACATTTGTATGTAATAAAGACGTATTTATGATGTTAGTAGAAATTCTCGATATTGTATTGAGCATCGGAATATCTATTGGAAAGGGAATATTCATAAACTTGCTGTCTGGCGATTTGAATACGAATGCTTCTGATTGCAGTAATATTTAAATCTGGTAAGTATTTCTAGCTTGAATATTATTTTATATATAAACCAACGTTTACGACAATGCAAAAGCAATATAATATTGTTGGTCGTATATTGCATCTTGTATTAATTAAATAAAACTAAATTGTTATCACTAATATACAGAGTGTTACCGAGCTCAAATTTTGTAAACTGACTTTATACCAGATATACTTTTCACCCCTTTAGGATAGACATACACTTTCGGTAACACCCTGCATAGTTACCAAAGTATTTTTGAACTCTTCATAAGTTAAACAAATAAAGATTTTTTATAACCAAGACAACCAAAAAATGTTGAAGCAAGCAAGTTTAAACGTCTTTTTGTACGCGAGTAATCCAGACTAATTTCGAGCTTCTGTATTATATAAATCTTCGACCGCGAGATTTTCAACTATAAGCCGGGAATAAATAACTCTTAGTTTTGTAGGTCCCGTAAGCCGACTAAATCTGCTTCAATTTAAAGGTCGCGTAAAGCCATGGCTTTCTGAATAAGCGCTTTCTTGTTACAATGTGGCTGTCAAGCTGTTTTGGAAATTACATCCATGGTTAGTTATTCAAGCGTTAATATGTGTGAAAGGATATAATTACCTACTATTTCATTTGGGTTATACATTTCAGTCACATCAGACCTTTTAACTTGAGGTCTTAAAGCGTCATATTTGAATACCTTTTTATATAATGTCAATAGTCAAAAAAGCAGTTGAAACGCAACAGTTTTTGTTCATTTGTTCGCTTTTTTCGATGGGTGTTGTGTGGAATGAAAAGAACTATGTTTGTAGGCAATCCCACTATGATTTATGGGGCGGTTAATAAAAACTTTTGACATCCATGATAAAAGATACGTCACATTCCCTATTTTTTCGGTTGTCGTAGTTACATCATTTAACAAAAACTATTTTGTTATCAACACACAAACTTGGTGAATATAATCTTTAATTGACCACTACATCCTAAGAAACATTCCATCTATTTTAAAATATAAAATGATGTTACACTTTTTTATACATTGTGTTTAAAAATTTTAGTAACGCTTTTTTCCCGAAGATTTAACACAAAATTGAGTCCGGAGTCTTTGGACCTAATTGCTTTCGAATTAAACCTGAATACTATAGCTTATTAAATATTCGTTGTAGTAATACCGTTTTAATTAAATAGACACAACTCTGTATAAATAGTAGATAGGTAGGTATGTAACAATAAAGTAAACAGTCAGTATTTGACAAATTGGAGTTTGGATAGTATGTAAATCGTTTGTTTGATGTTTCTAATTTATGTTTTCGGTAGGCAAACCATTTTAATAATGTAATAACTTTCTCAAATTGCATTGTATCGGAATTCTCTTGTAACAGATGTTCAGATAACATTGGTAATGTTATGTTAATTAACTGAGTAATATTTAAATTAACTATGTATTTTAAATTAAATTAAATTAAAGTGACTGGGATTATAAATAGTAAATACATATAAATAAATACCGCGATGGTTTTACGTATAAAGTTATATCGTTTATTCAATGATCACTAAATACGATATCCAAGTAGACATATACTTTTTCTATCACAGTACTCAGTGACCAATATATTGATATGTGAATACTCAGTCACTGAATGACTAGCTACTGAGTATTAATGTCATACTTTGTAGTCACCTTGACGAAGGTAGAAAGGTCTAAAGTGACTGAAGGCGCGATAGTGAAGACTAAGGAATTCCTCTTTAAGTCCATGAAGATACTCAACATCAATATGATTCGCAGTCATTTGTTTCTTTGATGATGTCTGACCTAACTCTGACCTAAATATCTGGAATTTCTTTTGAAGACTATGTTAGTATGCCTATTTTAGTAACAATCATTTATGGAGTAGTTGTTTCATAGGAATGACACTTTAGTATAGAGCACGACATAAAAACTTTTGATCTTATCTTTCCTTGTAAAACATAAAATAAATGTTATGTATTTAGTACCTATATAATGTAGTTGTGTATTTTATCTTTAAGTTTTTCTATTCAGGAAGAAGAACCTACTCACCTCACACTCTTCAGCGTTTAAAAGCCATTTTTAAGGCAATGAAGTAAGTTTTTCTAACTTATCTTGACGAAGTATAAGCATTAAGACCACTAACTGAAATAATACCTACCAACGCTAAATGCTATTAAGACGGATATGAATGATTCTTTTAGATTTAATAACTTCAGTAAGTAAACAATTAAATACACGTAATATACAGTCGTTATTGATGGAACAACATTCTAACTCATAAAGTAAGATGAAATTTCGACGTTTAAACAACATCAGATTATACAAATTGGTTATCGTATTTAATCGACTGGTTAGTGTTGATAACAACAAAGTTTACGTTACACGGTTGCTTTAATATCAAACCACTGTTTATTTGTCTGTGAATTGGGCCTAAGTAATTTCCAATATTCCACCGGAGTTCCAATGAGATGAAAAATAATGAATTTTCGCTAAGTAATGTTTGATTCAATAAATTATATTGTGTATTTTTTCTTTTTGCGTTTAATGTCCCGTGAATTTCTTAGGAAAATTTTAACGATTCTAAAGAATTGAGTTTCTGACTTATTACGAATATTATAATATTAAGAGGGCCACGCTTAACGTGCTATTGTGCCACAAATATAATTATTGTTGCTTTTTCATTGAAAGTTTGGAATTTGTAATAGCTAATTAATTGCCATTTTTTTGTATTGCGGATTTAATATTACGTAATAACGTAGCATCCTAAGAAGAAAAAAAGAGTGTAAATATCTAAATAAATTCAGCATCTAATAGGCAGCGTTAAATTGAAAAAACTGGCCAAGTGCGAGTCGGACTCGCGCACGAAGGGTTCCGTACCACCGTCGTATGAGAGCCCCCCTTAAATATTCATTTTATGTGGTTTTTAGTATTTGTTGTTATAGCGGCAACGGAAATACATCATTTGTGAAAATTTCAGCTTTCTAGCTATCACGGTGTATGAGATACAGCCTGGAGACAGACAGACGGACAGACAGACAGCGGAGTCTTAGTAATAGGGTCCCGTTTTACCCTTTGGGTACGGAACCCTAAAAAGAGTTCAGCGGTGAATCGGCGTAAAGTGGTTCTCAGTACTGGCAAACGTAAGCCTTAACTAAACTATGCAAATGTGTATTATGTTAAAATATTAAAAAAAATAGATCTGGGAATGTTTACATTCCATTTTGATAAAGTTCCGTACATACCATCCTACCAGCCTACCAAGCTAAGCGTGGGAAGTGAGCCAATTATAATCATTGATCTGTTTATTATCTTTCCGTTAACTGCCGCGAAACGGGCGGTAACACAAATACATATAAACACTAATTTGAAAATACTCTGTTATAGTTAAAGTAATTTAAATTCTAATAAGATTTAAATGTGGTAAGGTAATATTTATCTACCTTTAATGAAGTGCCGCGGGGCTAAAGCATCCCGATGCAATGTAATTTGAAACTACATTTTTAGTCCGGTTTTAATAAAGCACTAAGCAAACTTTGCTTAGGTATTATATTATTCATTTTCGCGAACGTCTAAATTCGTTATAAGTGAAATCTTGCTCTTGTTGTAACTTTAAAACACTGATTTAATCAAATTACCTATGATTAAAATAAAAAAGAAATGTTATTAGATATAGAATAATGTGAATAATTGATTTATATTGTGTTTTGCATAGATATATAACTAAGGGCTAATGAACATGAATTATACAACGTTTTGGATATTTTCTGTAATGCGCTTTATTGCAAATAAATAAAATGAAATAAATAATTACTAAGTATTTAATTTAAAAATTAGTTTTATTTCTATAGCTTATAGTGATATTCATATCCTTCTATACATATTAAATGTATTGAAAGAATAGATAATGAAGAAATAGTTATAGACATAAAAAAATAAAATAAAAATAAAATAGTTTTATTGTGTCTCAAAATTATTACAATACATGTAAAATGAAACATCCCCATTAAGTTATAGAAGATACTTGTGTTGGGGCTGCTTCGCTCTTTCCCTTATTTAAATCTATATTGAGACAAGAACTCATGCTAATAATACATGACATGACCATCAATAGAGCGTTGGCACGTTGTCCACTCTAATGATATAATTTGAAATCTACTTTTCTAAATAATGTATTTTATCATGTAGGCGTGTAATGTAATAAAAACAAAATAATAGTATAATGTGGTATATTTTCATGACACGTGTTCAAATTAATTTGTTATCAGATTACGGAGGCGGGGAAATAACAATCACGAAATATAAGATTCCGGAAAAAAAATATCTGGGAAATATAGAATCAACTGTGATTGTGTAGGGAAAATATTATAAATAGTATCATTTATGTAGGTACCTGCTAGATATGTATTGTAGCTTTATAACTAAGTACCTATGTACTAGAAAAAGCGATTGTTTTTGGTATGAATATCAAAAACACAAGTAATTTAATACTGTAATAATATCTGAAGATTAATTTATTGCCTTTGCATCAAAAAAATAAATGTATTTAATTAATTATTGAACCTTTTGAAACCCAATTCAGTCAAAGCCACTTACAGAAAATTAGATATTTCGAACAGATTGTAGCCAATAGGGTTTCTTATGAAGCTCGACAAAATCCTTTGATATCATTGTTATTTTAAAGCGATTTTATGTAATTAATTTAACAAAATTATGAATTACAACGCCTACTCAGAAATACGCTTAGGTTTCACTTAATTTAAACAAGAAACTGTATCTCGTGTAGTCTTTTAAAGTCAGGTCTGTCAAATTTGTAAGAGCAGCTATTATAAGCACGCTTGAATTACAGTAGCATGAAATGTCAAAATAAAATACACGTTGGATAAACGAACATAAACATGTATATAATTTTATAAATAAATATATGAAAATAGTAGAGTTTTTTCACAACTAATTATAACTTATTTCATGTTATCTTATTTCTAACTTTCAAAGGTAAAAAAGTACGAAACGGGCAGCCATAAGCTAAAATTAAGTATGACAAATGTAAATAAGAAATAAAGTTTCGAAATAACTACGTTTAATCAAGGGACTAAGTTAGGATCAAGCAAACTTATGCTACAAGAAATATTTGACGAATAATAAATTCGCAGGAATTAAAAATTTTGGACTTACTTAACTTATATTACTTTTTTTAGTACAGTTATAGAATACACTTATTTAAAATTAATTCCAGTTACATGGAATTGCGAAACGAAAAAATACAAGGTTCTCTTAATAAGCTAATATCGCAATTCCAGCGCTTTAAAGCGGCTCCGCAACACCCATTTATAGCAAGTCTCACACACCTTGAAGACAGCAATTAAGCGCTTAATAGTCACGACAATCTACATCTCTATGTAACTCAACGACAGGCTGTAATGTAGTGGTGCAATCATCCTCTCAATTTACAACGACGTGAAAGAGCTGCTTTACCTTGCTATTTTGCCTACTTTTATACTTGTGTACTTTATATCTACTTTAAAAGCTGGCATCGCTTCTTAAAGACTGCATATTGTTGGGGATAGTCACACAGGTTTTACTCAACATTAGATAAACCGCTCGGTCTAGTAGTTAGATCGTACGATGTTATAAAAAAAAGGTATAATGAACATGTCCAAAAAGCTGATGTGAACATTTATGTTATTACGTCATGAAATGTTTATATTTTTCGCGCTTGTTTATTTTCATGAGAAACATAATGAAGGTCGGGTGTTAAACTGTTTTGAACGGAGTAAACGTGTCCACGTGTAACATGGGATATGTTAATTTCTGATTTTATTTTAAACTTGCCTTGTTTTTCCGTACGTAGACAAAAAAGTTTGTCGTTTATATTTAAAGTTCCATAAAAATGCGGAAGAAACAACACTGAATGGTAACACTTTGGTAACTGTGATAATATGGAGCTTATAAAACGTAAAAGTTTGAATGGATTCTGGAATTGGTGTAACTTATTTGTCAAGTGTTACTGTTACTTATTTATTTCGTAAATAGAGAACAAAGTTAATTTCTAAGCGCAATAGTTTGAGCGTAAAATGTCGTCATCTGCAGACCATGTTTCGCTTGTTCTCATTTTGCGTTAGGCTTCGTGTATTAAATCTTTGACGAATTTATAAGGCCCAGTTTAAATTAGTTTCTCATGCTTTTGTTTGAAGTTGAATGGAATATTTTGGGTGTGTGTTTCTTGTATTTACTTGTACATTAATTTTCTTGCGACGAAGTAATTCTATAACTAGTAATAAACCACTAAACAACTTACTGGCCTGTTGATTCCTACTGTATTTTGTTATAGTGTTGTTAAGTTATAGTTATGTTTTGTGTTTATGTAGTTAAGCTTAATTTTTTTTCGCGTGTAAGATCTATAAAAGTAAATACTTTTATTTGTAAAGGTTGTTAAATAAACAGTATTTAATGTTTAAAACACGAAGGTGCGCTTAGGTACATCAAAATAAGTACCTATATTAAATCGGCCTGAAAAGCAAAACAAATTATACTTTGAAGGAAATAAGGGATTTGGAAAATGAAACTCTTAAAATGCATTGATTGAGGAAACTCGTTTAAAAACTGCGTCTCGTTTTTGTTTAAGATTTTCCTGTTTGAAAAACCGGTCATCAAAACACCGTAATTTTACAAATGGCGAAATAAAAAGGAGTTGTTTTACCTAAGTGTAAAAGTTTTTTGCTTAACACGATTTATAAAATATATAAGTGCTTATAATGTTAACCTAGCTTTATTCGAATAATAGGTACAGTAATTAACGGTAACATCGATAGCTTTATGGCACTAGAATATAATAGCAGCATTGCCCTAATTTCCGTACATGGGCCGCGGAGGGCAACCGGCAAATAAACGGTAACCGGCTTATCAATCACCTAAGCCTATTCTAGCGTAATTGGACGCAACTCACATTAATGCGATACCTAAGCTTCGGACGGCTCAAATATAAAACAATTTATTTACATTCGGACAATTAAATGACAATTTTGTTAACATTTACGAGTTTTAGTGATTCGGTCTCAAATTGAATCTCAGTTACGGCGAAACTAAAACCTTAACGTAATGAAAATGAGTTCAGCGAATAAGAATTTATTTAAATGACTAAAAGTCACGAAATTATTCGTGAAAGATCAATTAGTAGGAACCTGTTGTATTGTTACCGTTTCCGTTTCCGTTTTCTGGGTATACTCAGCAACAACAATCCAAAACCATTTTTGAACTACAATATATTATAAATATATAAACGCCCTTGAACATTGATTGTAGTTGGTAAATCTGATCATTTTCATGGACTTTTGTTGCTGACTGTACAATGTACATACCTAGTGCTGAAGTGGCGAGGATTTCATAACTATTGACATACAAAACTAACGAGGTGCGTCAAAGTACATCCGGCGCACCCTAAGACAGTCAACATCGCTAATTGTTGACTCAACCAACCTCTACACCAAGGCATATCTATTCGCACCTCACAATTAGCTAATGCCAACTCGAAGAAAGCCAAAACATTGCTTTGATAAATACAGGGTGTTTTTAAAGCAACATTGTACCTACAGATATAATTTGGTACTTCAAATTCAAGAGTCCTTTGCAGACGGCGTCAAAGCTAGTCATTAGATTTTATTTTGCGTAGGCCGGGGTTTTTAATTGACCGCTTGTAGGTTAATATTTTTTACTTCAACGTTTAATTGTGATATTTTTTTGTCATTTTTGAAAATGTACCTGTGCGTGTGTATTGAAAGAAGGTACTTTAAAGTAGTTGGGCGAACCATTTGAAGTTTAGTTAGACGTGTAGAGTCTTGAACTATTGCAAAGTGTACGGGAAAGCCTCCAAGTTTGACAATATTGTGTAGGTCTAGAGAAACCATGAGAAAGTAACTTGTCGATACTAAAGTTCAATGAAGAATTCCTCTTAGTGAAGCTTGTAGGTATATTTAGGTATATAGTGTTTACATTATGTGTTATGTAAATTAGAAAATTATAATGCTGTTAGTAAAACATAAGTATCAAGTGGCTATTGTGAAATAATTTTCAAAAAAATACTGAATAATCTCAACTAGCAAATCCAAGTTATTATGTACAAAAGAAAGTTTACAGCAGATTATTTACAAACTTGTTTACGGATTGGTACACTTTAAGAAGTTATGAGTGAGGCCTTATAGTATTTACAAACACTCTAAGGTCTCATAAGGTAAACACAATTTAAAGAACGAAGTGTCTATACAACTATTTATTGTAGTTTAATGTCCTTTCATTTCGGTAGTTTTAAAACAGTATCCTCTAGAGTAACATAGCTGTCTTTCCTGACATACATTTCGCGAGGACAACCGTCCAGACACGGGATAGGTGTCCATTGTAGATAGCCCGCTTGGGACTCTGCCGAATTTAGCACAGGCTTAATGTTACTTTTTAGTTATAAACCAAAATATATGTTTGTAACTATTCAATGAAAACTTATTACATGATAATTTTAGTTTTAGTAGGTATTAGTTGCTTGGACTATCAAGGTAATTTTAATCAAATAGTGTTTTTGCCGCTTGTCAATATAAACATTACATAAAACATTAATTACACATTAAACTGTATAACGCAAAATTTTCAGCTCTTTTACTTGATTAAAAAGAAATCCGCAGTCTATGTATGTTAGTATGTTCCATCGTTGCGCCTAATAGTATAATGAGGTGTCAATATATTTGTAAGAATGACCCAAATAAAATGGGTTATTTTAATATTGGAAAGAAACTTTTTTACGTGGTCGTTGTATAGTTTTCGTGAACTTTATATTTCAATGTAAAAAATTAGAACATTATATTAAACCTACTATAACAATCATAAGCCTTCTAAATTATTATCAAACAAAAATCGCTTGCATATTTACTTGTTCATTAAGTAAGTTAAAAGACGTTTTGATTTGCGGTCGTTTTGTTGTTTCAATAATTGATAAGGACGTCTGACACGCTTAAGCCGGCCATTGCTATAAACAACCACCAAATGACTGTTGCCGGCTACAAATGCCTTTGTTACATTTTTTGTATTTACATAGAATTCTAGTTTACCAACGAAATAGAGATTTACGTCCACTAATTTAAATAAAAACAATCTTTACTGCGATCAAATTAGTAAGAGAATTGAGCAAAATATCATGTTATATCAAGTTGCATTAGTAAATAGCTAATTTGATCTTGAAATAATATAAACAGATTTATTAAAGTTTCAATGGAAAATTATGAATAAGTAAACAGCGGTGCACAGCTTGTTACAGATAAATATTCAAATTTAGATATGAGTACTTAATTGTGGTCTATAAATAACTTAAAGACATGCACGATCCTAAGTTGTCACTCTTCATAATGTGGGTGGTAAGAAGGAAAGCTACGCGACACAAACATACAACTTCATAGCTTATTTATAAACTTTGCAATATAGTTTTACTAAAATAAGTGTCAGTAAGTTATAACGGTCCTTTGATCGAAATAAACTTCAGAATTCTTTGACAGGTAATGTGTAGGAAGTGATTCGAAAAGATAGATTTATCTCCGATATTTTTTTCTTTTCATTTTGCTTTCCTCAATTATGTTGGGGTTGACGGCTATTTACGGAGGTGCGACATAAGGTCTGATAATAATTTCCTGATTTTATGGAGTATATAAAATGTGTTGTTTCTTATACAAAGCATTTGTATAACCTGTACCATAAGTTATCCATTTTGTGGTTACGCACTCATTTACAAATGTGATATTGTTAAGACATAATATTTTAATATGTAAAAGTAAAATTAATAAACATTTTAAGTTTTATGTTTTTTACGTGTTTCAGAGAGAGAGTTATGGATAAAGGCAATGGAAGGAAAACCTTAAAAATATGAATTCGAATACGTAAGAGTAAACATAAATTTTAAATTAACTGTGGACGTAAACCTTGGAGTACTTTACCCGTTCAAGTTTGAAGCAATAAATTTTCAGTTAACGTCGCTGTGACTAGCCAAAGTATTAAGGTGTACTTACTTTTCTCAAACTTTCGCCAAAGTTGCGATAACGACTTCGATAGTAGGAATAGAGTAAGGAAATGATTTAAAAGAATTTGTAGACAACCCTGCTTTTAGAATCGAGCAACTAGAATCGCCTTACCTATCTTAAGCATGTAACAAGTTTACTAATTTAACTTTAAATCGTAAATTGGCTCCAATTTTGTTAAACACTCACTAAACTTATTTGAGTATATATATCGGTATCTTTTTCACTTGTATATTTATAAAAAAAAGACAGACTAACATCTCACAAGTGTCGTCGTGGTTATTGTTGTTTTTGTTTCATTCCAGCTCTGTTCTCTAAGAATATATTCATTACAGGGTTGGAATTTACACTTCTGCCAGTTGTTCTTTTTGTAGAAAAAAAGTTGTATCGAATTGCATTAGAAGTGTGACGTAACTTACCTGTTCAGGATTTCTAGATGAAACATTATTACATAATTTTTCTGCAATCCAGTAGTAAGTAATGCAGTTGTATATTGTTTATGGTTGGTCTCTTGTGGTAGACTGTACGTGACCAGAACTGAAACTACATTCTGAATCTTTTAAATTGCTTCCGTCCTCTTATGTAAAATAACCGTGCACTATGACTGCTGAAAAGGAAGAAATACATTTTGGTAAAGGAATAGTTTATTTAAAATAAATCTTAGCTGAAGATGAGGAAAACTTGAACGATGGTGTAATACAATAGGCTTTGTTATTATGTAACCTATATAGATGTTTCCCATTAAGCATACCCAGAAATGAGAAGAGGTCAAGTAATTTTTGTCCTTCTTAGTTTGTCAGAAGGATTCTCGGAAAGGTACGCTGTTTTCTTTTTTTTGTAATCTTTTACCGAACGTTTTCACAAGCTACGTTGAGATTTAAGCTTAACTTTTTGTCTTCCTAGAGTGAAAGGGAGTATTTTATAAGAAGTAACTTCCCATCAGACCTCCACAATACATTTTTTTTAACAGTCCACACTTTTACCCTATTTTGTTATTTAATAGAGCGAAAGTCTCAAGATTTTATTATTGTCTTAAATCTAATTACAGTTAAATGACGTATAGGGTAAATGATGTAAAGAGATTTCCTTTCTTTGTTACTTTTATAGTTTAAGCGAAATATTATTTCAAATTATAAAGAATATAAATATCTTTATTTATATTTTCAGTATAGAAGGGTTCAATAAGTTCTCAAATATGATCTAATCACTTTCAAAGGTCTCAATATATACATGTTAATTTGGTATCTGTTACTTTGATCTCTTTTATACGCAAGTTTCAGGACTGATGAATGTTTGTTAGGTACTATTTCAGGCAAAACTGATTTTTATGTAAATTGTAATAGTAATATTCGTTCCAAAGTTTATTTTAATAAAGAGGTATGGAAATCAAAATATTTTTTTTTTCCATTAGACCTTTTACAGAATTATCGAATAACGATGTTCAATCTTTGTTTATTCTAATTTAAAATAATCTTTAACGGAATATTTAATTTTTGTACCTTCTTTCCCTTACTTATCGATTTTAATTAAATTCCCAATTTATTTTGTAACCGGAATATTATAAATTCCGCGGATTCGGGTTACTCTGATGGAGCAGAAAACAAAACATTTGTCAATCTTTTAAGTCTTTGGCAAAACTTTACTGTTTTGTTTCATAAGATCACGAAATGATACTGTTGATGACAAAACATCTTACAATTAGATATTTTATGCAATAGTTAGATATTTTATGTAAATTTTACTTGTGGTTTCTAAATATTCATTAAAGGAACCATTAATTTTACAAATAGATACTTGTTGTGTGATTAAAGTGTTGCAAAATGGTCTCTCATCGCCCATCGGTAACAAGATATCATAAAATTACGTGTAAAACGTTTTGTAGGTAATACGAGAACTTAAATTAATTGGTATCTGTTAGCTCGTGATTTATTTTGATGCTCAATTTTGAATAGGAGCGTTGAACCGACGTCTGTCTGTACAGTGTGGGAATATACTGTAGGTAGGTATAATGTTTAATAATCATTAGAAGTAGGTATTTTGAGCTTGTTACTCATTTATTTATAGTTGTTGGACGTCTTCGAATCGTTTATTTTTCGGATACATGTAATATTTTAACTTTTAGACTATTAGTTATTTTAGATCATTGTGAGTAATTTATTAAACATATTCTATGAAATTCGGAAAAAACAGGGGTAATATAAGATTTTAGACTTTACATAAACATTTTGTTTCCTTTTTTACCTACCAGTAGATAAAAGGTTTACTGCTTTGTGTCAGTTACAGAAAATGCACTAAGACTTAAAGTAGGTACTTAAAATTATAAGTACCAACGTTTATTTATCTCGGACAAAGACATTTTGCTTTATCTATTCGTCTTGGGAACCACAACTTCTTTCAGGACGCAGTTAAGTATGTAATTAAAAAAATACAATATGAATTATGATTGCAATAAACGTTGCCTCATTCGCAATAACTTTCAGCTACTTTAGATTTGACTAGTGGTTTGTTTAACTGGTTCATTTCTCGAACTGGTTATTTTGTATTTTTTCATGAGAAATATTTTCATTTTTTCTCTACCTATTACCTATATTTGATTGATAGTGGCGATTTTGTTAGTTTTTTAACACTAGTATTTGTGCATTTTTATTAATTTACATGTACATAATTTATTTATTCGGATCACTAGGATTCGAATATTAAATTTTCTATTTATTTTTTTGGTAATCAGGAGAAAAGTTATACCACGACCTTTCATAAAATATGAGCAAGTTAAAACATAATTAAAACCTACACTAAATAGAACCACTCCAAACTCTTAACAAATTCCACATTTTTTATGTGTACGGTCCCTTTTCCAGTTGATTAGGGCTGTCAAAATCAGGTCCATTATAAAAGGGTAAAAGAGTTAGGGATTTGCTAAATAACTTTATTTGAAACAGACGTCATCATGAATGACCTTTAGTCAGGATTCATAATTCGATAAATGACTTTTCTAACTTTTGTATGTACCTATAAAGTGAAGTATAAATTTATATAAAACTATTTATATTTAGATAATATCTAGACAAACCCGCATCGGTAATTCCTAAATTACGATCGCGAAGCGATAGGATTTGAAACCGATTTTTTCCATTTAGGTTTCGTTAGCGTGTTATTGTAACGTCATAAAGATAATTCGTATTATACCTGTCACGCAGCACAATTTCATACAAATTTTGGTAGCACTAACTGCTATAAAATTTTCGCTATGTAATCCTATTGCTTTGCAATGGCTTGGCTTTCGCAAGTAAGGTAATACAGCCACTGTCGTTAGTTATGATATTGGTCCGGTAGAATAACAAAATAAGAATTATGAGGCATATATTTTTTGTTGTAAAATCAAAAATTCTTATGTCGCAACATTAAACTTTGATTTATTTCTGGAATGCTGCGTAATAAATTATTATTTCAACCTATCTGATACTTTTTAATTAATTGAAGTTGGAAACTCGTCGATTTTTGTTACATTATATAAATTAATAGTAATTTAGACAGCCTTTTAACTGATATTTATGCTTTAAGCATGTTGTATAAAAAAATCTTGGTAAGATAAGGTTAACGACTTACCTAACTCGCTCAATTTTTTAACCCTTATGAAGACATTCCTTTTTATTTTCATCATACCATTGAGCGTAATGTGACCTGAAATAAACTATGTGCTATAACTATCGGAGTAAGTACGCGCCATACCGAGAGAGAATAAAAACCCTAAAATTGATATTATGGCACCTAACCTAAGTACATTATAGGGGTACATTTTATGTGAGAGGCTCGCAATATTACGAACAGGATGACTGGCCGCTTTCAAGACGAAATTGGCACTTGTAAAAGTTAGGGTTGATTTATTATAAGATAGTTTTTGTTGTGTCACTATAATTCAATCGAGTTTTACAAGTTTCAAGTGTTTAGGATGCCCAAATTGTTAGATAAACACTTGACTGTTTTGTGAACGGGCCCTTAGTCTTTATTTCAAGGCAGTAAAGTTGAATCTTGTAATTCGTTTTTCCACTGATGTCTGGTTTGCCGTACGTGTTACATGTCTTATGAAACCATCCTATTTGTTATATTTTATATCGGAAAATGATATCTAGTTTACGATGTAAGTCGAAGCTTAGAAGCATTTGTATCTGTAATGCGAAAAACAGTTTCGTGGAGAATAAATAAATAAAAAAAATACATAAATAAAAAGACATTTATTGCTACTAAACAAAGTAACAGAGAACAGTTTTACAGAAGAATAAAGTATTAACAGTAGCAAAAGGAGATGGCTCAGCTAATGTTGCTCCGAAAACGTCGCAACGCTGATTTTCAGCCATTCCTACTCCCTGAGCTATTGTGCGGGAGTTAGCGTGCTTATGAGGTAGCAGCCACCAATCGCGGGAAAACATTAATAAATATTTCGTAATTAAATTATAAGCTATTATGATATCAAGCATTTTTAGTTGAAAGCATCAGAAACATCACAATCAAAGGATTTACATAAATATAAACATATAAAATTATAACGTCTTATTTTACGATAGCTGTGCCCCGCGGTTTCACCCGCGTTAATACTTATATTCCGTTCCCGATGTCTTTACAGTTACTTTGTTATACGGGGCGGAGACGAATTCAAAAAATTAAAGATTTTAAAAATCGGTCTACCCGTTCTTGAGTTATGAATAGTGTAACTAACACCTCGCGGTTCCATACCTATCTCGTACTACCTCTTTAACCCCGTTACGTCGTTAGTTCCTTTACTAATTTGTTAATAGTAAACTTACTATGGAATAATAAACATTAACAAACAACTTTTATTCCCGAAAGGCTAAATTGCTATTATTATCAATTCGCTTATATTATTATTATGGTGCCGTCTAACCGAGCGGCGTGAGCAATTTTTTAAATAACTTACATTTTTAAACTTGTGATATCTTTTGAATGGAATGTCCAAATTGAATAATTCAAAAAGTCATATAATGGTATTAATGCAGACTTAAATTTTGATAAGGATTAATTCCAAAGTATAAATAAAAGAGCTTTTAGAGCGGTGGCATTTATATAAATTTAAAAAAATGATAAAGACACTTATTGTGACATAACTATAATAGTTAGACATATGCTGTCGCGATATTTTTTCTAGATAATTATATGTTCTACAAAAACGTAGTACATTATTTTGTTCTATAATCAATAGTTTTCGCAGCGCACGCGATGTAAGAAAGTTTTTTGGTAATTTTTTCACACCTTGGGTTACATTATTGGAGTTTTAGTATGGATCCCTAACTTTTTTGAAAATTTAATATAGCCTATGTTCACCGGAAATAATGTAGCTTCCCAACAGTGAAAGAATTTTACAAATCGGTCAAGTACTTTCGGAGCCTATTCAATTCAAACAAACAAACAAACAAACAAACAAACAAACAAACAATCAAATCTTTCCTCTTTATAATATTAGTGTAGACTAGTGTAGACTATATGATGATGTATTATAATAATAAATAAAGTTTCATGTATAAAACCTTGTTTTTATAACTTTCAGAAGTTGATTTTATGCTTTTTTCCTATGGCTAGCATTATTTATTATCGATAAAGATTATGAGATGGGATTTTACTACCAATCGAATATCAAGCACAAAAGGTTCGAAATTACATTTCAGGCATGACTTGCTGTTTATACGTTACAAAAATTAATAGGAAACGATAAAATAATACGTACGAAATAGAAAAATCGGGGCGTATAGATAATACATTATGAAGGCTAAGCGGAAATGTGTTTTTAAATATACAATCTATGAAATAAGGCGATATTTAAAAATGCATTGAATATGAAGAAGTATTGTTTCCTGATAACCTTAAAGGTACTTAATTCACGTTGTATAGTCCCGTGTTTTTTAGAACACAAATAGAAATAACGAAGCCGTTCCTACCCATAAAATATGTTCTCAATCCGTCATCGCTACCTACTAGCTTATAAATCAGGGCAATTTCTATTAAACTGATTTATCCATAAATTTGATCCTTCGGACATGAATAGCACGGCATTGCTTTGTTAAGGAAATGTTACGTCTTAGTTTATAATAGCCACGTGATACAGGTAACATAGCTTTTTGATGCTGATTTTTTACCTCGCTCTGCATCTTTACTGTGTACACTTAATTGACCTTTACCACAATTTAACTGCCCTACATAACACATTTACACTGTTAGTCAAGTATGATCTAAATTAAAAACAACGTTTTACTTTTTTTTTGTATTTCAAAAACTTCCTGAAGATAATGTAGTTCCATTATCTGCCATTCCCATAACACCAAATTTCCCTAGGCGTATAAAAATTAATTGAAAAATACAAAGAATCTAATAAAAAAGAAAAGAATATCTTAATTTTTCAGGAATATGATTGTATGTAAATGAAAGAGGAAATGAATCGGTCCCGTGCGGCCAACTCAAATGAATGGGAGAGCTTGAATTAATACTACGACGTAAATTTGGAACGGAGCCCAAAGGCTTTTACTTACAGATTCTTTATATTCTACTAAAATATGAATTTTATTATATTTTACTTTTTTTGTAGCGTTTATGAGTGATGGATACCTTATGTAAATTTTAGTACCAACTTCAACTATCGTATAAAAGAAATCTTTTCTACTTCTTTGCCCGAATCGTGGAGCAGTTGGCAGTTGTTAGGTGCGTATAATAAAATAATTCTCGTAAAATGTACCCGCATTTGTTTGTTTCTAGCTCCGCATTATACACACCGGTAGGCACTAAGTTACGAAGGGACCTTATGATCCGCTTACTTTACCGTGTTTGTTTTGGAAGAAACCATGCTAAAACATCACATATTATATGCAGACTTTACTTGAATATTTATTAAAGAAATCGTGGCCTTAGTTGGCAATCTGTTACCGAAGACCTTTCTTTGTAAGTAAAATAGTTCGAGCTTAGAATGTACTACATAAATGTTCCGCTTTCAGGTCCCCATAGAGATTTGAATCGCTCTATCCGGCGGTGGCGGTTCAATCGTGTGTAAGCTACCCTTATTAATAAATCTCTGGTTTACCGCCTATATCGGATACACGAATTTGTTACGTATGAAGATAATACATTTGTCTTTTGCCTATTACATTGGCCCATTTATTATGGAAATCGATGTTAAATTACACTTTTGTGCCCTTCTTTCATTGTGTAGCATTTTTTGTGGAATTAATTTTTCAACGGCGCTCCAATTAATCAGAGTAATAAATTATTTTTGAACAATAAAATCGAAATTGTATTTACGTGAAAGAAGATTTATGTAAAAAAATATCACAACGTTTATCGGTAGGTTGATATTTCATTCTTAGGTACAGGGTGGTACAGGTATCGGTAGAGGCAACAGCTGTGTGATATAAACACACCCATATAAAACATCTTGTTCGCTATCAAAATAATTGAACATAAACAATATCTTTTTACCATTTAAATAACTTACGTCTGTACTTATAAGATATAGATTTCTTTGTTTGAACTCGCTAATCATAGAAACTACTCGTCAGATTTAAATAAATCTGCAGATTATAGCGCATTTATTTAAAGAAACTGTTTATCATCACGTTATTTACCTTTGAGAAAAGAAAAGCAAGTGAAACCGCGAGACACAGCCATTCTTTAAAAAAGTTAGATCTCAATTCAGTTACACACCAGACTAAGCAATGCACGTGCCTAGATTATACTTAAAGCTAGTACAAAAGTAAAGTAACATTTATGTTACATAGATAAGTACTAAGGTCTTATTTTTATTTGAACCCAGGCGTCTGCGAACCGACTACAATATACATATGTACTCGTAAGTATATGTAGATACGGTTCGCTAAGTATTCATAGGTTTAGGTTAAAGACTGGAGTTTAGTACATAACGTTATTCGCAGAACCACAGAGCAAAACTGTGGGGCTGTGGTACAAATTTCAGTTCTGCGAAAACCGTATGTACCTACTAGATTAGCGCTATTACGCCACAGTCATAATCCTTGTATCATACTGTTGCTTCATTTACACGTATCATGTGGTTGGGAGTGAATATTGATGTTACCACCATAGGTACTTCAAAGTAATATTGTATATAGTAAAAAAAAGTTCGTTGGTAAATAACAAGCTCTTATTCCGTTAAATTATAAAGAAAATAAATAATTAAATATATGGACATAAGTATGGACTGAAAATGATTTTTCTTTTCAACGTGTGATTTCCATAAATTCTTTTTTTATGACAGCAAGCAGTTGACGTAAAAAGCAATAACACTAGGGATCAATGTTTTATCGATTCTTTTGTTTTCAGTACGAGACGAGGTCTTTGCCAGTCTATTCTATTGAAACAGCAAGTATTATTTCTATTATACGTATCAAAAATATTTCAAATTACCTACTCCATGATTTCCAATCGCTATTGACGTAGATTTCAACAAAGCGTTCAAGAAAATTAACTGTCAATTTATACAATAATATTGTTACGGTAATGAAAAGTATTTGTTTGTAGAGGAAATTGGAAACGCGAATTGAAAGTCTAATGGAGTTGACACAATTATTGATTAGCTTACTGTATTACTAATGTAGTTCAAGCACTGTTTGACGTTAATTTACTTTTCGTAAGATTGTGACTAACGATAAAAGTTGAAAGGCATTTCTATAAATAATTTCTAGACGAAACTTATTCACATTCTAGCATAGATTTACTTAATGATTGAGTAGCCGGTAATTATTTACAACTCCCAAATGAGTTTGGCTGGAATAATAAGTTATTTGGCAGAACCGGAATGCCTGTCTTAGTTGCCTAATATTAATAAAATACGATTAAGAATGGCTTGGTTCCATACAAATATAATTTGTAATATGGGCTCCTTAAGGCCCTATATATATCCTATGAAAGCTACATAGTACTACTGTACTACTACACATTTTATGTGTAGCACAGATTACTTTCAGATTGTCATCTATTACACCGTTTCGTTCGCTGCTAACTTTTTATTTTATCTTTATTACTCATACTTAGCCTTCACTTTTTCTACAGCGTTTGGCTTTTCAAAAGTGACTCATGTTACTAGAAAAAGTAAAGCATCTGCAGTTTATTATTTTCCTAAAGGTAAAATAAATTAAATTTAATTTAATGAATGCCCGTTAAAGCAGCAGTGTGGTTGAACGCGAAACGTCTTCATATTGAAATATGTGAATGTGTCTACGATTATACCCTATTGATTTGTGTTATATGGGTGATAATATCCATGGGTTCTGACGTGTCGTCACGAGGTAATTTATTAATGATTGATTCGTTGGGTGAGCTTCACTGATATGTTAAATTGCGTTCTAATGTCTCCCCTGGTTACCGCGGGTATTCAATAGGTAATGAGCATTCGATCCATTCAATGCTTACATACCTGAGGTGTGCACAAGGTTGTCGATATGTTTATTGCAACGCAATGATTTTCTTAAGTTTCTTGTATTTCCATTTTGAGTCCGTAGGTTATATTTACGGACTCAAAATGGAATATTATTCTTATAGTGATGGCAAGCTCATGGGAGCAATGAAGCATCACTAATACCCTAAACTTATTTAACTGCTGGGTTTCAAGTGGTTTGAAGAAAGAGGGCAAATCTAAACCATGCACTCAAACGATTTTTCGTCGTAAAGATTTTTACTCAATTCGGCTTTATAGATGCGTCGTGTGATAAGGCTGGAAGACACCATTTATCATTCTGTTTTTGCTCAGGTGGCGGTTGGAAGATGTTACCAAAAACAAACGACTGTGTTCTTAAAAAAAGGAACCGGAATAGGCACTTCTCAAAAAGTGTATTCTTTTGATCAACTAATTTAAAATAAGGTTTGTTTAAATAATCCAGATTTATCGAGTTTTTACTCGAGTTTTCAGTCAGGCATCTGATGGTAGAAGTCGCTCTAGATGACTTGACAAGTTTTACGTAAGTCCTACCTTTTATTTTTTTTAGTTTCACGAAATTCATCTTCAATACGAACGAACTGTCATTCAAGTGTCGTCACAGGTGTCCGCAATAAACTGATGAAACGAAAGGTTATCTGACAAAAAGTCGACCTACTCTTTTTCTGTAGACGAAGCTTAGACAGCTCAGAGATTGCACAGATTGACGACTTAGACATAATCTGGTCTCAAAAAACAAGTGAATGCCTAAATAACATTTTCCTCGTTAATATTATATATTATTAATGCGACGTTATATACGGTTATTAAAGATGCGAGGACGGCACCCCGTGACGGTTATCGCCCCCTTAACAGGCAGGGGGTATTTTAATAGTAAGCTGTGAGTTGTGATGACACGATTGACCCAGAATTCATGACTCACAGAAGTGTTTTAGGGTTATAAATGTAACTTCTCGGTTTAACTGACACATAATATTTGTTAATGTGTACAGTTCAGTCCATATAAGCTCAAATAAAAAATGAGTTATAATATTACATGTTTAACAAAATAATATGTACCTACATTTTCTAAATACATAATTCTACAAATCACCGCCGAGTCTGTCTGTCAGTGTGAATGCGATAAACTGAAAACTAACGATTTTCATATGGTTTTCACCAATGGATAAAGTGACTCAAGACGAATTCATTAATAATTAGTCTCACAGTTTAAGGAAAGCTTTGGGTGGCTAGTTTTCAATATAAATATTTAAAAGTACATATGTAAATTTGGAAACAGATGTTAAAGACAAACCCTTGCGGCATACAGATGAAATGTTATTTTAATACAACGGGTAAATGTGTCTGTCTATCCAACAAAGGATTTCGAATTAATCATGAAAGTTTAAACTTGAATTAATTTTAAAACCATACCGCTGATGGTTCTGCATTCATATGCATATGTAATTGCTAATTACGTAATGATTTCCAGATTTTATAAATTCATAATGCGGTTGTCCATTTTTAATTTATACAAAGTTGTGATGACAATACGACAATAAATGAAAACACGGACAGCACTAGTTCATAAGAATATTCCTAAACGGTAAAAAAACCGTAGCATCAAAAATAAAAAAATATGTTCTCCTGCGTTTCCAATTTTATGCGATTTAGTTTGTTTGAAATTTTATTTTTGATGCTACGGTTTTTTTACTGTTTAGGATTATTCTTATGAACTAGTACTGTCCGTGTTTTCATTTATTGTCGTATTTTCATCACCTCTTTGTATAAAGTTTACTTAAACTTAGTAGTAACGTCGTAGTAAAACCGAAATATATTTATGTTCGTTCGTTTCTTGAAATAAATAAAACAATAAAATTGTGCTTAAAAGAAGAATGAAAACAGACGAACCTTTTTCACGTATGAAGTGCGATTATTTAAATGTTCACACAGAACTATTAAAACTACCGTAAAATAAACATTAGATCTACAAACGAATGGCTAACGAGCAAAGTTATACATTGTCCCCACAGGGTAATGGTAGAACATTGACGTACATGGTGACCAAGACGAAAATTGCGACCCATTCGCTCGATAGGTATTGGTTAAAACTCTACTAACACCTTTCAATTTAGCCTTACTTCGCAAACTAAATGTTCTTTTAGTCTAACTACCATATTTAACGAAAACCATAGTTTTTAAATATCACTATCACTTCATTTAGCACCCTATCTTATTAGTTGTGACCTAAATTCCAATAAGTAAGAGTACCTAAGTTGCGTGACATACCCTAATACTATATAATACATATAAATGTTTTTATTTGTTTAAAATCTGACAACCAAGAATTTTAATAATAACTTTAATTATTTACTAATTTATTATAATCCTTGTGCAAAACCAATTATTTAAAATGTTAAGTTTATTTGGTAAATGTTAGATACATGTAATACTTCTAAGACACTTCTGACAAACGGTGAAGGAAAAAATCTTGAGGAAACCTGGATTCCAAAATTGGGATCTGAAATCGCCAATCCGCAAATGAGCAAGCGTCATGATCAATGCTCGTGCCTTCTCTATATGGGAAGAGGCCTGTGCCCAGCAGTAGGACGTTTATAGGCTGGTATTATTACTATTATATTAAGTTTAAGTTGTTATTCAATACGTTTTCAAAGCGTCTATGTCAAGGCCACTAAGTTCATACCGTTTGCCTATACCTATATAATCTATATTCTAGTGCACATGCCTTAGCTTCAATTTAATTCGTATTAGAGCATTACCCGTCTAGTGTAACAAGTTTGACTCCAATATACAGTACAAACTTAGGTGTTGATTACATGTCTAATGGCTATCTATACACTAACAGGTGTATCTAATGCAATCAGACACATTCGAATGCCTTGACGGTATCGCGTTATTTTATAAAAATTGTAGCAATTTAAACCTTTTACACAATTTAATAGATGTTGTTTTAAGTTTTTTTACACTTTTTACGTTTTTTTTGCTTTATTACACCGACAAGAGCATGGCTCTTATATTGATGATGATGTTTTAAGTGATCGTGGTAGATTAAATTTGAGAAACCTTTTAATAATGATGATTAAAATTAAATGATGTCCATTGTCTTCTACCACACAATATTCTTAGAATTAGGTACGTCAAAATAAATAGTTAATTTGTTAATAAACTGCAAGGAAAAAGAGATAAGTCCAAAGCCAGCTTCATATAATATTTACTGTGTTTATGAACCCTGGAATGGATGGCATTGTCAATATTGTGCTGGAATAGGAAAATCAAAATACAGTGCCTATACGAGATGTCTCCTGCTCTCGTAATTCCCTCGGGAAATATGAGCAAGTTAATAATATAGCCTATCTAATATTGAAGTACCTAATATGTTGATGAACGAAAACGTTATTTTGATAGTGCAGACGAATTTGATTTAGTTATTCACTGAATCATATGTTTATTATTTATGAACTTGGTCAAAGGCATACATGTCAGTTTTTTTGTAATAAAATTAACCCTGAAAATAAGTTTTGTAACAATGAGTAAGAGACTTTGTTATGATGCTCATAAATAACAACGAAGTGTCTCCTTGTAAGGAAGCTTTCCCGCTGAGAAGTGCTGTAGAATGCAAATGCGTTCCCACCTGTATTCTGGTAAGGAGGAATATGGAACTCAATGGGTCCAAAAATAACTGCACGTTGCTAAACTGTAGAAGAGGAGTAAAAGGATTTTTGAAATTAAACAGTTGGTGATTTTACGTTTTTCTTTGCTTGTAAGATGGAATAGGTAAAAAAGTTGTGCTGGGCAGGACACCTAGGAAGGTCTGTCCTTGCACTACCTCTTCCTAAATCCTACCCGCTCAGCCAGACGAAAGATGATGCTCAAAAGTAGCCAAATCTTTAAGACGCCTTGCAGAGTCAAGATCGAAGTTTTCCAGACCGATAAAAAATGAGAAGGTTCGACGAGCTAAAATATTCCAAAAATATGGTCCATATACAAAGAAAATATATTAGATACACAGCACTGCCAAGTATTAAGAAAAACTGAGTTATTTATTGCTCTTATATGTTTTTGCTTGTCACGATGGCAAATAAAAATATTTTTTTATAAGTAGGTATCTACGATAGGCACTGGGGATTTGCGTCTATATTTTATTTGTCATACCTACTAGAATAACGAAGTGATCGAATATCTAGGTCATTTGATATCTATCAAAATATATTTGAATGATAAATGATTTATTTGACTAGTGTACCCACATAAGATGAGTATCATGTTTTAAAATTGCTAATCTTATGTGCTTTCGATATCTAGCCACCTTTCTTGGAAAGTACTAGTGGTGCCCTTATGTTGCATAAAAACAATTTAAATACGAACCTAGTTATGGAGACATTATTTTGGTTCCATCTACAGGCCCTAGATGGCGCGAAATCAACATTTTAGGGTTTCCATTTAGTTACTAGAGGTCGCTACTTGTATGTTATACAAGCAATCTGGCGTTTGTTTACCCACATAGAAGATTTATGGGTTATCTAATTGAAAAAACGTAATACGTTGAGTGAATGATTTAAACTTCAAGTAGGTACCTAATTAACAATAACATGAAAACGAAAAGAAGCATAGGTATATTATTTAAGTCTCTACTAGCTGAGAGTCTCAGCTTTTACTAACTTTTCCATAAAAATAATATCAGAGCATTCGGTCACAAAACCATGAAACAATAAAAAAGGCGTATTTTCATTACAATTTCATTTATTCTGTCTTCACAACAAAGAGAAATAAGAAGCTTAAAAGACATTTTAATCGCCGTCTGCACTGTTTTGCCTCCAGTTTTCAAGGTAAGTACATGAATTCCTTCAACGTTTCTCATTTCAATTTCGTAAAACGATTCTGAACCCTTTTTATTTTTCCGGTTTAAATCCTTTTGAATGTTATGGTTTCAGATAGAGAACATTAAAAGTACGATAGTGTATTGTGAGCCATCGATAAAACACTTGTGAATCTGTCTCAAGATATTGTAAAAAATGTTTGTAAAACATTTTGTTATTTACTTATATCAATATAGTCTACTTTTGTCAACAGAGTCTGCCCGTGACCATGACACCTGCAAAGGTGTTGAAACGTCGGGACCTAAAATCTAAAACAAACCGCGACACAATACGTAAAAAATAGTTTTATTTCAATTATCAATAACTTTCGATAATGTAAATACCAGTACATGTGTCGCTTATTTGATTCTCTAGATGTTTCAGAGGCTCATAATCAAATCAAGCATTTAAAAAGTGTTACTGCGTTCATTAATGCAGTGATTCATCTTTGTCAGCAAATACAAAAGGGGTTGTTACCACTCAAACGTTCGAACTCGAACAAACGTTGCGTAACTTCTCTTAGGGGTTGGTTATTCATGTTACTGATGAAAAATGCATGCTGTGATGCCCGACCATGCAAATTGAGCGGGTGAGGAAAATTTGACGGAATAACACGATCTATTCCGAAGTTCTCTTCGTGCTCAATTTTTACAGCATTCGTCAATTTGCGAAGTGCTTTTCTTACTTTGTATTCATAAGCTCTTGATTATGATTTAAGTAGGTTGTAATCTTTTAGAGGCTTTAGACCGCTGTAATGGTGTGAATATTTCTTGAAATTTGGTAATCTTGCTCATCATTCAATGATTAAACTTAATCAATGTTCAATCACCTATGTTTTTGGGTCTCGAAAATAAAAACTCGTCTTGCTCTGCTTCGTCACCAGGAGATAGTTGTAGTAGGTTATTGATCCCTAGATTTATTGACAAGTTATAGGTATATTTACTTGTTTTTGTATATTCACTTTGAATAAATACAATCGTTCAACATTAAAATATGAGTATTTAAACTTTATCTTTGCTGTAAACAAAGTTAGCAAACATTTCCAGTAACTTAGACTGGTGTATTGTTATTTGAATGCGAGAATTGAACTGAAAACGTTAAATTAAATCAGATATTGACCTATTACGTAAATACAAAGGTATTGTTGGTAAAGGAGTTTGTCAGTTCTTAAATGGTTTTTGATAAAGTTGGATGGCTTCAGTTGTTCAATACAAGGCTTGGAAATGTTCTAGACGGGGGATAAAGGAGTTTAAGGTCAGTCAGTAAAAGTTTTCAGTTGTTTTCAGCTGAGCATACGGCTAGCCTCGTGATTGAAGCTTGGGGTAACAATAGGCGCTGGATAGATGCTGCTGCCCATTGACCGAAAATAATTCTACGCTTTTGTATACAGGGTGGAACTTTTTATTACCACTTGGAGGAAAACTACCCTAAATACTTTGCTTTTAAAATAAAGAGAAGACAAGTTTTTAATAATTTTTGACCCGTTGACTTTGTAAGTAGTTCAGATAACCTTTAATTTAACATCTTTGTTAAAAAGTTTTTTGAACCTTATGATTGGCACTATGACATAAAACTACTGAATGTTTATTTTTGTGATTTTCTTAGTTTCTATTCCTGGGTTTAGTTAGCGAATTCTGAATAACTTTGGAAGCAGTTTTGTTTCATTTAAAAAATAAAGAAATGTTTGTTAATATAATTTTCTATTTACAATATTAAAATTAAATTACTTTGCCTTCAGATGGCATTGAAAAATTCCACCCTGTACATTGAGGTGAACAAAATGTGTGATCATGTTTATTTCCGCGAAAATTCATCCATGGAAGAAGGGCTTATAAGATGACCAAAAACCTGCTATTCATTGTTGTGGAGGAACTTAACAAATCAGATATAAAAAAATATTTGCAGTCGGGGCACCCTGTAATAAATTGTTCCAAGTAACAGTCCCCCGACTGCAAATATTAGACTTGTTTTTAATTTTTTTGTTCACTTTTTTTACATGGCAGGCGTTTTTTTAATTTTTTTATTATATTTTTTTATTTATTACCTTTTAGTGAACACCACAAAAAAAATATCGTTCGGAAACCTTTGCAGGCGATTTCGACTCACACTTGACCATTTTTTAATGTCCACATAGCCTATGTCACTCGGGATAACTCAAAGCTTCTAATGATACCACAAACATTGAAATCGGTCAAGCCTTTTAGAAGTTATGGTGGAATAAAGAAACTCACAAACATACATACATACATGAACCCTGAAAACATAACACTCCTTTTTGGGCAGTCGTGTAAAAACACCTCCATTTCACAGATTTCAAAAGCTATACTTGTTTGCATATTATGTGCAGTGTACACATAAGTGGCTTTATGTCAGTAAATCATATCTTCGTGGGTGAATGTAATCAAATAAAGTGTGATATAACAGTGTTATAGACATAGAAGCTAGTTAACCCTTGCCTTTAGTTAGATACATACTAACGCCTACGATTAGTAAATAATCAAAAAATAATTGCTTTAGGGTCGTGTTTACTTTTATCTTTTATTTTTTTCGGTATATATGGCCACGAGAGCCCTAGAGCTTTTTACCTTTAGACTTTTCATAATGTTTGCTCCTGGAATTGGCAGGTAATGTTGGTATTTCAATTATAGAAGTACTTACACAATACCGACGTATTTACATTGTGAATTTTGTTATTTGGAAGAATAAAAAATACTTAGTATTTTGAATAAGATGAGTAACAAAAAAATCTCGTTTTATTATAATGTTATAAGGCTTAATGTTAAATTGTATTTACGTTTGCTACGTTTAAAACGACACATTTTTAAAATTTAACCGTCAATCTTCACACAACAGATATAAGATTTGGACATTGGTAGGAGTAATTTGAATATAAGCTAATAAAATGTCTTGTAAAGCAAAGTCTAGGTGTTCACAGAGTAAATCAAAATTAATTAACTTTTAGTCTCGTACAAACTATTAAGTTATGACAATAACTTAGTCGTAAGATAGAAAAGTAATGAGTGCTTATTCATAATTGGAAGCTGTTCTGTGTGCTAAAAACAAATGAATGACGTACTTAGTAGTTTAGTCCGTGTTTTCAAAGATTACAAGCACTTACACATGCTTTGTTAAGTGCCTGTTAAGAAATTTCCAATTATATAGTGTTTACATTCCTTAGGAACGAGTGAGTATTTCTAGAAACGTAATGTAATACATTTACGAGTTTTAATCAACGCGTCCGCACCCACGCACTGCAGTGTTTATAGACACTAGGTTTTAAAAGCAGTTTTATAAACGTTATATGCGGAGCTTTATTGGAAGCCACTATACTTAGATATTTGTACATTCCTTAGTTTATTTTTGGACCATTCTTTATGATTTTATGAACTATAAAAGTGTTAAGTAAATTGATTTTGTTACACACAAAAGTAAGGTACCGGTAGTTAGTACATTCTTCAATATGAGTTGACTTAAAATATGGATATGTCTCGGATTTATCACGTTCAGCAGCCAAAAGCCATAAGTGCAAAATAAATGTTTTTCTATTCTATTCTATTCTTAAGTGAGTTTATGGGTACAGGAATTCTTGATGTTATAATTTTTGTATCTTTCATAAAATCGCATTAGTTTTATGGCGTCATAACATAATAAAAGAACAACCGTCCTTATACTTTCGCTTTATATTTACTCCATATACATATAAAACAGATTAAGGTATGTTTGCAAAACAAAAGACTGCTCTAAAAATCAGTAGCTAATTTATTTTTCATCCAACGATAAATTCTTGCAGAAATCTGAATTTCGGACATCTAATTTCAATACAAAGGATTATTGTTTAAACTTGCGATGAATTTAAAATTGATATAATCAATATCTATCAACGTATAAAATATAACATGTTGTTCATATGCGCTTTTGTTTTTTTACTACAACTAAATACTAGTCCGCCAAAAAAATTGTAAACATTTGATATACCCACAAATGAATAATATGTTTTTACTGTAGCTTGGACTACGGCATATAAAGTAATGTAAGTGAGCCTAACATACACTATATTGTACCTAAGTTAATTACACAACCTGATTAAGCAAGAGACCTATACGGCCTATACCCAGACCCTTGTAAGGTCTTGTAAGGCGATATTGAAATAAAGCGTCTTGAGACAAATGGCAGACATTTTGATTAAAAGATAAATTCTGATAAGGTTCTGTAGTAATTTGCCGACAGATACTATAACTTACAGTATTAAACTGGAGTTATTTATATTTAAACGCGAGCACATACATTTATTATTTTCGCAAGCAGACTGTTACCTGCCTGCGACTACGGACAGTGCAACTTGGTCACTGCATTTGTGTTTAACTGTCATTATATTTTAAACATGCAACATGCGATAGTTTAAATGAAAAACGAAAATTACTTTTACATATAAAGTACATGACAACACTAAACTAAGTAACCAAATAGCCAAAAAAAAAGAAACAGTAGCCATAATAATATTCAAATAAAGGTCAGACAAGTTAATAGACAATGAAGTTTTCGCCAAAAAATTATGATAATTGAACCGTGGAATCAATGTTCAACGGAAAATGTAACAATACAATTCTTGCTTTCATTATCATGCTACACGATAAAGGTATTGACAATGTCATAGAAACCATTCATTTAATTAGGTGCTATAAGATTGAAATTTCCGTCGTAAAGTCGGCCGAAACAGATAGGGTTGAAATGACGCATTCTGAACAAACCTCAAAGATAACAGTGAAGTTAATTACTTTAATATTACGCCGAGCTGTGTGTACAGCCACTATTAATGGAATAAATTATTGGATCTGTTTGGTCCCATCCTGACAAATTTGAATTCTGTTGACATCAACAAAAGCTACCTTATCAACGACACTACTAACCATGTATATTCACCTGTATACGGTTTAGTTATTTAGAATTAATCACCACTTATTAAAATGCTTTGCTTGATGAATAAAAAAAAAATGTATAATTACATTGGAAAATGAAAAGCAGTTGCAGACAAAAGGAATAACAAGTCATAATTCCCATTCACACCTGAACTATTGCGTGTTTTTACGTATATACTTAATGACTAAATGTTTGACGCGACTTAGCGCTGTTTACTGGCGTTGTTTACAAATGACTTGGTTTGTACACCGTGTTTGCCGCACGCTAATCTGCCGCGTTGTGACTTGCCATTCATCTGGTAATAGCTTTATTTTACGGCCCATTAACGTTGATTAGTGAGCATGTCCCGTTGTTTTATTACACTTATGGTTTGCGTTCGCACGAATATGCGAACCTACAAGTACGAAACTTGCAAATGTCTATGAGACATTTTCTGGAATTTTACCTTGTAAAGTGGTGCTGGTCAGCTATGCTTAGTTCAAGCATTAATTTGATGTCCCTTGACGTGCGAAAATTAATCGTGTCCAAAAGTTTGCTCGCATGTAGGTACTTGATCAACAGTCACATATTACAATTGGTAGCGTTACCTACTTGGGTACGTTTGTGTGTCAGGGGACATTTCAATAAGTCGTAACACCCACAGTCAACACCCACAACCCTTTTATGTAATTGGAAAAAAAAAATGACGAATGGTTTAGTACCATTTCATTTGTAAGCAGAGTAATTTATGAGATTGTTGCGGTGTTTTTAAATTAAGGAAGGCTGCAGACTGGGTGCGACAGGTAAACGAGGTATGGATTCGAAATTTTAATATTCATAGTTTAAAAATTGTGTTTTAAAAGTTTTAAAAATTTTATGCTCTAAAAAAGTATGAATATACGCTACTATAGGTGCCGTTGCCCGTTAGGTAGCTATATTATGTATTAGACTGGTGTTTTGGCCTAGTTGTAGGTGATCCTGGCTGCTAAACCGGATGTTGTTGGTCAGATTTCCACAAACATTTTTGTGTGATGAGCCGGATCTAGATGTTATTTTTACGAGGGGAGGTCAAAAAGTTCGCGGAATGGAAAGGAAGCGGGGTGAAATTAAACACGAAATTATTTTTTTTATTTGGTATATTCTCCATTAACCCTAATACATTTGTCAGGTCTTTCTATTAATTTATTTATCCCGTCTAAAAAAATGATTTGTCAAGCCCCTTAAAATAGGCAGAAATAGCCGACTTCACTTCTTCATCATCGGTGAATTTCTGTCCACGAAGGTCTTTTTTAATTTTCTAAAATAAATAATTATCAGAAGGGGCCAAACCTAGACTGTAGGGAAGGTGATTCTAAGTTTTGAAGCCGCACTTCTGTAAGGCAGCCATCGCAACATGACTCTTGTGAACGGGCGCGTTGTCGTGCAAAAGGAGCACACCTCGAGACCACTTTCCTCTTTGTTTTTCAATAATTGATTTTTTAAATTTTTCCAATAGTGTAGCGTAGTATTTTCCAGTGATATTGACACCTTTATATTTATAATCAATCATCAAAATCCCCTTTAGAATCCCAAAAAACTGTAGCCATAATCTTTCCGGCCGATTGTGCGACCTTAAACTTCCTAGGCGGTGCTGCACCTTTTTTATGCCACTGCACGAACATTTGCTTTCACTCAGCTACATAGTGATGAACCCAAGTTTCATCTCCAGTCACAATTTGGTTCATAAATGTATCCCTGTTCTCACTAGACAGGTCCAAAACCTCGTGAGAACACTCGACGCGCTGCTGTTTTTGAAGCGGTGTGAGCATTCTCGGCACTCATCTTGCACTGACCTTAGACACGCCTAGATGGTCGTAGAGAATGTTCAAAACAGTCGTAAACGATACTCCAGTCATCTGTGCGTTTTGTTTTTTCTTCAGACGAGCATCTTCCAGAACAATTTTTTCAACTTTTTCAGCAATGTCTGAGGATGTTGCCTCAATTGGCCGACCAGAGCGCGGATCGTCTTCAATCGAGTCTCTGCCTTGCTTGAAAAGACTATCCCACTTGTAAATCATCGTTTTTCCAGGCCAAAGGTCCCCGTAAACATATGATATCTTTTTCATAATGATCTGAGGCGTTTTTCCTTGCTTAGTAAGGAATTTAATCACTGCACGAAACTCAATTTTCTCCATAGTTGGTGCTCTCTTCCCGATTTACTTGTTTATCCAGCGATATCTCAAAGGTCAATAAACCGATCGTGTTGAAACTTAGTATTTACAGTTAAATTGAGTCACCAAGTTGCGACAGGTAAAAAAAATCCCTCTTTCCCCTCTCTAACCCCTCCATTCCGCGAACTTTTTGACCCGCCCTCGTAAATATGCCATAATACAGGCTGTGCCTAGTTTGGGATCAGATGGCCGTGTGTCTTGTCACAAGATATTATTATAATTAGGTAATGGACAGCAATATTTTTTAATACCAACATGTGTTGTAGGTAAATCCGATTATGATCTTATTCCCTAAAGAGCCCTACTTGTATCAAGTATTCCACTAAGACAGGATGCTGTATATAGCCACTTGGCGGGTATTTCGTAATTGAACTAGAATTTACGGTCTACGTGCGCAAGAATTATTTTCCTGGTATTTTTCCTAATCCTGTCAAAATAAACACTGTAACATTAGCTTTCCTGTAACTTAAACTTATTAACTTATGGCGTCTTTTTTCATCAAAAGAGATGGCGACATCATTTTAATATTCGTTTACATCCACGAGTTTCATACCAAGATTTACTTAATAAAAAAAAAAAACCTATTTAGGTGAGTGCTACAAGATCTAAACTCTTAAGTGTGTAAATTGACGTACATAAACAAGAATTACTGAATATATTTTAATTTGGAGATGCATGTATTGTTTTTGTAGGCAATTATCTGTAACAATAACACTAGCCGTGCATTGTATTGTGGGCATAATTGTTACATTACACTGACAATCAAAGAGCCCATCCATGTGTTCATGTGTGAATGGTTTTGGTCAGTGGATGACCGATGGAACCCTTTAAATGCCAAGCTAAGACAATCCTATAGCATTGCCTAATTGCCAAAAAATCAATACAATATCACATCAAAATAGATGTTCTTTAGGTAAGAAGAAATTGTTTGTTGTAACAAGAATTTGTTTGTTTTTCAAACCATTTCTCGACTCTATTGCTATATCTACCTAGCGCAATAGAATCAAGAACAATACATTCGTAAGAAACTACAGAATCTGTATATTAAACTACTACATAGATCTTCCGAATATAAATCACAAAAATTTTAATTTCAAAATCTGTAAGTGACCCCCCATATTAATTTTCCCAAACAAAAACATAAAAAAACATACGGATGTTACACAACAGTCCGTACATTCGAGACTTTTAAAACTGTCTCACAATGAGACTAATGAATAGCTGCACGTTGTACCTACATTACTCCACTTCCATACATTCCATTTGAATTGTTCGTCCAAACAAAGCCCTTTGCTGGTCTCCCATTCTTTAAATTTAAGTCGGTTACTCGACAATATTAATGAGCTACCATGAACAGCAGTTTCTCTGTTAGAGCTGGCAACCTGGTAATTATTAACGTTTTACATGACTGGTGACTTTAGAACTGTTTGGGTATAATATGAAGAAAGCAATGACCCTTCGTTTAGTTTTTATTGTATGGTGTAATAAGGTGATGAAAGAATGTTAAATGTTAAAAAAATAAACAGATTGATAAACAGGTAATTCTAATGTAGATTGTTAAAGATAACCAACTTATTTGGTGGTAAATTAGAACAAATTAATCCAAACTTCATCAAGAGTTAGGACGGTTATATTTTAAATACTAATGATTTAATCAATGGTTATCGTACAGAACATGGAATGAATATATTCAGTGTTTTAAAAATTGGCAAATACCTTACAAAACCAACAGGAAACCGGATTTGGCGAGCGTTTCGAATGTAAATCAAATTCTTTGATTTATTAAAGAATCGGAAAATTAATGGAAAGAGGAGATGGCATGATTCCGTTCAATTATTTACATAAACCGTTACTTTTAAAAGTCGATTTTATTAGGCTCTGACGGACAAGAAAAATAAATTGACAAAATAAAATTCCTCGTAAGTACCTTCGTAATGTTCTTGGAATAAATACAAAACTAAGCTATTGAATACTTTTCTATAGAAAAGTCAATGGCCAAGCACTGAAACGACCCTGAGTATAGTTAGTTCTTGGCAATAAAATTGTAATCTTCAAGTAACGAGAGTTCATCACTCGCAGGTCTTATTTGTCGTTGTCAATGAGGCGAGAGTGGTTTATCTACTTTAGAAAAATACAATTAATATTGCATTTTCTCCAAATGGTCTTAATAGACCATTTCATAAATATGTAACTAGTGTACAGAAAGTTTTTGCTTAGATAGGTAAGTAATTATTGGCCGAACACTCAAATACAAATTTATTTTACGTCACTGTTAACTGACACTAATGTGTAATGTACACGTTTGAGTAGGTCTCTGTTAAATTGCTATTGAGTATCCGGGAATGACTTTTCCCTACATTTATTTAAATAGCTTCCGCTAACGTCGATATGTGTGCGACGTTTCCCTTCCTCAATGTCGAATGTCTAAATCCATACCGAATTCCGTAAAGTATTTTTTTCGGATTATACATAGAAAGATGCAAGCAGTCATAGTAGGTATATACATACATACATATCAGCACGCCTGTATATACCATGAGGGGTAGGCAGAGACTTCATCATCGTAAGCACAAACACGCATCCTAGTATGACATTTATGACCATGATGATAAAATCCTCATTTTACCAAGTCACGCTTTGGTCTCCATGTAATAGGGGGTAAGTCTATTGCCATGTATAGGTACATAGCTATAGTAGACATTTGAAATTTACTCATGCAATAGATTCCAAAACCTTTTTCTAAAAGTGCGCCTAGAAAAACTACAACTAAGTATGAGGAGTAAAGCTAATATCAAAATTATAAAATTATTATTATTTTTATTCACAAACAGTGCCCTATTATTCCGTGCCTCGAATAACCCGATCAGACGTTGTAGCGTTGGTTCAAGATCTCTAAGCCTTACTTACTAAGCAATACTGTATCCCCTGAATAAGTATTGTGCAGACTGCAGACAATCACTTGAAGTAGCTTTTCCAATTATATTTTGTAGTAGAACCCCAATTCGCATTGGAGAAATGCTAGGCAAAATAAAAAGTGCTAGATCACACAAAAAGCTCTTTCTGCCTTCTGTTAAAACGCCTAACGTTATTAGTTTAATTAAAAGTTAGCTGAAGTTAACGAACTATTTTTTCGTACCTGAGGCATTTGGAAAACTTTTCAACAAAAATACAACTTTTTATTCAGGTAAGTATTTAACTTTATGCCACGTTTCACTCAGAAATCATTAAAAACTTATCACATTTGTTACCTTAGAAGAAACTTCATCAGAATTACTTACTAAATGGCTAAGTTAATGAACTTTTATGGCTTTATTAGCTGTGAGACTTTTTCTGCTAGAAAACGAAGACATGAATTATTTTTGTATCTGGTGAAAGAACCCTTGAAGAAAATATGCAAACAAATCAATCAAATATCGATCTTCTTGTGTGGGATAAAATATTTTGGTATAATAATAATAATACATCAGCCTCGTCGTTAAATATTTATAGGATTATTATTGCATTGTTTATCTGAGATATTGTTTTGCATTGCGTAGGTATTATAATAATTTTAATTTGATTAATTAAAAAAAAAAACAAGTCTAATCCACCACTTAAACAAAGAATTTTGTACATATTTTAACATATACATTTTTACTCTGGATTGATATGTACTACGATTTCCAAACATTGGAGACCCCACATTAATTAAAATGGTTGCATGCTCCATTAAAATGTATTTTTCAGTAGCTAGGTGAAGTACCCGCATTAAAGTACCGACAAACAACAGTCAACAGCGTCCAAGAGTTCGTCATATGAGTTTGTAAGAAGATGTAATCACTATGTGTGTTTGTTTGTACACTTTGTTTAGTTTGTTAGGACATTAGACTTATTTTAAGATTAGATCGAGATTATTCAATAAAAAATTGTATAGTCACTGCAGTTTGCGGATATGAAATTTGAGGTAAATGATTGAGAATTTAATAATTTAAGATTCTTTGTCTACCTTCTTATAATTAAATTTTTCAAATATTTCGAAGATTACTCTGTTGATTTTTTTTGCTAATAACATGAAATGAAAGGAACCTCCTTCTTATACGAAAATACGAATCTATACATCAGCCACTTTAAAGAAATAATGAATGTGCTTTGGGATTATGAACCTTAATTCAATGACTAATAGTTCAGTTTCCATCACATTCAAATTACTTTTAGGCCCTTTTCGGTAATATTTGTCATTCTAAAATGAACTTAAACATAAATGTTGTCAAAGTTGATAATTGCGTAATTAGTAATAACGTTTAATTCTCTTTCCATATTGGCTTTAGTATAGGTATTAATTGAATTTTATGTGGGTCCAATACCCAGCAAAATCTGTGTAGGTATCTTTTATAGTCCCCGATACCATAAGACGTGTATAAAATCCTATATTTTTAAACCCCTCTGTAGTTTCTACTTAATTTATTAAAAGAAAAACATTAAGAAAACCGAGACATAAGCTTTTAAGGTCTAAAATTGCTTGCACGCGATGAATACAACCTATCAACGTCTCGTTACTTTTTACGTACAAAACGTGGCATTAAGTCTTATAGAAGTGAAACGATAATAGGCATACTTTGTATCTAACACTTAAGTCTCAATAAGAAATAAAATTCTATTGGTGTTCTATACCTAGACTACAACACTATATTTATGTACATAAATAGTTTCTTAATTGGGTATGTTTTTCTTTTCATATTCTGATAGATTATGATTTACAAAACTAAGTTCTTTAAGGCTTATCGGTTACATAATTATGTCAAGTATCTAAAAATATAATGATACTAGCTGTGTCCCGCGGTTTCACCCGCGTGAATACCTAGGTCCCGTTCCCGGTGCCTTTGTATATAATAACAGACAAATAATTAGCAATAAATTAAAATTGCGACTATAATTTGAGATTTAAACTATCCTATCTCTCAAGTTGGATCGAACTGCACATGGTGTGCGAATTTTATTATAATCGGTTAAGTGGTTTAGGAGTCCATTGAGGACAAACATTGTGACACGAGATTTATATATATTAAGATATTGAGATAAGATTTTTATAGTAAACTTAGTATAATAAATTTAACTTTTACTAAAATAATCTGCAATATACTTCTAATTCTATTTTTAAAATAATGCAATATCCCTTATGAAAATCAAGTACAATAAAAACGCCATATCTTTAGTATTCAGAGAGCGAATAAAAATTGATTATCATAAATCCATGCCAATCATTTAGCAAATCTTGAAATATATGTGTAGAAACTTGGTTATCATCATCGTTCATTGCGATTGCCGAGCTATCGTGGGTAGGCGGGCGAGGAGAATTAAGAACAGCGACACTCCACCGAACACGTTTTGCTTCCATGCGGAGTCACCAGATTCCTCTTCATCCGACGGCCGCGAGCAAAAGAGCCCGGAGTTGCGTCAGTGTCAAGAAACGTCAACCCGCTTGTCATGTTTCAGCAGTTCCTTTTCACGTTTCTTAACACTAGAAATAGCGAAGCGCCTACACGGCCGGACTGACATTCGCACGTCCTCGTGCGACTGCTCTCGCTTCGATTTATCTGCAAAGACCAAATACAAGTCTGTAGTACCCGTCTGGACATGCTCGTCCATCCCTGACTAGCTACCCATTTATGACACCATGGATTCCTATCTTTACCCCTCACATCTAAATGAAACACACTGGGCGGACTACTGACCAGGCGTCCCTTCGACTACCCACCAACTCGCATGGTGCGATAGACCGGACTACCTGTCAGCGTCCCTTCCACCAGTCTTTACTCCTCACATCTGAATGAAACACACTGGGCGGACTACTGACCAGGCGTCCCTTCGACTACCCACCAACTCACATGGTGCGATAGACCGGACTACCTGTCAGCGTCCCTTCCACCAGTCTCACACAGCTGTTGCAATCAACCGGTTGGAACGTCGACCCACATAGGCCGTTTCCATACCAATCTATAGCCACCCAGCTCACACCGAAGAACTCGCAGTTTGACCGTGGGCGTCGACCCGATTCAGGCCAGCCCAAGCGATCAACTACGCTACAAACCCCATGGGAAAACGTGATCTGATCAGAGGCACCGACCCAGTTAAGGCCAGCCCCATTTTTCAACCACACTACTCTCAACTACTTAAAACAAAAGAAACTAGATCACCGGATGATGTAGTCAAGTTGCTCCTTGTTGAATGACGATGAGCTCACGGCGAATCCCGTCGTTACATCTTCAGGCATTTCCATCCGCGGAATGCGTTCGATGATGTTCCAAAAGCGCATGGCCGCCTCACTCGCGGTGTCTTTAAAACCAACTTGAAAGCGTAGAATTTCATCGACGTAATCTTGTGGCAGCATAGGTTTAGCAAACTTCGCGAGCAATACTTCTTTTATTTAGGGCCACGTCAGTTGCAATGCCTCGCCATCTGGATCGGACTCAATCAGCTACCAGACGTGCGGCGCTTAAGATCTCGTACGCCTATTCTCCTGTAAAACAAGCCCTCTTTATCCCACTTCTGATGTAGAAACTTGGTTATCATCGTTCATTGCGATTGCCGAGCTATCGTGGGTAGGCGGGCGAGGAGAATTAAGAACAGCGACACTCCACCGAACACGTTTTGCTTCCATGCGGAGCCACCAGATTCCTCTTCATCCGACGGCCGCGAGCAAAAGAGCCCGGAGTTGCGTCAGTGTCAAGAAACGTCAACCCGCTTGTCATGTTTCAGCAGTTCCTTTTCACGTTTCTTAACACTAGAAATAGCGATGCGCCTACATATGCTTTGTATGTACCCAATTTATAACAGGAACATAAAGATTATTTTTTTTTACGTTCGTAGAAAATGTATTTTTATTTTATTACACGACTGCCCAAAAAGGATTGTTATGTTTTCAGGGTTCATGTATGTATGTATGTGAGTTTCTTTATTCCACCATAACTTCTAAAAGGCTTGACCGATTTCAATGTTTGTGGTATCATTGGCTTTGAGTTATCCCGAGTGACATAGGCTATGTGGACATTAAAAAATGGTCAAGTGTGAGTCGAAATCGCCTGCAAAGGGTTCCGAACGATATTTTTTTTGTGTTGTGTCATGTTTTTTTTTTGTTGTTCACTAAAAGGTATTTAATAACAGGGGTCGGTTACTTGGAACAATTAATTACAGGTCCCCCGACTGCAAATATTTGACTTGTTTTTATTTATTTTTTACATGTCAGGCGTGTTTTTTAATTTTTATTTTTTTTATTTATTTATCTATTCACAGTATTTACGTTCGTAATAGTTTGTAGATTATGTAAAATGTGTTTTTATTAAAGCTACTCTCTCGTGTATATTTATTTCAGAGATTTAATGAGGTGTAGATGCCAAAATTTGAGTTTTCTCGTAAAACATTATACTCGTAATGTTGTTTTAATTACATTGAGAATCTTGAAAATGCTGTATAATAACTCTTGACTAATTGAAATTAAATATGTCTGAAAGCTTTGGCTTTTAGCATTATGTTTAGGATAACAATATTGCAAGTATCAACATACATTGCGGACAGGTAGCCTATTACCTTTTGGTAAAAAGAGTTGCAGCTAAATGGGTAATTTAGTTACCTATACAAAATACTAACATACTCATTTAAGATTACCTACTTATCAATTACCAGTATTTATAATTGCTATACAGTTCCATGATTCTTATTCGTCAATACATCAAGTCATGAATAATATTCATTATACTTAGATTTATAACAACACAATACGCCAAGGTTTCAGCTTACAAAGTACGATCCAAGGACGGCTTCACAAATTATGGCGCAATTACTAAGTGATTAAGAGGAATTCTTTACTGCTCAGTTGAGCAGATTGAAAACTGTTGGTACCGACTTTGGAATTCACAAGAAAAGACCGGCCTCGTGGCACTTGGAACAAAACGATTGTCGGACGGATTCACCAGTACTTAAATGCCTTCACTTCATTTTTGTTCTTGTTGAAATAGCTACCATAACTACTGAAATTTACCTATATTAAAACAAAGTCGGGTTAGTTTAAATTATGAGTCTAGAAATTTTGGACAGATATTCATGATTTTTTATATTGGATTCGTCTATATCCCGAATAGCAGAAAAATATAAAACATCAAAAAAAGTAAAAATGTCTTACGAGAACGAAGACTGCACAGTATGCGACACAGCACAGCTCGTTATTTTTAACTTAACATCTTATTATTTAAAGAAAAGAATACCTGTAATTACATTTGTCTCTTATTTTCTATGCCCCAAACATCCAAATCCCCCAAGGCAAGTCCATTATATGTAGCACTCACACTTATAAATAACATTTTATCATTTGATGATACTTTAGATGTCTTTGCGACTACTGAGCTGACATTCCTTAGCACTGCTACTCGTTACCAAGAGTCTATATTGTTAGCCCTAGTACAATACCTTTTAATTAATTGTTAACTTGTATTAAGCTTCGCAACAAACTTGTTAATTTTTTATTTATACATATAATTGGTTATTGATTTTTTATTTAATGTACCTACAACATTTATTATTATTTCTATTGTTTCTGTTTATATTTATAACTTTGCTTGTCAGTATGTTTAATTTGTTCTTTATTTATAGTAATGTTTATTTTGTACATACCTATAACTTGTGTGTGTGGTTCTAAACTGTTAATTCAAGTTGGTTATTATAAATAAACAAATAAAGAAAGGACAATGACAGATCTCCATAGTAACTTAGGCCCAATATATTTTTTTTTCACCGACAGTGTAAATTCTCACGTTTTTTTGTGTAGTTAAATGTCAGAAGCTTTTCTGTGTTTTCCACTTTTGCATAGAACTTCACAAAAAGAAATTATTCAGACTTTTATAAGCCAGAAACAAAATGATTACTTGTAAAAAAACATTCTTGGTGAAGTTCTGGATAATAACTTAACATTTTTTAAGAAGTTAGAAATGTATACTTAAATTGTTGTAGGTAAAAGCTTTGTGTCCGCGTGAATTTATTGGGTGGGCCGAAATCTGACATTGTCCTTTATATATTAGATTCTAGTTATCCACCCTAGTTAGTTCTTTCGGCTTAACGAGCCCTAGTGTTTGATGTTTGGTGAGCTTGGATGCGTCTTCTTATCCGTTCGACTCCAATAACCTATATTGCTTGAGAAACTCTACAATTAGTTTCACTTGGACTAATTTTGTATGCGTCCTTCGTCTTGGGGTCTTGTGTATGTCACGTACATACACGTACATGTAAGTTCTTAGAATTGTCCCAATTAGTTAGCAGAAGCATAAGATAGAAACAATTAAACAAGAATAAAGACGTTTGTTGTTATAATATACTCGTACTGAGTGCCTACTCAAATTACATTATCTGTTTTTATCTAGCCAATAACAAAACTATTTTCAGTTCATAACAGAGATCTCCCACGCATAAGTTATTTTTAAGTTTAGACAAAAGTTCTTTATAATATTAATTTTTCATAATCATTAGTCTATTATTAGACTACTATGGTCCTGACATTGGATTAAAAATAGATACTTTAGCATGTAAATGGATGTTTGTTTACACGATATAAATTTTTACGTCTGATTATAATTGCAAATGAATCGTTTTGTAGATTCTTATTTGTGTTAACAGCTACTGGACTAAAAGGGTCAAGATTATTGTTACTCGCAATTCTAAAATGATGGAAAAGTATATCTATAGACTCTGTAATACAATTTTTAAAGACAATAATTAATTTAGATCTATGTACAATTAATTAATATAAATGTATCCATAGTACTGAATATATAGTACTGTACTGAGACCGCTAATAGGTGGTAAATGCCTAATTAAACTCATACATTACGAATGCCGCAGTATAACCATCTGAATTTAGCCACACTTGCATATTTTCCCCACGTATGTCACAAAATAACGAAACTTATTACTATCTAACTGGTTTGATAGTGATCTGCACTAAAGTACAATCCCACGTCACGTCGTCGCTGCGTCGATACCAGCTGCGATAGTCGACAGTTGACATTTTTGGGCGATTGTGAGAGATTGCGAAACACGGTGACAGTTTTACGGATCGACCTATTACTACGTAAATGTTATCTATAAAATATTGCGGTACATAGATTTTCCGAAATGGTTTTTGTGACTAGACTGAAACGACTTTTTCAGCTGCCAATTTATATGATATCCCACATCTAGGCAAATACCATGCCCCAATAACATCACTTCTTTTCTATGCAAAAAGCTACATAATTTACCTATTTATATGGAAAATATATAATAAATACGATGAAAATACTATCAAAGTCGTGAAACTTCTTTTCCGCCTCTGGTAATTTAATTTAAGCATTTGCGAACAATACCTTACAGGATAAAAAAAAACAAATTGAAAAATACTAAAACGTGAGTTTTAATAAACTGATCACGCTGCGAGTATATAAAATAAAAACAAAACTAACTTTGTTTGTGTTTAACACACAAAAATCGTTAATAAATAAATAGTTTTAATAATGAAGAGAGTGTATTTTATACACTTTTATTTAGGTGTTAAATCGCTATCGGGCTTGCTTGCCTGCATAGCTCTTAATTAACCGTTATAGTGTTTTGTCACTGGAAACTGCAACATGCAAGGTTCTTTGAAAGTTTATGGCTGTAACGATAAACTAAACATTTATGTTCACAAGTTTATTTATAGAACCTAAATTTTTGTTTATTTTTATTGGAAGTTTCAGGTAAAAACATAATGTTTTAAAATATTGCAGGTGTGTGTAGAAATGTACATCGTAAAAACTCACAAACAAAATAAAAAGTTATATTAAATAGGATTTCTCCTCCCTAAAGTTTATTTCAAACATTTAATTCCCGTGGAATATTAAAGCCTTAGTTAAGTAACTTAAATACCGACCTCTAAAATCACTTATTGAATTTGAAACAATACAAACTAAAACGTTAATATTTTGTAGTGGTTATATAAAATCTAATTTAAACAACTTTCTGGGGTTTAATTGACCACTGCCTGTACCTACTATGATCTCTTAAAGCAGGACTGCCGTTGTGAAAGTGAGACGGCAGGCAGACACTGTATGGCGGTGTCTCGCTTCCACAACGCCAACTGTATTGCTTCTTTTTCAATACTTAGTAACGTAATTGACTAGTTTACATTTCATCGCAAGTCTGATAAATCACCAAAGCGTTTTTTCATCGCTATACGATGTTCTAAATTCGTTTTAGGTAGAGTAATATATGTTTAAATAAATTGGTTAACTCGGGTATATTTAAGGATTAAAACCACTAATCTAAACATTCTATCACCAGTTCTATCATACGCGAATGTTATCGTTGTGTAGTCCTTTCATATGCCGGCGGCCAGAGCAATTTCATGACCAAACATTTATCAAATAGCGGCCTCGGCAAATACCTGTGTTATCTGAATTACACACTGAAATAATGTTTAACTAAGTCCGCTGGCTGTAAATTTTGAACACGCAGTTTTTATTGTACCGAGTTATCTAATGTAATTTATTGTTCTGTATCGTTGACGTATCAAATAAATGTAATTATTCGGTTTTAGATTATATTGTCTGATGTTACATTCATGATATGATATATTTTACGTGTATCTATGTATACGATCTGCATGGTTAAGGTGAAGTTGAGGTTGAAGTTTACCCAGAATATGAAATAAGCTCTAAAACTTAGCGGCCAAAGTTCGTACTATTTCTATTAATTTCCATCTTACTTTTACAGATCCAAATAGTTTAAAGGTACTTACACTTCATAAACGTAACTACCTAAAAAAATAGGATTAAAAAAAATGTTCATTTATTATTACTTTATTAGATTATTTCACGTATTACGAGGACGTATGCGATATTTTTAACAGAGATCGTCAAAAAACAGGGTGCAAAAACAGCGAAATAAAATACTATTCCTTGCAATAAAAAGCAATACAAAAGAAATTCGAGACGTCACATCAGCAAAATATTTTTAACCTTTAAATAAGACACACTCTAAACTAATCTATACATACATATAATAAATCTGTAGAAAAGTCATTTTTGTCCATTGAAGAAATTGAAAAAAAAAATAGCCAGCGTGTTTAAGGATAACTAACAGAAACCATTTCCATCATTTTTGAAATTTTTGTCTGTTTGTCTGTTTATATGTTTGTTTGTGCACGCATCACGTAAAATCTACGAATTCAATGCAGACAATGTTTATATACAAAAACTTTACGCAACTTGAGGTATAACTTAGTTTTTGTTTCATCGAAATCGGTTCACTCTATCAAAAGATATGATTAATTTAGTGAGTTCAAGAAGTAAAATATTACAACACGCAATTCAGTATATAGTACTTGCAACGACATCTATATATCTATTTTTACATTAATAAAACAGTAAATTACAACTCTCTTTTGCCGGGGGTCAGATTTCATGTTACAGTATCAAACATAAACTACTTAATAGAATGGTGTAAAAAATTGAGAGGTTGTTTTCAAGAAATCGTAGATGGTTGTTAGCTATGTTGAAACATGCTATTGAATCTAGCTGATAAGGGGTGGAGCTTTAAATAACCAAAATCATTTTCTCAACTGCACACATAAATTGGCATTATTGACAGATAAACAAGAGGGTAACCATGGCAGACTGAGGTAGCCATAGCAATCTTCAATTTGATTAGTACCTATATTTTAGTGAACTAGCAATCGAAGTAAACAGCTTGGCGGTTGAACGATTAGAAATGAGTGATCTTGCTGCAAGTTCAAATCCGGTTGTTGATGTTTGTATTTTTTTTCATGCGTCCATTTTCTTATATAAGTTTGAATTTTTTGATACCCAAGTTCAAATCTCAGTAGAGCTAACTCTTTTTGTGTTTTACATACATATATACATTATGTTTTACATACATACATTTTGTTGTATTTTTAGTCGCAATAAACGACATCTTTAAGTCGTCAATTTTTTCTCAACCGATATATAAACTTACAATTATGTAGTGTTTGTATTTACTAATCTCCGTAGGTAAGTTTGTTCCTCATTGCTGATCATGGAGGAACAAACGTGCATGGCATATACCGTAAAGTGATTCAGGCGTAAATGTCCTGGCCATTTGCTTAGAAATTTACGCATTCGCTTCTGACTTGAAAACGTAAGCTTCCCCATAGATCACTTTATAGTTGGTAAAAACTTTAATCCACTTTTTCCAACATAATGTGTAATGTTTTCTATTGGTCATCTATATTACATTCCATGGACAAGATCTTTTTGTATTTGTTATTTATTTATTACCCAAAAACCCAATGATCTTTTTATTACACAATCTTTAGTATGTACTACCTCTTTAATATTCTTTAAAAGGTAGCTTGCTTCTCATGTAGGTTTTTATGCGTACAAATGATGTTTTATTTATGTGTTTAAATTTCATAAAGTTTTTGTACCCTATTACCGGAAGGTTGGCCCAAAACCCTAAATAAAATAAACTTTCTATCGCATTCTCTACATTTAAAAATATATACGTACGGTACGGTACGGTATTTAAGCCCATCACCTTATGCTGCACCTTACGCTTAATAAAGCGAATTGTACCTATACAGCCTCTGACTTTGATCAGGGTAGAATGAGATTGTCCTTGGACAGCTATTACTTAATCTTTCCAAACAAATAATTTTAAGCACAGTTTTGGTAATTCTGCCACTGCGCCTCTCAAACCGTACGTCAACTTTTTGTAATTACCTCCTCTTTCAGTTTCATGGGTCTCATGTCAGTCACTGCCTATCTGATATCCACTCTCAATTTAACTTCAATTTCGAGGTTTCGCACTAAAACCTCGCGCCCTGAAGTCTCACTAGGGACTACGGTACCAACGAGAACTATAGCATAAAAATGGACTAATTTGTTTTTATGGATTCGGTTTTTGGGTGCCCTTTGTCATTTACTGCCTAGAGCGACAGCTGCTCTCACTTTAACTCAGAGTTGGCGCTGCCAGTAGACTCAATACAAAAACATCGACCTTCAATTATTGTAACCAACTGGGTAAAGCACATAAGAGAAAACAAACTACATAATATAAAAAGAAGATAAAAGAGTCAGTTCAAAACTGCCCAAGGTAGACATATTTTGGACATTGACATCGAACGGCACCATGAAAATGATAATTTTTTGTCACGGTTCTGGCTTTAAAGATAAATCTAAAATTTTTAAACAAAGTAGCATCAAAACCAATCCTTAAAAGTTTTAGAGGTAAGCTAATTATATCATTATGACGATGGTACTTTTTTATTTTGAGAATTTATACAAACAGCAACATTTGTGACAAAATTTACTCGGCAATAGGCAGTTCGTGTTAGTGGCTGTGATATTGAGGTATATCACAGTCAAATATTTATTCATAAAGATAAATGATAGGTATATAAGCGAACAACGTCGCGGGTACAGCTAGTATTAAAATAAAAATACTTTCATTGAGTTCCAGTTTAGCTAGGATTTGTTCTGTAAACAGGTAGTTCAACGAACTTTACGGTAATATCGAAAATGTCTGACGAATTTAACACGTTATAATGTTTTCTGGTTCTCCTAAAACTTTAGGGCTTTGGCCTGAAGCATTTCGGTTGAAATTTGAATAAGTTTCAGGAAGTGAAAGCAGCCTTACTAAGTTATTTCACATCTATTACGTAAGTTTCTTTAACTTCAACCGAAAATGTAGGAAATAGTTATGCTTCCATCAGCAGGATTAAGAAAGTCTAACTAGTGGAAGCTAGATTATTTATTTATATAGAAATCACTAGTACAGATTTTTCTTTAGAGGTATTATTTAAATAGTGTATATATTACATGAAACATTAGTAGCAGTATTTAAAAACATCAGATACCTTTGCACCTAAGGCTTACAAATCTTACCATTCGTCTTTGAATAAATTTAAAACATATTTAGGTCTATCATATTTTGTACTCACGTTAGTTGTTGGTTGGTAAAATTTAGTGAAACTAGAGTATCTTTTTTATTAAAAAGACGTTGCTACCAAAATAAAATAAACATACACATAAGAACAACAAATTTGTAAAGGTTGAAAAAGGTTGTTGAGTAAAGTAATCAATACAAAAGCGGGCTAAAGTAATTGATTGATGGATCGCAGTTTTTCACGGATCGTTGACGCAGCTAAAGGGTTGTCGCAAAATGAAGCAATCTTCGTGACCTGCATGTTGATGAAACGTATTATTATAGAAGATCCTCTTTATATAGTAATAACTTACAAGCTATTCAACTAAATATTATGTAGCTTAAAAATCTACATTTGTTTCATGGGACTATGAAAAGACTGACAAAACTACCGACAGATATCAAGGTATATAGAAAAGTAACATACAAATCGAATAAAAAATTATAATTAAAAAAATTAAAAAACACGCCTGCCATGTCAAAAAAAATTAAAAACAAGTCAAATATTTGCAGTCGGGGGACCTGTAATGAATTGTTCCAAGTAACCGACCCCGACTGCAAATATTTGACTTGTTTTTAATTTTTTTTGACATGGCAGGCGTGTTTTTTAATTTTTTTAATTATAATTTTTTATTTAATACCTTTTAGTGGACGACAAAAAAACATGACACAACACAAAAAAAGAAATCGTTCGGAACCCTTTGCAGGCGATTTCGACTCACATTGACCATTTTTTAATGTCCACATAGCCTATGTCACTCGGGATAACTCAAAGCTTCTAATGATACCACAAACATTGAAATCGGTCAAGCCTTTTAGAAGTTATGGTGGAATAAAGAAACTCACAAACATACATACATACATACATACATACATACATACATGAACCCTGAAAACATAACACTCCTTTTTGGGCAGTCGTGTAATAAACAGTCCATTGCTAAATTCAATGTTGTAAAACCCACCTATTGTTTACGGAAAACCTACTAAAAATAAACTGGATGAAATAAAATTTGACGGCCTCTATCCGGTCGCTTGAACGCGCACTTGACCAATATTTTATCGATCTATTTGTATGAATACGGGCGAAGAGGACAACAGAAATAGACCAGCGATAGGTATGGGGGCCCGAACTAAATTGTTCATACCTTCACGAACAATCCATTGGTATGCTGGATTAATGGTCCGTATCAAAGCTTACGATTTGGATCCCATACTAAATTATTTTGTGGAGGATGTTTTTCAATTGTTTTCTATTAGCCAAAGAACTCGTAGTAAATTTCTCTATTATAAATTATTTTTTACTTTTTGCTGGATGTTTTCTGACCTACATAAAAGGTATTGTAGAGGTTATTAGAAGATACTTGTTTTTCTTGTGCAAAGTAAAAGAACTAACAAGTACCTACTAAAAGTAATACAAAAATATTTTATTTATTAACTCTGAATTTTCCTTTGATATTTATGACAGTTAGGAAATGAAATCCATTGTTCGAAAAAAAAAAACTTTTCAAAAAAAAGAGAAGCGCCTTCAAAAATCCGATTCACTGAAAAGTATTAAATAATTTTTAACCGACTTCAAAAAAAAGGAGGTTCTCAGTTTGACCTGTATGTATGTATGTTTGTATGTTTGTATGTTTGTATGTTTGTATGTATGTATGTATGTTTGTCCGCGATTATCTTGCGTTTGGCTGAACCGATTTTGATGCGGTTTTCAGAAAATAATTTGTTAGTTCAAGGAGAAGGTTTTAGTATGTTTTATTTAACCGACTTGAAAAAAAGGAGGTTCTCAGATTGACTTGTATGTATGTATATTTGGACGCGATTATCTCGCGTTTGACTGAACCGATTTTGATACGGTTTTCAGAAAAGTGTTTGTTAGGCCAAGGAGAAAGTTTTGGTATTTTATAATTAACCGACATGAAAAAAAGGAGGTTCTCAGATTGACCTGTATGTATGGGTGTATGTTTAAACGCGATTATCTCGACTTGACTAAACCCTTTTTAAGTAAGTAAACAAAGTATCAAACACTAAAAAGTATTAAAAAAAAAAAAAAACTTTAAAAAAAAAAAGAGAACCGCCTTCAAAAATCCGATTCACTGAAAAGTATTAAATAATTATAAATGTACTGCTTATCAAATTACTAAAATATTAGGATAATAAGTATAATTATACTTCAAGCACAATTATTGTTATGTTTGGAGTCGGTGTCAGCCGCTAATAGCAAATTTTAGTACTATATTTTAAGGACAGACACCGACTTCAAAAATAACAATAATTGTGCTTGAAGTATAATTATACTTATTATCCTAATATTTTAGTAATTTGATAAGCAGTACATTTATAATTATTTAATACTTTTCAGTGAATCGGATTTTTGAAGGCGGTTCTCTTTTTTTTTAAAAAGTTTTTTTTTAAATGTACTGCTTATCAAATAACCAAAATATTAGGATAATAAGTATAATTATACTTCAAGCACAATCATTGTTGTTTGGAGTCGGTGTCAGCCGCTAATAGCAAATTGTAAGTGTAAGTGAATCGGATTTTTGAAGGCGGTTCTCTTTTTTTTGAAAAGTTTTTTTTTTTTATTTAATACATTTTAGTGTTTGATACTTTGTTTACTTACTTAAAATGGGTTTAGTCAAGTCGAGATAATCGCGTTTAAACATACACACATACATACAGGTCAATCTGAGAACCTCCTTTTTTTCAAGTCGGTTAATTATAAAATACCAAAACTTTCTCCTTGGTCTAACAAACACTTTTCTGAAAACCGAATCAAAATCGGTTCAGTCAAACGCGAGATAATCGCGTCCAAATATACATTCATACAAGTCAATCTGAGAACCTCCTTTTTTTCAAGTCGGTTAAATAAAACATACTAAAACCTTCTCCTTGAACTAACAAATTATTTTCTGAAAACCGCATCAAAATCGGTTCAGCCAAACGCGAGATAATCGCGGACAAACATACATACATACAAACATACATACATACAGGTCAAACTGAGAACCTCCTTTTTTTTGAAGTCGGTTAAAAAGTTTTTCATCGTGTTTTACTAACATAAGCAAACATCACCCATTAGGGTGTTACCACACCAATCGATCGATAGTCGATCGATGCCATCGATCGACATCGGTCGACGTTGATCGATTGGTGTGGTAGCTTTAATCGATCGACGGATACCGGTCGACTAACCAATCGATCGATTGCCGGTCGATGCCATCGATCGACATCGGTCGACCTTGATCGATTGGTGTGGTAGCTTTAATCGATCGACGGATACCGGTCGACTAACCAATCGATCGATTGCCGGTCGATGGCATCGGTCGACGTAGATCGATTAACCCCGGCTATATTCCATCAGTTTCTTTCGAAATGTATTCACAAGAGGACGCGTTGTTGTTGGCCAGTACGATGTTGCTCTTACTATTATTACGGAGACGCAAACGCAGAACACTCTGGATGCGACCATTTTTTAAAGCCAAAGATCGCTTACATTCTGTTATATGGTTTTATTCGATACATACAAAGAATATGAAGTTACATATGTGTGTGCAAACGTATACGGTAGTTTAGGAAATCAACTACCAGGTTCACCACCAGCTAGGGCGACACATTTTAGCCACGAGAGGTCCATACCCTACTTATTACTTTTCTCTATGCTTCACACAACTGAACGCATAAACACAAGCAGGCCACGTAGGTTGCACGCGGGGCGCGGGGGACACGGGGAGCTCAAGCAGCTCGATTGACGTCGACTTATTCATTCTACCATCGATCGATCGTCGATCGACAATCGATCGATTGTTCTAGTAGAAACTATCGATCGACGTCGACCAATCCATTCTACCATCGATCGATGGCATCTATCGGCTATCGATCGATTGGTGTGGTAGAAACTATCGATCGACGTCGACTAATCCATTCTACCATCGATCGATGGCATCGATCGACTATCGATCGATTGGTGTGGTAACACCCTTACACTATATTTTTGAATGCTGCAGTCAAAATGAGAATTCAGACAATTCTTATAAACGATTTTCATTTATTAAAGCTATTCGCTTTTTTAATTGCTAAAAAAAAGTAAAGCAATTTACTTTGAGGCCGTGGCATAGTTCCAAAAAATGCATTACGAGAAGGTTCTTTTAGTAATTGGCTTTGTTTCTGTTTAAGTTTTTGTACATCTCATTTCGCTACCGATACGTTAGGTCAATATGGGTTAAATTTCACTATATTGCAGGTGATAACCCATTTCTATATTAATAATTATTATTCCACACTGCTTGTTCAATACCTATTCTACGGTCGAATTTATTAGTCCGTAATATCCCAGTTCAAAACCTCGTCAAACCCATGCGAATTAAATTGTTTATTTCAAACATATAGCTACGTTTCTGCTCCACACACACACACACATATATATATATATATATATATTTCAGTGTAACACGTAAACTACAATGATGCCTACAGGCCTTAAAAAAAACAAATCTTGTGTATTATCTAACACACGTGTGTTAACACAAACATTTCCGATAAGATGAGTTATTTAGGGCAATAGTTTTAATGATCATACCTTTGCAGCCCCGGCGTGCCTCGTGATTTCTAGTTCACCCACGCGCGGTTCTAATCATCTCTGAGTCAGTATGTACACAACTGTAAATAGTTTTTTTTTGTCCTATCTTTCGAGGAGTTATCAGGATAGAAAATAATTCATACTATAATAAACCCAGTTCTGATAGTCTTTATACTTACATAAATACATGTACCTAATCACGCCTCTTTCCCTTGTAGGGGTAGGCAGAGACCACTTCTTTCCACTTGCTACTATCCTTATACACAGTTCTTTATACTGTACTATAAATTTATCTTATACTAGCTGTACCCGGCATGCGTTGCCGTAGTAGGTAGGTAGTAGGCAGGTGCTAGGTAGAAAAAATTGCATTGCAACGCATGCCGGGTACAGCTAGTTGAATATAAAGTATCAATAAAACTATATCAAAATAACATTAACTTTGTACATGACACGTAGAAATACATAAAGAGTTGTGCGGTTTCCAAGTAGATTATATATGAAAATTCGAAAATTAAGAATGACTTCTACCGAACATGGTCGTTAATGCAATATTCCCATCCTTCATTACATTACTGTTCAGACTGATGTATGATGCAAATAAATTGAATACTGCACGTTACCTGCAAAATTCCCTTAACAATACTGTCAATGTATTTCATTTGACGTTAAGTTGTGGCATACAATTAAAAACTTAAACTATGCTAAATCTAAAACTTACAATGTAAATATAAACTTCATAATACTTTTCAGTTGTGTATAAACTTTTATGATTTATAGTTCGCAATTTAAATGTAGGTAAATTGTAAATGTTTTGTGGAAAAATTGGGGATATGTAATAATATGGAAACTTGTATTGTCGATAACGTCACGCCTTGATATAAGGGCCTTCCGAATCGTTCAACGACACCCGTCACTCCTATGCTGTATAGGTACAATATCGAGGCGAAGTTATTTTGCGGTCTTCAGATATTTGTTGTCTGAAGGTTGACAACTACTGGTTTATTGAAAAAAAAAACACATTTGGTTGGTTCTTATGTAAACAAAGGAAGTGGATGATATTTGTAAATGTTAAGTCAAAACCGACCGCGCATTTTCAAAATTCGCCTAAAGAGCACTCGCAATAAAGAGCACCTCCAATTCCATGTTATGTTTCCATACTACAGTCGTTTCATAAAACCTTGTAAACATTTTTATAACATTACATTTGTAAATGCCACACGATTTCCCAGTAACGACGCAGCCGACTTGTAAGCGTATACCTCGGCACGGTAATGGCTACACGCATACCTTGTACTTAGTATAACAAGCGATTACCCCAACCGGAGGCGCATTCTCGCTCGGCGTTGTCAGACAGTCTGACGCGATAGAACAAGCATTTAAATGTTTTGTAAAGGTAGTTAACAGACACTAAAATACAATATGCATACAATGTTAATTAGTATGGTACCACTAGCCTAGCATATGTGTATTCTTATCACCTAATTTATAAAAAGAAGGGGTGCTATTTAGTCCATGGTGTATTGTTAGTGACAGTGTAGCTCAAAAATAGTAAACCTATTTTAATTTTTTATGCTTGTCATGGAAAACATCTGGAGTGTTTTAAAGGCAGAAAAGTACCTTTTATTTACCAGTTTGTAAACCCTCAGCTTTTTAGTTAGGTATACAATTTATTTCGGGTAATTATCTATATTGAGATCACAGCGAATACGTTATCCGTTCCGATCCTTAGACAAAATATTTTATGTAGTTAGTTTTTAATCTAAATTGATTAAAATCTAATTAGCCAATATATTTCATAACTATATTGAAATATTAACTCGAATATTATATGAAGTGCATTATATGTTTTGGGTTTTACGTATTTAGTATACACAGAATAAATAATGTATGGGGTCCGCGTTAAAGTGTTTGTGCATGTGAAATTCATGCCGGCAAGTGATTAAACCAGCGAAATACGATTACATTTTAGTTCGAAATTAAAACATTACGGTTTTCCACTGTATCCATATTTCGGATATAAATACTTATTTTTTGTAAAATCGTACTTTTAATTAACTCCCCCCAGATTTAACCTACTAATCTTATACCTGGGTAGAGAGATATACATAATTATGCTCCTTAAGGCTATGTTCCAATCTTTTCTTATTTGGATAATAAGAATTATATTCATCTTAGTTAAGGTTCCACCTTTATCTTAATAAGCGTCTACGAAAAACATGTTTTAGCGAATCGTAATACAAAAAAAAAGCTACAGGCAAAAATGTTTGTATTTAAACATTCACAAACACGGGCAACAAGCTTTTTAATTTTGTGCTTATAATGTAGATTACTGCGTGCGTGTACTACTTTCAATGTTCAGTAGAACAAAAACTGTTTTATTCGTTGAAAAATTTGATATGTACTCTATTAAATTTAGCTTTTATGTAAGCTTTTTTATGATGTAATTTATAGCTGAAGTTTTTATACAATTTACATTGAACAAATTATTATTTTTAAATTTAATGGAGTGTGATGAACGATGCTCGAGTTTGCTATTTATCATTGAGTTTTGATTGCTAACAGATTTATGTTAAGAACTGTCTATCGCATTTTAGTTTAAAATTAATGTATAAGCTTGACTATTCTCGTAATATAACAGAGTGTCTGTCTTTTTGGCATGAAAGCTAGCCATAAGACACTGTCTCTCTCAATTATAATAACTATTTTGTTCATAGCCATATTAAGAGGTTTTTTTGTTACGACGTTTAATGAAATTACGGCCTACTGTAAACGTAATCTTTATTATTTAATTGATCTTTAAAGATACTTTTTTCCGAATTTCGGACTTAAATTATTGTCTAAAGCTAACTTAGCAGCGATCCTGGCTTAAACCTATATTTGTGAGTAGCTCGAGGGGACTCACAATGTAATGAATTGTTACCCGCCTACGACTATTGTAATTAGTACAGCCTTGTAACGACGTTAAGGCAAATTAAATAAAGATATAAAAAATAAATAATAATATATAATGTATCTGCCTATATTTGTAAACATATTAAATATATCACATACACGTGCCATCATGAAGGCGAACAAGAACAAACCGTTAAAAATACGTTTACCAGCGAACTTTTGTTCCCATTCAATGTGTATTTACAGCTTCACACCATTATTTGAAGTAGTTACGATTAAACATAAAACAATCATCATTATAAATAATTATAAGGCTCATAAAATAGATGGGCCTTTTTTTACCGTTACTATGATATATATATAGGTATGCTCCCTACTAAGTTTAGCCGGCGATTCCGCCCGCGCAGTTGTTGGTTATGGCAGCAAAAATGCTGTATCCTTTTTCAGTGTTCAAGCAAACTAACTACATACAGGCGTAGTACTCAGAGAGACAGACAAAGTTAATTTCGTATTTTTAATAGTACCATAGATGTAATATGTATCTCTTTTAATGATCTCTAAAAAAGCATCAGGAAATTATACTAAGTCAGTTTTGTGTTAAACACAAGTACCTAATGCACATAGATGTAGCTGTACCTATGTTTAACATAAAACAGCGGAAAACCAAATACCAAATCGTTAAACTGCGAGAATATAGTATAGACTAAGTATCGTTGTACTACATGTTTCGTCGATATAAATGTGTAAAAATATTCCGATTGGATTTTCATTTGGTTTTCCGCCCATATTGTGCGAATAATCTGTCAGGTGCTCGCATTCCCACGTCAGCTGCTAGATTTAACGGATTCATGTGTGGAATTTGTGCTACTGACAATTCTGATGGAAATCTCGAAAAAATCCTACAAATATCTAGATTTTGTTTTTTTCCAGTGTGTGCTAGGTTTCTTGGAATTTATTGAGTGCTTTTATTAAAAACGTATTTTTACCCACAAGCTTTCAAATCAGCTATATTACTAGTGACGACGAATCAAACATACTTAAATGTATAAAAAAAAGAAGTTATTTACTTAATGTATTTATAAAAAAAATATCGTGTCTTAAAAGAAAAAAAGATTTACCTAGGTACTATTACGGTTTAACATTAAAAACACATTGGTACTTACATGGTCTAACAACCTTGTAGGGACAAATAATGTGTTACCGGTTTACCAAATTCATGGTCACCGCGACATTTTTGGTTTACACATATTTAAATAAAAAAATCTTGTTGTTACATTACATATAGGTAGTTCACGATGTTATAATAATAAACTTCAAAGTTTATTCCAACAAAAGCTTTCATCAACGTGGTGCCCATCCAATAAACTGCAATTAAATACGGAACATAGCTGCTTTTGTTCACGAGGTGTCAATTAAATTCTACAATAAACTAGGCATGTATTATCTTAAAATGCCACCAAAATCACCCGACGCGACCCATGCCATAGAGATAGTTTCACACAATCACGTACGTGTTTATCTCACTATTGCAATCATAGTTTTGATAACAGTGATGTGGTTCCAAATTACGAATATAACATAACTGCAGTTTGTTCGAGACTCTGGACTGTGTAGCATTAACACGAACTTTGCTTCGACCGTTTTCACTGCACCAGACCGTCTTTGTCTACACATTAACTATACATTAACATTAACATACCATGTACCTAAGTCGGTAGTTACCTATAGTTCACATCTTACCTTGCCTTTGGTTGATCACGATATTTCAGTACCTAGAGATAGAACATTCATCTAACGTCTGTCTGTCTGTTCCAACCATTTTTCCCGGCGACTGTGTGATGGATAAGCTAAAAATTAGCATAGTATTGGATCTTGGTCACGTGCTAAAATTCCCGATAGTTTTTGTCATTTATTATATAACAAAATAAAAATGTAAAGTTGGTCGACCTTAAAATGAAGCTTTCTATTATTATTTTGCTATTCGAGGTCATTTAACTTTAATTGAGATAGGGATAGCTTAAAAATCTTAGACTTTCTGTTTAAATCGCTTTAGGTACTTTTTAATGCAAACTTTAGTTGCATTAAAACACAAATAACCTTGTAATCTTGCATTCAAACAGCGAGTGTAAAGGTGTGTCACATTCACTTGGGATATCGCTCGGGGATGTTCTATAATTGCATTTCAGCTAGTTATTAAAAACTCCGTATCTTTTCTAGAATAGAGTTTTGAATATAACTATGTAATATGACAGTGGTGTGTTATAAATGTTTCATGTGCATGGACAGAATAAACATTCATAATCTTATGTTACTTTAATTAATTAAGCCAGCACTTACTTTATTAGGCATTCTAAACATTAGTCATATTGGTCTAGTGGTTAGTGTCCTTGACTGCTATACCGGAGGTCGTGGGTTCGATTCCCACCTAGGACAAATCTCTGTGTGATGAGTACGATCATTTGTTCTGTGTCTGGGTGTTATTTATCTATAATGTGTATGTATTTAGAAATATATAAGTATGTTTATCAGTTGTCTGGTCACCATAGTACAAGCTCTGCTTAGTTTGGGTTCAGATGACCGTGTGTGAGTTGTCCCAGAAAATTAATAATTATTATTATTATATTGATCTCGGTAGACTGTAAGCACCACCAATTTGTACTCATTATCCGTATACTTATTAGTACATACTTTTTCCTTTTTATTCAGACATGATTTACAAATTTTAATTCATGAAATTTGGCACCTTTTCGCATTATGACCTGTTAAGGTGCCAGCAATGCTTACCATTACACAACCTAATAAATATTTTTTCATTTTTAATCTTCCTGAAAGGTGAACTTAATATGTAATTGTAAGTTGTTATATGAAATTAACGTCGAAAACATTTTACTTCTGCTTGATTAAGGTACCGTTAAAAACATGTTTTTGGCACTTGACTCAGTGTTATGAGCTCAGAAAATGTTATTAACGTTTCCCTACTGGAAAGGGGCTTAACATTAGAAAAAGTAACGTAATGAAAAACTGTTAGCCTGCACGGATAACCTTATATAATTATTTATGACCCTACTGTAATAAACTTTAAAGTATGTTTGTGTGTTACCTCTTAACCCGAAAATTACTCAAAAATGTCAAAAAACAAATATATAATAATAATAATAATATTCCGGGACAACTCACACACGGTTGTCTGATCCCAAGCTAAGCAGAGCTTGTGTTATGGTAACCAGACAACTGATAAACATACTTATATATTTCTAAATACATACATATTATAGATAAATTACACCCAGACAACCAGAACAAATGATCGTGCTCATCACACAAACATTTGTCCTGGGTGGGAATCGAACCCACGACCTCCGGTATAGCAGTCAGGGTCACTAACCACTAGACCAACAGGCCCGTCCAAATGTTCCAGATGATCACTGTATCATTTTATAGACTGCACGCACGAACTCGCTGACTACTATTCACACATATCAGTGACGTCACAGTTTAAGCACAGTCTTGCCACCGTGATAATAATAATTATTTCATACTAGCTGTACCCGCGACGTTGTTCGCTTATATACCTATCATTCATCTTTATGAATAAATATTTGACTGTGATATAGAGGGCCACTAACACGAACTGCCTACTGCCGAGTAAATTTTGTCACAAATGTTGCTGTTTGTATAAATTCTCAAAATAAAAAAGTACCATCGTCATAATTATATAATTAGCTTACCTCTAAAAATTTTAAGGATTGGTTTTGATGCTACTTTGTTTAAAAAATTTAGATTTATCTTCCAAGTCCAGAACCGTGAGAAAAAATTATAATTTTCATGGTGGCTTTCGATGTCAATGTCCAAAATATGTCTACCTTGGGCAGTTTTGAACTGACTCTTTTATCTTCTTTTTTATATATGTAGTATGTTTTCTCTTTTGTGCTTTACCCAGTTGGTTACAATAATTGAAGGTCAATGTTTTGGTATTGAGTCTACTGGCAACGCCAACTCTGAGTTAAAGTGCAAGCAGCTGCCGCTCTAGGCAGTAAATGGCAAAGGGCACCCAAAAACCGAATCCATAAAAACAAATTAGTCCATTTTTTATGCTATAGTTCTCGTTGGTACCGTAGTCCCTAGTGAGACTACAGGGCGCGAGGTTTTGGTGCGAAACCTCGAAATTGAACTACGCCGTTAAATTGAGAGTGGATATCAGATAGGCAGTGACTGACATGAGACCCATGAAACTGAAAGAGGAGGTAGTTAGAAAAAGTTGACGTACGGTTTGAGAGGCGCAGTGGCAGAATTACCAAAACTGTGTTTAAAATTATTTGTTTGGAAAGATTAAGTAATAGCTGTCCAAGGACAATCTCATTCTACCCTGATTAAAGTCAAAGGCTGTATCCTGTACATTTCGCTTAATTAAGCAGGTGATGGGCTTAAATACCGTACGTATATATTTTAAAATGTAGAGAATGCGATAGAAAGTTTATTTTATTTAGGGTTTTGGCCCAACCTGCCGGTAATAGGGTACAAAAACTTTATGAAATTTAAACACATAAATAAAACATCATGTACGCATAAAAACCTACATGAGAAGCAAGCTACCTTTTAAAGAATATTAAAGAGGTAGTACATACTAAAGATTGTGTGATAAAAAGATCATTGGGTTTTTGAGTAAAAGAAAATAAATAACAAATACAAAAAGATCTTGTCCATGGAATATAATATAAAATATAGATGACCAATAGAAAACATTACACATTATGTTGGAAAAATAGTTTAAAAGTGGATTAAAGTTTTTAACCAACTATAAAGTGATCTATGGGGAAGCTTACGTTTTCAAGTCAGAAGCGAATGCGTAAATTTCCAAGCAAATGGCCAGGACATTTACGCCTGAATCACTTTACGGTATATGCCATGCACGTTTGTTCCTCCATGATCAGCAATGAGGAACAAACTTACCTACGTAGATTAGTAAATACAAACACTAAATAATTGTAAGTTTATATATCGGTTGAGAAAAAATTCACGACTTAAAGATGTCGTTTATTGCGACTAAAAATACAACAAAATGTTACAAATACTTTTTTACTTAAAAAGATACGTTAGTAAAACACAAAAAGAGTTATCTCTACTGAGATTTGAACTTGGGTATCAAAAAATTCAAACTTATATAAGAAAATGGACGCATGAAAAAAAATACAAACATTAACAACCGGATTTGAACTTGCAGCAAGATCACTCATTTCCTGTCGTTCAACCGCCAAGCTGTTTACTTCGATAGCTAGTTCACTAAAATATAGGTACTAATCAAATTAAAGATTGCTATGGCTACCTCAATCTGCCATGGTTACCCTCTTGTTTATCTGTCAATAATGCCAATTTATGTGTGCAGTTGAGAAAGTGATTTTGGAAATTTAAATCTCCTCCCCTTATCAGCTAGATTCAATAGCATGTTTCAACATAGCTAACATCCATCTACGATTTCTTGAAAACCACCTCTCAATTTTTTACACCATTCGATTAAGTAGTTTATGTTTGATACTGTAACATGAAATCTGACCCCCGGCAAAAAAGAGTTGTAATGCAAGTACTGTACTGAATTGCGTGTTGTAATATTTTACTTCTTGAACTCACTAAATTAATCATATCTTTTGATAGAGTGAACCGATTTCGATGAAACAAAAACTAAGTTATACCTCAAGTTGTGTATAATTTTTGTATATAAACATTGTCTGCATTGAATTCGTAGATTTTACGTGATGTGTGCACAAACAAACAGACAAACAGACAAAAATTTCAAAAATGATGGAAATGGGTTCTGTTAGTTATCCTTTAACACGCTGGCTACTTTTTTTTTCAATTTCTTCAATGTACAAAATTGACTTTTCTACAGATTTATTATATGTATAGATATTCTCTTTCAACCCGTCTACGCCTGTAACTACGTAAAGTTAAACACTGTCCAACGTTCGATAGTCACATCTATTGTTTAGGCTAGATTATCAGAACTTTACTACCTAATAGAATGTAAATTGTGGACATTATTATAAAGTCAGTTTATGTTACCCATTTCATAATATTTAATAATTATATTATCATAGACACGACGAGTGTTATGATTATATTCGGTACGTGGCAATAACGTGCAGTCCGAACGGTTAATAGTCAATAGATATCACTCTCCTCGAAGTCATTAAACATAAATCAAAACTGAAGCTCAAGTTTTGTAATATTGCCTATTGTTAAAACAAATAATATGTGGATATAAGTTTTATTTTATTTTTTATTTTATTTTATTACTTAAATGTACAAATAATCAAATTTATTGTATTATATAAAAGAATATTCAATTCTATAAAATTCCATCGATATCGACAGATTTATAGAGTAAAACTACTTACTGGACACTGCGAATATTTTTTGAGTGAAAGCATAACAAACATCAATCCATCTATCGAGCCTCATAAACTTTCGTATTCATAACAGATTAAAATGTAAACAAAACTAAAATAAGTATAGAATAATTTTAGGAATATTTTTAGAAAACAAATACATTTAAAATTGTATTCAGGTAGGTATTATTATTTTAAATTCACTTGAAGTTTTTGTATCGGATCTGGATGAGCCAGGGACAGGACCTAAGAGCCATTCTCTCACGTGAAAAGGGATCCCACGCCCAGCATTGGGACGACAAGGACTGGGGATGATGTTTCACATAAAGACAACAAATTCATTTATATGTTTGATTGATCTTTACTCAAGAGTATTAGATCAGAGAAATATACCCAGATATATCTCAAATTATATGTCTACTATTAATAGGCACTAATGTTGTTTCGGTACTCGATAATCGAAGGTTACGGAATTATTGATAATGTTAATGTGTTCATTAGCAATCAAATAGAATAGGCTTATAACATTGAGACGGGCCTTGTGATTCTTTTAATATAAACATATTATTATGCGTCTTAAATAATTTACACATGTATATGCAATTACGATGGTAAAGTTTTTATGAGCTTCAGTTCCACTCTCCAATACGACAGTAGTTTTTTTTTGTAATAATGAAGGTAGCAACGCTTTATATGTATTTTGTTATATAGGTATAAAAGTATTTATTTTGTTTATCAATTATGTAGGTAGGTATTGCTCGTAATTAAGTATTTTGTTTTCGATAAAAATTTTGTCACCATAAAAAACCTAGAGTTTATTTTTGAACACCTTTTATTTTAAGTGCCGATTCGTAGATGTAAAAGCCTCTAATTCAACGTTTTGCCAATCAATTAACAAAGTTAACACTGAGTTTTATACCTACATACTAAGGCTTCGTTAAAACAGGAAAGAATTTTCAATCGCGGTACTTAAAGCCTCGGTTTTTGATTTGGTAAACAAAATCTTCCCTCACCGTAGGATTACTGTAGTTGTAAGGTACATAAATCTTGATCCTCAAACACTAGGCCCGATCGATACCTTTACCAACAAATATTAGTTTTGTTCGGAAATGAAAGCTATAACCAAATTTTCTCAAAAGTCTAAATACCTAGTGCCTTCGGGGTTTTTATTGATTCATAACTTCTTTCTTTAATCCGAAAATCATAACGTAGATATGGATCGTTTCAGTCACATTAAAACAAAGGCCCATTTTCAAATTGAGAAGTAAAAAAAAAAACTATATTTTATGTACCTACATCTGGATTCTTTTCAAGGATATTTCCTTAAAAAGAATCCTATAAAATAAAACAGGGCTTTTATAGTTTACGTCTTAACACACTATTTCGTTTTACAAGTATGTTATTTATAGGGAACCATCGTAGTACAAGTTTATTACTTCTAGGATTATAACTAAAACTGTAAATTTGAGAAGCGTATATTATTATTATCGCATATCATAAAAATCGAGGCTGGTATTTAAATTAATTCTTAATGTTTATAAACAAACCATAAACTTCATAGATTAATGTTGATCTAAATCAAAGGAGATTTATGCATCACAAGTTCTTACCAAATAGTGTAACAATGTTATGTTTTTCAAACTTTATACTAAAGCAGTCATAACAGTAGAAGAAAATGTGTAGCGATTAATATTATGCGATTTTAATGAGGACTATACATTTAACACACCCAAAGCTTTTAAAATACACTAGTAAAGTTCTTAAAAATTCCTGAAATTTCAGCTTATGGATGCATCGCGTGACCTTATGTGTTACGCTTTGATAATTAGGTACGTACATTATAGTGGGCGCCAAAAAGCGATTAAGGGCAAGCTAATTTCGTAAAAACGTTCTTGGCGACCATAATTAGGTACTATTTACAGTATTTACTTCCGTTAAGAGCTTTAAGTATGCCTTGCCTGTTGGTGTAGACAGGTTAGTGACCCTGACTGTTGAAACCAGAGGTCGTGGTTTCGATTCCCACCTAAGACAAATCTTTGTGTGATGAGCATATCATTTATTCTGTCTGGGTGTAATTTATCTACAAAATATGTATGTACATATTTAGAGATTTATAAGTATGTTTATCAGTTGTCTGGTTGCTATAATACTGGCTTTGCCTAGTTTGGGATCAGATAGCCGTGTGTAAGTTGTTTCAAGATATCATAGTCAGTTAAAGATCATTGGGTAATCTGACCCGGTTTGTGAGAACTTGTGTACTTAAACCAAACTAGATATAAATTGTTTAGTTATACCTCACTTTTAATTTCATGTAGTTTTTTTTATTTTTATTGCGGTATTAAACATTAGTAGGTCAAAGAACAATGTCACAATACTGTCCCATATCCTTCCAGACACTCTTCTCTTGCGTAACTTCAGACTATACCCACAGTAATGCGACCCATACTATCGTAAACTAGAGACATTGATCTGTATATTTCATCTTATTTTTTTTCTGTACCTTAGTATGGAAACTATACCCACGCTGGGTATAGTTTCCGTACTAAGGTGCCCATTGACCTTTCAGTAAACTTTTCTATCGTTACTTCCAAAATCACTAAGCGTCAGCTGCATATAGTGATGAGCGGTACTAAAATAATGGGTAAAAATATTGCTTTCATCTTGCTTTCATCACTAACACTTGTTACTCTGATGGATGTTCTCGTTTGGCGAATCATGATTGCAACCAGTAAACCAATCGTCGTAGTCACTCGCTGATCATTTATTAATGTCATAAGTGAAATAACACCTGATCGATTCTTAATGAATCGTTAGGGTTTCTCATACATATTTTGGTAGTGTTATTGTGCTATCTGGACGGAAAGCCAACCATTTACTTTACAAGTCAGACATAATACGTAGGTATATGTTGTTAATTAACCTTGGCTGTACATGGGCTTTAGTTTATTCCGAGAGAAAAATATTCTCCATTGTTTGACTGCACTGTTTTTCATTCAGTAAATATCAATAAATTACGAGCTCCTCACAGAAGATTTACTCTATAAAATCTTCAAAAGAACTAAACTGGATTTAAAAGATAAGCACCCGTAAAAAGTATCGTATAAATAATAACATCAGGATTTGTTACTTGTTATTCAGTTCGTATTAAGAATATTATATTTGCTTACTAGGGACGGAAATTCTCCAGACCAACTAGGTTATCAACAAGTGTTTAAAATAAAGAACATACTTGTAGACGAGAAAAAAGTTCCTTGAAAATATTTTTAATATAGCTTATATCTATGTAGGGAATTGCAGAAAAGTAAAATAATAATAATAAAAAAAACTATTCATTTATTTTTTTCTATTGCAACGATACAACTCAATTGTTCACCAATAACATCTAATAGCTCGTGTTGAACGAAAAACAAGTGTCCAGTAACAAAGTGGCATTATCCCAGTCTTGGCACGAAATAAAAGAGATTTTTTTGAGATTATTTTTAGTAAAATATGCTTACGCTGTTTTTGACGCCAAGCAGCGTTGCGTGGGACAGCGAATATGTGAAGTTCATGATATTTTAAGAATCTACTACCATGTTATTAAAAATATAAGGACGGTGTAGATGACCCCTTCTTTTTAAACAGCTGTTCTAGACATACTAATTTCCTCTACGTGTGCACCCTCAGGGAGGCGGGATGCACCAAGGGAGAACTTTATGTCCATTCGTGTAGATTTTTTTGTCATATATATATAAGTTTAAGTAGATAGTATTATGGATCTTATTATAATTTCGCGTAACTTGCTGATGATTAATATCATAACGGTGGTTTCTTTTATAGACAAAATCGACTTTGTTGTAGCCCAATTGGCGTGTATTTAATTAAATTTTATTATAAACTAGCTGTACCCGCGACGTTGTTCGCTTATATACCTATCATTCATCTTTATGAATAAATATTTGACTGTGATATAGAGGGCCACTAACACGAACTGCCTACTGCCGAGTAAATTTTGTCACAAATGTTGCTGTTTGTATAAATTCTCAAAATAAAAAAGTACCATCGTCATAATTATATAATTAGCTTACCTCTAAAAATTTTAAGGATTGGTTTTGATGCTACTTTGTTTAAAAAATTTAGATTTATCTTCCAAGTCCAGAACCGTGAGAAAAAATTATAATTTTCATGGTGGCTTTCGATGTCAATGTCCAAAATATGTCTACCTTGGGCAGTTTTGAACTGACTCTTTTATCTTCTTTTTTATATATGTAGTATGTTTTCTCTTTTGTGCTTTACCCAGTTGGTTACAATAATTGAAGGTCAATGTTTTGGTATTGAGTCTACTGGCAACGCCAACTCTGAGTTAAAGTGCAAGCAGCTGCCGCTCTAGGCAGTAAATGGCAAAGGGCACCCAAAAACCGAATCCATAAAAACAAATTAGTCCATTTTTTATGCTATAGTTCTCGTTGGTACCGTAGTCCCTAGTGAGACTACAGGGCGCGAGGTTTTGGTGCGAAACCTCGAAATTGAACTACGCCGTTAAATTGAGAGTGGATATCAGATAGGCAGTGACTGACATGAGACCCATGAAACTGAAAGAGGAGGTAGTTAGAAAAAGTTGACGTACGGTTTGAGAGGCGCAGTGGCAGAATTACCAAAACTGTGTTTAAAATTATTTGTTTGGAAAGATTAAGTAATAGCTGTCCAAGGACAATCTCATTCTACCCTGATTAAAGTCAAAGGCTGTATCCTGTACATTTCGCTTAATTAAGCAGGTGATGGGCTTAAATACCGTACGTATATATTTTAAAATGTAGAGAATGCGATAGAAAGTTTATTTTATTTAGGGTTTTGGCCCAACCTGCCGGTAATAGGGTACAAAAACTTTATGAAATTTAAACACATAAATAAAACATCATGTACGCATAAAAACCTACATGAGAAGCAAGCTACCTTTTAAAGAATATTAAAGAGGTAGTACATACTAAAGATTGTGTGATAAAAAGATCATTGGGTTTTTGAGTAAAAGAAAATAAATAACAAATACAAAAAGATCTTGTCCATGGAATATAATATAAAATATAGATGACCAATAGAAAACATTACACATTATGTTGGAAAAATAGTTTAAAAGTGGATTAAAGTTTTTAACCAACTATAAAGTGATCTATGGGGAAGCTTACGTTTTCAAGTCAGAAGCGAATGCGTAAATTTCCAAGCAAATGGCCAGGACATTTACGCCTGAATCACTTTACGGTATATGCCATGCACGTTTGTTCCTCCATGATCAGCAATGAGGAACAAACTTACCTACGTAGATTAGTAAATACAAACACTAAATAATTGTAAGTTTATATATCGGTTGAGAAAAAATTCACGACTTAAAGATGTCGTTTATTGCGACTAAAAATACAACAAAATGTTACAAATACTTTTTTACTTAAAAAGATACGTTAGTAAAACACAAAAAGAGTTATCTCTACTGAGATTTGAACTTGGGTATCAAAAAATTCAAACTTATATAAGAAAATGGACGCATGAAAAAAAATACAAACATTAACAACCGGATTTGCACTTGCAGCAAGATCACTCATTTCCTGTCGTTCAACCGCCAAGCTGTTTACTTCGATAGCTAGTTCACTAAAATATAGGTACTAATCAAATTAAAGATTGCTATGGCTACCTCAATCTGCCATGGTTACCCTCTTGTTTATCTGTCAATAATGCCAATTTATGTGTGCAGTTGAGAAAGTGATTTTGGAAATTTAAATCTCCTCCCCTTATCAGCTAGATTCAATAGCATGTTTCAACATAGCTAACATCCATCTACGATTTCTTGAAAACCACCTCTCAATTTTTTACACCATTCGATTAAGTAGTTTATGTTTGATACTGTAACATGAAATCTGACCCCCGGCAAAAAAGAGTTGTAATGCAAGTACTGTACTGAATTGCGTGTTGTAATATTTTACTTCTTGAACTCACTAAATTAATCATATCTTTTGATAGAGTGAACCGATTTCGATGAAACAAAAACTAAGTTATACCTCAAGTTGTGTATAATTTTTGTATATAAACATTGTCTGCATTGAATTCGTAGATTTTACGTGATGTGTGCACAAACAAACAGACAAACAGACAAAAATTTCAAAAATGATGGAAATGGGTTCTGTTAGTTATCCTTTAACACGCTGGCTACTTTTTTTTTCAATTTCTTCAATGTACAAAATTGACTTTTCTACAGATTTATTATATGTATAGATAATCATGGACTCTAGAGTAATACAGTGTGACTCTACAATTTGGCTGAAAAGGTAGGTATGTAGATTGAGATTATTATTGAGATTAAAAAAAACCCTAATTTAAATAGAGAAGACGGCTGGAAAATATCACCTACTTGGGACCCGATAATTCACAAACTCAAAATCAAACCCAAGAGCACCGCTGCAAGACCTTAAGACACTGTGAGCTCATATCGCGTAGGCCGGAACACAATTAATTAATAAAAATATGAAGGTAGAACGAGCAACATCAACCGTCCAGACGAACGCCGCCTCAGTCTGCCCGTGACCATGATACCTGCAAAGGTGTCGAAACGTTGGGACTTAAAATCTAAATACAAACCGCGAAAAAATCCGTAAAAGTACTTTTATTTCAATGTCTAACATTCGCGTAAACCTTAGAACTCAATATTGTAGACTAAATAAAATATTAGATAGCCTACATCCCAGATTGATGGTAATTAATAAATCAATTTTATCTAGTGTGCGATTGATATAAGACAGACTACAGAAAGATACTATGTGTTTATTAATCCCATGTAGATATTCCCATGTAGATATTGTACAATGAAACAAGCGCACCAATCAGAGCACTATTCGTATAAGAGCAAAAGAAAAGTTTCATTTCAAAGACCTCGAAAGAAATTCGTTTAGCTTTCTTTTTTCGATGTGTACCTTTATAATATTTTAGCCTTACATAGGTATATTTAGATACTACTAGCTGACCCGGCAGACTTCAGACTTCAGACTTCAGAAATAAACTTAAAACAAATTGTTTTTTTGTTTTTTAATTCCGAACATTTTCTTATTTTAGGGAAGGTTTAAAAGGTGAATACACCTTTTAAACCTTCCCTGGGCTACCAAAATTAGCCAAATCGGTCCAACCTTTCATGAGTTTTAGCGAGACTAACGAACAGCAATTCATTTTTATATATAAATTTAGATTATAATATAATACAAAGATACTATGAAATTATGAATTTTCGTGACCTCATAGCAAATGTAATTTACTTAGTGTACCTACATTCAGAGTATTAGGGCGCTTTCAATTTAAACGGTTGGTGCCGGACTGCTGCCGCACGGTTGTTACGACCATGAGCCGTACTGCTGCCGGACGACAGCACGACGTAAATCGTCTTATTTGAAGAGATACGCGGCTGCAGTCCGATCGAATTTTAGTGATTTCCATCGAAACCCAACTTTAGTTGGTGCCATGGACTCTGACGAGGAAGTGTTATTGTTAGTTCTCTTGCTTCGGCAGAAACATAAACGACGCCGTACTAGGGCGTCGCCAATGTTTTCTTTAAAATATAAAACTGGTGATTTTTATACACTTTACCCTAGATTAAAAGAAAGCTCAGCTGATTTTTTAGTTTTAAAATCGGTAATAAATTTTTCACATAAAACATCCCAAGCCTTTTTTTTCTCCAAGCGATTTGAATACTTGTCACATTTAGAATCCCAAACGGCGGGCTGCAACTCTATTTCATTTATAAAATCTTCTGTATTTAAATAATCCATAATTAGGTAGGTATGCACGAAAACGTCTAAGAAACACGATGCGTTCACAGCACTAGCGAACAACGACTGAGACAGGTTGTTGCCGTTCCGCCAACGGACGTGCGCCGCACTGCTGTCGCACGACTTTGCGTCGAGACATTTTGTATGAAAAATCATAACCGCCCGTGCGCAGTACGATACCCGGACTGCAGCAGTCCGGCACCAATTGTCTAAATTGAAAGCGCCCTTAGATAGGTACTCTTTCATTTTCTAAATGATACAGATATTGACTACCTTAAAATAACCTATCGATGTAATATAAATTGGATTAACTTCTATTTATAACATTTATTGATTATAAAATTGCCATTATCTCTGATTAGATTTATAGTCAATGTTTTAGTTGTTAGCATGACTGCTGCGTGGTTTAAAGATTTTTCTAAGGATAATGTCCACTGCTTTGTTTTTATGGAACAAAAAGAAATATGGCAAAATACGTTCTCTAGATTATTTATAGACTAAATAATCTAAAGAAAGGTATAATTGTCTACCTTATACAATAAATGTTTCTATATTTTAACAGTGTGTATTATCTTTCATCTTGGCACATATTTACTTTGTCTCGAGAGATAACAATTGTCGTTAATTAATCATGGTTGCTATTTATTCAGATAATTTACGTATTTGAATTAAGTGAAGGTTGAATTTAGTGTTCATTCATTCAAAATTAAATAGTGTAAACGCTCTTAGTATATACCAAATTGGCTTATCGAAACACAGACAGGCGAAATCGAAAAGTATGAAACACGTTGAAAACAATGCACACCAATTTCTTTTAAATAAGCGGTTGTAAGACATTTTTATCTCATTCCAGGTTATTTATTGTGATTAATATTGGTTTATTTATAAACAGAGAGTTTTTCGTGTGAGTTAGTAGCTGCATTCTCACATATTTTAGGTAAGACATAAACAATCACTTTTGAATGGACATTATTCTATTTGTTCAAGATACAAGGCCACAGATTACGTATTTCATTAACTGGTATTTTTGTGCGCATAACTTCGAATGTTACGCTTTTACAAATCATGTTAGGTCACTTAGGACGTATCAATTTAGTAAATGCCGATCAGATAACATTGTTTGAGTAAAACTATTGCAAAAGTTTCACACTCAAAATCATGGAATATCGAAATATTTTTTGATGGGTTTCTAGTTTGTTACAAAAGGAAGCGAGTGTGCGGAATATAGTTAAGTTTTCAAGACCAATAGCGGGAGGTGTTTAGTAGGATTTTCTTGAGTTAAGTGCTGGAAGGATAGGACGCGCACCCAGGCGGACCCAGCGAGTGGCGGTCCACAGACCAGTGCGATTTCTGTGGCCGCTGTCGCCAGACGCACCGCGCGCAGGTCCCGACGCGACGTTTTAACGCTTGCCAAACATACGCGACTTATTAAATATCACTGTATGAACTAAGAACAATGTTAACGTGTATTATCGAGTACATCACTCGGTAAGTCGTTTATTTTAAGCAACTTGTTGAGCGTGAAAATTAGTTTTGTTATAATTTGTGGTTGAACTGAGTTATTGGATACTAATCACATAATTTTGTAAGTACCTAGGGTAAATACGCCATATGTCGGCCCCCCCCCAATCGTCGGCCGTCTGCACATTTTTATCTTGCGTTCGTTCCAAGGGTAATGAAGTGGTAATTTTACTACTCGAATTGCAACCTAAGTTCATATTCTATACGCACAAACTGTCACTATCCTATTACGTCACCCGGTCTTCACACACTGAGCGTCAGCAGCGATCGCGCCGTTGAAGAGTCAAGTTCTTAGTTAAAGTAGCTTACTTGATGAGAATACCCACGCTTCGGGGATTGATATTACAACGGTAAGACGTTTCTTTATTTTTGTTTTAAGCTTTGTTATCACTAAAAAGTAATTTTTACTATATTTTGACATTGTTTTTTTAACGTTTTTCGTATTATTTTAAATGAAAAATAGGAGGCCGCCATTAGAATACCAGTTTCGGCTTAAAACCGAATTCTCGGCCGGGGCCGACTTAAAGTAAATGCAGTCTGTTTTACAAATTCCAATTCTACCAATTCCATTTGCTTAATAGGAGTATTTGCAAAGCTTAATAGGTTAATAAATATATTTTACGTTTAGTCGCTAAATACCGGCCGGGGTGATCTTAGTTGAATGTCGAGAAATGAGGCACACACAACAGGGGCCGACTTTAAATATATTAAATATCGTAATGTCGGCCAGCCTCGAATTTGAACGCTAATATACAGGCTGATTACTTTTGTATTTTTTCATTGATTGTGTGGGTAGTCATTTTTAATTTATTTATCAAACTTATTTTCTCGAAATTGAATATATGTTATGTACCCAATACAAAAATTTACTAACATTTTAAATAGGTTAAGTTTGGATGTAGAAGTTGACAGTATCGAAGACATAATTATGTATATTATTCATGATAGCTAAATATGGTTTGGGATACAAATACAATTGAAAAATGTTTTTTGGAATTTGCTGGTTATATTTATTCCGATGTTTAACTTAGTTATAATTATAGTAACTTTTAAACAAATTACCCTAAGACAAATACAAATGTATACTCCTGCCGAAATAAATCATGTTGATTATATTTTTCATTGTCTTAATTTTAAACACCCTATATCCGGCCGACATTTGGGAAAAACACCGCCGACAATAGGCCGCGAACGGCCGACTTAAGGGTTTTTTCGTCTTCAACGCATCTAAACCTTAATCCTTTTTTATTTTAGTAGAAAAGTCAAATTTATGCCTAAAAACATAAAATAGATTTATCAACCTTTCTAAAACCGCAACACAAGCTATCCTTTGTTGCAAACTGGTGCAGCCAGAGCATTCTAAAGTTAGAAAATCCGTAAGGGGGCCGACATTTAGCGTATTTACCCTAATTAGTTTTAATATTAGTTTTTTTATGGTTTATTAAATGATGTTGTTTTTCTTTTATAATGTTAGGGTTTGATTTCTTGTTACTGTATTTATATCTACTCACTAGATAAACGGCTCTACTTATCTAATTACTAATGTCGAGTTATTTTTCTCACAATAGTGTGAATACATTGATACGTCACTGTAATGTATATAATTTAATATAGCAACTAATTACGGGCTGTATTTACGTTAACTTTTTAATCGTATGTAAGTAGTGAATCAATTACGATAATTGATCGAAACGACGTAAGTTATTGAGCGTTTGGGGATTGAAACGAATGGCTGCTTACATTAATGGAATTAATGAAACCATGTTTATATAAACCTATACTTCATTAGACTCTTTTAACCAAAAATAAGCGAATAATTCATCGCTTGAAATTGAATGTCAACTTATTTTCTAAGGGACTCCGGTGTGCCTAGACGCTGAAAATGGTCACGTAGATTGAGACAATTTTTCCTTTTATTTGCGGAAAAAGAGTCGTCTTTCACGGTAGAATCTACAGACATTATATTGGATTACATTTACTAAAAGCTGTCAATAAAGATATAGTGGAAAAAAATATAAGATCTAAGTAACATTATTGTCTATATTGTACTTTATTCGGTTAATGGCTGGCTACATTAGGATAAGATTTATCTGGTCAACGAATATCACCTTTAATTAAAAACAAATACCTACCATTTGGGTATTTAAATAAAACATCAGTAGGTATAAAAAACTACGTGTTAGTAGTTGTTATGATTCAGTAACGTATTATTTTGACAAAATAAATTTACATGTACTTTAATGAATAGGTACATACATATACCTACCTACATAATAATGTAATGAATTTCCTAACATTAAACATGGACTTTGAAATAAAACTACTTTTACGGATTTTATCGCGGTTTGTATTTAGATTTTAAGTCCCGAAGGACGCGGCGACGCGGGCGACGTTTCGACAACTTTGCAGGTAGGGTAAATACGCCATATGTCGGCCCCCCCCCAATCGTCGGCCGTCTGCACATTTTTATCTTGCGTTCGTTCCAAGGGTAATGAAGTGGTAATTTTACTACTCGAATTGCAACCTAAGTTCATATTCTATACGCACAAACTGTCACTATCCTATTACGTCACCCGGTCTTCACACACTGAGCGTCAACAGCGATCGCGCCGTTGAAGAGTCAAGTTCTTAGTTAAAGTAGCTTACTTGATGAGAATACCCACGCTTCGGGGATTGATATTACAACGGTAAGACGTTTCTTTATTTTTGTTTTAAGCTTTGTTATCACTAAAAAGTTATTTTTACTATATTTTGACATTGTTTTTTTAACGTTTTTCGTATTATTTTAAATGAAAAATAGGAGGCCGCCATTAGAATACCAGTTTCGGCTTAAAACCGAATTCTCGGCCGGGGCCGACTTAAAGTAAATGCAGTCTGTTTTACAAATTCCAATTCTACCAATTCCATTTGCTTAATAGGAGTATTTGCAAAGCTTAATAGGTTAATAAATATATTTTACGTTTAGTCGCTAAATACCGGCCGGGGTGATCTTAGTTGAATGTCGAGAAATGAGGCACACACAACAGGGGCCGACTTTAAATATATTAAATATCGTAATGTCGGCCAGCCTCGAATTTGAACGCTAATATACAGGCTGATTACTTTTGTATTTTTTCATTGATTGTGTCATTTTTAATTTATTTATCAAACTTATTTTCTCGAAATTGAATATATGTTATGTACCCAATACAAAAATTTATTAACATTTTAAATAGGTTAAGTTTGGATGTAGAAGTTGACAGTATCGAAGACGTAATTATGTATATTATTCATGATAGCTAAATATGGTTTGGGATACAATTGAAAAATGTTTTTTGGAATTTGCTGGTTATATTTATTCCGATGTTTAACTTAGTTATAATTATAGTAACTTTTAAACAAATTACCCTAAGACAAATACAAATGTATACTCCTGCCAAAATAAATCATGTTGATTATATTTTTCATTGTCTTAATTTTAAACACCCTATATCCGGCCGACATTTGGGAAAAACACCGCCGACAATAGGCCGCGAACGGCCGACTTAAGGGTTTTTTCGTCTTCAACGCATCTAAACCTTAATCCTTTTTTATTTTAGTAGAAAAGTCAAATTTATGCCTAAAAACATAAAATAGATTTATCAACCTGTCTAAAACAGCAACACAAGCTATCCTTTGTTGCAAACTGGTGCAGCCAGAGCATTCCAAAGTTAGAAAATCCGTAAGGGGGCCGACATTTAGCGTATTTACCCTATCATGGTCACGGGCAGACGAAACGTCGGGACTTAAAATCTATATACAAACCGCGATATTTTTATTTCAATGTCTAACATTCGCGTAAACCTCAGAACTCAATAAACATGGACATATTAAAATCTAAATAAAAGTCAAAATATTTCGCAAAGTTAAATAAAATACTTAAAACTATGTGATGTGGAGTTTATCTGGCTGTCGGTCTGTTGCTGAAATGCGGGCTGTCAAACGAAGGATAGAGCACGTCAAAAGAAATTAAACATTGGACTCTTCACTACACGAAACTTGTTTGTTTTAAATAATCATCAGTGGAATGAATAAAAATATATAGGTTTTTGAATATGATAGATGTAGAGTAAAACTTAGTGAGGGATTGATCTTCTTGATATCTGATCTCAATTACATCGATAATAATCTTCCACGATGCAATAATTGTATGAATATGTCCAGGAATTTATGCGATCATAAAAGTACATATACCTTATGTACTTCGTTCTGCTTGACGCTTCGGTCAATTCTGTTGGAGACTACGGCCTGAGTTCTCATAAATGCTTGTCCCTTTATTATTCTGAGAGTAAGTCGTAGAACTACCATAAAATAAATAAATAAATAAAATAATCCGGAATCAAAGAATACATAAAGTGATATTTTTAATTTCCGTCTTCATTAACATTTATCTGTATGTTTTTATAATGGATAGAAATGAACAAACCGGTAGCTAAAACGAATATTCTTCGCAGTATTTTAATTATAAATTTAAATAATGTGTAGGTATTTAGATATAAAACTACTAATTAACACCGCTTTTTGTACGTTTTTATTAATGTTTATTCAACGGTAGCGGAAATAATTCGAAATATTCATCAGCACTAGTGTGAAATAACTATATTTTTTTAATTAAAAAAGTAGCGTTTATTTTACTATAGCACTCCAGCATACAATTTCACGTTGGTACAACCTCGATGACGCAATGTATTTCAACATAATCACACGCTATTGTTGTATTTGGTTCCGTTCGTAATTAATCAAAAACATACGTAGAGTTAATGAAAAGATAATAACGATGAAAATGTAAGTTGATTTAGTTTACTATAACAAATAATAAAACATTCATGAAAATAAATTATTACAAAACAATTATCCGCATTTCAGCAAAAAAAATAATTAAAGTTTTTTCGATAGGGCCAATTGTACGATAACGACGTAACTACTATTAAAATATAACTTTTTTTGGTAGAAATCTTTGCATTTAGCCTGGGGCCCGAGTCCGCTATTTTAAGTGAGTGGCGGGTTAACCGTTCCAGTGTATTTGTTATTGCGCCTAATTTTCGTATTCAGATAAGAACAGTCCCTTGCAATCCTACAATGACAACAGTGGCAAGTAGGATTACATTTGTCATTAAACTAAAATTATCTGAATACGAAAATTAGGCACAAAAACAAGTACACTGGAACGTTTATTAACCCACCACTCACTGACTTAAAATAGCGGACTCGGGCCTCTGAGCGCAGGCTTTGACTGCTTCACCGGACTAGTAAAATATAACGCAATAACTTCATAGCATTACTGAAAATATTCGCATATTTGTAAAACCTTAAATTCTCAAAATACGAGAACGAAAATAAAGTACAAGTAATTATTTGTATTTTTTTAGGGCTTTCACAATATAATGTATTTACGAAACACTTTATATATAATTGCTATATTATGTATATGCTTAATTTGTTCTGCCAAAACATGTGCACATATAATATAATTCTAACAAAACAAAACCGACATCAAAATAAGTCTTATATTTATTTCTTATGGATCCCACTGTCAAAACTGGACCAAAATAAAATGGGACCTCAGGGAAAACACCAATTTCAAATAAAAAGAATCATCAAAATCGGTTCAACCAGGCTAAAGTTCTGTGGTAACAAACATAAAAAAAAAATACAGTCAAATTGAGTACCTCCTCTTTTTTTGAAGTCGGTTAAAAATATATATTGTTTTACGAAATTCCATTTCAACAATCGATAGGCCTGTTGAAGTAATTAACCCTGTTAATTGCTAAGTTAATATACGGCTCTAGAGTGTTAATTACAGGTCTAAGTGCTATAAAGCAGGTAACGGTACTTACGAAGTGTACTTACTTGCTCTTTTAGGACACCCGTCTCAAAATAATTTACTGATAATGTTGCGCCTATAAAATAAGGCTACGTAGAACCTATTTTATGGGTATTTTATCAATATAGAACTAAAATTTTAATACAGATCTGTTTCTATGTAATTATTATCTCCAAAAACCATTAGTAGGTAGATTGCTCCTAAACTCAGTAATTATAAATAAACCATTCAAAACATCTGAGAAACATTACTAATCTTGAAATTCCACATCAGTGATGTTAAATCGCGTTTTATAAACAAAATTCCTTTATCGCTTTCCTGTGTTACATCAAAATGAACATAATACATCACAATAGTAAATACATCACGGCTCTAAGAAAATCGCATTTTATAAACGAGCATTTTTAAATCTGCTTGCTTCGTTTATGTTGTCAACACACGGCTTCGTTACGACTCGACTAACATTTAAAAGAATGTGGAAAATATTGTGGCATAGTGAATACAATGGGATATGTATACAGACATACATATAACTACATTATACACGAGACTCGCGACTCCTGTATACATATGTACACATAAACATGTAGTTATAACGCTGTTAGTCTCGTCGAGTCTGTTTTTGACGTAAATATTTTCTACAAAATCGTAGAGCCAATTATAGAGTAAGTAAATTTAAAAGTTTTAGTCTATGAAAATCTGGCTGTTGATATAGGATCTGTAGATAGATGAACTTCAAATACATACATAGGAACAATCATTGTACTACATGTAAGTGTTAGTGTACAATAAATGAGAAATAAATGATTTATTTATTTATTTACATAGTGAACGACTGTTGTTTACTGTCAACATAACACAAGTCTGTAAATAATACTGTAAAAATAAGGGATATTTGGTAAAAAAAAAACACTCTCGAAAAACATAGTCTATGAGTAAAGTAACCCAGACAGGCTACGAACTATCTGTTTGTCAAATTTTATCAATTTCAACATTTAAATAAGGTGTAAATCAATCAACACAGCGTATCGCGGGCTACAGCTGGACAGTGGACATAAGCCTATGTAAATTAGTTTAAAGATGTTAATTCTGACTGTATTCACAAAACTAACTTGAGCAAAAGTTTGTGTTCGTAATACCCAATTCATAATCACATTGTATATAAGATTACCCTATTATTATATTAATTAGGGTAGATGGCTAGGTATGAAAAGACAAAATTAATTTAGTCCGCCATTTAGATACTCAAAATATAATTGACACGTATTTTTTCTTTTATCAAAACAATAAAAAAAATACAAAGATAAACCGCTTTAAAGTTTAGGAGTCCACTTGTGACTTCACGGGTGGGTAAAATTTTTGCTTAGATGTGACGTCACGCAAGAAGTGTACTCGCTGTATCTTCATAATTCTTTGTTTACGGGACAAAAGAAAAAATACTTGTCTAATATTTTTATTATTATCTAAAAGATGGTCGTAAAAATAAAAATTAGTCATCATCCCTATTATTGAATTGTGGTTCTGTTTCGACATCGGCTAAAACAAAAAGGAAAGCAAAAAGCAAGAGTAATATTGATATTTCATGTTTGTTATTTGATGGTCCTGACCCCATATTTTATGAAAGAAATGTCTTCCGGACATATTAAAATGTTATAGAGATTGCTCTTAGCTTTGCGGTGGCCATGTTGGTCTCGTTTGTACAGGCCTATGGCAGTGCCATAAATAAATTTGATTCCCTTCACATACCAGCTCCTAATATAATTACTTACTGGAAGCAGTACTGTTATATTTAAAAAGAGATGTTGGACTCTTCTATATAAGGTTATATATTATTTTTTGATAAAAATAGGTTGTTATAGTACCTCAACCGTAATGGCTGTCCTTGTAAAATATAAATACAATGTTATGGACTTTCAAATAATAACTATAATATAAATATCATAATTCTTAAAGCGATAAACAATCATTATCTTTAAATCATTCAAAGAAAAAGATATAAAAGTGCTATTTATCCTGGGCAAAACCATTCAGAAACTCCATCTAAACAATATTTACGGCAAAAATGCTTATTTATTACTTCAATTATACGTTAACTACCTATTACTGATTTTAAGCTACTCTTTAATCAATTCGTAATTGTGCAATTATGAACCGCTGTAATTATCCGCCGCTATTAAAGGTCAATAGCTGATAATCGTCGACTTGCCCGATTGACAGGTAAACAATTACTAGGAACGAACTCATTTCCATTGATTCCTTGAAACTAATCAAAAGCTGTCATACTCGAAAACAAACGTATCAGTATTTTTACACGACTGCCCAAAAAGGAGTGTTATGTTTTCACGGTTCATGTATGTATGTATGTATGTTTGTGAGTTTCTTTATTCCACCATAACTTCTAAAAGGCTTGACCGATTTCAATGTTTGTGGTATCATTAGAAGCTTTGAGTTATCCCGAGTGACATAGGCTATGTGGACATTAAAAAATGGTCAAGTGTGAGTCGAAATCGCCTGCAAAGGGTTCCGAACGATTTTTTTTTGTGTTGTGTCATGGTTTTGCGTTGTAGCGCTCTATAAAATATTATTTATCACTAAAAGGTTAAATTGCATAAAAAAAAACACGCCTGCCATGTCAAAAATATTATACGTTATATTTTTTTTCAACATTTATAAATCAACTAGATATTACTCGCAGGTCTACCCACGTTTTGTTGGTAATCGAAAATAGCAAAGTCAGCAAAATAGCCAATATACTTTCCTTATTCAAGCTTACTGCGAGCCCAGTTTCATCAAAATCGGTTCAGCGATTGACCGTCAAAGCATACCGAATAGACGCCAGATAAAAAGAAAGATGTGCCAGACGGGCGTAGCTCGAAGCGTGTATGAGTATGTGGCTATTGCTAACGAGACGCTGACGTCCTGCACCTATAGGTTCCGGATGGACGAGTGATAATAGGTCCGATGAATCTTGTACATGTAGCGTGGAAAGGAACGTTGCCGTGGAAATAAAACACCTATTTATTCTTCATAGCTGTTCAGGAGGCGGCTTCTTGACTATTTGAAGCTTGAAGGAATATTCGCGGGTGCCGATGACTACGATTAGTCCTGCGACCTCGTGCGCTCAGGTACCACGGAACTTTACCGACACGAGAGCCGCGAAACCGTCTCCTGTTTTGCATTTTATTTGCGAACATTTTTACTAAAAGATTTACATGTTTCTATGTTTTTCTCGGTGTTTACAAATTAAACTATATTACATCTATATATTGATAGAAAGCCCTTTTTATGCCCTATCTGGATATGTAATTAGTTTTACTCAATTATAATTTAATAAAAAGTTATTACAGTTAGAAGTCAAAAAATCTGATTATTTAATGTAAACAAACTTTTGTTTTTACTATATCTCCGAAACTATTTAATATATTTTAATGAAACAAATTGTGATATAAAGAGGAGATATGGTACTAACTAGATATACTATTTTAATTATTACATATTCAGTATATAAGGGCTATTTACCTCGAAATGATACACCGTAAAAAAATAATGTTTATTTTATCACTCTTATCGCTAATACACAAACTATTAACATGAAATATTAATAACAAGTTAGGTTTAGACTAAAACTAGGTGCCTATGCAACACTTATATAATATTTTAACGTTTTAACTAAGAAAATTAGGGTTTAAAGGATCGTACTTACATTTTACATTTTAAACTGTTATCTGGACTGTTACATAGACACTGTTTACTTATAAATATCACAAATCACTATTTTCACTTATAATCTTTGTTTATATCACCTAAATAGGTGGATATGTATATAAAACTCACCTAATTTCATTACGCCTACACATGTGGGTAATTATATAAAAACATATTTAACAACTTTTATCACTATGTATGTGGGTACACTTATAAAAACACTTTATAATATTTTTGGTGACGCTTTGTCGCGAACAAAAGATATACAGAGTTACTGTAGCATTTATAATATTAGTATGGATTGTATAAAAGTTTTACCAGTAGGTTTTTGTTTTATATAACTATTTCGCATTTATATACCGTAAAATAGTAATTTGAACCCGAAATGGACACGTCCCCTGTGATCAAATTAAACTTGTTTCCGGAAAGTTTTGAGGTGTGTTACTGATAGCGTACCTACTAGCTACACACTAATACAGTGAAACACACCTTTAAATCGTGTTTATTCAGTAGACGAAGAATCCTTATTCATATTTTGCTAGCCTTTGTTCCATCCCAGATGTCTGCGGGATTACTTGGACTTAAGTACGTTAGCTTTGTAAGGTTTCTCTGCGACGAGTTGGTCCCTTAAACTCGCTTAAACTCGTGATTGACAAGCCCAGCTTACAGTAATCTTCGTAAAACTACGTAGGTTATGTTTGTGAAACATAGAATACTGAAAGTTCGGATATTATCAGGATTAGTAGTTTGGCATAACCCAAGGCATACTACTATTCATACTAACATTTTAAATTGTAACCCAGTCTGTATGGAACGCTTTCACGGCTTAACCACTGAACGGATTTTGATGAAACTTAGTATGGAGTAAGTTTTCATCCCAAGCTAGGTCACAGCGTATTATGATGAATGTTCCTTACTTGGAAATAATACAGCTAGCAGAGAAGTAAATGCTTAGGCTACAGTTGAAAGAAAATTTATTATCGCAAGCAAAGTCGAGGACAGAAGCTGATAGATAATAAATGTATTAGTAATTTTTACTTTATAAATCGTAATTATGTGCCTTGTGTAGTGCGTACATAAATAGCATTATGTATAGCATTTACTACATACTAAATTCCGGTAACGTATTTTGTTTACCCTTCATGTCTTGTATTTAAAATACTTCAGGCACACCCGACTTTTTAATTACGCGTCACATTTTACCACAAGTCCATCAAGGTGATACTAATTTAATTAGCCTTTTAATTACTTCAATGTTGTGTAATTATAAACTTCAAACAAATTCCTAAGGTCCCTTTCTGATGTTTTGCTATTATACTTCGGATAACAAAGAATAAAGAATGTTCGAATATTTTTATTCTAAAATGATTTTACAGGGAAAAAAATGGATTACCATTTTCAAAGTAAACAAAATATTTGTTCAAAAATCATATAATTGGAAAAGTAAGTTCCTTTTTATATTCACAAACAACATTAATATTCCTGAACGAAATAAATTGATTGTTAAATAATTATTGGTGATTAATATTCGAATGACCATTGCCAATTAAAATTATACATGACCAATATCCATCTGAAGTACGGTTAATATTTATATCAGTAGTGTGGCGTGTTCAGTCGTTACAAGCCTTGTAAAAAGGGACATTTATACAAGATTTAATTTAAATGATAATAAAAATCGCCTTACTTACTTAGACTAAACTTGTCTGTGACTTGTCACTTCCATACATTTGAGCGATTTGAGCAGCGCTTGCTCAAGTCACTTGGCCAAGTTTTTTAGTTTGACATAAGCTTTTTGTAAGGAGGACATAATAGAAACTATCGTTAGCTATATTTACTAAAATCATTATTCAATACTTACTAAAAAACAATCGGCTTTTTAATGGTTACCTGGGTGTTCTATAACATAGGTACCTATTTAATGTAAAAAATAAACATTTTCAATTTATTTTCTTCAATGTCACTGACCATGAACTTGACCTGACTATGCAACTTACATCCCATAGACATCACTATAACCTTTAATTTATTCGCTTAGTTACAGCCTAATTGATTTTGTTTCAGAAGCAATTTCGTTAAAAGTTAAGGGCTGAAAGTTAGAAGCACTTGTTTGAATATGAGAGATAAACAAATAAATCATCTCTGAACACCGACTTAATTATATTAGCTACATATGAAAGTCAACTTAAACATCAAAATATTCTAATTTTTTTTTTTAATCATTTATTTGATGAGGCTTTTTTGCGCTGGTGCGCCAAGACAGCCTCGTAAGGTACCACAATAAATTAAATAATAAATTAACAAAAGTAAAAATAATCTTATCCTAAGACTTAAAACTAGACACCCCGGAATGTAGTTAGTTGAACTGTAGTTACAATCCGGCCGCTGAGAGATTGCGTTCCTGACGCATGTCTGTTGGTCTTGATTTGTATGGGGAAATAAAAATCGTGTTTTATTATGTAAACTGGCATAATGATATAGTTCTGAATGATATTATTCGTTTATAGGACAAATAAGTTATAGTAATATATTATTGTAGTTGTAGTGTGTAGATAATTACGCCATATTTAAGTTATACCTTTCCATTCACCACGACCTGTCAGGATCGCATTCTCTCAGCAGCCGTACTGTAAGGTATGGATATATGTGCAAAAGACTGAAGTTATAAGTCATTGAAGATCATGCCTTTTTGATCTAAGCCCAGTAGGTATTGAAATCGTTTTAAAGTGACAACTGACAAGTACTTCCAAGAATTAGAACCAATATTTCACTAACAAAGCGCTAGGCTAGATATAGCTATTATATATATTTGGAGCTATCGCCTTGCGCCTTTGGCATTGAAAACAAAGTGTTAGATGCCCCTTTGTTAACTTACTTAAATCCCTACAATAAGCGTAATGCCATTTACAGAGTACATCTAACAATTTAACATTAATATTTTAGTACCTACATCGGTAAGAAGAAGAGAAAATTTTATTCTAATTTACAATTTTCATGAAAAGGACGAATATAAGAAGGTCGTCACAATCTCCTCGCTTCGTACCTTTGAGTAAAGTTCTAATAATGCCGGGCTAAAGAACAAAGAAAAAAAAAATACTTTATGAAACCCCCACTTGAGCCCTCAATCTTGTTGACCCACCAAATTCTACGTTACTTAGAATTCATCTCAGAATAAAAATAAGAACAACATTTTAAATAATGTTTCAAGGGTTGATAAGTTTTTTTCACGAAAATGTTAATTTTTTATTGATATACTCATGCAAGTATGTGTGTATAGGTTCTGATAAAAAAAGTTTCCTAATATAGTAATACATAATTTTATACCAATTAAACAGTCAAATATACCTTATTATTGAATAGATTGTTGATAAAATTATTATTTGGCAGCGAAAAATAACAATAGAGATCAATTTAAATTAACTCTATTATGCATTCCTATTCTCAATACCTATTAAATTATGCTCCAGATGATGTATTCAATATTGTATTAACCTTGATATACACACAATGTCACCCGAGAACGTATTCTCTTATGATATTCAATAGTAAAAGCGCTCATACGACATGATAATATCTGTCTATATTTTTTAGCGCAAAATTTATTAAATTTTAGATACTCCTTTGTAAGGTTTTCTAATTTCTGTTGTTCGAGCACAGTAGTTTTTGGAGTTTTTAATCTTTTTATACTGGTAACACCGGTAGTTTACGGAAATAAAAAACGAGTGACTTGGCGGGTAGGGGCCTTTTTTCGCTGGACGTTTGTAGAAAACGGCCGTGTTGGATTTTGTCGCGATATTGATTATAATAATTGTTGTTTGGTTAAATTGCTAGTTTAAAGGTTGTGAGTTTAAAATAAGTTTTGTGATACGATAAGTTTTGAGTTTGACCTAATAAGTTTTGTTCCAATAAGTAAGATCCGGTTAATAAGTTTGGAAAATATAAGTATTGTTGGAGATCTGTGGTTTTATTTCTGAGATATCCTATACCTTGTACTTAATGTACCACCCACTTGAATCTTAAACGTGGATCCCGTGTAGGTAGCAATAAATAAGCAATAGGTGTACATTTTACCTATTTTTTCATCCATCCATACTTAATACGAGTAATGCGAAGGTAAGTCTGTCGATCACACCTACGCGGGCGAAGCCTCGGGCAACAGCTAGTGTATTTAAATATAAATGTTTCATCCAGTTTGAAATTACCGATTATCGCGTAGGTACTAAGTTTAGTTACAGTACCTAACACATTAGTAAACAAAAACCATTGCCATTAGAAAACATAAATAAAGCTTTTTGATTTCTCACTTCAACACACTTAACATAACATACACGACGAGATGCATCTGACATTGAAATCAATTTCACAACCGAATATCATAAATATTGATATCAAATGACGCACGAAAATGGCATCAGTAAAAGAAAAAATGTTTATTGGTCCTGAAATACAAAAACAAGATGTAAATAAAGTCAATTGGAAAGGTATCGAGTATTTTGTTTGTTACCGAAAAGTGCATTTGTGTGTAACTTCGTTATATGTTACGTGAGTACTTGAGGGTAGATGATAGATCGTGTGTCTCGGCTAACGACGATCGTAGGTAAAAAAACATTGCTATTGTTTAAAACATTCCTGTAAAACTTCCAAACATGTTCGCGTTTGTATACCTAGTACCAATTTTCGGTGTAACATGATATTACATTTCTTTTTTGATGTGACATGACACTTGTATTGTCCAAACATTTCTAAGAATTGAATGCTTCTTTTTGTAATTCGTAATGGATTTTCTTTTTTAAAATACCTAACGAATTCCTGGAAAGCTGTATGATTAATTAATTAGGCTAAGTGGTTTATAGAATTCTTTCATGTTTGAAAAAATGAGCAACAGATTGCCGATCCTCCATATAAATTAGGGCGCTGGCTAGTAATTTGTCGTGTCGCAATATAGCTAAGTGTTTAATAAATATATTGTCATTACTTTTCACTTCACCTGAACCAGTAACAAAATGAAGCTTTACTGAATAGATACACGACTTTTTAATTGACGTGGTCTTATCCAGAACTTTGATTATTATCATGAGAAATGTTAATTGAAAATGTACTGTACAATCCACAGCTTATATTCAAACTTGATATCTATTATAGCGACTGAGACCCAAGTCTTGTCATTAAACCTTTGAGCTAAGAGACGTGGGAACTGCTCATCGAATGAAACATTATACAAGGATCGTAGATACGGGCTCTAATTCAAAGTTTCCTGTGCTGTATCGAAACACGCTTGCCAATATAGACCAATGTCATAAGACTCCACCCAAATCGGAACGAATATCTTCTGCGAATATTGGTCTGTTATTGGCTTTTCACATATTATTTGCTGTATGATTTAATTATGAAAACGCGCACTATTAAAAATACAAACTGGTACCTACAGAAATATTTGACGGGGAAAGTACGCAAACTGTAAAATAATATAAGTAAAATTTTCTTTGTTTCGGGCTATTAAAATAAATAGAAAGTACCGGCAAAAAATACAAACGTGTTTCATACATTATTGCGATAGCTGGACTGTTTTCTTAGTCTAATTAAAAATAAATAATGAAATTAGTTACATTAAAAAACTCACATATATTTCGTGGTAACTGAATAGTTTGTTAGTTTTTTGTTAAAAATGTTTCCTTGAATGTGAATAATAACTAGTTAACCGATGAGTCCTAATCATAGCATACCTCTTAGTAATATGTGGAAAATGATGTGGTTATAACATTGATTTTGTTTTATATAACTTACTGATAAGTATTATATGTAATGTAATATCGTTTTTTTTTCCAAATAAAATAAAATAAAAAATAAATAAAATTATAAAACATTGTTTAGTTTACGCACATTATGAACATACTTAAAGTTTATCAAAGAACAGTCATCTTTAAAAGCATATCAATCTTCGTTACAGACAGCTTACAACTTACTTCATTCCCTTCAGATAGTAAGATTCCACAGTCCAACAAATAACTATGAACAGGGTTACGTAAATACAAGCATTTCATAACCGATAACAATATGCAAACACTTCATACGAACAACTATAACGATCTTCTAGGAGACATAAGTTGCAGTGCAATATATTATGTTATACTAAAGTGTACCTACTTCTGTATGCAAATCTTACTTCCGCTCTTTACCTATTTTAATAGCTGCAATTTTGATGACGGATAGTTTGTATGCACGCGAGTAAACTCTCCACTACATAAACTTCCTTAATCACTACAGCAATATAAACAAAAATATGCACTGAAAGTAATTTATTTCTACACGGTACCGCCAACGCAGCTAAAGTAATAAATGCATAACAGGCCGCCGCGGTTTTTGGGACGAAAATTGACCATAATTTTGTGAATTTGCAAAGAGAACGTGTTCAGGTGCATGTATTTAGATACATTAATATAATTATGCTTTTGGCAGATATTTATTTGAATTTGGTACCTATTTGTATACAAACATCTGTTTTTTAGCAATTCGTCTTATTTACATTTAAGTGTAATCTAAGGTTGTACCTAAAACCAAAGAAAAAGCATCTGTAACAATGAAAATATAATATCATAAAGACTAGACAGGGATTACCTACATGAAAAAAGGGTTCGGCGAGTTAAGTTCGATCAAATATAATCCACTTATCGTGTAATCCAAAACTAAGTGTCACCGGCCCCGGTCAATACTTTAGGCAAATAAAATGGCGGCGAATGTCACAAAAGCCGATAGATGAATAGCTATCATTTTCTATTTGTCCAGTGAACGACATCTATTGAAGCTAATGGCTTGAATAACAAACAGAGCACGAACTATCGTCATGATTGATTCGATTTTAACCATGGATGATTTATTGTCCAGTTGCGACGGCACTGCAAAATGTTCTTTATATCGCCGCTCCAATCACGAGATAAGTGTGGGAATGCCTAAGTTTGTTACTTCTCAAACAAGCCAGCGATCAACAAGAAAAAAAGCCCCTAAATGTGTTAAACTTACCATTAATTTGTGTGTGAAATGATTCTCAGCCAGTTTATGTAAATAATAGATAAATCATTTTGTAGTACACCAACAATAAAGCAACTGTCAATAATAAAAAATTGCAACCACAATAAAATATTAACGTCAGCAGTCATTCTCTCATGATAATCAATACAAAAATATAATTTTTGACCACACATCAGCAGTTACGTCAAATTAAGAATACCTTAACCACTTTAAAGGCGTAAATAACAAGATGTAAGATACTGACTGCTGATGTAAAAGGGTACCTGTACCATAAACTCTTAAAGCAGAACTGATGATGTTGCGGAAGCGTGATAGCGCACTACACTGCACGTAGCGGCGTCTCGCTTACACGACGCCAACAGTCCTGCTTTTCGAGTACAGGTTAAGCGGTTTGATCAAACTTTGTAACTAGTAGAAATTTACTCCGTATTAGCAAGTTTTAGAGCCGCGATCGCAAACGCCAATGCGCAGCGGTGATTAAGTTCTTTAGCTGTTTGATTGCCATTTACAATCAAATTGTTGAGTGCTACAGGAACTTAACTTCAAAATTGCATCCCTAGAGCAAAAACTTTGCTATGCGGGCTTTTAAATTGTGCTCTCTTAATTCCGTTAAATTACACATCCCGAGAGACGTTAAATAAGTACATACAAAGTTTGGAAGTACAATTGCAATTTAAATTAAAAAGATTTAAGTTAAATAAAAGCAGGATACTGCTACCGACTGCAATATTGCGCAGTCTTTTAAAATGTACATTTAACGTATAATGTTAGCTCACAAGTATTCTGAACTTCATTACCATTGTACCACCTACTCTGCTTTAGGATCTCAAAAAGAGCTTCTAGAGGTTTACAAAACTTTATAGTAGCGTGAGAATTCTCAAACCTGGTTTATTTTATATAAATACCTTGTTAAGAGTTAACTATTTAAGTCGATACGGTTGATACCCAAAGGTTATAGACAGTATAGAGTTACTCATTGTTAGTATTTAGTATACTCTTAAAGGGAACTTTGAAGTTTTCATTCAAGGGTCGGCTTTAGTTATGGTATCTATTACACAGGATACTACCTTAAGAAAGCAATTAAAAAGTTTATCTTCGTTTTAGTTCGTAACAGTTTTCTGACACTACTTTAAAATATTTTATAAAAAAAACTACTCGTTAACAAATAAACTACATTTATATAAATTTGCAGTGAAAGTTTTCATATACAATAAGAATAAAAAAAGATTAAATAATACGCAAAATTGTTAAATATAAATAAAAATATACGGAAAACACAAGCGGTTTGCTTATCTTTACAAATTATGGTTATCTACGTAATAAATGAAACGCTTCGTGGATTTGACCGAAGTCCTTACTCTTGAGACGAACTCGAGGCGAAATTTGCTTCACTGAAAAATAAAGATAAGTGTTCCTGGTACGTTAAAATGCCTAAATAAGCTTACTCACCCGGAAGATCTGTCAAACCAATTTATCTCGAAAGATATTTCGGTGATCGAGTCACTTGGTTTTCTCATTCTTAGCATTTTGTCGCAATCTCTTATACGCTTCATCACGTAACGTAATGATAAAGTCGTTTTCATTCGAAAATAAATTGATTGGTGTAAGATGTTGAAACGAAGCCGCCTTTGGTGTGGAAGATGGCTTATTACGCATATAATGTAAACGATATCTTCTGTTTGGTTCAGAATGTAACGGAAACAAGGAATAAATAATATTATGCAATACGGCTTTTTATTGACGTGTATCTTTTGTTACATCAAAATGATGTAACAAAACAAAAAAAGACAATTTTTATTACATATATTCTTTGTTAAGCAATTCCTGGCATTATAACATTGCCAATAAATCTATAACAAACCATATTATTATCAATGTCAATTGAACACTAAGGGGAATTCATGTAATGCATAAAATGTAGGTACATTAGTTCAAGATGCAACCCCAGCCACCCATTCCCCTAGTATTCAAGTTGATATCAACTTTGTCGGAGGATGGGGGTGACCTTTATCCTATCATTGCAGCATCTTAGTATCTTAATGAGAACATAAGACAATGGGCCTCATTCATCAGAATAAGAAATGAAAAACAAGCAGCCAACTCGAGCAGACATTAATGTGTTTAGTGCGAAGTGAAATCAGTACACGTATTTAATTGTTTTCCGTCGAGTAGGACCTAAGTATGTGCTCAAGTTTCTCATTAAACAGATAGAATTACTTAGCTCTCTAAATGTGAGAAAAGCTGTACGAGTTTTAATAACTAAGCATATTATTTAAATCGAAGCAGTCATAACTTGAATAGAGGCAGCGAGGAAGATTTAATGAAAATATTGTACATTCGTAACACAGAATAGTACTACATATAAGTGACTATTCAGAACTTATTACTTGGATTTAGGTAAAGATTGAATAACCACACATTGTCAATTGAACATGTAATTAACTATCTAGTACACGATACAAAGCTTCGCCTCCATAAGCATCTCTCGAGCTGTCATTAAGATAACATTTCCATTAGGCGCCTTTCACAACATCCTTAGGAAGAGAGATATTGGGTGATATTCTTTATATAATAATATGTCCAAGGAAAACACAGATCTTATTCGCAATATAATTGATCTTTGTCCACTAACTAACGGTAGAGAAAACCATCGTTATGAGACATGAAGTTGTAAATCTAAAATTGTCACCCCAGAGAAACAATGCGAAGTGGTCAGTGTACGTGTCTTCTCGACCTAATATTTTAGGATCTATTTGCTCTGCATAAGAAAATTACAGGCCGAATTATTTATGCTTCGAGTACTACATGTGTAGTCGTTATTTTTGTTGGATTAATGTATTGTAAGTTGAATCAATTATTGACAGTTTGTTAATAACAACAGTCGATGCACACATCCAAAACCGAAGAAAATTGAGACATCCTGATTCAAAGCCATTAAAATATATGATTATATTTTAACTTGTTAACAAAGCAAAACTTAATTTTAGAACACATTTTGCAACTAATGGAGTGAGCTCACATTTCAGGTAAAAACTAGTCCACCAGTAATATGGCTTATGTTACTACCTCTTTCGTAGCATTATCCGGGTTTCAGAACCAACTTACACTGCACTCTCCATTTTTATGCCGCCATCTTAGTTTTGACAAACTGCTTGGACAGTTGACCATTTATTTTCGCTGCGCTTTTTCACAGGTCTCATGAGACCAAATCAGGCGTGCTCTGTAAATTCTCTATGGATTTTTAGATTTGGTTCAGTTTGAATCACTTAGATCTTATGTCTTTTAATTTTAAACCAAGCTTTAGGTTTTTAATAACAAAAAAATATGAAAACTTAAATAATAATTCAACATTTATAATTAAATAGTCTGTTCAAGAAAATCTTCCATCTGGTCTGGGTCGTAAATAATTGCCACGACTATTCACCTATTAAAATATTTTCATATCATGTATATTGTATACCTCCAGATCAAATTCACACGTAAAAACCGCGTTACAATGTTAGAGAAAACACCAAAAATAACAAATGCATTTCAAATACATAAAACATTTTAGTCCGTCCACCATACGTCATGAAGTTTGACCAAAGGTCGTTAGCTAACATTCAAACTATGTGCATTAAAATCGTTTATCTAACTTTACACAGACAACATTTCTACTCACAAGTAAATTGTTTATTTGTATATTATTTGAACGTGTTGTTGACTGACTGATTTACGGAGTTATACGTCATAGTTTGCAACTCACGAAGCTAAAAGTACTATCTTTGAAATTCAGTTAGAAAATATTTTTACCAGTCAAATATATTTAGAAATAACGACGTACATAATATATTGTTTTATCTTGTGCATAAAGACTTTCATTGTACAGACCATGTAATAAATTATTAACCGTAAAGTTTACGAGTATCATCAGAAAACATACGAAAATTTCATTGTCGATGTTCTAAAGTCAGTTTTCACAAAGTACGGAATCATTAAATTAAATTAAAAATAAATAAGTTATATCTGACAAAAAATATATTTATTTTGATTTCGTTGGTCAATGCAAACATGCTGTGTATTTACAATATTAGTTTGTATAAGTAATCCTATTTAGTTACTCAAATGAACCACAAAACCGATTGATGAGGGTTTATAAAACACGTTTATTATCTATTTAAATTACTGATTAAATTTTGTTTCGCAATGCGTCCGACTGAAATAAATGCTGCGTATAAACGATCAAATGACCAAATTGTGTTCGCGCTTTTACAGGCCATAAATTTTAAAATCACTGCATTGATTCTATGCAGTGTTTACCAGCAGCAACGTGTTTTGGCGTTTTAAAGTCCATGTTACTTATTTGGCTACCTATATTACCTATCTACCTTATATACCTAGGTATTTTATATGAACTTAGGTATAATATGTACTAGATCTATTAGTACAAATCTTAATATCAATATTCATGGCTCCTACCTACAGAAATAAAATCCATTAAAATTTAACAACTTAAAATGTGTCTAATTTCTTATTATACATTTTTCAGAATCGTAAGAAAAGACAAATTGTATATTATTTTTGTTTTAAAAGCTGATGCTTGAGTGTTCTGTCATTTGATGAGTAGCAATTTCACCGTTGATGGACTACTAAGTAACAAACATTGTTAAAATATTTTACATGTACCTAAAGGACGACACCGAAAAGTTTTAAGGTTCGTCAAAAAGGTCCTACTTTTAAAATTTGTCCATTTCGTTTGCATTACGATAAGTGGTTTCAAACTTTTTACTCTATTACATAAGTGCATTTACTTGGTATTAAGAAGCAATTGAATAATGTTTTAGGCAAAAAAAAAGCAGGTCTTTATATTTAAAATTAATTTCGCTACAATAGCTGTTTTGTAAGTAGGAAATTGTAAAGGAATAACTTTGAAAAACAAATTTCACTACCGTCCCTCTCACTTCTGTATCTCTGTATTTTCAGTTTATAACTAAAGTACCGAGTAAAATACAGTGATATTATTTAAGAACATTTCTTACGCGTGTGACTACATGAGCATGACTACTAAAGAATTTGCATAAATTCGGCCTAACCGTCAGCCATGACCCTGGAACCATTGTAAAATATTTATCGTCTCCATGAAAATTATATTCTGTAACATCTTCTTTATATAGAATCGATACATATTCCTTATAATGCTTTTAACGCACGATATCAAACGTACTTATTTGTGGCTACTTATAAACGCAAACATTATTTAAATTGGTAGGTTTGGGAACGATTTAAGCGACTGGTTATATAATATTCAATGAATATGTAATGTGTAGTAACAGTTTGTCGTTTTTGTTTCAGGTTATGACAACGAAGCTTAGACCGCGGAAGTAAAGTTGTTCGTGGCCAGGCTCGTGACTGCAGTGCCGATGACAAGGTGTGGCGGGTCGCGAGTGGAACGCGAGCATGTTAAACGCGACCGACGCGTACTGCGTGCCTGGCGCCACCAACTTCAACAAGGCGTACAGCCGTCTGCACGGCTATATCGCGCTGGTGATATGCATCGTCGGCTCGGCCACCAACTCCATAAACATCGCGGTGCTCAGCCGCCGCGAGATGACCAGCTCCACCAACTCTATCCTCACCGGCCTCGCCGTCGCAGATCTCCTCGTCATGCTCGAATACATACCCTACGCGCTCCACATGAATATCAAAATAGGACCTCAAGTTAACAAGAACACTTACGCATGGACCGTTTTTGTTTATTTCCATTCAATATTCAGCCAGACATTTCATACGATTTCTATATGGCTAGCGGTCACATTGGCCGTGTGGAGGTACGTTGCCATCGCATTTCCACAGAGAAACAGTACGTGGTGCAATAAAAAGAATACAACTCTTGCTATAGTTAGTGCGTATGTGATATGTCCGTTTTTGTGTCTTCCGATTTATTTCGCAATGAATATAGTGCCCAGTGAAGTGACTGCTTTAAACAATTCAGAATTCGCAGAAGATCTTTCTCTGCCGGACAATCGGACCGTTTATGTTTTAGAAATGTCAAAAAACGTACAATTAGTTACAGCAATAATGTGGATTTACAGTGTTATATTAAAACTTGTACCAAGTATAGCGTTGTCGATATTGAGTACTTGTTTAATATCAAAGTTAACAACGACGGATAGAAAGAGGCAGAAACTTCTGAAGCGTTCAACAATCGGCCCGAATGAGGTAAGTTCAAATGAGAATGGAGAACATATTGGAATTGTATGGCTTGGCTTTTGTTCGATGTTGATTTACTCCTTCTTTCCCTACATAAGTCAGTTCTTCGTTAAATCTAGCAGGGTAACTATATGCATTTTTATCTTGTTAAAATATAAATAATAAACTTTGACTGCTAAACAAACAATGTCTTACTACGACGATATTGCATTGGGTTCGAGCATTTTGTTAACATATGAATGTCAGTAATAAGGAGTGGTCCTCGAAAACACTAGAATACTTTAGCGACGACTTGACCTCGTTGTTTTACTTTTATTTTCGCTTGGAGACTCGTTATGGGAACTTGAAGTATTTGGTTCATCCTACAGGGACTACTTCGAAAGTTATCTTCCAATCAGTAAATTTATCAGTGTTTACTTTGAAAAAACAAAGAAAATAAAACAATTGTAAGTTTTGTGTCAAGAAAACATGAGTATCAAAAATCATGGTACGCCTTTTAATCGATTTTTATTATTCACGAGTCAGTGGGTTGGTGTGTTGACAAGATAAATTCAGAAGCTAGAGCTAGGCAAAAACAAATATCTCTAGACGATACATAAGTTTTTTATTATTCACAAACAGTGTTCCCTTTTGCTAAGCCTATTGTTGCTTTGTTACACCCACAGTTCTAACTTTGTTGAAGCTTACGTATTTCTTTTGATAATATTTTCCATCTACACCTGCCACCTACTATTATTCTATTTGCAGAGCAGTCTCAAAATGTTCTTAATTAATTAATGGCTTCTAATTTTGGCTCACAAAAACAACTAAGTAGGCGGTGAAGGTTTTTGCAACGAAAATAGGCAATTTTACAACCTTGTATTATGCGAAAAGCAACGAATAACACAATTATAATGTTCATAAGATAGATTAAAAAATCACATTAAAACGCTTATAAGACTGCGGAATTTACCGTGTGTGTCGATGTATCCGGCTTCCAAACACTTACCTAACAAGATAGAAGAAAAATACTTCGATATCGAAAAGAAAAATGATTGATAGGTTGTTGACAAGAATGATGAAAGGAGATTGATTAAATAAATTGTAAACATAACTAATTTACAGTTAGTTTATTGCTTCTATTCAACACTTCTAAACAGAACTAAACTCAAATAAATATACTGAAATATAACTTTGCAAGGCAAACATTCATTTATAATTAATTTAAGCTACGCTTTAACCAAAATCTCTGAAACAACTTAATTCTGATTACACACCGTATTTATTTGATGTGTGTTTATAATGAAACAGTTAATAAAGCCTTCTAGCCCATCACTCAGTTTAATCCAATGGATAATGATAAGCAAAATTTATGAATATTGTTGCTCTCGTATATATTGAACTGAAACTTTCCAAATCAGACAGCATTTTCGATAAAATTAATACAATGTAGCTTGATTAGTCAGTTCGAGTACATGCCAAAAAATATAAAATGCTCGTGCGTCATAAAACTTTTGCTTTGAATACATCGATCAATTTGTTATCAATGTAAATAGCACATCTGAAAGTCAGAGTGTTTGCATGGTGTTACTAAACATAAATCTTATTTAAATTTATTTTATTTTTCCTTTCGATCATGGCCGATCGTCTACTTCGGTGAATGGATGCTAATTTAAAAACAAATACTTAATAACATTTGAACCTAATTATAATTACCATAGTAACCAAAACTTCTAACACAAGTTTCCACCTAGCTTTATGTAACTTTTACATATAATTATAAAATGTTGTTTTAATTATTCACATGCCTTATGACTATGTAAAAGTTACGTTTAAAGTAATTTACCACCTTTAGAAAATCTGCAGTAGGTACTTATCCGTTCTTACGTTTGTTGAAAATACCAATTCAGAAAAGTTCTCATGGCAAGCAAGGAACTTTGTAATTTTCTTCTCATTTTACAATAGTACTTCTGATTATTACCTTTTCTCCCGTCGAAGGCGTAAATTCAATTAGCCCATAAATTAGGGTACAAATGGTTCCTTTGCATTTACAAAGTCAATATTAAATGTCATAAAATCAAATTAAAGTAATTAAGTCACCCTTTGTTCACCGAGCCCTAATGGTGATGGGTCAAAGGATTTAAATGTAAAATCGAAAATAAATTGATAGGTATTTATCAACTTGAGCCCAGTCATTATACACCGTTACGATCAGCCGGTAGTACCAATTATCTGTCCCTATTATCTTGACAAAAAGAAAAGCGTTTAACCCCTGGTAATTGCCAGGATGCGAGCGTTGTTAACGCCTTATTACTCATCAAGGAGAACGACCTCTTGGGGTTCTTTTTGCCTTAAAAACAAAAAGTATTTAAAACAAATTACCTGTGTCTTACCATTGCTTACGTACAAGACTACAAGTACGTAATGGTTAATCACAATGCATAGTATTGCTCTACCAACCCCTCCACGTCAAATAAAATAATGCCTCAGAAATTGGATTCATTGTTAAATTAAACATATTCAAAAAATGTTTTACAATATTGCAAATTAATAAGAATCGCAATTACACCAATCCTACCTTGGTTACACGTTTCAATGCTAAATATTGAATCAAGACTTTAGTGACAACATATAATACATTTTCAGTCAAATTTCTATTGTTCAATCAAGGGTTCTCTATATTACAAAAGGTATTTGGTACCAATTCTCAAAGGCCTTTATAGTACCTATTGTATTAGCGTCATAACTTTACCCTGTCAATGTTGGTTAGGTCTATAACCTACCAAAATTTCGGCCGCAGCATCCAATTTCTGCAGAAACTAGCCTAATAGGTAGGAAATAGGTGCGCGATTGTGCAAGCTAAGTGCACTCTCTACTCGTGACCCTGGATTAGGTTTATGTTTATAACCACGTTAGAACCAAAATTGAAATAAAGACGAATCCGTACAGCCGTGCTTTCTGATTATTGCATTATTGAAAAATTAGTTTATTAAACAGAATTTATTGAAGCTCCGATGTCAATAAACAATGAATATGCCTAAAATAAGTTTTAATATAATTTAAATTAATTGAAAGTTATTTTTCTGATATTGAAGCAATAAACGTTGTAATTTGTAGAGGCGGAAATGTTTTAATTAAAATAAATATCGGTCTAATTTTGTTTCTCGCTCATTTTGTATCAAATTGACAATTATTAACTTTTAAACTATCGCGCTGCATGTTTATAGTAATATAATTCACGGGAATAAGCGAGTACATGCATAAATACCTTTTTTGGGGCTTGACGTTTCGAAAAGGTATTTATGCATGTACGCGCTTATTCTCGTGAATTATATTACTATAAATTGACAATTATTGAAATTGCTGAAATATAATACATTTCCTCAGTAATTCTAACGCCAATTTCTGTTTCGCCTTAAGATTTTCTTTGATTTACTTGTTTAAAATATGACTGACAGACCATTCAATTTAAACTGTAGGTACAGTGTACAGTCATCGTTTATATTTTATTAGACGGAACCAATTTACTACCATCCGAATATAAAAGAGTTCGATGACACCTCAATGCAGAACTTCTTTCTGTTAGTAAATGAATAAATTACTTTTATTGAATCGACTGCAGTATGAATCGAAAACGAAATGAATTGAAAAATTTTCTTCAGATTTATTGGATGTCGGTACCAAACTATCAATTTATTTATTTTTTTCTGAGATTCTTATTGGAAAATCACTTACTGTTTTGAATAACAATTCTTTAATGACATCATTAACTATCTAATAAACCCTCTGTTAACAAAACGGTTGTCAGGGACACATACTCAACAACGCGGGCGACATTATCACCCTCCATTCAGAGGATATTAACCGCTACGTTAACCACCGCTTGCCAAACTAGAATGACTGCACAAAGGCGAATATCGACCTTTGGGAACAAACTATATATAATATTATATTTGTGTCCAAATTTTGCTTAGTTTTCTGATTCAGCTTCTGGCAAATAGATTCTTCGTAACCAAATACAATTATCTGTCAGCTCCTTTGTATATTATGCCGTTGGCTTGAGCGGACCTCGTTTTTGCCGTGCCTCGGCAGTGTTTGTACAAGCTCGAAGCAATAGCTTTCATGCCTTGTTCACAAAAAGACCAACTCAATCTGGAACAGAGTACATGTCAGTAACAACGACATTGTGTGGCTGAGAATTTCTGGACTACTTTTTTATACTGTTTGTACAAAAGTTGGTCAGATAAATATTTAAAACATGAAGACCTTAAAATGGAACTGCGAAATCAACAAATATATTTATAATCCTGTTACTTGTGTAAAACATTAGTAACGCTCAAAAAACAAATACGTAAACGTGTTTTGCAAAAATATCTCTCAGTGTATTTCTGTACTTTTGTGAAAAATTAAGTAAGAGAAATTACTGTTGGCAGTAATCATGAGCGTCGCTTAGTAGCAACAGTTTATCAAAGCTATCTTCAGTTACTCTGAATTCTGTATTTAATATGAGGCAGACAGTTCAGTAATTAGATAATGATATGACGTGACGTAATACAATAACGTAACGTTAGATCCCGGATTTAGGGCAGCGTCGCTTCACTGTAGCGTTTAAATCATTTATCTCTATATTAATGTGTAAAGGGAAAAGTTTGTACAGGTAATTTTTAGGCATATTATAACGCGCTTGAAACAGCATGAGTTTTGTAGGGTCAACAAAATCTAAATATCTTATTATTATCTACAATTCCCTAGTGCCTATTTTATACTTACATGTACAAAACCACGTCATAACATTATACGGAGATATTAGCGACGGATGGATGCCCCCATAACACAGGAATTTCCTAGCATGGGGGACATTAATCTACTACTCTGTAACCTGTTTTATACCGCATTGTTTTTGTTCATTTTTTTGTACTTATTATGGTGCCAATAAATAAATTTGAAATTTGAATTTGAATCTATAATACCTATGTGTTCGAAATGTCATAAATAAAAACGAAATGAGCCGTTTATATTTATATTTGAATTTTTAAGAGTTTACATTTTTTTTTATCGGAACCAGATTCAGTAGTTGAATGATTAATTATGTAATTATGTATCTAAAAGGCTTAAAGTTCAAATTAAGAGAATACCTATAACTATAAAGCATAAACTATTCATAATGTACACATGGATCATTTAGATTTTAAATCAAATTAGTTTATGTGTATTGCGGTAGCAAATGGTATGGTAGTTTGAAAAGGAAAACTCACAAATCCGGAATCTCTATCCGCCTGAAAACCGCTTCCTGATTCAGAAATTAATTAAATATTCCAAAATTTGATTTCCTTTTATGTAAAAAGTGTATGGAACATAGGTTTATTTTAAGTATTTGATGCTCATTTTCTCTGTTTTTAATCAAAAAATTTTATTAACTTATGAATTCACGGAAATAAATAATTATGTATCGAAGATTTTTCAAAAGCTTAGTATTATTAAAATATAACTCCATAAAAAGCAATGTTCACGTAATGGAAGTAGGTTCTTTGAATTTCCATTGTAAGTGTATAATATGTTTCTTGCATGTTTTAATACTTTTTTATATATATACTTTCCATTCGTTTAAATATGTTTTGTGTATATGTCCCCTAGAGATGAGATCATCGTTGGGTTATGCTGGATACACAACTGATAACTGATATTAGGCGGGTAAATCGGTAAATCCGATGCATTACATTTGGATTATGGACTGTGGCTGATGAAATACTTGGTGTTTATACTTGTATTTCAGTAGGCACATGTGTAATGTATAGTTTTGATATTTAAGAAGAGAATGAAAGGAAGAATAAATTATTTTAACGCAAATCTGGCTGTGAAAGTATAATATAATGCGTATTTTTTTTAGTAATTGTAGAAACTCGTATTTGAAAATACCTGCATCAGACCAAATACATTATCTTATTATCCGATTAAAGTATTAACAGCTTGGTCATTGAACTAAGGCCTATCAAACGATTTGTTTGTCTGTTAGATTAAATAGAACTTTGCGTATTAATGTTAATACCAATTGCAAACTTACTTTTACGAATAATCAACCTTAGATTCTTGGTATTTAAACCTTGTAAGCCTAAACGATTTTCGGTATCTTGTTAACTAACGACACAACATGCCATGAAATAACAATGGTTTTCATAAAAAAAATACTTCTATAGATATTATAAATAGAGCATAAAAGAATAAATGATGTCTCTACGGAAAAAATTGCTCAATAAAATTGACAAAATATCGGGTCAAGTACATATTGGCTAGCAACCAAAGTGGATGAAAAATTTGGAGGCTTACAACAAGCAATATTAGTATTATATAAGCTTTGGAAGATAATAATAAGTTTTCTTAGTGACCATAATTCAGCATTTGGAACTATTCTACTAATCAGTAAACTTTTTCAACCTTAATTACTAGTCAGTTTACAACTATTCTTTTGTACCTGGCCCTTTCCCATGCTATGTTGTGGTCGGCTTCCAGTCTTACCGGACTCAACTGTACACCGTATTTGAAATGGAGCGACTGCTTATTTGATCTCTACGACCCCTTCTTTTACTAGGTAGCACCATCCACCAACACACATCACAAGCAACTAGTAAAATAAGAGTCGCACAATAAAATAGAGGGTCATAGAAATCTTGTCCCTAATTCATTGTTCACTCGTGCGGCTTTGACCAAATAGGTTGTAATCCCACTAACTTTCCGGGCTAATGGCAACGGATATTTCGAGAGGACCCCATACCCAAGCCATTAGCGATTACCAACTTCTAATCAGTCTTTGAAGCAATAGTTGAGATCATGGATATTATGTACGTTAGATACTATACATACAGTTTGACGTGGTGACAGATGGAACTAAATTTTATTTTAATAAAAAAATTACATAGTATTCTTGTACAGAAACGCCCCCCCCTATTAAACTTAACAGTAGTAGCAAAATTTGCAAAAATATAAAAAGTTTCAAAAACATTTGCGTCGTAAAGTAGGTATGGGTGACCAAATATGTGACAGAGGCGCCCCCATTTTTTCCATACTCTTTTTTGCCAAGCTGTATGTACCTACATTTGTACAGTCAACCGCCAAAGAATATAAATGCACTAAGCAATTTAAAATTGTTTTTCTCTACAATTCTAGATTGAAAATGTAAATAATGTTATGAGCAATTTGATGAGTACATATTAATGCTCGTGACTGTACGTATATTAATACATTAAGCCACTTAGAACTGTTGCTAATAGTTTGTGAAAGTTTCTGAATTTCAGATTAAGGGTTAAGGTATTAGGATTAGGCATCTTAATACCTTTCTTGTTTATTATCATATACCTAAGCTTAGGTTAGTTAGGTAATGTAAAGACGCTTTTATCAAAGAAACAGTAGGTACCTTCTTACTAACTTTTACACTATCGCGCTGCATGTTTATAGTAATAATATGTAACGGGAATTAGAGCATTTATTCTTTTTCCAGGTATCTATGTAAGTTTAACAGTTATTGTGCAGAAGTTGAAGAAATAAAGATATTGATTTTGAGTTTAATTTTTTTTCCACAGCTACTACACTACAATTTATAAGAGCTCGTGGACCAAAGGAGGAAATATAATAATACATTTCACAAAGTCCTACAACCGGAGGGCATAATTACACGCGTTCCGAACCTTTGCGAGGAAAAAATACTTCATTAAACAAGGTTTTTGTAAAACATAGCCCGCAGGGCATTTTGTGGCAAACTCGGCAATATAGAGTTGGTACTTTCCTACTTGAATTCTAAACTAACACGAGGGCCTTTTGAATTTTTCTTTTGTTTTATGTTTTGCTGCAACTGACAGGGAAACGTGCCACTCTTCCAAATTTAAATTTATTTCTTTTCACAAACTACGCTCACTTATGATCTTAAGGACGCACTACGGTTTTTTTTCCGCAAGCGGTAAACCGTGAAACCGCAAAACCGCCCGAGACGCACACACTAGGTTAAAAAACCGCGTAAGTAGCGACGATTTACCCAGTACTACAAATTTTGACGCGGTTTTTCGCCGAAAAAAAACCGTCAGTGTGGCCGCTTCTATTAGTTTCCTTTATTTACAAAATCAGGTCGTTAAAATCCGCGGCGGTTTAGCCGTAGTGCGGCCTTAGCCTTAGGGTTGAATAATAAAGGTCTATTCATTGAAGGTGGCAAAAGACTGCAGAATACTAATAACCTAAAACAAATTAGTATAATACCTTGTAACAAAAAGACGTCCTTAAATTAAGATGTTACCTAGAAACTTAAACAAACAAAACTTGTAGTAACAGATGACGCAATTTAGTTCAGGGCAATTTACCTGAAGTTTTCGATAGTTTCTTCTTTAGTTTAAACTAGAAAAGTTTTGAAATTGAAGAAAAACATTTCAAAACTTGTTCGTTCTTATTAGTTCTAGCAAACTGTTGAAAAGCAAAGTATTTAAAAGCAGAACTTGGTCTGTCAAATTCTGATCATCATCAACTTATTAATTAGATTGTATCCAACTGAAAAAATATAATTTGCACTATGTTTAATGTCCCAATCATTTTAATTATGTCGACCATGACTACTAGCGTCTCAGTGGTAAAACTGTTATAGAATATAATGTGCAATAAATTACCATATTTAACTTGGCTTTTGATATTTAGATCTACATAGGTAATATTTATAGGTTAATGGATAAAATTAGGGCAGTGCAGTTGTTTAGTGCAGCATCTAAATATATATTTCCAAGCAAAATATAATAACAATTTGTTTTATTTCTAGCCGGAGAAACAGTGCCTAGCAACAGAGGAAGCATTCGCGCGTCGGTCCAGTCGCACGGATCGTACGACGCGCATGCTTCTCGCCGTGTTAGGCCTGTTCCTGTCGACAGAGGTGCCGCAAGGACTGCTGGGCCTAGCCAGCGCCCTTGCCCCGAACTTCTTCAAAAGCTGCTATAGCATGTTTGGTAAGTCTTTATTAAGTAATCCTTAACTAAACTGTTTTTTTTTTTTATGTGAAAACTAAAGAATCGACGCGGCGCGACGTGAAGATATGTCGGACTTCTTTCACCGACCAAAAACACCCCGGTTCTTTCTCTGCCTTGGCTGGAATCACGCGATCGCTCGCGCACTCGCAACTTTCCAAATTTCTTTAGAATACAGAGACCAGTACCTTACCAGTTAGAATCACCGGATTTTTCATATTCCCCTTTGCCGACCACCTCTAGCTGGTTTTAATCCCAACATTATTATACGGTTTATTCTGTTCTAAACAATTTCTTGAAAACCATTTGTTACAGAAAGTCTTCCAACCAATTTCATAGTCCATTGGTTTTCATGTAGATATTAGCATACATTTTAGCGTATAATAATATGAGTAGGCACATTGAAAAAACAGTAAACCAAATATTTTCAAGGGAATGTATAAAGCATTGTTTCCGTATTTGAACTGGTGAATAATGAAAAAAGCTTGATAAATAAAAATACCCTATGTGTGGTCATTCTGATGGTATTGTTTAAGCTACCTAAATAATAAAAGATTAATTTCTAAGTAACGAAAGATACTTTAAATAAATCAATAATAAAAATACGAAGGAGCAGATTCGTATGAAGGACGGACGAGTATGAGTAAAGACCAGTAACTTTTATCTTATATATAAAATTCTCGTGTCACAATGTTAGTTACCATACTCCTCCGAAACGGCTTGACCGATTTTCATGAAATTTTATATGCATATATTCAGTAGGTCTGAGAATGAGCTACTATCTATTTTTCATACCCCTAAGTGTTAGTGGGAGGTGGTAGGTAGTAGGCAGGTGCTAGGTAAAAAAAATTGCATTGCAACGCATGCCGGGTACAGCTAGTAACGATATATTATTTTTACAATGAGAATGAAGATACATTTTACCAGAAAGTTAGTGTTGACATCACAATAGATTCAGGTGGAGTTATGAGTTGCCAATACTAACTTATTCACTGACATTGATTTTACTCCGATATGACTGCTACAAAGCTTGTTTGGTTAGTTTCGGTTTGAGCATAACGACCGTCCGTAAAAATAGTTGTTTATGTTACCAACCACAAATAAACAGTATACGGCCAGTAAAAAATACTTTACCGTCCTTTTTACTTTTATTTAAAACCTGCCAGTAAACACATCTTTTGTTCATTATTTTCTATACAAAAGGTACAAAACAATGTTCCAAAATATTAAATGTTAAGGAAAATATATAATCCAGCACCTTAAATGATTTCCCACGAGATTTATGTAATATTCCTCTGGTTTCTGTAATTTTTAGATATAATTGGTAAGTAAAAGGTTGGCGTAATACTTAATTTCGTAGAAATGTTATATAATATTACTCAAGTATCTACCTCAATGACCTACATAATTGTTGTTGTATATTTATCATATAATTTATGTATTCGATCTTAAAGAGGCAGATAATTACCTTATATCTTATACGCATGTATAGGAACTCTTTTAAATCTAAAGGATTTGAAAGAAGACAGTTATTATTAGCGGCTCGTCGTTCTTATCTCCGCTTTGTTTGACTTAGGCCTTATTATGCATTATGCTTTTCCAACAAGTTAATATATTATAATAACATCGAAATCAATAATGTTGAAGAAATAGCGAAAACTTTCAAATACACACATTTTTAAGTGAACTAGGGTGCTAAACAGTCGGACCTACCTACTCATACCAATTCTAGGAACAAAAAACAATTTAACAGACCTTGCCGCGGCGTTTCGCAAGTTCTGTAAGGCAATTTAATTAAACGAATGACGCAGTTTACTCTGTAGCTGATAGCACACTAATTTCCATATGTCGTTGGCAATCAAAGGAGTCAAAGCCGAACTGAGACCGATACATGAGTATATGAGTATTTACACGGGTATGATAACGTCAAAGCTGGGTATTATTTCATCAGTAGTGATGAGCAAATGAATGTAATATATTCAAAACAATCGATTCTGAGTAGTTTTAATTAACGTTTTAAATACAAAATAAATGTGTCTAGCCCAGACATTTGAATTAAGGCTTTTTAAGGAGAATTGTTGAACGTCTAAGGTATGAGTAAAATTTGTTTAAATATTGTCTATATGTTTGTGATAAGTTTAAATAAATCTGTTTTACAAAATAAAATAACGAGAAGTTATATTCTCAGCTGAATTCCAAAGGATAAAATATGTAGGTTTATAGTTGTTAAATATCATAACATAACATGTTATCTTATTTAACAACTTTAAATAACATTATCATGTTATGTTATGTTGTTAAATATATATTGAAAAAACATTTAGTTTAATTAATTACACTATTTATCTTCAATTACTCATCAATTTATGCTGTTATCTAATTTCTTTATATTACGATATCTTAATAGCTATTAATAAACGCTTGAAGACATAATAATCGGAAAATACGTGACTTTTATTCATACATTAAGCAGGTTCAGCCCATACAACCCATGGGATTTTTATCGCCTTCGTGTGTCGAATTCTAAATTCTATAATGACTTGGTAAATGTCTATAAGTCGATAACAGTTGCCTTTAGAGGAAAATACCGTGCTGTTCTGAGCTGGATTTTATATTTATGTCATTTTATGTTATAACAACAGACTCGTGAACAAAGAGTAGTTCCCACGTGCCACCCGTGACTGGGAAAGGATCATGCTAAAAGTCGATCATCCATGAAGTTAAAATGTTCGGTGGTAGTGAGTTTAGTTCCTATAGTCAAGATATACAAATACTGTATTTTAAAGGTTTTTTTTTTTTAATAAAACTACTGTTGACGGATGCTTTTTGCAGGAGTCATGGTCACGGGCAGAACTTTGTTTATTTTTTTTTATACTTGCGACTGATTTAACTGAAATTCATTTATTTATTATACTGAAACTGCGATAATACAGAATAACGAGTTAACAAATGCCCGCACATTTTAATAACACTTGCATTCGTGTTTGAATCTGCTTGTTTTAGGATTAAATCAAAATCAATGTCCTACGTACACTGGCAAACATGTCAATACTATGACTGTTTACTGTCTAACTGCTTCCCGAAAGTTTAAAATATAACCTACAATAGTGACATCGAATTTGAAAGGACAAAATAATTGAATAGGTGATAATAAAACCAACATGTTATTAGAAGATGAGATCAAATCAATAGTAAAAAATGAACTCGTTAAAATGTTTTTAAATTACTTAAAAACTAAGGTATCCTGTAAACTACCATAGTGGTAATATCTACTGAAAAAAATCTCACGAAGCAGACTTTATACAAAGATATAACAAAGAGTTTGCTTTGCTTAAAAACTAGGCTGCTTTCTTCGTTCAGGCAAAGGTATCTACCTAAAGTCATACGTACTAAGAGACATAATTGCAAAGGTTTTCTACCATCTGAAACTTTTGAATAATTAACTTAATTCGTAATTTTAATTGGTTATCATCGTAACTACCAAAACACCAAACAAGAATTTCAAGTCAGAATCCTAATTAACCTTTTAAATTATTCCACTTTACGTAAGTTTGTAGGAAAATTACAGTTCCGCTAAAGCTAGTGCCAATTAGTTCCCTTGGCAGGATGAACGCTATACATCAAAAGACATATTAAAATGCAGTTATCGACAAGTTTCTTTCAATTTCAAACAAAGTGTCTCAAAACTGGGTCAATTAGAACTTTTCCAATTAATTAAGAATGACTTACATAAGATTTCTTAGAGCTTTGTCGATGTTGCGAAGTCAATAAAGTTTTGTCTTTAGAATATTTTCTCGAGGAACGTGGATCGTGAAACGTTACACAATGACGAACGTCATAACCCTACCTTTTTAATGGTGTATCATTATTGTTGAAAAAAATATACGTGCTCCAAATTAATGATTGCGTCACGCTCTGACAGTGAATACGAGTCTGGAAAATCACTGGATTTTCTTCACCTCGTGCTCTATATTTACTCTTTATAAGCAAAACATTGAACCTTATTTCGTAAATGATATAATGCGTGTGATCACTCATCGTCAGAATTTTAACTAACACACCTGCTGCTTTGCTTTAAGACATATGATATGTCAACCTTGATTTTATAATTCTGTTCGGAATGTAAATAAACACTGAGACACTGGAAATAAAACACATTGAGTAGAAAAATACTTCATCTTTAATTCTTTCACAATAAGCTAAATATCCAGAGATTTATAACATATTAGATAACCAGGATGTTAAGGTTAATTTAAGTGCCAAAAAGTTATAAAAGCAAACTACAATAGTCAATTGTAACAATGAATAATTGGGCACAGATTAATTCAGTGTCATTAATTTTATCGCCCCATAAATAGATGAAAGAAAGTGCATGCTGAAAAAGTCACAAATTAAAACGAAATAATATTATTTTATGACGTAGTAGACGACAACATACACATAAGTGTAACTCATTAACAGCTTTATTTCAAAGCAGTAGGGTTTATTTCCGTTTAAAAGCAATTGTATCTCAAATTCTATTTCTCCGCAGGTGATCTGATGGACGTGCTGGCGCTGTTCACGTCGTCAGTGAACTTCGTGCTGTACTGCAGCATGAGTCGCCAGTTCCGGTGCACCTTCGCCCGCTTAGCAAGACGTATGCTCTCAGCCACTGAAGAACCAGCAAAATTCGCCAACAAATTAGAACCGACCACGCAGGTATCACGATGTTAGGGAACTTTTTTAATATAAAGCTTCATATATATCAATATAAAAAATACATCACTAGATACAATTTAGTACAAGCAAGTTACAAGCCTTTTAAAAATAAGGTCTACAAAGTATTGACAAAATTGTTTTATTATACAACAAGGATCTTACCACAATTACGTTACTGAAATGTATTGAATGCTGTGGGACTAGATATTGAAAGTGGTGGACTGTATGCTATGGCGTAACTTGTGAGAGACCTTTTTGCAGCAAAGACCTGTCTGCAGGCTAAATTGATTAATAACTCAAATATTTCCACACACAAACCTTTGTATTTTATTATACACTAGCGACCCGCCCCGGCTTTGCACGGGTGCATTGCTGATACTAAATACCTATACTACATAATCATAAAGTGTTGTAGGGCGAAGCGCGGCCTTCGAAGCACTATTTGGTATAGGCACGCGCTCCCCGGCCCCCCGGCCGGTACCGCCGCAACCGCTATGTCCCTGCATTTTAAATCTGTAATATCTTCGAAAATATTCATTTAAATTACATGCTGTAAAGGGCCAAATTGATCTTTATTACATGCACAATGTATTTAAGGTACTTAATTGGATAAGGATTAATGCTGTATTGCTTAAAATTTTTCGATTTTTCGTTAATAAGTAATAAATAAAGGATAAAAATGGTTATTGTGGGTTATCCTCAAGAGATAGACATATACCATCGCGGACTTTTTTGTAGACCTTTTTAAGGTGTACAATACTGTACTACATTACTTTGATCTATCTCGTAGGGTTCAGCCAGCGTTTGCAATGTAAGCGCAAAAAATTGTGTTTATTTACGACCTTACGTAAAAAACTCTAAGATTATCAGTTTTTCTCTACTATATTATGCATGTATTATATATATAAACCTTCCTCTTGAATCACTCTATCTATTAAAAAAAACCGCATCAAAATCCGTTGCCTAGTTTTAAAGATCTAAGCATACATAGGGACAGACAGCGGGAAGCGACTTTGTTTTATACTATGTAGTGATAGTGATAGTGATAGTGATAGTGATGATAGTGATTTGCTTATATTATTATTATGGTGCCGTCTAAAGCTTTGGTCTGGTGATCATGACGCACAACGCTGCGGTATGCGGTATGCGTTGCCGGACACTCAATCATATGAAAAACGTCGAAATTGTTCTCTTGTTCCGTCGCAGTATGCGTCAGCGGCGAGGGGCAAGCGCGGTGAAGTGGGGAGGTGTACTGCCGCACAGCGCGGCGTCATTCTCGGTTCAACGCTGCGGTGTGCGGTGTGCGTCACGGGTGTGCGTCACTGAGTCAATATGGAAATTGTTCATGTTCACGTCTACCTTGGTAGCTGCGGCAAAATCAACTGACCACCTCTCCGCAGGGACGCTAAATGCTGCGTCGTGACGCTGCGTTGCGGCGCATACCGCAGCGTTGTGCGTCATGATCACCAGGCCAAAGCTTTAAGCTTTGGTCTGGTGATCATGACGCACAACGCTGCGGTATGCGGTATGCGTTGCCGGACACTCAATCATATGAAAAACGTCGAGAATGTTGTCTTGTTCCGGCGCAGTATGCGTCAGCGGCGAGGGGCAAGCGCGGTGAAGTGGGGAGGTGTAGTGCCGCACAGCGCGGCGTCATTCTCGGTTCAACGCTGCGGTGTGCGGTGTGCGTCACGGGTGTGCGTCACTGAGTCAATATGGAAATTGTTCATGTTCACGTCTACCTTGGTAGCTGCGGCAAAATCAACTGACCACCTCTCCGCAGGGACGCTAAATGCTGCGTCGTGACGCTGCGTTGCGGCGCATACCGCAGCGTTGTGCGTCATGATCACCAGACCAAAGCTTAACCGAGCGGCAGCGTGAGCATGCGACATTTTTTAAATAACTTACATTTTTAAACTTGTGATATCTTTTGAATGGAATGTCCAAATTGAATAATTCAAAAAGTCATATAATGGTATTAAAGCAGACTTAAATATGAAGTCATTTATTTTGATAAGGATTAATTCCAAAGTATAAATAAAAGAGCTTTTAAAGCAGTAGCATTTATATAAATTTTTAAAAATGAAAAATACACTTATTGTGATTTAACTATAATAGTTAGACATATGCTGTCGCGATATTTTTTCTAGATAATTATATATTCTACAAAAACGTAGTACATTATTTTGTTCTATAATCAATAGTTTTCGCAGCGCACGCGATGTAAGAAAGTTTTTTGGTAATTTTTTCACACCTTGGGTTACATTATTGGAGTTTTAGTATGGATCCCTAACTTTTTTGAAAATTTAATATAGCCTATGTTCACCGGAAATAATGTAGCTTCCCAACAGTGAAAGAATTTTACAGATCGGTCAAGTACTTTCGGAGCCTATTCAATTCAAACAAACAAACAAACAATCAAATCTTTTCTCTTTATAATATTAGTGTAGATGTAGATGTACTTGACTAACACGTGTATCAAGTTGTCTGATAGAATTTAATTAAATTCTAGTCTCTGTAATTTCAGATTTTACTTTTTATTTAAAACGTATGTATTACTCTCCAGGCTAAAAGTATTTTTTGAGTAAAATCAACTTGAAAGTATTTTCCTGTTTAAAAATACGGAAAGGAAGAGGGAAAATATCTTACAATCATTTTAGTTTACTTTCTCAACGACGACAATTGTGACAACACTTTTATTCAAGAAAGGAAATTGTTTCGAATCTTGCAATATGCGCCTTTAAACAGCCTCAGGCGTTCCGATTGAAATATTTGGTACATAATAATATATAGATATTGGAACGATTCATATAGAATCGTTCCTACTTGAAAATTTAGACTCTCACTTGATTTTCTCACGTTTATAATAATGCCAATGGAGCTTCGAAGGTATTTTATCATAATATACGCAATTACGTATTTTAAAAATTTATACCTTTATTTAAAAAATACACTTTTGATTACGTTATTTTTATATTCAGTTTTATCATAATATATTTATACCATATTCTGGCAGAAACATTAGAAATATAAAACATTTTAATTTTATCTTCTCGTCTAATAAAAGTTAATGTATCGCGTTAATTGGAACTTAATATTTATGTTTCTATTATAATTAGTCAAAGCTCAAACTTTTTCAATTCAAAACTTTTTATGAAGTATTAATGTTTGTTACAAAGGCGAGTCACAGTGAATGAACAATATAATTCTTCGCAACTTTTTGTTTCGTTTGTAATAAAATATGAAACAAGTTACCAGAAATAACAGATCGAAACCTTAAATAGGAACATTTAAAACATTTTTCTTAAAACAAAATTATAAACTTTGGAGTTAATTTATAAGGGAAGTAATAAAAGCTAAAAAATATCTGCTATCATCATAAAATATCGAAATTAGTTCTCTTTAGAAGTGAGTGTTTGATGAGAGGATAAATAAATCTTGCAGCAGGTGCATCGTAAATATTCTGAATCTTAACAATAGAGTATGGTTTGCCTCCAAGCCTACAAGGTTAGACACAATAAAAATGCTTGCAAGAAAAATACACTTAAAACAAAAAAACGAACAAAAGAACGATCCTATAAATTAAGATACACAGTTTTATAATCACCTTTTATTTATACATACAGAAAACAGCAGATAATCCGACAATAATTTTATACATTCACACCCTATGCGCGTATTCATAGCTGGTATCTGACCTTACCTTTTCGAAATGTGTGATTAATTACATTGACCTCAAATGAAAAATTGCCCTCTCTACCGAGAAATTCACACAATACACAGGTTGATTAAAAATATTGTGTGTACAACTGTACATATATATACACACATATAGACAATGGGGACTACCTTCATTTGTTTAATGACAATGATAAGCTCTAATAGTTCAATATTCAATGTTTAGTCTAAGATGCTTAGTCCCTTGCAGTAGTGTTCGTATAATCGACATTGTTCACAGTAAACAGACTAAACAATTAGTGACATCCATCTTTGGGATTAGTGTACGACAGTTACGATGACCAATAATATTCAAAGTGGGTGTTAATTGAATGATTGCTTGGTTCGCAGGTCACCGGGCCGCTATAGCGCCAAATCCCCGCCCTCATCAGGGTGGTAGAAGAGAGTATTATATAAATAATTATACAGGTAAGCAAAACAATTTTTCAGTCAATTAAAATTCAATAATTTAAAAATATTTTCGTATGGATAGGTACTTTTTGTTGAGTGCTGTCAAAAATAGATCAGTGTTCACCTGTTTGATCAGATTAGCACACTTGATATGAGTATTTATATCCATCCTAAATCAGCAGACATGCACGCTGCAAATATTATAATCCCGGATATCTGAATCGTATATTAAAAATTTGGATTTATTATTAATCCATATTGCTAAAGGTGACGCATTATACATTAATTGGAAATGCAAAGTTCAAAACTTGAAGTGCCAATAAGTGTGATTGATCATCACATTGATTAAAAGTATGTATTAATAAACAAGTACCGTATATCCATAGTATAGTAAAATGTTTGTAATAGTAACAATCACAGGTAAAAATTTTGTTATTCATAGATACGTTATCTCAGCGGTCTGTGATAAATCAGGCAAATTAAACATTGGTTTCCGCAGTACCCGTAGGTGCTATTGTCTATCAGTTTGTTAATATTGCGTAGTCGTTTGTTTATAACATTTCCTTTTAAAGGCTCTACGTAGAACTTGTATGACTTGACTATAAGGACAATAATATAGGCATTTTACTGTTACTGAAATTCATACCTAATATTAATAAAAACGATTTCCTGTCGCCTGCAAAGTAGAGGTAAAACGACGCAATTTCAAAAAAAATATGAATTCATACATACGTATATTATGAAGCAGCTCGTGGCGTGTTCATTATTATGGACGTATGTATACCTCGATGGGATTAACGTCAATCTTGTATAACATATGAGTATAAGTTTTACAAAATATAATAGGGATTGGCTTACAGCACACACAGTATAACAGCGTGATTGAATGACGCAGATTAGATACCAAAGCAAGACACCATCTGTTACCGAGTAGTTCTTTGAAATTTAATCTATAATCGCATGTGAAACACTTGAATATATTCTAAACTAATTACTCATCTAAATTAGTCGTGAGACGTTTAGACGGAAGCTTATGATGTGTTGAAAGATTAAGTTTAGTCACACGTTATTTACGTAAAGCTACAAGTAATTTCGGGCGCGACCGGACTAAATCATAATTAAGGGGTTCGGCTCCCGAATGTAGAACATCACTCACGACATGTTTTAAATTAGGTTAACAGAACATAAGCAAATAGTACTAATAGGTCCTAAAGTTAATGAAATACTTTTAATGAAATACAAAAACATACGTAAATGAGTCATACCTATACAACTAACCAAAGTACTATTTTGTGCTTTCTAAAATTGCAATTGTCTGAAGATCTTATAAATCAATAGTTTAATTCAATTTACAAACATTCTCACATTTTTTTTTACATTTATAACAATAATAAATAACAGTTTAAAAAAAGAAGTTACATATCAATCAAGGCCTTTTTGGTTATAATTACTCCTATCAGTATACAAATGATGCCCTTTAAACGTTTTTAATTGACCTGGAATTGTTGATTGCTTTACTTTACTAGTAAATGGGACGTAAATATAGTGAGATAGAGACAAAGGGACCCTTGGATCGGGATTAAAATTATTACGCAGCTGCAGTTTCTTCATTGTGAGAACGGACTACGGCTTAGCGCTGGCTAGCTGGAAGCTCGAACTGTATCCGATTATTTATAATAGAGGCCGATCGAATAAGGGTTACGAGAAATACCTACGATCCTCGCCTCTTAGGGGAGATTGCCTGAATACACTTAACAAGCCCTTCAGACAAATCAGACCGATTTATTGGAAATAGGTTTAATCGAAAGACATTTGTTAGCTATGGTAATGTCTTAATCAATTTGCTGCGAATGCTTTTATTTCCTGAGCTGTAATAGACCAGGCTTATGCAATCAATTTATTTCAATGAAACCTGACCCTGCTAGGAAGACTTATTTGCTTCGGGACATTCAAATAGGACAAGGTTGTTATTTAGTAGGCCTCTCATTGTTAAATTTCAAGGACAACAGAAAATTAATTTCAGAATATTAAAGGATTTTTGTTTTACCCAAACTATAGCTATGTAAACTTTGGGGTCAGTTTCCTGTAATGTAGTCCAAATAATAGCTTTTAAAACTTGTAAAGGGCACATGTTGACTTTTTGTTTTGTTATTGTGTACTTTTGTTTGCAGTTTACACAATGTTTTGTGGTTTCAAACTTTGTTCATTTTATTACAGTTTGGTAAATGTTCTGAATACTTTTTGTACATAAGTAGGACTAATTCCAGTTACAAATAATTTATTGGTATTAATAATAATATAGGGGCGATCTATTATAGTAATTCCCGTTAGGATTATACAAGACATCTATGGCATTTAGCTGAAAGGGTGCTTAAGTAGATCCCGACTTAATCCTTGAGCGGTTCCTAAGAATTTCAGGATTAAATATAAGGAATGGTTATTTGCTGAACAGCCTCTAAAAAATGAGGTCAAACCAAAAGCTCTTGATGGTTTCGATCCAAGCTCCATTGTCTGGACATCTTATATTGACTAGACTAATGATGCTTGGATGTTCGCCAAAACCTGATGATTTTCCAGTTGCAGACCATCAGTTTATCAATTAAGCAAAACTGGGTCACCGAGTTTTATTATTCATTTTAATGAACTGTTAATGTCTAGAAAACAAAAGCGTTGTTAATGCGTGTCATCTGCATTGTACGGAACTTGAGTATTGGACGAATAATTCTCGCGAATAAAAAGGTTGAATACCTCTGGTTCGTTCGATCTAGTTTGAAGCAGTTTCCATCAATATCAAGTGGCTTATCGACTGATTGGGAGGAACTGATTAAAAGTTTAATTGATTTAGAAATTGACTGGAATGCTCGTCTATTCGTTTGTACGTAACTTATAAATGGTAAAAGCTGTTCTATTTATGTTGAGCACGGGTATTTAATGGAAATTATTTTATGTTTTAAATAATCTGTTTTTGCCCCGATTTTAGAAGCTTAACGTGGTCTCCACAGGTTCAGTTTGCGTAAACTAAATTGCAATACGGATAAACATGAAATTATAACATTTTTAAATGAGTATAACATAGATGTGATACCTGGAAACCTTATTAAAATAAATTGTCCTCATGTTAATGAATGCAAACTGTATCTACAAAGCACCAAAGGGAAACAAATAAATCCTCAGTGTTGTACTTTTTTTAATTACCTAGCCTTTGTGATATAACTTTTTCTTTTGTTTTGTTCCTATACATTTTATTAGCAAAGACCATTTTAAATCATGCATTGCATTTCTTAAACTCGACAAAAGAAGAATATGCTACTAATCCTGCAACGTCTCTCAAAGGTTACAATAAGGAGGTCTCATCTCAAAATTATGCAGAAAAAAACTCCTCCAAATAATGCCTTCATCTACGTGAAAACATAAAAACATACTGCTTCATTGTAAAACGTGATCCTATACTTATATGTAGAGCATCAAATATGATTCCGGGTTACGTGACGCGTGAGCCAATAGCCTGCAATATCTTTGCAAAAGAAGGATATACTTCGATAGGAAAAATAAATTAGGTACCGGTGGAAATATGTTCATAAAATATGATCTAAGACGTTCTAGGTGATAAAATAAGATTTATTTTTCAAATGATAAAAGACCTGAACCTTGACTATATGCATAGCGGGAAGAAGGTAGTGTAAATATCTGCGTAGGAGAGAAAATTGTAAAATACGTAATAAACAGATTTTCGATCTTAAGTAACTTTCTAGACGGCATGATATTATTGTAGATTTTTCATACATTCATGAGAACGCGTTAAGAAAAGTGTAGGTATACTAAAATTGAACTTTTCCGCAGATTGGAACTTAAAGCATCTAAATAGACTAGATTTTTTGTTTTTAAGATTTGGTGGTACTTTTTATGTCAGTAAAATGTTAGCAATAAGTAAACCAGAGTACATCGTAGGGTGGATTTGTTTAACGAAAGAAGTAGAACAAACTCAATTAGATATCTCCAAATAAAAGACTGGTCGAATAGCTCTAATTTAAATCTGTTACAGTTTGGGAGACATCCGAAGATTAGTCCACCCAAGGTCCTGGCTTTAGGTGTCATTAAAGATAAGGGTCGCATCACAGAATCTAAAGTAGCGTTATCTTGTTAACAAACCAATTTCAAGATGGTAATAACATAAAATTTCTTTATAATAATACTGTAATGAAAATGAGGGTCTGTCTAAAAACCAAATTATTGAAATACGAAATATGTATGTAACATAATGTCATATGATGGTACATTTTTTTTAGATATATACATACTTTTCTATTCATAAGATGTGAAAGTACCGTCTCATCATAAAAGCTGTCTACTGTCGTCTAGGAGATTTGCAACGTAATTTCGATGTACGTGACACGCGTGACTCTAGCTTGATAATATCTTTATTGGGGTTCAAATATACGTAGAAGGATCATAAAATGTTAGAACAAGAACGGAAACTTCCATAAGGTACTCGACATCCAGACGGGATGTCTGGATGTCAGTGTTCAGGTATAAGAATTTTTGTCCCTACATGGACAAGTATTTTGACAAGTGTAATATGCAAGGAGCTTCCTCTATTAAATGTCTATAGACCTTTTGACTTTTGAAAGCCTAGGGCCTAATATTTTGACTTTTGTAGGCATTATTGATCTTTTCAGAAGTACGTTTTCTTTAGAACATTAATATCCATTACATATAACAGTCAGCAGTAAAAGCTATAAAACTAAAAGGTCGATTTTATGATTGGCAGCCTAACCTAGTTTGGGACCCCAACCTACATTGGGACCCTAGGCTGATGCTGTCCAAAGCTATTTCGTTATTCAGTTCGGGAAACTAATATCCATAACTTGAATTTATAGTTAGGAATTAGTAGAGGGTCAGTAATTGAATTATTTACTAGTTGGAGAAAACCTTTGGCGTTTCAAACGTAGATATTATTTGCGTTGTTTACTGGCAGGAATCATATGATAGAAATCAATTTTTGAGGTGGACTGAGATAGTAAAAGTTTCACTATTAGGTGGAGGATTTACTAGCTCCGGACTTGCGGCATCTATCTTTATTCTGCGGAGAACAAAATTGTTGTTGTTTAAATCGTTTTGCTCACTTCTTTCGTAACCACAGCAAAATAAATAGTTGTTAAAAGCGGTAAATTTAAATTACAACTATTTTATTACCTACTAAATCCGTGTAGTCTGAAAGTATCAGTAATCGTAGTTTATATGCTCGCTGTATATCCTGAAACCTCTAACCCAGTATACCCCAGTGTTGAATTGAACTTGCGTGTATTGCACTATAAACTTAAACTAGTGCAACATAAAATATTGCAATTCTGACTTCAATACCGACAAACACGGTATAAACAACTTGAACTCAAAAGACAAACTCGTAAATATTTTCAATTTTATAGCAAATAATGTTCAATAGAATTGGAAGTGAAGTTTAAATCGAAAAACATTTTACTTTTTTCCTTTGAAATATCAAATAAATAAATGAGGAAAAGATCACATACATTATTCTGAACACAAAGTTAGTAGCTAAAGCCCTTGTGTTATGGATTTAAAGACAACTATGATACCAAAATAACCCAGACCCGATACATGTAGGCAAACTGTTTTCTACATTGACCCTTCCGGGATCGCAACCGGGACTTCAGAACTACCAACACCTTGAAAACCGGTGTGTAGGCCAGACGGTCACGGAGGTCGTTATAATTATTACATTAATACACTGTAAAAAATTATAAAAAAAGAACGTCTTTGCTGCATTTGGCTCAAAATGAAAAAGCGAAAAATATAAAAGAAAGATAAACGTAGGCGACAAAATTATCAGAAAGAACGGCATGACAAAGAAGTTTGTTAATAAAGTTTTCTCTTTGTTTCAACAATAAATTTATAAAACTGTCTAGTAATTCTACTGGGTGTAATTCCATCGCAATTAGTTTTAGCGAATACGTGCGTTGATTAGCCACCAAGGACGGGAATTTACGATATTAGTTGGACGCCGGCTGACATATCGTGTTGGGGATAGTTTATATAGCATAAAAGTTATTAAAGTTGAACGTAAACTCTTCGTATTCGGTCTAATGTAGATAAATGTATGTAAACGTGACAGTACTAGAATATAAATAAAGTATAACATATCTACGTAACGTTTTATTAGTTTCTTCGTACAAATTCTGTATTTATTACAGTTATAAATGTTCCACTGCTGGGCACAGATCTACAGTAGAAAAACGAGCATGGCTTACCAATCTTGCTCATTTGCGGGTTGAAGATTTCAGATTTGAATTATATTTTTTCTTCACCGATTAATGATTTCTTAAAATAATTACGAAAATTCTCATCAGTATTTGCCTGGAATGGGTTATATGAATAATGATATTATGTATATTACTGATACTGAAATACATAAAAGCGCTCAATTGCGGGGGCTGCTATTTCGACCCTTTTCTTATCACCATTCTTAATCCGACCGACACCCACAGGACAAGAGGACTTACGACATTCCAAATTACTTATCAGCAGCAAAATTATTAATTTAGAGTAAAAAAACATTATTTTCAATCCTTATTTTTGTCCTTATGTTTTATATTTATAGAAACCACTCGATCAACAGACTTATTAAGATGGAAAATTCTCACTGATATCTTCGCGTAAAATATGAATTTTGGTGACAAAGACGAATGGTGCTCTGTTAGTTAAATCAAGATTTATCTCCGATATTGGTAGAAATATTGAAGGATATGTAATTGGATAATGAACACAAATATATCTCAACATGTTACCTTATATTCATTGTTAAAACATGTTTTTTTTTCACATTCATACTCTTTATTACATTTCCATAATGATTTTTTTACAGTAGGATGTTCAATTTAGGTTTCTCGTTGCTGAATAGTATATAGTATATTAAAAAATATTATTATTACTAGTTACTTAACAGGTTCATTGAGTATCGTATCCAATGTATGTACTTATTACATACTTATAATGGTAATATGTGATTAAGGGTACCTATATACCTTTCCGTGAATACGATCTTGATGATACTTATTAGTAAGGAACTTTTTCGTAGCTCGCTATTATCCCAGCGATAGATACCTACATGGTTGAATGTTCCACCCTTATTAGATGTAGGGTCGAGTTAACAAAGCTGCTAAAGGAAATAATGGACTTGAGTATGTCTTGGGGTTAGTTGTATAAGTGACTTCTCAGTTAACATCAGTCGTCGAGTATATTAGATATTACAACTGAAAAACATAATCTATACAACAATTAAAATCGTTACTTTTCTTTTCAGTGGTGCAGGCTGTTGCTAAATAGTAAATTCCCACTAAAATTCTAACAACTGATTCATGTGTAAAGAAGCTATTTATCATGCATAAAATAATTAAATCAGTCTCTAACATTTTGAGTAACTTGGAATATACATAATATTATGAAAGGAAAATTACAACTACGTAAAATATTTACGCCTCCGAATGGAGAGATTTCCAGTAAATCTGTGGTTTTATTCAAAAGGATAAGCTGTGGAGGTTTTCCGACAAAATATTAAAAATACACAAGAGCCTCGTGAGCGTTTATTTGTGAAACCGATTAGAATAGCGTATAGTAATACGAGGACGATTTACGTGTCGTGAGTGGAAAAGCAAAAATGTAGTAGGGTTTATTTAGTTCCAAATATTTTTTTTTAATTCAGCAATACTGTTTGGTGCTACAAAAAGAGTTGTATTAAAATAGAATTGTGAAGAGATAATACGTGGGCAGTTACTTTTTATTTTTATTTTTATTTAAAGTTAGGTCCAATTTATAAGTTAACTTGTGCCTAGGTAAATAATAGCTATATTTCATAATTATTTCGATATTAACCGATAGGTATGTGACTCTATTAGTTGTCGCGGGTTCGACCCGAGACTAAAGGAAATTTAATGGAAAAAATATGTCTGTTTTAAAATGTTATTTGTGGCTTCAATAAATCTTTACTAGATTATTTTCTTTGACCCTATGAAAATACCTTGTCTCATGTCTTTATTTTTCTCGGTCACAAGGATGATTAAATAACTGCCGAGTTTTCCCTTTTCTTTACAATGGGTCCGTCATACCAGTAACATACGGCGCTCCTTGACAAACCATAATAAGCCAATCATAACATTATTAATACTTACTTTTCTTTTTCAGGTATCAACGCTCTCTATAACTTCGAAACTCTAGTTCACAAATAATTAGCTGTCGTTGTAAAATATAGTGTACTGTGTAGTTAATAAGTATTTTACAGTCATAAGTAGTCAAACGTTACTAGTTATGTAATTACTATAAGCCAAAGTTAGAATAAGGTTTAATATTATGCACAATTTGTTTTTTGTAGTTTTTGCGTCTTATGAGCCGTGACGCAAAAACTAACAACTTTAATCGTTACTTTCAAATTGTAAATATCTCTAGTATATTCTAATCAGTCTTAGTAGGTAAGTTATTAATGTAGATTTACTTAGGGTCCAATAATAAAATAATTATTATTGTTAAATGTAATTTTTTTATTAATTTGTGAACTTTTGCATTTAAATAAGATTTCTCTTATTAGACCTAATACACGTTAATAAATATTGTAAACGAATTTATATCATTGTCAAAATGCATTTTATATAATTTTATACTTATCTTAAGAACATAATTTCTTGCTGTACGCTGATCTACTGTATTAGAAGTATGTCGAACTAACTGCTTAGGCACCAATCGTGTACCAAAGTTATAAATACGAGTATCATAAGATAATACCTACGTGTTCATTGTCTTGCACTATTATCGTCACATTAAAAACAAAATTATTTATAATTTTCACAGGCCTTTTTATTGACGTCTTTCCTTTATTCACGACGATCGATGTTCAGGCAGAAACATGTTGAAAACAAGTTGAAAAAACATACGGGTAAGATTCAGAATGCCCGACAATATTGTAATGGTAATTATCTGCTCCTGAGAAAGCGGTGTGCCCGGAAAATACTCGACCTTGAAAATATCTTGGTAGGTACACTATCCGTGAAGGTAAGTGAAGTAGTAAACAAAAAAAATATCTATCATTATCAACAAAGATCACACAATAATATATGAGATAAATATTTCGCGACACAGTATTATAACCAAAAACAAATGCCCAGAAATAGAAATATACGTTCCAATTTCGTAACCGATGTGTTCAGTATAATCAGTAAAATAAATTTTATTTACATATCCAATCAAATTAATTAAAAAGATAGGATATCAAGTGATGACAATATCAACAAGAATAAAACATTTCACAATTGGACCGAGTAAGTTTACGCAGTTACTGAAATTAACTTATATACAGAAAAACTTTTACATGGCAAAAGTTATAAGACAAGGCAAAAGTTTGAAATGAAAATTAAAACAATTCTAAGACAGTAAAGGGAAGCTCCTGAGTCACCTGTCAAATGAAGTAAAACAATTACATCATTATTCGTTTAAATATAGTAAATAATGTAATTTTATTTCTGCTTCAACAAGCTGAAATTTTAGGTACACACTCTCTAATATTGACAGTGATCGCCAAATAACTCTTGCTCGACTGTCTTGACGAGATTTACTATTTAAATATGACAAAAATATCAACTCCTAATGTATAAGTCAACAGTTAGGTATTTAATTTTAAGCTACTTACGTAACAATATAATTATTAACTACATACAACAAACAAAAACAAACCTAATTATGGCACTTATATATTTTACATTCATAAAAAATAACCATATTTTACATCAGGTTCTGCTTGTTTATTTCATACAATTAGTAACTAAATCAGTGTGAGATGAGAGGAAATTTCTGCTCATTATGGCTGAAAAGGATAAAATACCTGAATAATAACAAAACCAAAAAGCCTCATTAAGGAAAAGCAAAAAGGAATGTAAATGTAATTACTGAAATTATGTTTCCAGGTGAGTGAATTAAGGGAACCTCATAACGTTATACATCAAGGGCTTGAATCGTGCGGTTTTTACTGTGTCGTTACTTTTCTGGCTCAAAGCATACATTTGAAGATACTTAAAATAATTGTATGTAAGCCTCGAATATGTTACAGTTACTCCATGCCCCAAAAATGTTCTTCGTTTCGCTATGAAGTCTTCATGACTTTTTTCCATTAATACAATGCGTTTAGGATCGAACCACTTAATTATATTCGGAAAATAAATAAAGTAAAAAAGAAAGTTCCCAGCTTCGTTGAAAAACTTTCTACATGGGGAACAAAAAGAATTATACATACGGTATCCCTCAGTGGAAGCATTTATTTTCCTTACTGTCATTACGTATTCTAAACTGTATCTACAGTCAAGCCCAAGGCAAGCAGCGGTCACTGGTCGGCCTAATCCATTAGTTTCTCAATCGTACCCTTTACAAAGGGAATGTGTGTGTGACCGTAGTGTTGTCAGTAATTCATCGATAGAATTGTTAAAAGCGATTGAGTGCTCGATTCACTTTGATCACAGTTTCGCCTCAGTGTCGACGATAATTGTTCTGTCAGTCCCAACACGAGAGCCAGTGACGTGAGCATTTTTCCACAGGGAATTCGTATTTATCGGATTATCACATATTCGATGATCGAATTAAGTAGTATTGAATACCATAAATAAGAATTAGCTGTTTACTTCCGTATTTGTGCCAAATCGAGGAATAGTTGTCGTTTTATGTAAGGTAGGCAGTTGTTTTTAAAGCGTGGGTATATTTATATTTGGCCTACTGTGTCAACAGTTTGTTTTGATTATTACGTTGGTGGATACGTAAGTGTAAGATTTGACTATAATTAGTGTCGATGATTTAGTTGTTTTTAACTATTATGTATCTTATACTTATGATCTCATATCTTATATATATGACGTTACACAGCGGATCAATTCAGGATGGATGAAATGGCGACAGGTCACTGGAACAACTTGTGACCCACGGATGCCCCTCAAGTTGAAGGGTAAAATCTACAAAACAGTTATTAGACCTGTCGTAATGTATGGATCGGAATGTTGGGCCCTAAAGAAGACGGATGAAAGACGATTACATGTAGCAGAAATGAGAATGCTGAGATGGATGTGTGGAGTGACGAGAATGGATAAGGTTAGGAATGAGTATATAAGAGGAAGTTTGAAAGTTGCGCCAGTAACTGAAAAAGTGAAAGGGAATCGCCTAGCCTGGTATGGGCATGTAATGAGGAGGGATGAAAGGCATGTGAATAAGAGAGTGATGCATTTGAATGTGGATGGCTGGAGAGGAAGAGGAAGGCCGAAAAAAAGGTGGCTTGATTGCGTGAGAGGTAATATGAATGAAAAAGCAGTGAATGAGAGTATGACAGCTAATAGAGTGGAATGGAAGGAAAAAACATGGTGCGCCGACCCCAATTAATTTGGGATAAGGGCAGGAAGAAGAATACTTATGATCTCATATACACAGAAGATGTTGGTGGACCTTTTTTTGATAAATAAATAAAAAAAATACGTACATACGATTATGATTTTCTTATAATGTGAGTTAGTGATAAATATGAACAAAATTGAGAATGTGTGTGGCGATGTTTAATAAAAGAACGAGAGAAGACAACAAAACATGTAAGTAAATTAATATACCTACCTACATATTATAAAAAGATGGTTGGAAAGTTTTAATGTCACAGGTAATAAATTATGATCATGCGATTCAAAAAATCACTGATGGTAATCCACCTTATTGCATGTTCTAGTTAGTTAATAGATGCAAAAGGGTAATCTGGTATATATACAATATGTACCTATGTATATATGCCAGAATACTCATTTGCAATAATATACTGTGTGACAATAATACTGTGCCATATATCCGGGACCCTGTTTATAGACCCTACCTAAGGATCGTGGGAAGTTTTGCCCGGGGGAATATTCACGCATGACTAAATGCAATAAGCTCGTGTATATAAGAATTATTTTTACGCCATGTTACTTATGTGTAGCCTACACTCATACATAAAATATTATCTACAGTTTGTTTATATATCACATTTACTCGATAGATAACCTCTGAGAGACATTTTATTTATGACCGTGAAAGTATTAGAAGTATGTTTATCTATTATTGAACTTGTAATTAGGAATTCAGAAAAAAAAAAGAAATTTAGATACGGGCGCGAAGGGCATAAAATATGTACCTGACCAATAGAATAATAGACCAGTGATAATAACACATAAATAGCTTCATAAAACTTACTTTTTATCTATGTTTTTAATCAATCAGGGAGAAGAATAAATATTTATTTTAGGAACTGTTTTCAAAGACTTTAAGTACCTCAAGCTTCAAATCAACCTTCTCTTTCCGTTGACAATTTTACTCGTTATAAAGTTGTCAAAAGTAATTTATTCAATTTAATAGGAGCGAGAGATAAAGTAAACAGTATTATATAAACATTATATAATGTTCTGGTACATACAATAAAGATATCTCCTTCTTCTTAGCGTGTCGATAAATGGCAATTAGATTTTCCCGGACCAGTACTCAGCTACGCGAATAGCGTTATCTGTAGCATTGTACAGGTCCTCGCGTGTGCAGGTGGTAGGGCACGATGGGCAGCTCAGCAAGTGAGCCATGGTTTAAAATTAAATTAGCGTTTACAATAAAGATATTGTAAACGCTAATTTAATACAACAAACTGTATCTCATACATAATTATTTTAAACTTGTTACTTTTTTCGTTGAAAATTATTAATTGAGAAATTCTGGGATGTACTTAAAGCGGTTCCGAGTTTCTTTTGATGATATTACTAGGTATGGCTTAAGCTCAGATAACAGTAACATAAACGATAATGTGTGTATATATATTCAACAACTTATTTTGAACGCATAAAATATAAATCATATTTTCGTGTAAAATGTAATGTATTCTTCTTCTTAGCGTATTGATCAATGGCTTTGGCATAGTAGTTCGATTTTTGTGGACCACTACTCAGCCACGCGGACAGCATTATCTGTACCGTTGTACAGGTCCTCGCGTGTGTAAGGTAATGTATTTAAAAAAACAAAAACATAAGGTACTAAATCAAATATCCAAAAAGGTCTACAATTGTGACAGATTTAGCATGCGTAACGCCAAACCAATTTTGAATGATTGGTCCCGTTAATAAAAGGGGTTAATTGCGGAATGGCCGAACCTTTTCCATGTGTCCTTGTTAAATTCGGATATAAATAAAACAGACGTAAATTAAACGATTTTAAACGCTACATATTGTTAGGTATAATTTCGAGGTTCTATTGTTGTGTCGCGGCAATAGTATGAAGCGCGTCAAAACCCAGCACGTTAATAAAGTAATACTAATCATACTAAATGTTGTGTACGATACACTTCTGACGCGACATAACACACCACAACACAATAATATAACGGCTTTATTCATTTCAAACGCGTACATTACATAAATGGTCATCTCATTCTCTTTCTGCTTGTTTCAAGTCTCCAAACTTTTTGTAAAAAGGCTGCTACTTTTAAATTCCCCTTTAGCGCTTCTGACCTCTCTCATTACATCCGGGTAAGCTTCGGAAAAACCTCTGCTTATCTGGGAGTGACTATTTTACTTTTTTACAATTTTTGCATATTGTTCCTAGTCGGTAGAGTATGTAAAAAGGGAGTTTTCTTTACCTTTGACTGAGGAATGTATTCTAGGATAAAAATAAATGAATTAACACTTTTTAATTGGAGTTTATAATACCTTCTCATTTACGTTTGCCAAAACAGTAGTTCCTCCTTACTCTTTAAGAGCGTTACACGCTGTGGAATATCCATATATAAAAAATATATCTATAAAAAAAGCACTACATAAAATTTTCCTACATATTTACTCGTCCTTACCTTTGAAGCTTGTGTTCCTTATCACTCTAATTTAGTGGTTTTAAATAGGCTAGTATCGTAAAGGTATATAACTATGAAAGTAGCGGAAAGGTGAAAAATTTAGTTACATATTATGTAACTCAATTTATTTATAAAATCCAATTTTATTCTTAACTATAAAAACATGAAGTTACTTTTATTTTCTCAATATTTAGTTATTCTAAACCACGGAGTTCTAAACTACATCCTGTGAGTCTACCATGCAACTAAGCTTCAAAGACATTCCCTATCAACATAATAGCTACTCGAGGCATTTCCACAAGCTCTTGTTTACTGCAAGGGGACTTAGAAGTACCCGCGCAAGTATCTCTACTTCGCGGCTAATGTGATTACCACGTAAGGTGCTCTACATTGTAACCGATATCTGAAGCAGAGATTTTATTGTTTATGTCTTTAATATCATGATTTAGGTAGACACAAACGAAATAAAACTTATTTAAACGGATTCTTATCCAAAGGACTCTTCGATATAACTTTCAGCATAAAATACCTATTTGAAGCATAGGATAGAAATAAAATAATCGTATATTCATGTTATTATTATAATATTCTTTTATTAGTCTAACCTTGTTTGACCTTTGTTATAAATAAATATTGCCAAAATAAATGTTTTCGAAGAAAGGATGAATCAACAATAAAATATTTCTTTTACCTTTTAATTCGCATTCAATTGTTGTTTTTCGGTCGAAAACAAAGTCCGATCAGAAATTCCATTCCATTAAATTATTTGTGTACAAAAGAAATCCCAACAGTCCACATACAAAGTATTTAAATGTTTATTAAACAAAGAAAAAGCTTTTAAGTTTTAAGTAAATTATAATATTTAACATTGTTACCAGCCGCAGTGTGAAGATGTATTGCTTATTTTTTATACCCCGATTAAAAAAGGGGTGTTATATGTTTTGAGGTGTCTGTCTGTCTGTGGTATCGTAGCTCTTAAACGAATGAATCGATTGTGATACGGTTTTTTTTCTTTTCGAAGCTGTCACATTTACAATGTTATGTCCTTGGCGTTTTCTATACAAATTGAGATGCTTGTTTGCTTCAATGTAAAAAATCTGCGACGGAGCGGAGTGCAGTATGATAGTCGCCTAAGCTAAACATAATTATACAGTTAAGTTCTCTGAAAGACATAATGAAATGTTTACCCACAATAATATAAGATTAACTTAAAGGCATCCTAAGAATGTCTTGCATCAGAGTAATATGTTTAAAACTATGCACAAGATTAAATAGTGCAATAGCTCTGCATTCTATGTCTCTCCCAAGTTTTACGATACGTCACACTGTTTACAGTTTCATGCTCACATACTACGAAATTCTTAGTTTTCGGAGTCACTGCTCAAGACGGTACTTGTAGTAAATTATTCTGTTATTTCAAGGTTAAAGGAACGTTCTGTTTTGGAAGAAACATTTACTGACTCGCATGTCTGTGACATGAGCTTATTTCAGTAAATATACAGAAATCAGTATACTAGGATTATTACTGATCTACTATAATTGTTTAAAAAATAATAAGTTGGGAAGATATCTATAAATTATAAATAACTTCTCAACTTGTTAGGGGCATTTCTATAATCTCTCGTACAAAATATTGAATTTGAAAATTAATTAAAAGTTACGGATACTTCCAAAACAATGAACTAATCTTCATAAATGGTAGTTAATGAAGATCAGTTCATCCTAATCAGTTATTTCGTTTAGGATTTAAGATACATAGACAGACTCTTAAACATACATGTACGGAAAACTTGTAACATCCCTCTTTTTGCGTCGGAGGTTAAAAACAAGAGTAAAAAGAAAACATTATCATGTATTTCCATTTCGCCAACTAGTTGAATTGATTTCGTTATCTTCTCTTTATTTTCTTTATCAAATGTCTAATCTGGATACTACTGTACCCAACATTTCCCATGTGCTTGTCTGATTTTTGTCAAGTATTATCTTAATTCGTACTTTCTATCTGCTACTTTTCAGGTTTAATTTCCATCCAAGCGCCTCGAAAATCAGATTAAATGAATTCTAATGTGGGCGGCAAATGTGATTAACGTTAACGGTAGGTAAGGACGCCTTCCAATATAATTGTAACTTGATATACAATTAAATTCTACGTAAGTGCATCCATAGGTAGCTGTAAACATTTCCCAATTAGTATTGGTAGTTAGGTAGGTACTCGGTTTGTGAAAAACGTGAGGCAATCAAAGTTTTTCTGGTGTTCCTTTTACTAGTTCCAGATCAATCGTAGTCATACTGGTAACTATCGGCTAGCTTCCGAAGCAAAATATCCTTCTGAATAAACAAGTACAGATAATAATACAATATTAATAGTTTAATTTGTATCTTGTAAACGGAACACTTTTTGGTCCTAAAATTATTGAGCGTTTACAAAACTTTTTTATTTAATGGTATTTTTTTATTCTTTAGCCAGAAGGCGTTCGAGGCGATAAACTGCACTATTATTTACATCAAAGCAAACACTACTCTGAAATTGACATTTTTATTACCATTCTTATATTGTTATGTTATTCAGAGATCCAATTACTCTTTCATGAATAAATATTGTATATGTACATAATAAAAATGTGGTTGGACTTGCGTACCAGAACAAATCTCTTCATAAGAACTCAATTAAGTATATTGATATGCTTTGTTCAATTAACAGTCTTTATGGCATGAGTTTAGAGTATATTTTAGATTGCTTGGTAGATACATGAAATCCATATCGATGTCCACTACCGTTTATAACAAAACATGACAAGACAACTAAAACAATAGTTATATTTAGTGATTAAATGGATACCTTTGGATATTTTATAAATACAAATAACTAGCCGTGCCCTGCGGTTTCGTCCGTGTACTAATTTAAATAGTCCCCGTTCCCGTAAGACATATATTTTTTAGCTTTACGAAGTTTATAGTTATTCTGTTATTCTCGGTGGAGACGAATCCAACAAATCGATCAACCCATACATGTGTGTAACAAACCCGGCTTTGCTTGTGTTTAAAAATACATATAGCTGTTTAGTAAAACAGTCACATAGATTTCAGTAATCATTTTAGAGACAAACCTATAACATGATTTCTAAACTCTAAGATTCGTGTTTTACAACATTGAATTGATCTTTAACTGCACTTCCAATACCTAAGATATAAAAAACTAAGAATATTTAATTTTAACTACAAGACAGTAATAACGAAGGAATTTCTTAACAGCAACAGCAATTCCGCTAATCTAGTACCAACAAGTTATACAATTTTACGAGTAAAAGTTAAATCAGACATAACTGTTACAATCTCAGTTAATTAACCCAGTGAAGCGAATAACTGTATCGCGTAATTACTCCAAACATGTTGTTGAAATTAATTTAAGGAAATTGGTGTTGAGTACCTCCATAAATATATCAAAGCAACCACATCTGATCACGTTTGACACATGAAATGTTAATACAATAGGCCAACGCAAAGCATTTATAATAATAGACGTATTAAACTGCCACGTGTCAGAGCGACTCCAAATAATTGTATGAGATTCGCACAATTATTTAAAGAGGGTATTATAATATTCCAGTCAGAGAAAACGCTAGACGTGAACCTAGACGTGGCTTATGACACGTAGTTTATTTTAATGAATGAAGTTTAACCTAGAAGCTTAAATGAATGTAGGAATATGAGAAGTTTATATCCGTCTGTGTGATATGGATAAAACAATGCTTCTCATTCGTCTTGAATAACGAAAAGCAATAATCGCAGAGACCATAATCTGATATGCGCTGTGACTAGAAAGAAGAATAATACAGAAAACAATCACATAAGAACTACGTCATTTAAAAACTCTAGTACGTTAGTTCCATATCCATATCTCGAAGTCACACGAGCATGCACAAAGCGTCGACAGCTCCGCCACATCAGAATCCATCAATCGTATCAGAAACGTCTCCCTTAGCCTGCTAAGCTAGATAACGCTTATCCTGTGTTCCTTTCACGTACATTTCATAACATAACATAACATAACATACCATCACGCCTGTATCCCCGAAGGGTTAGGCAGAGGTGTAACAATGTACACCCACAGTTCGCCGGTATGTTTAGGTCCCATGTAATAGGGGGCGAGCCTATTGCCACTAACCGGGCACAAATCCAAACTCCGACCTGCTACTGAGACGTACATTTCAATACGAATATATCCGCTTATTGAAATCAATAAGGTAGATAGTAGCTATATATCGCGTATAACATTGAATATACCTCTCTCTTGTTGACACGATCCAGTAACACTATTCATTGGTAACACGAATTGACTAGCAATGTAAGTAGTACCATGAAGTTCCTTCAGACATCTTTCAGGAATTTCGAAAAATAGGGTGTTCTTTAAATATTATATCTTATAGAAATAGGGTTCTATGAAACATTTGTTATTGTGAGTTTCTTGTAAAGGATGTCTTTTGTAGGGAAAATAATTTCTTAGGATTTGAGAACTGTGCTGAAATCCCACTATCTAAACACGGACAGACTGGAGAAAGCATTTGTTGAGAACAAAAAATATAGACGAACCTTCATGATTTTTGTTAAAGTTGGATCCCTTTGGGATGCATGTAAGCTGTTAAATATATAATATACTTGATCTCAAACAACCTACTCGCAGCTAATGACGGTTATCATCAAGATTTTATAGTTAAAAATTAAATACTGAAACTGCATTGCGGGCTATTTAATGTCGCCATAAATCTTTAAAAAAAAAAAAAATTGACAAAAATTGAGGCTTGTTCCATTTATACAGTATAAAAGGTCAACACTAAGTGGTCCCCGGCTATTATCATGCAACGACAATTTCCGGCTCGTTCCGTACTTAGTCCGCTCCGGTTCAGGCGGAGACCGATCTTGGTAATGCGGCCGTGACAACACGGGACGGCCATTAAAATTATTTAATAGAAAATAAGAAGAATAATAATGTGAGGTTTCACAGAAAAAAAGCTCCTTTAAAGATATAAAAATAGTTTTAACGCTGTGTAGGTACAATTGAGATTTCGACAATGCAAACAATACAAAAACATTTGCAAAAAAATCCTTTAAAATCACTCAAAAACCACTTCTCTTCAAAGGGAATTTAAATACACTTTGAATGTAAATCCCATTGATTTTCAGCATAGCATAAAATTACAGCAGTCGCACTGATCTTTGACAGATCAAAAGCGATTTCAACAATGAAAACAAACAAAAACATTCGGTTCAACCTGATCCTGAATTTTGCAATTAAAACAATCGGTTCAGAAATGGCAATTTAAGCCTCACGTACCTACCTTTTTTATTTACAATACATATTCTGTTCCCCTCGACTACGTCCGCGAGTTTTAGTTTAGTGTTTCATGTTTTTCGCAGAACCATCATTCTTTTTTAAATGATAGTAGCCTTAATTGTGCCTTATGCCTCATGCCTTATTTAATTGTATTCTTCTGTCCCTACTATCTACATTAAGGGTCCATGAGGGGATCATAAATCTACAAACTAGAAAATAGTATAGATTTGTTCTAATATTTATTTACAATCGTCAGCTTTGCGTCAAATTATAGACGTTTGAAGTATATATAACGTTCCTCGATGTCCGTACTTCGTAGGCTTTTATTCGTTTTTTCGCAATCCTTTTGGGGATTTCGCGGAAAAGAAACGTTTTCTACATTTTGTGTTCTAAGTGGGTGTAGCCGAGTGTGTAACTGTGGAGTGATGAATGATACAACTGGTTACCAATTGTTATTAATGTACTACCGAGTTCTTTTTCTTTATTGATTGTAAAATATATTCGTGAGTACCTACCGGTAATATAATTTCTCTTTATTTATTCTGTTTCACAAAGCTTTAGAAAATTTTATGAAGGATGTTTTCTTTATTTATTAACTTCGGTTCCTTTGTTCACGTTTTGTAAGGATTATTTTCGTCATTTTAAAAACTTTCTTCGTTCTAAGAAGATCCTTGCGAAGTTAAAGTTCAAGTGTAACTAGTGTTGCTACGAAATGAATAAAGGAGCTAAAAAAGTTTAGGCTAAATATATTAAAAAAAAACAAGTTCTTTAACTTTTCTTCGGCTAAATTCAACAAGTAGAAACCACAATGCCTAATATATGGAGTCCAGGCCACCATCCACATGTCGTAACTCCTTTTCCTAAGTACCTACTTTTTAAGGCGATACTATTTTTAATACCACACAAAATCCTTCAGCTTTTTATTCTACAAAATTCTCAAGGAAATAGTTGAAAACCGAGGAGAACTACTGTAAAATTTTCTGAGAGATAATATCACTATTACATGAGACTTTTGCAGTTTTGCGGCGAATTGTAGCTGGTACGCCGATAAGGCGAAATGGGATCTGTTTGCAAAGAGCAACATTTGCTGGCTCAATGCAATGCAATAATGACTATTATGCTTGTATTAAATTGCAGATGGTACTATTGTCATGTTCCAATATTAATTTCCTATAACTGACAGATACTTAAATAATGAAAATATTGAAATTATCTTTAACAAAATATGCATGCCATTCCGTGCGTTTGTAATAATGACTGTTATGTATTTAAATTGCGGATGGTTATATTGTCCTTTAGCAAAATTAAGTTCCTGTACCTGTACATGACAGTGATAGGTATTAAATTATAACAATTACATAAAAATGAAGCAATACTCAATTAATGAGAATATTAAAATTATTTTTAACAAATGCATGGAATGCGTAGCTTTAAAGTAGGCTACTGGTAGTACTTTCATTCACAGCATAACATTTTCCGCTGTAAAATAAATTTCGTTTTGCAGGAAAAGATAATTAAATTTTCCATTACACGTTATACGTTTAAAACAAACATAACACAATCGCGTAATAAAATTTATGCAACATTCGCGGACACGCGTTGTTTTTCAGAAAATGACTTTACCTGACAATTACTTATTTTACATGCCCTAAAATAGCAAAGATTTTATTTATTTTCATCGTGAGTTAAATACTCAAGGCTTTTAGTGTTAAATGGGACCTATTTCTGTAATAGTATGTTGTATTTATCTGTCTGCGTGTCAGATTAGGCACGTCGCCCTCCGTGAAAGCTGGTAAAAGCTTTTTACCTAAGAATCCCGCCGTTTAACTTGAATGAATTTTAGTATAAATGAATTTACGTTAACGTAGATTATAATTGCCTATAAAACATGTGCCTTTATCTTAATCAAATGTTATGTAACGAATAATTATTGTAGGCGAATAAAAGGCCGATAAAATGAAAGCTATAAACGACTATTTAATTTTATTGATGTTTCAGTACATAGGTCAAAGACTCGATTGTATACTAAATTAATTAAAGGAGGTATACTTAGAAAGGAACATAACTATACAATATAGGTAAATCATAGTATTGTACAATATTGGTATTAATATAACAAGTGGCAAGACAAACTGTCATTTAAATTTCTTAATTAAGATTAATTTACACAGAAAACACACCGTTTTATTACAATACTCAGAAGTTTGTAAACTTATGCACAGCATGACGTTGTTAGTAGGAAAGTTCTAGAAACTAATAACAAAATTTCATTAGACTACTATGTTCGCGAATTTACATATGTATTCGTAGGTAAGTACGGAAAAATGTGTTGAGAATATTTGAAGCCAGGAAACCTTAGCAAGGACTAACACCGCACGAGACTAACACGTTCGAGAACTTTTCTTGTTTTAATTTTCTGTTGTTGCAAATGCAAGGAACTCCTAAATATTTATGAAACCTGAAGTAAAATGTACATAATCAGAAACATAGGTAAGACACTTCTCTCTTGAACGGAATATGTACTTAAAACAGAAAATGTTCCACAGTAAATAACATTTTCCTTGAAATGAAATTTCACATTGCTACAATAACCTAATTGGGTTTAAGTCTAGTAAATTTTAATGTGTATTCTGCGTACGTAGACTGACGTACACTGAATTAATAAAATTTAAATTATACCGCACACTAATTGTTTTTCCAGTTTCACGCTTTAATTTTAACGGTCAAAGAAGAGTCAGTTAACTTTAAAATCAGGATTAGGGCTTTTGTTTTGTTCAAAACGCACTCAGGCTGAAACTCTAGTGTGCAAAGAGGTTGTCATCGCTCTCTGGCACGTAATTGCTTCTAAAACAATTTAAATTCAACAATATGTCGTAAACAAAAACATTTTTCAACAAGGACCTTGAACTCAGTCAACAAAGAACATGTGTTTATAAAGAAACATGAAATATTTCGTCCCCATCTGTGATAACATTAAGGAGTAATCGGAATTTTTTGTTTAAAAATGATGGAGCATTTGTAATAATAAACAAGTCAAGATTCCGAACCGAGAATCCTTAAACTTATTGAAAAAGTTTATAAGTATCAGTCAGGATTGGTGAGCTTATTTCCTTATTGTAAAATGAACGATTTTATGATTATAAGGTTCACTCAAACCTAAGCCCGCAACCTACCTTTCATATGCGTAGGTGGTATACCCAACTTAAAAACTTCTTTTAAATCAACATACCTATTCACAAATTTTATCAAATCTATATTTGGCCTTTATAAAAAAAAAACATCTGCGGTTTTATTGTCCCGAAAACAATAACGTTCTAAAAATATGTAACAACACAAAATAACGAACAAGTTTATAATTTCCTAGACCTAAACAAACATAGAACATTAAAATTCTACGAAAGATATATTATGATAGAATGTAGTTCTGGTGAACTGTAACAAAAATGGCACGGCACATGAAGTACGCTTTAGAAAAGAGAAAATAGCAAAAAAGTCTCGTGAGATATATTCAGAACACAATATGTATTGTGTGACCGCCGCAGACAAGCTTTTCAATTACCCCGTACCTTCTGCCTCCACGTACTCTCAATCTTTCACTGCAAGCATGTCTTTTTACTTTCTCAAAACTTATGTTAGTGAAAAACAAATGCAACTTAATAAAATTATCTTTAAAATGAAAAGTAGAAAACTTGAATTGTTATTAGGAACAGCCTTACCTTTCGACTTCTTACATGAAACTTACATTATCTAATTCATTTTATTTGTTAAAACCGTGTTTATTAAATTAATGAATATATAAATAAATTAAATAACGATAAATTAGTAAAACCTTTATTACTGTTTATGGACGATAATTGTACCTATGTACACGCTGCGTAAATAGTACATTTTGAAGAACCACATTATTTACCTATTTGCAATTTAGTTTTAATGTTGACTGAACATTAAAACTAAATTGCAAATAGGTAAACAAACACGTTATGTTTTATTTACTGCTTTATGTTTAACTTTGGTTTGATCTAATACCTGTATAATGTACTTTTAGTTACAACCGGTAATATGTTGTTGTTCCTGTCCCTTCAGTCTAACTAAAGCTAAGCCCACGTTCTTGGTTGAACTTCTACGCAGAGGAAATCCCAAAGTTAGTAAATACCTAGATATAGTATATAAAAATACAAATATATTCACCGTATCCGGAAACGGTGACCCGGACTAGTTTTGATTTCAATTTGCTCTCTGGTGGCTTGCAAAACCAAACTTGGTTTTAAATATTCAGATACTTAATAGTATGCCATCAGTACAATGTTATGACCAGTCTTCTTATTCAAGTTATTTACGACCGTCAACATAAATAATAACAGAAATGATTAAAAAAAATAAGTTCGGTTGGAGTTCCTGAGAAACACAATAGTTAACGAAATTGTTCTGCCAAAAAAAGGACCATTTCATTTGTCAAGTAATTTCACTTTTCTTTCGGCAAGTATTAGAAAAACTGAAGACATTTAGGTTTGACAACACCTTCAGCACCAATTTTACTGTTTCAGTGCTGTTACTATATTTTCAAACTTCGTTAATTAGAGAAAATATTTTTAAACTTATTTATAACTAGCTAATCTAATCGTTTGTAAAAAAAATATCTTTTAATTTATTTTTAATCGAACAATGTTGAAGACTGAAATTTTGGATGATACTGCAACGCTCAAATCATTTTTATTAAATTATCAATTTGCGATTAGTTTTCCAATTTAGGCGTCGAATTTGCTAATCTTAATTAAAATCTGAGGCAGGCACGGTAATTAGGCTGCCTCAGATTTTAATTTATCAATCAGGGAATCAATAATTACACGCTGTTTTGTCATCTCAAAGTTATTATAATGGTTATTTACCTTAACAAAATAAATAGGCACACAATTTTAGTCAATGATAAAATACCCATAAACATTGCTTGCTACACGCGTACAATTAAAACCGTCTTCCTTCAAAGGAACAGTTTAAAAAAATATATTAAAACCCAACGTTCATTTCCACGTGAAAATTAAAGTACTCCAACGAAACTATCCGAGAAAATCCTTACCGCTAAGAGGAAAATGACTCTAAAACTCAATGGTACGAGTGGGAGAGAGTAGGGAATTAAATTGATATAATATACAACGTGTATCAGAATAAACGCAATTTCTGAAAGTAGTTGGTTCAAATAGGCTTATGAATCGATTTCTGGCATTAAAAGTAGGTGTTAATTTTTGACGGAATAATCTATTGAGCCGCCCGCGCCGCTCGTCTAAACGTTTTACGTTTAGTATGCATACCAAATTTGTATAAAATCACTAGGCCAAACCTAATGATTTTAAATTAATTTAATTACGGATGTTGTTTCGGAAGTATTACTTAATATACTATTTGGGGTGTCTAAGGTATTACTTTTATTCTGTTACACCCTGTATATGATATGTTATGTAATAGATCTATTCGGTGGGTGTTGTGTGAACAACGTCATTACGCGGTGTGGCCAAGCGTGTAATGCAGTCCGACAACTAAGTAATGGAAGCTGAACTGTCGAATCCGATAAAATACTAATTAGAATGGTCTTTGTTTATTCTTTTTACCACTGTTACTATATTTTAGTCAGCTGTGTGACGTCATGTGGTGTTTTTGGGACAGTTTTAATTATGAGCTGTACAGCAAGCCACACGCATAAGACTTTTTTGCAAGCAAGAAATATTCGGTCTATGATTGAAGTTATACATTTATGATAACGGCATTGAGTTGTAAAAAGCTGATCAAAATCGGAGTGTTTTAGTTAGAAGAAAAATGTACCGTGTCATTATATATTTATAATGTTCAAATTCATTAGTTATTTATTTTAATCAATTTCTACATCTGTCATGTGAACGGTTTTAAAGACGGGTAGGGGGAGGTGGGGGAATTGCGGACGCTTAAGCGGAATCTCAAATAGAACTCAAACTATTTATAATAATCAAAAAAAACCCTGTCTAAATTCAAAAACTCTTTACCGGTTTTAAAGCGAGTTCCTCGTGGCGCTAGACCTCTAGTGGCACAACATCTGGCTAGCTGCGTTCGTCTCGCTGCCCGAGAGAACTCGCTAAGTGCCTGGGAAAATCTGCTCACCTTCCCCTACAGAATTTTACATGTTCAAAAAGATTCGGCAAACAAAAAAACTTTAACTAGCCAAATTAAAGAAAAATGTAACGTTTCGGCCTATAATTTAGACTCCAAATTATTGACACATAGGTTTACCTCCTCTAGAGGTATTTCTCATGTAGTCGAATCAAAATTAGGGGATGGTGACATAAGCGGAGCAGCCAGAATCCTTTTTAGCAGCGATGTGGTGGCTCCTAGTTCTCCAGAAACTCTCGCAGCTCTGGAGAGCAAACACCCTGCCCCTGCTGATGACCTCTCTTTTCCCGACCCTCCTGATTCAGATACTCACTCCCTCACCGTTACAGGTCAAGAGGTGATCGCAGCACTTTGTTCCTTCAGGAGTGGCTCTGCTGGCGGCCTCGACGGCCTGAGCCCACAGCACCTAAAGGACCTTGTCTGCTCAGGTGCCGGGGAAGCTGGTGAGCTACTTTTGAAGGAGCTAACGGCTTTGATCAACCTCATGCTCTCCGGCAAGGTTAACGAGGCCGTCATCGATGTCTTGTACGGAGCTAATCTATGTGCCCTGCGCAAGAGGGATGGCGGCATTCGTCCCATTGCCGTGGGAACCACATACCGTCGTATGGCAGCCAAGATCTGTTGTAAATTTTATGGTGAGGACGTTTCGAACAAATTTCGGCCCCTGCAACTTGGCTATGGCTCCAAGGGGGGCTGTGAGGCTGCCGTACACGCGTTGTCGGCCTATCTAAATTCTGGCAAAGGAGAGGTCATTCTGAAGGTTGACATCAAAAATGCCTTCAACTCTGTTAATAGGGATATCTTGCTGGCAGAAACTAGAAAAGAATTACCCAAAATTTTTAGTTTTCTTTGGCAATGCTACAGACGTCCATCAAAATTACTGTATCGGGAAAATCTATTAGAATCTGCAGTTGGTTGTCAGCAAGGTGATCCTCTCGGGCCGGTGATTTTTAGCCTAGCCATCCTCCCAATCATTCGGCAACTAAATTCAAAATTCAACGTGTGGTATCTCGATGATGGGACCCTCGGAGGCGATGTGGATACAGTTGTAAATGATCTTATATTTTTAAAAAATAAATTAAATTCTATTGGTCTTCAGCTCAACTTTTCGAAATGTGAACTTTTCCTAAATAACGTGACTGACAGACAACTGACTCTTTCAAAATTTATCACAATAGCCCCTGAGATAAAAATTATTGAAAAAAGCTCTCTCCGTCTCCTTGGGTCTCCAATCTTCGACGATGCCTTTCCCACTTTTATAGACGAAAAAATTCAAAATTTCAATGATGTTTCGGATAGACTGCACCAAATTAATATGCATTCGGCCATTACCCTAATTCGGTTTTGCTGTTTTGGTCCTAAATTAATTTATTTCCTTCGTGCTTCACATTTATGGAAGCATCCTCAACTTTTGGAAAAAATGGACCAAATTATAAAACATACACTCACTTCAATTTTAAATGTGGCCATGGACGACCGAGCTTGGGCTCAGGCCACTCTTCCCATCCGTATGGGCGGGCTCGGCGTCCGCAAAATTACAAGTATCAGTTTACCGGCTTTCATATCCTCGGTCCACGGCACTGATAAATTAATCAGGAATATTCTTAGTTCCACACTGATTAATTTTGAGGTGCCGTGCTTCACCGAGGCTGTGGATGCCTGGAAAATTGCCTGCCCGAATTCAAATACTCCTGTACACCCATCTTCCCAGAGACAGTGGGACGAGCCGCTCTGCAGAGTAGTTAAGGAAAATCTAATCTCTTCTTCCAATACTACTGCTGAGCGTGCGCGCTTACTGGCTGTGGGAGAGTGGGAGTCAGGCCTTTGGCTTCAAGCATTGCCTTCGTCGAACATAGGCACCTTGTTCGACGACACTACTTTCCGCCTCGCTGCTGCTCTACGCCTAGGGGCTTCGAGTTGTACCCCGCATCGCTGTCACTGTGGCGAAGTTGTCAACAGCCTCGGACACCACGGCCTATCATGTAGCCGTAGCGCGGGCCGCATGGCGCGGCATGCGAATATAAATGACATTATTCGACGAGCTCTTGTCGCCGTCGGCGTTCCGGCTGTACTCGAACCTAATGGCCTGGCACGCGACGACGGCAAGAGACCGGACGGCATGTCTTTGTTCCCGTGGAAGGTGGGTAGGCCTTTAGTGTGGGACGCTACTTGCGTCGATACTCTTGCGCCATCCCATCTTCCTAGTACGTCGTGCTGTGCTGGCGCTGCTGCTACGGCTGCTGAGAACCTCAAGCGGCGGAAATATACCAACCTAGTTGGAAGTTATATATTCGAGCCGTTTGGGGTTGAGACCCTTGGTCCGTGGGGCCCGAGTGCACACAGATTTTTTAAAGATTTATCCAAACGCCTGGTTGACACTTCGCGTGACCCAAAGGCTGGCTTCTATCTAGGTCAGCGAATAAGCATTGCCATACAACGTGGCAATGCTGCCAGCCTTTTGGGCACACTCCCAGTCGACAGCGATGTGGATGAATTTTTTGATGCCTTGTTTTAGTTCTTAGTTTCATTTAGTTTATAATTCTTTTTATTTCTTGCGTAGGCTTAGTTCTTATAAAATTGTAAATATTTTAAGTTTAATTTCATTAATAAAATTATTCCCATCAGCCTGTCTTTATTAATTATTAAACTATAGTTATTTACCTATCAAATCAATATTAATTGTAATATGAGTACAATCAGCATTTATTCAATTTTAATCAAATAGAAAAACGTATATGCCCGTAATTACCCCTAGCTCTTGGCGTAAATACGGACCAGCGCTGGGTAAACCTTTTTGTCGATTTTCTTTAGTGTTTTTTAGTTTCTTATTTGTAGTTTTGGTCTTGTTCTAGGTTCTTTTTCTTTCTTGCTATTTTCTTTTGTTCTTTTTACTCTAGATTTTCTTTGTCCGGTATGCTGGTGATAATAATGAAGTGTTTTTTTTACATACTTTCGAGGCATCCGGAATATAGAAATATTGCTATACGTTTTAATAGATAATAGGGTAATTACAAAAAATAATACACAAATAGTAGGTTTTGATAAATAATGTGGTAATTTTGGACGTCCGTATTTACCCTACGTCCGCAATTGAACCAAACTAGAAAATTTTTAGGTTAATAAAATTTATCAAGGCCAACGGTTGTACTATGTACTGTATATGTGGAAGCAATAATTAATTACACATAAATCTATTAGGAACCCACTTAGTTTTTTACATGGGACCACTTGTAAGTAAGGTAGACCCCGTCAATGAGAAATATGAAATCAACCATTTTTATTTTGGACATGACCAGAGATATCGCATGACATGAATAAAAAAACTGAGCGTCGAATTGAACACCTCTTCCTTTTTAATTCTAATAATGTATTAAATTTTATTATCATCTCTCAAAAATTTCACAGTTCGCGAAGAACTCGTAAAAATATTTGCAACATCTCACGTCGCGCGGCGTTACCATGGTTACCTACTTATCTTGCTTCAAAACATAAGCTCTTTACTAATTAGTCGTTAATCGTGTAGCGTGAGCTACGGAGCGCGGATGCTGTAATCCACAGCGAGCTTAAACTCACACACAATTTCATTTAAGATAGATTTATCCACGTGACAAACTTGTACGTCTTATGCTAACAGTTTGAGAATGAAACTTTAGTTCTACTGGGAGCAAAAACAAATGAAATAATGAAATAAAGTTAAACTTGCAAGTTCTGTATGATATTTGCATTCTAAAACTAAATAGGTATATGTGCATGGTTTATGGTACATAATAATATCATAACTATTACTTAGTATAAATACTGATGTTAATGAGAACGTTGAGAAAATGAAAATTGTTTGTTGAAATCTAAATGGACTTTATGTACTATTTGGTAAAAAGACATCACACACATAAATGAAGCAATACGTATTTTAATTTAATTAGTCATTTTACTGGGATCGTCTATTTTTCCTGATAATTAATTTCAGATTTGTCAATAAAAAAATCTCATATGCGGCATTCTTCAGGAAAAGTTACAGTATATAGCTACCTCACAATTCCATTTACTTTTGCATACTGGGTAAGAGCCAAATATGTAAAACGAAATTATTGTAACATGTGTACTTACCATATTGGCTATAAATGATGCAATTCTATATCAGAACTAGTGAACAACAGTGGTGCTGAAGTAGCATTGTGGAAGTTTATTACTTGGATCGAGCCAACTCATTTCTGAACTGCATTGCCTACATAACAATGTTTTAAAATTCAAACTCGTTGGAAGAAACTCTAAATAACTCTGCAAATTATGAGGTCACTAAATTATTATTATTTACTGAAAGAGCTAATAAAGTCTTCGTTCGAGTCAATTTTCCGGTAGGTAGACAGTCAATAAACAAACATAAATAAGAACGTGCAGACACTAATTGTTATGCATGACCTCGAATATAACAGAAAGGTTTAATTAGAACATACTAAACACTATTGACTTAGGAAGTAAATAGTGTTTTGAATTGTCAGTTGCGACTGAATTAATGTTACTATGAAAACCAACTGTATTTTGCAAGTTATAATTATATAGGTTGTCATTTCTTATGATGTAGCTCTTTACATAAATATATACCTTTACAGTAGCTATTAATTACACAACACATTTTTTTTCATATTTCAGTCCCTTGAGTAAAAAAATATTTAATTCTTTTTAGATATTCTTGTCTTCCCTTAATCCTGTCAAGTAAAATAAACTTCACAAATAATACACCGAAACCATTTGACAATAACTGTCAAAATATCGAACCTTGATACCGGCATCATACATATTTAAATACGAAAAAGGGAAAAAAAAGTTCACATTCTATAAATATTACTTAACATAATTAAGACGTCAGTTACTCAGTTCACAAATTGCCTCTAGCAAAACGTTTATTAAAGCTGACATTTGAAGTATTTTCTCTCGTCGCCCGGCAATCGGAAACACGAAGGATTTAAATTGTAAATTAGCGTTGTTCACTGACATCTGCCAAATTCAATTTTCTTACGCGTTTTCTCGTACTGCGTAAATCAAGGGCCTGTTAAACTTTGAATTCAGATACTTAGACAGTTACTTAGAAACATTTTGACTGTGTCATTCAAGTTAAAAGTCTCTATCATCTTATTGGTAGCTTATTGGTAGAAAGTTACAAGCGGAAACTTACGATGACGTAATTTGTGTCATTCCGTGACACTGCTGTAACAGATAAAATTTCCAGAAGACTCAAAGTTCTGTAACTAAGTATTATCTTTGTAATATTGATATTACTCACTTCACAATTAAAATATGTTCTTCGTTCCATTAAATTACAAAAGAAACATCATCCATCAAAGAACAGTCACACAATTTGCCTGAAGTAGAAAAATAAACGTTAAATCCTTGATTCGTTTTCCTAAAATCCATTGCCATTTGAACCATTTGAGTAATCTAACAAAAGACTACGTACTTGCTTGGACTTTGTTATGTTACCGGTAAGGTAGTAATCCGGAAATCCATTAATTTGCATGTTTGCCTGCTATTCTCCGGTTCATCTATCCCTGTTACTGCAGTGGCAGCTAGATTATCTATGCGCTTCCTAAGTTTGCTTGGTACTTTAACACAGCATTCTAGTCTACGTTACCTTGACTCTGCACATTTCTCAGGGGCCGCAAATCTATGCGCAATGCGATCAGCTGATGTCTTAGTTTTAGAAAAAGTCAGTTTTTATTAAAACCTGTACTATGGTGAAATTTATTTCTGTAGCCGTTAATATGGCTATTGGAATTCAAAATACGAAAGTTTAAAAGGTGCAAACAAAAGAAGCTAAGTAAGGAAAAAACAAAAATGATACACATTTTTTTAATAATTAATCTGTGCACATAATCTACTATACTCTTTTATTCCTCAAATTACTTTGAAAATGAATACAACAATGAAACCAATTTAAGTTTAAAAAATATTCTAGGATAAGCTGTCTTGGTAATATGCCTGTGAAAGAGTAATCTGCATCGTGCCTATTTAATGGATGTTAGCGGTCACAAACCTACACGAGCTTATATGCCATAAAATTAAACGAGGTTAGGTACGAATACTGGTAACAATGGTTCTAAAATTCAGCGGTTTTGGATGCGGATTATTTAATCAAGTAGCAGATAATTAGGTTACTAACTTGAAATTTGTACCTAAGCATTCATCGAATTGCCTTGTAAAAATAAATATTAGTCTCCATTGAAGCATTCACTAACTAAAAGTTTATTTTTTAATTTTATAATGACTTTTTTTGGTAATTAATATAGACAGGTAGGTAATATAGTAGACCATAATTATTGCTTTCGGTTAATTAAAGTAGGTACCTACGCAATCAATAATTAGAATTTAATTTAGGTAGTTTTCGTAAGCAAGTAAATGAAAAATTTATACAACATTTTACTAAATATTGTACTTATTTGGTATTTCCGATACAGTAATGGATGCTTCTTATGCAAGCAAGCAGCATATTAAAGTAGCAACATTAAATTTTAAAGTGCATTTTTAAGTGGGTCACATTCAATATAGAGTGACGCACCGCCATGAAGTTAACTTTATTTGGTAGAAAGCATTTCAACGTTTATAAGTACATTAAAAAGTAGACACATTCTAAATAAGTCTCAATTTACGTATGGGTTTATTTATTTTTACTAAGTAACGGATATGAATTTATAGTCGACAGTCCTAAATTTAAATAAACTTATTACGCATTTTCAACCGACTTAAAGAAAAAGAAGGTTCTCAATTCAACTGTAATGCTTTTTATACGTATGTTACGCGATCTGTAAGGCAACTGTGAATCGATTTTAATTATCAATTACGATGGGAGTTTCGTGTGAGGTGATCCTATATAAAAACAACAAAATCGATACACAAAGTTTGCTTTTTTATATGCAAATCAATTATTATTTCATAGACTTTAAGTACCAACAAAATGCTCTAAATTAATGGATACAGTATTCTTGAGTGTGCGGTCTGGACACATTCATCATCATTATTGGCCACCGCGTCGGCTACAGACGATTTATGCAGTATCATGTGGACGAAGCCACTTACACTAAATTACTTATTAATTAGCTTTATATTCATGAGTCAAAGCTTCTATTAATATACTATCTAATGAATAAATATGTATTGACGTCTTATGAACATACTTATTAGGTACCTAACATAAGAAAGTAAAGTATTGTCGAGATGGAAAACCTAGGAAATCCCTGTCCTCTTTCATTCCAGCTACTACCACAAAGCAGACATTATTATCTATGTTTCACAAAGAAAAATTTATTCGAAAGCATAATTTATTTGCAGGAAAATGAATAAAATTAATACGACATCCGAATCAAGAGGTTTTGACATTATAATGAATGAATTCCGACGGCATGTAACTCAGTAACATGGAAACTTTATTTTCTTAGTCTTTTTAACATGTGTTGAGAGAAAAATGTTACAACCTTCAGGCGTTCATCAATACCCAAACTTTTTATAACTTCTCATATATTTTATCGCAGTAACGCAAGTTTCGTGCAACTTTAAAATTCAGTAGATATCTTCATGAAAATTTGATTTTTCTAAAACTTTTTCCTTTCTAAACTTCCTTCTTGCATCACACGATAAACCGACAATTTCAAAATTTAACCTCTTTTAACACTTTTTGAATTTAGAATCGCTTATGATAATAATGTTTTAGTTTCAAAACTTTCATCTTGCAGGGATAAGCTGGAAGCTTGGCTCTGTAAAGTAATAAGTGATAATATCACAATGCTTTTAATTTAGTCGAACCAAAATGCAAGGAACTTACCTCCGAATTTTTAAGACTGTTTTCACATTATCCAACACACTATCGGTATCGGATTCCGATACGATATCGGGGGCAAGTAAATGTATGAAACATGTACCTGTTTTTCACATTATCCGGTCCGATATTCGTAATTTTTATACATTTACTTGTAGGTAGTGTAGGATAATGTGAAAACGGTCTAAGACGTGCTCAAATTTCTATGAGTAGGTACTTAACACCTTAAAGTGACAGAGATATAACGGCTACTTGAAATGAAGTTTCATTTGCGTATTCTGCCATAAATATCGTTTTAAAGAGCTAAAGGGAAATTAGTTATTTGCATTCAGCTTTTGCTCTGGCTGGAGGCCTTAAGGTCCACGCCAAAAGTCCGGTGAAGCAGTCAAAGCCTGCGCTCAGGCTAACTGCAAAGATCTCTACCAAAAAAAAAAAAATCGCATTCAGCTTTTCGCTGTCGTTATTGAAAACCCAATCTAGCCAGTTATTTGGGATTCCATCATGCTGTAAATTTATCTCTAGACTAAAATCTCCAACGCCTTGCAATCTTGACGTGTTCAACAGATTTTTTAAATCTAGGATTTTTGCGAAATGTTATGCACAGAAGAAAACTGAAAAGAGTTACAAAGTTTCTTACTGAAGTTGTAGTAAATTAAGGAATGATTGTAGGTTTTGTGATTTGATTTTTATTTTGGGTACGCGTCAGAGCCTTTTGAATTACGTAACTACAACATACTAATGATCTTCATAAAATTAGTCTAATTAGTGCCTCATTGTCTTAGCGCCATTTTATTTTAGTGTATGTGCAGTAAAGATTTAGTCTGGGTATAGATGGAGTTCAAACTACTGAAAGTTGTCAACTAGTCTGAACTAGGTCAACACAACTCTCTCGATCACGTTCAATTGTCCCCGCGGGTGTAAGCACAGTGTAATAATAATAAGTAATATGTGCTCTTGAAGCAGTACTGTTGCCAATGTGGAAGCGACTTACTTTTAATAAAACATTTGTTACCTAATAGGACTAGTTCTAAGAAGAAGATAACTTAAAAACAGGTTCCATTTTTACATAAGCTAACTATGATAATTTAATGGCTTATAGAATCAAATCAAATAAAACTCTAAAATACCTACGTCCTACCTACTTTAAGAGCTAGACTGTGTTAGGCTATAACGTGTGATCACAAGAAACGTAAAACATGATTCGCACATTTTTTGTACAAAATTCTAGGTATTCATAACCTAATCAGATCTAACAGATGTGAGCTCCATACATCAGACTCGTCTTGTTACATAAACATCTTCAATTTACATGTAAGGATATTATTTCACATGTAATGCCTTAAAGGTTATATCATAACACAATCTTAGTGTTTATGTCTTCAGGTCAAATGCCCTTTATGATACATGTGCAAGTTTGTTATATTCAAATATTGATACTTGAGCAAACGAGGATAAAAACTAGATTTTATTACAACAGAACAAACACATCTCAAATGTTTTCATGTTTTCGTAGAGAACAGTTAATATTTTAACTGTTCTTATTTATTTCTCAGGAAATACCTAAAATTTTCATACCAAAAGGCATCTTATTTAAAAACTAAAAGCTATTCAGATCAGGAAACTATCACTATATAAAGGAAAAAGTTTCCTATAAACGCAGCGTCAAATCGTCTATAACAGACATAGCCCACTAGCTTACTGAAATAATCTGCATTTTTATTGCTTGTACAGAGCCTGTACTCTATGCTCGTAAGGCAGGACTGTTGGCATCGTGAAAGCGAGACGGCGAACTACACTGCGCATAGCGGCGTCTCGCTTCTACAATATTCATTGCTCGTAGTAAGCACGCTGAAGTTCGTGTTTATAGATATTTGATTAGATTTTTACTTAAATAATAAATAAATAAATGCGGACAACATCACATACATTGCTCTAAACCCAAAGTAAGTAGCTAAAGCACTTGTGTTATGGAATTCAGAAACAACGAAGGTACCACATACACCCAGACCCGAGGCAATGTAGAAAAGTGAGTTTCTACATTGCCCCGTCCGGGGATCGAACCCGGGACCTCAGAGCTAGCGACACCTTGAAACCGGTGCGTACGCCACTCGACCACGGGAACGTCAAACTTCAATAAGGACTACACAAGAGGTAAACAATATGTACCAGTACTTTATTAAAATCATCATTAAAAATAAATCTAAAACTCAAAGCTCATAATAAGAATTGTAAGTAATCCCTGTCACATTAATTTAAAACGATTCTTAATTAAGGAATAAGGACGAGATATTAGACCTACATTTATACAAATTAAATACGAAGAAAGAAATCATGAGACATTTCTTCTTTGAGACACTAATTATTTTCCTTATTTACGTAAGACGTCTTTGCGCTACACAAAGATTTGTTACAATTACCGTAATATACTTGAATCGGAACGTTTAACAGATCTTTGAATAACTTCTTTTTTAGCGACTCAATAATTTTATATTTTTTAAACCAATTCAAATATGTTTTTATTCCTATGTCGCCTGGATGTGCCTTACATAGGTATACCTCTAAGGTATACCTACATACGAAAGGATTACGTGACGTTTACGTACGTCATATTTAAACTCGTGCTAGTCTATTCCAGTAGCTTAATACCTTGGTCAGGTAAGTAATGAGAGTGCAGAGAAAAACATTATAACGTAATAATGGAAACCGCTGGAATTACAACTCCACGCGCGTATTCCGACCTTTTTTGTAATATAGTATAGTTATTAGATAAGTAAGTGTTCTTGTAGCCTTTTAAGAAAAAGCAATTTCATTTTAGTAAAGCGGTCACAAACGTACTTAAATGTTTTTTCTAGGATTTAGAATTTAATAACAGAATAAGACATAACTTTGAGAAGATTTTTTCATATTTCGTGAAGAAAATTAAATTAACGTTGGGAAATTAATTTAGCAATATACCTATATAAATTTTATAGGTCATGAAATGTACATATTATTATATACCTAATAGAAATAGTCAAACAAAACTGTATTTAAGTCTCTTCCAACTAATAAACGGTTTCCGCAAAACGGATTCCTTTTGTTTTACTTTTTGTGCCATACAATCTATCCTTCGCTTTTACGAGGACCCAAAGAAAACAAACAAAAGAAAAAGTTCAAAGTCACTTATAGGCCTATTACACAGGCCGGCAAGTTTTTGTGCTTTGAACCACGAGTTGCGATGTTTCACCAATGTTTACCCATCCTAAACAGTAAAATAGCTTGCAGGATTATTTTTTTATCTACGAGCGAAAAAATAAATCTGTTACTATTCTTTTATGAAAATATTTACAAACCTTTCGCTCGTGATATCTGGTTTATACTGCTTATTATTACAAGAAATTTTCATTATTGCGATCAACTTTTCTTTAGATTATAACAACAATTTCGTATTCAACCCTAGGTATATGTAGCTACATAAAATAGTCTTAAGAGTCTTGAGTCATGTTGAATTAATTAATATTGACTTGACTGAGACCGTTTGATCTGCGGCAACCGTTCCATAAACAGCAACCTCTTTGTCCCTCGAAAAGCATGTTAAACAAACGGGTCTATCCGAATACGTAATGACAATTGTAACGCTTTGATCGAGTCGCCAGACACGCAGCTCACACGGTAATTGGTTTGTGAAGACAACAATGTAGACATTTCATATGAAAATTAGATTTTAACAAGTCTATCAGGTTTAAATAGTTAACTATAATATAAGATTAGTAATTAAAATTAATGAAGTTTGATAGCAAACAGCTGCAACTTATTACAACCGACTTAACACAAGTAGTTCCAAGTCTTTGCTTATATACTTGATAATGGCAAGAAGCTTTGAAGGAAATTTAAACTATCGCTCACCAACAAATGCGTTTAGCGGTCAGACACGGACTGGAAAAGCAATCCTTACCTGCGCTGTTGCTTAGTCGTCGCTAAGTAATGTCTCGCCGAAAAGTCGTGACGGCCATGTAATATAATAATATAGAACTAGTAGTACGTACAAATTTCTTTTTCAAAGTAATATTTATGTATATATTTTTGAACGAAAACAAAGTTAGAGAAACCGTAGTAGTATAACCTAATTTTCGATTGTAAAGCAATAGCATGCTTGTCGTCTCTCTATTCCTTCTCTTTAAGAGAAAAGGACAATAATACCTACAACAGAAGGCTACGGTTTTCAGAATGTAAACCTGTATACCATGTTATAAAATACATCATCCAAGATAAATACATTGTGAAAGGTTTATTTTACGATCTATCTTATTATTCTGATTTTATGTCGACATCGTGTTAAAATGTGACATTATCTCGACTTTATTGTCAACCTACGTAACATAGTCATATGACTGTGTGACATTTAAATGGATTAGTGTAATCAGCTGGGCTAAATCCTTCAAGAACATTCCCGAAGGAATTTATTCAAACGATTTTGAACTAAATTTTTGTTTGGTTGAATTGGTCAGACCTACATGGATGACATTGGCCCAAACGCAGAGTGTGACGTGTAAATAGGGAGGCCTATGTCCAAAAAAGGGAAGACAAGTTCTGTATATCGAGACACTCCTGAACTAAAGTCAAATCGAGTAGTAAATTCCAAGCGCATAGAAAAAGATGGGCGTGTAAATAAAACAGCAATTTTTCCTCCAGGGCAATAAATCCATCTGGTAATTTTTCTCTGTAGTAACAAGTTAGCAGAGTAATATCTGACTCGGTAGGAAAGTTATCGAGATTGCCGCGCGATTACTTTCTTCTGTACTTTTTTTTGTACGTAATAACTCGAATAAGGTTTAAGAGAATTCTGAAGCATTCGTGTCAATTATGAAGTTTTTTGCGAAAAGAACTCTAATATGGGTAAAGACTACGAAGTTTCTTTTTGTTTTTATCACCTAATATTAAGGTATATGCCTACGCGTTAAATCAATTTGCTTCTTTTTTGCCTACAGTTTTCGTCGTCGAATAGAGCTATTAAATATAATTAAAAGTTTGTCTTTCCGGCATTAAAAACTACATACATAACTATTGTAGAAAGAAACAAAGATATAGGCATGTTGGTAGATTACAAAAAAAAAAGTGAATTAAAAGCAGTGGATTTATGTTCTTAAATACAAGAGATATATATAATTTAATCCTTCAGTTGAAAGGTATACAATATGATATGATTTACATAGGCTCATATTCTTAGCCTTATTTATAAAACCCTAAGTCTTTATTCTTCAAACAGATAATACAGTTTGCATAACAATAAGAAAAATACAATACCGACCTCAAGTACGTTTTGCAAGGTAATGTAAACCCTAAGAGAACCTTAACCAAGTAGGTTATATGTAAACGGTTGATAAATGGTTGTACGCGGTCACGTTTTCTCGCGTTCGTATTTTATGCGAATCACTATTACAACGAAATGTTTATGAACGGCTCCTCATTCAAATTTCGAACCCTTGTCGGTCACGAAATCAATATTCGGCGTCCTCAGCGGATCATAACGTGCCATACTAAAGAGGTTTGAGAGAAAAAGGCCGTCTATTAGAAGTCCGCCTGCCCAATTTTCCATGAAAACCTTTTATGTGGTTATGTTATAACTTTGATATTAATATTTAAAAGACCTTTAAATTATCGGTTATGTGTAATAATGCCTTGCCCATAAAAACTAATGACGAGATTTTTAATACCAAAAATTGTGTTGAAAAAAACAAACCAAAAAGAAGGCTGTCTTTTATAAAGCGATCGGCTTTTGAAAACTTTGATAACACAATGCTTTTTTTATATATTTTCCACACATCTTTCATTATTTATTTATGTAAAGTACATACTGTATATCACATACATACAATGAAAGTCACGCATCAACGCACACCCATATATCCCGGACAGCTTCATTTCTGTCTCATAATCACGGAGCAAATACAAAGCTCATAATTGTAGTTCCGACTTCTCAAACTTTGGTGTCGTTTTCGAATTTCCACATTGTGAACTTGATATTGAAGATGGTCGCTGAAGATAGCACGATATATAACTCATTGTGTGACTATTAATATGTACAGTCACGAGCAAAGACTATGTCTGACTTTAGCGAGATTTTTTTGTTGAAGCTCAAAAAGAAAAATTTGTTCATTTATAATCTTCTTTTTGTTATCGTTTTTCTATAATCTGATAGCTGCTTGAGTAAACATGCGATATTCAGTCCAGTGTAATAGCGAGCTTGCTAGTTAGTCTGTCAGCCAGGCTTAGTTAGTTCAACAGAAAATTGTGTAGTGTGATTACCCCTTAAGTTACTGTTTTAAATAATTTCCAAATAACATGTTTTACAATACCATTCAAGATTTGAAGAGAGAATCAATTAAAGATTGCTTAGTGTATACATACGTGTGACTGTACAGTCTTTATAAACAAATATGGTCATAGTGGCTGAGGGGAACGACACCAAGTTTTCAAGATATTTGTGAAAAAACTTGATTGACGTAGCTTGAGTAAATTCAATAAGTTTTTTTTTATTATTATTAGTAGGAAACTCAAATTCCAATAACCAACCAGGAAATTTATTAAAAATACATAAAGCGATCCTTCCACCGCAATGTACACAGTCAGAAGTTCATAATAGAAGCAAACTTAATTAACCTTACTCTGGCTATTAGAAACGTAATTAAATAATCGGCAGCCGGATAGATAACCTTTCTTTTTCCCTCAACGAAGTAATTATGAATGCTTAATTAAAATTGATTTTAATACTTCAAGCCAAAGTTACATAGTGTTTTAATTAAGTATGAAACGCTGATTGAGGGAAAAACGTTCAACATTTTAATGATGCTGGTTTTAATATTATCTTTATGACTCCTCCTTAACTTAAATTATTTGTTTTTCGCAAAGTACAATTGGAATTTTAATGGGCCATCATTAGCATTTTGTTTAAGAACTTCAGTCTTGTTTTCATAATATACAGAGCCAGCTTAAAAGTTAATCGTTCTTTACAAAAGTCATATATATCTGGTAGGTAGACGAATATAATAAAGTTATTAGAATTTAGAACATTTTGTCCAAAAAAAATATTTTTTGATGGATGGATTATGGATTGACTGTCTACAATTACAAAAATAATCTGTAAAATTGTCAGGCATGATAGTGCGGGGCCTGCACAGCCGCGACGCGCCACTCCCCACAGTGTTGCTCTCTATCACGCAAACGAGGTTAGCTGAAGAGAAATTTCCTTCGAGACCGCAACTAGCAAGAACAGAAAAGACATTTAAAATATTGCTTCAACTTAATGTATATTTAGTATCTACAGTAAAACCTCACAGAGCTGAAATCTAAAATGTTTGTTGAAAGAAACCAAGTATACCTTTTACCGTCAGAGACACTTAAATCTAACTTTTTATGAAGTCACGTAGTTGCTGAATGAAAATATGGCTTCAGCTGGTACCTAGGGCACTAACCATAAAAGTTATATATTGCAAGACATAATTCCGTTTCTATGAACTTGAGATTTTTTATAATTAAAAATTTCAGACCTAAAAAATGATATTTAAAAAATCACTACCAGTAGTAAATATAATTTAATGATGATTTAAAATTAATTGAACCATTGTTAATTAAAATCAGAAAATACCAGATAAACATTCGTAACAATCGTGCAATCCTGCAGTAATAATTTCAGTAATGCAGTATGTTACTGCGGCTATGTTAATTTCGGTGTGTCCCCAACCGCAACTGTTATCAAAACATAAGATTATAACTGGGGTACATAATCAAGCAAAACAACATAACTAATTTAAATAAGAACTCTTTTGAAATTCGGAGCTTTGTTTTTTATGTGTATTGCGGTTTTTATAGCAAAACATTATTATAATTTCTTATGAAAAATTGGATTTTGTTTTATATATAATACTAGCGGCCCGTCCCGGCTTCGCACGGGTATTTAACACATTATTAAAAAGTTAGGATTGAAGGTTTCTGTGTTATTACTACTATTACGCTCTTTATAATATTAGTATAGACACTGCCGTAGGCGTACCTCAGTGATGCATAGTTAGCCGAGCAGAGTGAGCGACAATCACGCGACTTTTTTCTAATTCTTATATTTTAAACTCGTGATATATTTCGAAGGGAATGTCCAAAGTGAATAATTCAAAAAGTTACATAAAGGTATTGAAGCAGTCTTGACTATGAAGTAATTTATTTTGATAAGGATCATTACCAAGTAACAAATAAAGAGCCTTTTCTAGCGGCGTCCTTTCAATAATATTTTTTTTAATAAAATATCTCTTATTGTGACCTAACTGTAATAGTTAGACATATGCTGTCGCGACACTTTTTGTAGATAATTATATGTTCTACAAAGACGTAGTACATTATTTTGTTCTATAATATAATCAATAGTTTTCGCAGCGCACACGATGCAAGAAAGTTTTTTGGTAATTTTTTCACACCTTGGTTTACATTATTGAGGTTTTAGTATGGATCCCTAACTTTCTTGAAAATTTTATATAGCCTATGTTCACCGGAGATAGTGTAGCTTCCCAAAAGTGAAAGAATTTTTCAAATCGGTCAAGTAGTTTCGGAGCCTATTCATTTCAAACAAACAAACAAACAAACAATCAAATATCGATTTTCTATCTATTAAATGTACGTTTATGGAACCCGACTTTTACTTACCTATTTAAAGAAAGGTAGGTACATAAAAGTTTAGAACCGCTTTAGCTACAGACTTTTTAATTACTATCTAAAACTATTTGCACTTAAAAAGTAGCTGAAAGGATCTCAACTCGTACTAAGTATTAAAATTTTCGAGAAAGCGCTTCTTTCCGCAACATCAGCTACATTTTTCCCCTTTCATGAATATTCTAAGACTCAATGGGTAGGGTTCTGTTAAAGACAAAGATAAGTTAAATTTTAAAGGTCTGAGCTCGTGTTACGTTTGCAATTCGAGAGGACATTTATATAAATGACGTTGCCTCGTTAATGAAGACAAATATTTAGTAGCCGACCATATTTGAGTAAGAAACTTCCCAGAACATTTTGTGAACGAGTGGTCTATCTCAAGGTAAATAAAACACATGTAATGGTATCCGTCTGTCTATCCCTAAGGAATAGTCGGAGGTGTTCTTTTTTATAATGGAAATATAAATTAATCTAATGTATCAAAATGTCAAGTATTTGTTCTGACATGTTTGGCATGCTTAGCATGTTTGACGCTTGAAAATTCTTGAAACATGTAATTACTGATGAGTAGAAATCCAACAAAAATAATTAAAATAATTGAAACAGAATAAAAGAAATTAATAATAAATATGTAGGTACTCAGTTTTTTTATTCTATATAATATTTTAATGATCCTTTTGTATTTTACTAAGAAAAGGCTGGGGCCTGTATTCGAAATATATTATGCTATTGATGAGAAACCCATCCTTTCTATTATACTATCGTTATTGTAGTCCTTAGTCTTCATTTCCAATATTGGAATATATTATTAAATATTAGTCCTCCCACGTCTACTTTCTTACCGTTACTACAAATTTCAGAAGTAATTGAGGTATAATTAAATAAAGATCTTTGTTCTTGTAGCTTCCTAATGTTTTATGTGTTAATTTATTGTCCTCGATTTGTAACTTCCCAAAAGCTCAATTGTTTCAATAATCTGGCTTATAAAATTAGCGATGCGAAAACACGCAGCTGCTTGCAAATATTCATATTTGTCTTCGCAATATGAAGATTAAAACCGCAATATTAAGCTTACATACATTACGAAATACACACACAAGAATGTATATGGAGTAAGAATCCCTACCTTCGATTTGCAAAGACCGCGACATGCTTATTATTTGATACTAGCTATGCCTCGCAACTTTTTCCGATGTTTTCTTTTTGTTTCTGCTGTTCAGGATATCTATACATCATGAAAAGCGGTCCAACGGTTTTTGGGTAGTAAATTGTGTAAGTAACCCGACATTGTTTACTACATGTAGAGTTCGGTAATCTGCGAGCATAGCTTCTTCGAACACGTCCTCAAAAGTATATAGAAAAAATATATCTTTATAAATGCGTTAATCTGTGAGCATCCCGAAATCCACATTTCAAAGGGTTAGTCTCAATAAAAGAGAGTCATAGAGCGGTCTTTCATATATACCGGAACATCAATGTTTACACGCTGCGGCTTTCGAAGTTAGCGGACTGCAATGCTATTGAGCACGGTATAACGTATGAGAAAAACTTTGAGAATGGACACGTTTGTACACGCGAGGTTTCATTAACAATATCTATTCATGTTTTCATAACTAGGGTAGTGGCTGCAGTCATTTAGGTCGCTAATAAAAACGTATTCAGAAAACCATATAAGGGTACTTTACCTTAATTATTTTATCTATATTTTGCTGTTTATGAACTTGTAAAGAGACAGATTTTTGGACATATGAATATAATAATATGTCAAACGGGAAAGTAATCCATACAATTTTGATGTCTGTGATCGACTGTGAGGACTTTATCAAATGTTAATAATTAGAGTCTGAATAGCGTAGCGGTTTGTTTGATAGCATTGTAAATAGTAATTGTTCGGTGGGGTTTGAAGCAATCAAGTTTGAATACAAGTTTGGCTCGATATTACCTCACGTAACGAGGAAGCCAGCTTCCTTGTTAATACTTGATAACTACCCACTCGAGTCACGTGCCATACATTATTACGTTACTTCAGAAATGACATCTATAGCAAATTATTTAAGTAAATATTTTATACGAATACATAAAGGGATGACAGAATTCTTTTGTTTTGAAAATAAGGAAGGAAAATAATATTGAAAAAAGATTGGTCTTCATAAAGTTGGCAACCGTTTCGAATAATTTTATATTATGTATAAATAACGAGTTTGAGTTAAAATATAACTATAGTTCTAGTATTCTTTATAATGAGTCAAGTTCGAAGTCTTTAAACAATGCCTTTACTTATCATTTGAAATCTTTACTTCGCGTTAGATTTCTTCAACGTTTAGAAACTTACATAGTAGGTACTCAGCCTTAGAAAAAAAAATGATTTAAAACAGTTTAAAAGAACACTTTGAAATTCTTAAAATTAATTTTCACGTTCCCTAAAAGATTAGGCTCCCAGGACTTTATTCTTTTTAAATTTAAGGTAAAACTTTAACGTTTAAAGAATGAAGTATGTTACTTCTCTGAACTTTTTTTTCTTGCCTCAAATTAAATTTTCGTAGCCATTATAAGGTTCATAACAACAAAATGAGCTTTAAATTATGGAATAACATAAAAGCTAAGGATAAGTGCCTAATTTTAAGGAGGTCTGTTCTCATGAATATTTCATATTGGTGTGTTTTGGAGTTTATGTATCCATTTAACGATAACCTTTAGAAATTGGTCTTTAAGCAGTTCCTTTAATAGCAAATTTTTTCGCATACAGTTTTATTGAATTGGATTTACGTAGGTAAGTATAAATAAATAAATTTGGTCAATGTCACATAATTTACTATTTATCTTATATTTTTTAAACTATTGTGTATGTACAATGTACGTAAACTATTAAATAAATTAATGTATATTAATTACATTTCTCTGAACTCAAAGTGGCTAAAGCGCTTATATGGAATCGGAGACAACGAAGGTAGATACCTAGACGCCTACCACAAAAACATAGATCCAAGACAATGTAGAAAAGTGGGTTTCTACATTGACTCATCCGGCAGTCGAACCAGGGAACTTTCTCGGAACTGGCAATACTTTGAACATCAGTGTACGCCACTCGACCACGGATGTCCATTGCTATGTTTATCAATTGTTTAGTGATCAAAATACATAGTTACTAGTTTCCAAATTGTTGTACTACATAAAAAGAAATATTACCTACTGAATACTCAATATTTTTTCAATTTACTAGTCTGAAAAACAAAGGACTCGTGGCTTACTGTAAGCCACGAGATTTGACTGATAATACAGGTTGAGCCGCGTTCGCCGCGGTTGGGCCGTGGATGGGTGACCATTTCCGAACATATTGAGACCCCTCCGTGCCTCGGATAGCACGTTAAGCCGTAGGTCCAGACTATCATACTATGATCTTTGGCAGTCCTTAACTCAATTCTGACAACCAGTCTTACCATGGGATACTGTGTTAATACCCAGTAAAATGGGTTGTGGAGGTCAGATAGGCAGTCGCTCCAAAAAACGGTATTCAGCTGAATCCGGTAAGACTGGAAGCCGACCCCAACATAGTTGAGAAAAGGCTCGGGAGATGATGATGAGTCTGAAAAACCAAATATAACTGAAATTCTAAGACTCCAATCTCAGTTGGATTTCAACAAATATTTCTTTTTATTATTATCTCATTCTACTGCTACATGCTCAAACGTCAAACTATTAAAACTAGACCATTATTAAGTTAACATTACTTTCGATTCCACGTTCTTTTGTAAACAGGATTACTGAGATGCCAGCCAAGTAAAAGTTGAGCTAACAAAGTTGTATAAACGGTATAACAGGGTATAACGCGGTATAACAGTGTATATATCATAATAGCTTTAACAATGTAAGTACACCATTATCGAGGACCTTAAGTGCTCCACAAAGTTACATTGCAAGTTACTTTCAAAGTTATACGTTGGACATTTGTTTTGTTAAGTTTGATTGTTTTGGCAGTAATCGCTATAAAGAAAGCATAAATTATGTTCGTAAAGAACTAAGTTTATACAGCCATTTATTTATATTTAAAAGTATTTTGTAACTTTTATGTAGCTAGCTGTCATTCTCTATTTTAAGCTGGTCAAAGTTTCCAAAACCACGGGGTAAATCTAAGAATGTATATTTCTGTAGTTCTATCAATCTTTGCACTGAAATAACTATGGCTCTAAAATCGATATGTCACGACACGCGAGCAGTATGCATAAATGAGTAGCAATCTGATTCTAACTGCAGCGCTATCCAATAGAGAAACCAAGTATTTAACTTCCGAATTCATTCTTTATCGATCTCGAAGTTAACAATAAGTTTTTTAAATCCAACATTTAAAAAGGATTTATAATTGTGCTTATTCAATAAATAATGGCAACATACAGATATATATATAATAAAGGAGTCTGTCTTTAACATTTTTATGATTGGCAACATACTTCGTAGTTCCTTTTCTACTGACTCCAGAAAATATAAAAAAGTTACTTTTTTGTAGCAGGAACCGTGGCACCAACAACTAATTAGGACGCAACTCTTCCGTAACCAAGAGTACTAAAAACACGAACAGTTCTGTACGGAGTATTCGAGCTTAATGAAAACCCCAAACTGCAGCGCTCTGAGCACGCAAAAGCGCTGAAATTCAACGTAAGCCTTTACCGTAGGTATACATTTCCGAGATACTTTTTGGGTTAACCAGTAAAACGGTAAATTTTCAAAAGGCCAGGCCACAAAGCCAGCCTTAATTTGACACGCAAACACGAAACGTGAAACTAACTCGCAACTGTCCCATTGAAAAGTAGGATTAATCACCATGCTCAACTTACAGCGTGTTGGCAATTTTTAACCATTAAGCTCAGGTTTTTTCGCCCTTTTACTTACTGTAACTTATTGGTATGTAACAAAAAGTTTAAAGGTCCATACTTTATGTAATATTGAACAAAAAAAGTATCAATTCACTAGTATTGAAGATATAAGTCTAACACGGAAAAGTAGGTCGCAAAATAATAGGCCATTTTTTATACCCATTTTATACCACCATTTTTAACCAATGTATTCCCACAACAAGATTATATTATAACTATCTACATAATGTTGACTTATGGCCCACAGTAACACATTTACAAAATGCCAAAGCGAGCCAACATACAAAACAAATGATAAGCGTGTACCCATTTGTTTTAAAAACCTTTTGTTATAATATATCAAATAGAGTTATTTTCCAGTTAGGCGTATTTTTCATTCATTATTTTAATACTGATGTATAAACAAAAGTATAATTTACAGCATAACAAAACATTTATTAAATGTAGCCCTAATTTTAATGTAATCTTTTACGAGTTTACCAGCTTTATAATAAAATTAGGTTAGCAAGCTCAATTTTGCTTTAAGAAGAATTTCCCTGTTAATTAATATTGTTAGTCGCTGTAGGTAAATAGAGGGCTAAAAATATATTTGCGCCGTAGTCTTGCAATATAAGGAGGTATCTTTCAACGGCGACAAAGACAGGTCATCTATCTGTGGACACAGGCCCCAGCTTATTAACTGGCAGTAACTTACCAACCGACGCTATCCACCTCGGGAACAATCAATAATTCAAGTCTACATTTTATCTACACTATTTTTATCCGTACTATTTTTAAACTGGTAAACTTTTAAAGGTTCGTTTAACCAGTGCACCGTGTTACGCTGTGACTTTTATGTTAAAAGTCAAGCAAAAAACACACAAGTTAGGCGTGTAGAGATTTCTAGTATACTTGGTAATATATAAGAATTGGTATCAGTACGTATTATTGAGAATTCATTTTTATTAGTATCAGTATCACATTAATGTTATTAGAAAAAAAAAAAAAAAGTTTTTCTAATAAGGCAACATACTTTTTAACATTCAGAAAAATCCGCATTTAAAGAACTAAAAAAAGTAGTTTCTAGATAAAACAAGCTTATCTCGACAAAGACCTAATAAAAATTTAATTATTTATTTAAGTGACAAGACTCACAGTGTTAGTTACAATTTAACTTATATCTATATTAGTAAATTCAATTATAAGAGCATTGACGCGAATTTCTTAGAAAATAGAACACAGTATCCTAGACGCACTCGCTATCGCCAGCTCTAATATTATAACCACATTAGTGAGCTACAATTAATTCAATCCAAGTAACAATTTACTCGAGTATGTCTAAACAAGATATGATGCCGTAAAATTTACAGACAACCGTCGTGAAACTAAAATCCACAGATATTTGGAGATGTGTTCGAGGTACAAATTTATATTTGTAAGAACTGTCTTTTAACCTGTGACAAACAATAAATAAATGATTTATGATTTATTTATTTATGTACTTCAATAAAGCCATTTGATTTTATGAGAAGTTATAAACTTATGTCTCAGTCAGAGGGAAATTAATTAAATTATTACAGAGGAGTTTTCAGCTTTTACAAGAATGCAATAAAACTATCATATTTTCATCCATTTTTGTCCCAAACAGTCATGGTTTAAAAAAATCTATTATGTCTGTTCTGTTTTAAATACCTTATTATATCTTTATGTAGATAACTATATATTATACCGTCCTATTAATTTCGTTGTTATTATAAAGTCCATGATAACAACGAAAGGTATTCAAGCTTATACAAAGTTTTCCTAAATATAAGAGAGAGATTTGGAGATTTGGAATTCCATTGTTAAAAATGATACAGGTCCTCATTTAATTATCTTGTCCACAGAGAACTTTCACAGTCTCGCTCAGTTCATTTTGATTAGGGATCAAGAGTGATGCAGTGCAAAATAGGGAAAACTTCTATATATTTATTTCTGTAAAAGACGGACAGAGTAGGTGCTCATAATTTAGTGTGATACTTTACATAAATAAAACCTATTTACATAATTATAGAAAAGAGTTCAACCACTTACTATCAGACCCGTAATCAACAAAGTTGTTGACTGTATTAGCATTTACTTCTCATTAAAACTTTGTGTAAACTCAAAGCAAAAAAGTCCTAAGTCATATAACCAATATTTTTCTAACCCTAAATGGAGTATGTTCGTATATGATAATATGCCTTTCCGGGTAACGGAATTCATTGAAAAGGGTTCAAAGAAACTGTCGAGGCCCGCGGCATACTCTTTTGTGTGGATCTTTGAAATTAACCTTTGAAATACCCGGTCCATCTACCTAATGCATATAGACGTATACCTACTGAGTTTTCAATAATCATATGGACCTTTTTGCGAATATAATAATAATTTTAGTCAAAAGAAAACGCCGTCAATGAAGTAGTTACAATTACACATAATTGTAGTAGAACAACATGCTGTATGCGCAGGTATAAGAGCAAAGACAAAATCCGTGTACTAGGCATTGACCACATAATATAAAAACGTAGGCGTAATTGTCACTAATCTATTAGTAATACTTTAGACATAGGCATAACTAATAAATGTTTATTAGAAATTAACCGAAATCTTACATAAACCTTATTAGCTGAAAAATTGATATTCAAAACATAAATTATCATAATTATTTTTAATAAGATCAGCCCGAAGCTACGTAAAGTAAAAAAAATATCGCAGTTTTATGTATAGGATAGTGAACAAAAGCAAATATCTGATTTCAATATTTTCCTTACCTTCATATTTCTTTATTAAATAAAAACAGATCTGAGTAATATTTAATTATTCACTATACAGTTGCTAATTACCAGTGAAACGAGTGTTCATATTATCTTTCAAACGTGTACCCACTAGAGATTTTGATTGAAAGTTTCACTTTGGGTAAATCGAAATGAGTAGGTACACGGTAAAATTTAAATATATGATCTATATCATTCGCGTTAGTACACAGATTCATATACAAAACAAAAACACTAGTCTGGATACAAATCCAAATTTTTTTGTTACCATTTCATAAGCAAATACTTACTCTTTTTGAATAAAAACAACAAAAAAAACTTACGCCTGAAGTTATAAGTCCTATTCTATATATATAGTCCTTTCGCAGATCCTGTCAATACCACGAATGCTTTTCCTATGCCATTGGCTGAATTTCCCCGAAGCACAATACGGCAATTAATAGTAATCTACTCGGTTTCCAGCTGATTGGCCGTCTGGACACGTAAACATGTCGAAGGGCATATAATCAAACGTCTGGATTGTTCGGTTTCTTAGTACGGGGAATAGCAAATAAGGTATCAGTTCTTAGAATACGGACACTATGTCCTCTATTGTACGTCTTTCAATGTGTCTGTACCGTGCAGAGATTGAAGATTGGAATTCAGGATTTGAAGTTTGATCAACCGCAGCGAGTGCAGAATTAAATGCATGGTATAATAGAGTATATGTTTTAGTAAGGTTTAGAAGCTAATATGTATTGCTAATAAAACAATTTTTAAATAGATTATTCATTTATTTAGATTGAAACGCACAAAATAACAGAAACAACAAATCGTTGTGCAATAAGAAAGTAAGTAATAATAAGTCACTCATAAGATATAAATACACAAACAAAAAGAAAACGAAACTAACAAATGAAAATCGAAAAATTAGGTCAAACAGTACAATGATAAAACATATACAAAATTGGTAAATGAAAGTTATCTATTCGTCTAACGACTCACATCCATTCAGAACTGAAAATGTCACCGGAGCTGATATCAGAAAGTTATTATTCATACAGAATCTTGAAAATTTGGACAAAAGCAACCTTCATGTAATAAACATACATATAATAATACATATTACTTATTAGAGTCAAGACGATTAACCTGTCTGGCACTTGTGTATTACAAATACTTAGAATTAAAAAGTACAGAGACGAATGGGTAACACTCTCTAACTCGCTTAAGATATTTTCCACTTCTAGAAATAGTATTTACTATTACAAGCAAAATAGCAAGGTTTATGATGAAAATATGATTTTAAACGAATGAACTGAACTATTTGTACCTTCTATAAATAACTACAATATCCCATCCAGTTAGCTCTGCCAATATATTGGAAAAGAGGTCAAGCGACATCGCGAAACTCCAACAAAATAGAAAAAAACTTAACGACAGTGAAATCAATTAGTAGTCTATCCCTGGAAAATGGGATACCTCCTGACTGAGACTATTAAGAAATAAATCTATTTCTACTGTTCTAATAGATAAACCTGCTTTTTGTAGCCTACCCGTAGATATACTCCCCTACTTACTAGAATTATAAGTTTGACTAAAAATATGTAATAAATAACAGCTGTGGTTGCTGTTGAATTTAACATAATTTCTAAAAACGGTTTACGAGTTAAAAGTTGTTGTAGGTATGTTCATAGTTCAGTAGGTATATTACTAAAAAAACCCTTAAATAACAAATTATAGACAGAACAAATTATGGACATTAAATACAGTGAAAGTAGAGACTTTCATAAAGTATAATTTCCGCTATTGTTATCTGAACATGGGTTCAGATAACAACAGAAGAATAATGAAATATATTAGTTCTCTTTTGTAAGCTTGCATATCATTTGTATATTATATTTTATTTGTATATATTTTATCTTTATTGATTTCAGCTTCAACTTATGTACATTCATTGTTTCATATTTTCTAGTGAGAAGTGGTCACTTGAGCACACAAATTTTTGATCACACACTTTTTGGGAAGCTATCAAAAACTAGTTGATATTACGATAATTCTTCGAAGACAATCTCTAGGCTTTTATTAAAATATTTGTATAATTTTATTAATTTTATCTTACTTAAACTATATTTGTTTGTTTTTTTCAAGATTGATGTCCACTCGGCCGATCCCGAGTTGCACGTGAGTGAAAGTGTTTACGAACATACAGGCTGATGTTCTAACATCCCAGAGGTATGTAGCCCTAGTGACGTAGACCAGCACGTGACCACAACGTGCTTCCATCTCTTATTTCACTTAATGAACGCCTTCAGCTTCGAGCGCCATCTTACAACAAGTTCACGTAATACCCTCACAACCTACGTCCAATTCTTAGGATTCTAAGGGCTTTGTCCTTTTAATTTACTTGTTTTTTCACCAATCAAGTTAAGTTAGTACTTACATTAGGAAACCTTCTATATACCTACACTGAACTTTATTTTTTTGCCAGTACCACAGCACCCACTGTCGGTAAGTTTTGAGTGTTATCAATTAGTCTTAGCTTCGAAACTAGATCTATATATAAGAAAACCAAAACATCAAGTTCATTAGTGCTAGAAGAGCAAAGTTCATAATTGAGTCAGCACTCAGCATTAAAAAGACAACGAACACTATACCTGATTGGTCCATAAATAATTGATCACTAGCCAATAGAATGAACTCTAAAAAAGGAAGACTTTAATATTTTATGTTCAATTGAAAAACAATTCAGCAATAAGAACGTTAATTAAAACTCCATCTTTTGTTCAGCTAGATAGTATTGGAAATCTAGTGTACTACAAATAGAATCTATTTATGCTACACTAGTTTCCCAATACTAGCTTTCAGTACAGACACAGAATGCTTAGAACTTCACTCAAGCTGTAATAGTCTGCACTCGATTTGTTTCGCTTGTATGAATACATGGTATCCGTATTTAGAAAACGGTTAGCGATGAATTTCTCTCAAACTATACAAATATAGCTATTAAATTTTTTTTAATTAATAAATTTAATTCTTAACCTTTGTAAATGCAATTATATAGAGGTAAATAAATACAATTAAAACTAATTTGATCGCAATTTTTCATTGAAATTAGATTCCCGAGGATTCGATTCCATCACAGATATAATGGTCACAAGTCGACTGGTTTTTATTCGAATTAATTTTCCAGACATTTCGATTCAGTAGCATCGAGATAGAATCATACAATAGATTTATTTTGGTGTAGGTACTGCATCTTAAACCTTAGAAATCTAACGTTACAAATTAGATTAGTCTTATCATTACTATGCTTTTTCAATGTGTAAGGTCTCTCGTCCAACACTTATTAAGATTAAAAACTTTAACAAAGTAGTATATGATTCGATAAAACAAAGTTTCCTACTTCTAAGAACCAAAACCAAGTAAATATAAAGAAGTTGGTAATACGTTTAAAGAAACCTGAAAAACATTACAAAGTTGAGCGTGAACTGCTAAATAGAACTTTGTTTAAGTAAATAATGCTATTATATTACTTCATAACTTTCTTTTATAGAAATATTTATAAATTTATAAAGTTTTCTTCTCTTTTCCTGTGCTCCTTTAATTGGGGTCGCCGCAATATGTGTTTTTCTTCCATTCATCCCTATCGTCATCTCGGCATTCAGTCCTTTCTTCCTTTATCATCGTTCACATAATTTATCCATCCAATTAAAGTGTGTATAGAAATAATTAATTGATTAATTGAGCGTAGGTATATTTTATAAATAAACAAAAAATTATATTTAATCCAAATTCTATCTATCTATTCTATCTGAAGTAAAACAAAATACAGGTTCTTTCAGGTGTCAGTCTTTTAGGCTTCTTGTTTAATGTTTTATCCGGTCAAATAGGCTTTATGTTAGGATTTTGGGGTTGGGTACGTAGGTTGTACGTGAATACCTAATGCTGTCAAAATGTCTGACTGGCATGTAAGGTCACACGTAGGTAAATTAAGGTCAGAATGGAAATGAGGTGTAAACAGCGAAGAGATTTTTTTATACAACAAGTTAAGAAAACTCTGTCCGATCTGTGAAGGTATTGTTAGGAATTGATATCTGATTCTATTAGTGTAAATAAAACAGGATAATACAAAAAAAATACCCCTAAACTTACCTAAAACTTTTCTTTACATATAGTATAGTGTTTCTGATATAATTATGTTAAACATTTACATAGTAGTTAATTCCTTCTAATGTCATGTATCTTATACATGACATTAGAATATAAAGGTTTCCATCGAAATATGGATTATTACACGAACGCAATGTCTATAAAGACTAGCCTAGGACTTACTCAGTTATAAAACAGAGTTAATTAATAAAATAAGATGTAATTGTGCCTAAAACCCTCACTAGAATAGTTGAGCTCATTAATCCTAAGTACAAAATAAATGAATTAATCATTGCATAAATAAGTAGCCTACCTATTGCCTTAAGGTAATAGGTGACCTTAGGCAATAGGTAGTTTACTTAGGCTACCTTTAGATAGGACGTGATAATTAAATACTAAAAACATTATTTTATCTCGAAATAAAAGTACCTTCTAAAAGAAATTTCAGACACTCGTGTAACTAATTTGTAACATATTAAATGAGTAATGTAATGGAAAATAAACAAAACAGAGGAAAATGTACCGGATCTGTAATACAATAACAAAAGATGCTTAATACTGTACAACTTGGGGAGCGACTTGAAAGTTAGCCTTGTTTATATTTAGCCCCGGGGAACAGTTGCCGACATTGGATTATTAGCTAAATATTGTTAGAGTGGTAAATAATTCAGCATTTATTGTATCTGTACAAATGTAATGCGCAGAACATAGAGCAAAACAAATTTCGAGCAAGAAAATTACATAAGAAGAGTAATATAACATGTATGAAAACACGTGTTTGAAGGAACTAAACTTGATGACTATCCAGTCAGGTCTTGTATAAAAATATTTCTCACGTACCACAAAATCTTCATGTACTTAAATGTCTTAACACAGCAACATAAACTCAGGTTTATATACCATGTGCCATATTATTATGCATATAATAATTTATTGCTGAAAGCTGCACTTGTTGAAAGTTTTACTTGCCGCAATAAAGCTGCACATATTATTATATTTTATATACCTACCTACCTAATGTCGTCTACACCTTATCTCGAGTTAGATTTGAGCTTGCAACTTATATCACCGTTCCCGCAGCGTCGGCAATCACACAGTATGCCAAGCATGAACTCATCTCATTTTTAATATTTCGCTCGTTTACGCTACAAGGTGGCACGTTTTTAAAACCTAGAGGAAAGTAAAATATATACGGAATCCTAAATATGAAATGGAGTCTGAGATAATAAAGAAGGCGCACCGCTGCCAAACTACCTTAAACTTACTATCGACATGTTAGAAAAAAGCTGCTTTATTTGTGATCCATGTGATGCCTAGAGTTCTGCGCCAAAAACCAATGTGTAAAGGTCTCTATTAGAATTTTTATATTTGCAAAAAAAACCTTAAAAAAAAGTGGTCTAACGTTAAAATCAGTATTTATATGCTGTCTTGTGTAATAAAAAAGTACACATTTGTTATTTCAAGCGGTTTATGGCTTGCTAATATAAGCTGCATGATTTATTCAGCCATCCTCTTGTTTATTACTCTTTATGCATGCATGAACAGATTTTTAGTATCATGTTTCTGTAAGTACTTATTTCTTCAACAAAGCTTTTTATTTGTTGTTCTTTGTTTTCAGGATGGACATAGCAAAACGGTGTCAGTATTATTCGTCATAACGGCTTCAAGTCCCGGAGCTCAAAACCTTTACGAGTTGAAGACTATAACTCCCGTCAGAAGGAAATTGTCTTTATACATTCTGATTCCCTAAGCTCGAATAAAATCTGGTTTTAGTGTGATGGTTTGTAACAGAATTTGTTGTAAGTAATAACGTTCGACCGTATATATTTTACCCATTACTGATACCTACGCAGTGCGTAGGCATCGAAATAGAGTGAAAAAACAACTTTTAATTATAAACGGACCGGTATAGGCCTTGAATATATTCTCCCCCATTTCTCCTACAACTGCAAATTTTAAAATTCCAGTAAAAGGCCAATTCTCTCGCAATAACAACAGGTGCTCAAATTCGCATAGCACTACAGGACTTTCGAAACGTGGAACGACACAAAAGATGGTGACATTAAAAAAACGACTACTAAAAAGGCACTTAAAAAGGTCTGAAGCATCGACGTGGCTTTCACATAGCTGTGAACGCAGTTTCATTGAACCGTTCACAGTTCGAGTGCCATCAACCACGACGTACCCTTACATAACAATCTGTTGACAGGAGCGTCGAGAGTCTCGGTCGAGTTATGAAAAAGTAATAAATAACGAAATACGAACCGAGAAAGAAGCGTGCCGCATCTCGTGGTACAAGACGGGATTTTGGAAGAGGGATCTTAAGTCGACAGCCCTCGGTTCAACTTGATATTGACGTTACACTTCACATTTTAGCCATAGGCAGATTTCGTGCTGAAATATAAACATTTCACACCCACATTCTTTTGAAGTATCTGCCTATATTACATTTCAGTATTTCTTCTCGGAAGAAAATTATATACCGTACCAAATAAAATTATCTTGAAGATTACGAAACTCATAAAGTTATGAGAAAAGGAAAAACAAAAAGTACTTGTTTGTTTTCAAATGTCCGCTCGATTGTTGTTTTTAATCCAACACACCATTATGAAGAAAAACATTTTAAATAATCTCAAGTCTCGGTGATCTCAGTTCAAAACTTTTGAGTCATTTTGTCTTGGAAAATAGCACAAATACTAAAGTTAAGAACAACGACAGGAATATTCAATTCAGCGGTTCAGATAAGCGCTATAAGTTTTGAATTATTTTAGATAAAAACTAAAAGGGAAGTTCTACTAAAAACTAGAGTTTTGAATATATAATCTGCTTTCTTGTGATTTTTATGCAAAATATTTCTACGAATACTTTCTGCTATTCATAATTGTTTGCAAAAACGCGTTCAGCTAACTAAACTCCTGATAGTTTCGCGAATGGAAAGATACATTTCGTTGCTTATCTGTTATTGAACAATTTCAGATTATCTAAAGTGGTAAATATCGAAAAAAAAAATAAGGGATAGGTATACAGACTTTTATGGTCTTTGTTCTAGAATGACTTAGAAATTGCTACTCTGTAAGTGGCAACAGATGCAAGTTATTTGACTGCCTTTGTTGCAACTGGATAGAGTTTATTTGCTATTTTATATCTTCATATGTTCAGAATGTAAAAACTGTAAATCTGTTTTTATTAAAATACTCTTTTTGAATATTGAAATTCTTTGGCACATACCCGAATCGCTCAACTGTTTGCATCAATTTTGTAACGACGTAATTTATCAAATGAAATTAAGTCAATAATATCAAATCGAATTACTAAGCCCACTGTAATTTAGGGAAAATACCAATTTAAATTGGTACTTAAAATATAAATCACATCTTAAGGATACTTTCCCTTTGCCTACAAATACTTGTTATTAATAGAAGCATCCCGATTCCTGTAAATACTGTAATCTCTACTAATTAAATTCTTAAAGAGCGTCCAGACATTGGTAGTTATAGCTTTCGTATAGACTTTACTGCCTGAGACTGGCTCGAATTTATTTCGGTCGCTAAATGGCTCGTTTCGAGACTCCGGAACTCAATTGAGGGTTAAAAATTACTGCTTGAGGCCATGTAATACTGGACTTTTCCGTTTATGACCCCCATTCCGACAGACCGTTTCAGTGACTTTAACAGCTTATATATGATTGGTACATAACCGTTTGGAAGTCAAAATAAAAAGATGCGAATACCAATAAAAAGCATATTTCTCATCCGTTCTTAGACCATAAAGTATTGCTATAATGAGATATAGTCATTAAGCACATAACTTAAGCTTAAAACATCTATCACAGTAAAAGTCTGAATGTAAAGCTATATTATGCAGAGCTTTTCGTTTTACAATAAATCCTACACTTACGTGGAAATATTGAATAATGGCGTGAATATTAAAGCCTCAATGTACATGTTTTTCTTAATAGAATAATGTAATTTTAACACGTTTCGAACGTAAGCGTCAAAGGCATAAAGTGTCGGACGGTTATCGAGAACCAATTTCCCAATTTCTCAATTATTTATTTCATGAGTTCGCGGATCGGCTGAAGTGCTTACAGGATGAAATGGGCTGTTATTGTAGATTTGTCTGTTAGAAAATTAGGCTTTATATACACAAGGGAGCTTTTTGAATACTTTACAAGGATACAGCTACTGGGTGGTCGAGGCAACCACTAGTGGGTCGCTTGCCTTAGCGTATTATGTATGTATGATGTACTAGAATAATAGTTATCGTAATATGGGCAAAAGCATGTATATATTTCAAACATGACCGCGCATTTCTAAACTTCATTTGTATTACATCCTTGCAATGGTATGTCATCATCTGCCTAGCCTTTTTCCCAATCCATGTTGGGGTCGGCTACCAGTCTTTCCGGATTCAGCTGAATACCGTATTTTACATGGAGCGACTGCCTATCTGACCTCCACAACCCATTTTACAACACAGTATCCCATAGTAAGACTGGTTGTCAGAATTGACTTAACGACTGCCAAAGATCTATGTATGACAGCCGGGACCTACTGTTTAACGTGCTTTCCGAAACACGGAGGGGACCCGGTATGTTATAAATGGTCACCTATCCACGGACCAACCGCGGCGAGCGCGGCTTAGCCTGTATTATCGGTCAAACCGTACGGCTTACACTTAGCCACGAGCCCCTTCTTGCAATGGTATGTACCATCAGTAATAGAAGTTTTAAATGAAAAAAAAACGTGCCATTGATCCTCAAATTAAGTAATGTCGTTTATGAAGTAGGTATATAAAAGAGACCTTCTGTAAAACCGAATGTCTTTAACAGAAAATTGGGACAAAGATCTATGTCTCGAGAGAAATAAGATTATTGTAGGCCGGTGGAATTAAGTAGGTCTTGAATATATAAAGGCAACTTAGATTGCTTTACTAAATAACCCCGAATAAGATTAAACTTTACAAACCAAGAAAACTTCAACGATTTTCCAAATCTCTTTTCGTTTATTTTGTACAAGACGAAATCGATTTGTATTAAAGATACAAAAGTTACAAAGGTTTTTATCGAGATTTTTTATTCAGCCTTTACCTGCTGTATAAGGTACGTGTGATTCTTAAATAAAAAAATTGTATTTCAGCATGTAGGTAGGTAAATACATATTGGTTATATTTTATTATTAGTTCTATTTAAAAAAAAATAACACCCCGTGAGCACTGTGAGCCTAACCTATAAAGTCATATGGTATGAATAACAAACGAATTTAACGGTTTATTTTTATATAACAATAAAGTAAAAATAAATCTTACAACAATATTTTTCGTGGTAGAGTAAAATTTACACGTCAAAGTTATTCAAAAGAAGTACCTTTTGAAACCAAATTAACCGACATCAAAGCGAAAGTTTCCTCAAGTTAGTAGGTTCTCTAACAAATTCCATTATCACAATAATTTAATTACAATTACCTTTAGGATGTAACCTAACTTTACAAGATTACAAAACTGACAAACTTGTAACAGACTTATAAAACCAAAAAGGCTTAATCAAGATGTAAACATTTTTTAACAACTTAAACTTAGTTTTAGTTCTTCTTGTAGCAGAATGGACTATGACAATCTATTGATTTTAAAAAGAAATATTTTAACTGAATGAAGACAAAATAAGCAAACTTTTTATTGATCTATATATCTATAATAATAAGAAATCAAAATGTGTCTTTTTTACTTTTAGTAAACTAGACAGAACACTTACATAGCTTAATTATGTCGATTACCTATGTAGTCGATAATATCAAACTTATTTATGGCTCTAACTTATAGTGTGTGTGTTGTCCGCATTTTTTTTTTTTTTTTTTCTTAGCCTTTACTGTCCCACTGCTGGGCAAAGGCCTCCCCCAATTCCTTCCATACTACCTTATCCCGCGCCACCTCGAACCAGCCCTCGCGGTATGCGACTAAGTCATCCCGCCACCTCTTCCTGGGCCGGCCTCGGCGACGCCGTCCATCTGTTGGCTCCCATTGCGTACAGACCTTTGCCCAGCGGTCACTTTGCATGCGACTGACGTGACCCGCCCAATCCCATTTATTATTATATAGTCTAAATAAAATCGTTATTTCCATTCAAGCAAACGTTAACCATTGAAAGTGTAAACAACGTTTATTTAAGCTAACTAGTCCTACTGTTATTAAAAACATTAAAATATATGAACTTTTTACTCGAACTGAAACTTATATAGCAGCATTATAAGCATTACAGTTATATTTCCTAAAACTTTTGTTTACATGTTTGGCATATAAATTGAGATCGCAGTACCTACACATGAATGAGCGTTATTGAAATAAAGCAACTTTGAGTTCACTTATTGCGTCGCACGATTTGCAGAGTTCGTCGTTCTATTTGTATACAACTCTCAAACTTTGTAATTAGTTTCTATAGAAATACATTAATTAGGTATTATACAGCTTTGCTATTTATAGTCATTGACGTCATTACCCGTCCAATAAGTGATCGAACTATACTCAAAAAAACAAAACACGGTCTTTATTTCATAGAAAACAAAATAAATAAATGAATGACGTTAAATCATATTCAAAAGAAATTTGGCAGGTACAGGTACCGATCCAAACGTACTTTGTTGACACTCTTCTCACAGACAATATAGATACCAAGTCAAACAAAAAGTCTAGATTTATGATGACACGTCGTTTGATATCGGACGGTGTGTGTCTAACGTTTGCTTCACTTCGCTTGCGCTGCAAAATCCGAGGTATTTGGATTTAGCGATGTAGCTCGGGTAGTTATTTCACTACATTTGAAGGTCATACGATATCCATGTGGGCGGTTCGCAAACAGCTCCGATGAAAACTCACTGACCCTCGCTTTCGCTTAGGAAGACAGTTCTGTGATTTATTATGTATACAAAATGCAAACCTTTTTGATTGAAAAGATATAAAACTTTAAGGCTGCACTCTTCACAACAAACAAACAGATTAGGTACAGTAAGCAACACAAGTTGTTTTACAAGACAGAACATTTTATATTAAATACAATTTCATAAATTGATTAATTAATATATCATAGCGTTAAACCCTTGAGATCAGACTGTTATGTTTCCTATTCAAATTTACAGTTTATGGTCTTTAAATTATGTTCTAGGTTCAAAACTGTTGTTGCTAACTGTACACTCGTTGAATGTATAGTTCGGTAGTAGTATAATACGACTGATATACGGTTTACTACGTTTGTCTGATGGTAATTGAACACCGTTGCTCATGAACAAAAGACGTCTAGGAGAGACTACCAGCTTTCACATTGGGTTGAAACCTCCGTGTCCAACCAAATCCGAGCCACTTCCTATAGCGGCTATAGGTATAAATTAGAAGAGTAGCATTTCCCTAGTGTATAGGCTTATAGCAACCTGACGTTTCAGCGTAGTATATTAGTATCAAATTCTAAAATATAGTGATATTGACTTTACAACTTTAATGACTGTGATAACATGCAAATTTCTGACAATGTAGGGGTAAATTTACATTTATTTGAAAGTAATTTTGAAACGAAGTCATTAATTTGTCCGTCCCAGCAGATAAGCCGCCTGACAAAGTTGCTACCATAAATCCTTCTCTTGTTTCACGCGCATATTTTACAATCCTTTTAAAATTCAATAATTTTACATAATTCAGCTGAAATTGGAGGTTAATTATTTTATCGGCTTTTTGGTCTGTTATTTTTTTTTATAACAATAATTATAAAATATGTCATTCTTAAAAACTGTTAAGTATTTGTAATGAGACGTAAGCAAATTCTTTGTTTAATGGCGCGATTTCAGCAGGAACACATTCCAATAACCACTTCCACTGTGTACTGGTACATTTTTAACACTACTACTCAAATTAATTATATCATATACTTATTTATAGTTTTAGGGTATTTTAAAAAAACAAATAGTGTTATTTTTCATTCATTTTCCAGCAGTTCCGGCAAACAATTCGAAAATATGTTCACTATGCTATGCCATCAGACGAAATCTATGGACCCTTATACGACCGTGAATTCTTCATAATAATGATAAGTTTATTTAAACTCCATATTTAATGCCACTTAAGTGGCTCAAGAGACGTAATATCTAAAGGCATCTTCACATTTCTGATTACTAATAATTCATTATAAATGCGAAGAGTCCACCTGTAATGACGTCCTTCCGATCCAGAATACGAAATTTCCCATCACTGGGATAGATTCCTACAAGTACTTTGGACACATTTCAGTAGCCTTGCGTGGAATAGCTATAATTCCTAAGTACATAATAAACATTAACATAATCGAACCTGTTACCGGGAGCGACAGGCCTACGGCTAAATACGCTAAGCATATAAGCTTGTTTAACCATAATGTATGCCTAACTTTAAAGGGCTATTAAACAGCCCATATTCTCTCATTTCCAATACTATGTATTTATTTTTATATTAAAAATTTAATATTGCTCACAAATCCCTACAGAACCGTCTCTTTAGAACTTATAGTAGAAGTTGGACATTAGAGAAAAAAGTATTACAAAGATGAGCAGGTGTTTCTGCTAATGGTCCTTTTGAGACGTTTAGGTACCCTAATAGTTTTAAATGAGATAGATGGACACGTCTACGGGACGCCCTTTTCTGTAATAGTTCATTTTGTGCAATAGGGTGGACAAAATCTGTTTAGTTCGTCAGAGGAATCATGAAAAAAATTGGACGTGTATTATTTGACTTTTTAAAATAAGATAACCTATCCATGTTGATGAAGCGATTTGAAGTACAGGCGTGGAATTAAGTCATGCAAAATTTGAAATCAATCATCATCACCTATTTCTCGTAGGGTTATTTTTTTTCAAAGTAGGTACCTACACATAAAGAATAATATTTAACTACCAGATGGATTTTTTTACATCTGATTCATCGCATATTCAATAATGTGTAAAAGTTTTGAATGCACATAGAAACGCCAATATACCTATATGGGATCATAACACAATATCCTCCTAGATCATAAGCTAAAACAAATTGGGAGCCTTTGTTATATACGTGCAATTTATTACTACAAACATAGTATTGGTCAAAGTTCAATGTAAACAAAGCTCCGGGTTATGCACTCGACGACGTTAACAATAACACTATATTTTATTATTATAGAGGAATATCGCGCTATTATATTATCTCTACCAACTAGAATCATTTGCATAATGCAACCCAAGAATAGCTTGTTTATTGTTATTGCTTCTGCATTGCGAATTTACAAGGAGTATCTTTTGTGAAAGATTATGAACATGTTAATGGATTCTGGTCAAAATAATTATTTGCAATCCAACTTGTGTCTGCTGGGGTTTCTAACCATTTTGAGAACCTTTGAGGTAACAATGAAACTTTTATCAAAACACTACTAAAAACAAAGGAATAAATTGTTTTGGATAGTTTCAACCTTTCGATTACACAACATAAGTCAACAGAGGATATTTTATGTATCGAAAATTAATAAAGCTCTAAATTTATCTACTAGTAGTCAATATTTTACGTTAAATTAATAAAGGAAACGTAAAGCTACCTACTCAACGTTTACGTACCCTAGCACAAAAACTATCAGTGAGGTATTTCTATGGAGAATTTGCGTTTAGAACGCCATTTTCCGTACAAATTGCGTCCGTAACTACACGTATAATTAATTGTCGGTTGCTTTCATGCTAGGGCCTCCGATAAAGCAGGCTTCCTATTTAATTCTAAATATAAACTCAACTATCACACAAGGGAAATTTAAGACTGGATTTCTCATTGACCATCAGTCCCTAGTGGCTGATAAATGTCAATTAGTCTGAGAGTTTACACATACCAAGTTTGGTTGGGTCGCTGTACTATACGCAAAGGGTTAACGTTCCCACAAGTCAACACATTTTTCTTGTACCTACCTAGTTGTTTTTTTCGATGTCGTGAGGGCAGATGTTTTGACATCTTAATGGAAAGAACACATCTAATTACGCCATGATAAGGATTATATTAATAAAACTTTGGGTAAATAAACAACATGATGTGTTGTTACCTGTAATTATTTTGATGTTTTTGGTATCATACTTATTCCATTAACAACATGTACATTGTTTATTTCATTCGCCTTAGGGCCATACCTCACCGAGATGCCATGGCGACGTGGCGGCTAACTCACTTGGGGACCGACTGGCGACGTTGCCAAGTAGCCAGCGTAGTCAAGTAACGCCCGGCGACCGGTGACGCTGGCTACCATGTTTAGTTAAATCATTCCGACATAAACTCAATAATTCATCAAATGTAACATCATTTGATCAAATGTGACATCCTCAGATAGTTAAACATTTTTTCAGGGTATTTTCTTAAATCTTCACAGAGCTTCAGAAAAACACCGCTTTGGCTTCGGTTTGATACGGACGGATGTACCCATATTTTTTTCTTTTTTCGTTTCATCTTTTGGCGACGCTGGTAATAATATAATAACAGTGCAGTAATTTCCACGTCCATTCCTTACTGTGTCGAGGCAGAACTGAATGCATTGGCGACGCGATTTGGCGACTCAGTCTGGCGACAGGGACGCCAGACGTAGCCATGGCAACGTCGCTGGCCACGTCGCCATGGCATCTCGATGAGGTATGGCCCTTATTTGTCAGAATTGATAAACGTAAATAATATACGGCTTGTAAGTAAAACAAAAAACAATGATATTGTTAGCTTCTGAAGGAAAAGCTGTATTGGTATACTTACCATTACAGCTTTTCCTTGCAGCTTTCCTTTAATCTTTTTATAAGTCCTTACATTACTATGTAATTGTGTGTGTAAATGTGTACTTATAAAAATAATAAAAACAGGTCCATTATTTTCAAATCCTGAAAGAGCATCGTTAATGTTCAGAGCTCATAGAACGGCTCGTAACTTACGCAACACAATAATAGGGTATTGTTCCCAAACTAACGAACAACATTGCTAAAAGCTTGAACGACCTATACACATCCTATGTAGGTAGCCTGAATTTCCCAAACTATAAAATAAATTAACACAGAAATGCTTTTTGCTTCAAATTGAATTCTGTTAAAAAAGGAAAGGAAAACATCGCGACAATTCTGTGAAATCGTTCGAATATAAAATGGCTGTCTTTTGTTTTCTTTACATCAACCCTTTTTCCCTACGAAATAACGATTGGAAACCGAAGCAACGAAACCAATAGACTAATCAATTGTATAATAAAATTGTGATTAAATAACATTTTACTTATTTCTTTTGACTATGAAAATATAAATGTAAGTAAATTAACGTACCATTTTTTAATAAGTAGGTACATCAACATGATTAGCAAAGTGCTTACCATACAGTAAAATATTGTATGATTGGATAAGGGTATTAATGAAGGGGGAAGGAGAGTAAAAAGTTGTCTAGTCAAATACTTTTAAATACAAAACTGAGTCTAGTCAAAGTCTACCTAGGTATCTACAAAACTGTTTACGTAGTAAAATACAGAACAAGCCAGAGAGCTTTTTACCAGCTTGTATTACAATCAAGGAACTATTTAAATTGAATGGAAAATTGTCCGTGCTTCTTTCGTTACACCCTAGACAGTCTAGTTTTAACATAAAAAGGTGAAAAGTTGTGCTCAAATTAGCACTGGACTCCGGTTTTATAAAAGTATTTAACTATCGACATTTGAATCTCAAATAATACAAAAAAAATAATTTTGTGTTTTCATATATTCAGGAACAACAACAAGTATTTCGTTTTTTCATGTTTCGTGTTAGTATTCTGCGTTCACATCAAAGAACAGGAAAATAAGGTAGACGGGGCGAAAGAAAACAAAAGTGCTAAATGAAGTGTGAACCAGATAACATATTACACAATTCGTGAGAAAGAAAATTGAAAAAGCGTTAGCGTTATTTTCGCGTTTATTTTTCAATTATTAATGGCGTAAATATCTTAAAATACCTATAATTTGTGGTAAGGTGTAATTTGACGCCCGTTTTAATTTGGGATAGGATGACTTTTTCCAGCTATCTTTTTCAGTTATACTGTAACACACATTGTTCGATATTATTATATCTATTTTGCTGGTCTAAGCTTCGCTGGTCCATTTGTTTGTTCTTGATTTAGACACAAAAAATAATTGTAGGTAGTTTAAATATTTATTTTATCCATGCTAGTGTGACAACTAGATTTCATTATTTGCGTAGTGACTAGGTCTTACAATGGCGTCGCTTCGTCGCAGCTTCAACTTGTGCATGAGTCAATATTTGTTCTTCGTTTCCGAGTTTAAACTTTACTGTGAAACTACGTCATACAACAAGGAATTTAAACAAGAAAGAAATATAATAGATATTATAAGCACATTTTTATTAATACGACGCTAGGGAAATATCCATGAGCAAGTGCTACTTTTCATAAGGAAGTTTGTTCCCAGTTTGAAACATTCAGTGAGGTTAAACAATTCATGTTAAATTTTTCATCAGATGGGTATAACACTTATTGTGTTAAATAAAATTTGCAATACCTAGGCAAGTAGATACTTATATTTTTAAGTGGCTGGGATGATGAAGCTACAAATTGTTGCACATGCAAGTAAACAAGATTTACAGGCAGGTAGGTACAGTGCTGTTACTACATCTCTGAATACCAGTTTGGGTGCTGAACTCCTAGTTATTGCTTTGAGCAATGCAATCCGGTTGATAATTAAAACCACACGGTCCGGCAGGTACTAAACCAATATATTTTATGTGCAAAGCCTTCACCAATGCACTGCATAGAGCCGGTTTAACCTAAAATTATTGTTTAGTTAGATACATACAGTAACGGAACACGCAATTACCAATGGGATTTAGTTAAATTTGTGTACCTACAAAATACCTAAGTAGTCCAAAACATAGAATAGGAAAGCAAAAAGGTATTTGTATAGATAATGTTCAACTATCGATGAATCTAAGGATATGGTCTTAGAAGTTGAAATCATTTCTCTTTAGGGACGTGTGAATGTGTATTTTTTGTACTTGTTTTCAAACAATCCTTTTTTTTTCGGTGTTTAGTTTTCCTGGTAACTTCTATTCCGCTCTGTCTTCAGTCTACTGCTAAAAATGTTTCACATTCAAATGCTATTATTGTTTCATTGTATCTAGGTTAAGGGCTCCTTTGGTTCCATTTGAAACAATATAAGCACCCTTAACTTGAATTAAACAGCTACTCAGAGTTTGATTACTTAAATCACTGTAAGTTAGATTGAGAACCAGGGGTCGTCGAAAATTCCTTTGTTCTCTCAACAGCGAAATGAATGAAGTATCTTATTATAAATGTTCCCTTATTTATAATAAGTATGGTCAAGTAAATTTTAGAACCGCAGGCGTTAGAAAGTATCTGATCTGCTATTTTTGTTACCTTGTTAGTTAGATATTCATAACTAGCCTTAATAAGCTTTCGTTACAGGATAACCTGCAAAAATTAATAATATTTCTGATTAAATAACTCATATTTTAAAAAAATATGCTTATGATGGGTTTATACAAAAAGGTTAAAAACAGCACAAAATAAAACTTCAGCGTCTTCTACGAACAAACCGAAAAAACATTGGATCCACTTTATTTACGAGCTCAACAACCAATCTTATAAGTCCTTAAGTATACATTCTAAAATGTCTTCCTTAATACATTTTTACGATCTTCTCGTGAGGATAAACGTCGCTTCGGATTCTTTATTCAATGCCTTCCAAACCCTTGGTCGTGAACCCACTCTTACCTAATTAATGTTTGCATAACGTAGACAAACAAACTAACGGCAAACTACATAAACCTTAAAGTATCAACCCCTGATTGTATGTGCTAAGGAACATTATGTACTCCTATAAGTTATAAGTAGGTCTACCATTTTTATAGGTAGTATACCTACCTTACTAAGACGTGTCGCCATTTGCGCTAGTTTTTTTTAATATAAGTCAACCATTACTAATGTATTTTTCTCTAACAAGATAAGAAAATCACTGTCTGTTCCAATCATTTGTTATGTAGATTACCTACCTTGGATAGGGAACAAAGTGCCTTTTAAAAAAAACCGTTTGATTAGCTCTTCTTGAGAGAAGTAGGTACCTAACTAGCCATTTACTGCTTCTCCCTATCATTCCATAACATCAAAAAGTAATTAGTAAATATTTTAATAATGATCAAAGCCTTTACATGAGATTTGTAAAGCTGTCTTTTAAAGTCTCAGTCCACGGTTTGTCTGCAGGCAAGGTCGGATTTATTTGAATTTGAACAAATTTTCCAACTCTTCAAAGGCCTTAATTAAATGTTGAGGTATTGACTCAGCTAATTAGCACTTCTTGTTAACTTTAAAATACTCATTATCTTACAAAAAATATTGCTAAGAGACTGTTTAATTAAGGTAAGCAAAATTTATGGTTCTGAGGTTTACGCGAATGTTAGACATTGAAATAAAACTACTTTTACGGATTTTATCGCGGTTTGCATTTCGTTTTTAGTTTGCCCGTGGCCAAGATACCTGGAAAAGTGTCGAAACGTCGAGACCTAAAAAATAAATACAAACCGCGATAAAATCCGTAAAAGTAAATTATTTCAATTTTTTGGTTTCTATAAGTATTGCGCAATCAAAGGCGTTATATTAAAAGCCATTTAATTTATAAATATAGGTGATATGATTTTGGACAATACCTTCACAATCGGTTTAATCTAGGCAAAGATTATAATAAAAGATGGGTACCTACCTAAGAAGGTAGCGTCTACAGCTTTCCATTTTAAAGGTAGGTTTTTGTTCGTTTTTATTTAAGTACCTACCTACCTATATAGTCCAATACTTACACGCGTACAACGAGGATTGTGTGCGTTGTGCCTACCCAATGAAGCTTTTTATTTGGGTACGCTACATCTACGTTTTGTTTTTCGGGTTCTGATTTTAGGCATGTTTCTATGCTTATCAACTAACATAACATAAAATAGCACCAATTTAAAATCTCCTGTAACACTGTCATGTCGTAGAGGAAGCAAAGAAAAATGTGTCTCATAACGCTGTCAAGCTGGTTATTTAACTTTGTTCTGACTTTCTTCTATATTTATATACTTGTAGATATACTTAGAATTTTAATAAGGCATCTTGAATCTTTTGAAAGGTTATCTCCAACTTTCCTACCCCACAGTAATGCATAGGTACTTGGAAATAATTATGGGCAATTATTCAAAACCAATCATAAGTATATAAAGCCTTAGCAAGCTTTTTAATCGAACATTGAATAGCTTTTTCTTTCATTATATAAGTCTTTCAGAGAATGGAGCGTGTTTGCAAGCAGAATCCATCTCGTCCTGTTCACGTCGAGAAGAAGGTATTTTTAGAAAATGGATTTCAATTCATAGCTTTCGTAGCACGCGGTCATCAATCACTTCCTTGAATTTGCAGGTTTTAGTTTTAAAGGTTATAAAAGAGCAGTAGGTACCTTCTCGTAAGGTTTTATGTTGTCGCCTGACAAAAATAAGCCTGAAATTTGTCGGCAATATTGCCAAAATGCTAAAAAACCTACTGACATTTGCGTTACGGTTGTGTTTATTCTTTCGCTATATAGGACAAACTCTGTCTGGTGCTTAGATATGTAGGTAACAGGTTCCTACCAATATTATAATGAAGAGTGAATCGGCTTAAAGAATTTATTAATATTGAAAAGAGAACCCAACCAAATGCGAAGAAGCAATATTTCTAACGAAGCGACCTTGTCTCAAGCAATCATCCATTAATAAGAACCATCAATACTCGGAAAGGGTACCTACTCCAATTCCTTTAGGAAATTGTGATAGATCTGAAAACCAACGGTACATAAAACCTTTACAAGATTCAAGTAGGCAGGTGTACTTTAATCTCGTAAAGCTCCTTTTTACAACTTCAGGTCCTTTTGAATCTGAAGAATGAAAGGCAAACCTTTAAACAAATTCGGATCCTTAAAATCAATGACGAAGTTTTAATGACAGGATTTAAGTATTGTCTTGACTTTACGCAATATTATTTATGTAGGTACCTGTAGGTAGATTTGTTAAAAATGTATGTACCTACCTATAGGGGTAGAATTTCACCTTGTTAGAATACCATATCTGCTTGTTACATAACGGAGAACTTTAAACTTTTCACGCTCAAAACCACGGTATCGAAGTTCCAACTAATGGGTGAACCTATCTTAAAGTTTACCTACTTAGCTGTTTGCACTTCACTAGGCACTTGTCTTAATACTTGGAAGTATTTAACTATCTAAATGCACCTTGTTCATCTGATATGGTTGTATCTAGGCATTTCCCTACTTCGAAAACTTGAAAAAGATCTTGGGTAGGTACCTGCTCACTTTTTTATGTTAAAGATTTAGGGTGACTCTTTATTAGATCAGGTAATTTTTTGTGCCCCTTTTATTAAAAATGTAAGGTAAGTACTAATTACGTATAAGAAAGTCATAGTTATGTTATATGTATGACAGTGAAGGTTACTCTTTTTATTCACTCTTCTCTATACCTAGGTACCTACCTAGAACCTAGATAGGTACACATAAAAGGCCGCGTAGAAGATGATATCAGAATATTATTACATATTACTATATTACTAACTACCATTGCATTCAATTATTATTAAGCAATAAACTATAGGTTTACCTAATTATAGCCACAGACATTAATTAGGATTAGGTTAACTATTATCATCAGTACCTTTATTATAATTAGGTAATCTATGCAATATCTTGTCTTGTTAACTATCACAATTAGCCTATCATCCTACCTAGGAAATACTTTATCTCTAATCAGTCTACACTGCTACTACCTACATTTTCCTAAACATTTCTGATTAAAATTGTAACGAAAAGAAATCTCAAACTATTATTTTTTCTGCCTTTCTGTTGGTTTGGAAAATGTTGATATAAGTAGATTGTAAAATGAACAATGCGGAAGTTTCATATACCTAAAGTTTGCGTACCATGTAGGCTTATTAAAACAAAAGTACATAAACTCGAACTCGTTTACGTAACCTAGTTTGGTAACATCCTCCACAAAACCGTTCCGCAAACGTATCAAACCACAATCAAATAACTCTTGAACATTGTTTACGAGTAGGTAACCGCTTATCAGACCTCTGTTATCAATAAGTACATACCTCTATCTACAGTAGGTATTATTAATAAATTGACGTACTACTTAACCGCAATTGTAACGGTATTTTTAAAAACTGTAACGGTGGTGAGAAAGCATGCCTGCTGTCGCATGGTTTTCATTTCATAGTCGGTGTGCAAAGATGATGGTGCTTTGTAATAATTTATGTGCGTTATTAAAGTAGGTTAATCATTTTATTTATTATTTTTGGTTAAATAAAAGATCTAGATCTAAATATTTAACAAATATTTAAAATATTTAAACACACACAATACACTTTGTGGTGTTTGCAGATATGTTTTGGAATAAATCCCACGCATTTCTTACCATTTCTAACCGTATATTTAATAGTCTGTTTGTTCAGACATCACGCAAAAACTACCGGTTCTATTACGATGAAACTTGGTATAATTATTATTTAATATCCTGGGCACCAAACTGGGTAGTTTTTATTCCGGAATAAGTAGTAAGTAAGTAAGTGTAAGTGTAAGTAGTTTATACAATAAAAAACAAACTTAATTTTGCGGTTCGATCCCTAGACCCGATTACTGTACCAACCGCAAATAATAAGTTTGTCGTAGGTTACGTCACCTTTAGGGTAGAGTTATTTAGGTTTATTTTTATAAGTCGTAGGCATAGATTTTAATTTTAAAGTATAAGTAGTATATTTGATAGCGTACGTAGTAACCGTAGGTTATTTTATAATAATAATCATAAATCATTTATTTTCACATAATACTATTAGGTAGAAATAGTCATTCATATAGATATTAGTTTTTAGGGATTTTGCTTATTTATTGAGTTTAGATTAGTTATCATCAGAAATAGGTTTATTTAGGTAGGTAGGTAGGTATTTAATTTTCTGTTATTGAGTTTATTTTTTTTTAAATTATGTAGGTACTTAGGTTTACTTTTATAAGGCGTAGACCGTATAGATTTTAATTTCAAGTATAGGTAGTATATTTGATAGTGTGTAACGTACCTAGGTTATTTTTAGTACTCTTAGGTAGGATTAGTCATTGGTATAGATTTTAGTTTTTAGGGATTTTGCTTATTTATTGGCGCTAGGTGTTAGGGCTCTTTTATAAAAATAGTCTTGAAGATTTCTTTATTTTAAATATACTTATAACAGGATGCCTTCCAGAAAGAGACCATCTCTTTCTGCTACATCGAGACACGCTAGGCGAATGAGACTAGCCAGAGGTATGCTCGATAGATAACGTACTACACAAATAGCACTTCACACAAAAAACTCATTGATAAGTTTCGTCATCCACGCGAACAAAGTCGCGGGCACAGCTAGTCCACTTATAGATTTGTCCATAAATCAGGTTATATACAAGGATAAACGTTTTAGAGAACTATTCAATGTTTATTATTTTCTCATGACAAATAAACAAGAAAACGTATAAAGTGTAGACAAATAAAACACAAACAGTAAATAATAAATATTCGTAGGTACGATAGATTGCTCTTTATTGTCCACTTTCTTTTAGACACAGCTTCTTTTTCGTATAACAGATTGCCTTTTGGAAATAAAACAAGTTAAATCTATGATCTTAAAAAAATGCAACTACAATAGAAAATGCACTACGTAGGTAACTTAACACTTAAAAGATCATCCATAATACGATTGGGTTTCTGCTATAAAACATATTTGCTTTTCTAAAATGTTTAGATTTCAAATAAAACAGAGATTATGTATCTTTTAAAGAACTACTACATTATTCTGGTACAAAAGACTTATTATCCCAACAATAGGGGTATTTCATCTGAACCTTACATGCCGTATATAATGGATACGCAGTAGGGTAAATAAAAACACCAGCATAGATTAATGTGCGGTTATAATATTATAAAATACTTTCAGCCTATCGAAACATAATCCTATGGTTTCTATTCGATATTTACATAGAAATATGAAAGGCGGGAGGACATTACAAGTCTATAAACAAGAGCCGGCAATATCCCGTGGTCGCCGACCCTCGGTTTACACCGATTACTTATTATGCTCGTTATCGTGAAAACAGTCAGTAAAGGCTCGCGTGCTCAGATGAAGATTCGTGCCAACCAGGTCCCGAGCTGGTGCATGAATTTGTATATTATACTCTTTAGAGTTCACAGACAGTCCTAACCTCAAATTTAGTGATTAATATCACAATTAAAAGTTCCGGTCACTTGTAAAATTAATATAAGCGCACCGCTCAGCGGCACAACTTCGTCTAATCGTCGAGTCGCGGCTCCGGGAAGCCACGCGCGGACTGCGGGTCCGGCGGCGCGAGGGGCGCGAGCGGGGCCAGCGGGGCCAGGGGGGCCAGCGGCGCGGGCGAGGCGGGCGACGCGGCTGGCGACGCGGCCGGCGACGCGCTCCCGCGCGGCGAGGGCAGCGTGGCGTACACGGTGGGGCGCGGCGGCTGGTACGAGGGCGCGTAGGAGTCGCTGCGCGGGTTGTAGAAGGGCGAGTCGTCGGCGCAGCAGTCGAGGTTGGGCGAGTAGGGCGTGGCGGCGCCGCAGGAGGGCGCGTCGTCGCTGGGGCGGTAGGCGGGCGCGGCGGGCGCGTACACGGCGCGCCGCGGCGGCGACGCCTCGGGCCGGTGGTGCGACGACGGCGCGTACGCGTCCGACCAGCGCGCCTTGCTCGGCGTGAAGTCCCCCTTCACGTACAGCTGGATGGGCCGCCGGAACCCCTTGCTCGCGTGCTGCGGCACGCCTAGTATGCAGCACTTGCTAAATCCCACTTCGGGCGACAGTAAGTACTCACGAAATTTGTTCGGAAATAATTCAATCGAGTTGAAGTTTTCATATATCGTAGGCTGAAACAAATAAATAATAATGTTAATTATGTCTGTACTACAATAGATGTACTTATTGAACTAAGTGTAGGTGATACAGATTAAAGTGTATCATTTGTGTTAAGTATAGACACCTAGGCATTGATTGTTATATGGCTTGTGATAACATAGTATAACTATGTTATCACGTATCAGTTGAAATAAATAAATGCGGACAACATCACATACATTGCTCTGAACCCAAAGTAAGTAGCTGAAGCACTTGTGTTATGGAATTCAGAAACAAGGCAGGTACCACAAACACCCAGACCCTGAAACGCCTTGAAACCGGTGCGTACGCCACTCGACCACGGAGGTCGTCAAAATATATGAATATCTGTAATTGAACTATTTTCACTGTCGTGAAACGCGAGAATACAGAAACTAAAATAGAGAACCAGATTGTTTACAGTCAAAATCCAACAAAATTTTAAGACCTGCACACTATAAACTACTTTCTATAAGGCAACCTAAGCCAAACTTAAACCGATTTAATAAAATATGTAAAAAATTACCGTTAAACGCTTCTTTTTCTTATAGCTAGCCCAGTTCTGAGCTTCTAGCACCAGTTTCCCGCCGGGACGCAGGTCGGCGAACATTCTGCGGAAGGCACGCTTGAGGCCCGCATCGCCCCAATTTAAATGCATCCACTTTGTCGTGGAGAGGCACAGGATTAGATCGAACTGGGGACTCTCGGCGCCACTGCCGACCGCCACTTCTTCACGAGGTACATAATTGCCCTGAAAAAATAAAAATACATATTATATTTATTGCACAATGCACGTAATATTCTCAATTGATACGTGACGCAAAGGACATAATTAAGTATCTACCTGATATAACACGTTCATACAAGTTATTAACTTTTATAGATACTAAGTGCAATCTAATACAGGTACAATTATTACAAGTTACTAAAATAAAATAAGTCCAAAACCTACTCGACTACGCTTTTTATAATACAAGTTTAACATTCATGCGCTATCTGTGACTTAAATAAGCAATATTTATCATCAAATTAGACAAGGGTGCTGAGAAATCAACTAATTTATTAGAAACTTTTAACAATCTAAATTTAAAGTACATTTCGCATGGAACGCCTTTAAACCATATGGTAATCACATGTGTTTACTTTTGTAGCTTATTTTAAAATAAATTAGTAAACATTTTTTTCCTTTTTGAAAGTGAATAAGTAAGGGAACATGGTGATGATCTATATTATCGTCATCATTTGATAATTGTTGTTCTGAACTTGCGGTGACGACAGTTCAACACCTTAGATTTTTGTTATCATTTTATTTACATTCGTATTTACGTGAGCAAATTGTCTATGGTGAACAATTTTTATGTACCTACATTAGTCATATACAATTAAATCAGAAGTAAATAATGTACTAGTGAGCTCTTTCACCATAAGGTGAAACCAGAAGGATTTCCCCGCATTTCATAACCTGACTAATAATGGAGCAACAATACCCATGAAATATAACATACCTGTTTAAAAGTGACATTATACGGGAATGCAGGTGGTATAACTTCCGCAGTGGAGTCCCCTAGAGGTCCATACAACATCGACATGGACATCGGGAAGAAGCACTGCCCCTGCTCCTGTTTGTGCACGGCCTTCCTGTTCTTCCGAGGCCTCCGTAGCTTGCGACCGGTCAGAGGCAAGGCCTTCTTCAAATCCTCGCTTTTATCCAGCTTCGCAGTGTCAGCATCAGCGTTACAGTCATCACATTTATCCTCCTTACACTTATCGCAGTCTCCTTTCTTATCGTCATCTAGTTCGGCTTTTTTGTCTTCATCCCTCTTTGGTTCAGCTGGAACTGGGATGAAGGATCTTAGGTTTTTTCTAGCACGTCCTGGAAGGAGAGGTAATGTTTTAGTTTTATGAACACACAATCTCAAATGGAGTAAACAGAAGTATTGCACATATAAGTAACAGAGAACAGTAGTTTCAAGTTATAAATACTATAACAGTAGTTTACTAACATAGGTTTAAGTCTATATACTAACACAAAATGTATTTATAAAATATATATGTTAGTTTATAAGGTATATATCTATGGGCCTGATAATAAAGGTTTTTATTATTATTATTTTTTTTTTTAATATGAGCAAATATCTTATATTTCCTTTTTCTATTTCTGTTTCAGTGTTTCAAGGTAGTATTATGTCTGGCTGTCAGATTAAAAAATATAAGTAATAAATATGTTGACCTTTGCCTATTTCGGCTACAAAATCCCTAATGCTGTGTAAAAAATATTACTATGATTTTGAAATGATTATTTATTATGTAAATAACAGGGTACATTGCGATGGTTAGCTGTTATTTAATATAAAGTTATTATTTTGATACAAAAGCTGGTGTAGCATAGCAATAGTAGTTATAAGAAAATTGTAGTTGATAAATGTATCAGTGATAGTAAAACTGATGTTTGACAAAATTTAATGTAGCAGCAACTTCAATAACTGAATCACTTTCTTCAAATATTTTTTAGATACACTATTGGATATCTGCCAAAAATATAAAGTCTATGTTACCAGTTAAATTCGGTGACCTAAATTTCAAATGTTAGTATAATTATAATTCTTAACTAGACTTATGACTATTTACTAAATTATAGAAAATTATATTGTATTATTTAAAATTTACATAAATACATACCTATCAGCACAGGGTCAATATCCATGCCAACAACTGAGCGAGCTCCCAGTGTACGTGCCACTGCCACAGAAATATGGCCAACATTGCAGCCAATATCCAACACATCTTTGTTCTGGAACAGATGCCTGTGCATCTCAAATACTTGAAGCCGGATGTCCATCATCGCATTCAAGTTCCGGTAGCCATAATACCTGAAACATATTAATACCAATGGTCAGTAAGCTTAATTAACATAAAGGTGTTGAGTAAGTCTCCTTGAAATTTTACTTTTTATTTGCATTAATAATACCCATTCATACTGTACACAATAATAATTCGAGACACAAAGGATTTACTTAGAGGTCAACAATTGTCATGCAAATGCTAGCCAGCTGGCAAAATAAGAGAATAAAATTTACATTAAAACTGTTTCACTGCCTTTCATCTTCTTACTACCCTAATCTTCGAGTAGAAAAAACTTATTATTATTTAATTTACCTGTCATAATTGCCATACTGGTATCTTGAGTTTTTAAGATGAAATGTTGGCAACTTTTGATCTTCATCAGTCTTACTCTTGAGTTTTGCGCGATGAGGCGATGCAGGGCGCTCTGGTGGCGCTGCGCGTTGTTGTGGCCTTGCTCGCATCCAAGCACCAGGCTGAGGCACAACGGGACTCACTATTTTGTCCAAAGAATCCATCCTACGTAACTTTTTGGGATCTTTTCCTTTTAAAGAGGCATTGTCACTATCACTACAAGATCTTTTTCGTGATTTACAGGCTGATGTTGAAGGTTCAGGAGGTGGTGGCTCCTTTATACCCTCAACAACTTCTTCAGGAACATCCTCAGCTGTTGGAGATGTATTGTCTGTTGTGCGTCTCCTTAGTCTAGCCTTTTTTCGAGGCTTCCTTTGCTGCATTTCTAATCTCTTCTCATATTCTTCATTATCCAAGGGTTCCATAAGGTTTAAAGGGTCCCTTATATTAGGGGGGATTATAACATCAATTTTAGCCTTATGGCGGGGAGGTGTAGGTAAAGGTGAAGATTCTGGAGTAACTGCATTCATAGCTCTATTAATATCTTCATCCTGTAAGCTATTCAAGTTCAGTGGATCAGAAATATTACCACCAAGCAAGAATTTAGTAGGAGGGATGAAAACTTCCTTACGTGGTCTCTTGTGAGGCAAGAAGAATTTAGAAATTGAAGGAAAACTTTGTGCCCTTTTTCTGCCTTGCTTAAATTTTGTGCCAATGTAGTTCACACGACGCACAATGCTCCTCTCTGGGTTATCTTTAGCTGGTGTATGGCCTTTTTTGCCATGGCGGAATTTCTTTTTGGTCTTTTTCGAATTACCCACACTTGATGCATCTCCATCTTTTGATGTGTTACCATCACCTGACTGAAGTGGATTCGATTCACTTATATTTAAAGATGCTTCTGTAGAGTCACAAACTTCGTTCTCCGAAACATCGCCAGCTGTTTCATTTTCAGCATTATCAACCACGTTGCTTTCGCAAGCAATCACATTTTCTTCTGGGCTACCCATTACGTATATTAAACACAACAAAAACTACATTATAAAGTACTTATTCATTTGAAAAGTCAAATTTACCGCCACTTCACTTCTTGCAAAATCTACAAGGACATCCGTCAATGGTGATAAACAGTTTAACAATGCGGTTTGTTTTTATTCTTACTTCCCACTGAAACTTATACCTTAACGATATAAATAACCAAAGAAACTATTCCATGAAAATATTTCACTTTACACTTATACACAATAAGAAAACTATCCACTTTTTAAAACTGTACACAGCACTTCGTGCAATACTTTGATAGGATAGCAAATGGCAATTTGGTTTCATTTGTTTTCGTTCTCATACACCCGTTTAACACGGTAAAAAGCGGAACTTAACCATCTTATTGGTGGTTATTCCATGAACTGTCAACTATTAGCCAATAAGAACCCGAAACAAAACGTTTATGTTACCGATATCATAAAGAACTAATAAATGTTGCCAAAAGTAAAAAAACTTTCCTCAAAATATTTTTTGTGCTTATGACATTCTCGCATTGTTCACTTAATGTTATTTTCTTGGTGTGTTTCATCCACGGAGCAAATACAAAGAGGAGACGGCCTAAGCAACCGTGCACTGTACCTCAACCAAGCACTGACGTCATCATGTGGGCGTGGCCTAACTCAGTGTATCGTTGACATTCATCGTGTGCACAACTGTGTTAAAATTCTAATTTTATTGCAAAGTTGAGCTAAAAGAAAAAAAAACATGAGGTGTCGTGTTTTAAATTGTAACAACTATTCGGATAGACGTTTAGATGCTAAGGAGGGCATCTCATTTCATCTGTAAGCAATTTTATGCGTAATTTTCATAAAATTATTCTAGAAAAGTCTCTTAGTTTGGCGTTTCCAAACATAATTCTATCAAACACTAGATGGCGACACTTGAGAAAATAGAAACTAAACACATTTACGTACGTAGAGCTCACTACTAACATTTTTTAATAATCATATGTACTGAAATTTGATAAACATTCATTCTTAAAGGTATGTAAGTATGGCCAAAATATTATTTTTGTAGTTTTTATATTATTTTTAAACAAGCCGCCATCTATGGACAAAAAGTATAAACAACGAAATACAGGGCCGTAATTAGAATCCAATTATTTTACCGAAGGTACCGCGACTATATCTTACATGGAAAGTACTTGAAAAATTTGATACACTGGACATATAAATACAATATCCTATAAGCTAAATAATTTATCTATAATAATTTATTTAAAGTGCTTTCCCTCCGTGAGACAACGTAATAGTATGGTAGTGGTTGTTTAATAATTTAAAGTATTTAAAGCTCACCTACTTTATTAAGTTCAATAAACTTATAAATAAATAAACAACAAAACTCAAGCATTATTGTCTGCCAGTAAGAACCTCAATGTAATAAGGTTTTATATTTTGAATGAATATTTGTTTATTCCAACATTGGTAATAGAGGTTTTTTTTTTAATAATTTGTCTTTTATTTATTCTGCCGCTGAAATCAGTATTACCTACCGACATTAATGGTTTCGAAAGGATTGTCACGTAAACGGAATAAGGTGTGTGTTTGTGTTTTTTTTTCCTAAAAGAACTTGATTTGCTATCTTCTTAAGTATTTTTAGCCAAATCAAGTCATTTAAATATTATAGAAAATCTAATAATCTTCATTTATCAAAAACCCATTAAGATTGTTCAAAAATTTAATTAAATATATTGCTCTCTGATACGACAATTCTGAGTACGACCATGACATCTTGCATTTCGCGACATCTAATGGCAGATAGTTGCGTAATTTCAAAATTAAATCAAGAGAACGAGCGAATACTTTTGCTATTGACCCATAGATGGAAAATTTAAAAGTGGGCGGGATCTAACTCCCCCCTCACCCCGCAAATTGTCACGCGTTGTTTCATAGGAAAATCTTATTACGACATCTCCTCTTTGTATTTGCTCCGTGGTTTCATCATTTTCTTATTAGAGTGTTAGTTTTATTTATTTAAATAAGATTTAATTTTAGTGTAGTTGTAATTGTTTGTTCTTGTATTAGATTTAAGTATTGAATAGCAAATAAATAAAGTTTATTAGACAAAAAAATATATATGTATAATAAATTATACAGACATAAAACGGATGAAAGGCAGTTTTTCCAAGTAACATCATAAAAAAAATGCTTTTTACTCGTATTAAAATCGGATCTTTTATTGTAGTTGTAGTTGTGTAGTTGTAGTTGTAGTTGTGTAGTTTGGATAAATATATCGTAACTTCTTACTTCATTTGTGATTATATTCTTTTTTCTTTTTAATAAAGATGTTTACCACGAAAATCACGAACATCTTTAGAGAGATCTGTATATATGTTTTTAATTATAATATAATTAAAACATACAGATATGTAAAATATAATATATTATTTTTACAATTAGCCGTACGAAATAAAGACTCGAAAATGTATTTATGTATGTGTTAATTTTATTTGAAATATTTTGTTTTAATGTGGAGGTATAAATAAAACTTCAGTATTTGCGCACATATACAGAAAATCACAAAACAAGTTGAGACTCAAAAGACCTCGGTCCAGAATATTTCAAAGCTTTATTTCATCTATGCAACATTGTTGACAAAGGCGTCATGAAATATTTGAATTTTGAATTCAATTGAAAATATCCGTTGTAATTCGTTCGTGTTGACTGTTGACAAGCTTTCGAATTTATTTTGTCGTTTTGGAGTACATTGATGAATATTTGAAGAAATTGTAGGTAATAATAATTGAATACGACTTTCGTAATCAAATAAGTGTAGTGAAACTGATTTTAAGTGCGGTTACTTGTGATACAAGCATTTGTTTCGTACAATGTGGTTCTAAATAACTTTACTCTGTTGCATTAGTTCAAACTTTTCGTGTTAATATAGAAACCTAATGATAATGTTTGTTTTCAGGGACCACTATCTGGGCACAACAAATTGTGTTTCCCTCGCATTGTGATGAATAAGGTATAAACAATGTTTTTGTCTCATAAAGTTTTAACTTGTTATTTGTATTATTAGGCTACTAGAGGCTAAATGTAGACCAAACGCATTGTATTAGTATTACGAAACTTATATCAGTTCAATTATTTGAATAATAAATCATCATATTGTGTTTCAGATGTCGCGAATACCCAAAATGCCGCCTGTAACTGCCACTAAGGAAAACAAACCTGGTTTGTTGAACCGTCGTCCAATTTCAAGAACACTGGCTAATGGACTGAGTGATGCTGACAAAAAAGATTTACTGATGAATCATACTAAACCCGTGAATAGGGGGCCTTCAAGTTCCACTACTGTCGCAGCTCCACGCCTGAAGAGATCAGCTACTGCTCCCTCATCAGTCAATGTGCCCCTACCAAAAGTAAATAAAATTGAGAAAAAGGTAACAGTTGCTCCAAAGATTGCTCCTTATGATTATAAGGCGAGATTCAATGACTTGTTGGGTAAACATAAGAATATGAAAAGTGAATTTGACGATTTAAAGGAAAAACATATTGAAGTATCTGACAGTTATGAAAAGACCAAAGATTCAGTACAGACTTGTATTAATGAGAGGGATAGATTGAAAGAAAATTTGTTAAAATCTCTCACTGAATTAAGAGAGAAGACTACAGAGTATGACAAAATGAAGGTTGACTTGGACATACAAAAAATAGAAAATGAGAATCTTCAACGTAAAACTGTGTTACTGGATGAAATAACAAATAGTCTCAAACAAAAGACAGCTGAGCTGGATAAAATTCAAACTGAATATACTCAACTGACCCGACAACACAAAAGTCTTAAAGAAGAAACAGAAGCTTTAAGAGTCTTAACAGATCATCTTAAGAAGATATCTATTGAGTATGAGAACTTACAACTTGACTACAAGGAAGCTAAAGAAACAATCGCGAAATACAAATCTGAATCAGATATATTGCAGAACATTTTAGCTGCAATGCACAAGGAGCAAAGAGACTTAAGAAATACTATACAAGACTTAAAAGGAAACATTCGCGTGTACTGCAGAATACGACCACCATTGGAATCGGAACAAGCAAAACCAAAGTTCAATCTTAATGTTCTTGATGCTTGCTCTATAGAGGTTGAGAAAGTTGAATTATTGAATTCAGCTAGGAAAGGCAAGTCACAGCATTCCTTTACCTTTGATGGTATATTCACACCACATGCATCTCAGGAAGATGTGTTTGCTGAAGTATCTACTATGGTCCAGTCTGCTTTAGATGGATATAATGTGTGTATTTTTGCATATGGGCAAACTGGTTCTGGCAAAACATACACTATGGAAGGTGGATGCGGTACTGAGCAATATGGTATCATACCACGAGCATTTAACATGATATTCACATGTATGGAAGATTTAAAGCGTATGGGTTGGGAATTAACTATAAAAGCATCATTCCTGGAAATATACAATGAAATCATATATGACTTACTAAATTCTTGCAAGGATCAAGAAAGTCACGACATTAAAATGGTTAATTCTAAAGGTACTGATGTGTATGTCTCTAATCTAAAAGAGGAGGAAGTTAAGAACTCACATGATTTTATCAGGCTGATGATTTTTGCCCAACGTAACAGACAAACAGCTGCTACCCTTAACAATGAGCGCAGTTCCCGATCTCATTCAGTTGCTCAGATTAAAATATCTGCTATACATGAAAAGCGTAAAGAAAAATATACGAGCAACTTGAATTTGGTAGATTTGGCGGGTTCCGAAAGTGGTAAAACTACACAGAGAATGGATGAGACAAAGCATATTAACAGGTCTCTGTCGGAGTTATCTAAAGTTATCTTATCACTGCAAACTAATCAATCACACATCCCCTACAGAAACTCCAAGTTAACCCACTTACTGATGCCCAGCCTGGGAGGTAATTCAAAAACCCTTATGTTGGTAAACGTCAATCAATTTGATGAATGCTTCAGTGAGACTCTCAACTCCCTAAGGTTTGCAACACAAGTTAACAATTGCAGAGTGGTTAAAGCCAAGAAAAATATTACAATGTTTGACTCATAATATCAATTTGTTATTGTTATTAATGTATTGACATGATCATGTTATGTAACAGTTATAAAAATGGAAAAGGAGAAAAATCTTTTCGAATTTTTATTAAGACATTAATTAGGTCTATATTTTATGGTAAATTGAATAAACTTAATATTATATTTAGAAACTTTTATAGCAGTGCTTAAACTCAGTGGCTAGAATGTATAATAGTATGAACTCTTACTTTTGCCTTAAAATATGTATTAGTTTTTAATTTTAAAATCTGATACTTAAGGCTACAATTCTCTTAATAGACCTTTTAGTATAACTTCTGAAGAAATCAGATGTTTATAGACAAAATTACGTATCTATTATATTTTCATCTTGTTTTAAATAAACACTTAATTTCTATAACTTTTACGTTTTAGAGGTGATTATGTACACCCCTTTAATCATTAGATTATACTTAATAATAATGCCTCTTTTATTTAATTTCCAATAGTTATATGTCATACAATTATGTTATTAATAATTTCCATGTGTAATTGTATTGTTTATTAAATATAATATACTTAATAATTATAAATATTATTTTATTTTTGACACAATTCACGTACCTATATCATATATTTAGTCGTAAGCAAGTCTAATACAAAACCAACAAACCCACTAACACTGGAACATGTATGATTCTTGTAAAACTACGCATCTTAGGTTCGTCGCAGTATCTCTAGTTGATTATTTGAATTCATAGATGACGCTAGTAGTAGTCAACACGCGAATCTCATTGAATTGATTTTTATTGATTCCTTATAGGTACTAAATTACTAATTATTATGACCTAACCACAGTACTGCTCTATCATAGAAATTGCATTTGATGGAATTATGATTCATCTGTAAATATTGCATAATTTAAGAAGCCTATTGTTAAAAGGGTAATTAACTAATTATATTGTTGAACCACTGTTACTAACTACAGACTGCTTTTTTTGTAATCTTTGCCTTTATGTGGAGGCCTATAGCAAGCTTAGCCAGGTACTTAGAGACAATTTTTGTGCTATTTCATGAAATTTGTGTTGTAAAGTTACCTCAAATACAGTACTTACCTTTTCCATTAGTGAGTACGCCGGCAGATACTCGTGGTTTTTTAGGAAATTGCTGTGGCGATATCCTATAGTAAGAATACACTTCAGAATTTATTGTAGTAACTTAACGACTCCCAAAGTTTAACGTATAAATAATATTCCGGGACAATTCACACACGGTTATCTGATCCCAAGCTAAGCAGAGCTTGTGTTATGGTAACCAGACAACTGACAAAACATACTTATATATTTATAAATACATACATATTTTAGATAAATTACACCCAGACAACCAGAACAAATGATCGTGCTCATCACACAAACATTTGTCCTGGGTGGGAATCGAACCCACGACCTCCGGTATAGCAGTCAGGGTCACTAACCACTAGACCAACAGGTCCGTCGTTGCTTGACGGGAGCAACAGCATAACCTGCTTTCCTAGCCATGGAGGGATCTCAGCATATTTATAAAGGGTCACCCAACCACGATGAGCTCGGTTTAACTTTTACTATCGATCAAATTAAACTTAACCACGAGCCTCAACATAATTATAAAATTATGTACCTAGCTAATGAGTTATGAAAGAAAGAAGACTGTTAAAAAAGCCAGGAATTTCGTAATGTATAGTTTTTTTACGATAAATAAATCTATTAGGAAGTTTAAAATTACCATTCATAGATGGCGTAAGTAGTACGGTAGTACCCACGGAGCAAATGTAGTACCTATAGAATTAATGAGATTTTTTTATGAGTTTGTAGGTTGTTACGAGTAGGTCAGACCTGCATCGTCAAGTTCTAAGTTTTACTGAGCTTTTATCAACGACATAATGAGGTTTAAAATAAGTAAATACTTTTTTAAAAATCATGACGAGTTTATTTAAATAATTAAGGACTAGATCGAAACATTAAGCGATACATCGCATTTCTCTTCGTATGCAAAAATATACATAGTTTTTATGATACATCTCTCCGTGCGTCAGGTCGGGCGCAAGTGGAGCAGTACTTGGGCGCAAGGCCAGGCTAACGGTGACAACGACCGAGGGGCGAGTCCAGGGTCTCTCGCCAGTTCATGTTCAACGTGACACGTCCGGTTCCATCGACGCTTCATCGCCTGGCGTTGGAAGTTTTGCAGTTTCTATAGTATGTATAAGTCTATCCAAGCCGTAAAGAAATCCTTCCTCATGGTTACCCTGTTGCCACTCAGCACGGTGGTTCACATTGATCCCTTCCGGAACACTTCTAGTTTTTGCGAAATCAATAAGCCAGGCTCCGACGCGTTCTTCATCATAAATGATGAAAATGCTGCTGCCGACGATTTCATGTTTTTTGAAGAAATCAGAACGTTCAAACAGGTCTCTAATTTCACGAAGTCGAGTAATGATAGCACGACGTGCTCTTTCATTATTTGCCAGGAACCTGGCCACCGTAGTAGCAATTTGTTGAGGTTCACGAACTTTCTGAAGATCAGTGAGCGGTAATTCACCGGGGACTTTCACTGCTTCAATACGAAAGCCTTGTTGAGCAGAAGAGGACCGTTGCTCTCGGAATTGCATGTAGCGCAGTTTGGTGACTGCACGAGCCGCATGCTCGGCCTCGGTGGGGGCTTTAGGGTCCAGCCGCACCATTTTCTCGTAGAGGTCAGGCCGAGCACGAGCGTTGCTAACTTCGTCTTCCAGGAAGGTGCGGGTGCCCATCTTCACGTCCATCACGTGAGGGTCCCGGAAGCCGTGAAGCAGATCTTGCAGCTCAATAAATCTTTCACCACCGTATTCCAAGTCGCGGTAGTATCTTGGGATAGCGGAGCGCATGTGCGGGCAGGCCGCGAGCGCTTCGTAGGCGTCGCGCTCGGGGTTGTGGGCCGGGTGGTCGCCGGCGGCGCGGCGCTTCCACACGGTGCCGGGGCCGGCGGGTGCTAGCGAGCCGGGGTGCCCCGCCAGTTGGAACCATTCTGATGAGCGCGATTTCAGCAGCGCATCAGATGCGGGAGCAGATAATTCCAATGCATTCTAAAACAATAGAGACAAAACTATAAATATAAACTCAATAAACAACAATTTGCCACAAGTATTAAATTATTACAATACTTTAAGTTTCTTTTTAAGATACAAATAAAAAACATTAAATAATGTTTTTTAACTGAAAGAGAAATAAATATAAGCTTTTATCTTCCTGTTTGCTTAAGGCTTATGAAATTATTATATATATTGATTCAAATACTAAGATTTTGTTTTTACACTACAGCAATACTTACAATAGCTAGGAACTTGAGAAGCTCGGAGGGTTGTGAAGCGGGCGCAGTGGGCGCTGGCGTGGAGGTGGCTTCAACGGGGGAGGCAGTACGCCCCCAACGTTTGAAGAGCGCACCTTCATCTTTGCTACGCCAGCGTTTCTCCTCTTTACCAGGTACTGCGACCTGAGGGCAACAAAAAACACACGTTTAAACACCAGTTCACACTCCATGGAACACTGTCATATATTCACTTTCACACAAAATTTCGAGCACTGAGCACATATCGATGACGTACCGCTAAAATCTTATTGGCAGCGTAGAGTAGCCCGCCAGGGCCGAGGCGACTCAGCACCGATTGGCGGGAGACACTGTTCATCTTGCTGGTGACGGTCATGGCGTACGAGTGTGTGCGGGGAATGAGCAAACACGAATGAGCGATAACAATTAGAACGCGAGAAGCGAGCGAATGTACGTGTAGTAGCGACTGCTGCTGGTCAGCGTGTGATGTAAGTGGGAGGGACGGCGGCGGTTTTATAGAGACCTCGGCTTTCTTGTGACGTCGGCGCGCGGCCGCTCGCTGCCCCGCGCACACGCCACGCCGCCCCTGAGTTTTCCTAGCGCCTACGTTTTTCACAAAAACTTAGATGCATTGATTTATGGGACTGCGAGAAAGATGCACGTGTGATTGTTGCGCTCTTCGTTTTAGTTTTAGTCTCGTGGAAATGATTATTGACAAGAATCTCTCATGAAATTACTTCCATATCCAGATCAATTTATCAGCTAATCATTCAAAATATGTTTGTGTTTGTGTGCGGAAAATTCGAGTGTATTCAGACAGCCTAGCAATTAGGTACTCATAGAGCTAGATTACCTAAGTATTAATTGCGATATTATCCTTTACGTTAAATGACAAATTACTGATTGTAGTCGATAGTTTATAAAAATACATGAACCCTGAAAACATAACACTCCTTTTTGGGCAGTCGTGTAAAAAACAAGGTAGTGCAACATCCAGTGTAGAGCACACAAATAAAATATTTCTCTAATATTTTCTAAGTTCCTTTATCGACTTTACGTATATGTACACAAATATCAGTATTAAACAGAGTAAATATCTACATACGGAAAAATGAGGAATATTACTAGTAATTTTGTGTTATAAAAATACTGGACTCTACTTAACAGTCCCGTAAGCTACATGCGTTTACTTATTTCTTTCGTGATAACAATTTACGATAGTACGATTTCCTTTCTCACATTGAGAATAGATATGTATTACATTATGTACCGTTCTATATAATATCCTTGCATAACCTACAACTAGCCTACGTAGCTGCTACGAACACAGATCTGCGCGGGCCGCAACTATTCATATTCGTCTTCTAGACGATCGATTTTCCTCACATCAATATGTAAGGCGATTATTTCTCCCTCATTTTATTATTTCCCTCCACTTTTATGTATAAAAAAAGCCTAACTTAATAGCGAAAAACAAAACATTTTTACGTTTTCGTAATGCTATCTAAATATGTATGCAAAGATAATCGGAATATCTTGTTTGATGCTTCCTTTGTCTGAAAGGTGTGAAAAGGCAAAACAACGATACTAAGTGTTTGTTTCTTTTTCGTAGTAAACTGCTTATTTTTCAATTTAGGAAAATAACATAGAACCGTATGAATGGACGAGTATTTTATCGCAATCACAATAAAATACCTTAGTACCTAATTAAGCAAGCACATGAAAAAAAAAGACAAAAATATTGGTTTTACGCATGTTTACACCAACCTCCAACATAAATTTATCAGTGCCTTATCGTACCAACGTATTTCCGTTCATTTCTATTACATAAGAACCGAAATCTTAGATTTTCGTCATGAAACGTAAGCCTGAATGACGTAGGTACGGGCGTCCTTAGTGTGTGACGCAGGGGGAAGAGAGCCGCGTATGGCAAACAAATGACGGCTGTGATTCAGGCGGGTTCGGGCACGGACACTGAACACACTCCCACCTAACTGGAATAGTGACGTAGGACACATTCACACTAATTACGCACATTAAATTAATGACACATAATCTTCTTGAAGAATTTTGGTACTTAGTCATTTAATTGCAGACTTAATCGTTTAATAATAGTTTTTTACCGTTTATGCTGAATAATTTAGAAATAAGTAACTAGTAAAACTAGCAAACTATGAATGATCGTGTAAGAAACGAGAAATTGATCATTTTTAATGAAGAAATATGTACAATGTAGGTACCATGCATTATGCCGCCTCGCCCGTCTTTAAGCTCTAACCTTTGGCTATACAATTTTTAATTACATGTACTTTTAAGTATTCAACATATGAATCGTTTAAGTACTTCATACCAAATTACAATATTCTGGCTAAATGGAAGTCTAAGTAAGGTAACAGATTTACATAAAAAACATAGTGACGCACAAGTTAAGCTGCAAAAACTTAAGCCGGTGGCATTGAGTTGTTCAGTAACTTGAGATTACTACTCTGTTCGTTACGTAATTACAATTCGAAATATAAACAATAACTAGGCAGAGCAATGACCTCTACGTATGCAACGTATTACTGCACTTGAGAAAGTTAAATAGAGCAGACATTTTATTATCTGTCGTGGACTTTAGCATTAAATGAATCTTTGGAAGGTGATGTAAATAAACACGGATTTAAGTCAGTATTTAGGTCATAACCCTTGATTGCTAAGTGGTCATCTATATATACTTATATAAAAAACTCGAGAACGGCCGGATCGATTTGGCTAATTTGGTTTTGAATTATTTGTGGAAGCCCAGGGAAGGTTTAAAAGGTGTATAAATGAAAATGTTTGGAATTAAATAAAAAAAAAACAATTTGTTTTAAGTTTATTTTATACGAAAGTTTAGGCTTTTATTTATCGATTGAGGCAGCACGAAGTCTGCCGGGTCAGCTAGTGGTAAATAAATATTTAATTAATTATTTTTGTTAAATCTACCGAGATATGTAGTAGTTACAGTACATAAAGTTACATAAGGACTGAAATTACCTACTGCTTAACAATACTTTTTGTATGCCGTTTTTTTAAAAGTCTTCTTAAAGTTATTCAACTCTGGCTAAATGAGTTAGTGTACAGTAGCTTGTAGAAGTAACAAAAATTGCAAGTAACTATGTATCAACTATTCTTTGGAAAAATTTTGTATCATAAAAATTGTAAGCAGATCGTAAATGTAGAGCACATTACCTTACAGTTAATCTATTCACAAATAATATTTAACAAAGGCAAACGGAGATTATAATCCTATAATCCTCAAGCATTGCTTAATCTTGGAGAAACTTTACTTGTTTTGTGTCCAAGTACCTACACCAAGTAGAGCCACTTTCTCTTCATGTAGACGCTCAGGCGTTTCGTTTTTGATAAATTAAACGTCATTAAATCTACGAGGCACTAAAGAAGAGACATTTTTATCTAAGTATTTTATTTGTCACGCATATTAGGCACTTAAATACTGGTTTCGCCATTTAAGCGCAAATGTTGAAAAAATAAATTAAACATTAGATGTCAGTGGAAAAAAATGTTTCATTATTTTGGACACGTAAATGCGCAGATATTCAGGAATATAATAACAAACATATTTTTGCAGAATATATAATGAGTAGGTATTCTCATGCGTCTGAATTAAGTAGGTTAGATGACACGTGGAGGAGTGGAAAGGTTTTTTGATCTGCCGTGGGCTGCATCAGTTTCGCTTTTGTTCACAATGTCAGCAAACAACATTTTAAAATGTTATTCGCCGCGAAAATGTTTATAATAAATTTATGAAAATTTATGATTTGAATATAATATTTCAGCGTTTAGCTACTCCTGTTATTTTTATACTTAATTAATATCAATAAAAGCACATTTTATTTAAAAATAATAAATGGAATTTAATTAGATTTCATCTTCGAAAACAAGTATGACGTTGGTCTTCTATTTAATAATAGATTGTTGAATTAATATAATTTTATTGGCCTATAAGTGCTATTATTTATTAATAACAATATTTTAGCCATAGCATGGTTGTTTTCCGAGTCCTGATTGCATTAGAGGACCACACGGTAAGATAATGGTACAGTTTGTAGAGTCAATAGCCCTAATAGTAAACACTTTTGTTTAAATATTTCCTCTGTCATCCATCATTATATAGAGTAGCCGTGCAAACAATAAATACATGACGTTTCCATAGATGATCGTAGAATATTCTATAGAATGAATCCTCATAAAATAAAAATAAATAGAATCAGATTTCCAATGATTTCATATAGGTTTTTAGGTTTAGAATAAATGCGCCAGGCAAAAATAAAGTAGAAAAGTGCCTATATAATTATATTATACACTAGTGACCGTAATCCAGCAGTTTGCTTTTTTCCTAGTGTACTTGAAGATTCCATCTTGCATAGATTATCTAGAAGAGTAGGAGTCTAATTAAAGAGCTTGCTCGAGTGACAGTATTTCCTTACCGTTCTTCCTAACGTAACCTACCTAGGCAGTCGGAGTAGCTAATGAAACTACATTTACGAAAGACAAAATCTACTTCAAAATTAAAGTTAAAATTAACTTTTTACTTGCAATTCCGAAAGTTTACTGTCATACACAGTTATCTTCTGAAATATTTGTTTTATAGAAGAAATGAAAGGACATTTCAAAAGGTTGTACGTTCTTTAACTATTTACAATGCCACATTTTATTAAGTTCAGTGGTTTGTCGGGATCAATAGTTGTTTCGATTATTCTGCTCGGGTTTAAGTCAAAGTCAAAAGTGTTTTATTTATGTTAACACTACTTCTACGGCGCCTAGTATGTAAATAACATCTGCTAAAGAAAAATGCAGACATAGGTAGCCATATAAAATCCATATTTCTGCAAACTGGGTAGAGTATGATTTGTGACAACGATTGAATTCGCTATAGTTACAACTTACTTACTTTTTGAAAAATTTTGCTATAAATATTAGATGAATTTAAATAAATAGAGATAGATAAGAGAAAATAAAATTAGGAGAGATTCGTTTCAAATTCAAATTCAAATTTCAAATATCTTTATTTGTAGGACATAGGTAAACATAAGTACAGGTGTCAATAATAATAATAAATAGAACGCTATGTCTTGCCACCAACGGCGTACAAATATTGTTGTCATGATAGGTACTTAATCAAAATAAAAACTCAGAATGAATTAACAAAACTCCTATCCAAAACTAAATCACAATTAATCAAAATCAAATAAATCAGAGAAAATATACATAAATGTCAATAGATTACAATGTGGAATTCAAATTTAAAAATATTAAGAAACATTCATAATTAATAGTCAAAAAACCTATAATTACAATAAAATTGAAACGTAATAGAAAGATATAAAATAATTATAATTGTCAATAAATTACAATTTGTCTTCCAGGTACTCATTGACTGTGTAATAACATTTTTCAGCTAATAGATTAAAAAGAGCCTTCTTGAAATGGTCTATTCTGTCAAGATCTTTTATATTATTTGGTAATTTATTGTACAGCTTTGGCGCCATCCCTAAAAAGCTTTTTGAATAGAGCGCAGTCTTGTGTGGAATAGCACATATGTCCCTATTTCGTCGTTTTGATCTCAATGATTGAAACAAATGTAGATTTAACTTTACGAATACTGCTGTCTCGTAGATATACATACATGGCAAGGTAAGGAGTTTGTATTTAATAAACAATGGTTTACAGCTATCTGTCGTTTTTTGCTTAAGAGCGTTAACGCCGATTTTGGCTGTTTCACCCAAAAAGCGTACTTTTCAAACCATTTAATCTCCTCATAAAACGTATTTAACGAAAGTGTGAATTACTAATTATTGTAGGAAATATTTTGTTCTAAAAAGTTAGGTGAGAACATTTTAACAATAATAAAGTATGCGTGAATTGTAACCAGATAAACAAACAGTGTTTTCTAAATTTCCTTTACAGTGGTCATTTCGAAGCTTGAAATATCCAAAACCTGTCATAAAATTTACAAACAAACAAACTTTTTTAATTGTTCATATCCTTGAGCAAAACTTTACCAGAGATTTTTTTGATTTTCAGCTCCTAACTATGATAAATTAAACAATAAACAAAGTGAAATTAACAAAAAAAAGCGGTTGCTAAATTCATTATTTTCCCCTATAAATCTTACTTAATTTTACAAAATAAAGGTGTATCGTAAAAGAACAATATCTTCTCTACAAAATACGAAACAGCATTCAGCTTATTTAAATTAATTTAATTTACTACAAATTTTTTAAAACTACTATAAAACTGCGCGCATCATTCGTTTCAAATTAGTCCGCCGCGAGGCCTTTTAGCGAGTGGACGTATCGCTCGTTGTCTACGCGTGACCTCTCCTGACCCTTGGCGTCGAGTCGGCGTCGAGCGAGTTTATCGTGCAACCTAACGATCTTGATCACTACGGAGCACTACCTTCTAGTCATATTATTAAAGATTCTTGTTATTATAAATAGCGTTTTTATTTGTTGTTTTTGCATTTAAACGTGAATTGATTTCATGTTTAGAATTAGGGATTTTCCTATTATTAATAATTTTTTGAGGGTTATCGATGTGTGGCACACACATTATGTCGGTTATCTTTCAAAGTCAGTAAAGGGACACATTTTTTTGAATCTACATACAAGTGTACTAAAAAATACTTTGATATTGAAATATTTTATTTTTAAACAAGAATCCTCACTAATAAACTAATATTATAAATGCGAAAGTAAGTTTGCTTGTATTTTACGCTTTTACGCTAATATGGCTGAACGGATTTGGATGAAATTTGATACGTGGGTAGACCATGATGTAAATCAGGACATAGGATTCTTTTTATCCCGGAAGTACGTTCCCGTGCGATAATTTCCAACCTCCGCGCGGGTGAAGCCGCGGGCAAAAGATAGTAGGTACTTTATAATTTGCTAGATGATGATCGCGACTTCGTACAACTTCAAAATGTCTTTTTAAATTATAGCCAATAAAAAAACAATGATACAAATCATTATGATTTTTTAATTTACTTTTTATCAAATGGCTAAATATTTACCAAGATTCGTTCAGTAGTTTTTGTGAAACAGATATCCATTCAAATACTTATCCGTATAAACTCTCAATCTTTCACGTTTATAATTATTACTTGAAAATGTGGTCTCTATGCTATTTTGATGTATACTCTATATTAATTAATTTATAGTTTCGTCAAAATCCATTCAGTAGTCCTTAAGGGAAAGAGTTAAAAACATCCAAACTTTCGTATTTATAATAATCTTTTTTACATAACGATTTTACATTTGTATTACAATTCTAACTTTTCTCCCCTGATTAGTACTATATCTTATAAAGTATCCAAAATTGCCTCTTTATTTCACAAGGTAGTAATAAAAATATTAATAGTAAATAAAAATTAACTGACGATTAAATTAAATAAGTATCAGTAAACATAACTCAACGGATCAACATGGGTTATAAGGACAGAACGCAGCAACTCTACGCACACAGACACACGCGCATCTGTGTGAGTGCAAAGAGCGCTGCAAATACCTAATCTTGGTGCCGCGGATTTGTCGTTAACGCTCTTAAATATAGCACGTATACACTTCTTTTGAGCTTTGAAAGCAATTAGTTTATCAGTGGAATTTCCCCAATACATTATTCCAAAGCGTAACGTTGATGACACGTACGCCTTGTATGCTATCAGAACCACAGACTGATTTGCAATTTTTTCAAGGGAATATAGAGCATAAGAATACTGGTTTAGTTTATTACATACAGTTTCTACATGACATTTCCAGTTTAAATGGCTATCCAAATTAAGTCCTAGAAATCTGGCACTGGTGGTTTCAGGTATTTTTTGGTCTGCATATTTTATATTTAATTTTTTGTGGTTTGTCCTTTGTTGGAACGTCATGTTCGTTGCAACTGAAAATTTAGAAATACAGTGAAATACAGTGCTTCAAGCTAGAAAAACAGCACATTTTAATATATCCAGTTAATATGAATAAGGCATAGCTGCAAAATAGTGGCCTAGTGTCTTTCTGAAGGTTAGGTCAAGGTCTTAATATTAAATCTATTGCCAGTTACTGCGCTGTTCCTTTGCACTGCACTTAGGGTTCGCAAGCACTAGAAACAAATGCAGTTGAAAAAAATAAAACTTGTTCCATTTATGAGTTTAATTTCCTGATTTGGATGGAGATAAATTCGTAGATTTAGAGAACCAAAGTAAGTACTAAGGAATTTATTTGCTTGATTTTTGTTAATAGATAATACGATTGTGCGTTTGTATGTCAGCTAGATTCCTGTCATGACATCCCTGGATGCATTTAAGTGCATTATGCACCGACGCCTAGACAGCGCTTGGCTTTAATGTGCTCTGATGCATGTCTCGAGGTCGTCCGTTTACATAGATCTAAGCGCTTCAGTCTTTGTCACATTAGTGCAAAATAGAAAAAAAAGATTACATTACCAGATAACAATATAGTTGTATTGGCAATTCCGTAAGCATCTTCATGAATGCATTCAAAAGATAGATGTTACAAACATATACAACATATAAAGTTCTGGTATAACACGAATTGTAATTTTAGTAGCTCAGTTTTGTAATAACATTTCCAACGACTTTTCTAATCGTTAGCTTAACTTTTGCAGAAAAAAGGTGATCATAAGTTTATTGGTTCCACATAGTAGCTGTAATATTTACCAAAATCATGGACCATGTAGTCATCTAAAATTGTATTACACATAAAAAAGATATTATTTCGTCTTTTCATTCATTTTACAAACAAAGTGCATTATTTAGTATATCAATATGTTGAAACAATAGGAGACCGTGTAATGGCTCAATTAATATAAATGTAGCCGTTACTATAAATAAATCTAGGCGTCTGTGCATGTCACAATGATGACTGCAAACACACCCACACATTACTGACATTAGTTCGAGTACTTTAAGTATACCACCAATTATATACGTTAAATAGTAGCATCTGGTATTTCAGGCAGTGAAAATAAGTTAATTATTATTTCACAATTTCCTTTAAAGTTATGTAATTTAAAAAAAAATCCGTGTAATTTTTTTCAATTTAATGTCTAGGAACAAAAAAAAATATATGCACTAGAAAGTTGGAGAATTTCCCTACTTTTTGAACATAATTTATTCTGTTACGATGTTACATATTATAGTATTTCTTTTGGAAACACCGCAGTCGACGAGTGTATATGTCTGCCTTCTGATATAAATATCCACACTCGATACAAAAAATAGGACGTTAAAACCTAAAAGGTTCACGAAAGCTATTTTTGTATTAATAAGAAATCCGTAACAGGATCCAAAGGGTCTGTTCATTGACTTTATTTTACCTGCAGTTTTCATCAATCATAACCTCAATTTAAGAAAATAATGTTTTTTATGCGTGAGATATTAAAATTGAATTTGTGTTATTTGTAATTAAAAGATTCTCGATTTTTTTTGGTATTTCAAATAAATATTTAAAGGCTTTTTAATTGGAAATGGCACAATGCTTTGTGATAGTTACAATATAACATCTGTTCAGTTTTGACGTCAGAAACGGATTACTTGAAAATATTGATTAGCTACGCTTGTTATCGAACCATTTATGGTATAAATACTGCTAAAATTATTTTTGCCATGCTTGAAAATTTAGAAAAACATATTTTGAACTATTTAGTCATCTCCCGAGCCAAGATTATTCGTGTGCAACGTACTATATACATGACACGGTGAAATAAATCATGTTTTTCGACCACTTAGATCGTTCAATATTAAACTGAAATACTATCATTTTGGGGTCATAGATGCCAAATTCTCTTCAACTATTTTTTATGCATAAGAATAACACACATTAAAGACAACTCTTTATCATTACATGGTCACAATCAGAGCACGAAACCTTGCGAAGGTGAATTTTATTCGCTGAATATTCGTCAAAGCCAACCAATTATCTATACTTATAATAAATCTGTAAAAGTGAAAATTCTGTACATTGAAAATATCAAAAAAATAAATGGCGGGGGGTGTTACTAGACAAAAAAATGAAAAAAAAAAAAATTGTCTGTCTGTCTGTCTGTTTGTTCAGGTATCACGCAAAAACTACCGGTTCGATTACGATGAAACTTGGTATAATTATTCTTTATTATCCTGGGCACCACACTGGGTAGTTTTTATCCCGGAAAAGTATAAACAATAAAAAACAATCTTAATTTTGCGGTTAAAAACTCATTGATAAGTTTCGTCATCCACGCGAACAAAGTCGCAGGCACAGCTAGTTATTAATAAACCAATAAATCTTGAGCTTTTTTACTAGTTAAACTAGTCTTAAAAAAACAGCTAGTCGTCCTAGCGGTGTTCTTACTCTGCACACGTTGAAGGCGCCTGGTCAGCGTACTTTTCCGATGTTTGCAGAGACTGTAGCCTAGCCGTGGCGTTAGCAGTCGTTATGTCCAAATCAAATATGTTTAACAGCAGCTAATACACCATTAGTTTGCTCTAGCACTAGACACGCTCAACACTATTTCATTATTGAAAAACATAATAGTATTGAAATCAGATAATGATTTATGCATATAAGTGTGTTCATTTGTGTACAGTTTACTATGTGATAGGAATCTCTAACATAAATTGATAAAGTAGGTATAGATCTATTGTTTTTCATTAGTATAGAAACGTAGTAAAATTAGGCGCCTTGGCAATAATTACGCTGATGATGCATTGAATAAATGCTTAAATTACAAAATGGATCGGGCGTAGTCAATCATTAAGCTAGGTAAATTTCTCTCAAGTATGGCCGCTTATGATGCGATTTCAGTTTAATTATTTTCTATTTATAGCATATTCGTCATTTACCTATATTTTAGAAGTAAGTACCTGTTTTGTCTTCTTACACAATATGTACATAAATTGCTGGGGTGGTCATTAGTGTAACAAGTTATTTCATTGGCGTTCTAAATATAGCCAACCTCCACTTACAGGAGTTGATAAACAAGTTTAGTATTAATATATTATCTAGACTCTAGTCATAATTTCATTGAAACTGAATACTGTCGTCTGATACCTAAATTATTCATTTAGTGGGTAGTGACGCAAGTAGGTAATTATTTTTTAGATTTATATCGCCCATTTATATAGTATGCCTCGTAATTTATGTTAACTACTGCTTAGCAGCACTAAAGTTATGTATGTACCTAGCTTACTTTACATTCAAGTATTTTTATACTTGAACTACTTCCCTACGGCCCTATAGGACATCGTCGTAAAATTTCATGAACAGCGCCCTATTAAAATTTACGAAAGTCATGATGTTCAATTATCTAAATATGTTATACTAGCTGATCCCCGCGACTTCGTCCGCGTCAATTTCTGTTATTATGACAGCGATTAAGAAGTTTAAAAAAGAAGTATTTCTGCGTAAATGATAATTTTAGTTAATATTATGTTGATAAAACTCTGTAGCAAATAATTGGCAATAATGCATTAATTTCGACCAAATGATTACCTTAAAAAAGGTTATAGTGAGTCAATCTTAAAAGATAGACATATACTGTCGCAGACATTTTTTTAGATCATTTAAAGAGGAACAATTCTTTCAGACATATATTTTGGGTAACTCGAACCGTTTACGCAGCGCACGCAACGGAAGCTTTCAAGTTTGAATATTTTTCCCCGTTTTTGTGACATTTTTCACTATTAGATTGCTTCGCTCCTATTGGTCGCAGCGTAATGTTATATATCCTAAAGCCTTCCTCGATAAATGGACTATCTAACACAAAAAGATTTTTTCAATTCTAACCAGTAGTTCCCGAGATTAGCGCGTTCAACCAAACAAACAAACAAACAAACTCTTCAGCTTTATAATATTAGTATAGATGATGTTAATTTGACTATTTCTGAAGTAAAATTTGCCAAGTTCATTTTACGTGGGACTTGGTCCAGTATGAACTCTGAATATATTTTTTTTATATAGTATAGTAATAATAAGATACAATACCCTTTACTGTAACGTGTCTTTAATGTTATCCAGTGTTAGCTATCGTGTGAGCTAACAATACTCTTTTTGTGTTAGCTGTGTTGGCCATGCTAAAGCGATAAATAGCCATTTATCGGCCACTGCTAGGCATTGTGCACGTTTCTACGCAGTGTTATTGTATGTTCCTTTCTAGTTAATAAACTATTTTCCCGCAAATAATTTATTTCTTATTGCTGATCCCGGTCTCTACATCGAAGAACTTTTTTTTGCACAAATTGTAATTTTTCAGCAGATTTTCAGATCTGGACTCATTCGAATTAGTTATGTAAACTTTTAATGCATGTATATTGTATATGAGCCTTTTTTAACATAGGTTTTCCAGTCATTAGGTACTTACTACTAGTAGGACACACTACTAACAAATGAGTTAAAGTTGTTCCGTCTTCACTTTATAGTTGTCAAAATATAAAAGGGTCCGTTTTGACATTTGAGAAAGACCCTAGAATGTAACTTGGAACGAAACTGAAAGAAACAATAAAATAATAATTAATTACATAAAGTGTTATTAAAAAGATACGTATTTTTTTTTGGCGTTTGAATAATATGATAGAATATATTTTAACTACGATACGACAAATGTCAAAACGGACCTTTTATACTTTGACCACTTTTGTGTCCGGGAGTGTACTTTCTTTGTATACAGCTGTTGCATTGTGACATATATGCCCGTTTGTAACGTCAGTAAGTTGTTTAACCAATGAATATTTTTGCTTAATGAATGTGATGTTATTCAACGGCGCGGTGTGTCGAAATTCTCTAGATGACGCAAAATGGTGTTTGGTTCTCCGCAGGTGTTACTATTAGTTCAGCTGGTCAAAACCCAGCTATGCTCGTAATAAATATATCCGAACCGCATTACTCATGTCCACTTGCACTACAAATATTATGCAGATCAAAAACTATGATAAAGTGTACCTATTAATCATAAAATAAAAAAACAAAATTGGCATTTTGTTTGTTACTAAAAGGCGAACAAAATAGACTTGGCCTTTGTTGTTCCTTCAGTTTTATAAATACACTCATTGCTAATTAATTTTTTACTCGCTCTAATGACCTGATTATGCTATTTGCGTCGGTATTCATTAGATATTTACGTAATTACATAAGCTGTAAATGACGTTTATTATTTTTTATTTGCATTGTTTATTAGCATAAATAGTATTATTGACAGACGCGTATTGCTTCTGGTTAAAAGATGAAAACAGGCTGTAGTACAGATTACTTAACTACAAGTAGTAGTAGTACTGAGAACAAGCCCTTTCTAAGTAAATAATCTAAGTACGTAGGTGAGCTGTACGTGTCAATGCTAAGTTGAAATCTTTCGTAATGTTTTGAACACAAACAGATGTCCCAAAAGTTTCACAATGGGCCGTTAGCCATATACAGCCGTGCAGGAATGCCGGGCGGGCCATGCCTAACCAATTACCATAATATCTTAGGGCTGATTTACATTGAGTCAGTTACTGAGTTGACTGGCTCGAGGCAAGAGAATAATAAAAGATAGAATTCTGCTACCTTTAAAATTGGTGTCATTAAAGCTGATTTAAACGTTCCCGAACGAAAGGATATTGTAGAGTCTGTCTGGTTCGCCTCTGACGCCTCTCACTGGCCCAATTTATATCTCAGCCCCTAAGCACAAGAATTTATTATTTGCTGTCGTGCCGTATGAGTTTAAAAGTTTTTGGAAAATTTTCTCTTTTTGTTGCGCAAATGTTTCTTCACTAGATACCTATCATACTGACGTGTTTTGTTTTGGTAACGACTGCCATCTGCGGCTTACCTGCTCGGCCTCACTTTTATTGCTGTCTTTGATTATATAAAGGTCGTGACTTTAAGATCACACCTTACACTGTTGCCTAGTTACAAAGTTAAGCAAATGATAGCGATGAAGAATAATATTGAAAAACGAGTATGTTTAAGTTCCGATATCAATAAGCTGCGTAGTGAGAAAATTTTAGTTTTTTTACAAAAGCATTAGCCGTATTTACAATAGCCGAATAAACGTATTTATCTAATGCATATTGTTTATTATTTTTTAAAATTAAATTACTTTACAAATGAACTGTATCAATCAACATACTTTTTCTGCTTAATCGATTTGACCACTTCGATATCTGATAACAAGAAAAAAGGTTTTACTCGTTCATGACCGACTTCAGTAAACCGCAAAGCTATTACAGTTTACAAAGTAAAACTAATTGATTTCAGATACTAACGGGGACCGTTAAATGTTGTTTATCGTTGGATAGTATTTACATATTTTGACGCTGCCCTTACGAAATAATGCAACAAGTAATGACAGATTAAGTAAGTATTATATAAAGTAGAAACTGTAACTAGAGTAACGTAGAGTTTTTTGTATTTTAAATGCACATGTTTGTGGTCAAAATACGTGTCTGAATAAGATTAAGTTGAGTGTTGATCATAAGTTTGCCAGAAGCATGTGTACTGTACTGTGTACGGTCAAAACGTCGTAAGAGAGACTTTTAATGTGATGTCGTCAAAACTAAAATTTGTAATAAATAAATGCCTAATCTGTGTGGTCGATTATACTATGAGTCGGTAAAGCGGTTGAGCACAAAACATTGGACAATACTCAAGCAATTCGGGGTCAAATGTTAATAATATCGGCAAGCGGAAATCTGATCTCGCGAATACAAAATAACGAGCCAAGTGTGGCCTGAAGCGGAAGATAACCTACCATCGCTTGAGGATAAATGAGGGAGGCCGGCGAACAGGGCCAAGGCATCGACAAGCAAACTGGCTTTACACATATGTTCCATAGGTTAAAAGCCATTTATAAAAAAAATAACAGCATTCAAAAATGAATTTCACTTTTTTTTCGTTTCCGTTTGAATTTAGAATGCGCATTTTGTTTAAAATTTAAAAAAGGAAGTTTAAAAATTGCCATTTAGAATCGCGTTTTTGATTTAGCAGAAATAGATAACTGTTTTATTTTTTATTTCAAGAGATATTAATTCAAAAATATAATTAAAGAGAGCCCTGAACTTTTTTTTTAAACCAAAGTAACGTGAATTAATAGGCTTGGTAAATGACAGTGACTGGCAAAGATGATCTCGGAACAAGACAAGCCATCTATAAAAACTGTTCCTAGATTCGTTATCAATAAAATGATGACATAGCTATACCACCAAACAATGCAGCCACAGGAAGTATTTAATTTTATGATCGTAACGATGAATCATATATAGTTAGGTACCAACGTGCATACCCGTCTATAACATCGATGAAAACATTGGTTTGCAGTGTTTTCAATTATATTTAAATTTGATATAAGTATAACATACCAGTCGATATGAGGAAGGTACTGAATTATAAAACAAAACTGTCAAATATTTCGGCTTAGTAGGCGATTCGGCCAATATTTCTGCTTAAGATGCAGTAGGTAGTAGACGCTTGAGTAGTGAAACTATAGACTTTGATAGTAAAAAGGGTAAATAGTTTAACAAATATATTACTGTGTAGGTACATAGATTTTCCAAAAACCTGAAGAGAAACCTTTATTTAAATATAGAAGGAGAAACGAAAGAGCAAAGGACCGTAACAATAAATATCTAGATGTTTTTTTTTATACCAATAGAATACATAGTACGCATACAGCAAACCAATTAAAAAAGAAATTTCCTGTAATAATGAAAAATTATTGAAAAAAAAACACAGGACCAATCTCTATATCTAATTCTTAAATAATCTTTACGTTCACGTGACTTCGTATGATGGTAATTAAAATAGCAACGAACGCGATAAACATAAAATATCATATTCATATAATAACGGTGTTTATGTTATTATTGGACAAAATAAATCAAAATCTATAAATATCTAATAATTACTTCTTTTGAGGCCTACAGGTTTTAAGTGGGTGATGGCGAGTTCTATTAAAATAATTGAACGCTCAACTATGACTCGAATAAATTATAGAGTAAATTACTTTCGACTGACCTATACTCAAATGTAACAAATTCGAAAAAGTCGTGTTTTACCTACATTCATACATTACATACATAAATTCTCATCGAATTATTTTTCATCCAATTAAAGACTAAAGTGATTGGTGTCATGTGGCTCGAGACTGGAATGTCTGGAGTCAGACGGGGGAGACCTTTGCCCAGCAGTGGGACACCTAAAAGGTTATATAAAAAAAAGGCTAAATCTATTTGATTGGTACTTTGATCAATAAAACTTTAAAAATCAATTAACATATATAAAATTGCTCCATATTTGAGACGTGACAGTATTCGACATATATTTTATTTAGCCAACCTTCACTTATCATCTACATTCATAATATACGAGAAAATACCATCTATTAGAAACTTGTTATAAGTATTTTGCAAGTCCACTATCACAGGCGGATTGGAAGTAATCGGCATTGAAATTAATAACTCTACAAATAGACCTACTACTAAGTAGTTATGCCTCGTACTCCACCAAAGCGGAGTTGAGAAGAGCGGAGCGGAGATGGGTTTACAAAAGGAGCAAAATTTCGTTTTTCCCACATCTCACTTCGACTTAGCTTAAGAAGATACCACTGAGCGAAGTATGTGTGAAGTGTATCTATTAGTTATGCGCGATGGAAGCGGAGATATGAGCTTTGTCTCGCTAGGGTGACTGTCAGCTGACTAGCTAGCACACATCTCCGCTAAACTCTAACCAGTGCGCATCTTCGCACAGTTTCAGCATAGCGGTTGTTGAGAAACCTCTTTTGATAGACATCTCTGCACATTTCTGCACATCTCCGCTTTTGTGGAGTCCGGGCCTTACTATTACTTGTCATTACTATGTTATTTAATACAGTGCATTAATTTTGATTGAGTGTTAAAGCACTCAAGGAATTCAAACACCTAAAACTAGTTTAACCTTTGCGACTGTTTGTATTAGAATCTAATTTGTACCTGTCATATTGTCAACTAAATATGTTTTATGCTATAAACTAGGAATACTTTTAGCGGGCTAGGTCATATAATCTTTTTAAATATAATATCAATTAATAGTCTACAAAACCAAGTACGTTTAGTATTTTAAGATTATTACGCAACATTGACTGTCATTAATGAGGCTAATCAATTTAAAATATTAATTATATTGTAACAGCGGCATCCGCGACAAAACAAAGGAAAAACATGTACGATGTGTACCTACATATAATTATAAAATTAATTACGCAACAAATAAAACGCATTGCAGATCTAAGTAGAACGTAAATCCTTCGAACATTCTGGAACACAACTACTCTATTTATTTACTTTATTGAAGGTAAAGAAGACTGTCGCACCAAACGGATGTTCCAAAAACTGGATAGACGAAACTTAACCTAATCGGGGTGAAGAAAAGCACCTCGATGGTTTATTTGGGTACGGGTCAATTCATACTACATTTATATCATTGTTCAACATTTATCATTCGTATCATTGCGTAATGAGCTTTATGCTGTTAAGTTAAGGGTGATGTTGAATTCCAGATTAACCCTTCGATGGGCTTCGACTGAGCTAGTATGAATTGACCCTAAGAGTCTGACATTTCACTTCCATCTAAATATACGTTACTACAATTAAATACAATGCTCGCGCTACACTATCCTAAGTTTTGCAGGTAAAATAGTCTACCTAGAGGCCTATCAAATAACTGGTACCTACCTAATACCTGCTTAGATTTGACTAGTGACGAAGACTTTCCTTCATAACCAGCAATAAAAAGATATTTGTTTAATAAATTACCGCTACACTATGACTAATTAAACAAGATCGCTGTAAAACCGGTCTCATCACAATTATTACGTACAGGAATATTAATACTGAGAAATATTAATAGTCACACTATGTGGACTGGCTTGTCATTGGAATTCATTATACTAATACTATAATAAATACTATTATGCTACTGTGTAAATGATTTTTGCATCACAAAGTTGGTCGTTTTTACTCACTATGGTTTTGCAGGGACTGCTTAATACCTAGGTCATCAAGAATTCCATAAAAAATTGGGTGGCTGCAAAGATTTTGCTAGAAATTTTTAAAGTTTAAATGTTGTTTTACTATATTTAGATGTGATATTTAGGTCTGTTTTCCTGTCTTTAGTGACGAACTTGCAGTAATTATGTATAAAATTAATTAAGAATGTGGATTTCTATGAACTAATTTATAACACGTTATCTGATACATATTTTATAAAATTCATAGAATAATGTGATTCGTAGACGCTATAGCTCTTAATTTCTAAACGACCTCGAGATACCTATATGGGTCTTCGAATTATTTTAGAGATTAAACTTCTTTAGCACAACCTAAGCGGTAATTAGGTATGCACTGACTCATACGATTCGTTTCTTCTTTTCTTTAAGAAAACCTTTACAACAATTTAACGACCCGCCAATTTAAATAATTACACTACCTCGACTGTCAATTTTACGATGATGAGACTTATATAGCATACACGTTTCTCTTTTGTTTTTCTTTCTATTACAACTTATTATGAGTGACCCTGAGCTGGCACGTGAGTGTCGTAAGAACCAATTGAAGGGTTACATCAGGTATCTACATAAACAGGTGCACTCACATAAATTGTAGTACTACTTGGTTAATTTTAATGAGTGCACTACTTATTTGTTTTAGATAAGTGCTCAATCAGCGGGAAAATCACAGTAATTAAATAAATTACAGTAATAATTAATGTAAATCAATTTTAAATTAAATTAACACGTTTAATTGTGAGATCATCACATATAACTATGTAAGTATGTATGATCACTCAATCAGGAGTTTCGACAAACATTTAGAGCAAAATTTTATATCTTCCTACAAGTATTCATAATAAACATGAGCAGTAACAAATAAATCAAAATTCAGGGTACATAGCGGAAGGGGGAAGTTGCAAACATCCTTACGTGATTGCATCCTTGGTATCCTGTTGAGCAGATCATACAAATATAAATGTCTTTATATCACCTCCTTCATTATAATGTTAGTGTCTCGAGAGGATTGACGTGACGTCACACTAATTAAAACTATTATAAATATTGTTGAGATTGTTTACGACGTTGCCATGGCTACAAGTCAGTATTTTGTAAAGTGATTGTGTGTTTTTTTTTTATTAATCATTTCGGTATTCCGTTGTTCTATGTTTATTTTACTTGCTTTTTTGGTTATAATTTATTTTAATTCAAAATTAATTACTTTATTTCAGGGCACATAAAAATATTACAGACGGTCATCATTCTTTGTTACCTACCTTAAGTTAATAAAACATTTTATGATCCGCGATTTAATTATAGCTAGGTATAGGTAGGAGGATAAATTTAATTACAATTATAATATTGACTGACTGACATATAGTACCTAAACCTAACCTACTTCCAGACGACCTAGAAAGATGAAATTTGGAATCCAGCTCGGTAATTGTGTGTAAGCGAAGGAAAAAGTCTAAAAATAAAAAAAGTTAAAAAATAGGGGGGGTCCCCATACATTTTTTTTTTTTTTTTTAATTGTAGCCTTCGAACCGTTACAAGCTGCTTATTGAAACTATCCCAATATATGTATTAATATATCTTCTATATAACAGAAATATAAAAATAAATTTAAGTCAAAAAATAAGTGATATCACTATACAAAAACTTGTAATACGCGTTAAACAACCGGCCAACGGTGTGTTGTCGGCGGCGCGCGGCACCATGCAGCGGAAACGCAAGAAATAACATTAAATCTCAATACCTACCTAGTTTTCTTTTACAAAAAGTAATGTTATCCCACCAAAAACATAAATGTAAAAAAGGAAAGCCAAGTTCTATGCAAAATCCAAATATGTATTTATAGGAACAAAATAACATTATGAACAAGTACTAAACTCTATTTCTTTGCTTTATTGGATACCTATAACAATTGCTGTAATTTAAAAATGTAAGATCTTAAAGTAGGTTAGATTTCACTTGGCCAGTTTTTATCAGAATTAAAATACATATATATATACAGGGTGTCCGGTAAATAGTCCGACAAACTGTGGTGGCTGATACCTTAGGTCAGGTTCTATCAAATGAACACAACATATGTTTCCCGAAAAGTTACAGGTTTCAAGTTACAATCGATTTTCGGAAATTTCATAATTTTCTACCTAATTTCATTGTACAATGACGATCCGCGTTAAGTTACGTCTCATTTTTCCACACATTTACATTAGTAATATTTCAACAAATAAGCCCATGTGTGTACTTCAGCAGCTTGTTTTGTCAAATTTTGTATGGAAAATACGCAAGTATTGTAACTTCCCAAAATCACCAATATTCAAGCAAGTTTTTAAGATTGTTGTACAAAATTCCTACATACATTTATTTTTCATCACTACAGTTCAAAGTTGAGCAGTAAGAAAAACGAAAAGTGAAAATTGTTAAGCGAATGGCTTTTTTGTCAATACATTCTTCTTTTAGATAAATATGAGACTTACTAAAGCGTAGAATAACTATTCAAGATTAATTTGATGTACAAAAAGTATTACGAAAGCTATTTATCAGCAAGAAAAATGGAAAAGTCTGATGCAAGGTAGAAAATTATAAAATTTCCGAAAATTTATTGTAACTCGAAACCTGTAACTTTTCGGGGAACATATGTTGTGTTCATTTAATAGAACCTGACCTAAGGTATCAGCCACCACAGTTTGTCGGACTATTTACCGGACACCCTGTATATGTATATTATATGTGAGATGATATGAATAACTTTATAAAATGACTGATGTAATGAAAATTGGCCAAGTCAAATGTAACCTACTTTAGGATCTCACATTTTTAAATGACAGCAATTGTTATAGGTATCCAATAAAGCAAAGAAATAGAGTTTAATACTTGTTCATAATGTTATTTTGTTCCTATCTATACATATAATAAAATGATAGGAAAGTCAAAACTGTACATTGAATATTTTTTTAAAAGAATACTTGGGGTATAATCTACAATCGATACCGAAGCCAAAAATATAGTTTTTAGAATTTTTGTCTGTTTGTCTGTTTGTCTGTTTGTCTGTATGTATGTCCGGGATAATCTCAAAAAGTACTGCATGGATTTACTTAAAATTTGGCACGAATATTATTTAGAAGTCGGGTCAACATATAGGCTACATATTATCACGCTATCACTTACGGGGAACGAGCAGTGAACCTTTATTTTTTCAACGCATTCTGTAACAACGTGTAATCTAACGACGCATATTTAAATGTTGCTCTTATGTTGACCATGTTATAAGCAAGCTTTACACTATAAAAATCACGCAATATAAGTAACTTAGGCCGATAAACATAATTAAATGAATATAGGTAGTATCAAGACATTTTTAAAGCAGCGCCATCTATGAGATTAAGTCAAAAACATCAAGTCGAATTACATGTGTAAGCCCTTTTTGGATATAAATAATTTAAATTTGATCATGTTGGCGAGGTTAATAGTTGATTTTAAAATTCATAGATGGAGTTGTGCATTTTCTTCTATACATATAATATTACAACATTCTTTTGCGGGGGGTCAGATTTCATGTTACGGTATCAATTATGAACTACTGAATTGATAGCAGTAAAAAATTGAGAGAATGTTTTCGGAAAATCGTAGATGGCTGTTAGCTACTTATGTTTAAGCATGCTATTAGATTTAGCTGATGAGGGGTAGAGTTTTAAATTTCCAAAATCACTTTCTTATCTGCACACGTAAATTGGTATTATTGACATATAAACAAGGGGTAACCATGGCACTCAGATAGCCATAGCGATCAAATAACTTCATTTTGATTAACCTACACATACTTTTCGGAAAACTAGCTGTCGTAGTAAACAGATTGGTGGTTGAACGAATGGATTTTAATGTTACTGCTGCAAGTTCAAATCCAGTTGTCAATGATTGTGTATTTTTTTGCGTCCATTTTCTTATATAAGTTTGAATGTTTTGTTACTCAAGTTCAAATCTCAGTAGAGCTAACTCTTTTTTTGTTTAACTAAAAAAATAATTGAACAAAATGCTAAAAAAAGGATGCCATTTTTAGCATTTTGTTACAATTATTTTGTGTTTGTATTCACTATTTTCCCATAGGTAAGTTAGTTGCCCATTGCTGATCAAGCATATCTTATACTGTAAATTTATAATAGATTTATATCTATGACCAGGACATTAACGCTCAGTTACTTCTCACTTGACAACATAAGATTCCTCATAGATAACTTTAAAGATGGTTAAAAACTTTAATCCACTTTTTAAATTATTTTTCCAACGTAATGTGTAATGTTTTCTGTTGGTCGCCCATACTATTCCATGGGCAAGACTTTTTTGTATTTGTTTTTTCTTATTGTTTTTACCCAAAAATCTTTTTAAAATACAATCTTTAGTGTGTGCGAACTCTTAAATACTCATGTATAAATTAAGAGATAAACCGATCGGTACTTTTCCTGAAAATTAAGAGAGTTTATCTTCTGTAAAGGTTTATGTTTTCCTGTATTGTTTTCTCTTTATAAGGTAGCTGGCTACTCATGTACGTTTTGATGCGTGCAAGATTTTTTGTTTCTATCGAATTCTCTACATTTTAAAATATATACGTACGGTATTTGAGCCCCTCACCTTATGCTGGGCAGAATAAAGTGACTTTATTGTAAGGGATATAGCCTCCGTCTTTGATAAGGGTAAAATGAGATTGTCCTTGGTCATCTATTACTTATTTTTCTAAACAGTTAGAAATAATTTTAAACACAGCTTTGGTCATTCTGCCCCTGCGCCTCTCAATACATACGTCAACTTTTTGTAACTACCTCCTGTTTCAGTCTCATGGGTCTCAGGTGTATTCCTTATTAACATGAAGCCACTGCCTATCTGACATCCCTTCTCAATTATAATGCGTAGTTCAGTATTTCTTGATATGGAATTTCGAATTTCGGAGTTTTGAACCAAAATCTCGCGCCCTGCAGTCTTACTGGGGACTACTGTATTAATGAGAACTATGGCATAAGAAACATAATTGTAACAAAAAAAAAACACTTCAAAATATGTCAGCATAATCGTCAAACTTAACCTACAAAGTCACAAAGCCGAACCTATTTGTCGAGTGCAAATCAAACCCTCGACTTAGTATAAAACCGACACTGCCCAGAAAGCCATTGCTTGGTTAGGTTCGACTTTGTGACAGAGATCAATAGGTTAGGTTAGGTTAGATATTGTGACCTTGGAACAGAGCGAGCGAAGCGAGCGACGACATATGTTATTCAAAATTAGTCTTTATTAACAATTACGTTCTATTTATAGATGATGACGTCAACGTTGCTAGGCGTTTAATAACCAGTTGACTACTCATTGTGTTATACCTAAAACCAACATTTACCAGCTGACAGCGGTAAAATGTAGCATTTACTAAATTCGAATGGTAAGAGCACAAAAAAATCGTCCTATTTTCAGAAATACTTACTTTTACCAACTCATGTCGGTAAATGCTAGGACTTACGCGTAAATCTTAAGGTTTACCTTAGTTCAAGCTTTTGCAGTAACATATATAACGAATACGACTACATAGGAACTTGAATCCAGCAAAACAATGTGTTGGAGTTTTAAAAATGTGTTTTATACATTTTTAAATATTAAAAAAGAGCACCCTGAATTCGATTTATTTGTGCCATACGGAAAGTTCAGTTCAGTTCATGTTTTTCTCAGTAGGCAGTTCATGTTGGTGGCCTTCTATATAACAGTCAAAATATTTATGCATAAAGATGAATGATAAAAGCGAACAACGTCGCGGGTACAGCTAGTAAATACATATTTGGATTTTGCATAGAACTTGGCACTCATTTAGATCTCCATTCTTTTTGTGTATTGAACTTGGCTTTCCTTTTTTACATTTATGTTTTTGGTGGGATATATACTACTATATTCACCCATCGTAAATAAAGATCGGAATTTTGTTTTGAAGACCACGCATATATACCTAATATAATCTGTCGAAAAAACGTGATCCGCAAATTAAGTTATAATGTGAACAATCAAAAGACCTTCAAAGAACTACTCTAGTTAGTTAGTTCATTCATTCATCAGGACGAACGATATAGCCTTTAAGAGTAAACAATAATGATCTTTTGTTAATCATAACTGCACTATTATCTTGCGCCCTGTTAACGTACAAACTTGCTTGACAAATTTGTTGTTCAAACTTCACGTTTTCATCAAACAATAGCTTAAACGATCAAACCAAATATCAAACAAATTTGTCACTTGGCGTAGCGTCCTCCATGATTTTCATCAAACTTCATCAAACGCGACAAACACGTAAAATTTGACAAACAATTTGAGCGTTTACGGGGCACTTTACATAAGCTCGCGTCTTTTCTAAACAAAAGATAGTGAAGATAGAATTAAGTTTGTAAGTTTTGTTAAACAGTTCATCGACCTATGCCCTTGTGAATTCAGGAAATATTGCGTAAACTAGGATTTAGTCTAAAAAGTTTAAAATTATGTTTGCCACTTTTCAATTTATTCAAATATTCTTTTTTTTTCGCGTTCACATTATTCAATCAACAATAGGGTGAATAAAGTAAGCATTTCGTTAAACATTTTTAAGATCAGTAGCATTTCATGATCATTTTCTGTGCTAGAAAATTTCACAAGCAAAAGAGGAGAAAATCATGTGTTGCAATGTTTTTAAAGTTTTACTAACAGAACTTTTCTACTGCTATTGTGTAGTTTAAAAAGTGGGAAACCACAAGAAACAATTAGAATACCTAAGTGTTTGCGACTTTCCTTGTGCACCTGAGCGGTTGTGAAATGGGGCGCATCCACAAGGCTAGAGTTTGCGTCACATTAGCCACATTATTCACGATACGTTTCGAAACTCAGCTTCAAATTTATTGCCGTATAAAGCATAAATATTTATTCGCATTTTTTGTCCCTAAAATTTTTTTAGCTTACAAAAGTACATGATCTTACGTGAAAATATTTTAGAATGTAGTAAACATGTCAACTGCATAATAAGACGATTTATATCAGATTGAATCAATTCGGGAAGGCAGGTGTCGATGAAAACGGTGATCGGCGGTATTATGAAGATTATCTTCACATCTTTGCGTCTGCAATTGTTATTTTATTTTTCATATATTTCTACATATTATATTGATGACGCTTTGTGTTTTTCTTATAACAGTATCTACGTATCTTAGCGTAAAACCCAGTCGGTGATAGGTCATTACAAGAACAATGACAATTTGATATTTCAAAAAGATGCTCGCCTAAAATACAATGAAACAAAGTACAACGTTGAATTTTTGACGAAATGTTATTTAGGTGATCATACTTATTTCAAGGAAGCTAGACTGAGAAGGAGTATGATATAATACTAACTAAACTTCGAATGTACTCACAATAACTCAGTACCAGGAGTACATCGATGTAATGTTCGTATTGTTTTATTTCGCTGACGCAACTATAATAAAGCATCGTGCAAATAGTGTTGTTTGTTCCTCACTAGACAATTTATGTGTTCAAGTTTCGTCGGTAATGTTATTCAGCACGTACACTTGGCATGTCCTTCTAATACACCCGTTACATAAGAGCGACCATTACAACACACATAAATTTAATAAAACATGTCTTATTATGTTAATGTTGCCTTGTTTTTGAAAAGTTGTTAATCAGCATCAAAATCGCTTTATTTTAGGATTTTCACAAAACATTGTATTAAAGTTCTTGTTTTTATCTAGACACGCGGCCGCGTGTCAAGCCAAGTTCGAGCAAACTGGCTAGACAGCGCCAAGTGTATCATTACACGAACTACTTGGTGCCACTTTTGACCCTTCCATAACTCAAAACCTCTTTAACGTAAACACATAAGACTACGTGTGTTTTATTATATCCATAAGGACATTTAGAAGCCCAAATTTCATGAAGCTAGCTCAAACGGTTATAAAGATATGAAGGTCAAAAAGTCGTAAATTTTAATATTGACTGACTGAAAATATAGTACCTAAACCTAACCTACTTCCAGATGACCTAGAAAGATGAAATTTGGAATCCAGCTCGGTAATTGTGTGTAAGCGAAGGAAAATGTCTAAAAATAAAAAAAACGTTAAAAAATAGGGGGGGTTCCCATAAAAAAAAAATGTTTTTTTTTTTAATTGTAGCCTTGGAACCGTTACAAGCTGCTTTTTGAAACTATCCCAATATATGTATTAATATATCTTCTATATAACAGAAATATAAAAATAAATTTAAGTCAAAAAATAAGTGATATCACTATACAAAAAACTTGTAATACGCGTTAAACAACCGGCCAACGCGACGGTGTGTTTTCGGCGGCGCGCGGCACCATGCAGCGGAAACGCAAGAAATAACATTAAATCTCAATACCTACCTAGTTTTCTTTACAAAAAGTAATGATATCCCACCAAAAACATAAATGTAAAAAAGGAAAGCCAAGTTCAATACACAAAAAGAATGGAGATCTAAATGAGTGCCAAGTTCTATGCAAAATCTAAATATGTATGTAGGAACAAAATAACATTATGAACAAGTATTAAACTCTATTTCTTTGCTTTATTGGATACCTATAACAATTGCTGTCATTTAAAAATGTAAGATCTTAAAGTAGGTTAGATTTGACTTGGCCAGTTTTTATCAGAATTAAAATACATATATATATATGTATATTATAATGTGAGATGATATGAATAACTTTATAAAATGACTGATGTAATGAAAATTGGCCAAGTCAAATCTAACCTACTTTAAGATCTTACATTTTTAAATGACAGCCTTTGTTATAGGTATCCAATAAAGCAAAGAAATAGAGTTTAATACTTGTTCATAATGTTATTTTGTTCCTATAAATACATATAATAGATTTTGCATAGAACTTGGCACTCATTTAGATCTCCATTCTTTTTGTGTATTGAACTTGGCTTTCCTTTTTTACATTTATGTTTTTGGTGGGATTTATTTTTAGAATAAAGGTAACGTTTTTTATTTTAATTAGCCTTGCCATTTATCTAAGTTAAGCCGTTTGTCTGTGGACAAGTCTCCAATACGAGACGATTTTCGTCCATTTTTCTCGTTACTAATGTTGTCGGGCCTCGGAGATTTGCGTCGCCTAGTGTACGAACGTCCGTCAGTAAACCTATCGTAATTACATAAGTAATACAATTATGTAATTATAATAGGCATATTATTATTTGTTAAGTTGTATTTACCTAATTAGTAAATATTTACTACTTAAAAAACACTTCATTCAACCCGCATATTCTTATGTAGTAGCGTTAGATTTTGTAAGGTAGTTGTGAATTGTGTAAAGCAAAACAAAACGTTTGTAACAGTTTATAAGAATCACGATTATCTTCAACAGTTCCTTAAACAAGAACTAAACCAGCCGCAAGTAGGTAGACAAGTCGGCATGTGTTCACTGGCCAGAACAATCGGTAGCTAAATAAACAGATGTTATCGCATACATATATGTATATGTACAAGCGTATATCTACCTATATGAGTATTGCATTCCATTGATACTTCGCAAACTACGCAACAAAAAAACAATTAACCAACCTGTATTGTAGTTTTAATTCAAGGACATCTTGCAACTATACCTACTGAATTAATTTAAACACTGATATTTGTAAAAAACTGATTTCGCGTAATTTTTTCCCCATAGCAAAAATATCATTCTATAAGGACAAGATTGAAATGGAAATTATGCCGATATTTAAGTTTTAATGGTGGCCTTAGGCATCTATATATTATTTTATTTCGATTTTGATTTAAGATTTTGATAATTATTGTAAGAATACAGGTACTAAAAACCAACAAACACCAACTCAAAAAAAAAATAGGTAGCTTTATTCTTTAGTCGCAAGACTCTCTTTTATGACATAAAATCAAGATTATTTGTAATAAAATAAATAAAAGAAAATAAATAAAATTCGTCATAACGAATTGATACTATTTAAAACTACCTATGACGTATACGGCATATGATTCAATAAATGTGAATTATTGAAGACTGACCTTATATGGATATGCTCTACAACCAGTTTTAAACGATTCTTTTACGACGAATACGATCAATAAGTTATACATTTTATAGCTGCTTTGTATTTCAATTTTAAGATACTTATAAATCTATCAGCCCAATTTTGAAATATAAATAGTATCATCTCTTTATATCAAATCAACTATCATGGCATTACTTAGCAGCATATAATATACCCTCTGCTGCAAAAAGGGTAGTACTTTCTAAAATTAAAAGTCTTTATTCCTTTTATTCGGACGACCTCCGTGGTCGAGTGGCGTACGCACCGGTTTCAAGGTGTCGCTAGCTCTGAGGTCCCGGGTTCGATCCCCGGACGGGTCAATGTAGAAACCAACTTTTCTACATTGTCCCGGGTCTGGGTGTTTGTGGTACCTTCGTTGTTTCTGAATTCCATAACACAAGTGCTTTAGCTACTTACTTTGGGTTCAAAGCAATGTATGTGATGTTGTCCGCATTTATTTATTTATTTATTATTATAATACATATTTGTTAATGTAAAAAAATCCGCTAAAAACAGGTTCCGCAGCTTTTTCCGGAAATAAGCAGAGATAAAGAGATAACTTTCTTAAAGCGATATACATCGCAAGCTGTTCATAAATTCTTTCATACATAAATATTAATTTAATTATCACTTCAGTAAAAATGTTTACATAATCCGATACTTAGGCTTACATCATACAGAAAACAGATAATGTGAACAGATAGTGAAAATTTTTTCATTTGAATTCGCGTTGTTAGGTGACAGATTGTAAAGTACAATTGAGAACAAAACACATTTGGAGAATTTCCAAAACTGTTTTACGAACTGTGAATGGCACGCAATCCCTCACGGAGTTAATTACACTACAATTTGTAAATACAGCTTTGGGCTATACATTACTTTTGAAGACAACAAATTTATAGAACAAGACCTGTACCTATAACGGGAGCAGAATATGTCAGAAAAAAAAGTTGTCAGAACCTAAAGAAAACCTAAGTTTTTCAAGAGTTATCAGGCCCATGTTATAACCGACATAATTAAAAACCTTAGTGTATTGTTTTGTACGCTTAGGATACCTGTTTTAAAAGTGTTATAAATAACAGTATTTAGTTTTTTGTGGCATTCAGTTAAAGTAGGATGATGCGTGATGAAGGAATGATCGGTCGGGAATTGAACACGTTGTAAATATATCAATTAGCTGACCTAAGAGTTATCTGAACTGCACGGGGCTCTACCGTGCTAATTATTTTGATACTCGTTGTTTGCGCGACTTTGTTTTCCTTAAAACTTCTTATGCATACCTATTTAAATAATTACATATACAATTTATAGACATTATACAACTTCCCCCGAAATAAAATTTATTTCAGGGGATCTCTTCAAATGGGTAGGTACTAACTACGTTTGCTCGATATATTATGCTTCCTAAATTATAATCTTAAATGCTCTTAAGAGGAAAGGGGAGCGGCCATTTTTCCTTACAAACGCTCTCGTCTGTTTTCTCACTGGTTTCTGAACTTAGGGCTATGATTTTTTGCAGTAATATAAATATGAACTAGATCTATGCCCCTATTTTTTCCTTTTTTAAGATAATTTTTATTTAAAGGAACTAGAACCTTCTAAAAAGTGCTTATTTTGACCGCAGTTTTCAGACGCGTTTTTTTCGATTTTGACAACAATAACCGAAAAAAGGAAAAAATAAAGGCACAGATTATTCTTTTCTCATGCAGTATATGAAATATCTTTAAAATTGGTTAAGAATTGGGGGAGAAAATATCGAGAGCCAAACCTCGATTTTCGTCAGTTTTTCGGTCTGAGCTGCAGTTGTCCTTATCGCACGAATAAGAGGGCGGGGGGAATTAGAGCGACAGCAATACTTTCTTCAAAAACAAAAATGTCCGCTCCCCTTTCCTCTTAAGTAACGATTTATTTACACCAAATAACATAATTATTCGATTGGATAGATATTAAAACAAAATCGATACTAGAATTTAGTTAGAACCTTCTTTAAAGAAGTGTTTAATTACTATATTCGCGCTCGTAACAATCAGTAAAAACTGTATAACATTAAAATTTGTTATAACCAAGTATGATATTAAAAATTGTATAAATAAAACATTCAGTCGTTTATAAATAATATAGAAAGACTTTATCAAACAACGGTATCATCCTATTACCTAATTTGATAAACATGTGTTTAAACAAAAACTCGAACCAATCATTCACTGTAAATAAGTATAACAAAATGTATTTATAGACCTTAACAGTACAGTAACATTCAAAAGGGTTTGATTATTATTCCTATAAAACATGGCATTATGTATCCCGAAATGCACTATCTGAACTATTCTAAACACAAAATTTAGTATTATCACAAAATAAATAACTACAAACCCGCTCCTTGTATGTTCATGCACCTACATTAATTTCGCTAAGACTTACGTAACTTAACATACTTATTAGCATTTATCAGGGATAGTACCCAAGCTCAAGTTGCTATAAATATCTAACAGAAAGCTCAATAACACAGAACCAACAACATTGAATGAAGTATTATCGCTTGGAAATAATGCTCAAAACAACCATATCTAACTTCACGGCCAACGTCTTTAAATAAAGAAAATATATCATATCGGTATGACATTCCTATATAAAGCCTTAGATTGTACTATTTTAAGTTAGTATTTAAATAAAATAATCAAGTATATAATGTTTACGGTACTGCAGATAACACTTCAGGTTAAAGGTGCCAACTAGGAAGCACAGCCAATTTCCGGTATTATCCGTATAAATAGAAAAGGCACTTTACGGTTGCAACTACTTTGTAATTCATTACTGCTTATTCTATGTACATAATACTATATAATCATCTACGCTTCATAATAGCTCCCTTCAATATACACGAGAGTAAAGTAAATGCAAATTGTGCTAATAAACCCTCTGCTTTATGGCGTAGAAAAAACTCATTGTATAAATTATGTTAATAGAAAACTTGTTAAAGATATAAAATCTGTGCTATTCCATCACAATCAAGTTGAATTCTAATAAAGATATAAGGCATATAGAAATCACAAACCTGAAAATTAGTTGACTTGACGACAAAAAGTAGAGCTTGCACTGTGTCGGTACGTGCAGTAGCTTTATAGGTATAATATGTATGTTTAACAGATGCAGCATATCATAAACCGACCGCGACGCTTACAAAAATATTCTAGTCGTTATAAACCTGGTTAGCATTGAGCCATTGACTTCACGCGTACGTATGTACCAACGCGAGCGCAGAGAAAAACCGGTCAAGTGCAAAGTCATCAAAAGGCGATGCGTGATTTATTTTGATATGGAACCATTTAAGCACGACCTGTTTAGCAAGCTTAATATAATAGAATGCAGGTTCATGTTATAATGGATAGTTTTTGAATTCACAATCAAGTAGAACTTAGCAACGGGATGGAATGGCTCTAGGAAATGAGACCGAGAAGTTTGCAGTTTTTTCTGTGTAATCGTTTTAAAGCAAGATTTTCACACAGAGATATTTAACGAGTAATGTTGACTTTGCGTATCAGCTTCCTTTATCAGTAATTTCATAACAAACTTAGATAAGTTCACGCCTTCAACATAGTATAAACGGTTTTTTTGGGAAACAATATTGACGATAAATGCTATCGGCAAGGTTTGGTGTCGTACGATGTTGACGTCACGGGCACATCAACCTCGTCATGATACTGTTTTTTAAAAAATATCTTTGATTTTCGCTAGTTTTTTTTTGACAGACCTTTTACAAAAGTTATAATAACATACTTAAAGATGTAAATAAGTCATCTACATCTCGTTTTAACCAGTATTTACGTATGTACTACAGTTGATAATTTTGTGTGAGTTTGTAAATATTCACAGATTTTCGCTTCACATATTTGAATGCTAGAAAGGGGAATGACGAGTCTAGGCCCAGAATTGCACAAGAGATTCGTTTTACAAAAAAAATATGTTAGTATTTTTCAAATGTCTGCCACGTATTCATTAGTCTGTGCATGTCAGGATTTTTTTTTCATAAATATTAAACTTTATAACGACTAAACTAACGGAACTTGAACATAGCTTGAGTTTCAAATGTTGCCTTTACAAAAAAATGTTGGCAGGTAACTAATCAGAATAATAAGTTTTCGTTTATTATTAAAAACCGTTCATTTTCTTCCCAGCAAACATACATTATATCTAATTCCTAAAAATATCTTTTAATAATAATTATTATACCAATTATTACTAAAAAAATATATCTATAAATCGACCTTTTCGAATAATATATCTATCTATAAAAACTTTTTATGGCAACTTCCTATTGCTATGTCAAAGTTTTACTTGTCACTGTCAGTTGCCGAAATACGTAAATGTCAAAATCATTGCTCTTACTCTCTTTTAGCAACTCCATTGCGGTTACTTGCTTAGCTTGCGTTTATTGCGGTTTAAATTGACTACTTTTCGCTATAAATACTGACTCTGACGATTCTCCTATACCTGACCACCACGGCCTGATTATGGATTCTGTTCCCGCTACTCATGACGACACTGGCGACATAAACAGTATTGATGATAAGATAATCTTAAATAACTTTGAAATGCTAAGTTTTTTGTAAATCATTTCTTTTACTAATTAATTGTTAGAATTGCTCCCTATTATTATTATTTTATATTTGTGTGCACAGAGGGCCTAAATTACTATGGCGACTTGGCATTCCCCTCTCTCGAGTACCTAGGTATCAAGTTTTATTCATGTAACATGCCAGACCATCACGAAACCAACATCTGCGACAAAGTATCTGTCAACATGCAATAACTTTTTATTGCTTAAGAAAGCGACATTACCCGGAATTCTCAGCGGGAGAGCCGAGAGCGAAATGTTTGTCATTACAAATACATTTATTAGAAAGTAGGAATGAAATATGAGAATAACAAAAGAACAATACTCAGCTTTCACTGAGAGTAAAGTTCAGAATTTTTAACATGAATATGAATCACTACTGGTCTAAAAAAACCGTCGCTTAATTATACTGCAAAACAATTTCTTTAAAGTTAAAGACACATATTCTCTCTTTCTTTCTTATGTCAGTCACAGCCCTATCCACACAGAATAAATATAAATTAAAAACTTCAGTTGAGAAATAACTGATAGTACAGTTTAACATAGTCAAAGACAATGCTGCTTTGTGCTCCCATAATCGGGCCATAAATATTATTTATAAAGGCGTCGTCGCAAGATTTTGACCCGTACTTAATCGGTTGTGTGCGTCAATGCTCGTCATATTCCCGACCGACGTACACGGCTCAAGCGGCTTATTCAACAATGATATTAGCACATATCAGGGGTTATCTATGTTTAAATATACGCAGAAGAAACATGCAATGCTATTTTTATAGGATAACAAAATTATCTCTAGAAATAATGGCCTGACATTATTACTATTAATGTTTATTGCTTGAAGTTTAAAGGCAATGATGAAACAAAATGTTATATTACAATGAGGTGTTACTAAATATTCCACCGGAATACACTAAATTTATGATTCCAGGACTTCAAGGTTTCACTTTTTTGGTCTACGCGTCGATGTGTCAAACGGTCAATGATCTTTTACATGTTTATTTAAATTCGATATTATTTATACGTTTGACTATTACCATAATGTTTCACTGTATAATATTACTTCGAAAAAGTCAGACGTTTCTTTGTTGGTTAGATTTGCAACTGATCTATTTGTTACAACGCTGTATTTCTAAAATCAAAGAAATGCTAAAAAGTGTTTTATCGGTTCTAGATAACTTAGATTGCTATTTTTTATTAAGCAAGTATTAAGTCTTTAGGTAGCTATGATAAATGCGCCTAAATATCTAGGTGATTATAATTATTTCCGTAAAGAGTATGCTCAAAATGTAATCAACATTTTGTTACAATTATAAATTATATTATAAATTATAACCAATAATAAAAAATCTATACCATATTTAACATTCAATAGAACTACTTATAAACATATAAATATCTACTAAAAGTAGCATACCTACATTAGAGACAGAAAACTCGTTATGATAAATAACTTAATGCTTAGGCTATCTTTAGTCGTTGATACCTTAATAGATAATTATAATTGGCTTATTTGATTTATTTGATAAAATTCATACGTGACCGGCTCAGACACGACCCGACGCAAAAGGAAAGACAAAATCAAAAACATTCAAAACTGGTTCTCTAGTTATAAACATTATGGGACCAATCGTCTTCTGGTATAATTTGCGAACAATTTAGTGGCTTCATAAAATCTATATTTAAAGTTAAAATAAAGGCAAGAAAACCTAAGGAAAAGAAACAGATTTGATTGTTTTGTGTATGGACTTATACGGGGTTCGTTGCAAAGCTTTGCATGCTGGGGGTTTTCGACCCTGTTAAATAGTTTGATGAGATCAGAACGGCTCTCATTGCATGCATTGCATAAAACACTAGCATACTGCTTTCCGGTTAGACTTATAGCTACCCCGAAGGCTTAGGAAAAAGTTAGGCATGTGAAGGTCATTAACCAATGTTAGCTCATAAACAGTCCTGAAAAGCCATAAATAGAATAAAAGAGCAAATAATTTGAATTATGAATCGAACGTATATAAAATACGATAGCGAACCATTTAATAAATGCGTTCGTCAATAGTGTGTGCGGAAGTGTCTAATCAGCAGAATGCAGAGGTTGTCGGCTTGAAGCGGGGAGCGAGTGGCCTGCTGCGGCACGCGGCCACGGGCAGGAAGTGCCGACACGGAAAGGCGACGCGACGTGCCCGCTAGCCATCGACACAACACTACTCCACAACCAACTTACGAGTACAACACTAACTTCAACGAACTATCGATCTGTCATTCCATGACAACTCGACAAAAGCTTACTTACGTTCTACCTGTAAGTACCTATGACGACAACGTCTCTAAATGTGCCCAAACGTAGTCACGAAGTCTTAAATCGTAGCTTTTTGAACCGTACACTAAAAACTGGTTGAGTTGGTCTTTATTCTAGATTCTTATCTAGACGATCGATGCATTCGATAAAGCACTGTTTGTATGTATATTAAGTGTGTCGTTGTAGCCACTAATTAATGTGCTGTAAGTTAATACACTGTGGCTTAATAGATGACAGGTAGATAAGTTGTGTGTAACATAATGTCTAATTAATTAATCTACCACTTTGTTAATTTTATCTTTCCACTGGTCACGTAAATAGACAAACTGTAAGTAATACAAAAATGACGTTTTCTGTAAACTTCATACTTATACACCCTGTTTGCTCTTCCTCCGTGCGCACTGCGCAGGCCAACCCACGTGGCCATTCAGGTAAGATAATTTCGTCAAGTTTCATATTAATAGATTCTGGTATTGCCTTACAAGTGTTGGTTGCCACACACGTGAGGTCGGTTAGCAGAGTCAATAAATTGAAGATGTCATTGCACACACAGTCAACCTTCCAGCGTTTAACGTCATCACTGATATTTAAGTTATTTTTGTTTCAACATATATTACTTGAGAGTATTGACGTACATGCATGTTTTTAAACAAATTTTATTTCTGAATGTTTTTATATTAAAACCTTTTTTGGTAAAATAAATAAGGCTAATGAGTGTAAGCTATAGACACTACGTAAGCATAATCAAAAATCCTTGAGGTTAAATTAAAAATCAATGTCTAGGTAATGTAATTACTTAATTGAATGTGCGCATTGCTGTAGATATACAATAGTTATATTTTTTATACAAGATATTTCATGTAACTCATTTGATAGCTGGTTGATTAATAAATCTAATTTAGAATCAATTTAGTTTCAGATTCTTTATTGCCAATATTTTCAAACGAAGCAAAAAATTAATTAATTGCTTTAACTAATTTATACCTACCTAGTAAAGGTACATTGTATAAGTCAAATTAATACATAATACCAAAGTACACGTGTTGCTATTTGTATCACAAGAAACGTGTCAATTTGTTGAAAAGAATTGCATAACAAAGGTTAATCGCCCGGACATTAAATAGGTAAGTATTAGTTGTTTACACAGTTCCATATTTCAGTTCAGAATTATGTTTAACAAGCGAACTTGACCTTGACAACTTATTCTTATTTACACATACTTTATGTAAACGAACTTTTCAAGTGAAAAATATGGGAATACAGTGCAGAGTAAACGGAATTCATTTAAGATCTAACGTAAATGTATCTGTCTATTTTAAGTTAGGACTACGTGAACGCAATGTAGGAGTGTAACCTTATATTTACCGAATTAAATCGATTATAATTTAATAAATTATATGGTATTAAAATACCTACCTACAAGCTTAATAAATGCATTTATAAAATATAGTGGAAGAAGACCGGCAGAGTCCACTTGATTATGCAAATGTTTAAATGACGTCAATGTACAAATCGCGCCGGCTTCGAATTAATTTGTTAAAGAGCTCGTGGGCGGCGCCGGCGCACCACGGCCTTGGAGCTGATAAAGCCCTCGACGCGACCGAGATTACCTCAGACGCTCACGAAATATAACAACAGACCGTTTGTCCTCCGATCCAACTTGAGGATAAGCTTAAAAAAGCTCCACCGTTTTCGGCGCGTGGCGTCCAAATATGTTCGTCAAATAAAATTATACGTCAACGATCGGTCGTGCGTGGAATTTATTGTAATCAATGTAACCGATGAATATTATAATATAACAATAGCTTTTAATACGCATAATCAATTTTAGCAAACATAATACTTTTGACGTGATTGTAAAATCCTTGCCAAGTTACCACTAACTTCCAATTACGTTGCAGGATATAATGGTTTAGATTGAACATTGACTCATTATTACTTACGTATGTATGCATGACTGTAATATTCATCAGGTCGGCTTAGGGAACGTCATATTAAAATTTTCCTCAACTATTGTAGAAACCACATGATAAGTAAAAACGTCCAGGAATTCCTATTTGAAGGACTCTATCCTCTGTTATAATAATTCTGTCTAAAATATATCGCAGTCGTCTACTGTTTTCCAATCTACATTCGTCTACTTCGCTTACAAGTAAGTATCATGTTACTAGTGTGGAGGACACATAAAAAAAAACAATCAAAGCATGTCGCAAGGTTAAGCTAACTTAACGGCATTATGTAAAGTTGTAAATGCCGTGATTGTAACTAAACATCTATAGCTTTAACTTGGGAATTTTATATAAGCAGTTTTGGAGTATTATCATAATCTACAGATACGAAAAATGAACAGGTTTGTGACGACAATGCTTACTTTGTCTTTGGAAGATAGGCGTCTTAAGTCTAGGAGCTTTTGGTACTGGCGGAGAGCTCGCATGTAGAGCCGCACCGGGAGCTCGGCCGCCGGCAGGGACTCCGTCGTCCGGGACGCGACCCCCGCTCCACTCATCGCAATCCAATACACAACACTAGTTCTTTATTCATAAGCACCAAACGCCGACATAGACACGAGCGCCAGTCGCGCGTCCGAAGTGAACGTCGGTTCCATGCAACACTGACGTATGGCGCGCCCCGCGCATGCGTACCAAACACGCTACGTTTGCAAAAAAGAAACTGAGTTACCAGTTACCACGCTCGAGTGACTTTCCCTGCTTCGTCCGCTGACTGCTGGCCACGGACATGACCTGCTTTTACTGTGTCTACTGTGATTGAACTGTACCAGGAAAACGCTAGCGTCTCTCCTTCAATGTAACAATAGTAGCTTCTAACAAATTTCAGCTATTGTCATTGCCAGACAGGTTAACAATAAATATGAAAATCCAATACACTAAATGAAACATTTAATTCCAGTCACTATGTTATGAAGAGTAACCAATCATAAAGATTTATAGCTAAATTTTTATACGTCAAAAGATAAGATAAAAAATGATTTAGTTACATTCTGCGAACTTTTCCTGCAACTTGTTATGTTCTAGATGTAGCTGATGATAAAAATATGAGCAGAAAGAAGAACGACTTAAAAAACTTTTAAAGAAAAGTAGCTAGGTATGTAGCTTTCCTTAATTCGGTCTTTATTTATTAGCAGCCAGTGTTTTTATTATAATAAACAGTTGTTATTGACATGATAAACCGTTTTTTACATGTGTTTACATAGCTAACATGTTATATCCCAAATGTTTAAACTTGTAAAATGAGGACAACGTTATTGTAATGTAACCAGTTGTATTATAATAACGTTTGAAATAAAACGTGTGTTTTAACATTTATGCCACTTTTTGCATTTGTCTAACTATAAACTATTTGATAAAATATATATTTATTCACTAACCAAGATATCGTTTAATTATGTTTATCAAATTCAAGCAAAAAAAAAATGAACCGAAGAGGTTCTTAATTCTTAATTCTTTATTGTACACATACACGTATATACATTACATTTATTAGAATAAGTTGATGTACACAGGCGAGCTTAACTCAAAATTGAGTTTTCTTCCAGCAAACCTTTGAGGTGGCCGAAGATGGTTTATGATACACTAAAAAAAGACCTGTCCGAAAATATTCAAGAATAGAATTTGAATATCATGCAAAAATGTCAAAAATCATGCAAAAAATGTATTCCTTTTACATAATGATATTATTATTTTGTGACCTATCTATATATAATATAAGCTTTTAAAACAATAATAAAAATAAAATAACTCGCAAAACATTTATAAAGTCACACATGAGTGGGTCTATCGGCCAGGGATGGTGACACGCCAAGACGCTGGATAATTGAATTGATTATGCATTGTATTAGCTATAGGACGGAACTATGACGACACCATACCTGCGTACTATACATACATCTATATACTACGTACTTATATATACTACATACCTACGTACATGGACTAGTATACCTTGGGACTGTGGGAACAATCATTATTTTATAGTCGCCTTCAATCGAAGTGAATGAAAGTTATTATTATTTTCTGTTATCATTTTGTCGAGAAATAGTACTTATTGTGTTGTTTGACGCATTTAGAAATTTTATTAGAGATTGTTACACAATATCTTGATTATGTTTTTTTCTTATTAATAATTATGTATTAATAACCAAAGCTCACATGTCTTTGAACATAACAAGTAGGTACTACTGAGTAAATAACAATTATTTTTCATGTAAAATCGAAGTACCTAACCTACTTTGTATGGTTATGGTTTTTTCATGTTTTAATGGTATGATTTCGAAACACCTTGAAAGCAAGCCAAATAAATTAATCATACAGAATTCAATTAACGGGTAATTTTACAGATAATGCTAACAAAATATAACGTAAAATAAAAATAAATGTAGGTATATAGCCATGAAGGAGTTGGCGAATATATAATATAAGAGTTATCAATACTCGCGACACGTATGTAACATCTATAATGTGTGGTGCACGTAAAATCTTGAGCTTAGCAAGTACATACAAAGTTTATTTAAACAAGAGTCCTTTTTCAGTGACCTTTGTAACTACAAATAAGTATGTCACTATAAGTATAAACATAAAACATATTCATTTTAGTCTAAACATAAATCTTACTTAATTATTTTGTATTTATTTTACAATTTTAAAGTCCAACAGTTTTGTTGACACAATAAATTACGATTATGTCAATTAAAAACTAATTGGTCTACGCGATAATAATTGTGCTTTGTTTATCTTTACAGATGTTACATTAGCTTATCTATGTAAACAACTTAACTGGTACCTGTAACAGCTGTTTTTATTTATTATACAATGAAAAAATAAAATTTGTTTTATATGTAGATTTGTCGTAGGAAGTTCATGGGTATTCAAAATGTGTGCTTTAAAGAGCCATCGCACCAATCGGAACATAGGTACTTCATGGGTAGACACGTTTACAAAACTAGTCGATAAAATAGAGCCGTAGAAACAAGATATATTACCTCACTGATACAATTTAATGACTAGTTATGTTAAATCACATAATAAAATAGCGGAAGTATCAACAGTTTACTTACCTCCGACCACAACTCCTTTGTCAACATAACCTCTCTTCACAGAAACGTGCACAAATTTAAGGAATAAACATGAAAAAATCCGGCGGCTGAATAGATTTCACTTTCCTTTTGTATATTTTAATGTATTCACGTGTTGGTGAGTAATATTTAATACATTATCGGGATGAGTATGGTGTAGCGCGTCTATGGTTCGGCTGCACTGGGAGCACCCCCCCTCCCCCGTCTCGTCCCGCATCCCGCAGCCCCCTTCGGTAACCATCCCGGACTCGTCCCCATTCGCCGTAACGGTTATTCTTATTATAACCTACGAATAAGCTCAGCGCATTCTCGCATTAACTAACATTGGGTTTAATGTTGCTGCGGGTAATTAACTGTTTTAAACCATTACCCGAATAAAGGGCTCAAGCTATTTTTGTTTTATTGCCTACTACAGTTGTGCCATGTAGACGCAAAACAAAAAAAAAAATATTATATCTAATAATAGCTTGATTATACTTGATAGTATCTCTGAGCTCTGTACCACCGACTCTACGGTAATTTATCTGACTCTACCATAATAAATTGAAGGCCTATTGCGAAAATCGTCAATTTTACGAGAGTCTCAGACTGTTATTGCATTTCAACGAAATCTAGTTATTCCTTAATATTACTTATTAACGACTTATAGAGTTGAATGTTTGTACCGACGAACCTAACCAAAAAGGAACTGTAAAATAAAAATAACTAAAATTACAATTCAAATGTAATGGACATTCGTTAACGTTCTTAATCTGTATACTTTCATTAAACATTAAACAGTTGGATTAGGTCATGGACACTGACGTCAACACTTAATGGGCTAGAAAGCCATCATTAGATAACCGAAGAAGGTTTAAAAGTAAAAGTAATTTAAGGTTAAATGTCTAACGTCGTATAACATTTCGGTAATCTATTCTGTACATCCATTATGTACATAATAAAACTAACCGATTAATGTGTACGTAGGAACAAAAACAAATACGAGTATTCTACAAGAGCTGTAGAAGTTGTAAGTTTGTTTGTACGCACATCACTCTAAAAGTACTGCACAAAATTGAGTAGTCTCCACAGCGATATTGCTGGATTCTTACTTAAAATATGGTGTACGTTTCATCTTAATAAATGGATTGAAAATTTAATAAGAATATATGCAAAAGTCGCTAGCAAAAACTAGTAAGAAATAAGCTAGTTGGTAACATATCGTGTAGACATTACCTATTAACTTGTATATTCAAAGTCGTGTTGACCGAAATTTATGTAATCGGTGCCAAACTGCCAATAACAATCGAATAAACGAACAAAGAATACATTCGTCAAGCAGTATTGTAACATTAAATTGTCAGTCGGACTTGCATCCGCTTGACCGGACCTTTAACACACCCCATTAACCAGTAATCGAATGAAATTCATTTTATACAGAACGTGTAATTGGTTGGAGTACATCACGCAAAAAGTTTAACAGCTCAACCGACAAAAGATTTATTTAGAAGTATTTTTATGAATGATTGCAAATAAAAATGTAGTTTTATGTTTTAGGTATGGAAACCAAGGACAAAGCCATTCAAGTGGCGACTTTCTGGTCAAACAGAGTTTAGCGATGTACCAATGATTACTCTGGTTTCTGATTCATTCATATCTGTGTCGTACTCGTTCGCATATCCCGGATACTGAAAGTTTTAATTAAGCTGATAAGATTGGTATTTTGTGTTGCCTGTAGTTTCAATCGATTTCATTGATTTCAAAAGTAAATGTTTTGAATGTCCTAAAATTGCCGTAAAGGAAAAGTTATTTACGTTTAGTTGCGGGATGCGACAAATATTTTAAATCCAAAAATTTGGTTCTGAGAACTGTTGGAATTGAATAAGAGGTCTTATAACTAAAACAATAAAAATGGCAGTGTGTGAGGTCAACATAAAAAGAAATCAAATACAAAGTAGGCACGGATTCGCGATAGCTCAGATAATGCTGACCAAATCGAACCGACATTTTATTCGCTCATAAAAATATTTATTTTCTGATAGCGTGATACCGCTATTTGCGTTTAATGAGATTTTATATGGATGGCCACCCGGCCGGGTCTATTGTCTACCGCATCGAGAATTCCTTTTATGATAAAGGGACTTGTCTTGATTCTGATTTACGACTTGTTGCTGGCTGGCGAATTATATGGGGAACGATTTGATCGAGCGCGGGACAGGAAGCAATGTATCCTTATGTACAATATTTAATCGAGACACAATTTGTTGTCTGGGTCTTTAAATATTATTTAATGTATAATTTTAAACATGTTATACATTTTTCTTCCTATTCTATATTCGTTCCTAGGGAGTCCCTGAAAATGTTCAGGTTTTCCTACAAGCTCTTTCTCTCTCCGTTCAAGTTAATTTTTTTAGGTTATCACGGCTGTTTGTCAGGACTTCTCTTGGGACGACAATACCTTAATTTCTTAATTATATTTTTTTGAATGAATCAATACTAAGCAAGCACTGACAATATCATTACTGTCGTCACCATATTAAAACAGAAAAATAAACTTTTCTTCCAGTTAGGCTACCTACTAAACCTTAAAAATACAGTAATCTTTTCAAGTTGATATCAAGTTTACCTAAGTTTTTCTATGGTAAGTTGATAAGTAGACTGTTAACGATATGGTAAACGATAGGAGCAGTTAAGTACCTAAGTAACTATAAAGAATAACAAAGTAGAGGCACCGCCATGTAAGTTATTACTTTAAATATTTATTTAAACAATAAAGCGGTTTATGTGTTATATGCCAAGTCACTGAAGTAGCTTCAAATTGTATACAGACTAGAAAAAGGGTTTAAGAAGTAGGCTCTCTTTGGTTTTCGTGTAACGCCCTTCCTATACTAGGATTTTTTCTTAACTTACGTATTACGTATGTTCTACATAATAATATACAAAGTATGTAACGCGTAGCTCTACACCGAGAAACATAAACACTATTGATTTGTAAGGTCACTGACTTCAGCAAAATATAGTGCAAAACATCAGTCTAGACCCACCTACATCCTGCAATCTTTTTATAAACGTATCTACTTTCTTTTAGGAAGTTCACGTTTCCTGATACTTTATAATTAAATTAGATATGGAAATAACTAAATCTTAGTTAAAAATAAACGGAAGTCACAATTTTACATAATAGTATTTATTTTGTAAATTTATTTATTTATTTATTACATCTCTCGTATGTAATAAATAAGTATACGTAATATGTAAAACTTACAATTTAAAACAATGACAAAACAATATGTAAGTTATCTTTTATGTGCTGAATCATTGTACTTCTTTGGTAAGCGAAAACTTGCACTTGACCAGTATTTTTTTATTTTATTTTATCGTATACTTGTGCTAAAATGTTATGAAGGTTAAATTACTTGCTCACACATTTGAGAAACAAATAAATACTGGTTTATGTATGCAAACTGTTACATTCAGTGTCGCAGACAATGTAGTTCAAAGTTACATGGATTAAAAGGAAAAACTTATAAAGCCACATTTGATATTGTTGTAACTATAGCTAAGAACTTAGGTCGAACTGATGCGGAAACTAAAAAAAAAACAAATCTTCAATTTTCATCGTGTTCGATATCCAGTTAATAGGTTTAAAAAAATAACATAGATTGCCAAAAAAAGAAACAAATTAACCAGCACTTTGCAAGACTTCCACACCCACACATTAAATTAATTATTTAATTATGTACTTGGTATTTTTACAATTCTAAAGATTTATGCGCGAAGTTAATGCCCTGTGATGTGAATATTTTTACACTTAAGAACATCTTAATTGAGTTGATGTTTTGTAATTTAGACATTAACCTACTAACTGAAGCTGTGCCATAATTAATTAAGGTAATGATAGCTTGAGGCTGACTCGGTCTAAATATCGGAGGTTGAGTAACGCTTTTATCGATTGCAGGCCCATGGGGTTGTTGACCTCTGCTAGTACATCAGTTTATCTTCATGCTTTTCAGTTATGTTAGGCCAAGGCTGTGAACAAATGCAATAGTTGCTTAGACCAGCATTATTATTCTTTAGAGATACAGCGGCTGACACTGGGTTTCCCAACTATCCAAGACCATGTTAAGAATTAAATACAATTATTATTATTTCTATAATTTTTAGTAGTTATGAATTAAGTCGCACACTATGACTACCAATATTGACGACTTCTCCATTCGCGACCCGCGAAGCTGGCAGAAATTTCTAAAGAAATAAGCAGCACCTTTGTACATCATTTATATATTTTGTAAAATTTACTAAACTATTATGTGTGTACATAAATTATTAAATAAATAAATACATTATAGAAATTTCAATTTACGATTTTTGCTACGATCGGTGCTAAAGTGCAAGAAATTAGTGTGGCAATAAAGTCTTTGACATTCATTTGTCAGATTTCAGCATCCTTATTGTGTCATTCAACATAGTAACATGATAGTAATGCAAACTTAAGATTATTGTCCAATCTCGTCGGCCGGATGGCAATGATTATCGTTCCTATGTTACCTAACTAAAGTCTACACAATCGAAGTAACAATAAACTTTGTATCTTTTAATAAATCAACATCTTAGGAATTTCGAGCTCAAACCAAAAAAGTAGAGTGTTCATGTGAAAGAAAAAACTGGCCAAGTGCGAGTCGGACTCGAGCACGAAGGGTTCCGTACCACCGTCGTATGAGAGCCCCCCTTAAATATTCATTTTATGTGGTTTTTAGTATTTGTTGTTATAGTGGTAACGGAAATACATCATTTGTGAAAATTTCAGCTTTCTAGCTATCACGGTTTATGAGATACAGCCTGGAGACAGACAGACGGACAGACAGACAGCGGAGTCTTAGTAATAGGGTCCCGTTTTACCCTTTGGGTACGGAACCCTAAAAAGAGGTATACAATTCGTACCAACAAACGATGATAACTTTTTGCCTGTGTTAGGATTGCTCATTAGCGTATTATGACGTAGAATAAATACAATTTAGAATCGCATTGTAGCATACAGTCTTTACAAAATGATTTACTATTATTTTTTCCACCTAACATCTAAAAAATATTTAGATGACAAACGTTAATATTATTAAAATTGAGATACCGTTGCGATTACCTTATCGCAACGGTATGTAAATCTGATCAAAACATAAACAAAGACGTCACGATTTTGACAATGGGCGGCAATGATTGGTTTTTTCTTATACTGGGCTGCTCGGTCACTGGCGTACGTTATTGACAATAGATCTAGGTTCCAGTAAACCATGAAGCAAAAGAATATTCAACTTAGGAATCATGTGCTTTATATGAATAAAATTTTGGGAAAATACTACCTACATTTGGACTTAGATTATAGATACCAGACGGACGACGCCGCTAAGGCCAGCCCAGGAAGAGGTGGCCGGATGACCTTAAGTCATAGTGAGGGTTGGTTCGAGGTGGCGTGAGATAGAGAACTATGAAAAAGTCTTCGGGGAAAACCAGAAGGAGGCATTAAAAAAAATCTATATTTGGCATTTAGCAGCTTTCCAGACACAGATTATTCTAGCACCACATTTCTGCACCTACAGACGGTATTGCACTAATCAGTCTCTCATTAAAACGTACACAAACATGTAATGTTATCAATGGTAGTTTACGAGCCTGCCTTACAACTGTTTACAATTTCGCAATACATGAACGAAGCACGTGTATAATTGTTATGGTAATACAATAACAAAGATTAATACAGAAAGCCTTATATTTTAAGCGAGAAAAATCGTTATGCTTTTATTTAATTCGAATTATAATGTATTTTTTTGATTCACGAGAGATAAGTGACTTTATGATTATGCTCATTTATGTCAACAATGAAATATACAAATAATATAAATATGTGTAAATGGCGAAGTTACACATATTTATACTTCAAAGGTTATCTAGATCATACAATAGAACAATTTTGTTGTATCGATGAATGGCTGTGCGTGTTCATTTTGCATTTGAATCAATGTTGACAATTTTATAATGATTGCGGAATACATTTACGAAGTTATTCCTATTGTAGTTACAATGTTTCTGAAGATTGTATCTCAAAAGTTGATTTAGATTGCGCGTGTTTGACTGTATCGGTTTTCCAATACGTCATTCGATTACGCAAGCGTTACTGAAAGGATTTACGAAATGTAATCGTCAGGTAATGCATTAGTCCCACATACCATTTATTAATCGGTTCAAGATATTCAAGGTACTTCTAAATGAATAGTGACAGCATTTATGGTAATTAACACCACGAACAATGCCTTTGCGTGGCTACATACTAATTAGTTAAAAAAATGATCGTTGATCGACACGCTGAGATAAATAATGATTAGTATAGTATTATTGACAGTCGAGCATGATGGTAGGAGTATATTTGTACCTAATGCATAACAAATATAAAAAAATAACAAATGAAACTTAAGTACATTGATATTATTATTTTATTGCGACCAAGACTGCAGTGTTATAAAACAAATATTTATTAAAGATTATTGCACGCACTTTACAGCTGAGAACCCGTTTGGTGCAGTGGCTCAGCGCATGCGCCGAGGGTCGCGGGTTCAACTACCGCACGGGTCACATATTTGTTTGACCCACTGACGTTGCTTTTAAGTACGTTTATGCATATGACTTATAACTAACCCGCTATAAGAATAATCTGTCTTTATACGTCACTTACTGAAAAAGATTTAAGGCATTGAGATTGAAGGCCCAAAAATGCTATTTCCCTAAATATTAATTATGAAACGTTTTAAATATATGTAGCACCTACCAAACCGAGGAATGATCTTGAATTAACAGTAACACGTCAATATAAATCAATTCAATCGCGTCAGACCGTAAACCGATTTTGGAAATCGTTAAATATCTTTGGTCATATATTTCATTAGAGGTTCAGTTAAGTGTGAACCGACCCTGTGGGTTCTGACGTCAATGGCTGCCGTGATCAACCTCCGCGATAAGCGCCTACGCACGTGAACAGACTAAATTATAACTAACGAGCCTCTATTGTATTTTTAACCGTAGCGTAGTTGCACTGATTGATTAATTGCAGTCGTTTCGGTTCTAGAAGCTTTTTTGTTAACAAGTTCTATGTATTTATTTATATTACAAAGCTTAAATAAACTGATCTTCAATTGATATTTCTGATATTACTTAGCTCGGAGCTCATCCGGCTGGTGTTTGTACAGATCGTGACAACTTACTAGTCAACTGTTTGTGAATCTTAAAAAAAATACTTGAAGAATTTCATTTAATAAAATATCGTTAAATACTCAGTCTGATGTCAAGTAACAACAATTTATAATGTACCAGTTGTCAAAAGTGTCGGATAACGAAATAAATTGAATAATGAAATAATATGGTAAAAATATAATCGGATTTTAAATGTCAATCGTCAAGTAATTAAGTTAAAAACTAAACAAATACTAAATGGTTACTGGCAAAGTTATGAGAGAAATCTAAATTATTAACAGTATGTTTAGGTTTATAGTAATATTATAGAACAGGGATTAGCGCGTACATGCTTAAATACCTTTAGGGCTTGACGTTTCGACCGGGTTACACAGGCCGTGGTCGTAAGCAGACTCCTAAGCATGTACGCGCTAATCCCCGTTCTGTAATATTACTATAAACATGCAGCGCGATAGTTTAAAGGTTATGTTTAGGTTTAGTTAGTAATTCAATTAGAACTAAATACAAATTCGTGTTTAATGACGTATATTCAAAACAATTGGTACGTGAAATATACAAGTTAGCGAGACCTGAATAATGAAAGTTCAAGGTTGGATAGTGTTACTCATATTAAGTTAAAACGGCATTATTAATTTGCTACCTGTTAACTCTATATAAACATGGAGTAAAGTTATTTATATTACATCGAAGTAAACATTAGTTATTATCTACTAAAATACATTTTCAGTCACTCAAATTATGTAACTTTCTAGCTAGCTAACTCTTTTTTTGTTGCTTGGGCTTCGGTTTTCTGTATAACATGTATGTATTTAGAAATATATAAGTATGGTTATCACTTGTCTGGTTGCCATAGTACAAGCTTTGCTTTAGTTTGGGATCAGATGACCGTGTGTGAGCCGTCCCAGGATATTATTATATTATGCTAATATACAATGTAGAGATCGGCATCTTATAACGTACATATAATTGAACGCAATATTGCACTATTTTCTTCTAGAATGTTAGCATGTGTTTATCTACTTAGTTGGTAAATTAATACGTTCCAATGAGTCATGACTACCTAATAAGTTACCTCTGAATTTACGTCTCGATAACCCGAACACACGCCGAGTCAGTTCAAATAGTACTATAAAATATATATGGCTATAAAACTTAGGTTATAAAACTTAGGTACCTTATAGTTGCACTTAAATTATTCAAATATTGTTATATGATGTTAGAGTCCCACTAGATACTAGGGCTCACCCTTCCCTTTTACTTATACCTGAGCCAATGTTTTTTATAGCTAGAAATACGTCTATATTTGGGTAGAGTTTCGATAGACTTTCCAATAATTAAATTTAAGAAAACTATAGTTACCTACATTTACCTAATGATAACAATTAACGTCATTTAAAAAGAAGGTAGAACGCCGTGTTATTTTTATAAAATTGTCGTTCCTAAATGTATCAAGTTCACGTTTTAATTAATAGTGTCATTGCCCTACACTGGTCATGAGTCATTGTGAGAAATTCGTAGCGAACTGCTAAAGGACGTTAATAACAGTGATTATATGTGATTATATATGACACTTTCACAATTTTACCATCTAATCAAGTAAATGCATTCTTAAAACATCTTAACTCCATCAATAACAAAATTCAATTCACTATGGAGTTGGAGGATAATAAATCACTTGCCTTCTTAGACATATTAGTCAAACGTAATCCTGATCAGACAATAAGTCACACTGTGTATCGCAAAAAGACCCATACAGATAGGTACCTAAACGGTGAATCTCACCACCACCCTAAACAGTTAGCTACCGTGGGAAAATCCTTGTTTCAGAGAGCACACGGACTCTGTGATGACAGACACCTTGCCGCTGAGCTTCAACATGTCAAGCAAGTACTGCGAGACAACAAGCTCCAAATTCCACGGCCCCGTCACAGAAACCGAGTGAAGCCAGCCACAGTTGATCGTTTACCTGCTGTACTACCATACGTCAGAGGTGTCACAGACAAGATTGGCTACATCCTGAAGCGAGCTTCAATTAAAACATACTTCAAGCCGCCCAAGAAGATTAGTCAGTCCTTACCATCCGTCAAGTGTCACATACCTCTACAAGATGCAGGAGTTTATAAACTAGATTGTGACTGTGGCCTCTCTTACATCGGTCAAACAAAACGAAGCATAGGGACCCGCGTTAAAGAACACATAGCTGACGTGAAACACCGCCGCTCAACGAAGTCTGCAGTCGCCGAACATGCTGAAGGCTCCAGCCATTATATTAGATTTGACCAACCACAGATCCTCGCTAAAGAACCCAAATTCCTACCTAGGATGTTTCGCGAGGCTATTGAAATTAAAAAACACCCTAATTTCAATAGAGAAGATGGCTGGAAGATATCACCTACTTGGGACCCAATAATACATAAACTCAAGGCCAAACCCAAGAGCAGCGCTGCAAGACATCAAGACACAGTGAGCTCATATTGCGTAGGTCGGAACTCAAATAATTAGTTAAAATATGAAGGTAGAACGAGCAACATCTACTGTCAAGACGAACGCCATCTCAGTCTGCCCGTGACCATGATACCTGCAAAGGTGTCGAAACGTCGGGACCTAAAATCTAAATATAAACCGCGAAAAAATCCGTAAAAAGTAGTTTTATTTCAACAGTGATTAAGTTTAATCTCCTGTATTTCCTGTAAATAAATAGACCCACATATAAGAACAAGTTGTAAAATCAAGACAATTTGCTGCTAAATACGTCTATAAAAAGTAATAAATTAGTATTAACATCATTTAAACACCAGCCTGTACGGCCTGTATAGCCAAATGGAGAACAGTAAAAAGATTGGTCTAAAGTTGACTTAAGTATTTTCTGGAAGTTTAATCTCAACTTCGAGGTTAATAAAGTCAATTGAAAAAAGTACATAACCTAAGGTTAAACGGGTTCAATGGACAAATTTAATAATCTGTGAGTATTTAAGTGTCAAGGTCAAGCCCATAGTATTAAGATGACAGTAAACCATGCATTTAAAAAGCCGGCAAAAAATCAATTGGTTTTATATTTTGACGTTCAAATACACAATCTTTAACGTTATTTACTAAATAACACAAATAAATGCTATGTTATTTCGATTGTGCTTATGCGAGATGGTATTTTTGGTTCTAGTCACCTATATTTTGAGCAGATTTAATACATTGCGGAGGTAAACATGACCAAATATAATCATATGATGCGTATGTTTATATTCGGTGGTGCCCTAAATGAAAATATAAAGACCAACGGTAAGCGTCGCGTGCAGTATTTTAACAAGAGTTCAAAAATAATAGCAAAAAGTGTGAGAGTCCAGCTTTTGTTGGCACAGAACACCACGTGTGACCTATTTCGTGTGAAATTATTTGAGTAATTGGTTACTTGTAAGTTTTTGACTACAGATAAGCACTAAATCTGTTCCTGTTTTTACACACATTTTATAGAGCTTTTTTATTTTATGATATGATATGATATGATACACAATGATTAATCACATCTGTCTTTTTATAACGATGTAGAGTTAATTTAATTGTTTGGCATAACATAATTTTTCTTACAAATATTTTTTTAGAATTTATGTTCGTTTAGATATAATACATAAGTCATTTAATATTAGAATTTATTCACATATTTAAAGTGTTCATTTTATCAGCGTCAGTAAAAATAAAGGTCAGTTTCTATTACGCGCCAATTGTTCACCTAGGAGCTGTACTAATCGCTAAACGAATAGTAAATCTGTTTATTATTCAAATTTCAATGCACCTGGAAGAACAAGACAAATCATTTCTTATCGCGGTTTCAACGCTTTTCACAAAAACATGCATAATTACCATGCATCATACCAGTTTTTATATAACTGTCCATATTAAGACGCGGCTTTAAATCTCTGACGTACCTACTTAATTAAATACGAATTAAATTTCATACGTTAATTACTTTGTCGTTTTATGCCTCATTTAGATTATAATTATCGGCAAACTATTCACCGGATAACAATAATTCGTGCACGTAAACGGTCGTCGACCATGTAAAGAACCGTTTAGTTTTACGTGGCGAGTACTGAATACGGGGTGTATTCGGTACTCGAACATTTTGTTTATATACTTGCATTCGTGACTATTCCGCACTTGACGAGTATCTAAACGAGGCATTAAGAACTTCAAGTGAAGATATACAATGATAGAACCACGTCAATTTATCTTGCGGTTAGGTGAAGTACCTTGTGAGCCTTGACCTCGATACATAAGATAAGGTACATACATAAAGTGTTTACATAATAGCGAGTTCTCTCAGATTTGACACCTACCTCAGGTCAACGATTTACCTTATATAATTGTTTAAACTACAACAACATCATGCTAAGAGTTGTACTGTAAAAAAATGTTGATTACAAACATTTGAATTACTTATTTGATTAATCTAAGTGAAAAATATGTTATTTCATTAGTATGTAGTTATTATCTTGGAATACCACGAATTGCTTGACATCAGAGTCCAATATATAAATTATCTGGTGTAAAAATTGTGTTGTACTTTGTACTTAGAAATCTTACAACAGGAAGTTCCCAATGAGACCCTGTCAGTTTTAAATTATTATTATCCTAATTTATACAATGACATAATTTTTTGAGCAAAAAACATACGTAGGTACATACATACTACAATACTTATTCTTAATGCCAGACTCAGGGACGTTACTAAGTGAGATTTAGAGGTTGAGGAAGAAATCCTAATAGTACTAATACTACTTCGTTCTTAGTTTATTAGTTGTTACAGCGTTACATTACAAAAAACTTGGTCTCGCTTTAAATGTTATAACAGATTATATAATTAGCTCAATTAATCACCAACTACAGCAATTAATGAAATTATAGTTTGTCTCGTGATTTTTCACATAAAAAATGTGTTTTTGCTTCAGAGTGTTGACTTCGTAACAACTAATGTTAATGATTTATTGGTTTATTAAGATAATAACATAGCATAGAACTATAGAGCAAAAAATACGTACGCACAATGAAAAAAAACCACGACAATAAAGAAATTATAATAAAAAAAAATAAAAAAACGCCTGCCATGTCAAAAAAATTAAAAACAAGTCAAATATTTGCAGTCGGGGTCGGTTACTTGGAACAATAATTCTTTACAGGTCCCCCGACTGCAAATATTTGACTTGTTTTTAATTTTTTTGACATGGCAGGCGTTTTTTAATTTTTTTAATTATAATTTCTTTATTTAATACCTTTTAGTGAACAACAAAAAAACATGACATAACACAAAAAAATATAGTTCGGAACCCTTTGCAGGCGATTTCGACTCACACTTGACCATTTTTTAATGTCCACATAGCCTATGTCACTCGGGATAGCTCAAAGCTTCTAATGATACCACAAACATTGAAATCGGTCAAGCCTTTTAGAAGTTATGGTAGAATAAAGAAACTCACAAACATACATACATATATACATACATACATACATACATGAACCCTGAAAACATAACACTCCTTTTTGGGCAGTCGTGTAAAAACTGTGCAGAAAGCTCTGAAAACTAATTGTTGTTACATGCATCTTATGATTAGCCGAGGTTTGTAAACTCAATCAATGCACGTAAGTATACGAGTATTACCTATATTACATACATCATGTCTAGTCTATGTGTTAAAAACCTGAGTTTTGTAACCAGGTTCAGGCAAAAAACCGATTCGGTAATACCCCTAACCACTATAGATCAATATTGGTTGTTCAATTAATACATTAAATAAATTCGACTATGGATAAACCCGCTAGACTTTATTTAACGCACTTACAGAGGCCTTATCCAAACAGTAGGATCATAAAAGCAGAGCTAAGTTATTAAAGAGTACACACAACTTTGACAAAATAATATTTACGCATGCAACTGATTACACTATGCAATGCAGTTTTAACCGGATAAAAGTGATATGAAAATGGCGGTGCCCTCGAGTGTAACAAACAGGTCGCAATACAGTTATCGTGAACCGTGTCGGATGGGACTTCCTCTATCTGCCCTATGACGATTACAGAAGTAGACCCAACAACCCGAGTTCTAAGCTCAAAGTTCAATGCAACACCAAGCACCGGTAAACAAACTTAGGTGTTTTACGATAGTTTTAAGTTATATGCTAGCAAGTATAATATAAGTAATTAGTTTATTTATTATGAGCCTGAACTGTCCCACTGCAGAGCAAAGGCCTCTCTTTCTTTTTACACGACTGCCCAAAAAGGAGTGTTATGTTTTCAGGGTTCATGTATGTATGTATTTATGTTTGTGAGTTTCTTTATTCCACCATAACTTCTAAAAGGCTTGACCGATTTCAATGTTTGTGGTATCATTAGAAGCTTATGTGGACAATAAAAAATGGTCAAGTGTGAGTCGAAATCGCCTGCAAAGGTTTCCGAACGATATTTTTTTTCGTGTTGTGTCATGTTTTTTTTGTTGTTCACTAAAAGGTATTAAATAAAAAAAATATAAAAAAATAAAATCAAAAACACGCCTGCCATGTCAAAAAAAAATAAAAACAAGTCAAATATTTGCAGTCGCCCCGGACCTGTAATGAATTGTTCCAAGTAACCGACCCCGATTGCAAATATTTGACTTGTTTTTAATTTTATTTGACATGGCAGGCGTGTTTTTTATTTTTTTATTTCCACACGTTTCTGTTGAGATTAAGTTGTTGCTACTCTTTTTTGTATGCGTCCACTTCATCCCTCCCTCTCCGAGTATAGTATATAAGTATAATAAGGTTAGGTTCACGCGTATGTGACATTGAAATAAAACTACTTTTTTCTGATTAAATCGCGGTTTATTTTAGATTCTAGGTCCCGACGTTTCATCACCTTTGCAGGTGTCAAGTACCCGTTATTGTAATTAAAAGTACAGAATGAATTGGAGTATGACATAGTATTCTTTGAAGTAGGACAAATAATACCAGAACTATTTAGATCAAACGAGATCAATTTTCAATAAACGGTAGCAAAATTCAAATTGAAATCGATTGAATCGTCTGTTACATGAGTGAGTGCAAAGGCTGTTATGTCTTAAAGAGAATATTTTTAACAAAATCTCTACCACCAAGACCGTGGTATATTAAAAACAGAACTGAGTATGGTTTGGATCGATGCAGGAGTTGTTGATAATTTCGGACACGTTTTGTGTGCAGTGGGTGGTATTGTTTTAAAATAACTAAAGTAAACCTTATACTGGAAGACCACCTTATACCTATTTGTGGTAAAGCTCCGTGAGAACATGGAAATAAACGCAGCAAGAGCTGTTTTATATTTTAAGCTCTTGTCATCAATGCCACGAAGATTAAACTCGATAGCTGACGATTCAGCTGCATCTATTGCAAAGTAGCACTTTGATTTTATTTAGTTTAAATGTTAGACCATGCCTTTTATTGTAATTGTATTGATATGGGTTAGGTCAGTTACGCCTGCAAAAAAGACATAAACAACATAATTAAATAGAAGTCAATAGAAGGTTAAAAGCACAGATCAATATTTTATATTTGTGACAAAGTACATTCACATTGTGCGAAAATGTTCATAAACAGTTACAGGACTCGCCCTCTTACACCAAACGGACGGTTCCTCATTAGCACTTCCTAAATTTTCCACAGTTGACAATAAACGTACTAAAAATATCCTAATTATCACAGCAAGCTGGTTTCCAGTCACTATTCTTAGCCTGTCCACATGCGCCAACGAACGAAAACTTTTTTATTTTGAAATTCGTGACCAAAGTCATTACAATGTGGTAATATTGTTATTGTCACTTGTGTTTGCCACTTATCATAAATCAGCAAAGGAGGTGACTAAAAATAAAATTTATTTTGACGTATTTGTCGTCCTAACTATTTAAATTATAATATGTCACACTCACAAGGTTTCTACTTGAAATTTGTATTATGGAGGCAGATATTTGCTTAAATATTTTTAACTTTGAATTATAATCACAGCAAACGGATAGGAAGTATTTTAGATCCGTTTTTCCAAAAAATAAAGATGGTTCGTAATTATTTTTAAATTAAAATAATTAAGGCCGAATTTACTTACGAATCTACTTTATCAATTAGTAATTACTAGTTTAACACGTCAGATAAAATTTAATAAAAATATTCGGACATTACTATTAGGCTTAATGATTATGTATAATTAGAAGTACAAAGTAACTTGAACTGCCTCGTTGGCCTAGTGGTGATAAGCGCGACTGCTACGCTAGAGGTCTTGGGTTCGATTCCCAAGTCGACCAAGGTGTTATTGGGTTTTTCTATGAAATTCTTAGTAGCAGGTCGGAGTTTGGATTTGTGCCCGGTTAGTGGCAATAGGCTCGCCCCCTATTACATGGGACCTAAACATACCGGCGAACTGTGGGTGTACATTGGTACACCTCTGCCTAACCCTTCGGGGATACAGGCGTGATGGTGTGTTATGTTTGTTATGTTATGTTTTACAAAGTAACAATATAATATCTACTATTTCATAGTGAGTGATAGCACCTTTGTCTAGAAGCACAGACCATGCGTGATGCGTAAGCGATCCCGCGGCTCAAGCAAAGGCTAGGACAGGACCGGTGTGTTGTCGGTGAAAGTCCGACATAATAAATATCCCCACGCAGTGTCTTCGGTGTAGGTTAAAATCATTAATAAGCTTTTAACCCGACAAATAATCTACCTAGAATATAATCTTCCTTGTTGTGTCCAAGTAATGGCAACGCAATAATTGACTTTCGAATCTTCCTTAACGACACTAAGTTAGATTAGTAGTGATCTCGTTACTACATGAGAGCATGCTAAGGTACCGTGATGATCACACAGTAATGTACAATAAATGTCTTTCTTATAATAATTACAATAATTATAATTAATTGGGATCATTTTATTTTAAAATGTGTGTCATGACTTAGATAACCTTTTATCGAGGAAAGGTAAAATAATTAAATCTTACGTAGATTAATCAATAATAGTTACCTACTTAACAAAGTTGCTAAAATTACTTGTAATTATATATACATTGTAAAGATTGATAAATAGATACTTAGAGCATTATTTTATGTACACTGACTGGAAAAGGGAAATACAATTTTATAGTTTTTAAGATGACACAATTTGAGGACCGCAACGTTTACTGCAACGATATATGAAAACATATACTCAGTTTTTATAGGCTTATTTTTAATTTTATTTACATCATTAATTACTACTGAGATTGGTTTATAATGTGAAATAAATTCATTGAAATCACAAAACATATTCTCAAATAAGTACATTTTTTCCTCTTCAATTAGTTATTACTAACTTATCATGAATTCGTGGAAATAAATAATTGATATCATTCGGCCATTTCAATTAGGCCTTTCATTTAAATAATTCCATATTAACACTTTTTGGGATAATCTTAGGTAAGTATAGAATATAATATAGGTACCTATCGATATAAAATATCGTATCAAATCACGTTCTATAATTATCTAAGTAACATGACGTTAATATTTTTCGTGCGGTATTGAGGCGCCCCGGCGCGCGTGGTGCGCGTGCGCAGCAGACAGCTCGCGGGTTATCTGCGCGCGGCGGTTTCCACTGCCGCATGCCGGGAGATAGCGCCGGCCACAAGGACCATTCACATAAGCTTGTAACTAATCCAGGATTATGTAATTAAGTTGGATTAATCTTATTTGTTCTTGTTTTAAGGTATTTGATGATCAATATAAGAAGGCTATCCTAGGCCCTAGGACTCTCCAATTTATAGAAGGAACTTTTTTTGTTTGTAATTCCGTTCATCGTCCTGTCAGCTGATGGACGTCTATGCATAGTACGCTTACCAAAGTCCAGTGGTAGAAAAGTAAACACTATTGTTTACTCATTAGAAAATACAAAATTTAAGATGGCCAAACCAGAGTACGGAACAGTTATAAGTACATATAAAAATAAATAAAAAAAGTCGAAAACTAGGCTTAAACGAAAGTTGTCAGATTTCTCGTTCTCAAAATCTAACGGAAAAAAATCGCGCCAAAAATTTAAAAACCAGTTCAAAATAATCAAAATTCCATAAAGTCAAGTTATAAAGTCAGCTTAAAATTCTCCAATTGTGTAGTTATTATCGTTATCACGTTGAAACTCTACATAACGTTCACTTAATCTGAGCAGATGCAGTAAGTAGGTACAATCAGAAGAAAAATTATATGTTATCACATACATTGCACTCATAGTACGAGAGCATATCACGTGGCCGCAAGCATGCTGAAACGCTGGCGGGTGTCATTGCCGCCATGTTAATTGTCATTTATGAGAAACAATGTGGTAAGGTATCATTTATTCAGGTAGAACTTAAAAATCATGAATAAATCCTGAATGGTTAATGCGCTTATTTCATTATCCTGAATTTAGGACTATAATACAAATTGTTCCTGAAATGCGAACAAATCTAAATGTTATTTTTGTCTTATTAGGTGTTTTGAATTTGGCAAGTATATATTTTATTATGGTTTTTAATGTTGTTATTATTAGGTTTATAGTTTATAAGAATAATACTCATGGCATCGCTTTGGAGTATACTGTAAAGGTGTTTTGTTGGTAAATAAATAAATAAATGGTTTTGGTTTGTCATTTAGCCTTAGATATTCTGTCAATGTTTAAGGATGAAATTTAGTAAGCGCTTTAGGCTGATAGATTATTTACAGTGATATTATGTGTGACTGCTTTGACTCCACCCAGCATGATCTTGTGTTATCAGCTCACTACAATGAGGCAGTTCTTGCACGGTCACCTATCGAACCTACACTTACTAAGCACGTGGCAGTTCGGGTTCAAATGCACGTTGATATAATATACGTGTTTAACACCTGGCAAGCAACATATATATAGGTATGTTGGTAGTTAGATATCAGCTAGTTACCGAGTTAATTACCTGAACGACTGACGTTTGACTTCGTCACAGATGGGGCACGTGAGAAGAACATGCGAAATAATAGTTATCGCAGTTCAAATGCTATTAATCTATTTATACTTTAAATATATATTGGAAACACGATATTATTTTTTTAGTACTTAGCAAGAATTTTTAAGGCCAGAATTATTATAAGTACAAGGACCTGCAATAGTCAATGATACATACTTGTCGCCAAAACAATAGCTCTGCGGAAATAGAGTCTTCAAAGAATAGTATCTTCTTCCTCAGTGTATTCAAGGCATTTGCCAGGATCTTTTCTCTTGGGGGTATATCAAATTTAATTAGTTAAAATGATATAACTAGATAGTAACAAATTAATGACGTATAAGTTGTTAGTAGGTAGTTAATATAGAAGCTCGAATATGAAGTGTATGTATTTAATACTAAAAACTAAATGTAGTATATTCTCTTTTTACGGAAACATAATATAACAATAAATGAATGATGTAACCAAGTCATCTATTGCCGTACGTTACGGCACCAAAATCTAGGTTTACGTACATTCCAGTTTCGAGATAGTTTGGTAAGTTATTTGATAGCATTACAACTGATTAATGTCAGACATGATGTTAGACAGGCCGCGACCCTTTATCGCAACTTAATGCGTCCGTCTCGTGACCCTGACACGCTAAATCAGACATATTTTATTCCCATTAATTTCTAAGTAATTGTTAACAAATAAATTAGTACATGTAATGAAATAATCAAGCCTAGTTTATTACATGTACCATACAACTATTTTTTTACGAATTATGTTTCAACACCTTTGCAGATATCATGATCACGGACAGTCTGACCAAAAATTATTATTATTATTATTATTATTAATGTCTAACATTCGCGTAAACCTAAGAAAGCAATATATAAACTAGGCTTGTTTAGAGTTGCTTAATTTGGAAATGCTTTAGTAAATTCTAGGGGTGCATGAAAGGAGCCTCTCCGAGCGTATCTTAATACCCCATACGTCCGGCGCACCCTGGGCAATCTGCGAGGACAGCTTAGTCCGTCAAGCAGATTGGCTGATCCTTTCACCACGATAAATGGCAACTTATCGACACGCTATGAAGAAGAAGTAAATTCTAAAAATATTTGTAACGTTAGTCATACAACTTTTCAGTTAAAATTCAGCAATAAAAATAATAACATGTAACGTAAGATGGTATTTTTAGATTTCAGCATCTGTATTAAACGTGAGTCATAGTAAACAGCTACTGTATACGAAACCCCGAAAACAATGGTTTGTTTGACTATGACACGTTTAAATAATTCAAGTTAAGGTGCTGAATGACTAGTTAACATAAATAAATTAATCGAAATTCTTTTGAATGAACCAGTGACAATGCTAGTGACGCACGAACCGGTGTGTTGGTGTCCTCGCAATATGTCTGGCTGAAGTAAAGAAAATCATCATCTTAGGCAGTCGTTAAGTCAATTCTGACAACCAGTCTTACTATGGGATACTGTGTTTCCCAGTAAAATGGGTTGTGGAGGTCAGATGCCTATCTGACCTCCGCTCCTTACCGTATTTTACACGGAGCGACTGCCTAGTCGCTCCGTGTAAAATACGGTATTCAGCTGGATCCGGTATGGCTGGTAGCCGACCCTAACATAGTTGGAAAAGGCTCGGGAGATGATGAATTTCCTAATATCGATTTAATAACAAAATGTTATTAGTGCGCAGGAAAGTTCCAAATTATTTTACATAAAAAATACTGACCCCGTTTGAAATAGTAATGTAATTTTGTCATTGCACTAAATGACTTTTGAATTCTAAATACCAGTCCATAACATCTAGGTAGATTGGCTTAAGGCGGCCCGTGTTCTTGGAATTTAGATTTTTATTGCTCATCCATGGCCATAAATGACAAGCAAGATATTAAGTATAATCTAATTAAAACTAAACAGCACAAATCAAGATCTAATAAAGTTAGATTGTATCACTTATCTTTGACATCAAGTGACAAAATCTAGAGCATTTAAATGTCAATAAGATCTATAAACTTGCATTTCACAGAAGCAAGTATTTTTAGTATTCCATGAGATTAGGCCAAGGTGTTCAATGTGTACATTCACAAATACAATTTATTAGTGACAGTGATTTGTAAGAAAAAAACTGTATTGGGGATTTTATTTACAATTCAATACTTAAATCTAATACGATATATTATATATAAGAACAAACACTAACAACTATACTAAAATTAAACAGTATTTAATGTGAAAATTGATACAGAGTATCAAGTTTTTTAATCAGTTATCCGTTCTGTTTGAGCTTCTTTGGGATTTGGAAAAATACACAACCATTTCCTTTGTTTAGAACCAGGAATAATATTGACGAACGTAATAAAGTAGGTAAACTACTTAAAGCCGAATTACACAATACATAACATACCATCACGCCTGTATCCCCGAAGGGTTAGGCAGAGGTGTACCAATGTACACCCACAGTTCGCCGGTATGCTTAGGTCCCATGTAAAAGGGGGCGAGCCTATTGCCACTAACCGGGCACAAATCCAAACTCTGATCTGCTACTGAGAATTTTATAGAAAAACCCAATAACACCTTGGAAGTGGAAATTGAATCCAAGACCTCTTGCGTAGCAGTCGCGCTTAGAACCACTAGGCCAACGAGGCAGTTACACAATGCATAAACAATTATTGCGCATAGCTCATTTTTTATTAAAACTTAAAAAAAAAAAACAATAAAATATTAAAAAATTGTTTTGCATGCAATAGGTGGTAATAGTCCGGAAGTTGCATACATTCAAAAACATAACCTGCATTAATAATTCTTAGAACGACATTTTCAACTATTCGTATTCAAATAGATAAAAATAATTAATTTAAAGACATTGGAGAATTTCGATAAAACGGAAATCATATGTGTAACTTATTATAATACATGTAGATATAGCCTCAGATTACGTTGCGCTTTTGTAAAGCTGTAACATAAATATTTATCATGCAAATCTCATAAGATTTAGCATCTTTATCTACACTTGTTGGAAGCGAATTTAGATAAATATCTAATTTAATTAAGCGGCAGATAAAAATCACTAGGTCAGCGCTGTTTTCTTGAGCAAAATTGGAAGTATAATTTAATAAACGCTAGATTTGGTCGGGACAACCTCAATTTTAATCGTATTGTCTATTAATGGATTATTAAACAAGCTGTTCGCCCCCAGGTATACTCACATGAAAGATTTTAATTATGGTAGGTCATTTTTAGTGCTAAATATTATGCAATGTTTGTGTTATGGAAGACTTTTGGCCGTTCTCGATGTAGCGAAGCTAGCCGCAAGTCTCAAGAGGCTTTTACTGCACCAGCTTGAGATTGATTTTTAAAAACTAACTCCATACCGTACATTACTTCGACTAAACCTCAATTGTGACATAAATATTCATCTAAATGCTGCTCAACTAGAATCGTCACGATGTTTTCAGATGTTCATATAAAAAAAAAAGTTAATAGTAAAGTATTGATAATAATAAATTATATTGATTGCATGATAAAACTCCTAAACATTAATGATAAAAAAATTATATATAACTTTATTTATTTATTTATTTATTTATTTACCATAGAATACAACTATTATTACAGGGTAACCTAATGCAATAGTGTATTGACAATTTTTATACTTAGTCTAAATTACTTTAACAAAATTTATTCTAGTTATATCCTTCTTTAAAAACTAAGCTTGAGGTTAAGAAAAATTAAACATTAATTAAGTAAATGTAGAACAAAAAACATCAAGTAGAACAGGTACAGTACACGGCTCTTGTGAATTCATTCAGAGTACAATTAAATATATCAATTTGTCCCGATTCCGACATCGCATTGAGCGTCCGCAGCGCACGCGTCAGGGGCGCACGCTGTAAGAGGTTGGTGCGCGCGCGTGGTACCGCCAGCAGCGCCGGCCGCCGCCGCCGCGCCGCGTACGCATCCGGCACACACAACTGAATTAGCTCTAAAACCCTCGGATTCTGTATTTTGCCACGAAGTACTTTAAATAAGTAAGTGGCGACAGCTACATAACAATTAAAAATATGCACTATAATTGTTAATGATAATTAATTACATTGATATCTTTTTAAAAGCAAACAAAATATACAATTATAAAAAAAATATGTACATACAATGTAAGGAATCAATAAAGCTATTTTTATTTATTTATTTAATTAAAAATCTTTTTCATTTCGCACATGTCATGTTCCTTCTTAAATACAAGCCTTCTCATACACAAGACTAAACTATAACATTAAAATAATCATGAATTTATTTAAATAGCAAATGCGCCGTATCCTAAAAACATTAAAACTCTATAAACGTTAATTATGTTCAGCAGATGTAAAATTATGGCCTGCTGTAATGTAATCTTGAAATCTTGAATATAATATTGTTTAAATTAAACTCTAACGCGTTCGAACAGTATACTTAATATCAAAATAGATACGAAAATGCTAATCTTAGAATGTCGTAAAATTAAAATGTGGCAAATCTTATTTATGCAAAACTAAAATCGACGCTTATAAAATTCTTTTGCGCCTGAGTTTTTGGATATTGTATGTAGTTGGGTGTTTTTCAAAAATTTTGACCATAGCAAAATCGGCCTGTCCCACGACTTTGAACATATTTATTTTGATTTTTTTATTTGGGTCATGTGAAACTGAAATTTTATTATGTTACAGGTGAATGTTTTAAAACAAACATATATAAAAAAAAATCTTAAAAATTAACAGTTATTTTTATATTTAATAAAAAGCAAAACGGGAGATACGAATTTCGCGTGTCCCACGGCGCCCTCGGACATTTCAAATGCGTCTCACTCGTAGGATATTAGCCTTTGAGTATGTTTTAGTGTTTGAATATGGTCGCAGTAAATCTAAAAGTGTATTTTTAGTCTTTAAATGATTAATTAATAGTTATTTTAAGAGATATAGTTATTTTAATGTTGTCCTACGAATACGGCAGTACCGGAAATTCCGGTTGCGTCACGGCGATTTTGACCTTTCACACATGACAAAATCTACTAATTCGTGTTTTTTCGGCTTTTCTGGCAACATTATAGTCGTAAAAGATACAGTTGGTGCAGGTTTAAACGTTGGTTTCGTCAAAAACTGTGACGATATTATTGGTATGCTCTATGTTCAGATTTTTTATTCCGGATTGTCACGGTGTTTGTGAAGATAAATGGACTCACTTTCTTTATTCTTCTATTTTATTTAACACAATAAACTATTCTATTTTTGAATAGTACACTTAAAACCTAGATAATTTAGCTAAATTATAGTTATTTTTAATTTTAAAAGTTTTATGGAATGATACCGTCACTTCCCGTGCATCACGTGTCGTAATACCGGAACGAAATCGTGACGAACTGGAACTGTAAAGCCTAGTGTACAGTGAAATATTAACAAATTTTACTTTAAACTTAATGAGTACCTATACACTCGTAGTAGTATATTACATTAGTACCTATAGGTATTAGAATAGTTAAAGATGAAAAGGATTGTTTGTTTATAATTAGGTTCTTTTTATACGTATGATATTGCTGATTATTTTTTATTTTTTAGGTTTTCAAGTATGTCATAAATAACCACCATTAAATGAATTGGTTTTAATAATATAGGTTATGTGATATCAATTTGTTTTGTTTTTGTTTTTAAAATTTCATGTGTAATGTTGAGTTAACTCATTAATGATAGTGATTGTGGTTTTAAATCAACAGTATGAACACTGCTCAAATTATTCTAATTCGTCACGCAAATTTCAGAATAGACACTGTCCCATATTTTAAATGGTATAAAAATGGTTTTAAAATATTTATTTATTTATTTATAGTATTTATTTTGTCATTAACTGAAGAGGGTAATTGCCAGTAATTCCCTACTTAACTCGATTTTTTTATTTGTCACTCGTAGCCTTAGTAATGACAACTTTTCTAGTGCGATTTGTGCGAACAGTGACGTTTTGGAAACTATTTTGCTGATTATTTAATTATGTGGTATAATTACCTTATATTCATCCTATTTTTGGAAAGATATTATTTATATCTTTATTATTATATAAGTTAATTTTGTTTTATTACCGTATTGTTTTATTTATGATCAATTATATTTTGTGACGCACGGGAAAATTTCGCACCATCTGCTGACAGAAAAACTTGAATATTCCCTTTATTTATGGTGAAATCTTTAAAAAAATTGCATATTAAGATAAATAAATATATATTCTTTAATATTAGTAACAATATAACCAATTTCAGGATATTAAAAAAAAAAAAATCCTGTTCGTCACATGGTCATGTTTTTTGAAAAGCACCCAGTTGGTATCAGGTTTTCTATTCTTGGATTGATGTGTAACTTGTCTTGATGTTTGGCGATTTTGAGTTACTTTTCGTCGCAATTTTGCGATGTGTTGTGACGTCAATCATTAACTTAATTAAAAATTTAAAATAGAATGCCATCGTTTGATGCCGTACTATATGGTAAGAAATTGATTTGAAAATCAGCTGGAAATATTATTAATGGACGTAGAAACATTGCTTCGGCAACTAGAATTGCTTGACAGAAAAGAGTAAATAAATCTATATAGGTAACTTATTTATTTAGAACTTATTACATAAGTCCCACAGGAACGCAATAGATAATCATAAAAATAATTTAAATAACCAAAATGGCGGCGATGTCGTTCGCCACCCATATCATCTCGTTTCTCGCGGGGGCGAAAAGCGGCCCACGGAGAGCCGCTTCGCTACGTTGAATGTAAGAGGAGGAATAGATGGTAAGGTGGATGAAGTATGTTAGATGATGGATGTAGTGACAAAAATTGAGAAAGGTATGCTGAGATGGTTTCGCCGTGGCGAGAGAATGAATGAGGAACGATTGACGAAAAAAAAAGTGTATTAGGCGAGTGGGAATGAAAGTGTTGGAAGGGGTAGACCTAAGTGGACGTTTCGAGACCAAATAGGGGACATCTTGAAAAAAGGCCCGTCAAGAGTACCCTACACCGAACAGCATGTGTGAGGGGAATAATGAAAGTGGACGAAGCGAAAAAAGTGTGTAAGGATCGTAGCAAGTGGAAAGAAGTGGTCTCTGCGTGAAATCCTCCTAGGGGAAAGAAGCGTGATTATATATATGTATGAATGTATGTTCTTATGGCTATAAGGGAGTCATGTTTCGAGTTCATACATACTTAAAAAATAATTTAAAAATAGATTATCTAAATTATAGAACCTGTCAGGGACGCTAATACATTACATTTAGCGAGTAAAATAAATAATTACATTATGCGTGTCGATAAAATTTTATTATGTATGCGAGGTATCGGATTGACGTCAACGGCCTCCGCCGCGGAGGGGACGCGGCTGTTGGTCGCCTGCGCAGGCGCCGCTTATGCTGACAACCCACAAACGGACATTTACCTCTTAATGTGGAGCATACTTGGCGACTATTCAACATAAATACAAATTATATATAGTCAATGGTTAATTCAACGTTTCCATGAGTCTAGGGAAATAAGATAGGTAGTAACTTTTTGTGTAGTAGTGCCGAATTTATATTCGAATACGTAGTTGGAAAACAACCATGCATTATGTGCTGACGCTGAATATGTATGAGGATTTTCATAGTAGGTATAACTTTGAAGACTGACAAGACTATCTAATAGAATTGCAATTTATTGTGGAAAATGTTAAATATGTAGTCGAGGGTAAAATTTAAGAAAAAAAAAGGGTTTTTAAAAACCAAGAAATTTTGCAGTGGCTACAGAGAAAATGCTGCCGAATAACTGAAAACATGTAATGAAAACCGTCGGGAAATACCATTAGTTCTTGCGATAACGCAAGTAAAATATTGGTTTGGACTTTTCACTTTTGACTTGGCAAATGTTCCAAGGATAAATCCTAAAACTAGTGCCAAATAAGTTTTCCCAATTGTCTTTTCAGCATTTTTATTTGTCCCTAACTGAAAATGTTGGTTTGTTTTTCTTTACCCTCCTATGACGTCAAGACGCCAAACTAATGTATTTCTAAATTGATATCTCTTTTTAATGACCGCAGTTTTAAATGGTAATCACTATAGTACCTACCTAAATCATGATCTAAACAGAATCTATTTTAAAACGTTACAAAACATTGGTTCTCAAATTGATTTAATTAAGTACAATCAAAAGTTGTATTTTAAGATTGAAAACCTGTATGTGCCGCAGCCGTAGCAACACTAATAAACATATAATAAGCTGTTGTTTTCGAAGAGTTGTATCTACATAATAAAGTTTATTCATTTATTAACAACTACTATAATTTCTTAACTCTAAATAAAAGTAATTTATTAATTATTTTACTTAATATTAAATGTTTATGAAACAAAATAGCTTTGAAATACAAACAGCATTCCAGTTTATAATAAGACGAAATCAGAAGAAATACTACAAATCTCATGAAAATATTTTCCCACACTTTAAGGTGGTAAATAAACAGAATTGTTGTGAGAACGCGGTCGCGAGTCGCGATCGATGTTCAATGAGTGATTACGGAATAAAACAATTGACAATGTTTGTGGGACGAGTCAACAAACGCTTTGTTAGTGTTTTGCAATCGAATGGGAAAATGTATTTGGAGCAGTGGCCGGCAAACGTATCAAGGTGAAAGCGAGATGAAAGGAAATGCTATATAAAAGAAGTATTGTTGAGAAACATTTTCTTTACATTGAGAAACGTAAATCATGATTAAACTGATATAAAAACTTAATGCTTGTATATACAGTTATCAACTAATAATCTTTACTAATATTATAAATGCGAAAGTTTGTTTGGATGTATGGATGTTTGTTACTCTTTCACGCAAAAACTACTGAATGGATTATAATGAAACTTTACAATAATGTAGCTTATACATCGGAATAACACATAGGCTATAATTTATAAAGATAGTGTATGAATTGTCATTCACGCGGGTGAAACCGCGGGGCATAACTAGTGTAAAATAACAATAAATTAATAAAAGTTTTTCATAAAACATGAAGCAGGAAAAAAAGTGTGTAGCTACATAGGTAACATACTTCTGAAAAGAAAAACATTGATTATAACATCTGCCTTAATAGACAATTCAAAAAGCCCCTTCCCGAGGTCCACAGCCATAATTAACAATAGGATAATGCCAACTAATTGTTAATGCTATAAGGGCCTCGATGCACGTCATTAGAGCACGCGCAGTGCGCCTTAAGAGAGATCCGTCGACTTATTGTGGATACAGGAGCACAAGGCGACGTGACCAGCCTGCTAGTGAACCTCTTTACGTAGGCTTTTCATTACGCAACCATTGCAAGACATCCGAGTGATTTATTGACGCGATACACTGCCAAGAAGGAAGGATTTGTGCCGCCCAGACGCTTACATTACTGTAGTCGTAATAATATTCACAACAATTCCGTAAACACATAATAAAAAGAGCTCATATTTTATTGAACGTACAGTGTACATCCTCACTGTTTATTCATACCTGAGTACGATAGTCTTATTTTTGCAGAGAATTCCTTACATGGAGACTAGATGCGTCTTCTTGTTTCCGCTGTTTTGTAGCTATACCTAAGATATCAAAAGCTTAAGGAACCGATTTATCTTTTTCCCCGAGAATGATAAAAGGTGAAGGTTTGACAAAATGTCACAAGCAGGATTAGATTTAGGTAAGTATACGAAAAACATTTTAAGCTTTTTAGAAGATAAATGTTTTTCGTATAAAATCATGAGACAACCATAGAAGGTATTGTTCTTAAACAGTATCTATTTGTGTATCATATACTAATCGCATGCTAAAGTACTTATGCAAAAGTAAAAGTAAAAACAACATGAAGGTCAAATTAAATTATACACTTTTCCAAAATATTCAAAAATGTTTTAAATACAATCCTTTTTCTAAATTAAAATTACATTTAATTAAAATCTACATAATAATAATTAACTACATAATAAATACAAGTTGTTAATGTAATATTAAAAATACGTATTATTTTACAACAGTACAGATTATTTTTAAAATATTTAACGACGAACTTGCTTTGATTGCCACATAACACCTAATGCTTTGACGTCATAAACTAACACTATAGATAATAAAATATATGATTGGAGGCTTCACTTATCGCGATATCATCAGCAATTTCGAGCGGGTGATGCGCAAGCGCATGTTGGATTATGAAACTCAGCACAACACAAGTGTGACGTCAATGGTCAGTGGCTTTCTCCGCTAATCGGAATGAGCAATGAACAATAACGCTGCAAGGCGTGGGAAACGTGAGTTTGTCGACAAATGATATTACATACCAACTTCTATATTGTATCTACATTATGTATACCTACTATTTCTTGGAACTGAAATTAAAGAATTTTCAAACGTAAATCACAAATACACGTGTAAATCTTTACACGTGTAATAATGAAAAATCTTTAATTTGGCACGGGCAGAAAAACCTGCTAAATTAATTAACAAGGCACCATTTACTTCCAATTAGTATGTTGTTTATGATATACATTCATACATATTTGTAAGAGATTCATTAAAGGAAAACAACTCGAAAATATGAACTATATTTAGATACCTACTTAATTAAAACTTATAATAAGACTTGATGTCAATCACAGAAAAAAATTACACGTTACATAAATAACAGGCTTATGGTTTTAAATTACCATAATCAAAGCATATTTTCCAAAAAGTTCCAACCAAAAGGTACATAATTTATGTAACTGTGGTTTAAAAACTTTAATGGCGACGTTAGGTATAGCTATATATAGTTTATAAATACCGCGAGAGTTGCAAAATTAGTTTTATGGCCATAGTTTCACATTATCTACTGAATGGAACCAGTCATTGACGTCAATGCTTCGAAGCTGGTTCTAAATGAAAACGGCTTCATGTTTTTGTTTTAAGTTGATTACTTTTGTATAATGCGTTTTAACTAAATCTATTTTGGTATAGCTATAAAAATATTTGCAAACACGAAAACATGCTAGTTTTATTCGAAAGTTATTATTATGAATTAATTAATCATAGTTTCATATCACAAAATTTTCTGTTATGCGGTCACGATTATTAGTAGGTCGAGAACGAGTGGACCAATTTTCACGAAGTTTGATTCGTTGAAACCATATTGGAAACTGATGATTTTACCTGAAGGTTATTGACTGCGACTTCCAATCGTCTTTCTCGATGTATTCGACCACAAGGATGTAATTCCCTGGCCTCGATGCTATTTTTAAATAAATCATTATTTGTGTGGTTTCTTTGAAGATCTTTAAAATGTATTTTACGAGGTAATCGCATAATGGTAATTTTCGTGTGGTTTATAGTTGGATTGGTTGGATATCTGATGCAATCAGGATAATTACAAAATAAAAAAGTACTACGCAATTCGGGTTCTAACATAGAGCGACGAGAAATCAAAGATATTTTCAATCAGAATATTCTTGCCCTTCTACTGCATTAATTAAATATGTAAAATGTAAATTAAATTTTTTAAAAGATTAATATTTATTTAATATTATTTACTCAATAAATTTGGTCACAATTGAAGAGTCTATTAGCTTAGTAAATGCTCTATTATTGTACAGAGTCAGGCTCGAATCGCTCACTTAAAGAATCAAATAGTTTTTTTAAGTATAATTATAGAAGTGCTTTTCTTGAAGCTTAAAGTTCGACTAAAGGCTTCGTGAGACTATGAATTATTCACATTCTTATTGATAGTTGTCAATAGTTGAATCACCATATTTTTTTCGAGATTTCGATATGGACATTGCACTGAATGACAGAAACAGTTAGTCATTCGATTAGTTAACAGTGTATATACCAGTTATAATCGATAGACGAATGTGTCAGAGTAAAAGAAATGACGAGATTGTGGTCTGTGGTTAAATTCGGTCATATGAATATTTCCCGATAACCGATTGACGTGGGCTGCCTTTATTAGTACCAAGTATGTACCAATGTTGAATGACAATCAGGTACAAAGTGGGTCCTTGCAATGAAAAGCGGATCTCCATACAAAACCCCACGTGTGGCTGTGACACAAATGTACGAGGATTCGGAACCAATGAGTCATATTGTTTGAAGAAAGCAGGATGTATAGTGAATGTACCAGACAATTGGGAGACGTGACGTGTATGATCGTAATGCGTATTGCCTTGTTCTACTTTACGATTCGTCAATTGTTGTGAATTGTAATTTTATTCTCTTGTGATAGAGGCTAACTTTGGGTTGCTGAGCAAAAGTAAGAATTATTGGGTACCTAATATTTGTCTTCTTCTAAAGATCTTTAATCATACAAACGTATATGATGAAAATATAAAAAAAAATAAGGGAAAATAAAAGATTACTAACATGTTTCACCATCTGATGGATAACAATGATATTTACTTCGTATTGTAAAAAATCATTTTAATATGGACTCTATCCAGCAAACTTTTTAAAACCCGAACTTCCATTTAAGGTATCAAATACTAGTAAGTAATAAACTTAATGAGTACTCGTCACCATATAAAATGTGGAGTCAGATTCTCATTCGTTTGTCCACAAAATTCGAAGAAATCAACTTAAGCAATGTGATTATCATCTACATAGGTGGGCGACTATTAAGTTTACAATGTGAGTAACCGTACCTCACAGCGAATTAATTTCGCAATCAGTATGCGAGAGGTCACTCTTGTTTCTGGGACCTCTTTTACCACCGTGCTAGTTGGGAACCAGGAAAAGGTTTGCGTTACTTAAATATGTACCTACTGTTAAAACATAACGATAACATATTTGAGGTAAATGTAGTTAATTTGAACATTTTTAGACATATCATCATTTGCCTAGCCTTTTCACAAACTATGTTGGGGTCGACTTCCAGTCTAACCGAGTTCAGCTGAATACCGTATTTTACAAGGAGCGGCTGCCTTTCTGACCTCAACATCCCATTTTACTGAATAACACATTATCCCATACTTAACATTCTCAGACAAATGAACTAACAGTAAAATGAAAATATTTTCGATATTTAGCCTTTGTTATTAGTTATGTGAGTTTCAGTTGACATTGTAACTATTCAATAAATAAATATAGTTAAAAAAAAACTATAAAAACACGCTTTTAAAGTACTTCTAACTAATAAAAATCGAGTCCAAAGGAGTCCGTTACATACATACATACATACATACAAGTGAAGCTAATAAAAGCGTGTTAAAAACTATTCTTGCCTGAAGAAGTTGAATCATCATCCCGAAATTTTTTGCACAAGCTGCAAGAAATGTTTTGTATTGTTTTCCTTATTCCTCTACGAATTAATGAATATTTCCAAGAACACGATAAGCGCCTGAAACACGTGCACACACATGCATTGTGTATGTATATATGTGCTGTTTCAGTATTTCATTTAGAATACAGTAAAATCATCTAAGTTTCACCTTGCAAACGATTGGGAATTTTTGCGTGATTCTTTATTAAATACGTAATTAATTAGAACACAATTCTAAAACTGTAATATGTAAAGTACACATGTAAACTCAGGAGGAAAATAAAAGATAGGTAGGCACCTAAAAAAACCCGCAGTACATTTTGAGTCGTCACACTAACTTCGCCGAAGTAAAACAATGCAGCCATAATCTTTATTTGGCAAGTCTATCCGTTTTCCAGATGCCTAACCGTACCGACCTTACTGATTTAGTCTTAACTGAGGCGATTACATGACTACATGTTGTTACATGTTGTTAGCGATTCCAGAGAGGGAATGTCATTTCTATTTATATCTGACGGGACAAGCTTTGACCATTAGGGGCGTCGCTTATCACAATGCGTCTTACCTCCAGATCTACGTCATAAGGTGTCATGAATGACTAGATAACGCTAACTACTTGGACACCATTGATAGAGCTAGGATATTAAGGCTGAACATTAACGTCAACCTCAAATCGCTTTGGAGCCGTTTTCCGTGTTCAACAGACGATTTGGCGGTGACATAAGGTGACTTTATGGATGGTGATTCAACTGTTTGACGCATGTCTTTATCTCCTCACCATGTCAGGTCGTTGTAGAACCATAGTTGTTTTGGTTAAAGACAGATAACAGATTTCATAAAGGAACTAAGAATTGTTATTTTGAACGTGTGCTTTCAAATTGCAGGGAAATACCACCTTTATTTACTCCTTGATTTTAGTTTACGGGGAACAAAGGCCAATCCTTGTTTTTTCAAATGTAAAGTAAGTAATACAAATCCTGATCTAGGTATATCAGTTACAAGTACATCCTTCAGAATAAAAAAATCTTACGATTAGTATAATTTACATTCCTATGATATTAAAATAATCGGATGGAAATTAAATCCTTCCGATTATTTTATAGGCATCTCATGATTACAATCTGAGGGCCGATTCAAAATTACTTACTGATTAATTTCAATGCCACTTGTTTGACATTTACGACATTATTTCATCGAGACAAGATCGTTAAAATATTTTGGAAATATAAAAATCGTGAGGAAACCTGGATTCCAAAATTTGGGATCTGAAATCACCAACCCGCAGAGAGCAAGCGTGGTGATCAATGCTCGTGCCTTCTCTATATGAGAAGAGGCCTGTGCCCAGCAGTGGGACGTTTATAGGCTGGACGTTTATAGGGGTTTATTATTATTATTTTTATTCTTTAAATTACATACAAAATACATTTTTAAATATATACAATTATTATTATTATAAAACATACTTAATTCTGTTTTATGTGGTCACGCTAAATTATATCGTAAAACCATTTAAAATTTGAATGAAGTATTACATATCTTTAAAAAAATAATTAAATCGGGAATAATAGGAATTTAACTCCACCTTTCTTACATGTAACATGACCCTGCCTTATATCACTAATATAAGGCAGGGTCATGTTACAATTACATTATGTATCTCCTTGACTTGTTAGTTGGTACAAAACAATGTAATGTCTACAAATATCTCACACGGTTTATGCTTTATAAGAATATTGTTTATAAAACAATATCTATTCTTCTGAAACAATATAAGCAGTACATTCGAACGATACAGCTAAATTATTATTCGCTAACAAAATGGTACCAACCCTAATACTCAGGAAATTTATCAATTAACTGATAAAAAATGTTGTTCAGTTTTAATAAACATAAAGATAAATATCTTTTAAACAGTTTCTAGCGAACCTAATCGTAAAATTGAGTCTCTCCAGAATCTAGAAATCTGCAATTTAATCATGTTTTAGGAAGAAGAACCTGTTTTGTAGCTAGCTGTAGCCAATGCATAAATGACAAGCATGTCAGTGCCCTGTCTGAAATAAAGTGTTTTATATGTATTTCCTAAGAGCATAGTGCGACAACGGATGTGGACAGCGTGTAGTGGGAATACATTGTCTTAATACGCTGTAGAATACATTGAACCCGGGTATGATCTATTCAATCTCGACATTTTAAAGACTAACATTATACGGACGAGACTACGATCGTCTCCTCATTTGAATTTGGAATACAAACTGACAGTAACTAGACACGAATTTTGTTTTCTAGAAATTCATTATTCATCTGAACACGTGGTGTGTTCTTAATTTAAATTATTTGTTTTAATAGCCGTTACTTTGTCTGACATGTGGTATGACAATTTAATGATTGCGACAGGTCGTTTTATGAACGCGTGGTTTTCAGCCAGTGTTTTGCGAGCTGCGCACGAGTCGGTAGGTACATGACTCGTTGGTTGACCGGTCCATGGCCGAGGTCGCGTTGAATATGCAGCATCACAAGCCGCGTTTAATATTAATAGGAATCTTCTTAAAATACTACCTGGGGGACAATCAGAGCGATAATCTAATGTAGATATGATATGTGAATGTAGATGGGGCGGTTGACCTGCCTGCCCTGCGCTGGCGCACCGCTTCGCTCGACGCTTTTTGGATTCCGCAGAAAAAGAGGAAATACAACAGTAAAAAAACGTTCAATCTTCGTTATGTTCATATGAAAAGTTAACATTTGATCATGATAATACTTTATATTATGTTAAGTTGGTATTTTACTGTAAACATACCTATAATCATGTCAGGTAACTTTAGTATATTTAAAAGCGAAAAATTTATTTTATATCAATCATCTTTTTATCATAAACGGTGGTGTGTATAAGTTTTTGTCTTAATTATCATCATGTGTTTCCATCAATTTATGCAGATTTTAGTTAACTATGCAGTTAAATACTTTCAAATGTTAATTTGAAATTAATCATAAGCAATCTTGATGTTCAGTGCACTAAAAGGAAAAACTCAAAATCTTGAGTAAGAAGATATACCTCAGAGGATCTCGTTGTCTTGTTAAATCTCTTATAACCTTTTCAAAATCATACCTAATCACTTTTATTCATATATATTAGATATCTATTATTTTACATCTTATAAGTATAAATCACTACCTATACAATACTATACATATTTGTAACTAATTCAGAAATTAATTATGTTTCTTAATAACATATGGATAAACAAACAAGGCTTTTACGGACAATTCCATTGATAATATTATTCCAAACTAATAAAATGATTTGTCACTTTTACGATGGGCTAGTAAGTAGCCTAATCAGAATGAGGGCGACAGAATATTGATGTCTACTTCCGCTATCGGAGAAAGTTATCTACAAGAGGTAAATAACCCAAGTCAGCAAGTCAGCTTATACTATGGTCTAGTTTTCTTTGTAGATAGGCAAACAGTTCTCTCTCACAAAGCATTGTGCATTTCATGCCTACGTCACGCGTCTGAATTGCATTAGTACATGATTCTTCAGTTGCATGTACATATTTAAGAGTTCAAAAAACTATGTATTCCTTTCGTGATTATATTTGAATGTACAAGTAGGATCACTATATTTAATGGAGACGGGAACTTGAGTACGTTGGCTTCCGACCGGGGGCCGAACACTCGAAAGGTCATGGTAGACCACTACTTGAAAATATACGAAAAAAATATAAATATACTAAATTCATAGTATTGATTCACTGATATAACGTTTACTAGGCTCGAGATAAATGTATTGAAATTCGGGGCACTTACACTTAACATTAAGTCAATTAATTTGTGACACATTAGACAAAGTTGTTATCTGTCCTAAATAAATAAAAATTAATTTATGGTTTTACCCGAACAAGGACAAACAAATACTGGATAAGGCTTTTTCATAAAATTTCATAATAAAATCTAGTGCAGGCACTATGAGTCTAATCAATTGCAACTATTCTCTCTATTTGTACATTTCATGTAAATTAATTTATTACAATAAAATTATTAAACGGCACATATGTATGGTAGATGAACATTCCAGCAATGATATATAGCAGTCCTATAGACTTGTTTCATCATTAAAAGGAATGAAGATTAACCAGTTAGAAACAAAAACGTTCTTGGAAACTTCGGCTTTTGGTAGCCGACGCATCATTTTTAAAAGAACTTGATCTGACTGTATGTCTATTTCAGTTTCCTAAACAAGTATAAACTTGTTTGAGAATTCGCCAAAATTTTGAATCAATTATACAGCAACTAAACTTAAATACGAGTACGTCACACAAAATATTTCTGGCATTTGCAAACTCATATTCTTTTCATGAGATCAAACTCAAATTTAAGAGAAATTAAAATGAGCTCGTTAGAATGAGTCGCTCAATTTAGTGTTGACTACGTATAATACCTATCTAAAATTCTAAATTTTGAGAGAGGTGTTCTAACTTTACATAGTTTAGATTATTAAGTAAATTCTGAGATTAAAGTTTATTAGGTTACTATTCTAGCTTTAACAACTTAGTAAAGCACAAAAACATTCGTATTATTATTTATTCTGCTCATTATGGGGATGGAATATTTAAGTTCCAAATTTCCAATATGAATGATGGATGAAGGATGAATGAACTAAAATAAGTTTCCGGAGACACAACAAAGGAATGCATTTCGATCCTTCTCGAAAAGTATTCCAGATGTTGTGGGAATTCGACTCGGAATATCTTAACGTATACATGAAGTCATGAACTGTACGATAAAAGGTAAGGGTAAGAGAAAACTTTGCCGTCTCTTGTTTAAAGATATGTATATAATTATACCTAAAATGGAATGTTTTTAATGTAGTGTCTTAGTCTGAAAGTCCGACGAGGCAGTCAAGCTAACTGCAAGAGATCTATTTCTTTATTAGAATTAAATTAGAAAAACTTAGGGTTGGTTTTGAGGAATATCCAAATCTGTAACCCGCAGAAAAAAAGTAGATCTTTAAATGGCCCTAATATTTTTACTTCCTTTTCTGTTTCACCAACTAATAAAAAGCCCTTTGTTTTTGTTATTACATCAGTAACTTTTATAATACGCATCGTACTCTATTTTCATTTATTTGTGTAGCTGTCAAGCTTCTACACTTCACATAAAGGATCTTTATAAACATAACTACCATACATTTAAAGGTCATATTCCCATGGCCCTGACCGATTGTTGTCAATGACACCTAAATATACTCATTTCCTGGCTGGTCTGCCTACTTCAAATCGACTTATCTACCTACTTGTATGTCATAGTCATTGTCTGTAAAGTTTCCTGAGAAGGTAGGCATTGAAGTTTGTAAATAAGCACTAAATAAGCTTTATATTTCGGGCCTTACTTTACCTATAAAGCTTACAGTAAAAGAACCAATAAACATCCAACTACCTATTATCCAACTATCACATAAATAAAAATCTCACTTGCTCTCTACTTGGAGGTATTCATGAAAAAGGACCTACGCAAAGTCTTTAGATATCTACTACCGATTTACATTTACCTACAAAAATATACCGCACTGTGTGATGCTGTAAATCAGTTTTTACTAGTTTATATAGTGATTGCTATAACAGTTTTATTTATAGCGCGTTAACCCCTAACGTAGTTGACGTAGTGTAACAAGCGTGTGGAGCCCCGACAATCATTGTGTTGTGAATGTTGTGATTGAAGCGAGCGAGCGGCCCGTGATGCGCCGGCGCACGCGCTCTCATTGCGTCGTGATTGATTCGACCATCCGCTTACCAAACTCATACACACACGCGACTTTTGAATTTTTTATTTATTTTTGTGTTAAGTAGAACTAATATTTCTTGTTTGTATTCATTGTATTTTTGAAAGGAAATAATAATACATTATTTACTAACACTACAAAATACCTAGGTTATTTTTTGTCTTCCATAAAATAATTTAATCATAATTTAAAATAGATTATGTAGAATGTAAATACTTAGTCAAATAAGTTTTTTTTCATAGACAACAAAAACTGATAAAGCGCACATAATTATACAAGAGCGTTTACTAAATATTTTTTTATCAAGTCGAACTGAACCAGTACGAATGTGCTTTTTAAAGCTCAATACTTACCTACCAAAATCTATCAAAATAACACTAATAATTCATGAATTAATAGACAATAAAATATCAGACACTTTTTGCTCAGCTTTTCTGGTTCACAAATGAACTATTATTATGTTCTAAAAACCCTAATAAAAAGGTAATTTTTCGTTTGATTACAGTAAGTGTGCGGTGCGCCTTCACTGAGCACGCGCCAAAGCCGTGCTTCAGTGATGTCCAACGCATCGTTTTATATTTAAACTGAGAGCCTGTCACGCCCAATTATGATTTAACCCATGTTTAACCTCAATTGGTTAACGATCACTCATTTTCACGCAACGTTACATGACCACCTCGTGGATCTGATTTATTCTAAAATGGTACTGTCTGTGAGTTTATCTTCTAAGAAAACATCAAAAAAACATATTAACATGAAATGTATCGGGAGGGGCGACAACGATGGTTCGTTCACACTTGATAATAGAATTCCATTCAGTTGTTTATTACGTGATCGCATGTACAATATATTACAATTACCCAGACCGGCCTTTGTAAAATATCTGAAATCATTCTAGTTTTTACACGACTGCCCAAAAAGGAGTGTTATGTTTTCAGGGTTCATGTATGTATGTATGTATGTATGTATGTATGTTTGTGAGTTTCTTTATTCCACCATAACTTCTAAAAGGCTTGACCGATTTCAATGTTTGTGGTATCATTAGAAGCTTTGAGTTATCCCGAGTGACATAGGCTATGTGGACATTAAAAAATGGTCAAGTGTGAGTCGAAATCGCCTGCAAAGGGTTCCGAAAGATTTTTATTTGTGTTGTGTCATCTTTTTGTGTTGTTCACTAAAAGGTATTAAATAAAAAAAAAATATAATAAAAAAAATTAAAAAACGCCTGCCATGTCAAAAAAATACAATTAAATGATCGGTTAATTACAAATATTTGACTTGTTTTAAATTTTTTAGTTCACTTTTTTAATATTTTTTTGACATGGCAGGCGTTTTTTAAATTTTTTTATTATATTTTTTTTTATTTTCAACATTTATAGAAGATGTAGAGTACCTACCAATCGCAAGGCATGTTGCTAATCGAGATTCCGTAGTAGTTTCAACCAGTTAAGAGCTGAAGTAAGAAATAAAGATAGATTGCTTCCTTGTTTATAAATAATTACCAATTAAATTCTGCAATATTGGTTTAATGGCACGTGTGTGCATAGAACTGATATGAAATCGTGTCTTAGCCATGACCCGTATCATCAAACAAGTAATTATCAAAACTTGTGAATGCAGTTTGATAAAATAATAATATGTTACGTCATATTTTACGCTGTGTGTATTGGTTATGGTTGAGAAATAAGACAAACGTGATGTTTCTTATCATTTACTTTTCCTAATTATATATACCTGGCAATATGAATTTTGTACCTATGTAGATTTTCGTAGATAGCTAAATTAGAAATAGTAATGATAGGTTATATATATACAGATACTAAGAATTTAAAAGCCACAAGTTAGAACCGAAAAACAAGCAAAAAAAAAACAACCAAACAAAACAAAACGAATTCCCTAATATACTTCCATTATTATTACATCATCAGAGAATGAATATAATTTTAGGTATTCAGACAATCGTGCTGTGAAGGGTCATATCGATAGGGCAGCATGGGTTGCCAGCAGCTGCGGCTGACAGATTAAGGTCAATCTGTCGCGGAACCAGATTTCTAAAAAAGCCTTTTCAACCAGTGGGGTCACTAGTTAAAAAAAAACGTGCAGCTTTTGTGAAATTAATAGAATTGAAACCAGTTACCCCTTTTAAAAATACATCACAAAACATACAATTCCAGTCGATATTATTATTGACCGTTTTTTAAAAAATGGTACTAATTTATAACATTTAATAATAAACAAAAACTTAAAGCAACTGAACCTTTATATTCTCAAAATACACGAGCATCATTATTTCGGCATTCACAATTCAACAATGACGTACACAGGTACCGTCTAATTTATTAGATGTAGTTTGAATTTCAACAAATGACAAGCCAATTTATTTTGTAGGAAACACGTAAAATGGTTCCATACAAATTATCGAAAACTGTCAATAAATTTTCTATACAAAAATCTTACGGAAAGATAAGAAATAGATTAATATCTAGATATTTTATTTGGAAGAAGCTCTAATAGTGAGTAAAAACTGTGTCGCTTTAGGGGCGTACACAACAGTATGTGTCAAATAATTTGTCTCTAGGCGACCACTGATCGTGTCATACGCTACCTACAAACTCGTACGTCACAACTGCTTACTTTGCCGTTGACCTAACCATTTATGAAGATTTAGTATCTCAAAAATATATTATGCGGATTGCGGATCGCTGAACGCCTGAGCGCAGCCAACTCTAGCAGAAAATGACTTTATTCCGATGCATGTGTTTTATAGAGGATGTGAATGACATCAAACACACCCGATTATAATGTTTGATCATACATTCATGTATATGTTCTTGTAAGTGAGGTATTCTTTATTTATCCCGTCACCAAGAAATATACGAGTGAATTATACATATTCGTAAGCAGTGTTCACCTGAAAACATTTAAAATCTTTAGGCATACACAAGTTTCCGAAAATTTACGTGTTTTTGTTTGGGTTTTTCTATGAAATTCTCAGTAGCAGGTCGGAGTTTGGATTTGTGCCCGGTTAGTGGCAATAGGCTCGCCCCCTATTACATGGGACCTAAACATACCGGCGAACTGTAGGTGTACATTGGTAAACCTCTGCCTAACCCTTCGGGGATACAGGCGTGATGGTATGTTATGTTATGTTAAAATTTACGTCAAAACACGTTTCCTTCCTCATGAAAATAGTCGTCAGTAAAAAAGATTTGAGTGAATACTAAAGTGTATGTGGATTCTTGAGCTAATCGAAGTTTAGAAATGAGATATCATCTCATCTCAGGTCTTTAATATCTATAAAAAAAGATTTAAGCATCAAGCGGTTGTAAAGTTCATAAATTTTGCAAATGACTAGTAAGCTCGATACCCAAGCTTTATCTATCTAATAGTAAACAAAGCTGTGGACAATAACGATTTAAGCAAATAAATATTTACGTAAACAAATATTCCAAAATGAGTTCTGAAGAAAACCTCAACTTTCGTCCTATCACACCAAAACAAAACGTGGAAGTTACCTCCATAACTTGAAATATTTTTCCTTATGGAGGTTTTCCTCCTCAGTGACATACGTACGTAATTTGCAAAAGGGACTGTCAACGTTGATGAAAGCAAACACAGTCCATTCGTCGAGATCAATAATACATCGAGTGAATAATGCATAGATCAGAAGTGCGTTTACCCCGAGGCGTCTGCATTTTTAACGCGATCTCGGTAAATGGTGCATTGCCCTTTGCCCTACACTCGGAGATAAATTATCCATTGGGATAGATCGGGACTCATCAATATCCCATTGTCTGAGGCAGGACAAGAACACATAAAACTATTGACTCTGGGGTCGTAAACCGTAATGACCCTTTTACTCAATAATATATTAGTACCTAATGACGCATCGAATGTTCTATAGCTACATTCTTTAGACAGCTGGATACTTAACATCAAGCAATCAAATTGAACGTCACATAGCACGTCATAGGAATCAAGTTCTAACTTGATGACTTACGATAATTATTTTATGATTGGTACAGTTACAACCACTTTACAAGTATAATTCTAAAAGTGACACTGGTAAAAACCATAGCCGCACGTTACCCATAGGTAACGCCAAAGTCTTCTGCATATCATACAAAGAGGAAGGGATGAGGAAAAACTTAATACGAAATTCTGAGTAGATTATTAATAACCCATTAGGAGTTGATCAAGTCCCGCCCCCACAAATTAATGAACTGACACACTTGAGTTTTGTCACGTACGCCCAAGCAAATTAGTTATAAAAATATCACTATCACCAGTTAATGAGAACAGCAATCATAAAAATCACACTGGCCCTAATGTCCATCGGCAATAAATTAATAACCGCAAACAAAATTGATGCCATTATTCGTCATTATCTTATGTGTGACGTATTGTAGACTAAGGACAGTTTTATGTATCAAGCGATATCGTAGTATTTTTTTCTAATAATTCTGTGAACCTTTGCCTCAATCAATAAACTCAGCCTGTGACATAGTCATCAAGCTCGAGTGCAGTATATTTTTATACCAAAAACGTTTATCTGAGAACATCGATTGTTCCAACGATGCGGCATTTCTAAATGCGGGCAATATAAAACAAGTCTAAGAAATATAGAATCAATATAATTTTATTATAAACCTTGGTAGTAAATAAATCCCGACAGATATTATAGAAAAATTCATGATTTGCCAGTTTCGTAACTCATAGTGATTTAAAAGTAATTGTTAAAAAAGTTGAAAGTCACGCCATGCAAAAAAACTACGGCTAATCATAAGCACATAAACTTCTTCAGTAATATCATAGAATTCATTCTGCAGTGGGACGATCAAGGCTGAAACAAAACTTCAAATGCCGTATAATGTTAGTACCGGGAGTAAGTAGGTACCGGGAAATACTTCCAAAGAAAAAAAACTTATTTTCTGTAAATACCAGACAGACGAAATATTAAAATTAATTATTATTTTCAGAGAAATATTCCTAGTCCAAGCAGAAATCTACATAAAATATTTGGGAATATCGCTAATAGTTTGTTAATTATTCCGATTTCCTTAGAACTGTTTATCTTAGCTTAAAAATATCAATTTATCCAGCAACTGGTACAAACAAGACTCAGTCGATTATCATATTGCAATGTAATGGTAGAACTATTATGCTAGTTTTATGCCATACTGCGCCACTTGATATTCATAAGCTTATCTAGGTAAATAAGTAAAATCTTGCTTCACTATTGCATAAATCGTTGGGTAATTAAGTTAGGGCACGCGCTCAGGCTGCATGTCCTAAGGCCTACGTGACTTATGGCAGGGCACGTCGCTCACATGTACCTAGCCCTAATCGATTTACATTTTCAATCGATTTGATGACCGGATTCCTAATTATGATGACCAATTAATATCGAAATAAAATGTTTATGTTTGTGTAACTTGTTGACAGAATTATGTTACTACAAATATTGTTTAACGGTGTTTTATTTTAATTAAGCTAATTCGTCGTCGTGTCCAATGTCCATATATTAAAGAGATTTTTGTATAGAATCTACCTGATTACCCATGCCGCAAGGTTCCATGACCGAAATTCAATATTTTTTCTGCGCTCAAAATAATAGAATTGGTGCAATTCGGGTTTGCTCTGTTACTTACTAAGCTATCACTTTATAAACCACGAAACTTTGGTTCTGATAATACTCCCTTACTTAGATGAGATGCGATGTAAGCACTTTGATTTATGCAAATCAAGTCTTAACGAATAAATATTATTAGAAGCTACAGCCTTTCTTGTCGTACTTGACCGACATACAATAGTAGCATATTAGTAAAAACTGTTTTCACAAACAAAAAAAATTAAAATTAGCATCTAAACTTCTTATGATAAGCACGGCTGAGTCATAGAATCATTGACGTCAATGTTGATGAGAATATGAATCAAGTAACTGATTTAAGTAAATGATATTATTCATAATAACAACTGCGTAAGCGTAGGTATACTGTTTTCATAATTTTCAGCTATTCAATTTCAAGGTAATACAATATTTTACGCGACTTTTAAAAATATTTAGTAGACGTATATTTATAAGTAACTTTAATATAGATTCACTAATCGTCGTCTGGAAATGGATGGTTATTCCGAAATGAGCGAAGCTTTTCTATCTTTTGTAAGACCCAAGAAGATAGGTTGAGCGGACTGATTGACCAACTTTTGAGAAGAAGAAGAAGAGAAGAAGGAGTTGGTCTGTCATTTTACATTGCGTGTGTACAAGATGAATAAATAAATTAGAAAAAGCAGATTAATTAAGCCAAACGTAGAAATATAGGGTAAATCGAGCGTCATAGGCTGTCCGTTGACGCTCGATTCACTCCAACCAACTTACTTATTTTTTATATACTATCTATTTCTTAATTCACACACCACATCATAATCTGCTTACGACGATCAGTAACTACATTATTTTACCAATGTAAATAAACTTAACTTAAGTTAAAATTCATAACCGTCGGAGATAACTATGTATTATTTAGAAACAAATAAAAGTTAATTACGTCATGTTAAACAACCCTGTCCAATTAGATAACAATAAAATGCCACCAGTAGCCAGATTAAATAAAAACTTCAAGTAAGTACAGAATATAATTGGGAATATTCAAAGAGAAAAGACGTCAGAAAACTTTAGGAAAATCCATTGGTAGCTATAACGTCTTAGCGGATAACAAATTTAATAATATACAAACGGAATTAGCGTGGCATATAAGAAATGCCCTAAAAAAATAAAAGTTTGCAAGAGAAATAATCTTAAGGAAAATGTAAGTCACATGACGCAAAACTTCACTGGTCTCTGACTACCTACATAATTATTTCTATTCCATATTTAGAAATAATGATTTTATAGGTGACCAGAGCGACAAATTTTGTAATTCGTCTTGCTGCAAGACTAACCACTCCTTTCTGAAAGGGTGATCAATTTTATCTGTTGTTAAATCTACTGATTACTACTGTGATTAGTTGACCGCGTTTGACATGAGCGATGAGCTTTGACAGGTCATTAACTACTTTTGTGTTGATCTGCCTTCATTAAATAGTTAAAACACGATGCGTAATAAGGTTGCAACAAATAAAAAGAGAAAATATACAAAAAATTAAGTCGCATGTTGGCAACTTTATTTTTCAGTTTTCTTTATTTTTCAAATCTTTAGAAAATATAAAGTTATTTATTTACATATATTTTAAACAAAGGTCAATGTCGTCACAGTGCTCATAAACATCTAATTGATTGACTGCTTCACAACAATGATTTGAATCCGTGAAACTTTTTGGAATTCATAAATATTTTCTCGAACTAACCATCCGCGTTGAATGAATTTAAAACATAAACTTGTTTTGTTTCTTACGTACGGGGAAACCTCGTCATAGACAGTTGCATAAGGAAACGTAACTATTGTCGTAGTTCAAAGTTGTGAGAAAAGCAATAAAACATAAGAAAACTATAACAACGTACGTATGTACTACGTACGTATGTACTACGTACATTTATAGGTCCTGTTCCTAGATCCACATTTTTTCTTAATAGGTAAAAAATCCACGGATTTTTACATAAATATTGAAACTAAATTTTATCTGATACATTTTAGAGCACAAAACCATTTTCTTACCGAGTAACTGTATCTACGTGTGGAAGGAGGAAAGAAAGGCCTTTGCCCTACAGTGGGACAGTTCAGGCTCAAAATAATAATAATCCCTCCGATTTGGATTATTATTATTTATTGGGTTATTGGGTATTGGGTTATGCATCTACCTCTGGCCGTCCAAGTCTGTTCTCCCATAGAGCGGGGGTGGATGGCCCCGAGTAAATGCCCCAATGCATTTTAGAGTAAAGTTCTCAACAAGGCCGCTGCGTGTTGGACCTGTGTCCCCATGTAAGCCTTCCAAAGGACCGGGTATTCTAATACTGAGGATAACCCGTGAACTAAAGGAAATACAAGATAATAATAATAACCATATCTACATATACGTATACAGCTTCTGTATTATTATTTTTATAGTTGAGTTTGTCCTGACTGAGCCAAGGCGAAACCTAAAGTACGAAGAAGTAAATTAAAGCGAAAGAAATTCGTTATTATTTTATTATTAAAAAGAACATTAAATTAACGATACGTTACGTTGTCAGTTCTTACTTAAGTACTTTGTGAACCTTTAACGTTACGTCGCAAAATATTACTTCATAACAAAGAAATCGTCTATGCAGTAGCTATGATTATTATTATCGTACAATGAAAGGCAGACTTACAAATTTTATATACTACCTTAGAACTAAAGTAAATTACTTAGAAATTAATTATCCTACTAAAAAAAACGATTCGCCTAGGCTAAAAACAAAACAATGATACACTTGCAACAACGTTGCTTAGCTGATACTTGAAGGCGCTCTGAAAATAATTCACGTGAAGCAAATATAAATGTTTACTTGCTGAGGACATAACAAATCTTATTAATTGACTGTTAACGATGTGAGGCTTAAGTATATATAGGTTAAATATTTAGACAATACAAATGCCTGAATTAACGTGGTAGAAAAATGACAATATATTTGCATTTAAAACAAATTACCCCAGATTTTACCGATATAATGAAAAGGAACATAATTTTTTCAGCTATAAAAGAATCAAAAACAGTGTTTCAATCTTCTATTCTGCGATCGTAATTTTGTAAATAAAGGACGGTGAGGGCACCCTAGCGCCACCTAGTTTACGACGCTATACGTTAATTAAAGCATACTGGCGCTGTTTATACATTTTGAAAGTAGATTGTTGTTTCGTGACTCTATTTTTACATGTACCTAGTGGCATAAAGCTTATCGAAAAAGTATTTGTTCCAGACCTACGAATACAAAACTTCAATCGGAAAAGTCCAACCGTATAACTTGACAACCGCCTAATAAAGCGTTTTAAATAAAAAAAAAAAAAATATGCAAAGCCAATACATTAACAATATTGACAGCATCAAAACAATTGAAAAATCTGTAAGAAATCAATTAATATCACTGTCACATTTTTTGGAACCTTTGTTTGGAACCAGATTTAACATCATGCAAAAACACATCTGTAAATTTTTAAATGTACGTAAAAAATAGTGTTATTTAATATTTAAAATAATGCGCAATAATTAAATCAACGGGTAAAATAAAAACAGAATTAAGATCGGTTTCTTAGCTTTACGCGAATGTTAGACATTGAAATAAAACTACATTTTACGGATTTTGTCGCGGTTAATTTTAGATTTTAGGTCCCGACGCGGCGACGTTTCGACACCTTTGCAGGTATCATGGTCACAGGCAGTCTGTCAAAATGTGTGAAAATTAAAAGATAAATCTAATAAGTACTAAAAGCTTAAATTAATTTAATCCTTAGGACCTCTATTTACTCTAGATTTTCTCGTAGTAGGTACATAAAAAAATACAATAAACCTACAGCAAATGCAGATTTTATTATTACACGGACAATGAGTTTACTGTTAATTACCTAAAAAAAATAAGAATGCAAAATACTGTAATTATCATGATTATTCATTTACTATTTACGTAAGCAATTGAAGAGCACTACAAATAAACACTTTTTATATTTAAAACGTGACAAGGCAAGTACATCGATAGCACTTACACTATAAAAAAAAACTCTTTACACATTTACTAAAAAAAAGTTTCACACATAATCATGTGTGCGAATCCGGTACGTAACTAAGGGTCATCACAATACTTTTTTTTTACTTAAGTATTTCAAGCAAAAAAACACTTTTCAATAACATACTTGAAATAAATCAATTAACAAGAACAGTTTGAGCGAATCATTTTTTATCTAATTGAACTGTGAGCTGATCGAATTCTACACTTTAAAAGGTAGATACCTAAAAGTTTTTCATATGCTTTTTATATTTCCAATCATTACTCATTATTTTTTCGTTTCATTACGTACATCCGCACTTGAAAGGCTTACTTAAGAAAAAAATAATTCTCAAATTATGAAAAATATAATTAAATTAATTACTCTAATGTATGAACATTACTTTAAATTATTTAATAATATATAATCCTTTAACACTCAGTTTACTTATCATACATATTCCTTTAAAACACCTGTGTTAAAGCATTATGTCAGCCATGAGCTTACCACTGCAGGGCAAAGGCTTCCATTTCTACATTCCATATTTTTTATTTTAATCAATAATGTAAATATTAAAACCGAGAAGTTTTTCAGCAGTTAACTACTGCGCGGAAAAACAGTTGCTTTCAAGAGTCCCTAAGAAGTGGCACGTTATTCGTTAATTAGTGACATGACGTCGTGTCGGTATGACGAATTGCTTTATTTGGAGTCGGTTATCTTTGAACTCTTTCCAGTAGACTATTCGGGGGTTCACAAAACGTATATTGTACCGGTACTGGTTCAAATTATAGAATGAATATAAGGCAGTCATTACACAGTCTATTTAGATCATGATCCGAGATTATGATCAGTGATTTTGATCAAGATTGACTGTCTAACGTGTTGAACTGACTGATAAACGGTCATAATATATTAATCGGATCTTGATCTAGATTGACCGCGAAATGGCTGCCTTATGTTGATACTATTAAGATCTCTGGTGATATTCTAAGTGGCGCTACCTGAATAAATCAGACGTAACCTAGGCACTCATCTTCGCAGTAAAAAGACTCAATATCATCGGGTATATGGCACTTAATAAAATGCACAAGATTTTAAATTAAATAATAATTCACTTGTAAATAGCTTCACAATGAACTATTACATCTAAATATCCATGAATAGAATGCACAACTGGTATCACGTGCACGTGCATTATCTATATTCACTTATTAGGTAAGGACGTTTCCTATCTCTATTTATAATACAAGGCTTCTATATTCTCTCTTTTCTAGTCTATTGATGACAACCGACAACCGAGCCATCCAGGTGGCGACTGTTTAGTGAAATACAATATAAGAATCATTGACACGAAGAGTAGAAGTCTATTGATACATCGATAGGATTTTTTCTTCTGAACTCCATTGTTAAGCAACTTTTAGCAGTCATTATCATGTTGCCGGTATATTGGGTAGAGTTCATGAGATTGAAAACGTCTTATTTTTTTAATGTTAGATTTAATTTATAAATAATCAGTTTGCGATAATGGGCTCTAAAAACAACTTACAAAACGTTCAGATATACTTAATGCTTACTGTTTGATGCCCAGATTTCAAATGCATAAATGGCATGGTCATTTCTGCAAAGATAAATTTTAAAGATGTGCTAATAATTTAGATAAAGCATCTCTTGATGCAATAGCAAAACTTGAAAACTTTTAATAAGTGACTCTACCATATCCCAAGCTCTCCATACATCCTAAAATGTATTTGCAACGACATCTATCGAATTCAATAACAACCATCTCAAATCAAATCCAAACAAAACGAACATCGCTATAGTAGAGTAGTTTAGTAAAGCTACAAGGAGGTCGCAAAGCACGGTTGCGCATAGAGACGCGCCAGGCAGCAATGCGGCGCGGCGGCGCGGCTGCGCGTGCGCAGAGCCGCTCCACGCCCGGTAGGTATTTAGTACTCGTACAATGCGGTCACGTGACACCATTGACGTCAATACTGACCTCTGCCAACGGCGGCATCGCGCCTGCCTCCTGCCTGCTTATCTGACTCGAAATACCCTACACATATAGGTACAAACGAACAATTATACTGTTTTGTGTATTCTCATAACGAGGTTACTAAAGCCAGGTGTTTTATTGATCGAATTGAAATTACGGCCGTTATAAATTTCAGTACATAAGTTATTGTATTTATGATGAGATCATATTTATTAACAAAATAACAGCCAAATGGGCCGGTTGTTTTGACGAGGAAAGAAAACAGTTCAACGAACACGCTTTTTAACAACGAACTTTTGAGTATAAAACAATGTAGACAAAACGATACCCACATCTCGAACTCTTTTTGCCACACGAACAGTAGAGAAGAGACCGCTTACAATGTAAAAGGGCACATAATATTATATAGAATGCTAAGGGTTAGCTTATAGAACTAAGTAGAGCAGACTCTCAAGCAACCTACAATACCCTATAACTATAACTATTAATCTAATTCTCAACTAATTATTTTTTTGTAACACAATTTTAAATGACAATAAAAGTATTAATTTATTTGACTTGTAGTGCACGTCATATGTTAATGAAATGCCTTTACAACACATTATGTATGTATATATACGTGGTTTATGTAAGCAATTATATTTTTTACTATTGTGACGTTATTGCATAAATTGGAACGGATGTTATCTATCATAGTTTAGTAGGTAGTATTTTTGTCGACAAGCGGCATTTTGTTTTCAGCCCTAGATCTAGAAAATGAATAATACATAATCTCCATGATACATAAAAAATATATTAACTATCTATTACTTATGTACTTTATTCGCACCCTTTTCAACACCAACTGAATTCTGTTAGTTCGAAATTGGCAAGAAAAAGCGCCGGTGAGAGATCACTGTGTCAGATCAGAAGTATACACTTTGCACCAACCCCCTTTGGGGCTTTCAAGCACAGGCCGAAGCTCAGGGAAAGACAAGTACGGGACCGGGGTGTTTTTAGTCGGTGCAAGTCTAATATATCCCTACCTACGTCTAATATAATAAGATGTACTTATTCCTTATCGATTTTGAGGTCCACTCTATGGAATTAAGTACAGACCGCTTGGACCCTGATTGGAGATGCTTTTTTTCATTCTTTTAGAGATTATCTTATTTTTAATATGTATTTATTATGCGCTTTGAATTAATAAAGATCGTAATAATCATTATTCATTAATATTTATAACACACAAAAATGATTTAAGGCCTACGTAGACAACGTCAGCACAATTAAGATCCTATCTCAAAATTTTAATATTCTAGACTGATTCAGAATGAAAAATGAAGCATAATATTCATATTAATTTAAATAATTGAATTTGAATATTGGTACAAAAACAAAGTATGAATCATGCCCTAAGTTTAGATTAATTAAAAGGGCAATAACGTTCATTTGTTATTTTGATTTTTCGAAGCCATACAAACAGTTTAATATGCATTCAAAGAATACATCAAACATAACAGTATTAGCATTAACAAAGTTAAATTCAAGGTTCATCTTAAAATAGAGCACTTATAGCCAAGGGCTCCTACTTAAAAAAACTGGCCAAGTGCGAGTCGGATTTGCGCACGAAGGGTTCCGTACCACCGTCGTATGAGAGCCCCCCTTAAATATTCATTTTATGTGGTTTTTAGTATTTGTTGTTATAGCGGCAACGGAAATACATCATTTGTGAAAATTTTAGCTTTCTAGCTATCACGGTTTATGAGATACAGCCTGGAGACAGACAGACGGACAGACAACGAAGTCTTAGTAGTAGGGTCCCGTTTTACCCTTTGGGTACGGAACCCTAAAAAAGGTCAAAAATAAATTCAAAGGGAAAAATCAAGTAATGGGTCGAATCGTGTCTAAAACGAAACTCAACATGATAAATCGATTTATAATAGACACAAGACAAACCGACAAGAATAATCATTATTATGTAAATAACCTCTTTAGTGTAAACAAAAAGAAATATATTCTACTAGAAAGTAAAAAAAAAAATCAGTAGCAGTGGATAATGTAAACAAAATATTAAAATACGTACCTACCTGAAATATTGTAATGGATTCTCAACACGTGTTTTTCACAAGTGACAGTAATTTGAACACCCCACTCTCTTTCAGAAAAAGCAGCTAAATCCACGTGACTTACCCACACTTACTATTAATGTATGAAAATAAACAGTTTTCTTTTTTATTCTAATCAATTTCGTTGTAAATTACAATGAAGTGTCGTTTCGGTAAGGCTAAGGCCTAAAAAACGCAGACGACAAAATAAATAAGAATTTGAATTGATTAGAGAACACGAGTAAGCTTTTCTACCTGCTGTAGGTGTCTAAATTATGTGATGAGAATAAAATCAGAAAATGTATCTATAACTATTATTTCTTAAAATATTTATAAACACAAATATGACCTAAAAAGCGCTTATTACACTATCCTTAATTCAAAATTTCCTGAATTGTTTAGGAAGGTATGATCGCATTAATTCTTCCTAAATGCGAACAATAAATACCCTATATTATTTAGGTCATTTTAATGAGTACATGAAGAAAAAGAAACCTATCTATGAACCTACTAACATGGATGGATAGTTGCGTGTTTATTGCAGTTTCACGCCAAACCTATGTACAACTTTAGTCGTTATTTGACTCGCAGATAGTTCATAACCTGGATAACACATGAGAATCTTAATTCTGTCCTTTTTAAAAGAGAACGGAAATTGTGGGTGACTGTTAGTAACCCATACTTCGATGCTGAGTTTTTAGGATGTATTTATACAATAATAGAATGGTATATAAAAAAAAAAAAAGAAAAATAATATTGAATCTCGCTCTAGACCCTAATTTTAGTTACAAATCCTCATATTTGTTTCTGTTTCTACGAAAAGCATACAGCAAACAATTTCTTGTAGAACTTACTCCAAGAAACACAACATAATATAATCTACTCTTTCTTCGAAATAATGTACAAAAATATTCCAACATTCATGTTAGTAATGTTTTTATTATGCTCTCGTGGAATTTCTCGTAAACATCTTACTAACACGTGTTGCTTTTTTTGGCAAACCCAAAAACGGTAAATATTTAGGTAGGTATGCTGTGGCTATTGTCAAGTGACATTAAAATATCATGAATCTCAAGTAATGATACATTAAACATGTTTATTTTCTTCCGTGCGTTCTCGTGAGTTGTGCTGCACGAGAGACCAACTATATTACATACCGTAGTAATTAATTTATTGTCGAATTCGTAGGTTTTGAGTAAGGAACAATACCATAGATTAGATATAATACTCAAGCAAGCGCTGAAGAATTTAGTAACAGGGAGGAAACAACCTGCCAAAGCAGGAGTATCATGTAGTTTACAAATACGTCCTCCAAGAATGCTGAAAGTCAAAGAACAACGACCATAAGGTCTCCTTACAAGGGTAGGTCAGTTAGGATACAATTCATCTTTCGTCTATAACATCAAACAACGAATTAATATTTAATGTCACATTCCATTTGTAATGAAAGTAGACGCGGTCTTGACTATAAATGTACCTAAATGAATTACATCGAGAGACTAGGTGACACATGTGACGCGAGTGCAACAGTCTGTAGCAAGTCCGGGCGACTAGTCAAACACCCTTTGACCGGTCACAAACGACGTACAAAGTGGAAATAAATACCTAATAAAAACAAAGACAGGTAAACTGAAAATCTTACTGAAAATGTGTTAATTTTAAGTAACATGTAGAGCAGAGCAAGATACATTTAAATTATCAGATAACAACCTTAAATTTCTTCCATGTTTGTGAATAAAATGTGATAATTTAATACCAACAAAATATACCTAATAGGTAGGTTTTGTATATATAATTGTAGGTAGGACTATACAGGGTGTTAAGAAACCCCTGTCTGATCCGTTAAGGGGTTGTTAGGTATCGATATCTGATTACATTAATGTAAAAAAATAATGGAAAAAAAAAATATATTACCTAAAATTTTTTTTTTCTCAAATGACGAGTGAGAGTGACGGCGTCGTCACAGGTTCTGCCAAATGATAATACAAAAGGCCACCATTAACACCGACGAAAATGGTGGTGTAATTTTTGATTTATCTTCAAATTTAGGGATTTTGGCAGCTATTTCAAAGTTCATTATTATTGTTATTATCATGAATATTCCAAATTTAATATTTTATTTGGGCATGTGATTGTGAACCCTATATCACCCTTTCGGGTCGGACAGGGGTTTCTTAACACCCTGTATGCCTGGAATTTTAATTGATATTGTAAAAATACATTATTTAGTAATCCGCTTTCAGACATGTCAATCACTTTCACCGAATATTGATGTGTAATAATAAATAATTCAAATTAACGTGACCTAAAAAAACAAATCGAGAAAGATAAATTTTCAAAAATAGGTAGTCACATCAAGAAGATTGTATTGCATAGGCGCCTATTTATTTCTTTATGGATAAAATGAAAAAAATCTCACGACAAATTTTAGATAAGTACCTAATAGCTGATAACTTTCAAAATTCTTCATAAAATATAGTTAGGGACCATCACGATCTCGTCAAAGAAAAACAAAAAATAAACCGCATCATAACAGATGCCACAAACGAATGCCACAAAACAATTTATAACACCCTTATTTTGATTTTGAGTCGGCGTTCAAAAGAAAAACATTCTTTATTATGTAAGTAGTATAGGAAGGAATAAACAAGTGCTTTTATGACAACAAGTTTAAGCTAGCATACAAGCTAGCAAAAACTTTGCAGAAAACTTTCTACCTATCTACATTCCTATACATAAACACTATGTTATGCTAACAGATAATTAATTTGATTAGTGCTAACAGGTTGCATTAAGTGCCGAAACAAATAATAATTCTGGTAAATAATAACAGCTTTCCTATATTTCCAATATTTTACCAATACTATAAATACTCTGCTTTTGAGATGAGCCGGTTAGTGTCGACCCCCACAGAGAATTTTCTGAAGCTACTAATGACGAGAAACAAAAAATACTTATTATCAATCCCCTTACTACATAGGTACCTACCTACACCTATTATACATAGTCGATAAAATTATACCAATGTATGTTCAACTTCGAAAGGAATGTAGAAAAATGTATCTTTAATATTATTCAAGGTCTTCTTAATGCGAGAATCCACTAAAGTGACTTTTCTAACAAAAAATGAGAAAAGTGAGTGCTGATACACACTTACCAATTCTAATTTATTTAGTACTCTCGCTAACGGATAAATATAAACTTCAATTATTCCGTCACGTGCAGTTGAAACAAATAGAAAGGAAACTGTAATGTACAGAGTTCCCTGGACTCGGGTGGTCGGAGAAACGTGAAGCGGGAATGTTCGGGCGAGGGCGACGGCGCGCGCCGGTCAATCACCGCCCGCGCTACTCATACGCATGCTAGCTGAAACGTTTCTATACTGAATAAACTAGTGAGGATAAATAACATTCATATTAAAACACTCTAGTTTTTACCTGAAATCTATGAAGCGGGCAATGTAAGGACGAATTATTATTCTAACGTAAACGCATAGCGCTGATTACATATTAGTTCTAATTTCTAAACAACAACCGTGTTTCCTTATCAAGCATATTTAGCTTACTTTCACAGTCACAAATACAAATCGTGCCGGTTTATCAGCAATGACGTAGGACAATAAAAATATCGTCATACCCGCTTGCGTACTTCCGCGTTTTAAATACGAGTTCCGTCCTAGACAGATACATTTTAATTGGATAGTTAACCTCATTTGCCTATCGTATAAAGTTAATACTGTTTTTTAGTATAGGGAAGTCATTGTTACTGAAATTTGTTGCACTCTCAGAACTGCTGGAGTAAAGAAATAATATTTCACACATATGGTGCACATAGATGGATAGTCTGGAACTCTAGAATATATACACATTCCGTATACAATGTAGATTCAATTTGCAAAGTTGCTCTACATTTTTTATCGTTACTTTCAGGGTTTAATTCTTAAATTCGATAGGTACTTATTTCTTTAATATTCGTTTAAATAGATGATTGTGAATGTAAAATTAATTTGATACAAATATTCAATGTCATTGCGCGCGATCAAAACGGTAGAGCCTTAGAGATAAATATCATAACATAAGTACTTGTAGTATGAGTAAAGATAAACAAATACTTGCTTAAGAGGGGTTTTCCAATGTTTAATATTAAATACTTATACTATTAATAACTCATCATTACACAGTGTCCACATACCTAGGCACATAGAGAGCACTTGAGACGAAAAGAGGCGCAAAGTTTTTGTTGATAAAAACCCGCGGAATATGTAAACAAATAGGACGATTACAAGTACATAATTTGTAAAACGTTAACCTTAAAAAAACATCAATAATATCAAATAACTACTATCTGTTAGCAATAACAAATATTGCTCGTAAGAGCGATAGGACAGACACGCCTACTGGGTCTAACATAATTACGAAATTAAAACAATGATTATAATTATCGAAACAATTAAGAACCTTAGATATAAGAAACATAAATAGGCATTAAATTTATGGTTTTTATTAATACATTAACATGATTGCTTTATGAGCCATTTTTAAATTTAATGTACATATCTAGCAACTCATGAAAATGAAAACTGTATCTCGAACTTTTCTGGTATTTTTCTTTACCCACCTATGACGACCTCCGTGGTCGAGTGGCGTACGCACCGGTTTCAAGGTGTCGCTAGCTCTGAGGTCCCGGGTTCGATCCCCGGACGGGTCAATGTAGAAACCTAATTTTCTACATTGCCTCGGGTCTGGGTGTTTGTGGTACCTTCGTTGCTTCTGAATTCCATAACACAAGTGCTTTAGCTACTTACTTTGGGTTCAGAGCAATGTATGTGATGTTGACCGCATTTATTTATTTGTTTATTTCACCTAACCTAAAAGTTACGACTACTATTTGTTTAAAGTCTACTAAGCCTACTATTTTGTAAACAGGACTACAGTGCTTTATACTAAAACAATAAACAAGACAATCTAAGCACTGCACTGGCTCGCGATCCAAATATTTAATGAGCTGTAGGCTTCTTTGTTAAATAAATATTATCCAGAGCGGGAAAACCCTAGACTCTGCCAGTATTTAAACTAAATATTTGTTCTAAATACACATACTAATGTTTCGTAGGCATTTTTTATATGAATAATACATAATAAGCATAAAGTTTGTTGGTAGAGTTTGTTTGAGGAATTTTTGAATTAATGTAAATATTCATTGCACTCATGAAGAGTGGCTGGTGGAGATTAACATTACGATGTTTAGTTATATTTCAAGTTGTGTGTTTAATGTCTATTGTGTAGGTAACAAACTATAAACGTTCCTTCTTAGGAACAGCATCCAATCGGCATCGCCATAACATTATAAGATAATATCATGGTCGTTGAACGAGTTAACAAGGCTTACGTATTGGGTGAATTGTAATGTAATATGTATTAAGGTTTGTAATAATTAATAATCTGTGATTTATGTACTTAATTTAGATTTACTTCATCTATTGAATTAGGGTAACCTGTAATGATAGATGTGAGGTGAGTTATAAATTAATAAAATAAATAAATGATCCTAATCGAGGAAAATCACCGCTAATATTGACCGTCATAGCAAATTCGATGATCACCATTCCATTTTTTTTTGCCTACGGGTAAAAGTAGAATGTCCTTTTTATATTCTATCTTTATCTATGTCATCTCTACGGTTTTACAAAGACGAATTTTTAATGAACAGCATAAACAGATCCCAAGTTTAAACTCTTTTAGGGAGTTAAGTAGGTACCTATTTAATATCATCCCTTGATTTGACAAAACTATATAAATATTACAATGATATAAACAGTACCTTGTGATTGGTCGTGTGATTTTCTTTCCGACGCTTTTCTTTTCGTGTGAAGTTAATTCCATTTTGAAACTGCAAAAATAAAACTTCGCTTTAACTTAAAAATATTGAAATTACATCTACATAATATCAATTTAACAAAAGTACCTAGGTATGTTGAGTATACATTTTTAATACATAAATTGTAATATTTAAGGTTGTCGCGCGCTGCCTTTTCCTCCGGATATGAACCGGCCCTTAGGGTGCTGTCCTTTTTGTAATAATTTTGTCGTTAAATAAGTGCTACTGTGTAGTCTACGTTGAAATAAATATTTTTTTATTTGATTTGATTTATCTAAATTTTATACATTATCATTTTTGCATAGAACAATACATTTCTTTTTTTAACTTCTTACCATTCAAATATTATAATAAACAGGTATTATGTTAATAAACTTACAGCACAATGGAAGCAGCTGAATAGCGACGAAGGAGGCGAGTGCACGATGCTGGTAGGAGAGACGGACACTTCACACGAATCACTGAGGTTACACTTCCCCACAACCTAAACAGAATCCAAAGTTATCATATGAAATTTAAAGGGGACCAACCAAGCGACCACAAAGAGGAAACAAAATAAAATTGATCCATAATTGCTGGAGATATCGCTTAAAAACCACATACAGTCGAAATGAGAATCTCCACTTTCTAAAATCGATTAATTATTTGTTTTTAAAGGTCATTATAGCCTTCTTTAAAATTTCAAAATTGGATTGCACTTGCAACTGCAATTTTAAAGACAAAAGAAAATCACGAATGTGGTAACTACAATCATAGCCAAATAAGGCTATGTACCTATAATTTATTGTAAAAATCCGGTACTAAATATCAAAATGATTAAAAATCATTGGTTCAAAGAACAGTGACGTAATAAGTTTTAGCGACATCTTACCTAATTTGGTCTGTATTATTATAATTGGCCCCAGATATCGGTAGCTGCTGTATCCGTTCTTCAAACCAAGGTCGAACCAGTATCAACTCACTGACTGGCACGGGTATGTAACGATTATTACGTGATGCTATAATAGGGCTTTTCTTTATGTTGGTACTTACAAAATTAACTCTTGTAAGTTGCTGGACACTATTGATCTTTGAATTAAAACTGTGATTATAAATTTTAAGTAAAATTTCGCGCACTTAGGAAATACATATAATCCTTGTGTCGCGGGGTTATTATAAACATGCAAATCGAATGCGCAACAAACACACAAATGCTTTTTCCATGCGGGAATCGAACCTGCAGCACCTAGCGCACATGGTACTTGGCGTGGTTATCAATACCACTCGGATTTCCGTGCAGTCATTTTAAAGAACACATCTACAGATTTTTTTTACTCACGCTGCGTCAATCTGGGGAGACATTTTGCCAGCAGTGGGACTATAAATTACATAAAAAATATATTTATATCTTGATAACTGATTAGCATCCAACGAAGTAGCGAAGCCCTTACCTTAATTTACCAACAGGTGAACAAAACTTACCAAGATTACTAATAAATTAGAGACCTATTTACTCTCTTATATTGGAAGGTGAGGGTCAGCCTGTAGTCTACCTAGATACATCGTACAACTGGCTATTATAACCTCCGATGACCATTTTAGAAACTCTAAGGTAAGAATATCGGCGCACCTGTCACGGATTTCCAATCTCGTCTATAATAACTGTCGGTCACGACATGTAAAGGATCAAAGTATAACGTAGGTCTAGGTAAGCTATCTCGTTAATTGTTGCAGACATAATACTGGTCTTTAAGAGCTATTCTACGTTAAGAATCAGAATGATGTGCGTTCAATCTCGTCTCGTTGCTTTATCTTGGTTGTTGACATGTCGTCCACTTCGACTCCAAATGGTAAATCAGATAGAAACCTATTATTATTTTACGAATACGCATATGATTATGAATGGCACCTAGTGCTATAAAGCAATATGTACCTACATACTTATCTGCAGCTTAAAATCGATTTCAACCAACATGGCCCTCGACGGCCACGACTCTACCAAATAGGAGTTCCCAAGTTGCCTTGACGATGTAGTTAATCTTTTAACATTAATCCTCGGTAAAAACATATATTTCTTATATTTTTTAAAGTGTCCTATATTTTGTCCAAAGATACCTACTAATTAAAATTATGAAAATATTTTAAATACCTACGTCCCACATTCTCAAAATATATTCTTGCAGTTTGCAGTTCCGTGAAACCGTGCAAAAAAATTAAGCGAAAAGAATCTTGCGCGTTGAATAAGTTGAGCACAAGACACTTGATACCTCGAGAAAGTTGTCATATTTAAATAACTAAAGTTGATGCCTAAGGGATGATTCTCATTAGAGCGTGCCGTGACCGGGGCGGGGCCCGGACGGGGCACGGTTTTGATCTGTTACATATATTTTGTATGAATCAATTTATATTACACAGTGTCCCGTCCGTGTCCCGTCCGGGCCCGCTCGACACGGATAATGCACTGTGTAATATAAATTGATTCATACAAAATATATGTAACAGATCAAAACCGTGTCCCGTCCGGGCCCCGTCCGGGCCCCGTCCGGGCCCCGCCCCGTGCACGGCACGCTCTAATGAGAATCATCCCTAAGTATGTAGGTACAAAATTGTATTTTCACCTGTTTTTACACAAATATTTTGGTGCGTATGTCGTTTTGCTCATGTGACTTTGATAGAGCGCCCTTAAATGGCCTTAAATTGTAGGATCTACTGCATAGAGTTCTTAGATGTGATTATGGTATTATTAATATTAAAATATTTTTAACATAAAACCTCTATGCTTTATCTGAGAGGGAACGCAGGGCGATGGCTGTCCGAGGTAATATGCTGATCCGCAGATTTGCACGTTGTACGACGCAAGTCAAAATAACACTTTTCAGAGCATACTGCCAGTCTTTTTACACGTGCAGTCTGTGGGTCAGGTACACGCTGAGGGCATACAACGCCCTGCGTGTCCAGTATAACAATATATTCAGGATGCTGTTGGGCCTTCCACGCTTTTGTAGCGCTTCCGGGATGTTTACCGAAGCGGGGGTGGATGGCTTTCATGCCATATTACGGAAAAGGTGCGCCTCTATTCTCAGTAGATTTCGTGCAAGCTCCCACAGCATCCTGAGTGTATTTTGTGATAGGTGGGACAGCCCCATGTTGGCTCACTGGATACGGTTGCACACGTCAGTCGTTTAAATATTTGTATGTAGGTATATTAATTATAGTATGCCTTTTACTAACATTAGGTTAAGACTATTACTAACAAAATATGGATCTAAATGATATCTGAAATAAATTAAATTATTATTATTATTATTATTTATCTTTACAGGATGTATTCAAATCTTAATTAAAATAATCATAACAACAAAATTGTTACAAAGAGGTAACTAGTGCAGTAAACATCTGAATAACAACGTAGTATCAAATTAGCGACGTCGTTATTCGTTCATGAAGAAAACATTTAAACGTAAGTTCGTATTTAAAATTAAAACATTTTAATTTGTTTTGTTTTCATTGCCGTGAGTATGCATGAAATTAGGTACTTGTGGAATACTACTAATGCGACTGTTTACGTCAATTTCGATGCCAAATAAAGCGAATAGAAAATCTGAATTTTAGAGCCAATGGCGCCCAACAGCTATAGAATCTAAAGAATCTATCGACTATATAATAAGGGGGCAGTGGAATGGGAGAGCATTGTCCATTGAGGCGATAGTGACTATCAATTAATAATCATGTCAACCTTTGCTGACTACCAAATTCGACGACAACTATTACGAGTGTAGTTCTCATAATATGGTATGGTAACAACATGTTTGTCGAAGTGTCACCTATAAGTACTTATGTTTTTTCCAAGGAAGTCTAAGGTGTTAATCTTATCACCGATGTCTTACTTTTTAAAGGACAAACATTGAACTGTTCGATACGAAATAGAAGAATCATCACGTGAGACAAAAAACATGTCTACTACGTAACTGTCGAAATAGTTTTTGTAAATATACGCATATGTTGTTGTGGTTCGTACGTGTTTCAAAATGTTCGTACATAAAACAGTGATAACCTTGATAGGACAAAGAACAAAGATGCGGCGCCAAGTGCGTGATCTAACGACATAACGAGCGACGACCATTTCGGATTAACACTGTCTTTTTGTTTTAAAGTAAATGTTAATTGTATTCAGGTAATGGGCGCTTTATACTTAGCTGTTGTTAGCTTAAACAAACTCATAAAAAGTGTATGTAACTAAAACAATCTTAAGATATGACTAATTTTAATTTAGTAAATCAAACCCATCGTAACACACGGATACTACAAGACATCGCAAATACAATTAACTTTTTAATGTATCACAGAAAAGTAGCCCCGCTATTTGAATTTTAATTAATGAAATCAATGTCCAAAGATTATATTATATAGGTATCTAAATTTATTCAAATTTATTCTTCTGTTTAAGAATCTTAAAACCTGGCCGTCGATTGTATTTTATTTTGAATAAAATTCAGTTAAAACACGTAAGTTATACAGTTATTAACGGCCTTATAACCTTAAGATGTAAATATTAGTTGCTTTAATGTCAGCAGTGGCTGCGAGAGCTGGCAAGCCCTGGGAACTAAGCGCGATGCAAGTATGCGATGCTGATCGTTGTACCTAATAAGTATTGATTGTGGTCCGCAAAACGAGTTGAATGCACCAGCGCTTGGCGCGGCGGCGTCGCGGCCTTGTCAGTGTGCATACGCACGCCACGGCGGCGGCGGCGGCTCCGTGATAGCGACGCCGACGCCTCTCACCGGTACTCACATTCGCATTTGTTGTTCCATCGCTGGTGTAGACGGCAGAGTAGCTCTCCGGAGGGAAGTTGAACTGCACGGATGACATCACTTCGCGTTTCCACTGCACTAACACTGGATATGGATGGCACAGGAACACATACACTATGTACTATGACGCAATATGTCCGGCGCCGGGGGTCCCGTTGACTCATTATTCCTTATTGATTAGCGCGTGGCGGATGCGGAGTGCGGCATGGACACTGCGAGGGCCGCAGGGCGCGGGACGCGGCCACGAGCCGGCGCTTCACAAACACGGATTATCGCTCCTTACGCCGATAATGAGTAACGCAAACTTCCCGTAAACTTAATGTTGGTCGCCGTGTGCGCCGATTGTGCGCTATCGACAGCGAACCTTATCGCGGAACCGGCCGAGTTGCGACTGGTTATACGAGACGTGTGTATTTGTTGTCAGTTTTAACACTGGAGACTGCGGGTACGCGTTCCTCATTCCATTATTTATACTATAAGTACCTACACAATGTTCAATAAATAAACAATTGAAGTTGCTGCAGATGGAGTTAGTACTGCAAATATACAATGGACATTGTTACTCGTTATCATCTAATTCAGTTTAATGTGTTAAGTTAGTAAGTAGAGCCGGTTATTTTTAAATTACGAAAAAAAACTGTTGATAGACAATAGCACAAGGCCATTGTTAGTATACGTAAACAGTGTGCATTCACTTTTCAAGTTTCGTGCTAAAGTCATAGATAAACTGCCGGAATTAGTCTTATTTAGCTTTTAAAGTACGACTGCGTACTTCTTAGTTTCAAAGACAGAATTTAACGTTATAACTAGGTGAACACAATAAGCACGAACATCGTTCGGAACCGCAAGAAATACTGTGGCGGAGTTCACCCACATCTGTGTAAGCTGAGTAGATATACTACTGCCTACCTAATACAGTTATAAACAGGAAAAAGTTACATGATTAATGTGAGCTACACAACACTTTAGTGTATCACCAATTTATTACTACTAAGTATCATACACTTTATCGAGTAATTAACAACGGTTTTCACAACTACTTAAATTGTGTAAATAATATAATTCATACAGTGGAATCTTTAAAAAAAATATCAAACGCAATGGAATGCAGGATTAGTTGGCTACTACAGGTAGGTAATTTGATCACGGGTAATGTTTATCTACACGGCGCATTTCAAACTGTCTGATTAGCATTATGTTCATTCAGACAAATGAGCGTTACTTGTACTTACTATAAGTGCGAACCTATGAGATTTACGATTGCATATCTAACCAATTGTTTGGTATCCCAAATGTTAAAAATAAATAAACTAAACCGATTTTGATGAGGTTTGGGTACGGCGTAACACAGAGCAAAGGTTAGTTTACCTGAGATAAGTGTTTTGAAAATCCCACATTTAGGCAATATTCTACCCAATGTATATTATTATACAACCTACACCTTCCTTAAGTCGCTTATCTCAACTAGTCCTCACTAGTGTAATAGATTATTTTAAAGATGAAACGTAACTGTAGTTAGACTCACTAGTTTTGAACGGTTTGATTCATAGAGCAGTGTTCGATTTATTTATTTATTTGTTCATTTCACGTATCGTATCACCAATTGACAAACACACAACAACTATGACTTCTGTCAATATGGCACTTTACCTGTCGCGAGGAGGGGTTTATTATTTAGGGAATCAAAGCAGTTTTATTGTTATCATATATCTTACCTCTTCATATACATTGAATAAAAACTATTAAAGAACATTAAAAAAAAAGAAGTAACAATTTTAACAGGTTCCTAAAACCAAATCAAGTATACGAAAGAAGCAATTTATTAGGGTTAAATAAAAGGATTTACCTAAAGTGGCCTAGTTTATTTTTATCTCAAAATTAGCAGCAGTTAATATTATTAATAAATAGCAAAAGCAATTACCACTGGCTTTATTTACATGGTATATTTTATAGTTTGCTATGCTAAACAACGAAAACGATTGCATATAAAATACTTACTAGTCTTTAGAGTTATGTAGAAATCAAAAACCAATTTAAAGTAGAAATTTATTTTACTATACTTACTTTTTTATTTAAATACATTCATTAATCCAAACTCGTTTCACAAAATCAATCACAAATAATTTACTTATTACATTAAATCATAAAGCAACGGAATACTTCATACAACTAACAGATGCGGTTTGCGGCACTTACAAACCCTGAGCCCGTGACTTAGCAACGACCAAATAATCCAAGTAAACATGAGATTAGACGCATACATAATAAAATGCACATACTGTATTATCAGAATCATATGACTTTTTGGTCAGGGTGCGAGCTGATACTTGGTACACAGTCATGTCGAAATAACATTGAACATTGTTCGACCAAAGTCAGGTGAAACAGTCAACGCCTGCGCTCAGGCTAAAGCAAGAAACCTCTTAAAAAAACAAACGTTGTGCTTTACTTGTTCACTCGCGCGCACCTTCAATTTATATTCTCAGGAGTACACACTATAAGTACATCGCGTCATGTATACATAAAAAAGGTTGAATACAGTGTTGTAGTCCTATAAGGCCTATATTCGTATGGTCACGTGGTCTGCAGCACGGTATTGGTGTATGTGAGCAGTTGCAAGGCGCGTTGCGTAGCGGGCTCGGACGGCGCGGACCGAAGTCGCTGTAACGATGTCTGCACCGCCGCCGCCACGCCCGCTGAACGTAGTACCAGCTTTGCCTGTACAGAAAATTAATTAATTATGGATAAATGGGGATTGGGAGGACGTCTTTTTAGAGTGAGTTAGCATGGGAAATGTACATTAGATATTATTATTTTGGACTGCCGTAGATTACGCTCGTCATGCAACTAAAGACTATTGAAATAATAACAAGCAACACAAACAACTAATCTGTTCTGGGTGACGACTAAGAAACAGCCCCTATTGGTTAAAGGCTTCACAGCGTTCAACAACTTTTGTCTATATGCTGCTCTCTCGTCAACCCTACAATATAGTCTGCAGGTTATTTAATAAAAACAATCCAATTTGCCTCCGATTTGGTCACAACTAGTCGTACCTTAAAATAAACATTTTTCCCAGTAACTCTATAGGTCAAATAAGGTTTCAAATAAAATACTGGTATTCAGCTGCATTAGGTTAGACTGGACTTAAACCAGAACTTTAGACTACGAACGTGTCTTCCTCAAGGACATATGTAATTAATTTGTAAACGTATCAATCTGACATTTAAGCTTACGCAAAAGGTCAAAGATACAAGATATATTTTTTGCCGCTAGTAGCAAGCTTCCTACGTAATTTATATGCGAAGCGAAAGGCGCGATTCGCTAGTGAGTCATAATATCCTTTATGTATCCATTTTTTTATAAATGATTTTGGACTTTAGCAAATAATATATAATGAAGCTTAATAATGTATTTATTACATATCAATCATTTGTCTCTACATGCCAGCGGAATGAACTTTAAAATTAAATCATTTATGACTTGACAATTCATTCAGATGTACTAGTGCCAGTATAAAAGGGCTTGTCTCACTATTTTTTTGGCATAATGATAGTGTTAAAACCTGTTTTTTAACTAATAACACCGTTTTCCAAACCCGGGACATCAACGTAGAACATGTTATTTTCTTACTACTCGTTTAATCTACGTATTTTTTTAACCTCGATGTTATTGTTAAACTCGTGTAAGATTGAACTTACTACAACACGTTTTAAGTCAATGAACTTAACAAATATTTGCCGTAGAGGCAGTTTAGTTTATACGTTTTAAACTACTTTTTACGGATTTTCTTTTTTGGTTAGGTCTCGACGTTTTGACACCTTCCTTTCGACATATATTTCAATGTCTTACTTTTGCGTAAACCTAAAAAGCCAATATAATACGTTTTATTTTTCTATGTAGATATTTCGTGCGAACCAATAGATATCAGTAAATTAGTGTTTTAAGGAATGCCTCTAAATAAAAATGCAAATCAATATCAGCAAATAACATGTTTTTTTTTATTGAAAAGAAGACTGCGTACTATTTTATCACGACTTTAATCTAAAGACAAATTAATTAAATGTTGCCATATGCTCGCAAAAACGACTTTCGTAATAAATATTCATATGCGACGTAATTAAAAATCTTGTAAGAAATTGTTTTTATTTAAATGTGTTAAAAACCAGTATTTTTGTACTATGATGGTATGATGGGCATGCGCAGACTGATGCCAATTACTTGTACCTATATAACCTTGAACTAAGCGTTCTTTAATATATTGGTATTCCTCTATTATTTCTGTTTTTGCTATCAATTAAACGCATGGAATAGTATATCTTAATATAAAAAAAACGAATCACGCACTATGTAATTTCATCTCTGTATCACGAAGGTTTCATATACACCTAGAACTAACATTTGTGGTTTACTTTTTGTAGATAAAATTTGGTCCCATACGGGGAACAACTCGGAACAAGGCAAGGAAATGATGATGACGGGTGTAAACGAACGTCAAACTGCATAGCGGTAGTTGATGTGTAGACCTTCCATATACAATATACATTATGTATAATCTATCATTTACTATGTTTAATGTTATTATACCTTATGGTTATTAGCAGCTAACGCCCAGACCGCTCGTGCCGCCGACACTACCTCTGCGGTATCGCCCGCCAGAAGTGTACCCGCCATGAGTTCCAGCAAATCGGCTGAAAAACAGTATGGTTTATAAATTGGTCCAAAAAAGTGTTATTATTTTGAATTTCATGCACGTAAGGAATAAAAGAACGTTACTAATATAACGAGAACCTAAATGACACTTGACACTATTAAACGATTACACGACACACTATTAGACGATTTAAATCTACTTAGGATTTTTAAAATGTTTAGTACATAACGCATATTTATTGTTCGTATCGTTCCTTCCTTGCATAAGCCTTTTCATCAATTGCATCCCATAATATATGTGTGATAAGTAACATTTTTTCGTCCTTGGCTTAATTTAACAAAAGTAGTGACAAATATATAGGCCAGGTATTAAAATACTTAAGTCAAGGCGTTGCCGTGCCCTACGGGGTCCATTATGTACCAAAATAACCTATGTAACACCTTTATGAAACTTATGGAATGCAATAAAATATTGAATTGAAATTGAATTAAATTCCATTAAAATAAACATCAACTTTCTGCTCGCGTAAATAAATTATATTTTATTTTGACTAGTACTGTTAAAAAATCTTGAATTGAACCTTAACTGTAAGCGTTAGAGTTGTTTTTCCTAAAAATCGTGTTGTTTACTGAGTTTGGCAAGTAAATGGCGAACTTACATGACTGCAGGAAGGTGATGCGGTGATGATGCGCAGCGTGCGCTAGCGCGGGCATGAGCCTCGCGCGCGCGGCGGGCGGCAGCGCGGACAGCGGCGCGGCGGCGGGCGGCAGCGCCAGCACGGCGGCCGCGCCCTCCGCCCGCCGCGCCGCCGCCGCGCACAGCCGCGCCCAGCCCGCGCACGCCGCGCCCATGCCCCGCACGCGCGACCGGATGCACAGCCGGTACATGCTCGATAGCACGTCGCTCTGACAAACAATGGATCATATCAGTCTTAGGTATGAATATCGTCTACAAGCACTGAAGGGATACCCGCAGTAATTGATTACTCTTCTGATAATAATTTGAAAATATAACATTGGCACACTGAACTTAACTCTTTAAATTACAATGATGCCTTTCAATGCGATTCAATTATATTATTTACGATACAAACCTACCTATATCGCCTCACAAGTTTTTTTTTACAGTCTACCTACCGATAACCACCTCAGTTACTCGACAAGAAATACAAAAATTATACCATGTCAATAAACTCATAGAAACAGAGAATTCTGTATTGTATGTAAACGTAAAAGGCAAATACAGGATAATACCGAAAGGTTTATATCTATCCAAAAGGGGCGAAGAGTACATCTGTTATAGCGTTATCATCATTTCAGTTCAAAATGAGTTACTTCAATACTACCTACTATAGTTTTTCGTAGAATGCTTATATAAGCTACAGCACAAATTAATATATTAGCAATAGTGTATGCAGTTTTACCTTTAACAGTATAGCCCGGCAGTGATGATTGGGCAGCACCCGCCGCAGCACCAGCAGACATAGCTGCAGCGCGGAGTGCGCGCGCGGGCCCGCCGCCGCCGCCTCGCGCGAGCCCAGCGCGCACACCTCGCCCGTCAGCGTGCGCCCGCACACGCACAGGGACATCGCACCCCATGCTGGGGATACAATTAGGCGATACAGTTATTACAATAGTGATTCCCTAAAGGTCACATAATACTAAAAAAACTTAACTTTTAACGGAATAGTGTACATTTGCTACTAAATTCCACCTAAACATGAGACTTTTAAATGTTCGACGTTTTATGTATGAATATCAGTTGAAATCTGTTTAGGTTTCTTCAATAATGATTTAATGAGTTTTACCCATTTTTATTCCATTCAGCAGAAGCGTGAACATTGATCCGAAAACATTTATCTATACTTATAATAAATCTGTAGAAGTGAAAATTCTGTACATTAAAAATATAAAAAAAATAAATGACGGGGGGTGTTACTAGACCGACACCGAACCCAAAAGTGTGAAAAAAAAAAATTTTGTCTGTCTGTCTGTCTGTTTGTTCAGGTATCACGCAAAAACTACCGGTTCGATTACGATGAAACTTGGTATAATTATTCTTTATTATCCTGGGCACCACACTGGGTAGTTTTTATCCCGGAAAAGTATAAACATTAAAAAACAAACTTAATTTTGCGGTTAAAAACTCATTGATAAGTTTTGTCATCCACGCGAACGAAGTCGCAGGCACAGCTAGTATTCAATATATTATGTCCATGTCCACACACAACACGAAACACAGCATGTCAAGAAACACAACAAAGTTCTTAACTTCATATTAATATGGAATTATTATTTTGTTTTTTATATTACGTCCAAACCGCACGCAGTAAAAACAGCGATCTTCTATGGATACCATGTAATTGGACTTTAACCTTTAGGACAATCGTTAGTAAACGTGCACAGCAGATGCAGTACAGCCAGCCGCAGCTGTTCGGTCATCATGCACCAGGGCCACAGCCGGCTGAGGGACACCGTGAGATTGTCGCTCACGTACGTCTCCTTAGCGGGCTGACTGCCCAGCATCGAGCAATCGATCACCATCAACAGCCAGTACAACGAACGAAGCACCGGACTCTGAATAACAAGTAACAAACATAAACATACTTATGTATTTCGAACACATCCCTACATCATTTATTCAGTAACCAAATGAATTAAATATATATCGTACAAGATAAACAATTTAAAGTATGTACCAAGGGAATTATTTATATAAACTTAAATTATTTGTCATTTGTTTGTACGAAAGTGGACCAAAATTTACACTTGCTTTGTTGTTACAACGTGACGAATATGATTATCGTTGTGCGTAGGTACACATTATTGAAAAACATTAGCACTGACTAAATTGGTTATGTATTTTGTAAGTTTTGATTGAGTACACGTTTTATATTTACAATAATATTGTAAGAAATTTAGACATGCAATGTCGGCGTCAACAAATGTTTAATACTTATTTGATTGCTAGTTATACAAGTACAATAATTATTTCAAAGGGCGACGATCTTGATCATGAACCTTTCATGTGGTATGTGCTATGAACAGTCGTAATCATACTTATTCAACCAATAATTAATAGAAAGAAATACAATTAATTAAATTCGGTTTAATTATTAAGTAAATTGGATTCAATATGCTTGCCTTCCTAGACCAATCAAACAGATAATGTACTTATTTAAAGCTTCCTCACACTATTTTCCGCGTAGTTACGTATAATATTAAATTTCTTACATTGTTAGCATTTTTGATAACATCAGCCGGTTTGCCCTGCATGGAGAGATGATCCCTTATAGCTTGTAGGGTGGCCAGCAGTAAGCGCGGCAGATGGCGGTGTAGTGCGTACTGCCGACTGCGAGCGCTTGCTGACAGGACTGATGAAAGGCACGAGCATACTTGGATCCAGCGCTCATCTGTAATTAATATTATCGTTATTTGCCGTAAATACAGGCTCTGCCTAGTTTGGGTTCTGATGACGTGCGTATTCCCATCATCCCATGGCATTCATAATATCTTGTATCTCCTGTTACACATATCCAACAAGCAATTAGTTGAGGACTTTACTCTAATAAGAGATGTACCAGTTTCTTTTTTTAGGGTTCCGTACCCAAAGGGTAAAACGGGACCCTATTACTAAGACTCCGCTGTCTGTCTGTCTGTCTCCAGGCTGTATCTCATAAACCGTGATAGCTAGACAGCTGAAATTTTCACAAATGATGTATTTCCGTTGCCGCTATAACAACAAATACTAAAAACCACATAAAATGAATATTTAGGGGGGCTCTCATACGACGGTGGTGCGGAACCCTTCGCGCGCGAGTCCGACTCGCACTTGGTCAGTTTTTTTCTAGTCTATGCTGCTATATTGCGGGAAAAAGGCCTTCACCAAGCCCTTCTATAATTCACTATATCCAACTAGCCCTAGCAGGTCACATTTATGTATCACCTCTTTCTGGGCTGGAATCGGCGGCGTTCCGTCTTCAGGCTATTCATTCTGTTGATATTCTAAGTTTAAACAAGAGCGGGCAACAACAAAAGTACTATAATACAGACCGAATATTGAAACGAATACAGAAAGCTAGTAATAAATTATACATTTCACACACCATGTATAATTTATTACTAGCTTGTCTCGCCTTTATAATGCCTAATTAACATTTGATTCCCATATTTCTAAATAGTCAGGTTTTCCCGGATTTTGGACTTAAGGCTGTAATTTAAACCTTATTCAGACTTTGAGTACACTGTAGGTGCAGCAAATCAAACTGCTAAAAAGTTAATCTAATCATTCTAGGTATTTTAGGAAGATTTCTGTATACCTACCTAAAGTTAAAATATGTATCAAGGATTAAGGTAAAATTAGATTTATTCTCAGGCCCCAGACTACAAAAGATTACACAGCGGTCAAACACTAGTCAATAACAGATAAATGATACCTCGAGTGAATGAAATAATTAATAGAAATCCCTCAGACTGCCAGACAACTGATTGCAGAGATCATTATATTAATAGATAACATATTTACATAAACAAAACTAAATTACGTCTGTTTACTATGTAAATAGTCTATATATTACAGCGGGCTATTTATAATTAAATAAACAATAAGCAAAGTGCATTTTGAACTCATTACGAGATGTTTATATTTTCTCCATGTACTGAATGTTGCTACGGAATATTGCATAAGCATTTGCAGTTGTTTCTGCACGTAGTATATATTTAGATCAAGGAAATACGTTTCTAATCGTTCTAGTTAGCATAAATATCGTATACATGCACGAATTATTATATAGGTAGAATATCATAAACAGAAAGTCCCTATATGCATGAACTAATGAAATGAATACTTTAAATCAATCAACATATCTTCAATAAGTAGCAATATCAAAGTTGTAAGCTTCCAATATTGCTACCATTATAATCCTCATGGACTTCCTCCGCCCTGGAAGGCGGAGGGGTCTCTTACCGGCTAAAACCATCGGAGTGCTTCTCCCTTCCCTTATGCTGATGAGTGATGACCAGGAGGGAAAGCAATGCAAACTACCGCGAGCCTAAGGTCACCTAATCCAACCGTAAAAGCCTTCTCAATCAACAACATACCTTGACTGAGCTCATGTTTCTTATTTTCCATAGACAACTTCTGGTAGAGAGAAATCAGAGATTTACATATCTCCTCAGCTAGATACTCCGGTTGACAGTCGTTACTCGGTACGCTGTCGCCAGCGCCGCAATCATTGCGGTATTCATTATAGAAAGGGGATTTCAAGTTGTCGTAGTATTCAGAGTAAGTTTCGTCTTTTGTTTTGTCGGCATGTTTCTTGTGTGTCAGTGATTGTGATAGCTGTGTGAGGCAGTATAGGGCTGCGTCTTGAAGTTCTGGAAAGAGAACACAAAATGGACTCAAAGAGATGTTTGCTTGATGAATTAAAAATGTTTGAGGTATGTTTGACAAAGTTATTTATTTAAATAAACTATTTTTTTGTGTTTGCTTTGTTTATGAAATTTGTTTGTTAATGAAGCTTTTAAACAAATACATTTCAGCAAAATCACCAATAATTTTTGTATTCTACTTTGGTGTATCTATACGAGTTCTCAAGGTATCGCTAGATCTGATGTCCCGAGTTTGATCCTCGAACGGTTCAATGTATAAAACAACTTTTCATCATTTTGTGGGGTCTGGGTGACCCAGACTTGTGTTGTCTTTGATTCCATAGCGCAAGTGCTTTTGATACTTGCTTCATGTAAGTAATGTTGTATGTATATGATGTTGTTTCCATTTATTATTATTATTTACTTTTATTGTAGGTATTCTGCAATTCACGGAAGAGACAAACTTAACCTATCAAACATCATGAAAATCAGTTCCTCCTTTCTAAGTTATAGATGGTGTAACCGACGTATCTTTTATATATTTAAATTGATTACCAATTTCATCAGTCTCCAAGCACTGCAGCATTAGATGGAAGAAGTCTGTAGCGGAGGTCTCTCTGAGGTTCCGCCACACGCTGTCGCTGGCCGCCTTCTCCGCGAGCAGTGACGCGAGGAACGATATAGCCTGACCCCGCGACGTTAAGCTTAGATTATTCTCATCTGCGAATTGAAACATTATATAAAAATAAATGTGATGCATTTATTGTGGTTGCTTAGTCAAAATAATGTCGTGAATTCAGAAACCCAGGAAATACTGTTATAAAAAAACTTCTGCCATCCTGGGAAAGGCGAAGAGGCAATCCAAGCTATTAAGGGCTAAAAACCTAGTTTGCTTCTCCATGACCAAGAACTAGCCTCCACTCACATTAGCTGTAGGTAACGGCATTTATTTAACTTGTTGTACAATCAAAAATCTGCCTGTAATGAATCACGAAAATCAACCTAACTGCATTGCAATAAAAATATACTCTATGTTAAAGTTTACTCATGACTGCTGTATTGTCCACTGGATATACTGAGCTCACATGAGTGTTCTAGTGAATAAACTAAGAAACTTTGAACCCTTCTGTAGGTACTGATAACTATTATGTTATATAATACATCACAATTTCCATTTTATCAAGTAAGTACTATGCAATTACCCATAAATGTCTGAGTATCATACTACAACGAGGTTACACATAAAATGTAAAATTATTAGACTGTTACTCACTTTGCTACTAATTGTCAAGCAATTGTATGATTTAGTTACCTACGTCAATGAGTCCATGTATTTAGAAATAACATATTGCCAACCTAGTAGACTTTACCCCTAATCATGTGAGTCACATAATGAATATACCTATTGATTAAATTCTTCAAAGCAATAAGCAAAACTGTACAAACCAGGGAGAATATTAGAGTCATTGCCTTATTTTATGTTTTATGTAACTGTTCTTTGGTATGAATATATTTTTACTAATTATGGGACGGTTCTGTACCATTTTATTTTATCAAAATCTTGCTAATAGAACACCTGTTAACTTACCTTTTAACATTCGTAGATATTTCCCAATTTATAATCGCTACACAAGTCAGAATTATGGATTAAATTTCAATTTATTTAATTTTGCATATCTATGTTCAATCTGTTTCTAAGTAATGGTTTTAAGAAGAATATATAGACTGTCTGCTTTAAAAAGCCCCTCTTTGTGCCCTTTGCACACTGACCTACGAAATATGCTGGACTGGTTATTCCTTACGAAATAACAGCTATTCTTTGTCCCGATTTCAAGCATCAGTAAGTGTCCAGTTGAGTAATTAGATTGCAAATAATCCGCGTTTTAGATTTTCATTTGTTAGAAGTACACTCACCACTCGCCACATTGGTGCTGAGTGCTGTTAACAGGAGTAGCTGTTAACAGCACTCAGCACCAATGTGGCGATTTTAGTCCAGCATATAATTGTGATGTCATACAAAGGTGAGTGTGCAGATGGCACATACTCCGGTGTCTTTGTAACATTCAACTATAAACTATAACTATGTTCCATACCTTCTCCAAAAGGCGTCAAAGACATGAGTAGGTTGTATAGACAGTCCTTAGTAGATGCAAGCGCGACGCGCACGCACTTGTGCGGGCACGCCGCGTGCAGTGCACGACACGCCGCGCCGCGCACCTCGCACGTGTCGCGCGGGTCTTCACATGACCACGATGCACATCTGTTAATATAATTTAACATATAAAAGAATGGTGGATATATGAAGTGCAATTGACAAAAAAGACTAAAAAACGTTAAACTTAATAATTGTGATGTATATAGAGACAACCATATATTAGCATGTATTTATTTGTATTGTAAACGTGCTAACATATTGTATTCTCACAAACATTTCTTTTTAGTCATTTACATAATAATTTACTGTCTGTTTTATTACATGCAGGTTAGAAAAGGTTTGAACTTAGAAGACTGCATGTATTTAATCTGTTAAAACACAGATTAATACTAATACCTCCCACCTAAATAAGAAAGGAAATAATATTTTTTATTATAAAAAAAACAATGTGAACCTGAGAAAGCATAGCTATTAACTTTATTGTTCACTCCATTTTGCCATAAATCATTGAATACAACGGGGCACTTTTCACATTTATCTAAATATGAAATATCTTATATCTTCAAATGGCAATAAGCTTTTGCCGACACGTTAAAAAATAATAACATATTACAAGTGCATTAAGATTTAACACGATCTTAAAGATCATAGAACCAGTCTGAGGCGTGCGATGTAAAGGGGCGAGAACTTATTAAGTGCTAATAGCCCCACAGCTTAGCACATGTTAATGGTAACCGGTTTGAACTGGTTCAAACGATTACCACTAATTACTTTAGACTTAAAAATATACCCTTCAGTGCATAATTATGTAGTGATTTAAAGTGGCCATACATTATGGTCAGTCAGTGTTCTAAGAATAGATATGATTACTTTTAACGGAAGTATAAGGTTAGTACAGTACCGTGTATTGCTAATAAAAATAACGGCTTCAATCTAAGTAGACTATTGTGTTACTATCGCAAGTACTGTTTTGATTGCTATGCTGTGTTTGAAAAGATCATAAATTACTAACCTAATGAGCTTAAATCAGCCAGTAAAAATATGTATATACCTATATATTATTATAAATGGCTCAAACTTTCAACTCAGGGGAATCCGATACCTGCATGGTCAATAGCAAACTTTTGACAGTAGGTCTTGTTTGGCATTTGAAGGTTTTTAAAACTTCTCATTATATTATGATGATGCACCGCTTAGGTATTTCAGGATACGATACAACTCAAATTCTTCTAATAGGTAAGTAGGTACTAATTTAATTTCACAGAAATTACCACCACAAGTGTAGTTTATCATCAACCACTTAAGGAAGGAAAACACTTTGGCAATTGTATTGGCAATAATTCATTTCTCAGGATTGCCATGAACTGAATACTATACTTAGAAACGTACTAATATCTGAAGTGTTATTCTACGAATTGCAGAGTATCTAAACAAGGGACGATAAAGATAGTGCACTTTACAATAACAGTCATAGAGGGTGTTACCCGGTTCGTTATCATCTTCAGGGTATTTTAACTTCTCAATATATTTTAGTTTAATTTTTGCCTAAGTACCTGAATAAAAGGCGGTACAGTCCTTGTTCATTCCACTCCTGGACGGGGCAGTTAGAGAAAGCGCTAACATTGTGCAGCGCGTCGGCGACAGCGGTCACAAGCGCGGGCGTGGGCGGGGGCGGGGGGCGGGCAGCTTGCGTGCTCCGCGCCGCGACGCACTCCTCCCCACTCTTCCGCGCACGCACCTCCAGCTCGCACCGCCGCTCCAACACACTCAGCGACACATTCCCTTCTAGAAATATAAACAAACTAATCAACACCACTCAATTACTGTTATCATAATCACACAATAATCGAAACATCAGTAGGTTATTGATAATTACGATTAAATACTCAGTATGATTAACATTCTTGTGGCGTTACTGTCTTAAGGATTTTTATCGACTTTATGATAACACCTGTCACTGCAAATTATAGAATACAATTATGACTTCATCATACCTTCACGCTATTTAGATCTCAGTCTTCCATGTATGCAACTGACGTAAGATTTTAACTATTATATCTAATCTAAAATAACGTGATACACGTATCTGATAAATATTAGCAAGTCAGATCGAATCGTATCATACATCTAGCTCGCAAAAATATTTATTATATTTCATAATTACTTACCGAACGTTTGTTTATATTCTTTGCCGTTGCAGAAGTCTACGAGTATTTCCAAACAGTTTTCTAGGAAGTTATTTTCGTTTAGCTGTTCTAACACATCGCACTCCAATATCTGTAAATAGCATCAGTTTCGTGAAAACCTTATTACCTACTACTGCAATAGATATCAGACAAAATGTCATACGATATACGACATGATTATTGCAATTTTTGTGTTTTTATTCAATCATCTAGGTTATCAAAAATGGCACAAGATCAGCTAAAAAAACTAGGAGAATCATTATACGCTGTGAATTCTGATATTGGGTCGAATTACTCATTGAACAAAATATCAGGAGAAATATGAAAAATAAAAAACATCACAAGTAAAATGTCAGCAACTGTATCTTCGTGCTGGGTAACAAAGTGTATCAAAAACACTACACCCTTTGCTCATGTTAATTAGGACAAGATCATTTTATTAAATACAACTTTGAGCTGGTAAATCGAGTAATTATCTGTGCAAGTAATCTTAAGGGGTTCACATTCCATAAAATAAATTGTCCATTAAACGTTAAGACTTTTAATCGACTGCTTAAATCCATTATTCTTCTGGCAATTTTTAAATACCGCACATGAAATTGGAACGTACCTAGTAACTTGATAATTAAAAATGGTACACAAACAGGATATTTTATGTAGGCAATATTGCAAACGATTAAGGACATTTAAAAATAATGCTTTCTGCGGTTTTCATTTCTATATTGTAATTTAAAAACATAATACTGTAAATACATAGAACATAGGTACAAAATTTTATTTAGCCCATTTAATATTACAACAAATAATTAAAACATAATATTGTTACTAAAATTTAATAGTGATGTGATGTGCAATTTATACCTTAAAATAAAAGTCGTTGATATAGTCCTTAGATCTAAACATGTTTAATAGGTACATCATTTTGCTTTATAGAATATACGATATAAACACATAATACATTTTGTACCCACATAAAACGGTACAGATTAAAATCTCCGATGGTTATCACCATCCGCGATTTTATCCACCATGAAAAGTATAATACAACGCGCATAGCCCTCGTTTAACGTAAATAAAAGTTATTTTTTGCATTACCTTGGTAGGATCTATGCTAAGGTAGATAAATCGTGCCATAGAGGAAAACCTACACAAAAGTTGGCACTCACAAGCGGATTGCTAGCGCCAGATTGGCTGACGCACCTAGATAGTCGGTTACATTTAAATGCGTTATCTCACTAACCAAACAGATAAAGTTTTTAGTTCCTACTACATGTTTACATGGTACATAACATACCAACATGTACGTTGGACCACACGTCTGTATGAACAACGGATTATGAAATAAACCTTATTGATTCAGCATAAAGGCGCTTTCAATGTTAAATTAATACTACCTATTTGCGGTCCACACATACTTTTTTACCGACTTTAAAAAAAAGGAGGAGGTTCTCAATTCGGATGTTTGTATGTCTTTTTTAGTTGTAAAGTTTTTCTTTACAATTATAATCAATATTGAAGCCTGTTCTGCCGTATCAAGCCAATCTGTAAAAAGTCGATACACATAACAGTTCTCGGTAGGTAGTAACTCGGTATTCGAGTTAACATTTAAACAGGCCAAAGACCAATAAAAAAGCCCCCTGTTGTCGATCAATATTTAGCGCAATTACACGTCCAATTAACTCCAGCTACCATGTTTAGACTCCAGTTATTGTTTACTGATCCAAGTGATTGATAATATCGGTTCTCCGGATCGATACACACATAATTAATAGTAGATTGAGTTAAGTGATATTGGTGCAACGTATCAATTAGCTGCTACACTGGAATTCGAATGCACAAATAAAAAACTTTTTAAAAACAACGTAATTAAAAACATAACCCTTCCTTGGAAGTATAGTAAATCTATTTAAAGATTTTAGTCACGATGTTATTTTGCAGTTCCTTTTTTATTTTTTAAGAGGAAGAGATTGCATCTTAAAGGTTAGTGCTTAAGAAATTGACTAAGGAAGTTGCATATCAAAATACAAATATCACACATGTTATGTATGTTAAATAAGGAAAATATCTACTTTATATTTACGACGATGTTTATGAATCAGCTCCATTTCGTTGGATAATTTGTGACCCAAAACAATAGAAATAGTATAATAGTTTACGATAACTGCATCCGCATGATTCACGCGTTATGTAGAAAACACAATAACACATGAATACGTTGGTAATGGAATTATCGAAGTACGTGTTTTCTAGGAATAAGGAGCATAATTCATTGAAATGGCATTTGGAATTTATGAAAGTCAGTTGGTACGCTAGATAATGATCAACAAAGGGCATTTATTGAAGCTAAATCCTAAACATACAAAAATATATCATTATTCCCAACAGTGCAGTAAATATTGCCTTTATTAACATGAGCTAATGCAAGAACACGGTTTTTAAGATTTAAAACTAAATACTAAAATAGAATAAATAAGAGAATTCTTTCTGTACACAACACTCACTCGTTAAAAATCGCATGATAATAAAAATGCATACACACTTAGTAATAATCTAGTATTCATTAATATTTATGGTTAATTATTAAGTCTTATAGTGCCTCATTGTTTGTGCCTGGCTAGTCCGAGACCAGTTACACGTTTAGGTTCTGAACCAAAACCTTTCAATAGTAATAATATAACGAAGCCAACATTCCGCAAAGATTCAGGCAAAAGTAAACAATTCCACAGTCATATTGTGTGAAAACAGGTTGTTAGTCCCACGTAGTGGGTACAAACATTGAGCTAACATCGATGGGAATTTTCTCACACAAAATAATAACAACCTAAACAAAGTTATATTATAACATACATGTATGTTCGTTATTAATTAAGACGACTGTGATAGTTATTGATTCACACATTTCTGATAGAGTTTACAAGCGAATGTTATATGGGGACGAATCGCAGCCAGATGCCTCCCAGGTTCTTGAGCATGACGCTTCTGGGGTCGTACTGGATGCGCAGCGTGGTGCGCGCGCAAGGCTCCACAGTGAAAGTGGTGAGGATCGCTGCCAGCCCGGCCGCCACCGTCAACTGGGCGAATCGCGCACCTACGTCATACATTTATTACTTTAATACATTGGATTCCTCTTTATCGTGATTGTATACAGGTAATCGTTTTTTGCTGTCGTGCGAATATTTAGTTTTTTTCTATTCATTTTTGCACTTTGGCTTCAAATTACCAAGTCTATTTTTATTTAAAACTTGTCTAAAAATTAAATTATTAATAGATAGCACATTTCATAATGTTGACTAACTTATTAACTAATCCCCGCAAAGCTTATGTTCAGTTACAGAGTACTTTGTCTTAACATTGTTTATATGGACACATGCTCCAGTTTTGTAAACACTAAGATACTAACGAAACAATGAAAGAACTTTAAATATTGGTATTTGAATCTACACAATGGGAACAAAGGAATGTTTAGACAAAAAAAAATCCTGCGACTGCCTTGCAATAATATCAGGGTTATTTATAAAAATGATGAATTACCCATTGTCGATAATGCAAAGGTCACCATAACAAAAGTCATAAACAATAAACTTACCGGGACAACTCCTTGGTCCTTCACCATAAGCCATAAAGCCCGGAGGATTTAAATCGTCTATAAAGCGCTCAGGATCAAATTTATCCGGGTTCGGGAAATGTCGGGCATCCCTTTGAATACAATGAATAGGTATGAGCACGGGGTCTTTGAACTTGAGAGTTAGATTTTCGTCCAGAGTGCAGGGAGCAGTGCAGAGCCTCGTGGTCATGGGCGTCGGCGGGTGCATTCGTAACGTCTCCGCCACCACTCGATACACCAGGGGCATCGCGATCACCGCATCATAGTTTAGCCCGTTGTGCCGCTCTATACATTCCTTAATCTCTTTCCTTAAGTTTTCTTGCATTTCCTGGTCTTTTGCTAATTCGTACAAACAGAACGACAAAGTTGTAGCTGATGTCTCAAGACCCGCCAACATAAAAATGAACGAGTTGGACGTTATTAAAGCATCCGTCATCGGGAAACTAGAATTTGTATTTTGCTCATTTAACATCAATTGCAGGAAGTCATGCCTTTGGACTCCGGATCTTCTTTCTGATAATACTTGATTAATTATAGAAGTGAAAAATTTCTCCACATCTTCGGAGTAAGATCTAAGGTTCAAAAGTTTAAACAGTCTGGGAAAAAATGTGCGGCAGTAACGTTTCAACACCGTACTTCGATCTATCTTAAACATTTTTTGTGACATCGTTAAGAATGGTGATTCAGGGTTTTTGAGAGACCCTGGGTCGACACCAAATGCACAGCTGCCGATGACATCCGTCGTGAACCGTGACATCAAACTGGGAACATTAACTTCGTCTACGGATTCTTTTAACATTGTGTTCTTTAATGTTTGGGCACACTCGGCTATCAACGGAAACATTGCCTTCATCTTAGCTGATGAGAACGTTGGAGTGACAATATGTCGCATTGCCTTCCACTCGGCTCCGCTCATGTTCGCCAAGTTACGAAGTAGAGGTTCGCGCTGGGTGTCTGTAGATGCGGATACGCGATCACTGAAACTCTGGAACTCTTTCGAGAAAACAGTTTTTGCCATGTCCAAATCTATTATCATCAAAGTAGGTCTACGAGCTTGAAATAATCCTACATATTTCTGATCTCGATAATTATCATAGAAAAACTGAAGCATGTTTGTATAACTCCTTCTCATTGTAAATGTAGCACCAAAATTTCCAAATAGCGGGCATGGCTCCCTGTAAGGCACATTTCTGGAGAACCAGTACTTTCTTCCTTTAGAAGAATAATGAAATATTGCTAGTAAAAGAGTCAATAATAATAAAATCACTAATAACACTACACTGACCCACATTTTTGCACTAATAAGAACGTCCACTGTGTTTAGTTATGAATCAAAATTGTATGTTCAAAGTCGTATATTTAAAGAGCCGGCATTCCGTGCGTATGTAAACAAGTCGGTGTGCGAAGTTCGAGCATGCGCGTCAGTGCGCAGTGTAGCCAGCAGGGCCTGCGGTGGCGACGGCGGTCACTGATCAAGTGAAGCGTATCGCCGCCGCACGCCGAGATAAGCCCTACGCCGCGCCATGCACTCAAGGCCATGTGTGTTGATATACTGGACAGCGCCCGTGACTTGCATGCATCGACGTATCGATTCTTATGCCGACTATTGTATTCCGATACGCGAATACTAATAAGAAATACATTATACGCTTTTTGCGGTCATCTCAATTAGTCGCCTCCGATTTAAATTGTTTACAATCGAACATTAAATTAATTGGACTTACATTTTATCGATTTACAATAAAAGTAAGCATACTCGTTTGTCATTTATACGTTTTAGGAATAAACGTTGCGAATCGATCCCTTAATGCGTCTTTTCAATTGTAAATTTAGCATAATAAAAAAAATAGCAGACCTATATAATAATAATACTGGTCATATGAATGAATATTTATACTATTCATGAGTTTTAAGGGTCACGACGAAGTAAATAACATTAAGTGCTCAATATATTCACGACCATTTCTCCATTAAATTAAACACGACACCCAAGGAAATAACAAATACATAAATAAGTAACATTATGTGCCACTTAAAGTACGTGTACCCTGTTCTATTTTAGTGGCACACTCGCCTTCAATGGGCAAATAGAACAATTACATGAGTTATTTCGTGGGGGAAGTAATTGAATGACACGTCAAATTAACGAGAAGCAATTTTAACTATATTTTATTTATTTTTCGTGTAGAACAATGCGCCGTATTTTACAAGCAAATACCACAACTGTTGTGGACGTGTCCACGTGTTTATAACGGACTGCAGAAAAAAATAATCTGTCAACGAACTATTTTGCACAGATTTATTCTAGGAAAAAATCTACTACAGTTAATTATATGCTTGTTTTTATTGGACTGTATATTTACAAATTATTAAATCATACTTTTAAGCTGTTTTCTTTTCCTTGTACCTCACATAGAGAGTAGCGCGTGTTTCCCAGTGAGTTAGTTTCTACGCCTATACGCTTAAAGCGCTGTAAAGCCGTACCTTAATTGGTAACATGATGCTATTTTCACAAGCCACTGCGGGTGGTCCCATTCGTATTCGCGACTGCTGTACGTAATTTATAGCGCGATAAAGCGCGTGCTTAATGCTTACTTCGCCATGAATAGATTACATTATTTTGCGGCGGTATTTGTTTAAGAACTAATTGTTTAACACTTCAAGCAAGATAATGCGATAAGAGATTAACGAAAATGTTTTGTCACCAAAAAGTCGGTATACTAATGTACTTGTTTGGTAACTAAAGTAATACCTGAATTATAATCTTCCGATTACGCAAATACGCTTGTTTTGATGTAAGAATGTAAACAAATCGCATTAGGTAGAATCAAACTGCCATTAAAATGTAATATTTTTTTTAAATAATAGGTTGATTCAATAGTTATATCAAACTATCATATTCAATCAAACAAACCTATCATGGATCGTTACATCGCCGGGAATCCCTACTATTAGTAACAATAAAGTTTATTCCGATAAATGTATATAAAATACATATAACATTCAAATCAAATACTTTTAACACCCCTTTTATACGTAATAATGAATAAAAATGTGTAGTTTAAAATCCACGCACAACATGATTATTTCATATATTTGATGCGTGAAATGAAAAGATACAGAATAAAGGCTTATATAAAAAGAAATACATAAAAGTAAATAGCGAAAAGAATTGTAATAATAGCCATTACATAGAATATGTACAATCATGCACACAAGTATAGTCCTATTTTAAAGAAAATTAAAAAGAAATGAGATTCGTTAACATTTGCATGTACATTGTACATTTCAAATGGCGTGTATTTACATAATAAAACTAAAAGATCATGACCTAGACTCTCGATAATTTTGCTTAAAACTAAATAAAATATAGATTGCCTAAGGCAAAATTATTAAAAGTTGAGATATAAAATCTTTAACAATCTGTTCACGCTCTTGCGTGTATGTTGGTATCACCTATACTATGTTAGGTGTATGTTAGATATAATAAGGTACTTACATCGGACCGCGGTGAAGCTCTAGACGCAATGGAGGCGAGAAGCGCAGCGGCGGCAGCACGCACCACGTTCGCTTCCCCGCGTTGACAAAACATATACACCGCGTATTGAGAGAGCGATGAGTGTTGAATAGCTACAAAACATAAATATATTATTATGGTAATATTTTAACAAAATCAGTCACAGTTCATTATAATAATACCAGCCTATAAACGTCCCACTGCTGGGCACAAACCTCTTCCCATATAGAGAAGGTACGAGCATTGATCAACACGCTTGCTCATTGCGGATTGGCGATTTTAGATCCCAATATGGAATCCAGGTTTTCTCACGCCAGAAGTGTCTTAGAATAATTAGTAAAGTACATATAGTATAACTTTGAAAAAGTCACATTGGTACTTTCCTGGTTTAGAAACCAGTCACAGTATTGGAATAATAAAAACTGACTGGTGGAAGAAGATTTGGTTGCCTTAAGTACAACTTGTAGTAATAATAACAGTCCCTATAAAAAAGCAGTTTAATCTATTAAAGCCGAATCGATTAACTTTTTTGTAAACGAATAATCCACTCGGGTATTATGTCAATGTTTGAATAAGGAGTGTTTAAATAATTTTTGGTTCAAAGTTTTTCGATCTCTGATTTTCATAGTGCATGTCATCATGATAAAACTAATTAAAAACACTCGATGAGTTCGAGACAAGTAAACAACTTAATTAGTATAAAATTATGCCGTTATTTAGTAAAATCAAGAATTATTATTTAATCGGAAATCATGTACATATCGCCAATACTGTAAGGGTGCGTACAGATCTGACGAACGCGCACCGAACTAGCATTACACGAACAGTTTGCGAGCGGCGCGCGCACGTCTGGCGGTCGGCATTATTGACACTTGTGCGTTTGGGGTGTTGTTGGTGTTTGCTCACGAGCGGCGAGCAGCTCGCGAGCTGTTCGTGTAATGCTCGTTGGGTGCGCGTTCATCAGATCAGGACGCACCCTTTGACACAAGTATAAATAAAAAAAGTATAGGTACGTTAACCACCCAATAAAGAGAATAGTAAACAACATTTCACATCTAAGATGTATATAATATAATCATTAAAGTGTTCACACTTCATAAAAAGAAAATGTAAAACCCGTGTTTACGTGCGAAGCACATACAACCTTTAAGTTTTAATATTGTTTGCACACTTATGCTATAAGTTCATAGTATAAAGTAGACGAACAAGCGATTTTCTTTATTTAATTATTAAAGGACTAAACGATAAACGATGTACTTAAAATTCGAAATGATTTCGTACATTTTATGTCGTAAAGAAACCCCACACCTTACCATGAATTTTCTTTATTTAAGTAGTTGTTTCTTATTTATACGTGTCCATTTTTTTTCATGGAACAGCATGACTTTTTTTTGTTAAGCTTACTATCAGACTAAATAGACTTTTTCCTTTCTTAACTATATTATTTTTATAGTCGTCTTACCTTGCATCAAGTGCGGCATTAGCTGTGCGTAGTGTGTTAACGCTACAACGACTTGCAAGGCGGTAGCGCGAAGTTCTGCGCGTGCGCCGCTTGTGCACTTCACTATTAAGCGGACCACTTCGCAGTTGAAGGTTTCGCTCCATCGCTAATGTACAAACATAAAAAAGTTTAAGTATAGGCAGCTACATAATTTTAATCCTGTATAGTAAGTAGTAAAAACATGACTAATATAATATCAAGTAGAAGATAGTGTGTTAAAGAAAATACTTGAAAAAGTATGTGGACTTATTTGCACCAGATTTACATATTTGCTCTTGTAATTTCCTTCATACATAACAACATACATTTTATCATATACATGACATCTTCAACGTATAAAGATAAAAGAAATACGAAGGCACGGCGCGGCGTCATTCAGACTTAACGTTTAATAAAAGGGGTTTTAGCTACCATAAACTACACTGAATACTATCCATTACTGATATTGTTATTGATTCAGGTTTACAACTTTGATAGACATCATAATACTTTTACAGCTAACATATAGTAAACGGAAGTTAGAACTGTAGTCCACGAAACATGTCATTAATCAAGGGATTTAATATAACTAAATTTAGCATTTATTGCCCTCGACACGGAGCTTCATGGAAAGTTATCCAGAGTTATATGTTACTGGTTAATGGTAAAACTAATACGATAAAAATTGTAAATACGTTCGGTCCATTTAATATATTCCATCGTTTACAAAAACATTATAAATGTGAAAGTAACTGTCTCTCTGTCTGTTACGCATTCACGGTTACACCTTACACCGCAGAACCATTTTTGATGAAACTTGGTATGGGGTAACCTTAAATCCCAAGAAAAAACATAAGCTACTTACGCGATAACCGACATCCATGCGGGCAGAGTCTCGGCCAAAAGCTAGTGTAATAATATTATTATGACCAATACAATACCTGAACGGGTATAGATTCGTCGTGTATCTGCTTCAACAGCGCCAACAACGCCAGCATAGCATCGAGCCTGCACGCTTGCCCCTTACACCCACCACCGGAGGCACACCCACTTAATGTCCTCGTCACCAGTCGCAGACTATGCAGCAAAGTATCTTCAGATAGCTTGCAGTAACGAGAGTTTAAAACGTATCTTACACAACGCATTAGCTCGTTTAAATATCCTGGAAATATGACCTTAGTAAATTATCACAACGTTTTCAGTCATAGGGGTTTTGAAAACTACTACTTTTTGAAAAGTAATAACCTATAACCTAGGTATTTACAGGCTTTACAGAATAAGATCGATTTATGTGGCAGGCACTTTAGTATATTTTGTCGTTAGTAGCTGTATCATATAGATACATCGGCTTATTAAATTCAAGAAATATATATTGTTGATGAGTTAAAAATTACTTACCTAATATATGAAAGTTTTTCAAGTCAATTTTCTCCAAGCAGGACAGTAAAATTTTGAGCAAACTTTCTAACTTGTGACTATCGTAATCCTCCCAGTATTCCAGCATCATAACACATCGCAGCAACACCTTTACTATATGTATATGTAACTGTGTCACTTCAATACCCTCTTGGATGGTCTGTTGTGGATAGAACTCGCCTCGGCTCAGTAGGGAAATTATATGAGCGTTGTTGCCAATAAACGATGACTTTATCCAGTTCATAGTGCCATCTTAAAAGAAATAAGTGCGTGTTGAAAGTATGTAATGAAATATTTGAAGTCTTTGAGGTAACATGGAACATAGAACACAATTATAATAATACTTTGTGGTGCTATCCTGTATGAAACAAAATCAGTCAGCACTTTACATATGTTCCTAAGCCGTATTTTGCAATACTTCACCACACATTGTATATTAAAATAAAATAACAATTTACTAATAGGCCGTTAATCATAACGTTAGCATAAAAGGTAATGGTCAAGATTGTCAAAAAGAAATGTTTTCAATTTCATACTTACCACAGTTTGGAACATTATCCATATACACGACTACAAACTGCAATAGGGTGCAAAGCAGTGAGGTGTCGCGCGACGAAGCGGGGGGTGAATCTAGGAATCTCCGCGTATGTTGCCATGGCAACGAACTAAACTCCTTTCTACTTGTACACGACGAGGGTACTAGGTATATGTAGCTAAAATAATAATAAAATATCTAAGTTTTAACAAAATAATAACGCTAGTTGTTTTACAAGAGTATTGGTGATTTGCTTATTTAACTGGTGCTAAAAATGTTTTATACAGCTATAAAGATTTCTATAACAATGAATTCAGATAAGTACAACACACACATAATAATAAGGGATAAATATTCCATCGATAAGGTGGTACAAAGTAACGTTGGGCGATTTTGGTACAAAGTTGTGCGTCATAACACCATCTGACTACCAACTAGAGCGTCGCGCGTCATCGTGCACCTTAACAGTTGATTCATAAATATAATAATCCTTAAGATAATCCATACTTCATGCAGAGGAAGACCGAAAAATAGATGGATTTATGGTGTGAAAGATGATATGAGGAAGAAAGGAGTAGATGCTGAGATGACGAGTAGTAGATATGAATGGAATAATGAATGGAACGAATAGCGCCGACCCCAAATAAATGGGAACAGGGCAGGGAAATGATGATCTAGATAATCCATATTACATTAATACAAAAAAGAGTTAGTTATAAAATTTGACAAAAGCTACCTTGAACTCCATGAAAGGACTCCATTAAGCTACTGTTTGTTTCGATTAGCTACATCTGCGCGAGTGAAAACGAAGGCGAAAACTAATCTAATAAAATTACCTTTCTAATTTATAAAGTGCATCTGTAACTTGTCTGTGGGACGTAGCATTCTGTAGACTCAGCAGGGCTTTGGTACAGCTGAAGATAGGACAAGCAGCTCTCAAGGCGTCGAGATCTCGGGGTGCGGGTCGCAGCGCCAGCGGGGAGATAGGGGGCGCTTCGGTCAGGAGGCGAGAGCGACCGGAGTTCGCGCACCACCAGCGAATACGGATCGCTGAGCGCCATTCTTCGTCGGTTAGCAGCCATTCTTGAACAATCAGGAAGGTTTGTTAAAAGAGAATATTCAGATTTATGACATGATTTATCTACATGAGTTTTGTTTTTTGGGAACACAATCAACACAACATAAGTGGGAAATTCATGGTTTAGTTTGAAGGCTAAACGAAATTGTTGAGTAACAATTGTTATTCCCCTCTATTTTTAGGGTTCCGTACCCAAAGGGTAAAACGGGACCCTATTACTAAGACTCCGCTGTCTGTCTGTCCGTCTGTCTGTCTCCAGGCTGTATCTCATAAACCATGATAGCTAGAAAGCTGAAATTTTCACAAATGATGTATTTCCGTTGCCGCTATAACAACAAATACTAAAAACCACATAAAATGAATATTTAAGGGGGGTCTCATACGACGGTGGTACGGAACCCTTCGTGCGCGAGTCTGACTCGCACTCGGCCAGTTTTTATAAAAATACGTATTAATTTTAGGTATATGTTTTTAGATGGATTACTTAATGTGCTTCTTCTCTGTTTAGGTATTTTTATTAACTCACGTATTAAATGTCATATATAATTACCGACAAAATAAGCTAAAAATAATGAGTCAGTTACTTGAATTCATAAAAAAATATGTTTGTAACGATGAAATAGCATATTTGAGTAAACACATGCAACCTTACTATCTGAGGTTAATAAAATATGTTTTTCATGTGATTTTATAGATAGACAGTAGGAATCATAATTATATTTTACCATCTAAAGTAGTGTTGTTAATATGTTAAAATATTTAATTTTGTTTGTTTATGATAGGTGTGAATAAATATTATACATCTCAAACAATTTACCAATTAGGAATTATTGTTATGCGACACAGCCAAATTTACCTATGAAGCATAAATAAATATAAGCTAGTAAATGCGATATTTTTGTTTATAAATAGCATAGTTTGGCGCAATCATCGACAGGAAGCAAGTCATTTAAACGGCAATTAGATGAGACGTCGACAAAAATCAACTATTTAGAAACTGAACAAGAACTATAAACGAACTTAAAAAAGATACTCATATTCGACCTTGAGATCGTTAAGTATGAAAAAGAAACGAATAATGTATTTTAAACACTGTTTTCAAATTTATATCTGGTAGTCACAAATTCATCTGAATTCGCTTAGCAATATTGACATTAAACATATTAAAATATTCTTAAGAAGTGTTTGGCGTCCGGGATACACGCATAAATAAAATAAATCATTCCGTCAACAATAAAAAGTTTACCATAGAAGTGACGTACTTATTTCAAGTAGGTAAGTAATTAAAATAATCATGGACGTTTTATGAAGTAAGACCTTTTCACAAGTTTCATTTTACATTGTAGGTAGACTTAAACGGACATCTATGAATAATTTATTATATTATTTAGAGATGACATTTTAATATTTTTTTTACTCTCTATATTTATTGTCACCGTGAGTTATTAACATATCGTAAACAAACAACGTATTATCCGCAAACGTATGAATGACAATTTGTATCATATTAAAATTAAAGCGTTTTGGGGAAATTGGGAGTACGTATTTGCATGACGCTAATTGTATTTGTATGGAATTGGAAGTCCCATTTTTATGTATTAGCACGTCTAACAATGATGTCATGATATAATTGAGATATTGTGTGTAAACTAGGTACACATAACTAAATAGGTACACACTGTTTTGCCTGGCTAATATTTGTTTAGACAGAATAATATATATTATGTACCTACTTTAATATAATAATAATAATCCATCCTAAAAACGTCCCACTGCTGGGCACAGGCCTCTTCCCATATAGAGAAGGCACGAGCATTGATCACCACGCTTGCTCACTGCGGATTGACGATTTCAGATCCCATTTTTTTCCTTCTACTTTAATAAAAATAAAAAATAATTTTCAGCCGTCTACTGCTTACTTACATAGCACACGTTTGCGCGAATTAAAAAATACCTATTAAGCATGACAAATCAAGTATATAAAGCCTACAACACTTTTTGTACGTGTAATTAAATATTATTCGGCTATTTGATATGACACACACATTTAACTTTACACAAGATATATAACCTCCATAGTTACTGCCTTATCTGATCGCGTTAATATAAGTTACAACTGTTACAAGTTACTACGGCAATAGATCGATTTCAAAATATATTTTTGTCATAGATGAGATGATAGGTGATCCCATATAAATGTTATTGAAGTCGGTTCCATTTTATATTAATGTGTGTGTCATCAATTATTACATGTCAGATAGGCAGTCGCTCCATGTAAAATACGGTATTCAGTTGAATCCGGTAAGACTGGTAGCCGACCCCAACATAGTTTGGGGAAAGGCTAGGCAGATGATGATGAATATAATCATATACGCACCTATGTACGAATGCTCGGCATTAGGACTGGTAGCCCAGTATCCGTTAGCGGTGAAGGGCAGTGCGGTCCGTGACGTCACGCTGAGCGGCAGTGCGGGCACACGGTGTCGCTGCGAGTCTAACTCTTGTAGCGCGAATCCCGACCATGCGACCAGCGCTAACACTTGCGAGCACATGAGTACGCATGAGTCGTTGGCGGGGAATACTAGGACCACTGGAATATAGTTGTGTTATTAGCCTTAATAAATAAGCAGTAACTTTATTTTTCTTTTCTCTAGCCTATACTGTACCGCAGTTGGACGAAGTCCTCTCCTTGGTCCTTCCATACAATCTTATTTCGAGCCACCTTGAACCAGCCGTGGCAGAATGCAATTTGATTTACTAAAATAACTGCAGCTTAGATCGAGGGGAAATAAATATACACATTTATGTATTCAGCAGGTTCAGAGTAAAACTTCTCACCACTGAACAAATGATGAGTATAGGCTAAAGAGAAGACACGCCAAAGAGAGCAAAACAATGAGAACGAACCCATGATTATATTTATATTAGGTCGTATTAGTTAAACACATAATTTATTGATAATTCAGTAAAGAATAAATATTGTTTTAATATATTAATGTTGCTTAAATTACCTCTTAGCAAGAGCGACGGCAAATAGTTAATTTTGGCCAAGATGTGTCGCGTAACAAAACACACACTATTCAATACGGATACGCAGCTGATTGCACATTCCGGAAACGCCAGATAATCATCCACAGCTAGCGACATTCTGAAAATGTAAGATTATGATAATCTACAAGACTTCACCGAACTATAAAGTTATCTTACGATGATTCGTCCTCATATCCTTAACATTTCATTGATCCTAAAAAATTTTATCATGATATCAATATAAAATACGTCAAATTATGAGTCAGAGATAGATTATGCAGTCTTTAGGTTCGATTGCCTGAAAGCGATAATGACATCTGTGTATACAACTTTACGCTTAACTATTACTGGAATTTTGACGTCATAATTCCGCCTCAAACATTAGTCATATCATATATACCTTAAGGGCATAATATACCTAGAAAATTCAACTTTTTAAGCATAACAATTCTCTAGGTAACAGATAATTGGACACGACAAAAACATACAATGACATAATAAATCATCAAAAAAATATATAAAATTAACAAAAAAATTACCTAAGAGTAGCAACAATAACCTTCAATCCGTCATACTGTAGGAACGCATCGTGCAACTCTTGTTGTCTCATCATGACGGCTAGTTGCTGCAACGTGCTACGTCGTAAAGATGGCTCGAGCGTCGGTTGTACCGTCTGCCGGGATACATACTCGTCGCGGTCGTCGAGAACTATGTCTTGTTTTAGCACGTCTAGTATCTGAGTTAATCCTGTCGTCTGTAACAATGTAACGCGTTGCTATAACACGATTTTTTCAAACAGAAGTTTGCAAAAAAATGTGATATTAAATTAAAACTGACCTGTGGTGTTTTTGATGGTGAGCTAGAATTGTCAATATTAAATTCTTGTGGTTTAACTCTACGTAAGGCGCTCAACAAGATATCAGCACGGAGTGACTCCTTTGGAGGCAAATAGTTCTCATCATCTAAAAAACAGTATGAAATCAGATTGGAAACAAACTCATAGGCATTATTTTACACGGTTATTTATTCATATTTATCAAATATTTACCTAAGTGTTGACATAATTGGTGTGCTGCATCAAGTTGTACGGCAACGCATCGCACAAACAGAAGTCGAATTAGACCGGACATCATTTCTGCATTTGATACTCCCATGCAGTCGGCTATGTCGCGTTCTAGTGACTTACAGATCGCTTTACCTAGAAAAGTACATATTTTCACTATTTACAATTCAATTTTAAAATAACTTAACGTGATTTTTTTCTACAACTCGTGTTTGTTGACATGTTTAGCGTACGGCGTATGGCTTATGCAGCATACAGCTAAAAGTGGCCTTGGTAGGTATTTTCGAACCTAGCTGCGTGTCGTGAGCAGCGTACACATGCAGCAGCGGCAGTACTGGCAGCACGCAGGCCAGCAGGTGCCACCAGCAACTCTCGCTCAGCACCAGCCGCCCGCGCAGGAGGTACAACATTATGTCCGACGCGCTCTCTTCCACCTGACAAACATTAATTTATAGAGATTAAGAGAATACATCTACTATCACTCATACAATTGAGACGAGTCTAACGACACCTCTCAAGCTAAAATCCATTAAACCGTTTATGCTATAGAACGTATCAAAGAAATGTACACACATATATAAGTATTGACAGGTTCATCATATATTTATTGACTGGTTATGATATAAAAGAGAGAGCTAATTTACCTCTTTCAATTTCGACGATAGCCCATGACAACATGTTTCAGTCAGTATACCGACATCGCATAACAAGGTCAGCGATTTTTCATTCTCTGCCTGGTAAGTCTCGTTGCCCACCAAGATCGACTTAACCATTTCTGCTAAAGATTTATAAAACTTCTTTTGCGCCCATTCCAAATGATGTGTCATTAAAGAAAGAGCTATACTTCTAGCAACAGACCAATCATTATCCTTCAGATCCAGATTCTTTAACTTATTCAGTATAATATCTGAGATTTCAACCAAAAAGTTTTCACTTTGAAACAGCTCTAGAACGGGCAAGGAGTTCTTAATGCACGTTAGGACTTTTTTGGATTTGTGAGCTTGTTTGTTGTTCATAAACTCAACGGCATCATCCATGCTTGCAAATAGTTTCTTCAGTTCTCTGTACTTGCTCTTATATTCTTTATTTACCGTTATTCTTGTATTCTGTAATCACACATTTACTTACGTGAATAGCTTGAAATAGTTAGTATATAATAATATATAGTTGTAAAAACTTACTTGCAACACTAATTCAATTTTCTTACACAAATCCGGATAAAAGAGTTCAATAGCGGGATCTAACTGAGCTATTTGTAACGCATTGACGAGTGATGTCGGAGGTAGCGCCGAGTCTCGCGCCCAATGTAAGAGTTTCTGAGCGCACATCACAAACCGTAACCAAGCCACGCGGTGGTGGCAACGGTTTGTGTCATCGAAGAACGACTTTCTGTAAATAATGCAGTATTTTTATGAAACAGTTAAAACAGTCAAAAGAGATTATTTCAGACGTAGATTACGTATATTATGTACTAACAATTATGAGCTAAATTACCTAACTCGGATCTTAAATATCAAAGTAATAGTTTAGTGTTTAGAGCGTTTTGCCACCTATAACAGTAAAATCCCCGCAAAGGATGCATATCTAATAGATGTAAAAGGAAAAAGTCTTAGTCTTTCATTTTTGCTTCAGAAGAGCAGAACTTCATAATGAATTTATGGAAAAATATATCGCTCATAGTCTAAGGAAAAAAAATCCTAGTCTAAGGTAAAAATATTACATAACTAATTAACTTTAGACGTATTAAGTCGAATAATTACCTGTATTTATCTAATAGATCTCCCAACAATCGCATGATCATACAGCTCTTGTGCGATATATCTCTGTACGTCTTAGCGTTGTGATCCATGCACCAAAAGCTCTCGTTCACGCAATCCAGTAACAACTCCACAAGGCTTTCTACTAAACAGAGACAGGTGTTCAACTCCTTCTACAACAACGAAATATTAACTTACATTAGAAACAACCGTAGCACCAAATGCAGAAGCATTAAACTTCAAACTTTTCTAACATTATGCTTAGCATTACATGTGATCATAATATGATCCTTAGCCTTGATACCTTAAAACAAGTACATAAAGAGGGCTATGCTTTTACACCAGGTAAAAAAACCTATACTAATATAACAAAGTGGGTTTCTTCTTTTGCTGCTCGTTTGTTTTAACCTGCTAATCCCACAAACTGACAGCACGAATTTCATGGAACTTGTATTGGCTGATAGCTAAAGCTATTAAACATAATATAGGATACATTTACTGTAGAAAAATACTAGGTTTTCGTCATACCCTATCCAAGACTTCTGATTTCCCGTCAGGATCCGTCATGAGCACGCTGCGGGCAAGCATAGCGAGCACAGTGTGCAGCGTGTCGAGCGCGAACAGCGGCGCCGGCAGCTGCCGCAGCGCAACCAGCCCGTCTTCCACGAGCGGAGTGCTGGGGTATCTCTCACCCGCTATCTCTTGTAGCTCCATGTTGACTCCTTCGTCTACTACGTCTCGGTATTCGTCTGAAACCTAGTGTTGGTGGTTAGGTTGTTTCGTTCTTTATAACAGATTAGCGTACCCGGCAGTCGTCGTAAATCCCGGAAACGCATCGCCTACGAACTGCAGTGCCACCTATCGGGTCCAATTGTTTTTTCAAACCAACCCGTTAAAGTTGATGAAATCAAAGGACAATTCTTCAAAAATCTTCGATGTTTGTATTGACTATGATATTATACACTTTTAATTAAATGTTGTAGATTAGATACAATTTGTAATAAATCTCAAGTTAGTTATCAAGGTTTATTATTATTTACCTTATTTGTTTCATTTATCAGGTCTAAGGAGGATAGCTGTAGAAGTCTCATACGAAGGGCACGTGATATGTACAGCAAAACAAATAGAGCTTCGCCAGGTCGACCGCCGTGGTTCCCATCGGCTATTGTCATTAAACTCTGTAAAGAAATAATTAAGCTTTTTTGGAAGGAGATGCTATTTACTGAAAATATTTAGACTAGACAATAAAGAGCGACGCAATGCGACATAGGTGTATTATTATATTCTATCTTCAGTTACTTTGACCTACCAGTTTTTATCGTTTGGTTGTAATATTAAATAATTAGGGAACTACTTCCAAATACAACATGTACGAGCATATCGCATTACATGCAGCATGGCAAATACGGCATCTAAAAACAAATGCGAAATAGTTTGAATAACCTATTATATTTCTTACCTTTATAATTTCCGGTCGATTTAGAAAGATTTCAGCGGGAAAGTCTCGCAGGAAAACATCGCGTATAAACCTGCAGCAGCGCCGCGTCGACTTCAACAACCTTAAGGCGTCTTCCACAAGGAGTAATGTCTTCTTGTCCGAATGGCACAGGTCCACCCAAGGAAAGAGCAAGATTCTAATAGTGTCTGTTGTATTTATACTAAAAAAACAAATATTTAAATTATTTATTTGGTAGCTCTGATGATTAAAATTACTATATGTCATAATTTTTGGGCTAGAGTGAGCACCCTGAAAATAAATATTCGAACCAATTCATTGGAGATTCTTTCTACTACTTATACATAAAATCTCTGGGTATTTTCTGTATTGGCTGTGTGAAGAAAGAATCATACAGAATATATTTATTAAAACTAACATAAAACAATAAATAATACAATGAAATTGTTTTACGACACATTAGTGCAGACTGTTGTAGTAATCAACTTGGAACCAACATTCTTACATGACTCATCCATGCAAAATTTAGTTCTTTTATAATTTATGCAGCTGTTGTATTACATATTATTTAAATAGAAATAAAGCCATACCTCCTGTATCTATTGATGTCAGAGTCATCATTTGAAACTGATGTAGCCTTGGATGACATAAAATTGTTACCAATGTGGTAGTATCCACTGCTTGACCCTCCATCACTTTCAGAACTAGAATACATTTAGATGCAATGCTTTTAGGAATTAAAATATATATAAAAATACATACAGGCAAACATAGAACCTCTTCCTGTTTGGAACCTGGTTAAAAATAAAATGTCCATCAAATATTGTGACTAATGAGTTATATAACCATTTGATATAAAAATTAAACATATACTGCAGTAGAGACTAGTCTATATACTCCTCCCATTTACCAATCTTAATTATGTTGATTGTTGTTAGTTCCCAGACAGTCTTTTGTTTCACTAGGACAGACAACTAAACTATCCTGGTTGATACTTTAAACCAGATATTTACAATGTTGCAATGTTGGTGCTGTATTATGGGATAGTCCTTTCTATTTTTAACTTGTCAGTCACATCTTAAAACTTAAAACATAATATACCAAGTGTCAAACCTTGTAATATCAGGTAGTGTGAGCCTGGGGACAGTCACATGGACATCTGACTCTACTGTGTTTATAAATCTCAGTGTTTCAATAACATCATCATATATTTCCAGGGCATCAACATCAATTTTATGTTTTATTTTAGTCAAGTTCGACAAAATAGTATCTATACCAAACTCTTTGGCTATATAAGTACCGGCTTTTGTCTGAAAAAATAAAATTATAATGATATTAACATTGGGAAAAATGAATAAGTTAAAAATCTTATATAAAATTTGAATCTATCAATTAATTTTTAAATAAGAGTAAACATCTTTTACTGTTATAAAGTCATGGGTCAGTAACTTGTCACTGATAATATAGGATATCAAAATACAAAAAAAAGTTTGTTATATGAATTAAATGTAGTTGAAATCTCCGCAATATGGAGCTTAAATTCTATAGGGTTGGCAGTTATTCTTATAAAAAATATATATTTAATACATAAATATAACAAATATTATTTAGTAGATAAAATACATAAGAACACTACTCAACATTACCTTGATAGTTGTAAGAAGTAATTCGAGGGCTTCGCTTTGCAAGGATTGCTGGGGAGTATGGAACCAGGCTAAAAGTGCTTCCAACAGCTCTCTAGTACCAGACAACTCGTCATCCAGTTCCCAGCCCAGTTTCAACTTCGCAATCAACAGTAGAAGTGACCGCTCACGAATTTCCTTTAGAGGATGACCTGAAACATTTAGTTATGATAATTTAAATTTATGATCTTTTGTCTCAAAACTTCAATTATTATTGCTGTGAATAAAGTTGCCGAACTTTCGCAAACTGATATGATATAGTTAAATGAATAACAACTTGAATGCTTACCCAGTTTTTTAATGTAAAGCGACAGAATTTCAGTATTAGCCATAATTCCTAGGGAATATGAAAATAATTAGGTGAAATGAAAATCCTGCATTGTTTTGTTTACAACTTTTAGTTGAATGATTTGAAAATAGACAACATAACGTTTCTAGTTATTGTTGTCATTATTATTTGCCCAGCGATAATAGGCAATAAACCCAACAACTTAGAATTGATAATCTTTTGTCAAGTTTTAATAAGAAAATGACACATCGGCACGAGCACCAACGTAAAAACTTACCCTAGAGTCTATCGTCTGTGGTATTGTGGTATGCTCGTCAAAAGGGATGTATGTTTAAAAATGTTATCATAGCCATTTTTGTAAATAGTCGATTTAAAAAAATGTAATACTTTCAAGACAGAATAATATCACTTTCACTATAATGTGATGGTCGATAATCCCATAAAGGGTTCCATAAAGTTTATTGATCATACCATGGGGATAAAATCCAAAAAATAGGTAACCACTTGAATCTTGGACCTCTGATCGCTGTTTTTCTTTCCTTGATTTGAAGTGCAATAGCTTGCAAAGGATAGAGTACCCTAGTATAACGTTTTGAGTTTCCTAAATTGAGTATTTTTGTTAGAATTCTAGCTTGATCCCTAGTTAGTCGATATTTTAAATAAAAATCAAATCATGTAATGTAATAAATAAGACAATTATAGTATAAATAAGTATAATAGATGTTAATAAAGAACTATTATCGCTATTATCGCCAACAAACTGCTGTGAAGTTTTGCGATATTTTGTTATTTTCTCAAAAGTGTCCATTTAAATAAACAACAGAGTACGCCCTACCTAGCCATAGACAACGGAGTTAATTTTGTTATTTTGACACTTGACAATCTTGACATCTGTGTCATCTGTCAATTTCAATTTGACATTGATAGATGTTAGACCGGAGTTGACCGGACTTTACCGGAGGTTTGTAAATTCGCACTTGTGTATCACGATTCTTATTTCTTAATATTTTAGCATTTAAAGAACCTCAACGTATATCTAATTTAGCATTATAAAATAATACCTTTAAGTTAATCGTAACTACTAGTATATTATTAACATTCAGAAGAAATATTTTACCTTAGAATTAGTTCTTGGAAAGATCCGTACTAAATATAACTAAAACAAGTGTATCAAAGTAAGTTTTCATTCAACCTGCATTAAGTTATCATTACAATAAGATTATATATGTAAGCTGCAACACATTATTGAAAATTATTTATTTAGTTGATTCCTGTAAATTGATAGATAGCAATACTCTGGGGCAGAGGGGATACTGCAGGTTTTTAAATATTGAACACACTTGTTATTTAACATAATTTCTCTATTTAACAAGATTTGACCCCGTGCAAGTGGCATCACTTGCTCAGGGTTAAATCTTGTTACAATGTTGTAATTTATAATGTTACAAAACTTATAGATTATCTCTTAAGAGTTACAGTCATACTTAATGTCGTGTTTCAGATGGCTGACATTAAAGCTTTACTTAAAGATGCAAGAAAACTAATAGATGAGAAGAATTTCAAAGATGCCCAAGAATGTTGTAAGAACATATTACGAAAAGACAAACAAAATTACTTTGGTCTTGTGTTACTGGGGAAATCCTTGCAAGATTCTGAACAGGCACCACTGGCCTACCAAAAGGCTATAGCAAGTAAACCTGACCACCCTCTTGCTTGGCAAGGACTTGCTAACTATTATGAAAGAAAAGAAAACACCTCTGAAAAAACAAAGCTATTTGGTATTTATAATGAAATGCTAAATCTGCAAATGGAAGAAGAAAAATCAATTGAAATTATAACTAAGCTAGGTCAGTTAGGGTGTGAATTAAAAAGTAATGAAGCTCTCACTATAATTGCTAATTATATGGCAAAAGATATAGTGCCTACCTTGTATAAAACAGCTGAAAAACATTTTTTGGAATTACTGAAAGCTAATATTATATTTGATGATGAAAGTATACCAGTAATTTTGAAAAGTTTGCAGAAAATCTACAGCGAAGATCCCAATGATTCTCTTGAAATATTGATATGCAAAGTTATAATAAGAAAATCTGATTTTGCATCAGCTGTAGAAGAAATAATAAGTCTTAAATTTTTCCCCACCAATGTGTTATTGAGAGACTGGCTTTGTAAACAGCTCTGTATGAGATATGTGGAGAATATGTCTTTCTGTGGCTTTAAGGTTGAAAATCACATAGATACAATCAGTGAAGGCATAATGAACTCAAAATATCCAAGCCTTTTAAGAAGTATGATATGCTATGAAAAGGGCTTGTATTTTGAAGCCTATAAAGAGTGTGTTCCATTGATTAACTATCAAGAAGCAGATATCACTGAAGCCACATTCGTAATAAAATGTACAATAATGTTAAAAAAGTGGTCAATTACACAAAAGCTTGCCACTAACTTTCTAACTAAAGTAAAAGATGTACAGTTTACTATTACTCTTAAGAGGTTTTTAATCTTGTCATTAACAAAACAACAGAAATGGAAACAAGCAATCAGTCATGCTCAAGATATACCTATTGGCTCATTGGACAATCTAGAGCTGGCCAGTCTTGCAGAGTGTTATATAGAAGCCAGTGAACCAGCTGACCAGATAATGAAGCATTTGGTATCTACTGATTACTACAAACAATTGCAAGCACTCCTACTTTTAAAGCAGGACAAATATGATGAAGTTATTGATCTATTAGAAGGTTCTGCTGAGGATTCAGTACACATATTCTATTTGGGAAAAGCTTATTGGGAACTGAAGCAATATGATAAGTGCATAATAAACCTTTTAAAATCAGCCAAGTTGAACCCAGACCATGCTGAAACTTTCTTATATTTAGGTCACTTCTATCATCATCATAAAAGCGATTTACAGAAAGCCAAAAAATGTTATGAAAAAGCTCACAGTATAAATTCTATTAACATTGTTATTGCTAAGAATCTTAGTGAAATTTATGTGAAATTACAGCAGAAAGATGATGATTTTGAATTGTTAAATACATTAACTAAAAGCAGTTCAAATATCGAACCCTGGGTCAATTTCAGATTAGGCCTGCATTACTTAAATAGGAGAGAATGGGAGAATGCCATTTTAAATTTCAGAAATGTTATTAAATTGAATCACAATGATACAACTGCTTTTGAGTGCCTGGCCGATGCATACTATTCTCGAGGATCTTACACATCGGCATTAAGGGCTTATAACAAAGTAATGACTTTAGATCCAAGCAAATCAGCTCATTGTCTTACAAGAATAGGCCTCATATATTCATTGTTGACCCAATATGAAGAAGCTGTATCAACATTTGAAATGGTATTTGAAATAGAACCTTATTCGTTCTTAGCTCTCAAAGGCATTTCTGAGACCTGGATGAGGATTGCGAAGAAAAAAGTTGAAGCCAAAATATACGGAACTGCTAGAGATTGTGCACAACATGCAATAGATTATATTACAAAAGCATTATCAAAGCAAAATCAATTTTTATGCTTCTGGAAACTGTTGGCTGATAACTTGATGTTTATAACAAAATTGCCTAATAAATATGCACATGTAAATATGCCTATATTATCGAAAGAAAATGGTAATAGCTTTGAAATATCAAGAAAAGAGAAACTTGATATATTTCCACAGGCCATTGCTTATTATTCTCATATAGCAAAACAGAATCAGCAGATCTCTTCATATGATTTAGCATCAGCATACTTAGCCTACTATCATGAGAACAAGAAAATTGTCAACTGCCACATCTCTTTTAATTTAACATTAAACTGTATAAAAGAGAGACCCACACTCTGGCGAAATTGGAATTTGCTTGGAAAGATATGTCTAGCTATCAAGAAGTATGAAATTGCGCAACATTGCTTTATCAAAGCTCTTCTGGTTACAAGAAAATGGTCTGTTGCAAAAATTTGGTGTAATTTAGGGACATTATACTTAAAATTAAAGCTGTATAAATTATCTAACTATTGTTTTTCACGTGGACAATCAGCATTGCCATCACATCCTCAAAGTTGGATAGGTCAGGCATTGATCGCAGAAGCAATTCGAGAAGAGGAAGCGATGGATCTATTCAGACATGCTTCTCGTTTGGGATACCACCCAGAGAGTGCCCTCGGGTATGCCGATTGGGTGTGCAGGACTCTAAGAACTAACAAATACAAAGAAAACTCTGAATCTAAATATGAAATAGAAGGTTTGTTTGCTATACCATATGCTATTGACTTAGTAGAATGGTACTGCAACTTTGAGTCGTCTGATGCATGTGCTTACAATGTTCTGGGAATATTACAAGAGAGGTTTGGCCTTCTCCGATCTGCTATACAATCTTATGAAAAGGCTTTTAAATTTGCAAGTGATGACAAAAAGAACACGACTCTTCTGAATATTGGAAGAATTTTGGTAAGAATGGAGAAATATGAGGAGGCAATTAAAATATACAAGGCTATAACTGAAGCAAGCTTTGACTCTACTACTGGGTTAGCATTCGCGCTTTATAAGAATAACCTATATGAAGAAAGTTACTCTGTGTATGACACTGCACTTCACTGGCTGAGTAATGAAGAAGCCGAAAAAGCAGATCTTCTGGTGGCCATGGCTGGTATTGTATACATGTACAAGGGAGCTGATGATGCAAAAACACTCTTGTTCCATAGCATTCAAATATCACATAAGAGACCAACAGCACATAGCTTATTTGCAATTTGTTCTTTAGGTTTGATCCATTCTGATCAGAGTTTATCGAAACTAGCATTGAGCGAGTTAAGAAAATATGAGAGGGAAAGTGAATATGGATATGATATAGGATTTCTGAAATCTTATCTCTCGGTTTCTGAAGATAACATGGATCAAGCTATAAAACTGTTAAGTGATAGTCTCCATGACCATCCCAGTAATGCCCTTTTATGGTTCTGCATGGCGCAATATTGCCTAAGGGCAGCCAGTACTAAGGCTAAAGTTGCAAGCTGCTGTGCACAAAAAGCTTTATCTTCAGCTCATCATGGTGAATATGATTGCGACTTTGGTAAAATATTGGCATCAGCTAGTATTGCAGAACATTTAGCGGGAGATCGGATCAAAGCTTTGTCATTGGCCAAAGGGGGTCTCCATATGTACCCAAATCAAGCTGAAATTTGGGCAGCACTTTTGTTTTCACTGCTAGCCCACAAAGCGTGGAGCGAAAAGAAAAACTGGCTTTTAGGAGCAACAGCATATATGCGGAAATATTTAAATATTCCAAGACCACTCGGCCGATGGATAATTCTCATGGAAAAGAAACTAAGCAAATAATTGTCTCTGATTATAAAATTCGGCCCATTTACATGATAGCATAATTATACAAAACACATTATTTCTCTTGTATCAGTTTATTATGTAATAAGTGTAACCAAATAAAGTCATTATGTAATTCAACAAGTATTTACTTAACATTTCATACGATTTTATCAGGTATTCTTCTAAATACTGCTACAAATTTATCGCCATTATTTCTGGTGACTTTTTTACCTTCCTCCGTACTTTCATATAATTTGTCAACAATTGGATCGGATTTCTGTAAATACAAGAAATAAAATTAAATGTAATAAGCTGGTTGAATTAATAATCAATCTCTCATCTCCAGACCCTTTTGTCATCACTGACAGGTTGTTAACACTATTCCAACAAGAAAATGAAGCGTAAAGGGGAAGAGCTTCCTTGAATGATGACATGGCTAGCTAGTAAACCAGTAACTAAAAAAAATACATATTTTTACATCTATTTTACTAGACTGCTACAGTATATTATAATATACAGTTAAACTATTTATTAGTTTATATTTATTTTGGTTATAAGAAAATAATGCACATCCATTAGGTTGAAAAACAAGATCTAAACAATCATTTCATTACTAAACAAGAAAAAAACTACTTACTAATTCTTCATCTGGAATTCTTTCAAATAGTGGATGCTCCTCAAAATGAAAGACCATCCATTCATTTAGATCCTTTACATCAGTAATGGTATATACTATACCCTGCAAATGCATAAAAGTTGAAATTTGTTAATCCATAATTCCATACTAATATATTTTGTGTGAAAGTAAGTCTATCTGTCAGTTACACTTATGTAGCTAAAACACTGAAATGATTTTGAAAAAACTTGGTAGCTTTCATCTCAAGAAAACATATTAGGCTGTTTTGCTAGGATAATCAGCAACCATACAAGTGGAGCGGTTAGGTAACAACCAATTAAATATAAATAAGAAAATTGGCATTATATTTATTTTATTTACCTGTTCAGCCAAAACATAAGCATATTCTGACAACAACCATTTGTTAATTATCCTCCATTTATGTTTAGCCTTCTTAAAATGTGGATCTGGATATAGGAAGAACATCTTTTTGAGCTGAAATAAAGTTAAACAGCATATTAGTAAGATATATAAAAATAATATAGTGTAGTTGTTTTTAATGAAGGGGCTTGTGGCTAAGTTAAAGCCATACGGTTTGACCGATAATACAGGTTAAGCCGCGCTCGCCGCGGTTGGTCCGTGAATGGGTGAGCATTTATAACATACCGAGACCCCTCCCGTGTTTCGGAAAGCACGTTAAGCCGTAAGTCTCGGCTGTCATACATACATGGTTATTTAGTCCAGTCTTACTATGGGATACTGTATTTCCCAGTAAGATGGGTTGTGGAGGTCAGATAGGCAGTCGCTCCATGTAAAATACGGTATTCAGCTGAATCCGGTAAGACTGGTAGCCAGCCCCATCATACCCAAACTATGATGAGGCTGGGAAAAGGCTAGGCAGATGATGACTTGTTTTTAATGAACTTAAACTAGGTTTTTATCATCAAATTAAAATAAAACAAATCAGTTCTTTTATCACACCATCAGGTTATCAACATTTAAAGTAGGTATCAAATTTAAATATCACTTTTAATAACAGTACGATAAATATTTTGATTAATGTACCATGGTCAGTATTTACTAGCTTTTAAACTGTTGCACTGCATGTTAATAATCAGACATTTCAACCAGGTTACACTGGCCATGGTCGCCAGCAGACTCTTACTGATGTCAATCACAATAAGGTATTGATTCACGTTCGTACCAATTCCTGTCATATTATATTACTATGGTGAGTATTTATTACTAACCTGTCCCTTGTGAAAGAAATTTGGTAAATATTTCATAGCATTTGTTCTCAATACTGCCACATTTTGGTACTGGTCTGTATGCTGGGTCCTTAATGCTTGAATTCTATCATTAACATAATCAGAAACTTTCACACGAATCTCCAATCCCAGAAGTAAACTGTCAGGAAACATTGGTGATAAAGTTACTGGAATTCAAAAGTGTACATATGTTAAAATGTGGAAGTTCTAAACATGTGCTTATAGAAAAAATAATACACGATAATTGTGTTATAATAATTTAATAATACACAAACCTAGGAGACCACCATATCCGCAGCCAACATCCAAAAATTCCACTTGTTTATCTTTGCTCTCTTCTTTCTTTATCGTAGGGTACAAAACGGACCAGTCATAGTCGTCTGGGTGTGTGGGGCTGAAAGGTTCATTCGATTAATATTGTTATTATAATTCAGAGTTTTGCCGAATTAAAGTTTAATGTACTTACTAATCAAAACAATGGTCTGCAATTGGGTTAGAATGTGCACGTTGCCTATAATACTTTTTCTGGGGCAGTGCCATAGCGGCTTAAACTATAAAATAAAATAGAAAAATAAGTTCTTTATCACAATTATTATGTATAAGAACACTTTTTAAAACTTAGTAATTCCACGCATGCCGCAGCCGCGCCGTACACTTGGTACACTGTATCAACGAAGTGAAGTTTGTGATAATGTTGACAATAAATTGGTTGACAATGTCAAAAATAATCACAGACTCACAGATTAGGCAATAATATTGAATCGCAAATGAAAAGAACAACCATAGTATTTAAGCTCAATTCTTATACCCTTATCGTGTACAATTAAATTCAAGTTATAATAAAAATCCTATGTTGTAATAAATTTATATAAAATAAGAACATGTTTGTTACATCAAAAAGGTTACTAAAACAAAAATCGATATTAAAAAACCACGTTCCCATAACTATTCGCACAGACTTGAAATATAATGTCAAAAATTCAAAAAATTATACAAAAAATACATGCGCGAAGTGCATGACTGTATTGTAACAATAGTATTGTTTGTTTGACTAATAAAATATGAGTTAATTCTCATAGTGTTTGACTAATAAAAACGTTATTTTTATAATGTAATTGTGTTAAGACTGCGGTATAATGTAGTAGTTATTGTTCACCACCAAGCAAACAGATCACTCAGCATGTAAGTGGCGATATTTTTTCATTTTCTTTGGATATATTAAATGCTTGTCAGGTTAGATTTTCTACACTAGCATAGTTATTATTATAGAAATAGCTTTAATTAGAAATATCATTTATATTGGTAGTTTTAATTAGTTTTGAAAATATATGCTATGTCTTTATTTGCTTTATGATTGACATTATTTCAATGATTGTATGAGGAAATATGGGTTTTTATCCTTTATTAGGATCCACCTTACTTCGTATTATAATAAAATTCTCTTAGTTGTCAAAACACATAATTTTATGTAACAAATAAACGTCGATTATTATATCCTTAATAATATGATAAAGAGACCTTTAAGTATCCTGTTATTTATAAACTCAATCTCTACAGTCGATATAAAACTTAAAATCCACACTTGTTGTTTATGTAGGTATAAATAGTAAGAATAAAAAATAATATTTTTAATCGGCTGAACTTGAATGAATGCCTTCAGAATACATACATGATACAAGTTCTTTGTTTAAGCTCTACGATCATAAACCTTTAATCATAGACTAGTTCCACATCCTCCATCATGATTTATATATATTTTTAGTCAATGGTTTGGCTCAAAACATCTACTAAACCTCTTTAAAAGTTAGTTTTGTAGTTATTTACAAGACAAGATTTATCACTCCATTGTCACTCAACTACAGAAACAAGTTACATGTAAGTGAGGCCAATAGTCCAATATGAAGGCATCAATGCAAATTTCAAAGTACTTATAAATTTTATAGTCATCATTTTTATAGAGCAACATGTACATAAATTTAAAGTAATTAATTTTAAAAAGTATTTACTTATCACAAATATACATAAACATTAACTATATTCTTTTCAATTACTACCTTTGTGAGCCGGATTAACTAATATAAAATAGTAAATAACTTCACCTGAACCCAAACTAAGGTCCTTAACCATGGGCTACTGACATGTAAGTTTCATTCAACATTAAAATTAGTAAATTACATTCTTTGCACAACAGTTTATAGCTTTTCAAATGTGCAAAATCAATACTCAAATGTTTATTTCTACTTGTCTTCTCGATGGTTTGATTAAAACTATATTAACAAATTGATTTAAACTACAAAATTGATTCTAAAGACTTTTCCAATTGTAATTTATTTCACATGATTGATCTCAAAAAATGTACTTGTTAATTGTATTAAAATCTAATATAACTTATCTGATTAACTGACCATGAAACACCACAGTAAATAATAGTGATCTTATTCTTCTCTATCTATATCAAACCTCTCATATTCATATATTTATTTCTTTTTTAGCCTAATTATTAAACCATCCATCATACCTCTCTAAATATCTAATACCTTATTAGCTATTCAACATTTATGACAGTCTTATGTAGTTTAATAAGATCAAAACGATTCTTAGGTGTATAAAGCCAATGACCTTAAAACTTTCCTTCGTTAAAATTCATATAAGAGCCTGCAAAATAAGGAACGAATTTACAAACTTTAGGATGCAAGAGCGGCAGCGCCGTTGTTTTGACGTCGCCGCGTCGTCGCCCACGTGCGCCTACCGCCGGCCACCGCGCCGCAGTCTAGCTCTGGCGTCGTCCGCGCCGCACGTCACTTGCATCGACGTATGCGCCTCAAACCATACAGTTTGCGAAATAATATGAATGCTAAACCTTAAATATATACTGTGAAATATTTTGTTACTGTTGTTGGTGATGTGTAGCCAGTGTTAAAATGAAGAAGGAAGACTCCCAATGTGGACCCAGCAGAGCGCGCGGCTCGAGGCCTGCACGGTTGCTCACGGATAGTATGTCATCTGATGAAGGACCAGAGACGGAATGTCTACTCACGGCACAGCTACAGGCTGTGGTAGTAAACCCAGTAACCAGGCGACGAGAGTCTTTAACAGCACCACCCTCGCCGTGCGAGTCTCGTCAAAAGAGAGATCACCATCGCCAGCATAACTATAAGAATCATTTACACCACCTGATCCACTGGAGAGAAATATGGAGCGGGGAACCCAACAAAGGTCACGAGGTATAGAAGTTATTGCTCTTCCTATAATAAACTCTAGTCGGCAGTAGTTACCACTTCTGAAATAAGGCATGTCTATTAGGTACTTGTTATCGTTTGTTGTTGTTTTGTGCAATGAGTCGTCGCACCGTGCAAGAAAGTCTTGCCATTGTTTCATAATGTGTTGTCTGTGTACCTAACTTCTCTATCTAAACAGTTCTTACAATATAACGCACCAAACGCACGTCGTCATGTAATATAATTTTGTACAACCAAAAAATATTATCACTATCAACTGTAGCGAACGAAAATACCTTTTTTGCAACAGTTGTATTTTCGGTCACAAAAAAGGACTTGTAAACGATTTCATAATAAGGTAGAGAATTCTATTTTTGTAAAACCCTTTTCCCTTTCATTTACTCGTGGTGGTATTTGAAAGAGGTCATCGATATAAACATGAACTGGAAAAAATATGCATTGTCTCGGTCTGATTGCGCTGGTCTTATTTATAGAGCTATTTGTGATAAGGTCGTTGCAGTTATAGACCTCAACCTTTTAGAATATTATGAACTGATGGAGCTATAACATTTTAATTAACACTGCCAATGTCGCAGGTACATTCGTCCTTACGCTTTGCACCATAACTTCATAATAACACCTTCATATTTTATTGACATGAACACGCATTTTGGTGACACGTGTTTGTAAATCCAAGCACGAAATATAATATATTTGCTTTGACTTTTGTAGCCGAGAAAACTGAAGGTAACACAATAAACGTAACCGTATCAAATTACTGAAATGTATGATGTCTTTCAACTGCAAATCCCTACAATGATTTCATTATTGCTACATCCAAATCAGTTGCCATTGACCTAGCAGCGACCGTCTAGTCCCACAAGCCTGAAAATGTGTGTCAACACTCTTTGTTATATTACAGCCATTGCATGACCAATTAACGTGCTGCTTTAACGAAAACATTCGACAGTTTTCCTCATTTGCTTCAAACATTGGGCTAGTGGTGACACTTAAAACTATAGATTTTGTTACATTATTTTGAAAACACTATCTTTTCATATACTTGCTTACTTAATTTCAATTGATACTCTTAGCTATGTGCGTGACATTTTATTACAACACCGATATGCAATAACACTCATATGAAACAAGGCGTAAGACTGATAAATTACCAAGAACGAGCCGCGTGCATTCAATTTAATTCTGACAATCAACTATCATCACATGAGACGCACGTTAACATCTGTGTCATGTTGTGTTATGTAACAATCGAAAGAAATTTTAATTAAACACGCCGAAACAACTTATTGTGCGAAATTTGCTACTTCGCAAGTTTGCACGTTTATTAGAAACCTTATTTATAAATGAATCTGCGGAAGATAACAAGGTGGCAAAGTGTCAATTACGATTCTCGAAATACGCATGTTCTGATAACGCTAATGATGAACTCACTACCGTAAGTTGAAAAATAAACTGACGACTGAAAATGCGACAGGATGTAAAAAACTACTTCTCATCATGTAGGCAACCCGAGCTATGTGAAGGAATCTTTACAAAAACAATCTTAGCAATTCAGAGCTTACGTAATACAGATTCCTGTATCATAATGCGACAAGATTCATAGATTGCAGATATCTGACCTAGTTAAACTATCGAAGAACGAAAAAGAGGAAATAAGATCAGGAAACATAAAAGTCGACTAATTAAAAATAAAATATTTATAAACGACATCCTGCGTTATCATTTTCTATTGAAATGAACAAAGTTGCAAAATAATTATCTGTTATGGTTTTAGCAAAAACTCGCAATAACTTAGAATAGCAGTAGTAATATTTTTATATTACGTCACGAAACTCGTTTGTATTATTATTTTTGGCCAGTGTTTGTTTTTTGTAATCTTTCTAAAGGAGGTAAAAACATCGATGTCGATTTCTATTTATTTCGTGTCACTTGAAGTTGAACAGGATTTGTTTATCGCCAAAATTATTCTTGAACATAATATCATAATAAATTATGTACAAAACATCTGCAATTAATTGTATTTCTAAAGCAAAACAATTCTGGCAGACTTCTGAAGCTATTTGTATAGAAGACAAAAATCATAATAAAGTATCTGTTATACCGAATTATTTACGTTATCGGTTGTGAATAAAAATGTTTATCAGATCGACGGTGACCAATTTGTCAAACAACGGGAGTGAATCTTTGTTACATAGTAACTGTAAATTATTGGCACGAATTGTAAGATTGATGTGTGAATTGCTTGAATTGTCAATTATTCGTATAGTACGGAACACATTATAGTGAGGCCATCTGTATCATAACTAATGTATATTTTAATGGGTCCCGTGATGTATTTTGTTGTTTGAATTTTGACATCTCAATCTAAACAACTCAAACGGAATCATAATTTATATGACCTATTAAAATCATCATTTTGACAATAAAGGCGATGGCTTTACGACTGAAACTTTAACAAACAAATAGACGCTGTTAGGTTTGGACAGATCTTCACTTTTGGCTCTACAAACATAACTTTTGTAGAGGCATATATCAGCAAAACAAATACCATGACAAATGTAAGATGTTAAAAATAAGCTTAGTTCGAACTAATATAGAAAGGGAGCATGTTATTACGAAAAGGTCAAAAGCATTAGGCGCGAGTCTGTTGAAGAGACTATCAAAGAAACCTATAAGAAAATCTCGCACGCTATTTACAAAAGAACGACAATAGCTTCCAGCCATGTTTATTCTTGAGCCAGTTACATCACACCGATTATTTCCCGAAGTAGCAAACACAGGTGTACCCACTTATTTTAAAGACGCTGGTTATTAGTTTTTTATTACTTGTTATTTTACGTGATGGTCCGGCTTTATGCTTAAAACACAACTAGTGCATCAATAATAATAATCATTGAAGTTAATAACCTACACCAATTTAGTACGTAACTGCTGTGATTGTTTTGTTTATCGTAATTATTGTTAATAACGTTTCAGGGATAACCTCAACCGTAGCTTGATGTTTTTTCGTTCCATTTTAACGTGGTCCATTTTCTTTATTCATTGTGATAAAAAGTAGTTGGTTATTCTTATTGGACTAGGTTGTTGTTATGCAGAGATTGTTTTTAAGTGAGAAAAGAGCTCTATTTATTATATTGTTTTTCACAACTTAATTAAATAGAGCCAGGTTTTTTTTGTGTAGCGTTTACCAATTCGTTGTAATCTTTTTCTACTTTATTCAATTTATTCGTTCGCTTAAATGACCATGTTATAACATCAAAATGGGGTATCTCTATTTTATGTAATCATTATCGGGTCTGTATGATCTGGATTGAATAAAATGCTTTTAAATAAAAATGTCTCAATAACCATGTCATAGTAATGTCAGTCGATCTCAAAATATTTAGGGCAGGCAGGATTATTATTGCTGATTAGCGGTTTAATGTTACAAGGTAACGACCATCACGTGTTTGTTCACTTCGTTTATTGCAAGGTTTATTCATGTAATGGAATAAGGATAGTTTAATGGTTATTTGCAAATTACACTATTATACAAATAACTTTATCCCCTTGGGAAATAGGTAAACCTTCATAAGCCTCCTATTTGGCTTGACCTTCCGCATTTTTTATCGGTTCATTAAGCTTGCCGCATGGCGATTTGGCCTCTGAACTATGTACGATATCTTGAAGCCCCTTTGTATTATTTTCTTCGTCCCATAGAAAAAAGCTATTTACACGCCTTAGTCACTCAGATTATTAAAGGTGGCGACTAAAGTGATTTCCCTCTTTCTTGGTTTCGTGACCTACCCATATACATTTCAAGGAAGCAGTTTTGCGTGTTGTAAGTACATTATTAGTCCCTGACCTTTTTATTAGTATAATGTTGGATTTGTCATTGCTAAGTGTTATGACTGTAAACGGTGAAAACCTATGATGGAATGGTATTAGTTAACTGCCTAAAGAAAAATATGATGACGGGGTTGTATCACAAATTGCTTTAACGACCGTCTACAATTTGATTAGTGCAAGTGATAAAGTGAAGTACCTCAGCGCATTGCTTATATGACAATTGAAACGAAGTGCATGCCAGCCACTTGTATAAAACGGACAGACGTACTTAAATAATAAGCCTTGTGCGCGTGTAATCGCAACACGGGTGCATTCTTGTTAAGATTTGCGACGGATTAATTAATGATGTGTTTTTAAATCTTTATAATATTTATAATATTATCTCTATGAAATATACTTATTTTACATTAAGTACTAGCTGTGCCTGCGACTTCGTTCGCGTGGATGACGAAACTTATCAATGAGTTTTTAACCGCAAAATTAAGTTTGTTTTTTATTGTTTATTCTTTTCCGGGATAAAGAATAATTATACCAAGTTTCATCGTAATCGAACCGGTAGTTTTTGCTTGATACCTGAACAAACAGACAGACAGACAGACAAAAATTTTTTTTTTCACACTATCGGGTTCGGTGTCGGTCTAGTAACACCCCCCGCCATTTATTTTTTTGATATTTTCAATGTACAGAATTTTCATTTCTACAGATTTATTATAAGTATAGATATGATCGATGGTCAAATGACATTTTTATCTTTCTTCAATTTCACTTTGTGACGTAAAAAAGACAATGATTTAACCAAATCTTTTTGGAGGTGACAAAACTACAGAGTATCCGTGAGATTTCCCAAAATTGTTCGATCTGCACAAATTTGCCTCCTTTTTTAGGGTTCCGTACCTCAAAAGGAAAAAACGGAACCCTTATAGGATCACTTCGTTGTCCGTCCGTCTGTCAAGACCGTTTTCTCTGGAACGCGTGGAGCTATCAAACTGAAATTTATATCTAATACTCAGGTCGACTGTCCCTTGGCGCTGTGAAAAAAACAAACTTCTAAGCCAAAGCAATCAAAAGATTCAGCCGTTTATGCCGCAAATTTCCGCAAATTTTCGAAACTTGCACGGGTATATAAACCTACAGGGTACTCCCCGTGAACTTAGAATCTTGATTTCTTTACGAAGTAACGTCTTATAGTTAAGATAAAGGAAAAATTTTGAAATCCGTAAATTTTTAGTTACATCATAAATAAAAAAAAATGAATATTTTAAAGTTACTACTTCTTTTCTCATGAACGCGTAGAGGTATTAAATTGAAATTCATATCAAATACTCAGGTCTATAATACCCTTAAGCTGTAACAAAATCAAACTTTTATGTAAATGCAATCAAAAGAAATAGATACCTACAGGTTGGCACCCTCGGGGCGTGAGTCCAACTCGCACTTGGCCGGTTTTTTTTTAACTTTATTTTGTCGACATTCGGTAATCAGCGATGTACTAGTACTTTAGCCCCTTTTATGATGCCTTCAATGCGAAAGCATTTTTGTATAATTTTAATATAATTCTTGTCAAAAGACAAATCAGGAAATTTTACGTCCCTTTCACAAACACATACGAATAGCTTACGCTAATGCATTTGACCGAACTTTCAAGTCAGCTTTGAATAACTTTCACTGGTCTAGGCGATACTGGATTAAGAGACCTTTACGCCCCATAACCATGTTTCGTAAGTACACTACAGTTCGCATGTAGCAATATATCGTGTATACTCTATACACAGTCAAGATATACATGACAAGGATAAATTAAATAATTAGAAACAAATTCTTCTAGAAGTTTCTTAAAGATTTTCTGTCGACTTGATTTAAGACGGTTGGATAGAAAACATTTCCAAAAATTCTTTGTTGTAAAATTTGTGAGACATACAATACGCTATTTACTTAGGTGTCACCTTAGGTATTTTGTACACTCTTACCATGATGATATGCTTATCTGTTCCGTTGCTGTAACCTTAGTAAATAATAGTGAGAGATCTTTGTCTTGTCAAAAAAACATGACATGCCTTGAAGTTATCAGGTATCTTTGTTGATGAAAGATGTGAACAGGTTTTTTATATATAACAATGTTATTGATGAATATTACTCATCTCTCAAATTCATTTGTGTATTTATTTCCACGAAATCTTATTGTTTGATGTTAATGATTCATCTGGTGTGAAGTTGGTACACTTTATATCAACGATGTATTCATATTTAAGTGGCTACTCAATTGTGACTTGAATACACTATTTATATAAAAATAATATTGTTTGTATATTATACAAACAGCAGCAGTTCTGTATAATTCCTCTTTGTTGTTGCAACAGAAAATTTAATAGAGAAAGCTTAAATAAAAGGCTATTTATAAAGCCGTGAAAGAGATTCATCAAGCTTGCCCTACAAAGTTTGATTAGTTTCGTACACTCGATCTTAAAAACAGATAAATAAAATGTATAATTTACACAGCTAGGTAAACGGATGTTGGCAAATGTCGCGTGTATACAATACTCGCTCCAATTTGTCACCTTTACGTTTTTAAGCAGTGTTGTGGGCTTGTCAGTTGGTGATTCGCACTAGATTTCGTAATTAACTGTGGACATAAGAATTTCTATCGTCCGAGCGTCGCTAGCTTAGTGGTAGTTGTTTGAACAGTTACTAAGCGGCCAAGGTCTTCTCGTTATCTAGCTTTATGTGTCATTATTCCTGATTGTGACATCATCACGTCGCGTCCCCACAATAATATTGGCTTGATTTACTATGCCTCTTCACAGAGCATTACAATGAATTGTTTGTTGTTTCGCATCGTAATGTATTACGATTACAAATAAATAATTGCAATCTCGTAAGATACTATTCAATCAAATGACCGTTTGTAAAGATAACATACCGTGCAATGTTCAACTGAAGTTAATTAAATAATTATTTATAATTTATTTAGTACTGTACTGCTAGTGAACTAAGAAGCTATAAAGGAATAAAAAGTACTAAAGACTTAGTTGTGAAATCAGGTCACAGAGTTTTGACTTGCAAGATATTTGCCTAATTAACTATGACTACTTTTGGTCATACTTAGTTGCAAACTACGGGAATGTGTGAAGCGTAAACGCTTTTAATAGTCACCAGAGTCATAATTACGTATGCAGTAAACCATAATTTTGCTGTTAAAATTACAGCTATTAGAAGGATCATAAAATGAGTTTCGAGTAAAACGTTTGAGCTTCAGAAAGGCTGGGGGTGCTAAATTATACAGATGGAATGAGCTGAATACTGGCAGATTAAAGGCTGCCGTTGTACCTTCTTTTTAGCGATCGCATTTAATATATATGAGAGGAGATTCTGTTTACTGCCTCGTTGGCCTAGTGGCGCTAAGCGTGACTGCTACGCTAGAGGTCTTGGGTTCGATTCCCAAGTCGACCAGGGTGTTATTGGGTTTTTCTATGAAATTCTCAGTAGCATTTTGATATAATTTCGACAACGATATTCGAAAGGCTAAAAAAATTTGGTGAACAGCAATACGTAAATTATAGATACGATCATTTTTATATACCAATTTGAATATATCGTTGGGTATGAAATTGTTTCTTATCTTTCAATTTATGCGAAAGCAATAAAAGTGTAAAAGGTGCGTGGAAACAATAAATAATTTAGCATGTAGTTTAGGCATCTAATCTAGACTCTGATAGCGGCTCGAATAGCATTTCGTTCATGAATGGCAAACGCGTGTGCAATGCGTTGCCGTTTTAGTAAAGAATGCTGTTCTCATGTTTGGTAAAAGGCGAAACATAGAATAAAATAATCTTAAATAAAAAGTTTAGCAGCTAAGTGTTATCAAAATAATTTAAGAATGTTTCTTCAAATGACCTAGATCTTCTGTTTGATCTTTAAAATTGGAACATAAAGTAATTTAACAAATTATTATATGTTCCTGTTATTAATATCATTCATATTCTGGCCAACTTTTTAGCACATGTCATATACTCAGGTACAGATTTTTGAAATTACGCCAGATCTACCGTTTTACCGGAATGTAGAGATAACATGATACAGATTATATCTATATTTTATCTGTAAAGTTTAATTCCATTCATATTTAGAGAAAGCTCACTTATTTCGGGTTATACACACGGACAATATAGTATCGATTATAGATATGTAGGGAATAAATGTTACCTAATCAAATGCTATTGATAATAAAAGCATTTCTGTTTTATTTTAGTTTATCTTGTCCGGTTTATTTCTGATTACCTTATCAATCCAGAATTTTAGTTTACTTATGCCGTGACACACCCTATTTTAATTAAACTTTTAATTTTATCAGAACTTTTGAGTTTGAATACAAAAACCAAGATTCTATTGCTTTTCTACATGAACAAATAGTCCTTAAATCAAAATCAAAATCAAAATCAAAATATTTTTATTTCAAGTAGGCCTTTTTAAGCTCTTTTAAAACGTTAAATTACTGACTCTAGTTGCAGGTTCCAAAATGTCATTCCAATGGAGAAGAACCGGCAAGAAACTCCATTGGTTACTCTTTTAAAAAAAAAAGGTTAACATCAATGTAAAAAATACAATTATATATAAAAAAATATACAAATATGCGACAACAGCGTAAATAGCAAAATGTTTAGTTTATTGTAAATGATAACATCCAAAATGGAAGAAAAATGAAAAGGGACACGCAACAAATTTACATTGTTGTCACATTTACAAAGGTCGCCTATGCGAAAAACATGAGAATAATAAAAAAAAGACTAAACTCAATAATTAAAAGAAGAAAAAACAAATATCTAATTAAATAGCTTTACATACAAAAGATATGTAGTCCTAACTAAACCCTAACAGGAATGTCAAGGCATGTCAAAAGGTTTCTACGAATAGAGACCGTGGGGAAGCTAATCGAGAAAGATGAAACAACAAGATGAGGCAAATGAACTAACGGACCGCCAGGGAGGCCACATGTGCAGAAGGTCCTAAATCCACGCGCTTTTATCCTCTACATAGTCACTGATTTTATAATAAGCCTTTCCTATTAGTTTGGATTTCACGCACGTTTTAAACTTTTTGTTAGTTAAATGAATTAAACTATCTGGTAATTTATTATAAAAGCGAATAGAATTCCCTAGGAAGGATTTAGTATTTGTTTTAGTTAGTCTAAACCTTGGGACTACTAGTTTATTTTTACTTCTGGTGTTAATGTTGTGATAATCACTGTTGACACTAAAACTATCTAAATGTTTACGAACGTACATTATATTTTCCATAATATAAAGCGATGGCAACGTGAGAATACCTATTTCTTTAAATTTCTCTCTAAGTGATTCGCGGGGGCCCATACAGTAAATGGCGCGAATTGCTCGTTTTTGCAAGATGAATATAGAATTTACATCGGCTGCAGAGCCCCATAGCAGAACGCCGTATGACATAATGCTGTGAAAATACGCGTAGTAAACTAATTTTGCCGTGGGAATATCCGTGAGCTGTCTAATTTTCCGTACCGCAAATGCAGCTGAACTTAACCTTTTCGTCAATGCTTTGATATGAGCGCCCCATTGTAACTTAGAGTCTATAGTAACACCAAGAAATACCGTTTCGTTAATTAATTCTAGTTTTTTACCATCAAGCATTAGATTTAGATCCAAATGCGATCGAACGTTCGGAAGTGAAAATTTTAAACATTTTGTTTTTGAAGCGTTTAGTAGCAAATTATTCGCTGAAAACCAATCTGACAACACGTTGAGCGTACTATTTAAATTGGAATAGTCTTGCAATTTTCTGTTAATTTTAAAAATAAGAGATGTATCGTCTGCAAATAAAATTATATCCGTTAAATTAGACATTGTGAAAGGCAGATCATTAATATAAGCTAGGAAAAGAAAGGGGCCTAATATTGAACCCTGAGGCACGCCCATTCTTACTAAGGACCCAGGTGAAGTCACACCGTTTACGCCTACCTTTTGCTGTCTTGTTGACAAATATGACAAAACTAGATCTAAAGATTGTCCTCGTAATCCGTAGTATTTTAATTTTAGGATTAGAGTGTTATGATCAACGCAATCAAAAGCCTTGGAGAGATCACAAAAAATGCCAATGGCGTCTTGTGAACCCTCCCAAGCTCCCAAAATGTGAGAGACTAACTTAACCCCGGCGTCGGTCGTCGACCTTCCCTTAGTAAAACCAAATTGTTGCTCGTGAAAAATATTATTCTTACTAAAATGTGACATCATTTGGTCAAGGACCATTCTTTCAAATATTTTACTAAAAGCTGGAAGTACTGAAACTGGTCTATAGTTAGATGGATCATTCTTGCATCCAGATTTAAAAATAGGTATTACTTTACTGTGTTTCATTAAATCAGGAAAGGTGCCACAATCAACACAGTCATTAAAGATTTTTGCAAGAATCGGGGCAATAGTGTCAATTATGGATTGGAGTACTTTGACAGAAATTCCCCATAAATCTTCAGTGGTCTTTACTTTAAGCATACTAAATGTTTTCTTAACAATACTAGGAGATACATTACTTACTGTTTATTCCTACCAATGCTAGCATCTTAATCAGATCCTATTAGCTCAGTTAAGAGAATCATTCAAAGCTTTTGGTCACAATGTTTTTATTATGTCTCCCAGTGCAGTTGCACAACGTCGTGTTATAAACATTTACTTTCGTTCTCAAGGATTACGGTATAAGCGGACTTGATTAAGTTTGCCGCTGTGCCACGACTCACACTTTTGGCTTATATGAAAGCTGTAGGTGTTTTTACATTTCAAGTTCTAACATGCGTCATTTTTAAGACTTTACTTTGTACTTTCGAGAAAGTGGCTCTGATTCTTTGAAGTTTGGGAAGAAAATTTTGATCGTCGTATTTTGACGTCGAATGAATCGCAACTTACATTAGCTGACGAAGACACGAACCTAATAGTAAAAGAACAAATCGAGAAATTAATTGACACTAGAGAAACAACTGATGCCAAATATGCAGGACATCGTCCCATGAGACTAATATAAACGCCTGGATGTTTAGTGGCACTTTGAATTGAGAGAACAATCTAATTTTGTTTATTTCTATCTTGTTGTTAGGTTAAAATCCAAAGCAAAAAAAATATTATGAAGGTTTCAATACCATAACCCGAATGATGTCTATAATGAACACTTAATGGGATTTACCCGCATTTCTACCTCGGGGCGGGCCTTGACTAAAGTGTTTTGACTATATCGCAATTTAATTGTGTTGTTGTAATTATTAGTCTCTTCTCTCTTGATCATAATCTCTGATACTTCAGATAATGGCTAGATGATAAACACTTATCAAGCTAGTCAATTTGACAACGTGAGATTTGATTAGAGTTGATAAATATCTATAAGCTTGATTAATAACCTTTAAACCTAAACATTCTTATGCCAATTTGTTTATATTTTGATGTGAAATTTTCCAAGATTTGTATTTTTATCTCAAATAGAAACAATTTTTACATACTAAAGAATGAAGTAAAAATACATACAGCTACTATGTAGTAAAATAGAACAAGAGGATCCTCCAAAAGTTTCTTTGAACAAAAAAATATGGAGAAAATATTTACACAAATTAAGTATTTCAATAAGCTTTTTGGACTGTTCTCCACGGAATTTGCATTTATTTGTGAACTAAGCAATTTGCTGAATGCCCACAGTAAGCAAATCGTTTAGTGTGTACCGTAGATCTGTAAAGGTTTCCAAACGACAAAATTTGTTAAACGTTTAAGTATGTAACTACGGTAAATTCAAATCACTTGAGAAGAAAATCAATTGTTCATTGTTTTTGAGTTGGTCGTGCCGCACTTGACATCCGATTACTCAGCTAGTAACGCAATTGTTATGTCTGATAATGTATATTATGTTAGTACCTACTTCCTACAAAAATTGTATTGTAATGATGATAAGTAATTGTTACGTAAAATCAGTGCTGAGTGGCACTTCATTGTATAACGGCATATGGATATATACTTACAGGTACATATTTTATCCTTTAGTCCCAAATTTATATTACAAGCTATCTCCGACATAAACATGTTCCTGTTATCAAAGTATAATTTACATTTAAAATGATTTAACTTACTTGAAAATAAGTTTCATCGTTGTTTTAAAATACATGTACGTACATAGCGACGAACGCCATCTGTGTTTTTACTGCGAGATCACGGTCTGTCAGAAACTTGCTCACGCGCATCGGAGCACAATACTTTACCGCACATTTTTACCTTTATACTATGGCGACTGCTCACAAGATGGCGTTACTAGTCTTATTCCGAGGTTTTTATTCAATTTACTTTATCCAAAATACATATTTTACTAATTTAGTAACAATTTTAGTTCAACTTTAAATAAATTATTAAACTTGGAAATATAATATAAGTATAGACTAGCTACACAGACATACTTAATTATGATTCTTTAACTACGATAAACATGAAGCACAGGACTAAACAAATAAACCGATAAGTTTGATAAGCACTCCTCGTATAATTTAATTCTATTACTTCAAATAAGTCTTATCAATCACGCTAGGTGCAGTTTGTCGCGGTATGTTGCTCTTGTACATCCTTTGACTGCTGCCTTCGAGAATTTATAATCAATTAAATGTACCCTCGGTTTAAGTATTTGTAAAGTGAAACTGTTTGCGTTCAAATTGAACGGTGTGTTTTTGCAAATAGGGCAAATGTGGAGATGGCTGACAATGTATTATTGTAAAAGTTATCGGACTAGTGTTGTGTTAAGTGTGAAACTATGTCTTGGCGGGATGTATCTGGCGCTTCCACACCGCTGGCCGAGCGGCGACCTCTCATGCTGGCCATGCGAGTGCCCAGGAGCTACGGAAGTCTCTTTCCATACTACAAGTTTGTGAGGGATACCTTCAATGAAACTGTTGATATTGAGGTATATATTTATTATACGTGTCATGCACAGAATTATAAAACAGATATTGAAATGGCAAAAAGACATGATCGTTTTCTTACATTGTTGTATTTTGACACTAATCTTAAATACTGCATTCTTGATTAAACAAATCGATGTGTTTTATGTGTTTTGTGATATTTGTTTGTATATAACGAGCACATAATCTGTTTTTAATAGATGTCACAGGAAAATGTAACAATACATAGTATTACTAGTTTAATAGAAATTGTAATTACCGCATGAAAAGGTTTATTACTTAATGCTAGATCCGAGAGTACTTCAAAATAATATTGCGTTTAAAATAAATGTAATAATTAAAACCTTGTATTTCGAAATGAAACATATTGATAAAGGTTTAATTAAACCATGATCGAATATAAAACTTAATCCTATTGTACATGGATTTAAAATAATAAAATGCTGCATCATTCTGATTGGTACGTATTCATTAAAGCATTTTATGTTCATACAAATATGTAGGTTTAAGAGCCTTAAAAAATATTGGATTTCAGTAGGATAATTCGCAGTGTAAAAGCATCTGGCCCATTTTCATAAAGTTATGTCATAAGTAAATGATATGTGCAAGGATTTTACGGTAAAGCGGTAGATTTTAAGAATATGCTAAGAATTATGTTTTCTGCAATATATTTTCATTATCTATAGGTATATATAAAAATGAATTGCTGTTCGTTAGTCTCGCTAAAACTCGAGAACGGCTGGACCGATTTCGCTAATTTTGGTATAGGCTTTTATTTATCGATTGAGGCAGTACGAAGTCTGCCGGGTCAGCTAGTCTATTACTATAACTAGATGTATTTTCGGAAGCATAGAATCGTTAACTCCGTTTGTATGCCAAGCAATAATTAATAAATAATATAGATCCATTTTTTACGCTGTTTTTTCTAGAACTCGTTCTGGCTTTGATTTGTAAACAATAAATTCTATATGTTTATTCAAATGTGACAAATACCTTAGTCAGCATGCCACAAAGTTTTCTTTGAGCTTGAATCACAGATGCTGAGTTAATAACTTGATTAAAAATACCACAAACTTCTGGTAAACCCCGCCTTTATATAATTTAAAAAAAAATCTTAATAGGCTTATTTATACCTCTGCAAAGAAGGATAGTCAGCTCTGTGAACACTGATGCGTTCTTCAGTTTTAAAATAATGAAACAAGTAATTTTAGACATGTCAAGACCCTCTTCAAACAAATCAAAATGAATATATTAATCATAGTCTCCTTCTGAATAAGAGATAAAATTTTAAAATTATTTTGCCATTAATTAAGGTACTACTAATAACTATCAATTTCAACTGTTCCGTAGCGAATCTGCTGTCATATAGGAGACATTTCTGTTGGTTGTACCAATATCGATCGAAGTGCGGCGAATTAGCCATAAAAATACAAATATGTGAACAGTTCGTACCTCAACGATAAAATCGAATAAATTGCGGTATCGATCCAGGTTTATAAATAGGCTAATTCTACTTCTTGACAATGTACTGATGATATTACTACTAATAGATATTACCGAGTACTGACGACATAGAGATGATATTCTTTAGTAAATAAAAATACCTTGACCCTTAACTTTGTGCCGGTGTTTTATATCAGATAACAGAGGTCAGTTAGTCAGGAAGCACATACTAAAAGCTCCCTTTTTTCTATTTAAAATTATAGAATTAATATAGCCTATCGTTGTTTATAAAAACTTGCGTCTTTTACAAACACTGGTTTCTAAATGACCGAACTATTCAAAACGTAAATAATCTGTCAAACATCAAGTATATATAAGTGTATATAAGCTCGTTTGGTCAACAAATCAAGTAGATTTTAGATGAACCTTTAAAAAACTAAAGGTCTCAAGTAGTAAGTTTTACGCTAGTAACGACATAGACCTATATTTACCCAAGTGTTTATTAACATTGTAATCGTCCATCACACTTACGAGCTGTCACTTCAGTTATCATTAGGGCTGTTAGTTTTATCGGTCATTGTATAATAAACAATCAATTTACTAAAGTGCACGCTATTATTGCGCCTGACATGAATATGCCCTTTTATTTTATACAACCGGAGTAGTAATTCCGAAGCTTCTATCTTTATTAAATGGATTTTATCTGGATTGTCTCTTATAGTTTTAGATGCCATATTCCATGTAATAATGTCGAGTTCCACTTCTTTTTCGGCCTTGAACCTTTTACTTAGTTTCAAATGTGTATTAGCTACAAAAACATAAAAAATATAGTCGATGCTCTATTCACTCTGCTCCACTACATTTCTAGTGAGCTGCTTTCTGTACATAAAGTATGTGTCACCATTATAGGGATCTAAAATGACCATAATCATTTCTCTTTGTGCATTTAAGTATAGATAATGTTAAACTTATCTAAAATTGTGTTACTATAGTCTCATTACCCAACTGTCTGTCGTGCGATAAAACTGTAATGGGTGTATGGGACAGATAAGCACTTATTCATTTTTATCCACAAGTATACCCAGTTAAAATATGGTTAATGTTCAAAAGCGGCTTCTAAGAAATGGTTGGAATTAGCTGTCGTAGTTTTATTTTCTCACCAGAAGACCTGTAGAGGCAGGATAACGAACCAACATTGAATGGCAAACTTTTTACTGGCTCCATAATTAGTCTCTGGCCAGTACTTCTATCGCTCTGTGAAATTTATGCGTGTAACTCATCAGTTGGCTTTGTTTGTGTATATTTTTAGTTCGGAATTTAAACATGTACTTTATTTATTTGACTTGGGTTATTCAAAGAACGTCTGAACGTTTTATTTTAGTTCAATGAATTGTTTGTGTTTTTTTTATAAATACCTGCTTCGTTGGTTTTATTTCCTGATGCGATCTAATAAAATTGTGTGCATCGGTTAATGTAAGCTATGTATGAAAAATTAATTAAACATAATATAAAAAGCTATCAATGCTACCTTTCCACATGCGGATTAAATGAAAACCCGCACTACGCATAAAATGGAAAATAGATTAATTATTAAAATAACTATGCATCGTTTCTTATATATGTTGGAATAAAACATAGTAATTATAGTCTACGTTATTATATTATATGATCAATTAGAGAACCACATAATTAAGCAGGTTTAGAAAATCCGTAAATGAGAAATGGCTTTTCTCAACCTGTACAGATCTTAAGCTTCCTGCCTTCAAACTCATTAAAAACATTGATCTGTTTAGAAACAACATGTACAACTACTTGCACACGGAATGAAATAATTATACTCGTACATATGTACCTACTACGTAACAAAGCAGTAATGTCTAGAGTTTAAAAGTCGTAGTGTTGACCAGTAACTAGCCCATACAAGCTAAGTGCTACCACAGCAACCCGTTCTACTCATTAGATAAGTGATTTGTATGCAAGTGATACCTACATTGTATCTAGAATGTCCAGTTTTCATTCCCACCTACAGCAAAGTAGCAGATTGATTAAGCCCTAATTTGAGTTCTCTGATTAACTTAATCAGGGACCTAAGACCCCTCTTATTAAATTAAAACAATTTTCCTAAAATAAACAGCGTACTTACAGGATTGTAGATACATCTAAGTCGGTGTACGAAGTTTTCCCAACAAAACACCACATTTTCCATCCCACCCTCGGGAGATTAGTCTCTTCTTATCAGAAAAGATTGGAACAAAATTGTATCTCAAGTGGATTACTCTGGATCTTTCCCTTTGCCTGGATTCTTATTTGTGTGACACATTATATTCAGTATTATAAGTATTATTATTCAGATTGAATTAGTACTAAGCATCCATAAAATATACAGAAATTTTAATAGTCATTAAACTTTCTAAACTATAAACTTCGAAAAGCACTAACAGTCAATGAAGGCTGTTATTGCGTTTGCAGCACTCAGTCTAGACCCTTCGCAAGTAACATAACGGTTAATGTAAAATTAAATACTTGTGGCTAAAAATAAACAGTCGTAAAGTGCAGATATTACTAGTTAACCGGGAGAACCGTGCGTGCTTTCCTGTAGGCAATGGGCGAGTAATCGTGGGAAAATTTTACCTTAGTTTCCCTTAAGCTATAGCCACCACACCATTTCTTATGATACGTATCGGCTAGTTACTGTTAAATCTTGGGATTTTGGGGAATACTAGAGTTAAAATTGAGATAAATAAGTGCAATAGATATTAATTTTATCAACTTTCTATCAGTGTCTAAAAAAATAGATAGGTTACAAATCTTTCCGGGCTATAGTTAACATTATAATCACAACACTGACAACGTGTAGTATTTATTCATAGCTATGCTCATTAGAAAACTGTATAAGACGATTACATAGCTCTATAAGACGATCAAGAAGTATGTACACAAATCTAAGGACGTTAATAGCTGGTGCTGACAGCCACTTTCGGGTTCACCTTTCGTTCATGCGCACCGGAACGTTGGCTTGGCATCGTCGCGAGGCGCGTTCTCAACATGCAGATGTTAATTGATGGATCGTTGAAAGCCTGCTCCCAAATAATCGCAGACATTTATATAGAATTCACGATCCATTTCCGATTCGGAATATTATGCAGCGTCACGTTCATACGTATGCAGAACCGAGGAGTTTTCCCGAAGAGTACACCAAACCTGTCTATGATGTATTCGTAAAGTTTAAAAGCACGTTTTGGTTTAAACTTTTGAAGTTATCAAGAATCAATTTAGTTATTGATCGACTAGGTATTAAAGACTATATAATATAGTTTTCTTTATTCCGTTATTCCGTAATAAACACAATATACATAATCATTTTAAGTTTTGCGTTAGGTTTGGTTAAATTTTAAAGTATGACTATTTCTAGGTAACCATAGAGCATCCAAATGCAGTAGTCTGCGTTATCTCTAGTGTTTATGACCCTGTACAGATTATGCTGGGCTGTACATATTTTTGCTGTTATCGTATTAATCTTTTGTTTAGTGAATAATCGCCAGTAATCCAATATTAACTTTTAGTTAAGCTTTGGTCAAACATTCTAGGTTATAAGTAAGACCAGTAGCTAAGGACCTTGCAGTATATTTTGTGTCACGAACTGAGGAGTTAAATAACAATTTGTGTTTTTAATTTGTTTTGTGTAAAATATTATTTATATTTGTGATTTGATTGTTCAGATTCCAATATGTATCGTGCAGCATCTTTTATACGATCTTACTCATTGGTATGGATTTTTTTATTCAACTCGATCATTAATCTTGTGTTACATGATTTGTTAAAATAAAAAATAAAGTGACCGCAGTTTCCAGTTGAGCAGCGCGATCGGCGCTTGCGCAGCGGTTGCGCTGGTCTGGGTGGAATCCTGTAACCCCGTTAATCTTTTTACTCTACTTCGGCCGCGGATCTTAACCTCGGTACACTATTCTTGTTTACTGTACATAACGCACGTCGCATCTCGCGGACCGGTTATGATAAACTTTTAATAACTGATATATGTAAAGTTAAATTTTACAATCATGACGTGTGTACGTAAATTATTCAGGGTTTTCTTATCGCTTATTACGTAAAGTAAACAACAACATTTTATGTCTACAATGTATTGATCTTATGCTCATGTAAATATGAACTTTAGTTAGAAGGTACACGTTAATGTAAGATGGGCTTATCATCCTAATAAAATGTTTAAACTTGTAAACAAATATTTACTCTTTGTTATTACAAGTCCAATTATAATTTTATCAATACTGGCAAGGAACAATCCCATCCAAGCACAAAGACGTCTTTCCGCCTAGCAACTAAGATACCGTACTCCAGTTAATCAGGACACAATTGAATAGTAATAGTAACAATGAAATCTCATCTACATTATATTCGTAATCTATCATTGTAATATAAGTATGTTATTCTTTTGTTGCTGGTGTACAAATTTTTATTAAGCGACTTGTATTTCAAATTTGTGTTTTTTGCATGCCTAATTTATGTTAGATTGTATAAGGGTCTCATTATAACATAACGTCTATATCTTGTACCTACTTTCGGTGCAAATAAAGAACTATTCTATTCTATTATAAATATAATTACTGCATTATAGTAAAAAAACATAGTTGTGACGTCACTGACCGCCGCGCGCCGAGCGCATTAGCAGTAGAGGAAAATGACTCTATGTTTTTTTTAACTCATCAACGTTTTGATTATGTTCGGACACACGTGGTTAATATGATGATGAATATCTCAGATGTTATACCAATACCCGGTTTAATTATTGTTTCACGTGTTTTAGAAAAAAAGCTCTGTAACAATTAACTTTGATGACGTAAATTACTGACACGTGATAAATTAAAAGTTTTTGAAAATTGTTAGCAATATTTTTATATCAACACGTGTAAACAAAAAACCAGAACATTTGAAGCGAAATCAAGGAGGAAGGTGAGGCCCTCTGATTTCCGAATTTTGTACGCCATTGTGTACAGGCGGATGTTTGAAAAACCGAGGGATTTGTCGCATTGGTCTTGTAAAAACTTTGTCATGCTCTAACCATAGAATTGGACAAGTTCGAACAACCTAACCAAAATTATATATTAACTTAGTTGATCACCACTTCGACACGGTCAAAGTTTCTATTTGATAAAGTATTTTTTCTCAATTTCCCGATATATCGAAATGTCAGCGCTTGGATTCTTCGAAAAAAAAAACAGATTTGAACATAACAGTTTCTTCATTCGAAGATTCGATTTGATTAGTTTGAGGTTTTTTAATAAAGAAGAATTGAATATGTTTTATAAAGGGACGTCTACATTAACTGATCACACCTCGATAAAATACGAAGAAAGATCTGAAGTGGAACATTTTTTGCTCCTAGCTTTTTATAGAGTTCTATCGTTGGGGTTATACATTACTACTATTCCTTTTAACTTTGACCCCAAGCTGAGAACGTCAAACAAAACTGTTGAATAGGCCGGCCGGCTTTGAAACTGCAATTTACCCTTTTCCTACATGAGTATGCTCAACTATGCTGTCAGCATAAATTGACGATATATTATTCTACTTAAACGTTCTGTTTTTTGTTGGTCTTTAAATAATTTACTGGTCGTGATCATAAAGATATGTACTTTGTGTTGCTAACATGGACTTCGCACAATCCCAACGGTAAAACAAGCTTCAAAAATAAAACCCAGTCGCTTGTGGTGGCGTCTCAAGCTCAAGTTCATGCTTATGAGTTATAATTCATGTTGTATGAAGAACGACTGAATGGTACGTATAATGGGGAACGTCGGCGGCGGGGAGAGCACCGTGTGCGCCGGGTCTGAGAGCCTTAGAGACCGCGCCGGCCACAGTCCGGTCAGACGCCGCGCAACATGCTGCCCCCAGAGCGCGCCGCGCACCGCTCGGCATCCGCGATCTTCAAACGCATCTCTCTACGCTCATACAGCATGTACTCGCTTGTATGTATCCCGCACATGTTTTAAATGCAACGGCATAAATAGCTCTCTCATGGCTCAATACGCTTCACCGGATTTAATCGATACTGCGCACCCTGTCTTCCCCTGTATCAAGAATAAATATCTACTGCAATCGTTACATAGGGAAGAGAATAGGATATTTATTGTTATTTATAGAATAAGCAAAATTTATGTAACTGATTACTTAGGTGTTCCAATGTACAGTTGAACACCTAAGTAAGTAAATAGTGAAAAACCGTGTTTGTTGTAATTCATATTATTATGTAAAGTTCAATCAGTGCTAGTGATTAAGAAAGGTTTGCTGAGTTTTTCTGAAAGCTCAACTCATTTATTTATTATTTTTTTGATGGGTGAGTGTTAAATTTTTGGTTTTAATTGGATTGTTTAATAAAATAACAATATTTCATTAGTAGCATATATTTATATAAAATAATATTTTAAAGTTCCCGTGTTGCATTTAAACAAGGAAAATTTTATTAGTATACCTTCTAGGAAAAACTCTGCTTTATACGTCGCAGCGATTTCAAATAGAATAGAGGAATGTCTGGATTAATTCTTTAAATATAGTATAGAATTAATTGAAACAATTGCGTGTTACTAGTATTGTTGTAAACAAACCTGAAAGTAATGCATCTGATAAGATGTTGTTTTTATCGTATCGACGCTTTAAAATATTTTTGTTAAACAATTTTTTCTATACGCTGGCCGCACTGATAGACAAGTTCATTCATAGCCGCCCTCCGCCCGCCCATCTCCACACACCGCGGAGCGCTCTAAATAGTAACCGCCCAACACGAGACGATTCACGATGCTCGTAGCGCGACTCGATCACCACATTCACTAATCTCTCACAGGAGTCGGGCGGGTCGCGCGTCTTATTATGCGAGCAGAAGAGACATGTCCCTACACCCGCAGCTGCCTGACGCATCCACAAGTGGCGAGAACAATGAGTACGTACACATACGTTGTCTCATCGCGAACATACATAAACCAAGAAATGTATCGCGACCGCCCTCTACCACCCCCTCATTGGAGATGGTCCTGGAATCACCGACGTCTTCAGACACGGAGCAGAGCGTTACGGAATCTGAGAGATCGGAAGCTTTACTCGCAGAAGATGTGATGTCGACGCCACCTCCTCGCGCCAAAAGTAATAGTATAGCGGGGTCTATCTCTATGCTGGCGCCGCCTGTACACCACAAAAGTCGTCGGCGGTCGTTCCTGCACCTGCACGTGGGGCAGCACGAGCACGAGGGCCCGCACTCGGCGGGGGTGCACCTCAACGTGCCGCGGTTCACCGTGACTGCGCCGCCCGGGGAACAACATCGCCGGTTCAGCCACGGCTTTCCTTTCCCCGGGTTCGCCCTACGAAGACATTCTAACACGGTCTGCCCATTGATATCAAGTGATTGTGATACTGTGTTGTGATAACTACAGTTTTTATTACTTAACATAATTGATTGCATATTTGTTTTATGTGAAATAAATCAAGAAGTAATGCAACGTGTGATTGGTATGTGCGCTCGTGTTTCTGACATAAACATTAAAATGCATGACAAATTAACTTACTAAATCGACAATATTAATTAGCATACAGTCATTTGTATTGATGTGTGTAATTGTGTATTACTTTGGCAAAAGCAGCAATATAGTTTTATTTACAATTTATTTTTGTAAACTCCTAATGAAAACAATTTTTTTTTAAATATTGCAAATTTTCCTAACAACGGGTTAGGAAAATTTGCAATATTTAAAAAAAAAATTGTGTATTTAAAATGTGTATTTAAAAAAAAAAGAAGTCATTTATTCATGATTACGCTAATTTTGTATGGTGTGCAAATATTTATGCATGTGTTGTGATTAACTTTAATGATAACGGTAATCGGAGTATAATACCGATACATATTTTGTCAATTTTATTTCTCTCTGATATGATATACATTATAATAATCGCAAACACTAGAGTTACTTAAAACAAACTAATAATTAAAAAACTGGCCAAGTGCGAGACGGACTCGCGCACGAAGGGTTCCGTACCATCGTCGTATGAGAGCCCCCCTTAAATATTCATTTTATGTGGTTTTTAGTATTTGTTGTTATAGCGGCAACGGAAATACATCATTTGTGAAAATTTCAGCTTTCTAGCTATCACGGTTTATGAGATACAGCCTGGAGACAGACAGACGGACAGACAGACACCTTAGTAATAGGGTCCCGTTTTACCCTTTGGGTACGGAACCCTAAAAAAGAACTTGATAAAATATGCAGTTCTAAAAACAGATAATTATCATATTTAATGAATTATTTGTTGAGATTTAATAACAATAACATTTTATGAATCGTGTTAGTACGCGTCTTATTTATTGGGCTTCCTCTAGATATCACACGTTATCACCATATCTATAAATTGTTTTATTATAATACGCGAACCGTGTTTAATATACGTTTACTTGTTCTTCTGTATTTTGCGTAGAACATTGTTTCTTTACGTCTATATTTTTGTTTTTTCTTTCTTAATTTTTGTAAAGTTTGTGGGTGATTGACCATACCATGGTACGGTTCAGCATTCATACGAGCGAGGTATATAATTGTGGTTTTTAATTGTTAATGTTACTTATGTTTTTTTTAATATCTAATTTAAAACCAGTTTTTCGATTAATAACATAATAATTGCCTATCTGATATGTTGATTTATTTTGTATGTTAATGCGTGTTTTATGTGTGCAAATACTAATCAATTCTGGTTGTAACCATTTAATTTAGACGTCTAACTTGACCTCACGATGAAACCCGTTCCTTTTGGCTGTCACTTTCTTTATGTCATTGAAAATGATTTTATAGATGAGAGTTTCACTCACGTGCTCTTGGTTCCGTACTTTCAGTTCATATTGATCTCCTTTTTATAGTTTTTCCTCATTTATTTTGTAACTGCACGTAAATGTGTTGTTTGTAATCATTTATTGTTATTGTTGTGACATATTAGCATTATTGATCCTGCATTACATACGTATCATATCTATTTATCTCTGTGGAAACTTATAGACACTGAGAAAGATAAAGAAAGACGTATTGATGTAACTTCATCTATAGAAAGGCATATTTTCAATGTACAGAATTAAACTAACTTGAACAGGCAAAGAAAGATGGCGTATAATAAGATTATCAGTAATATAAATATTCCTAAGTTTGTAAGTGGCCCCCTGATGCAGAAAGTTAGTAATTGTCATCATTGTTAAAGTATTTCTCATTGTATTTTTTTTATTTTGTTTGTTCAGAGCCTGCACCGCAGCGAGTCGATGGTATCTCTGGCGTGCTTCAAGACGCTCTCGCAGCTTGTGAACAGCGACAACCTGGCCGAACTACAGCAGTACCTCACTCAAAACAAGAATGTCACCATTGACGACAGAGACGAGGTAAGTAAACGCACTTATTATACTTGCAATAAATAAATAGGTTTAAGATTTGATAGACCATTTTAATTTTCAGTTTTAAAACAAATACTTAGACCATCGAACTGTCGTTAAGAAAGTGCCTGTTATTTTCTTTCTTATTTAATCCCTAAACTGGTTTGTGGTAACACTGGACTAACATGCGTTCCTGACATGTGTTCCATTTTTTTTTCGAGATTATGTTTCATATTCAACCTTAACTTGACACATTTTTATGCGAGCCTTAAGGCTTAACTTACATAAAGTAAACTTTGGCCCTGATTGAGAAAGATATCTCAAAAATGTCTAATTTATTCTTTTGAATTTTTCAAATTTAGTTTTGCTACTGAAGTAATATTACATTGCATATGTCCAGTGGCGTAACTATACCATCTGGGGCCCGTGGCAAATTCTTTTGATGGGGCCCTATTAGTACATTTTTTACGATGTACTTAGTTAAATTTTAATAAACTACTAAAGTATTTTTCCAACACGAATAACTTTTTTATTTTTTCAACAGCATGGATTTATCCCTATATTACAGTTCTTTTTTTAATCATATTAGATCTTATTTTTGGTCTAGAACACGGAAAGTATAGGTAAACTGAAAAAAAAAACTGATAGCAATAGAGATAAATGTTTGGGCTATATCGAAGAAATGGTAAAACAGTCCAGATACCACTTCTTTGTCCTCATCTTTATTTTTACTTTCCCAGGAATGAGTCGAGCAAATCGACTCTACCCATATACTGATTGTAGTTGCGTTTAATTTGAGGGAAATATATTTCTTTTGTTTTATTATAAAACCTCCTTACGTTGTGAATCTTTCTCTTTCGTTTCCCGCTCCCACTTAAACAATTTTCTGGAACTTAGACATTTTAATATCTAACTTTCACAATCAACTTTACTTTCAAAGTGCCTACTTTATTTCTTTAAATCAAATACGAAAAATCAAAGATAAAAATAAATAAAAACTGGCCAAGTGCGAGTCGGACTCGCGCACGAAGGGTTCCGTACCACCGTCGTATGAGAGCCCCCCTTAAATATTCATTTTATGTTGTTTTTAGTATTTGTTGTTATAGCGGCAACGAAAATACATGATTTGTGAAAATTTCAGCTTTCTAGCTATCACGGTTTATGAGATACAGCCTGGAGACAGACAGACGGACAGACAGACAGCGGAGTCTTAGTAATAGGGTCCCGTTTTACCCTTTGGGTACGGAACCCTAAACAGATCGTTTAGGGTGTGTTGAAATGCACAACCAAATTTTAAATTGTGTTATGGTCTTTAGTAGACTCACTTTACTTGGTTTTAAGCAGAACGTTTTTATAGAAAATAAAATCAGGGGCATAGCTACCGCCGTATCTGCCGTAACAATTAGACTTGCGTAAACCAAAATTAATAAAATGTAAATAAGAATAAAATAAAACTGATAAAAATATATAATTTTGAACTTTAATGGGACATGAACACCTGACAGACCTGTGACTATTGTCCATTGAGGCAGAAACTTAAGAAAAACTAAAGTCCTCATCAGTTATAAATGATACAATAAATAAGTTTGCCGAAAAAAGGCAAGGATGTGTTACATATTTAATTTAAAAGCTTGTAATTTTTTTTGGATAAGGGACAAATAGAAATTTATGATAAATAAGTATTTCTTTTAATTTTATGCAATTTTTTCTTTCTTTTGTGAGAATTCTTTACCCTTCATAAGGGCCCCAAAAGAAATTTGTATGCGGGGCCCCACCAAGTCACGCTACACCACTGAATAAAATACTCAGGTATACCTAAACTTAAAAAAAATAACTGAGCTCGCGGCCTCTTGGGCCGGGGCCCTCTTGGGTCGGGGGCCCGTGGCATTTTGCCAGTCCTGCCACCCTGTAGTTACGCCACTGCATATGTCCAAACTTGTAGCATTACGTATATAAAGTGGTCGGTAGAAGAACAAGGAAAAGAAGATTATAATATTTTTTCAACTATGCATAGGTAATTTACATAATTTAATGTGTGCTAGTGATCTACGAAACACTTTTTATCAGGTAATCAAATATTTATTAAGATTACATAATATTCCGTTTATGCAATTTGTCACAACGACCCTGGTAAGGTCATCCTTTTAAGCAGAAAATTTGTATCTAATTCAAATAATGTTTATTTTAAAATGAAAGGTCAAACTCATAAAAGTAGGATTTCTAGATAATCTTGGAAATTAGTTTTATTTGCAGACTTGTCATAAACAAGTTTATTAGTGGATATCCTGTAAATACTTAGGTCCTTATCGTTTTCTCGTATTTTTAATAGTGTGCCTTGGAATGCACATTCACTATAATTAATTAAATATTTATCAGTTTTTATTGTACCTAGTACGAACAGCGAACTGCTATTCCTAGATCTCATTGCTTACCAGAATTTATATCAGCACTTTTGCCACTTTGCCATAAAGATTTTGGTACCTGACGATATGCCTATTAGCAAATACTAAAACTACACCTATGACTCAATGAGTGAAGTTGTAAATTTGTAACGTGTGAATTCAAGGCCTGTCTAATATTAAGCAATCCCAAGGGAATGGAATTTTAAAGGGTTCTTTCATTAAACTCATAGGTCCTCCAATTAGTGGGAAATGTACGAGTTCATATCTAATCTTATCTCTAAATTATGTAGAACTCTAAGTCATGTGAAAAATAAAAATAGTTTTATTAATTCTTGGAATTTTTTCTTCAGTATCAGGAATCAGAAAACAACATTTTGTTCAAATTAAACACAAATTGTTGCTCCTTTTTAATGATTGTTGTGAAAAATACCTATCTACTTAATGCTATGTATTGTTTTAGGTACTGGTACCTAAACTGTAATCTCTTGTTTTATTTAGTAATAATATAAATATGTTCCATAATCTGATTATTCTCATGGTTCCGGAAAGTTAAACATAAAATGTGGTTTTATAGCCGCTTTAAGAACATCACTTGATTGTTATTTTGCTGATACCTATTCAAAATAAAAACCTATTATGTATCTATTAAAAATATTTTGTCGTGGGTGCTGTCCCCACGATATAAATTATTAAAACTGTAAATGAATATACACACACTGAATAAAAAACAACATCTTATCGCAGATCTGGCTGTAAATATTTCTTATGAAATAAACAGTATCTTTATGAGTACCAACCTACCTCAACGTTGAGTGTAAATAGGAGATTAGAATACATTATTAAATTGTTCTGGCTGGAGGCCTTAAAGTCCTCGCCAAAAGTTCGCTGAAGCAATCAATGCCTGCCCAAAGGCTATATGAATAAATCTCTAAAAAAAAATACAACATTAATTTCAGTTTTGTTATATTTAACTGTTCTTTTTATCCAGAACGGCACCACAGCCCTCATGTGTGCGTGTGAGAACGGGCGCGTGGCGGCGGCGCGGCTGCTGCTGGCGTCCGGGGCAGACGCGGGCGCCTCCGACGCTGACGGCTGGACACCGCTGGCGTTCGCGGCTCGCGGAGGACACCTCACCATCGTTAAGGAACTGCTAGACGCTGGTGCTAAAGTCGACTCTAGGGATTGCGTGAGTATTAGGACAAACTTTATCTGTATTTTGGGTACATAATATTAAGGCACGGCAACCGGTGACAGGCATCATCATTTCAGCAGCCATCATTTCTAAAAAGCGGACAAAAATAAACGCTTGGCCGCTTACGGTTTAAATTAAAAAATCCTCGTTTTAAATATGATCGAACTACTAGATATGTTTTCTTGATTAGCTGAAGTACTCGAGCAAGTCTACATTCAAAGGAACGAAATCGGTTTACCTATTTAGAAGCTAGGATGCCGCGGATAGCGCACTGGTTAGGACAGTTTATAAACATTAATTTCATATCCGAATATGAAATTAGTGTTTATAAACTGTAGCTATAGTATAATATATATATAATAATATATAATGTAGCTATTATAAGGGATTGAGGTTGTCACTTCAATGTTCAAATCTAAAATAATTATGACACAACACTATTATTAATACTAAGGCTCATACATTTCACATATTTATTACCTGTGTGAGATAAGTACTGTCCTAATGATTAATAGTAATGATTAGTGCCATCGCTAAATAATTTTAATCTATCTGTTTAATTTTAATCTACATTCTTAATGAATTACATATTATCATGATCCATTTCTATATACATAATTAGTTGTTACTGTTGTTAGTCATCGTCCAGTTGTCCTATTTCTTTTAAATAACAAAGTTTGAGAAGTATAACATCTTGATTTATGAATGTCTGCCGACTGCAAACGAATTTACGAGTCTTTTCTTTAACTAAATTAGTAGGTATGTAGAATGGTCTCCACGACTTGACAGCATTATCACAACTCAAGAAAGTGTAAAGGTGTAATATTCCTGCTCGATACCAGTTATTTGGGAGCGATGTAATATAAATTTTGATTTCGTTAATTCTATCTATCTACCATATAAGTATTTTAGGTACTTGTGTGTAAATTAAAAACAGATGAACCCTAAAGGCTTAAGTTCTTCCACATCCAGTCAAAATAACCGCGCTAAACAGGTGGTTCTCAAATTTAATAGCGTCTGCAATGTGACACGTTTTTAAACAACGTGGCACGTGTTCAAATGATTCATATGAACACAAAACACGATGCAATTAGTTAGGCGGTTTGCTTTTTACTGAAGGTTGATTTTGACGTCATTTATATTGATTTTGACAGATGTTTACGTTATGTCTGACTTGAATATTAAGATGTCTGTCACTTATCGTGTCTTTGTATAAAAACCGGCTGAAATACAAAACCAAATCAAACTTGACAAGTTCTTTTTCCGTTTTTTTTTAAATGCATTGTTGCACATGCACAATACGTAACCTACATGTTTATAATAGAGCAATGACCAAAATGTATTCTGGACTGTGTACTGAAAATTAGTATATATTTATACTTGACGTGGATCTCTGCCAAGATGTCACTGACATCCAAGCACATTCTAAAATCTGGCTAAAATATAATGTGTTTGTCCAGCCAGAACCAATCTCGTAAAAACAATTTACCTTGTATAGTTTTCTAGATTACTAATTGTCAAACCTAGCACAACAGTATATTACAGACTTTTTTAAACTGAAATAAATTATTAAATTAATGTATGTATTGGGGACAGATTTGTTTACATAACATAGATTTAATTAGCACATGTTCTAATAAAAGCAGAAATTTTATTTTTAATTCATTCAAGATTACATAACAATTGTTTTGATATCGGTCGAGATTTAAAATGGTAATTTATTATTAAGGCAAAGTGACATAGTTTATAATAGTTTAAGGGAAGATATTATTAGCTTGAGGCCAGACCGAATTGGGGTCATCATTTACGCAATTATTGAATCTTTTGATTTTTACTCGACTTGCTAATATAAAGTGAAGTTTATACATTTTCATTAACTCACATTATTTTCTGGTTATTTAACGTTGCTAACAAATTTTCATACGCTAGCAAGTCCAACTGGTGGTGTTAGGGGTTTTACGTTGTAACGTGATCTGTTATAGGACAGAGTCCAATGCAAAAGCAAATGCATGATATTAAAGTTAACGTTAAATATTTAAAACTTAAAGTATAGAGATAATGTTCTGTAAAAAAAATCACCGAGTAGTTATTTTTCCCCTAAACTGCTATATTTAATGTATATTTATTTATTTTATTTAAATCACCACACGCGATGCTTCTTTGTATGTTCGTTTAAAGCCTACACAAGGTCGACAACTACCGATAGTTCTACGCATCTGTACTATCTTATCAATGCGATAAAACAAAGGTAGTTAATACGTTAGAAATGTAATTATATGCAATCTTTACTCGTCATCAAACAAGGTTACTAAAATTACAAAGTTGTGAGTATTTATACCCTTTTCATTTTCCTGGCTACCCTTATCCCAATATATATTGGGGCCGGCTTCCAGTCTTACCGGATTCAGCTAAATATTTAACATGGAGCGACTGCCTAGCTGTACCTACTCAACAACCAATTTCACTGGGTAACACGGTATTCTATAGTAAGACTGGTTATTCGAAATATAGAACCACGAGCCCGTTTCCATTATCAAGTTTTATGATGTCTTACAAATAACATCTACGTCTCTACAGATAATTCATAAACATGATACTGCTTTTATTTCTAAAGGAGAAAACAGCCGCGGGCTATATTCCGCCAAACATTCTCAAACGCCAAACAATTTAATAAGGAGCTCCCTGAAGCTATTTTGCTACCTAATATTTTATACTGTTCCCATCCAATTATTATAAAACAAATCATAATAGAATACTGTATCAGTTTCATTAACAAAGAACAGACGATATAATACAAAGTTGACCTCGTTTTTTTACTAAACAGTTTATTTCAATCATACAAACCATACTATCAAACCATCACACGTAGTTCATTATTATATTAAAAGTACTGACTCAAATGCAATAAGGAAGAAATTACTTCAATTGTAGGTTGTTAATTCTTTCAAATACATTTGTTGTTTTGTATACCGTAACATTTTATTATATGAAATAAGACAACAATATAAAAAACCTATGGTGTTTTGTAGTGTTTACGAATTTCAGGAAACCATGTGAAGAGTTGACTTGATAATTGTTTACGTGACTTATTGTTACTTTATATAGGAAGAGAACTTTGCCCAGCAGTGAGACATTTATTGACCGCTATTCTTATTATTACTATGTATCTCTTTTTGTTCACGTGTTATCCTCAGTATGAGAATACCCTGTCCTTTGTAACTTCCATGGGAACACAGGTCCAACACGCAGCGGCCTCGTTGAGAACTTTAGTCTAAGATGCAATGGGGTATTTACCCGGGGCCATCCACCCCCGCTCTATGGGAGAGCAAACATGAACGTCCCGAGGTAGATGCAGGACTATTGTAAATGAGTGGGATATAAAAATGGCATGGGCTATAGACTGGGATGTGTTAGGGGGATCAGTACCTTAAACAAAAACGGAAAACTATGGCACCTGTTTCAATACATGGGAATACACTCAAATAGGCAGGCGATGATTCTTCAGCTCACCAGATGGGCCTCCTGAAACAGCCATTCCATTTATTATCATTATAGGTACACACAAATTGTTACTTTTATAAGATTCTTATGTGAAGTTATTTTTCCACAGGGTGGGTGGACGCCAATGCTGTGGGCGGCATACAAGGGCCATGAAGAAGTTGTAGCGTTATTGCTAGAAAAAGGAGCGGACGTTCATGCACACGGGAATTATAATATCAAGTATGTTACATATGTTTAGTCTTACAATGCATTTTAAACCTTAAAACGATATGCTTAAAGTAGTTGTTGTTGTCTTCGTTCTAAAAGTTATGTTGAAATTGTGTTAAGTACAAAATTTTACAGTCATATTGTTAACATACTTTTATGGAGTATATACTATACAGTTTAATGCCGAACAAGATTGTTACGACCAACAATAATCATACAAATATCTGTTTGCGGTTAGTTCCATGTCTAATTCACACCAAGTTTTTGCATATTTTTGCTTAACAATGAGAGGTACATAATGTATGTTTATTAGTGTAAACAGTTCCCAATACTGAGATACGGTTTAACGTCCTCTTCTTTTGTGTGTAAACATTGTGTTTAATAATATTATATTGTCAACTGTAAAATCTTAATATGAAGGGATTTAACAGTTTTTGTTTGATGAAAGATATTTAACTTCCTACTTAAAATGCAAGGCACCAAATTATTGGTATATTCCACTTTGTTTGAAAAATCTACTTTGAACTTTGTTCAAACAAAGTAAAAGTATTTAATGTTTTTGTAAAATAATTAACAATTTAGACAACAAATAAAAGCTTCAAGATGTACAAAGTTTCAGCATCAATTCCTTATTGTTTTGTCCTAATTATAAAAAGATCACAAGTTGAAAGTCATCTTGACGTATTTTTCGATTATATATTCAATGCTTTTCTGATATAATACTTGCTAAAGAATTATTTATTTACTTGGATAACAATAAAGAGTAACTCCCTTCCAGCTCGCTAGTATGGGCTGCGGGCCGCAAGCACAGCGGCGTGGTCCAGCGTCTCCTGGTGGCGGGCGCGCGCGCCAATTCGTGCGACAAGTACGCCACGTCCGCGCTCACGTGGGCTGCTCGGGCGGGTGACGTCACGTCCTGTGCGGCGCTGCTGAGGGCGGGGGCTGATCCTAATACTGCTGGCATGTATTGCTGGACTCCACTGTTGCAGGCTACTCATGGTAAGTTATAACCAAATAGTAATAAAATAATAGAAGTTTTAACTCTGCCCAGAACGGACACACTCATAGAACAACCAGACGTAGATAGACTTTATATCGTCTTAGATAGACTTTTCTGCGCGATCGGACCCGCTGCACATCGCGCAGTATTGTTTTATGTGGTGACATTTACCAGGGTATCTACGCAGTTTGGTTACTGAGAATATTGACTGTTTTGAATTGATTTACTGAACAGAAGAAATTTGTTTGTGCGGAGTATTTTTTGAGAAATGCCAATCACTGTAGTAATTGAATATTCAATTTGGTAATCATTGGGCGTATTTGAATTCTGTTTTACATGAGTATTGCTATATCGTATTACTCATAATTATGCTTTTAGCCAGTTATATTGTTCTTTCGAGCACTATCTATTTATTTGACATACGTACACACAGCAATTAGTTATAATTAGTCTAATCTTAACTTAATTTGTACCCATAATTTATTCAATTAGAGATGCTTTTGTGAGTACGTAGTCAATAGTCATACATAAAAATGTGACCTAGTATTTGACGAAAAATATTTCCATTATCATTATTATATTTATAAGTACCGGAGAACCGTCTATCATTATTACCTAATATATTCTAAACTATTTACAAACAAAACAATATAGGTCGCTAAATATAGACCAACAAATGTTTGTGTTAGTAACGATATTTTTATCTAAAAATACCTTAACAAAAGCCAGACAAATACGCCTAATGGACAATATAATACTAATGTTGTCCTTGAATTAGTTAAAATATGTATTATGTATGCGGAAGGCGGCCAAGCAATTTAGGTTAAACCTTTGTCTAATCATAGACCTATATCTGAGTAGATTGACTCATAGATGAATAAATCTACTCAGCTAAACTTTTTCTATACAGCTGTGTTCATGAAATTAGTTTTTACATACTGGTCAATACGAATCAAATCATATTTAAAAAAACTGGCCAAGTGCGAGTCGGACTCGCGCACGAAGGGTTCCGTACCACCGTCGTATGAGAGCCCCCCTTAAATATTCATTTTATGTGGTTTTTAGTATTTGTTGTTATAGCGGCAACGGAAATACATCATTTGTGAAAATTTCAGCTTTCTAGCTATCATGGTTTATGAGATACAGCCTGGAGACAGACAGACGGACAGATAGACAGCGGAGTCTTCGTAATAGGGTCCCGTTTTACCCTTTGGGTACGGAACCCTAAAAAGCGAAAACCTCTTCTTTTATTATGAACCCTTAACAATCTGGTCAATCTGTTCCGAGATTTTTCCGCCCACCATAAAAATTCTATATAGTCTTGCCTGATTTTAAGTTAAGACTAATGTTATTATTTAATGTCTTTCCCCCAGGTAATCACTTCGAGATAGTCCAAATGCTGTTGGAGCACAAGCCGAATGTAAACGCGCTCGACAAGGACGGCTTCACAGCGCTGGCCATCGCATGTAAAGAGGGATACTACGATATCGCTTTGGCTCTTATTAACTCCGGCGCTTATATTAACGTGCAGGTAATTCTATATAGCAATATGCTTTTATTTATATATTTATAACAATCGTCTTCTTTTAGGGTGGTATAGTTAATTTTGCGTACTCGTATTTTATTTACTTAGTAAGCGATAATGGTCATACAGTGTAATAAAAACTAAATCATTTTTTTTAAATAAGCTTCTGTAACATTAGTAAGTAGCTGTGCCCGCCATATCACTCGCCTTGCTTTTCTCCCACGGCAAGTAACGTGATGTTTAATTGCCTATAACCTTCCTCGAAAAATGGAAAATACATTCAAAAAGGTTTTTTTAATCCATCAGAGATTAGCGCATTTAACAAACAAATAACTTTAGCTTTTAAGTATAGATATTTATTTATGCTACATGACTATTTACATAATACCAAAAGTGTCATTAACGTTGCACACCAATGCAGAGTTAATGGTCTAATTTCTAATAACGTTGTGTACTGACTTGTTTTTATCTTATATTTCGCTAACAGTCGCTAATGGTAACCCAAGAGCTTTAAATATAATAATATTGGTGTTTTAAACTTAGTGAATCTGGTCAACGTTCTATTATAGTCAAATATATATATATATATATATTTGACGACCTCCGTGGTCGAGTGGCGTACGAACCGTTTTTAAGGTGCCGCTAGCTCTGGGGTCCCGGGTTCGATCCCCGGACGGGTCAATGTAGAAACTCACTTTTCTACATTGTCTCGGGTCTGGGTGTTTGTGGTACCTTCGTTGTTTCTGAATTCCATAACACAAGTGCTTTACAGCTACTTACTTTGGGTTCAGAGCAATGTATGTGATGTTGTCCGCATTATTATTATATATAGGGCTCATTTTCATTTGCATGCCTGAAGATAAATCTCCAGCACCCCGAAAGCGGGTGCTAGCGACCAAAGAAAATAAGCCTTTACATATATTCCTGCACTACAAGCGCGTCAACTGCTTGACTAATATAAACATGTTTATTTTCTAGGATCAATCTAAAGACACGCCGCTTATCCACGCAGTAAAGGGTGGTCACAAGAATATTGTGGAATCTTTACTAAAGAAACACGTTGACGTGGACCTGCCGGGCAAGGAGAAGAAGACGCCAGTGTATACGGCGGTAGAGAAAGGACATGTCTCCATACTGAAGCTTCTACTGGCGTCCAATCCTGATCTGGAACATAGTACTATTGTAAGTATATAGTTAAAATATGGTGGTCACTGTATGACAAGAGAGATATGGTAGGATAGGATTCTGTTTGATGTTCTAAATGTTTTACGGTACGATTTTGATCTTTGTCGTAAATGAGTTTGCAAGCAAATAAGTAATATTTATATAACAGACTAGTGGGTTACACTAATTTGAACAGCACAGAGAGATGTAATAACTTTTAAATAATGAAGAGTCAATTCATACTATAGCAGAGTCGAAGCGCATCGAAGCTGCTGTAATATGAGTTGATCCTACTTCATTCAATATTTTGTGCAACATAATTTTATATGCATTATATGTTGGCGTGTATTTGAATAATGCAGACCTGTTTTCAAAACTGCAGATATTTCAGGAAGGAAAGTATATTTAGGGAAATTTATGTAAAAAATAAAATTCAGTGTTGATGATATTTTTCTACACAACATTTTACGTCACTGGGAAAAATAACAAGATAAATCCCGACGCTTGTAGACAGTAATTTGTTTTCCATAAATAATTACGTTATTGATATTTAATAACACAGTGTTACGTAAACCGTGCGTAATGGACTTGGTTTAATATGTCGACTACATTATCGATGTAATAAAATACTGTTTACTAGAAATCGTTTATTATAATCGATAAAATGAATTCTTGTTATTCGATGTGGGATAAATAAACTTTTAAACCACATTGAGCACTTAATGGTTCTATAAGTTTTGTTTTACTTTCTCGATTGTCTGATTACAGTTTACATTACACTTGAACTTTTGTTACATTTTTTGTCTGTTTATGAACTTTCTCAGTTAGTTAAGAAAAAGAAATTGTCTTAAATGTTATTATAATATCATTATCTCCCTGCTCTGTTCCTATTTATTTGGGGTCGTCGCAATGCGTATTCAGCTTTCATTCATCTCTACTACTCGTCATCTTAGCATTCACTCCTTTCTTTCACAGAATGTACAATTTTTTTTTTATTATTATTTTTGTATTTATCGATTATTGTTATGTATTAACAGACAGGGGACACACCATTAATGCGTGCGGTACGCTCTCGACACGCGGAAATGGTGCAACTGATGTTGGAGCGCAAAGCTCGCGTCAACGTGGCCGACAACCGGGGCGATACAGCGCTACACATCGCTATGAGGGCACGGTCTAAGGTACGTTATTAACTTTGTAATATATAATTTACACCTGAATATAATAGATATTGTCGGTAATGCTAAGATCAGTTTTGGTATGATGATAGTAAATAAATAAATGGGACAGAAGCAGTGTTTTATACACAAAGATAAACATGTATATTAAGAATTTAACAAAAATAATGTAATTGAAAGTTACTTGTAGTGAAAATGTCTTATAACGAAAAATTTTAAAAACCCTTTTTCACTAAGGTTTTGAGCTTGAAAAATTACTGTAATAAATCTAAATTGTGACTCAAATAACTGTACTTCTCTGTCACTTTTTCCTTATTCAATGTGCAATCGATGCAAAATTAATATAATACAAAAAACTTCGATTTTCAATCGCAACATGGATTAATTAAAATTGATTTTTAACAGGAAAATATACAGTTACGTAAATTGTATGTAATTAAATCATGCTCAAGAAGTCCCTTATGATTATCGTCATAAAAACCTGTTACACATGGATGAGTATATCGATCTATTTTCCTTAAGTTTTATACCTACTATTACTAAACAGTGAGTCATCACACTCATCACATAAATAGGCATGTAATCTGAAGTTATAGGTACTTACTTACTTATTCTAAGACACTTCTGATAAACGGTGAAGGATAACATCGTGAGGAAACCTGGATTCCAAAATTTGGGATCTGTAATCGCCAATCCGCAGAGAGCAAGCGTGGTGATCGATGCTCGCCTTCTCTATATGGAAAGAGGCCTGTGCCCAGCAGTGGGACGTTTATAGGCTGGATTATTTATTTATATATAATCTGATCCTATAATTTATCTTTTTTTGCAGCAAATCGTAGAGATTCTTCTAAGAAATCCGAAGAACAGCCAGTTGTTATACAAACCGAACAAGCTCAATGAAACCCCATACAATATAGACATGAGTTACAACAAGACTATCCTCGGCCAGATATTCGGTGCTCGGAAACTTAATACAAATGAGGATAATGAGAATATGTTAGGGTATGAGTTGTACAGTGCGGCGCTTGCCGATATGTTGTCGGAGCCAAGCTTGTCGGTGCCAATCACGGTTGGATTGTACGCGAGATGGGGCTCCGGGAAATCGTTTTTGCTCAATAAACTTAAAGGTGAGACACGAAATTTTGAGTTATTTACCTCAACCGTTTAGTTAATTAGTTATGATTATCAATAAAACTGATTTATTTTATTGGGAGTCATAAAACAAAGATTCAAAGACATTCAATTCGTGACTTTTTTATCTCGTAACTATGTTCATCTTCAAGAAAATTAAATAAGGTATTATGATTTCATAAGTTTTTTGTGGAATACGTCATCCGTCTAACTTGTGATGTATAATGAACCAGATTATATAGTCATAAATATTGATTTACCTTGAAAAGTTTGCGAAACAGTCACATGGGCTTATTTCATCCCGTCATACATAAATTAATGACTCATATATTATTGGTAAACATTGAGACGCAAAGATGTGACATTCTCAAGTTAGAAAATATGCGGTACTGAAGCGGCATAGAATTGGCACACGCTCTCGTCACGCATATCTGTCGTACACTATTAAACTGAGAACCGAGTCTACAAATCAATCAACGATTTGTCACACCCACTTAGTTGGGATAGAATAATTATGAACGTCATTTGAGTAGGTCGGAGTTGTACCGCCTATTCGCTGATATTACTTGGCTCGTTAGTCAACAATAAAAATATATGATGAATTAGTTTTTAAACGAATAGTGGGAGAGACGTTTTCGCGGCAGTGGCATGGGGATGGGACAGTATAGCTTCTAGAAAAGTTGTTAAATGAAAACGTATTGAACTAATAATAGGAACCAAAGACAAACCAAAGGACCAAAGACTGTGAAGCCACAGACTATTCACCGTCTTTCGGCTAGAAATATAAATATATTATAATCGGTCATTAAAATAGTTATTTTTCGAAGTGCTTTTTTTATGTACTAAAATATAATTCATCACTTTTACATGACATACAAATATACTCTCTCGCTGGATTCGAAATTTCTTAACTGGCTACCCTGACAAGAAATGCCGAAGCAAACTCAGAAGTTTAAATTATCAATACTTATTTCTGTAAATACGCGAGATATACCTATTACACAAATAAGTGGACAAACAGCTGTTCCCCAAGCCACCAATATTGCTCTAGAATGGTACTTTAAACTTGTTATAATTCTCAGAGGAGATGAAGAACTTCGCCCGTCAGTGGAGCGAGACGGGCTGGGCGTGGTCGTGGGCGGTGTCGTGGGGCGCGTGGCACGTGGCGCTGTCCGTGGCCGCGATAGCCGCCGTCGCCGGAGCGCCGCCGTACGTCGCGCTGGGGCTCTGCTTCGCCTTATTCGCGCTTATCTATATAGCGTTGTATATATTGTGGTATACTGGTAACAGGTGAGATTACTTGTATTGTTCAAATAAGGGTTCAGAAATAGCAAGCAAAGTATTGATAAACTTGTAAGCGACTATCATTTATGTTGTACAACCATCATCTGAATCTGTTTGTGTTTTATGTGCGATAGATAGTGCTGTATTTATAACTGTACCTTTATTTTTCTATTAGAAATGGCATTAAAGCTGATAACTTGAAAACCAAGTAATTAAAATATACTGATAGATCAACGAAAAATCAAATTACCTATGCTTTTTAGGCTCCCAGAAACTAAACCTTCCTTTTAAGTCTAATTATTGTAATTTGTATATCCTTTGTAAAGTTATATTATTATTCCTTAGGTACGAGTGGTGGTGGGCGGGCGGTGTGCTATCCGCACTCGGCCGTCGCTTCAGCTCGCTACTACTAGCCTTGCAGGTTGTGTTCTGTCACCCGCCCGGGCCCAACGACCCGCGAGCTCTGCCCGCCACGCCCATACGGTATGTTGAAAATATCCTTATGTTTTCAGAAAGAAACAACAGTAGGAACTGTGATAGACATAGGTAGGCTGTGGGAAATGTGGTGGATTTGCATCTGTATATCATCCTGAGTGTTTAATTTAATGCAACTTGGCAGAGCCTTTTGTGCAGCCGTGGGCAGATGATTGATTGAAGTATTTGTTTACCTTCAAATAAGTAAACATAATATATCAAAAAGTTAAAGAGAAACCACATATTATTATCCTAACTAAAACTTTTTTTTTAAGATCCAGAGGGTTTACCTGCAAGCAAGATTCCGGTTCTTAGTTATTTAGGAATAGGTATCTAACGCTTGCCTGCTAAAACCAGCTTGCCTGCTAAAAACATCTAATTCTTCATCAATAAACTTAAATATTTTTTTGTATTACAGGTTCCACTTCACGGAAGGCATGAAAAGCGGCGGCGGGCAGGAAGGCGACGCTATGGTGGTGCAGATGATCGCCAGTCTCGGTGAGGCGCTGGAGTGTCAGTACGGCCGCGTCTGCACGAGGCTGGCCAGGGCCTTCCGACCTAAACCTGTGTCCGCTACTTCGGGGTGGAAGTGAGTATCACAATTAAATCAAAACTAAACTTTATTAAAACATTGTGTTCTTTAAGCACCAAGCGTACAGAGGAATGGGGTAAATTACTAATTTGTTTTTTTTATTTTAGCAGGATAGATTATTAATTATATTAGACAAGTATTTGGTCTTATTATTCGTCAACTATAATTTCGTTTTATATACTAAAGCGCAACGTTATAAGACCTCATTCCTGAATGAGTCGTTTTATCTACTTGGTGTTTTCTTATTTTGAAAAAACTTTAAAGTGATTGTTATTATGATAGACAGTTATCTAACTGACTTACTAATAAGATATTAACTTTTTATACCCATCTTACCTTATTAAAAATCGACCAAACATGGACAACAGCGCCCTCTTTAATTTAGTATATTAACAAATATCATGTTTTGTACAGATGGCGCCGCGTTTGCTGTATCCCACACATCGTGACCTTCGAGCTGGTGTTCACGTGCTTGCTCATCGGGCTCTGTGTGCTCATCATGTACTTAACCGACAGAGAACCTGACGCGCAGTGAGTATTATACTAAATTATGTGACTGTTATTTAGGCAAAATGACAGAATTCCACAATTCCATATGGCAGACATAACTTCGTATATTGTTATTATAGGATCTAATGTGATAAAGATAGACGAGTTATTTTCAGATTATTCTCATGGTTAACTTAAGTAGGTTACATTCAATACATATCTTAGTAACTTTAATTTTTAATTTATGAAAATATTTTGATAAACAAACCTTTTAATCAGAGAATCCGCCTGGGTATAAAAATTGTTTAGGTTCAGTGTGGGACAAGGAGTTCTATAGAAAGACGTTTGTTTTGGAAGGTCTTGAAAGAAATTAGGCCAACATTAGTTAGCTTTCATACAATTACCAGTTGTACACTAATGATAGTAAATGTAATATGGAGTATATAGGGGTAGGGTGGTCAAAGCGTGCTATCAGGATCAATTTGGTAGGCCTATGTAAAATAAGGTAGTGTTAGCGTAAAGAAGTAGTTGTTACACGACGGGTGACTGAGCTAGTCCCGTCGATCAGGCGGCGTGAAATCCAACAGGGTCTGATGATCGCGGCCAGCGCGGTGAGCGGCGCGGCGCTGCTCGCCAACCTGTACACGTGCGGGCGCGTGCTCGCCGCGCTCGTGCTGCCGCCGCGCGCTCGCCTGGCCCGGGCCACGCGCCATCACGCGCCCACGCTAGCGCTGAGGCCGGAGGTGCAGGCGCTTACGCATATGGTATGTTGTGGTTTAAGTACAATGTTTTGTCTTTAAAATAATGTAAAAAGATAATGTGTTATAATATATAAAATAGAATACACCTTTCTTAACAAATTTAATTCAAACACACACAAGTGCATTCAAGTTCTTTTGTGGTATTTACTACATGGTCGGAGAATTTTTAAGTAACACAAAATGTCAAAAAATGAAATTTTTTATTCACAAATCTGGAGCCAAACCTACTTTGAGGAATAATTCATATAAATTATCCTTAGTCAGAACGGTTACATTTATTAAGGTTACCTAACAAACGTATATTTTTGGTTATTTGTAACAATATTTACCATTTTCCTTTCAGGTATCATGTCTAGACGCGTTTACCGGACAGCAAACCCGCCTAGTAGTTGTCGTCGATGCCTTAGACAGCTGCGAACAAGAGAAAGTATTAGCACTGCTGAACGCCGTACATGCTCTCTGCTCCGATCCCAAGAGCCCCTTCATATTACTCCTGGCAATCGACCCACACATCATCAGCAAGGTAATTATCAAAAATAACTCTTAATTCCAAAGTAATAAGGTATAAAATTGTTTGTCTACAACTTCGTACTATCCTAAGTAGTTATAGTAAGCTATGTAATCGATTGTCGTCGTATTACTGATATGAGCGTAACCTATATATGAGGTAAAGGAAAAGACGGACCTACAATTAACAAATGTAAAACAGTTAACAAATGAAGTCCGAAATTATTCAGTCAATTAAAAATTGAGCTTTTTGATTTGTCGGTGCGGCAGCGGTTTGGAACTGGTACACACGGTAGCGAAAGCTTACCGAGCGCCTCTGTATCAATGAGGTTTTACTGATTAGCTGATGTGTGCGGGAGAGGCCTATTTTATATATTCTAAACTTCGTTATATTAGACGTCGTACTATATTAGAGTCGCGCCGCAATGTCAATTTCAATGCGTTTGTGGTGCGAGTACCTTCATGTTATATGTATTACATTGGGGGTATGTATTACATAGTGGGTATGTATCGCATAGAAGATTTGTATCAAATAGGACATATTATGTATTACATAGGAGATATGTATTACATAGAAGATTGTATTACACAGGAGATACATATTCATACATGCTGAGCAAACAGATTCCGCACCGTTGCCGCTTCGGCAGATCAGTAAACGGCTTTAGATCGAACTTTAATACTAAATAAACAGCAAAGGGTGATTGGCTTGGGAGATAAATTCATGAGAATATGTCATCGTGGCTTGTCTGATATGGAGCCCTCTTTTGCCCTGCCCTACTTCTATTTGTATGTTATATCTAAGTATCTATACTCGCTGACTTTTAGCGAACTTGCAAATGAAGTATTATCTGCGTAATATTTTCTTAAAGCCTGCTCTGTATATTTATGCAGTTACCGTAAAGTTAGCCAGAAACACGTCCAATAATATTTCCGAGCCTTCTTAGATTAAAAGTAAGCGTCAATAAGCGTATTTTACGAATATCGTACTTTTAATCAAATTGTGTTCAAAATACAATATCTTTGTAGGTTTTATATGAGAAATATATAAAGAGAGTAAGATATATATTTGTAAGGTCGTCTAAAAGTCATATAAAATTAACAAAACGCATAAAAAGTAATAATAGAGACAGTTTCTTATTAGTATTATACATTCCATACAGGTTGCTTGGATGGAGGTCAGTTAAGATTCTGTCATGTGTTTGGTGTTAACCTTATTTTCTATAGCTTTGTGCCTCGGTGTTGTCTCGATACCCTTACATCATGTACTTGCATGATTGTTTTATCTACAAACTATACCTATACCTACGTATACCTTTCAAATGTATATAAGCCATAAATGTTGCATGTTTGATGTTAGGAAGTTTCCTGTATATATTGTTGTTTTATTTTTCTGTGTATAGATGGAACTCTACTATTTCTTTAGATTCTCATGATTTTATTCCATATGTTAATAATATAGGTAGTTTGTAAATTTTAAACTAAAATATTTATTCTAAATTCCTGATTTTTAAACGTACCTATCCAAATTTATTTTAAGAAGTATATTTGTATTAATCAGTCACTCTCTGCCTCGTTGGCCTAGTGGTGCTAAGCGCGACTGCTACGCTAGAGGTCTTGGGTTCGATTCCCAAGTCGACCAAGGTGTTATTGGGGTTTTCTATGAAATTCTCAGTAGCAGGTCGGAGTTTGGATTTGTGCCCGGTTAGTGGCAATAGGTTCGCCCCCTATTACATGGGACCTAAACATACCGGCGAACTGTGGGTGTACATTGGTACACCTCTGCCTAACCCTTCGGGGATACAGGCGTGATGGTATGTATGTATGTATGTATCAGTCACTCCAAAGTATTAAAATAAAACAAAATAAATAAATGGTTAAACAATTGTTTACCAATAGTGTTTAAAATACCTATCGATTTAAGAATAACCGTAACAAAAACTCAACTACTAAAGTAAATACAACACAAGCCAATATAATTTAATAACGTATCAGGCTGATTGTAAAAAAATCCAATTACATACATACATACATATAATCACGCCTCTTTCCTAATAATAAAAATCCAATTTATCCTACATAACTAGTTATGTAGGTAAAAAAAAGTTATTTGTAATGAAAAACTACCAACGTTATTTAAATACACGTCTATTCCATTCTAAAAAACGAAATCTAACCACCCACCAATTAAATAGGCGGTGGAAGTAAACAGTCGTCGCGCATTCAGCGAGAGCAACATCGGCGGTTGGGACTATCTCCGCAACATGGTGCAGCTGCCGTTCTACCTGCAGAACTCCGCGCTGAGGAGAGTGAAAGCCGCGCAGCAGACAGCTTCGAGGAGGATGCAGGCCATCGCCAACGATGACTTCTCGACCTCGCTGCAGAGATCTGTGAGTATTGTTCTTAAGGTTGGCTTTAGAGTTTGTAATAAAATTGATTTATCTATGATTTTTGATAGTAAAAATATTCGGTAAATAGAGTCTGCCTATAAGAATCTTCTTCCAAACGCGCTGTCCAGAATTAATGGCAGTATAAAAGACAGCAACAGTGAATTTTATAATTTATAACATGTTTTTTTTTAATTTGTAACTTTTTGACATAAGTATGTTAGATTTTTTAATTGTTTGTCAAGTAAACTAAATAAATAAATCATTGGGAGTTCGCTTCACCGGTATAAAATCATGCGTCTCTCTGAACCAAAAAACTGTTTTTAACTTATTTATTATTTCTTGTAAACATACGTAACATTGAATAGAACTTTGCGTTACATAAACTTAATTTTATATTTGGTCTCCCAGGTATCAGCCCGCCGCCTATCATCAACATCGGAGCTAATGTCAAGCCAGGAACGCATCAAGGGCCAAGCGGCCCGCGAGCGGCGTCTCCGGCCATCGGAGTCGGTGGCGTCGTCCGTCGCGTCCGGCCTGCATCGCGCGGCGGCGGGTGCGGGCGGGGCGGGCGCGGCGGATCTCGGAAGAGTGCTGTTGACTGATGACTACTTCAGCGATGTTAATCCGAGGAGCATGAGGAGGCTGATGAATGTGCTGTATGTTACTGGTGAGTTGTTGACCGTGTGGTGAATTGTGGGCCGATATTTATTGCAGTTTGTTAGTTTTGTTTTTATTTTTGTGTTATACGTCCATGTTTGGCAGCCGTAGGTGAGAGTCAGTAGAATACATGTATCCATTACAGTCTTCTTCAGGTGAAGGGGGAAACTGCCTATTAGAATTTCCTTTAGACTCCATCTTTTCCAACCAATATTCACTCGCCGTTCTATTTCTTCTTCCTCATTATTGTTACTGAACGATACTTGTTTGCCGAGGTATATATAGTTGTTTACATATTCTAGTGGCTTGCCGTACAAGTCGATGTTAGTAGTTTTGCTGTTTGCCATTAGCTTGGTTTTATCTTGGTTCATTATGAGCCCAACTTTTTCGCTTTCTTCTCTCAGTGTGCTTATAGCGTCTAGTTTGTCACTGGTTTCGGCGAAAATGACGATGTCGTCAGCGAATCTTAAGTGAGTTAGCCTCCTCCCATTTACTCTGATTCCGTGTGTTGGCCAGTGCAAATTCTCAAAGATAAGCTGCAGTACCGCTATGAAAAGTTTTGGCGAAAGAGGATCTCCTTGTCTACTCTCTGACAGATTGGTATATTTGTTCCTCTTTTTTCCAGTTTTACCCTGCTGGTACTTCCCTTGTACATGTGCAACAAAAAATGTCAATAAAGAATATTATTATTATATTATTAATCAGTATCTATCTAAAATATGAGTTACGTTTTGTTTTAAGAAAGTCTTCGACATAAAAAAAACAGCTTGTCTATTGTGTGACATTTAGAAAACTGGATACTTAAAAATATATTGTAATTTTCAGGTCGTCTTCTAAAAGCATTCCAAATCGAGTTCAACTGGTACCAGCTGGCGTCGTGGGTGAACCTGACGGAGCAGTGGCCGTTCCGTACGTCCTGGATCATCTACCACCACGAGACCTATGAGGAGCACATCGACGACTCCACTTCACTCAAACATATATATGAGAAGTAAGTACTGTGGTTATTATTGAGTGGAAATTGCTGTTTCCGAAATGGCTTGTAATCCAAATTGAAGGGAAAACTTGATTAAATAGTCTTGTGTTCCCGAGAAACGCGCGTGATTTAGCATAATTTGGCTTAGGTAATTTAGTAGATATAAAATCCAATGCTACAATTTAGTCGCGGATTTGTTCACAAGGACATTATTTTAACACAAAACTTACTCTGACATTAAGTAAAAATAAAAATTATTTTTTACAGTCAGTTTCTTAAAAAATACCGCAAACACAAAACTTTGCACTGGATAAAATTAAAATTTTATAGTTTACTAGCTGTAATAGTCAAGTTCTTCTTAGAATTAAAATTGTAAATAGCCTCAATTCTGCTCTTCCAGGGTAAAACCTCTAATGAGCGGTCTCCGCGAAGCGAGCACACTGATGGAGTTGGACCGCGACGAGCGCAAGTTAGAAGTGTTCCTGAGCTTCCACCGCGCCACGCTCACGGCCGCTGACCTGAAGATATTCCTGCCGTTCACTATCAATCTCGATCCTTATATCAAGAAGCTTATTAAAGGTAAGTTATTATTGTAAGCTGACACTGGTACACAAATGATATAATACTGTATTTTTACTATGTTTCTGAAAAACTGTTTTATATAATCTTGTCAATTTGTGTGACAAGTTGACTAAGGGTGCGTCCACATCACGTGCGTCCACGTCCGCTCGCAAGCGGCGCGCGCACGTCTGACGGGCGGCGTAATTGACACTATAATAGTGCGTTCGCGGCATGCTCGCGAGCTGTTACTGTAAAGCTGGGTATCCATTTGCGCAGCCTCGTGGCGAGCTGCCTCATCCTGAGCGTGCCGCGGGCCGCGGAAAGTACATGCGTCTCCACTTGAGCACACATAATATCGTATCGAGCGGCAAGCCTCAACCCGAGCCACGATTTTCTCAGTTCCTCATTAACCACCATGGTTGACGCACGTAAAGTCGCTGCAGCATTAGTAGTAATTAGTCATTACAAAAGGAAGCAACATAAGAAACGGAAACATCGATGGTGGATTAAGGAAATATATCGTCAGCGAAATGTTCATGCAAAACAATTGTTGTCAGATATGACCTTTGAAGGCGTAGAAGAAACTATTAAAAATTTTACCAGAATGAACTCTGAAACATTTGAAGATCTATGCATCAAGCTTGAACCAATAATTGAAAAAAAAAGATACATCGTCTCGCAAAGCAATCACAACAAAAGAACGACTGGCCATTACCCTGAGGTTTTTAGCAAGTGGTGATTCGTTTGTTAGTTTGCAATACCTTTTTAGAGTGTCAAAGCAATCTATTTCAAAAATTGTTCGTAAAAGTGCTCAAAGAATATGTTCAGGTATGTTAAAAATGCTTTATTAATGAAAATTTTAGTAAAGTACAAAGTTACAATAATGACAGAGTAGTAAATTGAGATTTTTCCCGCCGAAAAGATCCACAAAGCGAAGTAATTTTTTTTTTACTTCGGAAATGGGTAGTTTCATTTCCTTGCTTATTATTTTCCAAGAATCTTCTTTCAATTGTTTATTATAATGATTCGGTGAAGTTGGATCCCACAAATGTCGGTGGTTTTCATATAACTTAATTAATTCGATACATTTCTCATTATCCATTTTGCCGCGTGCCGAGCACACTTACGTCCGTCTCCACTGAACGCACGCCTCACACTGAGGCGTCTTTGAGCATGGCCATTTACCGACACGATTTGGCTCGCTGCGCGGCCGCCTCGTTTGGTTCAAGTCGCGGCAAGCCTCGACTCGCGGCACGGTCTCCACTAGATCTGCCTCGGATCGAGGCAGCCGCTCGGCCCGAGGCTGCCTCAAATGGATACCCAGCTTAATGCTCGTTCGGTGCTCGTTCGGTACTCGTTCGTCAGATGTGGACGCACCCTTAGAATAATAACCGCTCACAGCAGTTAATGTTTTCGCGATTAATTTTGTAACGCTTCTCGCTAGTAGGTAGGTGTAGAAAAAAAATAAGAACTTTAAGTTAGAATTAATTTAGTGTATTTCAAAAAAAGGTCGGCAGAGCTGGTCGTGAAATTAAAATATCGAGCGCGCGTTCGGTTCTTGCCCGCCTATAGAAACACCACTATCCTGTGTAGTCAGGCAGCTCGGCAGCGGTCAGGCGGGGTAGGTGTGCAGCGCGCTAGTAGATGCCGGACGCGCAGGTAGGTGCAGGCACGCAGGTAGGCGCAGGCACGCAGGTAGACGCACTTCAGGTAGGTGCACTGGTAGGTAGGTGCACTATCCCGGTACTAAACTCCGGTACTCGAACCCTGGAATGTCCGTTATGTTCCGTTTTAGTTACAGTCCGGTTCTATTCCAGCCACAACTGCAACATCCCGATTTCCACTTACTAACTACCTAACTAAATGGAAAGCAGTGATCTAGCACCAAGTAGCTATCGAGATGAGGCAGTCTAGGCAGCGTGATAAATTATAATTCAGCTAATAAATGAAATCTGAATGAAGTGAAAAGGTTGAAGGTAACTAAATGAGTTGAAAGATACTAGTTTTAATGAAGTTAACACAATTAATAAATAGGTAGGCACAATAAGAATTACTAAGAAAAGAAGAATATAGGAAAATATTTGTAGGTTATGACCTTCATGACACGGTCAAGGTGAACAGGTCATATGAAGTCAAATACCAAATATTATATTTTTAAAAGCGTTAAGGCGACTAACAACTCTAATATACCACAAGGACAGCACAATAGCGTGAACGTAGCATGTAATTAAATAAAAGTATGAGCGCATTATTTTAGCAAGTCATTCTACAACACGTTACGTATAACTATTTCTAGGTACACATAATAAGCAATATTTTGCAACACTCACCCGATCTGGGGTTAACACTGACTTTAAGAAAGTATTTGTAAAAGCACAATAGTATTTAATTAGTTATTTAAATACGAGTTAAGACGTGTATAGGTAGGTGCTATATCGGCTCGCGGCTTCGTGGTGTAGTTCTCGTATGACGATTGACCGCGGTCCGCGGCAGTGTCGCGTCGTAGCAGGGATAGTTCACCAAACCGGTTTCCGTCACACGATCACGACGGCGCGACGCGGCGCGCGGCTCAGATATAGTAAACAAAATATTATTTAAAAAATAACGTACAACGTTACAGTACCCCCCTTTTTAGCGTAGGATTTTTCTTGGGGAAAATCCGCTGCTTCTGCTCTTGTAGACACCTGATTTACGTTGCACATCCATCCCGCATCCATTCTGCCATTCTTCCATCGACTTTTATTCATTCATACTAGCAGTGAACACTTTAGTTAACGTGTTTCTGCATCCTTTCATACAGAGTATTTTGCATGTAGTACAAAACACTCACGCAACCCAGATGAAGATGTTAAACAAGTAATTGTAAAAATTAGTACAGAGCAGCTACTACTACATATGACCAGAAAGATAGAATAAATAGATAAAATTTGCAAAGGCTTATTTATAGAGTTGCAACCGCTCTGGTTACCATGGTGTATGCCATGATAAATTTTTAACAACTATGGTGATAGACCAATAGTTATCATGTAGATAACATAGGGTGAATGGGGTAGAGCCATCATCCTATAGATACATACATACATAATTTATACCATTGGGGTAGACCAATGATAGTAATAGAATAGGTAAATAAATAAATTGGTTATATGATAGTAATTTTAGCAGTAGTTTTTACGGTTGGGTGGGTAATTTTAAATTTAGTTATAGTTTAGTATTTAATTTTTAACTAGTTGTAGACGAAAATATTTATTTTAAGTACTATTTTAAGTATAAAAAATTGTTAAAGAATTTGAATTACATTTATAGAATTTAAGTTGAACTAAGAATTTATTCTTTGTAGTTAATTAGTTTTAAGTCTTTAATATGCCAATCACCTATAGACTTTCCAGACATGTCAGCTAATTCATACACTAAAGGCGATTTTTTTCCAATTACTTGACATTTTATAAACTTAGGCGCTAATTTTTTGTTAAAATATTTATCTTTATCACTTTGGTAGAAAGTTCTTTTCCAGACAATATCACCTATATTGAATTCAGCAGCCTTTCTGCGTAGGTTATAAGATTGCGAATTCCTAGAATGAGCTTGTAGAAGCGCAGCTTGGACTTTATTGAACACTGTAGATAAGTAACCTAAGTTTTCTACGTATGAATCGCGAGGCTCAAAAATAATATTATCATCAAATTCAGCATTAATGTAATGAGTGCCACAACTTATTAGTTCACGACCGTAGACAAGGAAAGAAGGTGTGAAACCAGTTACTTCATTTACTGAGTTATTGATTGCGAATTGAATCTTTGGTATAACTAAGTCCCATACTCGCTGATCATTAGTTATAAATGTTGATACTGCTGTCATTATAGTTTTATTGTACCTTTCTACAGTGTTAATATGCGGTGAATACTTAGGCGTATAATGTAGGTTAGGTATTTTGTACTTGCTGATTAAATTCCTAAGTGTAGTACTGATAAATTGCTTCCCATTGTCTAGTATAATAGTGGATGGGATACCATGCACTAGAAACACGTTTTCTTCTAGAATTTTAGTGATTATGTCAGCCGTAGCTCGTCTAATTGGAAAAAGTAAACAATATTTCGAAAAGCAGCAAGTCACTACAAAGATATAACAATTTTGTTTTCTAGTTGGCGGTAGAGGTCCAACAAGATCAATACTTAGCATTTGGAAAGGTCGATAACAAGTTTTAGGTCTACCCATGTGTCCAAGTGTTGTATGATTTTGATGTTTGTGTGCGATGCATGTGTCGCAAGAACTAACCACTTGAACAACATCGGCGTACATACTGGGCCAGTAATATTTCAGCGCCAAACGTTTAAAAGTTTTGAAAATTCCCAGATGACCAGCAATAGGTTCCGAATGATTTTTAGTTATAGTTTCTATTCTATTTTCTAACGGAATTACTTCCTTCCACTCGAATTCTTTATGTAATGGGTTAAGGCTTTTTTTAAATCTATATAATTTACCGTTGCGGATTTGGTATTCTAGGAAAGATGTTGGCGATTCTTTACATCCGTTATATATGTTAAGGTACCAGGGATCCGACGTTTTAAATTCTGAAGTTGTAGAAGAAGAAGAAGAATTTGAAGCATTATCAATAGAGGATAAGGGAATTGAACGCGATAGAAAGTCGGGAACAACGTTATCGGAACCTCGCCGGTGCCTTATTTCAAAATTATACGCAGATAGTCGTACACCCCAGCGAGCCAAACGACCTGTAGGGTTATTTAATTTAAGAAACCATTTAAGTGCAGCGTGGTCAGTGTAAACTATGAACCTTTGGCCGTTCTCAACGTAGCATCGCCAATGTTCAACCGCTACTAAAACTGCAAGAGCTTCACGCTCTGTAGCGCTATAGTTGCGTTCTTGGTTAGACAATGACTTGCTCATATAAGCTATGACCCTCTCTTCATCATTTATAGTTTGAATCAATACAGCGCCAATCCCAAAGTTACTCGCATCCGTGTGAATTTCAAATGGTTTTGAATAATCCGGACATGAGAGTACTGGTGCAGATACTAAGCACTCCTTTAGTTTTTTAAAGGCCATGTCCGCATCACCTGACCACACGAATGGAGGTGCTTTTTTGCTTTGGGAGGTTAGTTTGTTCAATGGTGAAGCCAAAGAACTAAAATTAGGTATAAACCTACGGTACCAGGACGCTACGCCTAGAAATCGACGAACTTCTTTCCGATTAGTGGGTGTAGGGTAGTTTTTAATAGCACCCACCTTTTCGGGGTCAGCGTGTAAGCCGTTAGCGTCAACGATGTAGCCTAAATATTTAAGTTTCTCTCTAAAAAATTGACTTTTCTTTAGGTTAATAGTTAGGTTTGCGGATTTTAATTTATTTAAAACTAGAAGTAGAAGAGAAATGTGTTTTTCGAAAGAAGATGAAACAATGACAATATCGTCGACAAATACAAAAACCTTGTTCTCAAATTCTGGTCCGTAAAACAAAATGTCCACTAGCCGCTGTTGGGTAGCTGGAGCATTTGTTAGACCAAAAGGCATACACTTAAATTGATAGGTACCTTTGGTAGGGATGTAAAAGGCTGTTTTGCATCTGTCCTTTTCATTTATGGGAATTTGCCAGAAACTCTTGGAAAGGTCCAAACTAGTTAGGTACTTGGCATCGCGTAAGTTGTCCAGTATTTCGGAAATATAAGGTAGATTATAAGCATCCTTTTTCGTGATAGCATTTAGTTTTCTACTGTCAAGACAAAATCTTAGTTCGCCATTTTTTTTGGGCGTTAATAGCACCGGAGAAGACCATGGGCTTTCAGCAGGCTCAACCACATCGTCTCTAAGCATTTCATCTAATTGTTCGGCTAGTATGCGTTGCTTCTCTGGTGACATTCTGTAGTACCTTTGACGAATGGGAACAGCATCCCCAGTGTCAATAGAATGCATTATTAGGGAAGTGCGACCTAGACCTCGTTCTTCGTAAGAAATTTCTTTAAATTGAGATATTATATTATCTGCAGTTATTCTCTGAACTTCGGATAAATGATCATATGATCGGAGATGTTCAGAGTCTGAGTTCAGTTCCGCTAACTGAGCATCAGATTGATTTAAAAATAAGATAGAATTAAGGTTATGTGGAAATAAACTGAATTTACGCCAAAAATCCATACCCAGAATTAAATAATTTTTTATTTCTGGTACGATGTGAACATTTAAATTATATGTTTGATTATTAAAAGTAAAGGGTAATAATATGGAGCCTATAGATTCAAGTTTTTGTCCACCCGCAGCAACGAAAGTTAAAGGTTGAGAAATATTCCGTTCGCGAATTGAATCAAAAAACTTTTCATGACAATTATTCCCCATTATAGTGACACTGGAGCCTGTATCTAGAAGGCCGATTAGATTTTTATCATTAATAGAAACCGAGACATAAGGTCGTGAGTAATCATTATTAGTGTTGCGGATTGAAGAGACAGAGTAAAAGTTAAAAAATTTGGTGACGGTTTGTAGCCAATTATTCCACTCGGTTTTATTGAAATATGTGTTACTGTCACCGCAATCCCCGTCATCTAGTTTTTTGAAGTCTTAGGGTTACAATTAGGACAGTCTGGAAATCTGACCTCTTTCTTCCCGCATTTAAAACAAATTGGAAAGTGAGGTTGTCTACATGCTCCTAAAGAGTGCGAGGTAGATCTGCACCTTGGACAATATATATGTCTGGTATCGTGGTTGCTTGTTTGAGCTACAGCATTCACGTGTAGATTTGAATTAACAGGCCTAGGTGATTCATACGAAGTCTTATGTTTATCAAAATTATAGTTGTTAGTAGGATAGTTTTTAGAATAGTTAGATTTAAAGTTATTATTATGTGTTTGTTTATTTTGTTTAAAATTATTATTATTATAGTTATAAGTGTAATTGTTTTTATAGCTATTGCTGTTACTAGCTTGTTTTGTGTATGCGAACTCTGGTGCTAGCGTATCAGCGTTAATTTTGGGGGGCTCCCGAAACTGTTTAAGCCTAGACTGAATATTTTCATAGTTCCTGCACACTTTTTGCAATTTATCGATATCTGATATGTCAGGAGAAGATGCGAGAGTACTACCATAGCTTGGTCTAATATTGTGTAGTAAAATTTCTAATTGGTCTTCTTCAGATAAGGGTTTACCCAGTCGTGAAAACATACCCCGCATTATAGAAATATATATAGTGATATTCTCAAGCTCTCCTTGCGTCCGCGCACGGATTTCTGATAATAGCCTGTAGTCGTAATCATCTTGACTAAAATCCTGCTTAAGTAAAACGACAACATCGTCCCAGGTTTTAACCTTATCTTTTACACAGCGATACCAATGTAGGGCATCATCAGTAAAAATTTCGTAAGCGAAAGAAAGTATTTTTTCCTGAGGAATACTCCTACTCACAATAAATTCATCTACCCTCTGGATAAACGAACGTACGCACGTTTTTCCCGAGTATTTGAGTTTTCCTATTTCCGAGAAAAGCTTGCGCTCACAACTGACCGACACGTTGACGGGTTCTCGAATAGGGTCTGGTGAACCATCCGTGCCTTGAGGCACTTGTGAAGACTGTATCTTAAATGACGTCAATTCTTTATATTGAGAATTGAAGTGTGAACGGCAATTTTTATAGGCATCAGCAACGTCAGCCGACGAGTAGTTTATTCTATTCAAGCGATGATAGATGTGATGGAGTAAGGTCTCCGTGCGTGTAAAAAGGTTTTTATCCAATTTAGCTTTAAGAGAAATTATATTATTGTGGGACTTTATTAAAGATTCCCTCACTGCTTTCAGATCATCACTAGGCTCTAGGTGAGATTCTAGAATGTCTTCTGAAGGCAAGGCTGAAGATAATTTTACTATTTGCCTCCTGAGTTCATTAACTGAATCAGCAGCTACCCCTCCACGCACAGCGACCTCATACTCTAATTCAGTTTTTTGAAGTGATAAGAATTTGATAGTGTACGACATGATTGAAGAATCAAACCGCAGTTAGGAGTGTGTTGCAAAATAAAGTCAAAAATAATAAAGCAAAAGCAATAAAAATGCAAAATCAGCACGTTTGTGGTCAGTCTAACCATATGTGAAAAAATAAAATTTTTAAATGATGTAAGGTTTGTAGGTAGATGTAAAAATAAAAATTGGGGGTAGAAAAATATTGACGGTAGGTCAAGTAAAGAAATGTGGGTAGGTTGAATTAAATATTAGAAAGAGAGAAAAAAATTGTGGGTAGATTCACATTTGGTAGGCTGTAATTAAATCTAACACTACTGACAGAAAACCAACACCAAGAAAAACTACAAAATGCTTAGCAAACAAGAACTAAACACGGCTCGATATTCTACCTTTATTGGGCGCCACTGTAACGCTTCTCGCTAGTAGGTAGGTGTAGAAAAAAAATAAGAACTTTAAGTTAGAATTAATTTAGTGTATTTCAAAAAAAGGTCGGCAGAGCTGGTCGTGAAATTAAAATATCGAGCGCGCGTTCGGTTCTTGCCCGCCTATAGAAACACCACTATCCTGTGTAGTCAGGCAGCTCGGCAGCGGTCAGGCGGGGTAGGTGTGCAGCGCGCTAGTAGATGCCGGACGCGCAGGTAGGTGCAGGCACGCAGGTAGGCGCAGGCACGCAGGTAGACGCACTTCAGGTAGGTGCACTGGTAGGTAGGTGCACTATCCCGGTACTAAACTCCGGTACTCGAACCCTGGAATGTCCGTTATGTTCCGTTTTAGTTACAGTCCGGTTCTATTCCAGCCACAACTGCAACATCCCGATTTCCACTTACTAACTACCTAACTAAATGGAAAGCAGTGATCTAGCACCAAGTAGCTATCGAGATGAGGCAGTCTAGGCAGCGTGATAAATTATAATTCAGCTAATAAATGAAATCTGAATGAAGTGAAAAGGTTGAAGGTAACTAAATGAGTTGAAAGATACTAGTTTTAATGAAGTTAACACAATTAATAAATAGGTAGGCACAATAAGAATTACTAAGAAAAGAAGAATATAGGAAAATATTTGTAGGTTATGACCTTCATGACACGGTCAAGGTGAACAGGTCATATGAAGTCAAATACCAAATATTATATTTTTAAAAGCGTTAAGGCGACTAACAACTCTAATATACCACAAGGACAGCACAATAGCGTGAACGTAGCATGTAATTAAATAAAAGTATGAGCGCATTATTTTAGCAAGTCATTCTACAACACGTTACGTATAACTATTTCTAGGTACACATAATAAGCAATATTTTGCAACACTCACCCGATCTGGGGTTAACACTGACTTTAAGAAAGTATTTGTAAAAGCACAATAGTATTTAATTAGTTATTTAAATACGAGTTAAGACGTGTATAGGTAGGTGCTATATCGGCTCGCGGCTTCGTGGTGTAGTTCTCGTATGACGATTGACCGCGGTCCGCGGCAGTGTCGCGTCGTAGCAGGGATAGTTCACCAAACCGGTTTCCGTCACACGATCACGACGGCGCGACGCGGCGCGCGGCTCAGATATAGTAAACAAAATATTATTTAAAAAATAACGTACAACGTTACAATTTACTCCGCTACGCTTCATAGTCTGGCATGAGGTTTATAATATGTCGATTTCTACCAATCACGAGCCAGTACCTTGTCTCTCATTGATTCACCTCATGCTAGACTAGTGAAAAGAGTATTTTTTTAGTTACTGAAATATTTTCTCGAGAATTTTATGATAATACATACATTTGACATAGGATGACAACACTTCTTTTAACCTACCTCTAATCGGCACATTACAAATTACATTTCTCTTAAACTCATAAATGTATATTTCCAGAGGAACAACTACAAAGCGGTGGGGAAGAAGACGCGGGTGCGGGCGGCGCGGCGTCAGGAGTTCTGTGGGGCACGCAGCACCAGCGACAGCCGCACTCCAAGCTATTCCCTAGGAAACATGTGAGGAGTACAACAGGCTATTTCTTACTTTTTAAATCTACTAACTAAATCACGCGTTTAAATGAACGTTTTGAACTTATAATTTACATATTTTTGGGTCTATTTAAATTCTTCAAATAAACTTCAACTTTTTGAGAGTGTAAATGAGGTTAATGTTAGGCAATGTTAAAAAGAATGTTAAAAAGTTAAACAAATATGAAGTTGTAGCGCAAACTGAACCTTATAGTGTAAACATTCCAGTTTGATTTTCTTAAATCTCGCGTTTGCTTATATGCCTAGCATATAAATTCCTAACGCAGTATAAGTACCTAGCTACTCTATACACTGAAGTTGTTTACTGACATGTCGCCATACCCACAGCGTCAGGCCACGGCAGCAGCGGGCGCGGCGGGCGCGGTGCCGGCGCAGCAGATGTGGGTGGGCTGGGCCAACCCCGGCGGCTCCGGCTTCGTGCCGCAGCCGCTGCCCGCGCAGTTCCCGCCGCCGCAGTACCCGCAGCAACCGCAACAGCAGCAGCAACCCACACAGAATCCGTATCATATGCTGAGGTCGGCCTTCCCCGGACTAGTGCGTACACTTTTTCTACTATTTTCCTTGTTCAATCATACCTGTCACATTACCTGCAAAAAAGCAACTCAATCTATATTAAAAAAAAAGACGTGGAAACGTTTATTTTTATCTTATGCAAAATAAATAGTTTCATTTCATTTCGAATGGTAAATGAAAAAGTTTCTATGTGCTGGAAAGAACACTATATATTTACTGTAGTGTAATTTTATCGCAGTAGTGCGTTACCTAGCTACATTAATTTGAAATGTTTATGATATGACTTGTTACTTTTAAACATTCAATAATAATTATAGATGGCGCTACTAATTTAAGTCCCGTTGTAATGTAAAAAGGTTTCAAGTATAACAACATTTCAAGCCGCATACATATATTTTGCGTATATATAATCATTTTTCTGTAGTTTCAAGCAGTAATTATAATTGAATGAATATTTATAAAATGTGTATGTATTGCAGACGGACGTGTCCAACATCCGGCTATCAACGCTGAGCGTGGAACGCGTCTGCACTGTAGTACGCGAGGCGCTGGGCGCGGGCGCGAACGCTGCGGCTACGGCACTGGCTACGCACCGTGTGTGCGGGCTGGCGCTCGCTGTATGCCGCCTGCCGGACTTGCAGCCGGTAAGTCAACTTTCGTAGCTACGCCGTAGGTTTAGCGTAGCACAACCCCTACACAAATAATGGTGCTGATTCCTGGACATACAGTGATGACATATACACAGCAAAGGAAAAAGTAGTATGGAACATATCATGTTAATAACATAATATCATTTACTGACTAAATGTGCTCAACGGATTAACTACGATAAAACAACTTTTGTAGGTATAGCAATCGTAATATTTTATTCTTATATTAACTAAATGTTTCGTCTACAGATTCTCGAATTGCCGTTTGGTGACTGGGAACTTTTCAAACTGCTCATTGTAAACCTACGTGAACTGGAAGCGAACATGCCTTCTACTGTACCAGCTGTTGCAGGTATATACTAAACCTGTTTTACCGACATTTCTCAATATTCCTCCATCCTAAAAATGATTTTATTATTATAATCACGAAGTTCGCGTAAGATATTTGCTAATTACATAGAGAGATTTAATTTTAGTGTGAGTGTATAATATAGAAACTCTTTTATTTTCTATAGTTCTGACCGAAAAAGCGCCTGAAGTAGAAATTGATTCGGCCAAGCCGACGAGACCTGCATTAGAACACCAACGAAGTCGACCATCGAATGTCGAAAAACAGGTAAACAACTACACATTATTATTTAAACCCTGTAATAAAACTACAAAAATTATAGGTAAGACTATTCTAATTGGTCCCGTCTGAAGTGATGAAGATATCATAGAGCGAGAGTATTGCACGATAAAGTGAAATAAAGACGGCAATATTTAGTGGCTAACCCACATTTCATGATATTATTTATATTGGTCATTGAGTTTCGTGAATTCTTAAGGTAAGATGTGTCAAAGCGGTGTAAAAGCGACAGCACCGCAAATTCATTGTTTTAACAGATATTGAAAGTATTGAACAATTCCCTGACGTTGTTATAATACAATCGATATCGATACTTTGACTACAATATTAATTTGTCGTGTGTTTTACAGCCATACGCGGAATATCAGGTGATTATTAGAGTAAACACAAGTAGAAAGAAATAATCGCACGATCATTGAATAGAATAAATAGATTGTTAATTAAGTAGCACAAAATTATCACTATGTTCTAATTGTTATATGAAAATCCTGAGTAAAGTTTGTATATTTTTATGTTAAATTCCTGTGTTTTACGAGTATGTAGGTACAGTAGGTACATTGTTGTTTTGTTATTCTTTTACGCAAAAAAATTTGACATCGAATGAGAATGTCTAGTTTTACGTTTATTTGACTGCACTAATAACAAGAATTTATATGAAACTATTTTCACAAATAAGCCCTAATACAACTAGTGTCCTGACTAATGATAACTATGCCGTCAAGTAGCGTAATGTATTAGAGTACATTTATAATCCTACGCTAAGCGCCCTCTCAGCAGTCGGACGGATAGGTAGAATATCTAAACACGCGGCAGCGTGTCAAGCCAAGTTCAAGCAAAAGAACTGGAATTACACGAACCACTTGGTGCCACTTTTGATCCTTCTATAACTCAAAACCTCTTTAACGTAAACACATAAAACTAAGTGTGTTTAATAATATCCATAAGGACACCTAGAAGCCCAAATTTCATGAAGCTAGCTCAAACGGTTATTAAGATATGAAGTTAAAAAAGTCGTAAATTTTAGCACTTACTGACTGACTGACATATAGTACCTAAACCTAACCTACTTCCAGATGACCTAGAAGGATGAAATTTGGAATCCAGCTTGGTAATTGTGTGTAAACTTACATAGGAAAAAATAAAAAAAGTTAAATAATAGGCTGTGGGCTTCGCCGCAAAAAGAATGGCTCGATCTAAATCAGTGCCAAGTTCTATGCAAAATCCAAATCTTAAAGTAGGTTAGATTTGACTTGGCCAGTTTTTATCAGAATTACAATATATACATCACATATATTATACGTGAGATGATATGAATAACTTTATAAAATGACTGATGTAATGAAAATTGATAGAATAGATTGAAAGTCTTTTCTTTTTAAGGATCATACATGTACGTTTAGTACTTAGATACATACTAAATACGTGTGCGTGTGTAGATAGTACTTGGTACTTTTCATAAAGAAATAAGTTTATCGGTCGTTTTAATACGTCAAAATAATAAATTAAATAGATGTATAACCTGTGAACTCATTGGCTACAGGTAACCCTGGAGGAGCAGATGATATGCGGCGCGCTACAAACGCTTAACGAGGAGGCGCTCGAGGACGTAATGCAGTCGGAGCCCCCCTCCCACCCAGGTGAGCCCCTCCACACCATCCGCGAGAACCCGCCCCCCGCGGCCGCCGCGCCCCCCGCGCCCCCGCCCGCCGCGGACTCCGCCCCCTCCGTCCCTCCCGCGCCCGAGCAAGAGCCCGAGCCGCGCCGCGAACACGTCGTCGTCAACTTCACTGATGATGTCTTCCTATAAACCACTCTGCTATGTACTACTTCATCGCTATCCAACTATCTACGGCTACACAAGATAGCATCGATCGCTATAAGCTAGCCAGTCATCACCCCTGTGACGAACGTAGACGCTCAATTGACATGTTATTATTTAAGATAAAAAGTTGAATTGTGATAATATTAAGTTCTTATTTATTCTTTAGAACGTAATTATCGCAGAGGCATTTTAATGTGTTCCAAAACTATAGTAATTTATTTGCAATCTTAAGTTTGTAACATATGTACTTATTTTGTTCTGGCAAAATACTTAAGCACGTGAAAAACAGCTTTGTAGAACCACAAGTGGCTTTTTCGTAATAAATGTAAAGCTTTATCTGCTTTTTTGCTGTAACATTAATATGCAAATGTATACTCAACTGCACAATGAAACATATAAAATACATTTTTTACTTTGTGATTTAGTAATCTCCTACTATTTATTGTCTACTCATACATTCGTTAGACAAAACCGAAATATGCGAAAAAATATCAGAGTTTATTACAAACCCTTAAGCAAACTGCATATTTCTTCAAAATTGTATTAGTAAAGGTATTTTAGTTTAGTTTTAATTTATTTTTTATTGTATAATCGCTATTTGTATCCAGCTAGTGGCACATGTAGAATTGTACCATTTGTCAATGCTGCTTAGTTATATTATTTGTGACTGTAACACCTTTGTACGTGATAGAAGTACATTAATTAAAACCTGCTTTTGTCTTACAAAATTATTAAAGTACAAAACCGCAAGGCGCTTAACCACAAAGATCTATGTTTGTAAACTAAAATTAATGTGCTTGTTTGACAAATAGTATAATTAAACAGTAACCAAAGGTCTGCCAGTTAAATTCCGTTTGCATTCCAATAATTATTGCCATTTTAATTTTAATTATAGGCTGTGTCCTTTGCTGTCGTGTTATATTTCAACGTTTTAAGAAACATATTTTAGAATCAAGTGACGAATATTTGTTTGATTTTAGAATATGCTAGAATAACGTGTTGTGCCATCGATACTTTTTTGTATACAGTCCTACCCTAAACCTAATTTTTTTAAGGTTTATTTTTGTAAAATATGCCTAGTTATGGTTTGTATAACTGTAAATGATAATATTCAATATATGAATCTACAGAAATGCAATAATACTCTTTGTCTATTCAGATGATTGTCCATTTGAAATACTTTATTGTAATACAGATAGGTAGCAACCTTTTTAAGATAATTGTTGTACTTTAAACATATCTTTAGCCTTTAGAGTCTTTAGACAGTTACTAAGTAGATAGGACTTTTTAATTAATTTTAATTATCTGTAAATGTCAGATATTTTGATTGTGATATTAAAATTGGGTCACCGACGGTCCTTTTAGTTCATGTACTATACACCTAATGTATCATTCCTTCATGTTAGGCAAAACTTTCACTATTTACAGAGTAATAAATATACAACAGTTATAGAACGTAGTTTGATTTCAGTCCTTAGCCAGTTTCTAGGCATCGCGGCGAGCTGCCAGCCGGACGCGGCCGCACGACCAGGTACTCCCCTTGCCCGCGCCGCTCCGGTGCTTCCTGTCCTCTCACTTCTCCTCTTCCATAGCACCCGAGCACGCTCTGTGATACATATGTAGTCTTCTCCGGCTTGATACACCATAGCGTCTCTTTCAGACGAGGAGAGCACGCTCCAGCTGCGGCTGGCGAGCGGCTCGCTGTGCGGCAGCCCGGCCGGCAGCCCGCGCGCGCTGCGCCGCGACCCCTCCATCCTCAAGGGCGGCGGCAGCTTCCGCCGGCGCCCGCCCGGCGACCCGCCCGCCGTCACCTTTAACGTCGAGAACGAGGAGGACTCCGACGACGAAGGCCAGATCACGTTCAGCGCGCGTCCGCGCCCCGCCCGCGCTCCGCCCGCGCCTCGCTCGCGACCCTGCTCGCTGCTCGTACCTGACGACGCGCCCGAAGACGCACTCGCCGCGCGCTCGCGTTCCGTCGAAGACTCTACCAAGACCGGCTCGCCCGTCGTCGACCTCAAACTACGCGGCCTTCGGCGCACCGCCGACATCCTACGGAAGGTGAGCTCCGCGGAAAGGTTGACGCGACTGCGTGATAAAATAATGTCACGGGGAGGCTCGCGAGAACGAAGTCCGGTGAGAGACGAGGTCAGCGACGACGAGTCTGCGCCCCTAGTGTCACCCGTAGGCCCGGGCGTGCTGGTGGCGCCGGCGCCGACGTCGCCCGGCCCGCCGTCCGAAGCGTCGACAGTGGCGGGCGCGGGCAGCGTGGCCAGCGCCGAGCGCACGCCCACGAGCGCGGAGCTGTCGCCGCGCTCGGACGTGACGGAGCTGGAGTCGCCGCGAGACGCGGGCGCGGCGTTCGACCTGCTGCCGGGCGACAAGCGCGCGGAGGGCGCGGCGCGGGCGCGGCTGGAGCGCGCGCCCAGCAGCGTGTCGCTGGGCAACATGGTGGAGCCCTACAACATGCGGCTGCTGGCGCACGGCACGTCGGACGGCTCGCGCTCGCTGTGGCGGCAGGACGCGCTGGACGCCGGCCCGCCCTGGCCGTGGGACGAGCCCGACTCCGCCGTGTGACCGCAAGCGTAGACCGCGTCTATTATTTTGTTGCCCGCGGGCAAGAATCCTTCGATAGTGGAACCGCTCGGCGGGCGGTTACGCTTCGATGACGATTAAGGTGTGATATGTTTTAGTCGAAGACTGCCGAAGCTATGTTCCCAAAAGGAATTTATATTTTTATAGTCTCGGCTTAATTTTATCGTAGCTAGAGGAAAATTTCGCCAGAATGGTGAAGAACAAATTCAAGAAAATTAATGTACCTTACCTAGTTGACCGCTGTAGTTGATTTAGCTTTACAACATCAAGACATTTTAATTTGACAGATTGCATTTAACTGTAATGATTGACCCAGTATTGTGATAATTATAACCTTAAGTGTATCTTTTATTTGTTCCCAATGAACAATCTGTAGTTATGATTTTTATAACATACCGCATCACTTTTTGTGTTAACCACAACTGTAGAGAATTAAATAAAACTAAGATCCACCATTCAAGTTATTTACCTTTCAAACATTTCTTTAGTGCCAAACAAAAAGAAACATGTGCATATCACATTTATAATACTTTATTTGTTTACAATATCAGATATTGGCAAGTAATCACATCATAAAAAATTACAATTGTATGTAATTGTTGCTCCCTTACATTTGCATCAAAAATTTCATTTTTTATGACATAGAGAGCTCTTTCTGTAATTTTGTAAATTCAAAAACGCTTTGTATTCTACTTATTTATTGTGAATCATCTACGTAAATGATAAATGTTGAATGTTCTAACACAGTTCAATACTATTTTCACACACTGAACATATTATAACACTATTCAGAATATTACAACAAACTAAGATTTAGAGATCACAAACTAGGTAGACGAACCAGCATCATCTAGTATCTACAGTTGCCAAATATACATACTAAAGGTTCCAACGGAAGCGCGGGCGGTTAAAATCTTTTATATGCTTATTTTCAGAAATGGGTAGCCTTGGTAAACAAAAGCATATTATCATAATGCTGAAGACACTGGTCAACGTATGCTCTTAACAATATACGCAAATTGCTAAGAGTGAGAAGCTCTTTCCACAAACATATACAAATTACATCTAAAACACTAATTCGAATTAAGTAGGAATGATCGAGATTAAAATAAGAGCACCAATAAACTAAAATTATTACAACAGAACTGAAATTGGTGGTTGGATTTACTGAATATTTACAATGTTATGACTACTATCAAAGTAAGTTAATAAAAGGGTTTTTTTTTTCAAGAACATTTTCGTTGTAAACATTATTATCATTGCTTTTACTATAAAATTGCAAGTTTGCACTACTGATAGCTGTTACGGATTGTGAAGATGTGTAAACAACACAATTTATTTTCTTACATTACAATATACACAAGCAACTTTGTGCTATAATTATACGAAATATAAATATACGAAATCACAAATCGTACGCATATAAATTATATTATAATAATCTCAAATTATGTATAAATAATTGTGTTGCTATGAAGAAGAGAATATTTACATTACAAGTTATATGAATTTGATTACAATCATACTCGGGACTCTCAATCGTAAAAAAGTTCCAATGGAGTCGACTACAAATATTCAATAACATTAAATAACAAGATGGTATAAACTATCACACTCGAGGACTAAATAACCTGTATCTTATTGAGATTGATGGTGTTGTCGTCGATGGTCTTGTCGGGCGGGTCGGGGAGCGGCGCGGGCGACACGTTCGGCGCGAGCGATGCGGGCGGTGCGGGCGGCGCGGGCGGCGTGTGCGGCGGCGTGGCGGGGCGCGGGGGGCGCGGCTCGTCGGGCGGCGCGTCGTCCGGGGGCGCGGTGAGTGCGCCCCACCAGCCGGCGAGCGCGCCGCGCGCAGTCGCCAGCGCGCCGCCCACCGCGCGCGACGTGCTGGCCACGGCGCGCCCTGTGCTGGCCACCGCCGCCGTCACCTTACGTCCGCCTTCCGTTGCCGACATCGTGCTGCATCAAAAACATTACATTTCAAGCACTTCAAAGTAACTTATTAATCAAGGAGCTCTAAAGATCAAAATTTTATACATTTATTCAATGAATGAGAGCGAACTGAATAAACCTGAAATGTAAGTAGCCAGCAACACATCTCTGATTCACTTAAAAATAACTAGGACACAGAAAATCAACAAGAATTTTATTTATAAAAAAAAGTATGATAACACTTACTGTGCAAACTTTAGCTTCATGTCAGCAACAGACAGCTGTCCAGAAAACGGGTGCATAGGTAGTAGGTTAATAAAAGATTCGATTTCTCCATTATTTGTTGTCTGCAACCACTGTTGGTATGCAGGTGTTGATTTAAATGCTGTCATAAACTGAGAATTATATGAGTCGATCTCTCGACTTCCTTCTGTAAAAAGAAAATTTCAAAATGAATTTACATTAACCACTGAGTTTACATGATAAAACAAAACTAGCCAAAAGATAATTACCTGGTAACAAAGATGTCCTTAAAAGATAAATTAAGTAACTTGCAAACTGTTCTCTAATCCATGTATCGCCCTGAGACGGTCCGTACCGCACGACGTGATCAGCAAACCGCAGGTCCTCCGTGCCGAGCGTCAGCTGTCTGCGCAGCATCATGTCAGCTGTCTCTATCCTCATCTCATTTAACTCCACCAATACATCAAACAGCTGCCTTTTCTGTTTAAACAGTACATTTGATGCACCAACCACAAAACCTTGCACTGCAGGGTCTGACAATAAATCGAGATACTGCAGCGATAGATATGGTAAACAAAGATATCCATCTTCGAACAATGGAAGGGGAAATCCACATTCAGCTTGATCAATCTGGCCAGTGAGAGTGTGTAGGCCATCAACACTCATGTCTCTGGCCATAGTTGGGCTCTGTTGTGCTTCTGATAGATTTTTCTGCGGTTTATATTTCTCCCCGATACTATGACACTTTTCTCTAGTCCCTGTAAGATCCGCCCTATCGACAACGTCACTAAGTAGAGTCTCGTCAAAACTTTGTCGGCTCACTCGATCTTTCTCGTCCAGCAAGTTTCCGCTTTCTTTCGGGGAGAGCTCTTCTTCTTGACTGGTGCCATTATGTAGGGCACACAAAGGATCCTGTGCTATTTCAACGGTACAATCAGACTCTTGTATTTTGTTGTCAATGACAGCAACAGGAATTGGAGACAGAGGTCGGGATAGACTGAAAAACATAAACATAGTCTTATAGCCTATTATTACTACTAGGTAGTAGTTTTTGTACAGTACCACATAACCAAATGTTGGGAGCAGAAATATACAAAAAAAATATTTACATGAATGGTATCATCAAAATAGTTTCTGAATCATTTCCATTAAAGGTTCTATCTTCATCAAGATTGATATCGAAACATGTATTGTTTATTATTCTATAGATAAACATTCTTATTAATTTATAATTCTTTATCATAAAGCAATACTTTATACAAACCTACATAGAGTATAACACATTATGATTGTACATGGAAGTATACTAAAACATTTTGATTACACATACTAAAAAGAAGAGATTATTTGATAAACTTTAGATTTTTTAATTTATGTAATTATTATAATATTTTATGGTTCTAAAATGTATATACTTACACAACATTAGCGGCACGCGTGAGGCCATCTTCGAGACACAGGGGCAGGAGCGACACCAGCGTCAACAGCGCGGTAGACAGGGGTCCAGCCGGCGCGCCGTAAATAAGAACTTTACGCCTTAACAACAGCAGTTTAAATAACAACAGAGCTTTATGCCTCCAATTCTCTACTAATTTCTGGACTGATAATCCTGTAAATTCATAAATTTCTTATTTGTTTTAGTAATATAAAAGGCAGAACATGTTACACTAATTCCATTCAGCAAATCCTTACTAATATTGTAAATGCGAAAGTTTGTTTGGATATATGGATGTTTGTTACTCTTTCACGCAAAAACTACTGAATGGATTTCAATGAAACTTTACAATAATGTAGCTTATACATCGGAATAACACATAGGCTATAATTTATAAAGATAGTGTGTGAATTGTCATTCGCGCGGGTGAAACCGCGGGGCACAGCTAGTGCCTCATAATTAAGATTGTTTTGATGATAGTAAATAACCAGGAAATAACCATTCTTATCTAGTTTTTAATTTTATTCACTTATTTATTATTAGAAAAATAGTCACACAACTACTATAAGCAGAAATGTTCCACAAAGTTTAATTTTCGTAGAGGTTTAATAAACAGTTATTTCTACTATGACTATTAACTTGATAATTATTTAAATTATTTGTAATACATAATCTCTCATTTAATTAAGCCACTTTTGCAGCAATGCAAACTTCATTAACAGTATTAGATTTAACAAAAACAATACAGTCCCAAGTGGGACACATGTAATATTCAGTGAGTTGCTCAATCCCATTTGGTCAGGGTCATTAACCCAACATATTATTATACTATACTGCACACTAATTAAAATTCTGTAATAATAATATAAAAGCTTTCTAAACATTATATTCTTTTTAAGGTAGTAAGGACTACATAAAAGTATAATCTCCTGAAATACCATGATAGTAAATTTTTTGATCACTTAGGGGATAACAACCCAACTACCAGTCTTATAATGGGACAATATGTTCTATACAAAGTGGGTTATAGAGGTCAAATAGACAGCAGCTACATGTAATATGAAGTATTAGAAGTATTGAACTGAAACTGGTAAGACTGGAAACCAACCTCAACATAGCTACCGCAAAGGCTAGGCAAAATAAGGAGGTCAATTGTTTGACTAACAAGTGAGTACAGTCATAGTATTGTTCATGGTTAAAATAATAAACTGTCACTATTATTATAATACTGTTTAAGCATGATACATTGCATAATGGAAAAATTACCTTCTACTATTTGATCTATCTGCACCGGGCAACTATTTAAATGATTGTAGGCATCCTCAAGCAGTTTTGTTTGTGAGAAATCTCCTTGTAGGAACCATGCTCGTACTACCAGCTCCAGTTTAACAGCCAGTCGGCCAAAGAGTGGGGCTCGGCATACAACACACACACTCTTTTGGACCGAACTGCGGGTCATGTCCTCAGTCTTTTGCACCACTTGCTGTAAAATGAATAACGTAAATGTGTACAATATAGAATTGAATTACAACAAAATTTAAATTGTAGTTCAAGGTTCTCTGTTGGTATAATATCAAATTGGTACATGAGTCACACAAAGAATCATTGATCACCCAACTCTGAGGTATTGAAGAGTGTCATCAATTCAACCAAAGGTGATTTATACTCCTCACTTATTTGGCACATTTCAGTAGTAAAAACAGATATATTGGATCTAAGTATTAAATACATAAATACAAAACCCAAAAGGTTTACTTATTGAAACACTAGTTAAATAATCATACCTCCACTGGAATTTGCCTAAAACATGACACACCATAAACTGTGTGAGCTGGTTCTGTAAGTCCAGGTAAATTGAAGAATATTGTGTCTGACAGGTAGTTATGGGAGCCATCTGGCAGAGCTAAAGCTGGCAAATGTCGCCACGCTGCTGGTAGTTCTGATGGGTTGCCAGGCACTAGTTCTGGATAACAGTGTTCCACCTACAATTAAATTATAATCATTAATTTATTATTCAACACTCCACTGTATTACCTACCTTTATCTCAAGCATACAGGGCGCCGAAAGGACATTCATAACACAAAGCAAGTTATATACAAACGACTGATTTATTCAAATGAGAACACAGTTATTAAGACCAACTTTCAAGAAACACAGTAAATGCAATAAAAGCCTTCTCCGTCATCTCTTTTTTCAGAAATATATTATCGATTGATGAAAGTAATGACGCCTACATACCTGACATCCTTTCTTGTGGTGGAATCCCACCACTATGATGTTGAGCACTGGTTCGTTGATAACAGACATGATAATTCTACTTTTACATTTCAATTCGGATTTAATATCACTCGATTTAGTTTTCTTATTTGCGTTTTACATTACGTATTCGCAGTTTTAGGCACCCCTTAGATTTGACATCCAACTTACATGACGTTTAGTTTGACTCGTTTGACTCTTTTGACGTTGTTTTTTTTTTCATGTCCTTGCAATAGACTACGAAGTTTGAATATTTCTCTATAAAGTTGAAAATGTTACCAGTTCACTACTATTATTCTACTTCTCTATTTATTTTTCATCAAAGACAATAATAATGTAAATACATTATTATTTAATCGTACTTTTATTTAATCGATGAAATAAACGGTTACAATTGAAAACCTTTGGAAAATTAGAAATCAAATAATTAAATAAAATAGTTGAATTAAGAATTGTCAAGTATGATATTGCAACAGTTGATTATATTATGTATCGCAAGTTCATAAATTTATTAAAGCTATGTTTAATAATGGCTAATGTTTAATCAAAAAACAAAAGCAAAAGCTAAAAAGCTTTTGCCGAGAAGAAAGTGCGTAGACTCAACTTAGTTGCTCACTCTAAGGGAACCGACTTCAGAAAACTTCGAAATCCGCTACAAGAATAGTAATTGCAGTGTCTTGTTATGTTTATGACACAAAAAAAAAGAAAACACTTTATTTATACACATTTTGTCAGAAAAAAAATTAAATATTTATATTTAAACAATGGTAACATGGTAACACGTGGCTGAGTGTTTCATGCTTTAGCTAACAAAAGACACTTTGATGGTCTCAAAACAAAAAAAAAGTATAACTTTATGGTTGCGAATTTGAAGAAAAAATTTACATAAATATCCATAACTACAAAGTTTATTTTTAACCACAAAGTGTGATTTATCAATTCATCGTTTGATGAATTCAGTTTGTGAATGAGTGTTCTAAATCTTTTATGTGTAACAATTAACACTGTACCAGTGAATATACTATTACATCAGTAATTTTTTGATTATTTGAGTTTAAATTCGTCGCCATTTTCATACTTGGTGCTGTGAAACTTTTGGATTTGTTATAACTTTAGTATTGCGTGATTGATAGTGCTCATAATAATACCTAGCGACTGGATTTTATGTGATTTTTTACAGTTACTGTAACATGGTGGGACATTTCTTCGCATCTAAGGTTAGAGTTATGATTTTTTTATTTACACTTAATATTTGAACACAATGTTGCCGAACCGAAGTAAATAAGCGAAATTGAATATTGAAATAAGGTGTTTGGAAAAGTAATGGCTTACCGTTTGAAGTTGTATGACAACCTATTACTTTGACCTAGTACCTGACCTGTTACATTTTTCACTACCTGTAAGTACTTCATCATACTGAATTAAAGTGAATTACGACCGCTAAATTGAATCTATGTAAAATATTTTATATTTACATTCTATAAATCCTATACATAGTAATTTTCTTAAAACAGCAATGTATAAAATATCAATATGAGTAACTTACTTTCTGTTTATGTGACCATAATCAAAGTACTTATATACCATAAATTCTGTATAACTGTATAATTTTATTGCATTTCTACTAGTAACTCAGATGAGAAATGTGTTAAAGTGACTGGTTAAATTATGATTATTTTACATTTGTTTAAAGGTAAAGAAATCTATGGAATGACATCATACACTTGCTGCTACTATTGACAATATGAAATTAGTATAAAATTGAAATACCTAACAGATAGATAACTTAAATGTAGTTTAAATTACATACAAAGATAACATCATAAATTTTTTATTATGTACCTATAACAAAATGTATTCTTAGTTAATTACAGATTAACATAATTCTACAGATATGTTTTAACTATATAATGGTACATTCGTTTGTGCCTTATTAATATACACACTTTGTTTTCAGTTTTTTTCTACAAGAATACCCGTTACTTAAAGGCTACCTTTGAGACGGTGGTAGAACCATCTCTAATATCCATGTTTAAATACCTACTAACAAACTGATATGAATGTTATCATAGTCATGTGACCTAGACTTTAACCTAACTACAAGAATAGGATAAATATTGTATTTTCCATAAGTCACAAGGTGTAGCTATTTTGATTATCAAGGTATTCTGCAAGATGGTCCAATTTGCAATCATATTTAATAAAAAATATTGCAGATGCAACATTCACAAATAACATCTGTCCATCCTACCCAAATTAAAAACAGTATGCCAAGTCGTATTTTTACACTCGATTTTATTTAATGTGCTCAAAACTGGTAAAAACCGGTTACGATTAAACATACGATTACGTCATTAAACATCCATAAAAGTATAGCAACAGACTTTAATACCCTAATAGACTGAAAACGAGTGTCGTGCGATCTCGATCAGATCAAGGAACATATCCATATTCAGTACGAAACAAGCTGGCTACGAAGTGACGTGGTGTGTTTACTCACGTGTCCCGTTTTGGTTTATTGTAGAAACAACATATTATATAGCTAATAATAACCAGTGATATTTTTTGTAGGAGTCCCTAATCGAAAATAGGGTAAGATCCTTTTGTGAACGATTACTACGCAGTAAGCGTGTTCAGGAGCCTCTACCCTCTGGGCCTCTGTTGATTCGTGTCAACAAGGAAGTTCTTTCCTTTCGTAACTGATTGCTGTCGGTCGAGTTTTCGTATCATTTAAAATAGATTGGAAACATTTGCTAAATATCCTCTATTACGGCTATAAATAGCCGGTACCTACCTTCATACGTCTTACATTCTTATTACGCGTAGAGCGGAGCATTGCTAACGATCCCCCCAATTCTTCGATAACTTTGCACCTGGGACTTTCATATTACAAATAATAAAATGGTAAAGGTAGCTATAATATTCAAAACTTGCCCCCAAACTAGAATGGCGTTCCATTTATACGAGCATTACACACGACGTACATATTTAAAATTCCATCCGCGCTGACATTTTCATAATTCTATAGAGGAGCAATGATCAAGCTCGGTTTTGCTTTGAAGCTATCTTTGTCTCTGGATTTGGAAGTCTACTGTTTGACCTTCAAAACATTCCGAATGAGTGTGTCCGCCGTGTCCGGCGTTTTGTTAGTGAAGTGTGCACACGTTTCGCTCGTGTTCCATACCTGCGCTATTCCGTTATTCCCAGAGGACAGCATTATATTCGCTGCTCTGTATGATCCTTTTATACGCTTCAGCTTACGGATTAGTAAGAGAGAGAGGTGCGATTTGTAAGAATAATCTATCCGTGAAGTAAATGGTGGCTGTGCACGATCATGTGGTATGCAGTAGATATAAACACGGCATGAGTTAACAGTCGATTAACACTGCAATTTCACATTACGAGAACAAGACAAATATAGTGTCACTTGAGGTATAAAAACAAAATGGAATTTTACAGTATAGTATGGTTAACGCGTATAAAGCGAGTGTGACGCATCTTCTGTACACATAGAATAGATTATGTAGCCACATTTATGTTGTGTTTGTGTTTACTACATCACTGACATGTACCTAGTTTCTGGCCGCAGTTTAAATTACTTATCACTAAATTATCAAGTTTTTGAGGTACATTTGGTTCGTTTATGGACATTGTATATTGTTTTATTACATTTATAATTAAACGTCTTTAGTGAACAAGAGCAGGTGTAAGTCCACAATAAAACCGGTTTTTCAATAAAAAAAAAATCAAGACGTTCACTCTCTGTTTATTTGTTCGCAGGAATCGAAGGAGTGCTCTTTAGAACCGCAGGCATGACGGAAAAGGTCTTGCACCCAAGTGAGTTTATGCTTTTTTATTTATTATCTATTCATGAAGGCATTATGATATTTAAAATAATAAGTATCTCAAATGCGGAAATAAATAAAGAAAAAAAGAGTCGCAATTTTTTTTTACACACAGCTAGGTATTAAATATTGGTACCTATACATTTGGATACTTTTGTGTAAAGTTGGTACAAGGGTCACGTGATGGTGACGTAATAGACGAGCAGTCACCAGATCAATAAGGACTCGAGGTCATTCCAGTCGGCCCGACGAATACGCCACCGCGCCTTTTACAGATACGGCTTGCCGCAGATTCAATATGTTACCTCTCACCTCTATACATACTTTTATTACATACGCCGAGATACAGTAGAACCCTATCTACAGGTTTTGGATTGCTACTCGAATCTTGCCTTGGTTGTGACCCGAAGTTCATTTTTCGTGTGTCCAATAGATTTTGATCTAGGTACATATACCTAATAGGAATCAAATAAAAACTTAGAAAGTCTCAAAATAGCTCAAGGCCCAAAATTAAAAACGTAGGTACCTACCTACTTTTTAGAATTGAGGTGGCACATTTGTAACAATCGAAAACTTCTAAGCTTCGAACTAACCAACTATGGGGCTTAACGCGATCATGAGATGTCATTCACCTTTAGAACTTAGCAACCGCGCACTAAGATGTCAAACGCGACCCATAGTAGGTCTTTTCTTTTACTATGAGAAAAACTTTCTCGGCCAACACGACTTCCATAAAATTAATAACATTGTACGATGCCTAATTATTAAAACGTTTCTTCCATAATCTACTTATCCTGCTTATAATTCAATTACATTAGGTACCTACTTATTTTATCAAGTCTTCATAAGTATGCACGTGTGCAAATAAACATGAGTTTTTCTTTGCTCACATGAAAGGTCATCATTTCAAGGTTGAAGACTAGAACGATTGGAATCAGTAAGTAGGTAGGTACATTATAACAACCAAGTGTCTCTTGGTGAGATCTGTCTGTGCGGCAGTTACGTGGTAAGGGGGTGAAGGGGCGGGGGAGTGCGGCGCGAGGTGCATGTGCCTTGCATCGGTTGACGCATCGCGGTTGAATCCCCACATAGGACGCGAGGAAGTATGTAAAAAGGTGTATATAAGACGTGGATCGATGCCGGAGCCGACACCCACCTCCTACTTCACATACTGATGATAAAACTAATGACGCAGTTTTTAGAACGCGGCGGACAAAATAGAAACTTGGGCTGGTTACAATTTGATAAATCACATTCGAAATTAGTGAACTTTCTCAATATTTAGGCAAAATCATTTTCAAACGAACAAATAGTCAACAATGTGAAGATTACTTTTAAGAAGAGGATGAAAAATCTTTAACACTCGAACCACCGCACATGCGCGCTTCAGTGACCTTGACGATTTGTGACGAAGTAGGTAAATGTTAACCTAACTAAACCCATGATTTATTTTCATTTATTTCATTTTAAAACTCAGTTTTTTTTGTTACTATAAATAACTGTCAATAAAATAACTTTTCGTTTCAGAGAGTTAATCGTCCATTAACCTTTTTAATTAGTTAAATTTAATACTGCCTTAACTAACACTAAACGCCTCAAACGAGTTACGTTTCACATTAAAAAAGTTATTTGTACTTGACGAAGTCTGACTAGGTATTTATTTAGTTGCCGTAATGGTGGCTAGGTCTAAATTAGCCAATGGCGTCTGCGTTGTTGCCACGTTTACCTTAGCGCGTTTACGATTAATTCGCGCTGTGAATGTGGCGCTGCGTTGCACTAGCCGGCCAAACCTATTCACAATCCATTCTAATTTAAATCTCATGTTAACGCGCTCATGCCGACTCTGTACGTAACGTATGAGAAGGACAGACTGGACTTCTGTCGGCCGGTACTTAATAGAGAATTAATGTTTTTGCACATCGTTGCGTACACGTACATCTACCTATTTGTTACAGATATGAGATAACAATAGCTGTTAATTTAACATTTTAATATGCACGCAGGAATCTATTATTGAGGCATTAAAAATAATGAATATTTTCAAAAATGTTGGAGATACCAGAGCCAACGCGTTCGAAAATGTCTGTGTCTTGCCTCAAACTTCGCGTATGTAGACGATTGTTTTAGTAACGGCTTGAACTCAAACATTACTATAAAGTGGTAAGTTATAATAGGGCCACTGAACTGGGCGCTGCTATACGAGTGAAACCCGGTCCGCTTGAGGTCAACGAACTGTTCATTTCGCTGCATCCGTTGCAAATACTGCGCGGAGGCGCATCGATGCCGCCACCAATTCTGTCGACTGAATACACCACTTTTTCATTTAGCTAAGTAAAAAGTGGTCTGGATTTTAAAGAAACTACTGATGTTGACTTGCCAATAGAAAGTTGTACGCGTTTTATAACCACTGCGTTCTGTTGTTATGATGACTGTTGTTATTTCTAACAAATACAAATTACGACGCGAAAAACTACAACTTGTTCTCATTTTCTACTTACTTACACAAGTATTTATCGTCGTACTTACTGTTTGAATTCTAATTACCACTTGCTTGTGAATAGCAATGTTTACAGCTGATAGTAGATGGACGTATTAAAGGGGAATGCCAAGTCGCCATAGTAATTTAGGCCCTCTGTGCACACAAATATAAAATAATAATAATAATAGGGAGCAATTCTAACAATTAATTAGTAATAGAAATGATTTACAAAGAACTTAGCATTTCAAAGTTATTTAAGATTCTTATATTCCATCTTATATACTGCAGTTTATGTCGCCAGTGTCGTCATGAGTAGCGGGAACAGAATCCATAATCAGACCGTGGTCGTCAGGTATAGGAGAATCGTCAGAGTCAGTATTTATAGCGAAAAGTAGTCAATTTAAACCACAGATTTAAACCGCAATAAACATAAGCAAGTAACCGCATTTTAGAAGCAATGATTTTGACATTTATGTTTTTCGGCAACTGACAGTGACAAGTAAAACTTTGACATAGCAATAGGAAGTTGCCATAAAAAGTTTTTATAGATAGATATATTTTTTGAAAAGGTCGATTTATAGATATATTTTTTTATTAATAATTGGTATAATAATTATTATTAAAAGATATTTTAAGGAATTAGATAGGTATAATGTATGTTTGCTGGGAAGAAAATGAACGGTTTTTAATAATAAACGAAAACTTATTATTCTGATTAGTTACCTGCCAACATTTTTTTGTAAAGGCAACATTTGTTATTAACAACTCATGTTATGTTCAAGTTCCGTTAGTTTAGTAGTCGTTATAATGTTTAATATTTATGAAAAAATGTTACCGACATGCACAGACTAATGAATACGTGGAAGACATTTGAAAAATACCAACATATTTTTTTTGTAAAACGAATCTCTTGTGCAATTCTGGGCCTAGACTCGTCATTCCCCTTTGTCTAAGTTATCATTTTATCATCGTAGGTACCTAGATATAATTTAACAATGTACCTATCTAAATTATATTATGACAATTACTTTAAGACCTGTCACTAACATCTTGGTCTTAAGAGTTATATTTACAAAATTAAGAAATTTAATGTGATCAAAGTAACCACTTTCCCTTTTATTTAAGACGATAATATATATTTTCATGAAAAATGCTAAAATCGCAAAATAGAGTCGCAAATTAATAAAATGAATTTTGATTGTTTAATGAATAAATAGTTGACAAATACTATAAAGGCTACATTATAATAATAATATTAATTATCTAACGACAAAAAAAATCTTGCTGAATACATTCGACCTAAACAGACACTGATTAGACTTTTCTGAAAAAAAAAAGCCTGTCTGACCAAAACTGGTTCACCGGAAATTTTCTAAGTTGCGATGTAGTTTTAACGTTTAAGAGTCACTGCGGTCTGAAGACCCATAAAAGTAAGGACCTATAAAGTTTGCGATACTTTTGATTTATTGGTGTTGGATTAGCAATAAAAATGTTCACATAAGACACAGATTGGTACTGGATGACATATGAATTTAATAATTATTTCTTATATTGTCAAGAAAATTGAAGAATTATCCAATTCTTCAATTTTCTTGAATATAATTTCAAAACGTAATGCGGCCTTCCGTCTGGCGTTGATGTAAGACGGGCAAATGGCAACCGTGTCGGGGCGGGTCGGGTAGCTCGACTCCGGTAATGGGCTACGTACGCGTCGCCTTTCGCCCACGGGAACTGGTTTCACGCAGCGCTTGACAACTTGTCGACTCTGATTCAACATTATTTCATTACCAACGATACTTGATACCTTCTCCCTGTCATTGATTTGTCATTATACTTCTCTAAATAATACTAAATGATATACCTATTTAGTTTTGTACAGTCTCATTGTGACGATTCTAATATTGGATAGGGAGGAAAAAAATATTTAGTGTCGACATAGGCGGAAGGGAGGACTGGGTGTTTAGGGGGCGCCCGTTGTGGGAGGGACTTATATGTATAGTGACGCGATCACGTGTACATTTTGCAGCTTGTTGTATTGATCGCCGTCTTTTTCTTGTTGTTAAAATAATAGGATTAAGCCGCGCAGGTAAATTTACAAATTTTCTTCGTTTCTAGTAGAATTATCATAATTAAACCTAGATAATATTATGTTAAAATTTTAAATAAAATATGTAATGTTATGTAAGAAGACTTAATGATTTGTCGGGATGCTTTTAGGTGTAATGAACTAGTAGACAGCAGGCATGGGAGTGTAGATCTATACGTTTAGTCGAGTTGAACGAGATACAAGATTTGTATATGTGCACACTCTATTTCGGTGTTTGTGGCGCACTCGGCGGCTAATCGGCGCGTCACGTGACGAGCGCCGGAAGGACGGGGGGTGCGGGCTGGCACCGCGGGCCGCGGGCAGGGCGTCGGAATGCAGTCACCACCGCTCGATGCACACCCAGCATAGCTGCTCGATTGATCGTCAACTCAAGCTCTTGCTCTACTTTACACTCACGCACAACACACTCATTTAATCATCAATACTTAGGTAAACCGACTTGCTCCAATAGCTATGCTAAAAAATTACACGGGTATTTTTTATTTAATGTGAACGACAAGCTCCTTTTCATTTACTTCTATAAGAGTATACTAGAAAAAAAAAGGAGAACCCACAACTTATACATATAGGAAACAATAGCTGTATCAAGGTGAAGTAAAAGAAACTGATTTATTATCAAATTAAATATACCTACCCGTTTATGTGACAAGCGTCATATAAAGTTTATTATGATAGATTTACGACTAAAGACAATTACCTATAGGTGCCGACATATTTATTTTTCTCGTTTTGAAATCAATTATTGTTATGATAGAAATACAATGAAGTATTTATTTTCATAATGTCATCAGTCATCACGCTAATCATACTAGCATCAATAATGGGTGGAAACCAAAACAAGTTACGTTTTTCTATCCACAGACACGTCGCTGAAAAATTACTAGACTTATTGTTTACCTTTTAGAAATAGGTAAGGTAAGAAAATCACCTACCTGAAAACATTTTGTTTACAACATGTTCGTTAGCTAAAATGTGACGTTATACAATGAAACATAAGTTGTAATATAGGCCCACAAGTATTGAATTACTATTCTAGTCTTTCAATGGGAACTTGACCTGCGCACGGGTGTGTTTTGTTTTGCTAGGTATCCAAGAACCTTCTTGATAGTATTAGCTACGACATTACATTCTGACTACTACATTCTGGATTAGAGATATTTAATATCAGTGATTTAATAAGTAAATATTGTATTTGATCTCGTCCGAGTTAGGATGATAATATTGTGTAGTACAAAGCAGTAATTGCAGCGTGCGGATTGCAGGCGATCGCCCCTCGCCCCGCCGCCCCGGCCCGCGCTCGAACACCGTAAGTAAACAGTCTGGTGTTTATCCGCGTCTCGCTCGCACCGACCGCGTCGCGTCGCGCCACTGAGGTGCACTCGCTGTTCCTATTATTTTCGTGACGGGTATTGCGCCGAAGCCGATTCCCGCATCCTCGCCCCCGAGACGCGAGGTCCGGTCTCGCGGCGGAGGCGGCGGCGACGGCCGTTCGCATCGCGCGCCAGTCCGCGCTCGAGGCCGACTGTCGCATTGGTCCGTGCCTACGAAACGTTTGGTGTTTGTAGTCGATGTGTTGAAATTGAAAATGCGGCACGTTCTGAGTGCGTATCACGGTGGGTGAAGAGCGCCCGGCCGCGGTTTGAATTTCATCGGTAACGTGACGTGTTGGTGACAGTGTGTGGATAATTGTGTATTGGCGTGCCGATGATACACGTGAATGTGGATGGAGTTCGGAGCGGTGTTGGAAGATGCATTTCAAAGAGTCGTTCGCGATGAGCGATCGACCGACAGAGCGTGGCCGGCGCAACTCCCGCTGCAAGGGTGGGTGTCTGTATGCTTTGACGGTTGGAAGCCGTCTGCGCTCGGTCGCTCGTGCTCCACAACATACCATCATGTTGTACTCAACGTCTCTACATCTGTCTGCTTACGAGCCACACTGCGCGCTCTATACATTTATGTCAATCTCTTTTAACCACTTATCAGTCACAGAATTCTCGTTGTGTAGTAAAAATTAAGTCATTTTTGTTCAACTAGTATATTAGTTTGTCCCTATCCACGCCTATGTAACGTACTTCTAAACTATAAAAGTTAGCTCACGAATTTTGTGTAAGGCTACAAATTATACCCGGCTCAATCGTAACTCTTCATTCAACTCAAGTACCATTTTATGTAGGTTTTAGAAATTGACACTAATAGGTATCTAAAAATTTCAGTTATTGCTTTACTTCACTGTTGACATAAATAAGCGATCAGCTGTAGCGTCTCTGAATTCCAGTGCATTTGACACACTCTCTAATTTTCTATTTATACTCAAAATAGCTGTTCATTTTTGCTTGTGGTATATTAATAATTACTACCGTTATCAGTTAATAGTATTATCTACTGTATTTAAAAACAATGATGATACGGTATGAAAGTTATCAATTATAAAAAAAATTGATTGTAATTTGTCGTAGCAGAAGACGTTTGCATAACAGTGGATTAAAACAGTTTCTACTTATTAATAGACTTTACGATTCAGTCGACGTACGGCTAATAGTTATACTCTTAGCTTTCTGGGCTAAAGGTCGCGTGTTTGTTTACATTACGAGCAAAAAGTTTATAATCTCAATAAATACTGTTAAATTAGTGTAATTCAAGCAATCACCTTTATTGTACAGATTCACAAGTATAGAGCTTAAAAATATTAGTATGGAACACAACCTGTGGCTTATGTTATGCACCCACTATAATACAGCGTCATAAATATCACATCAAGATAGACAACACGTTGCTGATACTATCAAAAGCCAATTTTGTAATTATGTTCAAGATAGTAACAGGCCAGATAATTTCAATGACTTACACGAAGTTTTACGCTCATAAAAAGTTATGAATGAGGCTTAAAATGTAGTTAAGTTTATCACCATTGAAAGTCATCTGATCACTCGATTATGTGGTATAAACTTTTAATGTTTTCAACATACTTTTCATTACTTACCTCGGATAAATGAAGAAAAGTATATCATCGCAAAGGTGTGAAAGAAAAGCAATCAAACACAAAAAGAGGGTAATACGATTGATCGGCTTTTTGTGAGGCTAGAAAAGGGAAGCTTAAGCGTTAAGTAGAATGGTTTGGAGATATTATGATTTGTCTACTTCTACTTAGAACATGTTGAGATGGTTGCTCCTCTTTAGTCATTGTTTCATGACTCGTCTAAATAACGCCCACTCATTGTACAGTCGGGCACGTTTTTATTCGTAAATAAAGTTCGACGTGTCTTTCTGTGTATCTGCGAGTCAGTCTGTGGCATGGCATGGTAGCTTCTAAACGAATGTACGTACTATATACATTATAGATTTTTTTGTTTGATGCTTACGTGATCTCAATGGGTATTCGCTATATTTTTGAAGATCTGTTCAAAATTTTGCTAGTCCTCATCCACTATCTACAATATTCGGGGTTTCCTAAATATATTGCTTCCTAAATCATTTAGATACAAGTAAATGGCACTTGACTGAAATAATTCAAAAAAAGATGTCTAATGTAAATAGAAATAAATGCAAATATGTAAAGTTAGCGACAAAATTCAAGGTTTTGCTCACGTTTTTAAGATAAAATAACCAGTACTTATGTTCTATTATGTTATTTATGTATTTGTTATGTGTCCTCAATAATTAATTAAAACTATTTCAAGCTGGTTTCTATAAAAACATTATGTCTTATCACTAGATCACCTTATGATGTGAAAAATATTGCTAAAGTTCACTGCTAATTATCATCGAACGCATCAAATGAACGTACCGTAACATTTCGTTTGGAACGAATGAAAGGTTAATAATATGACCTTTAAACAAGTAGATAATGAGCTTTATCCTTACCATATTAGGTAAAAGGTATACCAACCTGTATCTTAGTACTATTTGTCTGAAAATGTATTGACTATACTACAAATAAATTTTGAGACGTTTCAGGGACTAGAAATGTTAATGGAATTTTGGTTTTGGATACCGAAAAAAATCTTAGGTATCGTCATGAATCAGTCACACGTTTTGCTAAGCAACGACATTCGTTAAAGGCCTCTGGGGTTATGCGGTGGGGTAAGAGGTGTGGAGGGGGGGGGGGGAGGGAGTCGCAAAGGATGGAGGTGAGATCATAGTGGCGAGTGGCTCGGGGAGGCGATCGATATGTACATTGAACATACATACGTATCTATATAAATAACTGTACCTAACTTCTCGCAACTCGACTGTCTGCTCCAGATACTGCGCCAAAACCCTGTCCCCCTCCGACCTCAACCCCTCTATACCTATTCTTTAGCAAAAAGATCAATTTTAAAACAAGAGGGTACACCTAGTATACTTGTATTATCTACGAGTAAAATGATCCGGAATGCTTTTCTTTACCAATTTAATTATTAAACTGTATAAAACGGAAATAAAACATTTATTTCATTTACAAAATGAACGTTCTATAACAATTATTAATACATGGTCCGCTTGCTAGAAAGTCATAAAAAATGGTTAGGGTTGTATGTTTTATATTACTCTTTTAATCACTATCGAATAAAAATGTAAATAGATATAAAATCCTATTACTGCTTTTCGTCTGACAACATTATATAATAATATGTATACCAAAAACTGTATTTACACTCGGAACAACGAGTTTTCATTACAAACTAAACTCTCATATTCCCTTCATTTAATTTCATCACATATTGCAGTGTAGATCTCTGTATTCTTCTAGCCTTGTTCCATCAAAGAATGAAGCTTGCCTCTGCCTGCATGAATGAAATGAAATGCAATGAAGGTCTTGCTGGGAATAATTGAGATACACACTTACCCAAAACATCTGCGCATACATTTTTGGTGTCATGCTCTTCAAATACCACAATCATATTACTTACACTGTTTTGTAAACTATTCTTACACAAAATATAAGTACTTAATTGTAAAGCTTTGTATCACGCCTTTCATTTAATCTACAAACTTGCAATATAACAATTACATCTGTTAGGTGATTTTATATAAAAATCTTAGAGTTTAATAAACATAACTAATAACATGCATACTGAAGCTATTGAGGTAATTCAAATCAGTTTTCATATTAGTTCAAAGGATGTGGTGACATAACCACTTCCATGGGTCCTTAACTATTATCTAAATTGGTCGTATGTAGGCCGCATAACGTCACTTCAAGTACATATTTATGGTATCGTATCAGATCAGACCGAGATTCTACAGCCGCTATTGTTTCTGAAGACATAACAGTTATGACGAAACCGTGCCACTACAAACAGTTAAAAGTAAGCATTCACTACGTCGGATAATCATGCCGTTCATTACCCACATAGGAGAACAAAATAATCATTCTTAATTAGTAACAGCACGGAAATACATCGTCGAAAGTCACTAGAATATATTAGCCACGTATAAATAAGTATGCCATAATCAATGACATTATGGAAATCTAGTCATTAGACGGAATAATAATTAGTTTGCATCGATATGAGGTGTGGTAAACTGGCAGACTAGTTTGCTATTGACGAATTAACTAAAACGCAACCTCGTACTAAAAGAAGTTAGTTGTAGAATAATTTTCCGCTAACATTTAATGTAAGATAACGCATAGGAATACAACGAAATACAATTTAAAGGGCTATATTTATTTGTAACAAACTAAGGTCAGCATTTTATCTCGTCTCCTCATATTAATTTACACAGTGCTACAATCCCTAAATAACTTACGTGTACATTATAATATTTACTGCATACCAGTCGTACAAGTTACACTCATTTAATAACAAAAATGATCTTTGTTGAATGATATAAGCTACCCATTGTTCCGATGCATCCCTTTATAACAACTGTTTGCAATCGCTTGCATCGTTGCTAGGACTTGAAATTCACAATTATTTGATTGATTTCCTTTCAAAAAAATATTTTCTTCCAATAGCACAAAACCTAACAAAAAAAGCTTTGCATTTCTACGAGGTTAAATATTTTTTTTTTAGAATTTTAAACAGGCCATTTCTATTTTCGATTTCTTGCCATGTGTTGGTCTCCAAGGTTTTTTTTATAAATGTGTAAGAGAATAAGACAAAAAATTGAAAAAGGTGGATACGCAGACTTAAGTGTCCTTGAGTTCGAAACTTATTTTACCTTTTCTTTTAGATTTGTTTACGTAGAAGTTAAATAATGCTAGAAATATTATTTCATTGTCCTAAACTCTTAATTGGCGAATTTGTAAATCCTAATACAAGCCTTGAAATAACTTATGAATCTAAAAACGGTGGAATGGAATAAAGTTGGTATCAGAGTTGTAACGCGCACCATTTTCAACAGGTGCTGGCGTCAAGATGGAGCACTTCCAAGCGGCGCTGGATCCTCGCAAGCAGGAGCTGCTGGAAGCGCGTTTCCTAGGCGCCAAGGTCAGTCCCTTACCTCTTACTATTGATAGATTTTAGCCGCACCGTATCGATGCAACTTTATAGTTTCCGCTTCAATGCGAAGCTCGTATTACTCAGATAATGCGTCAGCCATTAATCTTGAACTTGATCCACGGGACTGCTATAGATATAGCTGTTATAAAAAGCAATGAAATATTGTCATTATTTCGAAGACCCAATAAATATTTATTTACTCCCCTAAATTGAACTTTGCGATGTCTGTTTTCCTTGAATATGTTGGAATTAAATAGAATAATAATAATATGTCACTATAGTCACTTGTAACATACGTAATGAAATGGTTAAATGGTAATTATATAAACAAAGCCCTTTACAGTATTTATTTTAAAATAGGTCTTGACTCTTTAAGGTTATAGAAATCGTCAGGATTCCGAAAAGGAAATAGGAATTGAAAACCTCACTAAAGTTCCAGTGCCAAAGGACAGGCGTTTCAGCTACTGAATAGATGTGGATATTCTAGATAATCTATTTGGGTTTACGAGTTAATAATAGAAGAATGGGATTGTTTAGTCAAGTGCTTCGTTGAATCGTGTTCTTAGTTTTTTTACAAACAAGTTTTGTTAGGCAGAAATAAATGTTATCGGTCGTTCGCTAGTCATACAGAAGCGGTTGTTATAAAATTATAAATACTCCCATACGATATTTTCATAACCGATAATAACTTTTCAGTAATAAAAATAACTTGTTTTCTGTTCTAATATACCTCGGCATTCTTACATGAAAACCATTTATAAAAAGCAACTTCCTAAGCAAAATGTTGTCTATAGGAATGAGATACGCACTAGAATTTTATTGGGTAATTTTGTGGACATGAATATGTATTTAAATGGCAACTCATATTACTGTAGTGAACATCTGAATTCCATAAGCGAATTGTATAGGAATGTCTTTGTTAAATCAGAAGTGAATGCAATGTTGTTTTCGAAACGATTCTTTTGTTCTCACATTTCCTGCGTTCAGGTTAGGTTCAGTTAGTTGGTTTATCGGTAATAATAGCGTCTCAACGTTGTTGCTAACCTGAGTGTCTTTGCTTTATAACTACCTGCCTGCTTATCCAGCATCCGTTCGCACTATAAAGATTCTTCTTTTCGTTTTGCCGACATGCAAAAAATGCGGGTATAGGTACGACATGCCTTCAAAGAAATAAAAAAAAATATTTACTTTGGGTCAGACCAACTTGATATAATATTGGTTGCTAGGTAGTCAGTTTGAACCAGAAACGAATTTTCATATATCATTAAGTAATGTGCAGAAGTATCTTACCTAATTGCTAATTTCGCTTTTGTATAACCAGTCTGTATGGACGACATAACCAATGTCTTTTCTGATGATAACATTTACGGTGCCTCAACTATACAGCGTGAGCCACGCGACTGTTATGTGTAGTCGTACCTAGATATTTATATCAGTGCGGCACCAGTCGGCGAGCGAGTGCATGTTGACATGCAATGCGTCGATCACGTGATCTCTGATAATATAGCAGCTCCTGTAGGCTTGTGCCCACCTGCCCCGCGGCCGCCGCCGCGCCGCCACGCTTTCTGTGCCTCGGTCGCCGGCAACATCACGTATGTGCACACATCATCGTCTCGGCCGACCAAGTGATGTTGTAGATATGTAATTCTATTATGTGTCTCTGCTCCGTCCGTTCCCCGCTGACACTTCGTCCCCCCAGTTCGTCCTATTGACGCGTCATTTGGCCGCGCTAGGGCATCGGTTTTGTTCGTTGTTTTGTTATATTATTTGTTATTCAAATGATCTCTGTTATTGATCACGTTTTCTTTGTTGCTCACCGGAAAGATTCTAGACTCGATTTACTTGCTTCAGAAACAATATATTTGTTGTAAGTTAATTAGAGATAAAACTGATTTAGACTTATTTGCAAAAAAAAAAAACGAGCACGAGGTTAATCCATATCAGTTTATAATGAATATTCATAATCATTGTCTAGAAGTGGCAGACTCGCTTGTCACTGAATGTACCATTTCGTCATTCAACGACAAAATGGCGGACGGACATAAATAGTTTCTCGGTTGTGACTTATCGACCTAAAAACATTTTGCTACCTGTTTGTTAGCAATTAGAACTACGAAACTGGTCAGAAAAATATACATGATAGGTAGGTGTTGCCTGGCATAAATTATGAATTTTTGATAAGCTTATCGATTCGTACGTATGCAGCTATGTTCAGACGCCAGTGAAATTAAAGTTTACTCAAATACTAATATAACACTTGCAATAACATAATGCATTATACGATGTAGGTACCTATTGTAAAAGGCAAACCAATAATAGTGGGGAGACGTTTTCTAATAGGCTGGTTTACATTGAGCGCATTGATCGCGTGTTTACAGGTCAGCACAAGGGAGATACTAGTAGAAACTCGGCGGCCGCCCGAATACAAAACGGTGAGTTGTTTTATAGATAATATTGTAGTGTAGATACGTATTCACCGACATCATTTTAGCCTGCGCAAGTTTTAAGCTTCCTACAATTCACCATTCGCGATGATGTAGGACGGTTGTTTTTACGTTCGCACACAGCAAACCACTGCATGATGGCATACATTATTAATAGAAGGTCTATTACGTTTCATGCTACATTTAGGAAGTTGGTTACCTTGATATCGATTAGGCTTTCATCGGCAAATGGTAGATAGATTTATTGTTTATATGACTTTATGTCTGTGTGAGTTAGTGGTTATCACTATTACTAGGTTACAACTTGCAACTCTTGATTTTGACCATTTTGTTTTGATGGCTTCATAACAAAGCAACTATGTAGTACTTTTCGTGTGTGAATACATACATACAACGTAGGTACCTTGGAGTGGGTGACTATTGCCTAAGAACATTATTTTTTATCGTAGCGCGGCCAGTTCGTAGTGTTCGTACAACTGTGAGTAGTGTAAACATACCTATAAATAGCCACTTTACAAAATAACTGAGACCATTTTCGTCGTGCACATGTACAGATTGTTCTGTGTGCAGCTAGTTTCCACTCGCATGTCACGCTACGCAGTACAACTGTACAATAAAACTGCAGGTTTTCATTGGTCTGTCACGGTTACATGACTCTAATTGTTTACAATTAGCAAACCAATCTACAATTTTCATAATAAAAACCTATGAATCTACAATCTCTAACAGGATTATAAATTTGAATCTTTAGTTTTTTATTGTAAAATATTCATGGCCGTTGGCTATTTTTCTGCAAAATCCACACGATTGTGAAAGTAATTTAAAGTAGGTATAAAATATGTAGGTAGCGTGACCTTGGCTCTTCTTTTTTCCGGTATCAGATTATGAACAATTATGAATGGCTGGTAGGCATTAAAACTACGGATCATATTTCCTGATGGATGTCTGTTAGGTCACTAATCATAACATAAGAAACATAACATGAAAACCTGAGCCAGCGTTTCATTAAACTGTAATAGGTACAATGACGCAACTATCATTAACAAGCGAAGCGAAGTGTAGAAGTCAGTAAAGGGTATTGTGTTTTTTAACCATCGCGCATCAGCGAAAGTCGTCGTACAAGAATCGATCGTGTAGTCCATGACATTGAATTAATTTGTGCTTTTTGATATTATTTTCAGCCATAGAGCTTTTTTATGTTTTAATTGCATTACTCATATTATTATGTATCGTTAATAGGTGTACGATATCCTAAAAGAAGTAACACGATAAACATGATAAATCGAGCAGGGAAGTATCGGGCCTCGAAGTGTAGGCAAGTCGGGGCCGCGGGGTCACCGACACGCAGCGCGCCGCGCTCTTCACCCCGCACCGCTCCTCACCTCTCTATCACAGAACGCTTGAAATGAAATCGCTATTTTAGCACCACTTCTTTTGCCTAATAGGGTTGCTTCCACCTTCCACCACATACTTGGATAAATTCATTAATCCATAGATCGGGTTTATAATTAAATTTCATATGAATACTACACTTTTAGCATCAATTTCTTCCATTCAACTTTTAAATAAATACGTGTACCTACTATTGTCATACTTTAAATTCTTTCATGATTTTTTCGTACCTACACGTTTTATTTGTTTTTATTATGTAGTTATAAAAGTACTTACTACTTATAAACACTAACGGATAGTTATCTTTACTTTCAAAGAATTGACTGTAACTTAATTATAAAGTATCAAAACCTATTAACTTAATTCAAAAATTATAAGTTATAGCTCAAAAGTTACTTTACATTACATCACTGAGTAGAGTTCGTGTACCTAATCATTCACTGGATATAGCCAACACCGCTAACAAACACAATTCATTCTAAAACCGTGTGGTGCCTGCCTAATGTGCTAACGAGCGGTGCGGTTGAGGCAGATTGGCAAGCAGAGCTGGGCGACTTGCGACTTGTCTCGTACAACAGGCATGCTTATTCCGCACTGAGAGAAAGAGAAGTAGGCACAGCGCAGTGTTCAGTTAGTTGGTTTGCACATTCGACGCGAAGGGAAATTATAACATGGCGCACACGGCCTCGCCCCGCCTCGGCTACAATGTGCCGTCAAACCTCATTCCACCGCTTAGCCGCCCGGTTCCGCAGTTATTTTTACACAGGCCGACCTTTCGCACCGGTCGTCACCGCACTCCAGTATTAACTAAATTTATATTAGCACGTCGCACACACATTGCAAATGGTCCTTCATAAATACACAATATTCGCACATGAAACGTTTTTCGATTCGCTTCTCATAATAATCTTCGAAATAAATATCGTCATAAGTAATACGGAATCGTAAACATGAGGTTGAATGAGACTAGCATGGAAGCGAGCGCTCTCGTCCGCTGCCACGGAGGCAATGAACGCGCGGCGGCGCGGCGGGGCGGCGCGCGTCGGGCGGCCCGTCAGCTGAGCGTCACGCCGCGACATTGCAAGGTCCGCCCGTATTGCCTCGCCTGACCCACTGCGCCGCGCGCCGTGCCACGCCGCCGAGCCGCCGCCGTGCCGCGCCGCGACCCCATCGCCATGATCCTCTGAACCTAACCATAACCATCTTATTGGATTATCTATTCATTTTAATACATTCTAGTATTCAATATAGTTCCATGAAAATAATATTCGTGTAGAAAGACAAGTTTCGCTTAAAATACCAAAGTGATGGGAACATAAAACAATGAAACGGGTTAAAATTAGAAAAAAGACTCAACTCATGTATTATATAGATAGAGGGTTTTAGATTATTTTCTTGAGATATTGACAACACATCCATGTTATCAATGGATGTACCTAATCAAGGTAAAAATTGTGGAATATTCCCAGTTGACTGACTGATTGCAGTAATTAGGTGATAAGTTTTATGTGATAATAAACCTGTAGGAATTAAGTCAGGACTCAGGTGTATGATATTCTAGACAAAGTACTAAATAATGGCGCCTTTTACTTTCATAATAATATGAAACTTTACCGCTTTATATTATAATTATAATAATTCATTGTACGTTTGCAATGGATCTAGTTTTTGTCACTAGTAGAAAATAACTCATTTATCAGTATGCAAAATTTAGTTATTAGTTTGAGGAATTACATAATATTGTGTCTAAACTTATATATCAGCCACATTAAAGAAATAATGACCGTGCTTTGGGATTATGAACCTTAATTCAATGACTAACAGTTCAGTTTCCATCACATTCAAATTACTTTTAGGCCCTTTTCGGTAACATTTGTCATTCTAAAATGAACTTAAATACATGTTGTCAAAGTTGATAATTGCGTAATTAGTAATAACGTTTCATTCTCTTTCCAGATTGGCTTTAGTATAGGTTTCTGTTCTTAGAAAGTATGTTGTTTAGTATTTAATATTCAAAGTTTCTTTGTATATTTAATATTTACTAATTAATCATCGACTACACAGGTCAGCCAGGTAAACCACCTGTCCCACCTACTTTTTTCTGTCGAAATATTAGGTTTTCACTTTATTACTTTTAGTTGTACTTGAACTTGAACACAAAATAGCATAACTTCTTTTCTATTATTTAAAATTAATTCATTTAAAATGGGTACGTTTAATAAGAGAACGTTTGTTGACAGACTTAAGGTACAAGTTGGTAGCGGACGACATGAAGCAGCAGCGGACGACGTGTCGCAGCGACACTACTGGTTTCTATGTATTTCTATGAAATTACCTCCGTAGTTAGCGACACGAAGCTAGCTAACTATTTCATAGATAGAAATACATAGAAACCAGTAGTGTCGGTCGCTGCGACACGTCGTCCGCTGCTGCCTCATGTCGCCCGCTACCAACTTGTACCTTAACGTTCCATGATCCAACTATCGCATGATCTGCGTCAAAACAAGATTCAAAATGGCGTCGGACCAATTAATTATATTTTTGTTTTGTTTATATAGGTTTTATAAAAGCATTATACATGTACGTGATTAAATAATAAATGTATTATTTACCTGTGACCGCTTGCTGCTTACGTATCATTTAGACTGACAAAAATATAGTAAAGCACAAATTATCCTGATTAATGTAAGTATTTAATTTATACGTGTAGTGTACCACGATGTGTTATGTAGATTTTTAATAGTTTATTTATGTATAATTTATTGCTTTTTAACAAAGAATAAGTTTTGACTCTGTACATTATCTAAAACCACAGTGATATGCAAATTTATAAAAAAATATAGCAGTAATTTCTTAGGTTCCTTTAGATAGAAAGTTATATTAGGTTCTGTTAAGCGAATAAATAAATAATAATAATAATTCCAGCCTATTTAATAAACGTCCCACTGTTGGGCACAGGCCTCTTCCCATATAGAGAAGGCACGAGCGAATAATACTTATTATTAAATAAACTAGTTATTAAATAGATTCCCTTAGTTAGCCTTATTGGATATTATTATTGTTGTTTTGCTGTTTATTTGTCGAAATTAACAGCAAAACAACATAATAATACTTTTAACGCTACAAAATTGCCCTATGGGGTGAAAGCCGTAAATGTGACACCTGTTAAGCACAAAAAACTTTTAGAGGCGACTTACCTACCTCTCTTTGTCTTAAACCTTTAAAGGTCAAAACCGTTAAAATACATAAAAACACGTTTCCTATTACCTACATAATTATAAATATATAAAAATGAATCGCTAAATGTGTTGGTAAGCGCATAACTCAATAACGCCTGGACCAATTTGGCCAATTCTTTTTTTGTTGTGTTTGTTATTGTCAGGAGAAGGTTCTTATTAAAAAAAAATTTGCAAAATTGCGCTGAAAATTAGGAAATTGAAGAATACTCAACCACCAAATTAAGTAATCCTGACTTGTTACGATAGTGATTTGTTGGATTCATCTCCACCCCTAATAATACAAAGGCACCGGGAACGGGACCAAGGTATTCACGCGGGTGAAACCGCGGGGCACAGCTAGTTATAAATAAAGATGCCTATCACAACAACGATTAAATACTATTTCACAGAAAATAACCTTTTATATAATAATATAATAAAATAAATAGGTCCGCAAATAATCAAATTATTTGTAAAATAAAATAGCAGCTTAGATAGAATAGAAGTGAATTCATTTACGTTTATAAAGAATCCGACGGTAATTTAAACACAAAGCTATATAGTTAGATACGCAGTAAAGTGAATTTAGTAAATGTGTGGGTGTCGGCACTAGAAATAATCAATATTGCAGGCTCTGGTTCGAATCTCGTGGCGCCCCGTCTGTGTTGCACACTTGCGGCTGAAGTTGCGCCGCCCTCCCCCTCGCACCTCGCGCCCTGCACACCCCTCGCACTAGAAAATTGGGTTAAACAGCACGGGGCAGAACGCCCGCACCGGAAGAGGGGATTTTGGGGTCCGCAGAACTGCGCTTCTACAATGAATGCGGGACAGAGATGTGACTGAGTATTGATTGTCTTTCACATCGGAGACGCAGTTTTCGTGCAGCGCAAATCGGCTCTATCTATTGTGCTATCTACCTTTACGTGACAAACTGCTACGAACTCTTATCTAAATGTCCGTATTTAGTCCATTTTACATGTATAGATTTATTTCTACTCTCATGTATACACAGTGACCTAATAACGAACTGACATTAAAGCAACATGAATAATACGGAAATCCAACGGTATTTCTAGAGCAGGTAATGAACAAAACATGGTCCTTGCAAAAATTGCACATACTAAATTTGCTTTAAGTGTCTGCGTTTTTTTAAGTTTGTTAGCTGGGTAGATCATGCAAATTACTTCTTTTGTGCTTTTAAACACCCTTAAATAGGGATGCATTGTCCTTTTTTAAGATTTGGTTATGAATTGTAAATAGTACCAGAGTCGCAATACCCAGTTTTTCTTTATCCCGTTTTAATAAGCTACATCTTCTTAGACCAACCTACCTGAAACTAGATGTTACAATGCTTTGTTACAATCATATTTCAGGATTTTTGTTTTGTTGTTTTTTTACGCAGTTTTAACTATACAATAACTACGACTCTGCTTGTTTTGTTTGTGGTAGGCATAGTTTATTATAGAATAAACTAAAAAAAAGTGATTATAAATATCACTAAATCAAATATCATAATAAACATAAAATTCGGCCGTAAAAGCTTTTAGTAAAGTTCTTAAATTATTTACTACATAAGTTTTTAAACGGCACCTTTGTTTGACATCTAAAGTTTTTAATTGCAACAGTAACATTAACAAGTTTTTACTTGTTTTCAGTGTTTTACTTATCATTTGAACGAAATAAGTTATACAATTTCCAATGCTTATTGTCCTGGCCACGTAGCTAAGTGAATTGACATTGCAAATCATTGTTCAATTCTAATTGTTATACCATCTTAATACGAACAAAATAGATAGATGATGGCAGTCAGTTTCAAAGCCTTTGTTTAATGTTGCTCTTATTACAGTGCAAGTTACATTCATGCATTGGAAACTATCGACGTAGGCAGAGTCCGTATCTACTCTGCTTATGTTATATCTATGTACCTACATGTACGGGTTGCCAACTCGCTAACTTTCCATTCGTCTACTGCTGCAGGTAGGTACGCTAAAAATAGACACTAAAATAAGCATACTGCAAGCAATCATGCGTTGATTTGCTAATTGATCCGATTTTAATACTATCCCGCTATATGTAGTTAGATATTAAAATATTGATTTTTTATCTTTATCCAACTCAAACCGCGATATCATACAACTAACGTAGAGTTTTTACAGTACATATTTATTAGCTTTTACCAATGTCTCACGCGTAGTAGGTATTCGATTATAATAACAATTTAGCCTCTTATCTCTAGATACGTCATACATTCTTGTAGCCTTGTAACTTTGTAAGTAAAGCAATCGGTGAAACTTATGTGTAGTTATTATTAACTCGAAGCAACGTCACGTGGTCGTCCCTTATTTTCCTTATCGTTTTGATCCAATCGAAATGCGTTGCGTTCGCAGGCGACTTTTGTTGCTAGCTTGGATTAATACAGGAGGTGGTGCTGCGAACGGGAGAGGAGGGGCAAGAGGCACCGAAGGGAGTACATACAGAACGGCAACGTAACCGCGATAATGCTAAAACACTTTGTCTCTCTTCGCTACACTTGTGAGTCGTCATGTTGACACCCTGATCATGCACTTAGTTAAAACTATTTGGTTTTTTACCTGTAGGCCATAGCTTGGTAAAACCAACACGTGTGATTTCTAATTGCTTTGTCCTATTCACCATCATTGTTTAATCTATTCTGTTTTGTGTAGTAGGTATGAGATTATGAATCTTATGTTGAATGTATGTCTACCAACCCAGTGCTTCTAACTTTCTAATGTAAATATTACATATTTATTTCATCGCTATTCTATGATGTCTATTAATAAGCATTGTACTAAATGTAAATATTTTTTAACGAAGGTTTTATTATAAAAAAAAATCATTACCCTTAACTAAGGGTTTTAAAATTATTATTTTTAACTTCGAAGTTAAAAATAATAATTTATATTTCTTTTGCTAGGTACCCTATTTACTATTACCTATAAAACTTTATAAGTTAGGTCACAGCTCTATTTTGCTAAGGTGTCAGTAATGAGCATCAAATGTCTATTTTATTTACACTTGCTAAGTATTTGGTATCTGAGTAGTTCGGCAGACCGTAGATTATTTCCTGATAAATCGCCAAATACATCATGATAAAATATTGACTCTGATTACTAATACGAAACGCGCACAGTTTAAATCTGTTAGCCTTACGTACCTTTTTATAATTGTTAGAAATATCTACGAAGTCACCTAATAATAAAATCATACAGACTTATTCTGCAGCTATATTTATCCGTGTAACTTCCTATGGTTGTGAAATACACAACACCATTTCGATCGATCGACATACTTGGTACCTATCTAGGTACACTCCTACTTATTTTCTTGTGATGTTTATAGCTACATAGTTACAAATAATATATTATTATAACGGCATCTACCAAGTCCGGTAAATTAAGTAACAATGCTAAATGAATGAAAAGTTTCTTTTGGTTCTAGGAAGTATTAGAAGTAGGAAAATAAAATAATTTAATTTAATAAATTAGGTAATTGATTAAATTATGAAGGTCTTATTTCATTAAATTTGTAATTTTGTTTCAATTATGAGGTAAAATACCTATTAAGTAACTACACGTTTATCTATGTGTCTATTATCTACCTAACAAAATAGCTAGGTTTTCACATAGGTCAGTTTATCGCAGTGGAACTTAGTTGAATATGAATACTAATACCTAGCTAACTATATGTGCGTACATTGAAGTGGCTGCATAGTAGACCTATCTGTGTTTATATGTTGGTACATCGCAGTCGGCACAGACGCCTACGTAACACGTCCAGTAAGCAGTTTGTTGTGGGGCACGAGCGCCGATATCACGTACCTACTCGCTCGGTCGGTGGCACGCCGCCCGCCACCCGCCGCCGCCACCGCCAACTCATTGCGGGAATAATCGGTCAACTCGATTTCGTATCCATTTCTTATGTTCAGTTACAAGTGAATAATCAATTAAATAAACCAACTATAACCTTTTTAATTCTTAACTTAAATCGCAGTTAAGATAACTTTAGTGCAAAAATCGAATTAGTCAACAACAACACGATTGCAATCGCGGGCTGTTGACCTGTAGCTAGCTTAGAGCGAATGTGAGTGAACGCACAACGTTCTTTCGTACCTACCAGGTAGCTAGTAAAATGATTTAATGTTTATACACTTTGTGGTTACACGTACAACTGCAGGCTGATATTTTTCACTGGATTTAACAATGCTTTTGGCCTTGTATCCTTGTAAAATGGCGCCTCGCCCGTCGTTATTATTATTACATTCGAAGCAAACTTCGTGACGATCTCTCACTCCGCCCCCCTTGCGCTCCCCGCGGATGCGTATCCGATTGTCGCGACTGGCATTTCGTTTACAACTTGTCAAACTAGTTAGGTTATTTAGATGAAGTGAGAAATAGTAAAATTATTGATATGGATACTTTTCCTTACACGTAACTTGTAAGTATAGGTGGCTTTGTGTTTGAAATAAGTGAGAGCAAGAGTATTACGGATTGAAACTGGGCGAGTCATATGTAAAGACGCCATCTTTCTTTACAGATGTCAGCTGGGTCACAAATTCAGATGGCACCACAAACCACTGTCAACACGGGGCAACCTCTACACAATCAGGACTCCAATATGAGCACAGGTAAATTGTGATTTAGTGATAAAAGTGCAATAAACGTTTGTGATTTGTGATCAGTGCTCTCAGTGTTTACTTGAAGCCGGCTCGCTGTCAAAAGTTAACCTTTTATACAAACTCTTGAGGGACTAACTTGTGTGAAAACTGTCATCAAACGAAGGATTGTGACGTCATTTATCGTGTATGATGCCGGATAGGAACCGTGAAAGTGCCGTTTTTCTTCTCGACAACCGAGACTATTGCGTGCCACAATGCATGACTATAAAAGCGGAGCTAACATAAACCACGTCGGCCTACTGAGCTCCTTGTCAAAAAGTGAGTTAACTGGTCATGATTTAATTGACGTGTTAATTTATAGAAAGACATGTAGTATTTACTTGTTGACACATCTGTCAAAGTGACTGAAATCAAATGTGAATGAAACAACACTACCTGAAATCTGAATCAAATATGACTTACTGTTAAGAGATACTTTCCATTGAATACATGAAAAATAATACACTGCAAGTGTGTATAAAATTTATCATTCATGCTAACAGTAAAACATATAAGATTTTATACCAAAATGCTTGTAAAATTTGGTTTGATTCTCAACTTATCTTGCTGCTTGCAAACTACAGATATTATTTGCTCAGAAATCTTGTGTTCAACAAGAATAATAATCAAGTTTAATTAGTTATAGTGAATTAAGTGCATAATGTTTATGTTGGCATTCAAAAACCCTATAACAGTATATTGTAACCATAAGCCTCGCTGTTCTGGAAAATGTATGATCGGCCTCCTGTCCTGCTATTTTCTTGTGACAAGATGTGTATATGAATAATCCTAATACTTGCTGACAGTAATTATATAATGTGTTAATGTAGAATTAGCCACAATATTTGTGTTTGACATCATAAACATCGAAAAGAACTAATCTTGTTATATACACCTTTTCCGCCATTGATAGGCGGAGGCTTGCTATTGCACTTTTACACATTCAAACCTATTGAAACATAATTATATGTCTTAAAATAGCCAAGAAAGTACTGTATTTTACATTAGTTGTAATTTAGAAACTTTAGTTGTAATGGAAGTTTTTGAAATATTGTTCTTTTTCTGTATAATTGTATATTTTTATATCATCTTGTACCAAAACTTCTCATTTTATAAACTTCCCATGTTGATTAAAATAGTAATATTTTTAAGTATGATGCCAATGATTACCGCTTTACAGGGTCATCTCATAGCGATAAAGAAGTAGATGCTTTAACTCCAGAAAAGTCTGCTGCTATGCGAGGCTCAACTGTTGCACCGGGCACGGCTTTAGTGCCCCCCAGTGGTGCCACACCTACTATAGCCATGCCAGAAAGGAAAAGGAAACGAAAAGGTATATATTTTGTCTTTAATCCTTTTAATGATCTTGAAAATATTTCCAAACTATTTTATCAATAATTGAACAATGCTAACTTCCATTGCCATTTTATTGACATTGCCAAAATCTTGTTGTATGAAATTAAAACACGATAAATACTGATATAATTCTGATACTTAATTACATGATCTTTTGTGATGATAAGAAACTACTAGTTTAGTTGTTAGAACGATTACTAACATAGCCAACTGTTTGATCAATAGTTTATTTGATGATTGTAATAACCATGTTTGCAAAAATTGTATCTAATTTGAATGTAAGATATAAACATATTTCTAATATGGTTTTTGTGTTAATCCATATCTTGAATAATTTAAATTCTAGTACTAATGATGGTTGTGACTTCTTTCAGGAGAAGAAGGCGTTGGCGGCGGTGGGGGCGGAGGAGGCAAGCAGCGGCATAACTCATCAGATAAAAACATTAGGGAATACTTCTCAAAACACCCCTCATCAAGTCCTGTCAGGCATGCTGGTGCCAAGTCGCCATCGCCGCAGGGCGCTAATTATCCTATGGTAAATATCTATATGTATTATTACCTATAAATAAGTGGAGTCATCATTGTGTGCTCATCAGTGTAGTTTAACTGCATAAGACATAGTCTCTGTGAGAACTCTTGAGTGGTTTGATTAGCTATCTAATGTTTTAAATACTTATAAAGAAGTTTTATACTTATAGCTTATTCTTGCTAAGAGCAGTTTCTTTCACATAAACTAACATTGACAGTTGGTATCCATATGCTTGCCTAACTCATGCCTCATTAAGAAGTTATTAAAACAACTTACTTTCCTTAATGGATAATAGTTATTTTATACTACTTGGAACAAATTCTTATGTATATGGGAATAGTTTAATTAAGGAAATCAGATTAGAAACTACCTCAATTCTGATTAATATCCAACTAAGTATAACAGAAACGACTTAACATTAGGAGACTGAGAAAATACGTAATAATATAACCATATAATGAGGGTTATTTACATTAAGAGAACCTATATCAAAATGATTATATTATGATTATATTTTTCCAGTACCCACCGTCACCCTCGTCGTTACTGCCTTCTGGTGCCGATTTTTTACGTTCGGCATCGCAGCAACGACCCCATACTACTGTTAAACAGGTAGAATCTATACTCCTGTTCTAATAACTTACTTTACATACTCTGTTTGACATAATGTATGATGTATCATCTCTCTGTCCTTAGGTTCAAACGGAACTGACGTGTCAGAGGATACAGGAGTTAGAAACTCAAGCCTCTTCTGACTTAGAACTAAGAAATAATAAAATAGATGAATTAACAAGAACTAATGAAGAATTGAAACATCAAGTGCAAGCACAGAGCAAGGTATGTAGAGGCTGACAATACTTTACTTCCTTTTTAATCCAGGGAAATAAGTGGTCATATATTTAATAAGTTATTACTGTTTCAGGTAATAGAGCAACATAAATCACACATCAATAAATGTATAGATGTTGTTAAAAAACTCTTAAATGAGAAAAGTACTATTGAGAAGAAAGAGGCTCGACAGAGGTGCATGCAGAATCGACTGAGGCTTGGCCAGTTTGTTACACAGCGTGTCGGCGCTACGTTTCAAGAGAATTGGACTGATGGATATGCATTTCAAGAATTAACAAGGTATGTTTATTTACTCCACAATTATTAATAGTATACTTACATGTTATCACACCCCGTGCATACTTGAGTACCATTTAGTTTTTAAGTACTTATTAAACATGTACTTTTCAATTAGGTTTTAATTACACAGTAGTAAGACACAGCAAAATGAAATAATATTGGGTCTATCAGATCATTTATTGTTATTCTAGTTTCAATGAAATTTCTTTTTCCAACCAAAAAGTATGCAAATGTATCAACATCATCATCATTATCATCAATTTATTGTAGTCATTTAATGGTAGTCAGCAAATTCATATCTTGTCATAATGTTAGTGTCTTTGGAAACCTGTGTTATTTGAGTTTTTCTAAAAAGCTACTACATGACAGCAAGTGGTACTTGGGTTTAATAAGTAACCAACTGGCATTGAATGTGCAATTTTCAGTAGATAATATTCTTTTCCATAATTATATTCTTTAAACTTGTTTGAGGCTCTTTCTGAATATTTAAATAACTAATTTCGTGATCCCATTTTATAACAACAACCAGAAGAAACTCCATCCGGTATTACAAGTATATCTTTATGTAAACAGGCGGCAAGAAGAAATAACAGCAGAAAAGGAAGAAATAGACCGACAGAAAAAGTTGTTGTTCAAAAAGCGGCCGGTGAACAACGAGGGCGGCGGCGGGCGCGGCAAGCGCTCGAGCAGCGCGGCTCCGAGCACGCCGCAGCCCTCGCCGCTGCACAACGGCACCGACGCGCCCACCTTCCTCAAGCCCGACCCGCTGCCCAGCATGACCTATCAGGAGTATTATGAAGCTGATGAAATATTAAAGGTAAAACGCCATTGTATTTAACCTTTACGTTTCATTTAGGGCCTTGCGTAGGTGTCCTACCAACGACGAGTAAATGAGTTACGATCGACTATTTTCTCGCTCAAGAATACGTGGAAATAAAAGTGATGCATTTATTATACTTGATTACTGACTGTTCACACTCTTTCTGCTTTTGTTTTTCGCGGCGACAAGAGCTATCAAAGTTAAATACTGTGAGTGAGAGTAACTGTGAGCGATGCAATAAAAACACTCGCGGAGAGACCAACCAGTGGCCATTCTAGTCTGCAGTGCGTATATCTCGCACACTCGCTGGTAGCCCAGCGACAAAACTATCAGAACTACACACTCGCTTGCACCTCTTCATTTTTAGTACGTAGCTCTAATCGCTACTTGTTGGTGTTAAGACTGGTACCTTATTATGATAATAATCATAATTTATTATAATCTCTCTTGTATTCTATCTTCTGAAGCCCAATACAGAATACTAGCTTACTATGCTATCTCAAGAATGCTTTCAATCTATTACTACAGAGTTTTTACAAACTCCATCGCTCCATAAAACCTCAGGGTAAACAAAGCTCGCAAGTCCTTAGCCCCATGTAAATCGTAGGCTTCCTTTATTTATTTATTAGCTGTGCCCCGCGGTTTCACCCTCGTGAATACCTAGGTCACGTTCCCGAGATCTTTATAGTTATTCTGTTGATGCTGGTGATGATGATGACGATCTCGCGGTTCCGTACCTATCTTGTATTATCTCTTTAACCATGCATCCAAATTATATGCAATAAAAGGGCAAAAACCTTTTTTTTTTTTTACACTTTAGACAAAAGTGTCCTATGTCCTTCTCCTGGTTCTAAGTCCCATTAATTTTCAGGCAAATCGGTTCAACCGTTCTTGAGTTATAAATAGTGTAACTAACACGACTTTCTTTTATAAATATACCTTTGTTCCACTTGTTCCTGTTTTCTATCAGTCTCATAACAATTAAAGTTCGTCCCCTTATTTCCCCTGTACCTGCCGCGAGTTCAGTTTTTAACAACACTAGGCTACATTCCAAATGTAATGCGTACTGTTTGCATCCTGCTTACAAAATGGCCGGCGATGCATAGCTACTTATGCTTATCTGTTCTTACTGACGTAAATACAATGTACATAAGACAAAGCTTTCTCATTAGTGAGACTTTGTATATTACCCTGACTGTACCAAATAGAGCCAACAAATTGTTTATACAATTTATAAAATAACAAAACAGCTTTAAGTGCTATTCCAAGATTTGACCACTTTTAATGCCATAAAAATTGTATTATATTGTTATGCCGACGATTTTGCATTGAGTTGCTACGTGAAAACTTGTATTTCAATAAAATGACTATTTATGTATAAATTCAAAATGTCAAGGATGAAATTGTTTTGTTTCGCAACTCGTTCAATTATTAATGTAAATTATTACTTGTTTCAGTTGAGACAGAGTGCGCTTAAAAAGGAAGATGCCGATTTGCAGCTAGAAATGGAAAAGTTAGAGAGGGAAAGAAATCTTCACATTAGGGAACTAAAACGGATACACAATGAGGATCAGAGCCGGTTCTCACAACATCCTGTGCTTTCTGAAAGGTAAGTTACTGTTTCTTTTGAAATATAAATATTAGGGAGTCACCCCTGTGTTTGTGGAGATTTTTTTTCTATGCATCCAAAAAGAACGTAAAATCCTGAACAAGTATTTTTAGATCGCAAATATATTATCTTTGTTATTGTTCTTAATATAATTTATTTTCATTTAATGTTGCTTTAAATCCACATCTGTATTAGTAAAGCAAAGATGTTTTACTTGGTCAAACTGGATGCCATAAAATATCATAATAGAATCAACAACAAAAAAAAAACTATCATTGGAATTTAAAATAATTTCTCCCGTTGTATTTACGATAACTTTATATTAGTCAGAAGGTTAAAAATATATCCGATCAAGTGTAGTAAGCTTATTCACATTCTTCACATTGTAATGAGATTCTGATACACCATAGTAATACGCAATTGATATACAATAGTCATACCAAAACTAACTAAATTGTCATCCAATACATGAATATAAAATGGCTGATGGACGTAGAAATCTGTTAATCATATAACCTCGGCAATATGTCGTGTTCAAACATAAATATATATGCATACCGCAATCCACATAGATAAAAGGTTCTGTAAATCAATAACTTGATAACAATATGACCTTGATCTTATTTGATTTGACCTACGAATTAAATAAGGCAAGGTTACATGTGTGAAGTATATTATTATTTTGAGTATTGTTTCAATACACGGTATGTATACCTATTGGAAATACAGTTACCAATTTAAAAAGGTATGCTTAATGTTAATACCCATCTGCCAATGTTAAGCGACATTTATCGTAATTATATCATAATAGTAACGGTTTCCTCGCTTAATGGCCAGACACATCGCTATAATTATCAGTCATTCCAAGAACGCCATTTTATTAATTGTTACAAAAACTGACCAACATTTGTTTTTGCCAAATGTTTATCAGTATGTAACTGCCTATTTGTGCTACTTACTTGCTGTACTTGGCCAAATCTTGCAGATTTTTGAAATAAAAGTTTGACTTATGGATATTAGCTGTAAAAGCTCCTGAATACATTTTGTAATTTTACATTATATGACGGAATCTTCGTAATTCAGAAAAACGGAATTTCATCAAAAGGGTTTAGGCAATTATTTATAAAAGGACAGAGCCAGATGACATAGGGGTCTGCTGGTATTATACAACCAAATTAACATTGCAATAAGCATTTTGTACAATACAACAATACTTAGCAGCACATTTGTTAGATGTATACCACAAAAAAACTTTTATGATTACTTCTCTTCATTGTATAATAAACCTCGATCACTAAATAATAACCATGTATTATTTCCTTAGATATCTGCTGCTCATGTTGCTCGGCAAAGGTGGCTTCAGTGAAGTCCACAAGGCGTTCGATCTCCGGGAGCAGCGGTATACGGCCTGCAAGGTGCACCAACTAAACAAAGACTGGAAGGAAGACAAGAAGGCCAACTATATCAAGTGAGTCTGTGTATGATGGCATACGTCATTTTACCTAAATTATCTAAATTATTGTAGCCGCCACCATCAGTAACTAACAATTGTACTAAAAGATTATTTCGAAAATTGTGGACAAGATAAAACAAAAACTATATTATTCTAAAACTATTTTTCTGATTTTTACTTTGGAAGAAGACATTCAAACGCACCATATAAAAAATGTGTCCAAAAGATTCAAGCTTCCTCCCTTAGACTATAGATAACTATAGACCGATAGTATAGCTAGTTTTCCTTTGTGCCAAGCGAGAGCACTTTTTGTCTGTATCTAGTACATTCGTTTACTGATTTAAAGTTATTTTTCGCGCAACGACAGACTTATATGCGAAAATATCGATGGTTTCGACATTGTTAGGATAATATTGCGGTTTTAGATAGTTTTATTAAAACGGTGCGCTCCGTCTTGATACAAAATTTACGATAAAACTAGTTCATACTAGTGCTCACGGTTCATACACTGATAGGCTCACTCTATAGTTTCTTATCTATACTCTAAGCTTTTTCCTAGCTCTGACCATACTGTAGTTAACAAATTTAGAAATTATTAGCCGAAACTCATTATGTGTCATCCTTTGTTACAGACATGCGCTGCGGGAGTACAACATTCACAAAGCTTTAGACCACCCTCGCATTGTAAAACTATATGACGTATTTGAAATTGACGGCAACTCCTTTTGTACAGTCCTTGAATACTGTAATGGTCATGATCTCGATTTTTATCTCAAACAGGTAAATGTACTTCTTAAATATTAATACAGCAAATTGTGTAATTTTTGCAAAAATAATATTTATGTTTCCCTTGTAAGAGTTTGAAATATGTTTTATAATCTTGTAATGTGTTTTCAGCACAAGACTATTCCAGAGCGCGAAGCTCGGTCAATCGTGATGCAAGTAGTGTCAGCATTAAAGTATTTGAATGAGATTAAGCCGCCTGTTATCCACTACGACTTGAAGCCCGGCAACATTCTCCTCACCGAGGGTAACGTGTGCGGCGAGATCAAGATCACAGACTTTGGCCTGTCCAAGGTCATGGATGAAGAGAATTACAATCCCGATCACGGGATGGACTTGACAAGCCAGGGGGCGGGCACTTATTGGTAAGTATTTTTGCTGTTGCCTTTATATTTTCCATGCAGGACTTCCATAACGACGGCCTCTATCGTAAAATGACAGTTTTACATCTTTAACGGAATGTATTTCCCTCAGGTACCTACCACCCGAGTGCTTTGTCGTCGGAAAAAACCCACCAAAGATCAGTAGCAAGGTGGACGTGTGGAGCGTAGGAGTAATCTTCTACCAGTGCTTGTACGGCAAGAAGCCGTTCGGTCACAATCAGAGTCAGGCCACCATACTGGAGGAGAACACGATACTGAAGGCGACCGAGGTGCAGTTCGCCAACAAACCTACGGTCAGCAACGAGGCTAAGGTATGTGAAAAACATGATTTTAAAAGTACTTCATCTTTCACTATAATTATAATACGTCCTTCAGTTTCACAAAAAAGACACTAGTAGACAATTTTTTATAATCATAGCTCAGGAAGTAGGTTCACGAGATAATATATCTCAACTTTATAAAATTTCAAGTATATTTGATACCCAAGCCTTACAAATATTGGGAAAAGGTTAGACAGAAACACATTGGTTAGGGCCATACTTACAAGACAGCCATTGTTTCGAAAGTTCGTGTGATTAAGTATCTATGTGTGTATGCCTGCAGAGCTTCATCCGCGCGTGCCTGGCGTACCGCAAGGAGGAGCGCATCGACGTGTTCGGGCTGGCGCGGCACGAGTACCTGCAGCCGCCCATGCCCAAGTCGCGCGGCGCGGGCGGCGCGGGCGCGTCGGGCGCGGGCGCGGGCGCGAGCGCGGGCGCGGCGGCGGGCGCGGGCGCGGCGGCGGCCGGCTTCAGCTCCAACATGTTCGGCGCGGGCTCGTCCTCCTAGCCGCGCCGCCGCCGCCCTCGCCAGCCGGCGGCGGCGTCCCCGCGGTGTACATAGTGTAGTGGCGGCGACGCGACGCGTGCAAGGCGAGGGCCGGCGGCGCCTAGCTCGCGCCCGGTGTCGTTCGACTCTCGTAGACGTACTTTTTAGTTTTGAAACTTTGTCAGTTAATATCCAGAGTTGTAAAATGACTAAATATCATTTACAGATAAATTGTTTAAGATTATGCTTAACTGTTGACTGTATTTATTGAGCAGGTGATAAATTGTGATTCTCCATTTGTGAATGGTTTTATCCTTTTATCACTAAAGAGGAATCCTGGGGACTATCCCTTGCATATTATATAAGCTATTAAAAAAGTTAAAAATATTATATACGTGTTTTATTAAGGCTCCGAATATAAATTATAATGTATTATGTATGTACGATATTTTAAGCCCTTTGATAGTCTGATGGCAATATAAATGTTTCTGATATGATTGTGTTATCTTAAACATTTCAGTGGCATAAAAATTAACGAAATAATTACCTATCTGGTTATTGAACTAAAGACTCTTCTGATTTATAATTGGAGCCCGATGTCCTTAGTTATTAAAAATTGTGACAAATGCCCAACTGTATGTTATGTTTTGTAAGAAAATTATACCCAAATGAATTGTTTACATTAGGTCGAAATTATTGTATTTGTTCTTTTTTTTTTTTTGAAACTATTTCATTACCAGTTCATACCTTTCGTAATATTGTGTTCTATCAAGCTAAAAACACCAGTCAGTCTCCTGGTCAGAGAAACAACGACTTGTAAATCCCGACATCGAAGCTAGTGGCTACAATCGTCGGTTTCCATTGAATAGCGATTTCAATTTCACTCTACTTTCTGTGAGTTTCGACAATACTGTTGTAATTTCCCTACAAAGTTAAAGGTTGTTATGCTTATTTTATTTGATCTCGACAAAACGTCTTTTAACAACAACCTATGTCATGCTATATAAACTATATAGAATTTTAATATCTGGTAGGGAAGATTCTACGGTAGGTTAAGGAACAAAGCTTGTGCTGCCGTTTTTTGTTTTTATCATTTACGGTTGGTTGTTATACGTAGCTAAATTCTTTGGCGGCTGAAAACGAATATCAACATTAAATACTGGCGGTCAGAGACGCGTGTGCGGTGCGGTTTTGTTTCGTGTACACAGCCGTGCAGCATGGCGGCGTTGTGCAGCACAAAAATTTGAAATACAAAAAAAACTTTTTCCAAAAAAACTAATCATGACTGAAGACCACGGAGCACAGTAATGTAAAGAAGATTGAGGCAAGTTCGAATTATGAAATCGAGTACATAGGCTGCACTAAAAGTATCGGGAATGGAATATTTCCACTATTCCTGTCATATTAAAATCTTTTTAATTGAAAACTCCTTGGTTTTAAAAATCGAATACCATTTATTTATTAAAAAAAAAGATTCTCGGTCTTGTCACAAGGTCTTGTCAAACTTGATCTAATCGTTGAGAAAATGGGATTGACTCGAGAAAATTCAAGAGCGATGATTTATTATGACTTTCGAAGCGGTTTAACACAAAAACAGTGTGTTGACAGGATGCTTTCTGCAGTTGGTGATGAAGCCCCATCCAAAACCACAATTTATCGCTGGTTTGCTGAATTTCAACGTGGACTTGTCAAGCTCAGTGATGATCCCCGTCAAGGTCGTCCAAAAACTGCAGTCACCCAAGAAAACCTGATTGAGGAAGATCGACATGTGACATACCGCGAAATTCAGGCAAATTTAGACATTGGCATGAGTCAAATACAAATAATCTTGCATGAACAATTAGGTGTAAAAAAGTTGTTTTCCCGATGGATACCGCATTCGCTCTGTGAAGAGCAAAAAGCGGCTCGCGTTACTTGGTGCGTCAGAACTCTCGAAAGATTCCACGCAGGATCCTCATATGCTGTATACAACATTGTATCAGGTGACGAATCCTGGATATACGCGTACGAACCCGAAACAAAAAACCAGTCACGAGTTCGGGTGTTCGAAAATGAGTTAAAGCCAACTAAAATTGTTCGTTCACGGAATGTTGCAAAAAAAATGGCGGCCACGTTTGTCTCCAACACCGGCCATGTTGCGACTTTTCCTCTTGAGGGACAAAGAACGGTTAATGCAGAATGGTATGCTAGCATTTGTTTGCCACAGGTCGTTTCTGAACTCCGTAAAGAGAATTGCAACCGCCGCATCATCCTCCATCACGACAATGCGAGTTCTCATACCGCGCACAGAACAAAAGAGTTTTTAGAGCAAGAAAACATAGAATTATTAGACCATCCGCCGTACAGTCCCGACCTAAGCCCTAATGATTTCTATACTTTCCCTAAAATAAAGAATAAATTGCGTGGTCAGAGATTTTCATCACCTGAAGAAGCTGTGGACGCCTACAAAACGGCCATTTTGGAGACCCCAACTTCCGAATGGAATGGTTGCTTTAATGATTGGTTCCATCGTATGGAAAAATGTGTCAAATTTCGCGGAGAATACCTACTTCGAAAAGCAATAAATACATTTTTAAATAGTAATGTTGTGTCACTTCCTTGATTCCCGAAATTTTCAGTGCAGCCCTCGTAGATGGCGCTGTGGCGGCTTTAAGCGGCATCTGTGTCAAAATACAGGAACTGGAAATGCTGCCGTTGTGCTGACTGTTGCAAATCTTGATATTCAATCGTAAATGCGCCAGGACTGTAGAGTCTGGGAAAGTACGATTGAAGTACATGGTACTGGATCTGGCGGCTGGCCTGCCATCAACGCCTAGGACTGTTGGAAACCACTAAGATATTAGTATCCCAATTTTATTAAAAATCTGTCTGTCAGAGGGCTTTAATTACCTTCCGTAATAAGTACCTACCCATAAAGAAGTCATAAAGTTAAATTCACATAGTTTTTATTCCTTGATCCACTAGAACAAAAGAAGTTTATATTGCTTCTAAGGTTTACGCGAATGCTGAAAAGCAACTACTTTTTAAATGGATTCTATCGCGGCTTATTTTGATTCTAGTTACCAGCTTTATGCATTCATCGTCCGTGATAATATAATTTTATTTATGACCTTCCCTAGGTTTTTCCAAAGTTCATAAAGGAGATTGCCCACAGACAGGCCCACTTTGTGGCGCCGTATCTCAACTTTATGCTATACAAAATTTATATCTTATTTCTTTATGTATATGTGTTTTTTATTAGCATTTATTTTACGCTAGCATTGAAAAAAGTTATAAATGTTTATTTAATTGAATCTCAGTACCTAAATCCGCACATTTGTACTTTTACATACAAAGAAAAATAAACTAATAAGTAGGGTAGATTTCTGTTAGATCTGTCAAATAATTAGCCGGTTATTCGTCTATATTGTATTATAGTCCTCCGTATTTACTTCTGTTACATTACGTGTTATTGGTATCGAGTTGAGCATTTACGTTCCTCAAGTCGTTTTGTTGTGAGATATCGGACTTTTGTTTTGTTGTTAAGTGAGCGAATTTCAGCGAATTGACTCTAGTTTTAACGAGAAAATGTCTACACCTGGGGCCCGAGTCTGCTATTTACACTCCGTGTTACTATGATCATAGTGGGATGATAGTGTCAACCCAATATGTGCCTAATTTTCGTATTCAGTTAAGCCAACAACAATCAGCATGAGTGGGACGCGGTGTTGTCAATTTAAATTAAAAATAAAAGTATCAAACATTTTGTAATTATTAATAGGCAACACCGATTGGCACTAATTATTAATAATCGTTTCTTATGTTGCAAAAAATTGTATTAATTGTTTTTTGAATACTAATTAATTGTAAAAGCCCATACAATATGTAATTTCTATTAAAAACTTGTAAATAAGGATAATTATGTTTTAAAAAAGGAAAGTTTTCGTTGAAATTGACACATTGTCTATGAAAAATAAAAAATGTTTAGCCATAGATATGATGCAACTGCTGTCAAAAAATAGCGGAATACGAAATTGTACCGGCCATCGGTCATATTCACTCAACTCGCGGCTCAATCGTTCCAATGGCCAATTGTGACGTTTTGACAGTTAGTAGAATGCCAATTATCGTAAAATGGTCCCACTAGCCCCACCCACTCAGACGATTCAAGCAGATGTAAATAGCAGACTCGGGCCCCTGGTCGATATCGGACAAACCGACCCTTCTCTCGCCGGTGCGTAAATTGTTTTTTTAATAAAGCTGTGTGTTAGGATTAGTTTAAATGCATTTTAACATAACCACCCCAACGGGATGGCACTTTGATTCGACGACCCCATTCACTTGGTTGCGGAGATTTTGAATGAGAAAATGTCTGTAAAGGGAGCCATTAGCATTTACCTCAATATCAATTCAAATAGTAAACAAATATCTATTCCGAAGTTGATCAACCTTGAAGATTTAAACTTTTATAACCTCAAATTCAGCAACCTAAAAAAAAGATTTCTCTTGAACCAGGGTGAATAAATGGAAATCGTTTGCATAATATGAACGGAAATATATTTATCTACAAAACAAAATGAAAATCACACTGACACGACATCTTTTATGGGGGCCTAAACCTTTTAATAAAATGGGCAATGTCCTTTTATCCAGTGTGTTCATATATTATGTTAAAAAAGGTAAAATCATCGAAGGCATTATCTAATTGGATTTAAATTAGATTTACTTAATTATAACAAAGACAATAATAAATTACTTTATGTGTGCACTCAACGCTTTTGTCACCTGCCATTTGCCAACGATATTCTATAGTTCTATTCATTGAATTCTTATTCACAGTGACCTCGTTGAAGGCGATTTTAATTAGAGGGAATTTCCAAGCTTACGCCTGGCTCGGAATTACTGCATTTCAAAAGTTTCCTGGCTAAACGGGGTTTGTAAGGGCAAAGAATTAAACGTTTCGCCGCTCGCTCAAAAAATATTTAGGTGTAAGTAGTGCACAGAGTTTCGCCATAAAGACTTACATTTCTGTTATTAAACGTTTTTAAAGTCGGGTTAACAGCTTTATAAATGTATACCGACTATGTTATTATATAACTATATTTTTTTTCGCATATACGATTTATTTAGCGCTTTTTGAAAGTGATGTGGAAGCATTTTGGTCAAGTAGGTATAATTTTTCGGAAAACATAGGTAGGTACCAATTACCAGGTGCAAAAACTATAACCTAATTAGCTGAGAAGGTAGGAAATTACCCCAGGGACACTTCAGCACACGTTAGCTGCCACTATTGTTTTTCTCAATAGTTTTCCTCGCCCCTATCACTTGCATCTCATAAGCCCGCGGAGATGTGTATTTTACAACTCACGTTTGCTCATTAGAAATGCTAATTCCAGTTTTATGTAATCCTGAATCAGGTAGTGCATGTGAAATGCGTTAATGCATTCGTAATAATTAATGTTGCTTTTAAAAAGCATCATATTTATCATTTATTTTACTTTTTAGAAGTCTGATTTTAATTATCTACGTAGTAGGTAAAGTACCTAATAAGTATGTACTTGATAAATTAGTCATAAAGGAAAACCATTGGAGAATCAATTTGACTTACATGTTTGCGAAATGTGTACGTAAGGGTGTATGGGTACCTACGTATTGTCTACGGTACACACCTACATACTTTATGACGTCAGAGCAGAGACGAGAGACTCCCTTTGGCTATGGTTTGTCATTTCTTTTTTATAGCAGTTGTTTTGCGTGTACCCTCAGGCGGCACTAACGCGGTTCAATGTTGAAAGCACAAAATAATATAAGTACAAAAGAATATATTATGTACAATGTGTGTATATTTTGCGGAATACATTTTCTTCTTTACCTATACAGATGCCTTAATAAAATACCTAAGTACTAACTTTACTAATTACTTAACATGCCTAAATAAATACCTACACATTCGATTTTTCAACACGAAACAACTCAATGCAGTGCTGCCAATTACACATTTTAAACGTTATAAAAATTAAGTTCATAGCAAAAAAAATACAAAGGAAATTATAAATTGACCTGAAAAAACCTTCAGTAGAAAAAAAAAATGTTTTGCATTTACAGTTTCACACGGAGTAGAAAGGGTAGCTTTGTTTTTCTCCACATGAATGGCCCTCGTGGGAAGGGGCTGAGCCGCTCGCCAGGCACCCCTGCAGAATAAAATGCTCGTTGCATTTGTGCAACCGTCGTGAAGTACTGCCGACTACGCCTTTATTGTGCGAGTTATATGTTGCGAACACTTCGACTGAGTGTGAAAAACTGTTTTATGAAAACATTTTGTTGTCATGAAGGATGCGGTCCCATTATCGCGTCCCTTGTTCGTCATACTGCAGCTACTTCGTTGCAACGAGAGCTGGAGAGTGTTAGGTATGAGTTTTAATTATAATATATCTTTTGTTTTCCTAAATACTCCTGGCAGTAAATTTATTTCCAAACAAGGTTTTAAGAATTCACAAACAAGGTGAAGGTAAGATAGAAGGGAAGCGACACGTCCTTATTGATCTTCTTTATTAAATATTTAAGCCGCACTATGTATACAACTTCCTTGAAATGTCAATTACATTTTGTTGTCCAAGAGGATACTATTTGACTAATACAAATACAGTGCAGCGGAAACATGTAGGTATGTAATTTTCTATTGTAATAACTTAAAATCAACTAGGTTCAAATTAAAAATGAAAAAATCAGGGACAACCACTTACTTTTTACCTAAGAAGGTCCAAATTATATATGAATTTACCTACGAGTTATCTCACTATAGACAGAATTACAAGTTAGTCCGTAGGTAGGTAATTAGTGATATTAATAAATAACTAACCACTCATGTGATAAGACTACAAAATATAAAAACATGAACGATTACGATAAATAACACAGCTTCAATTAAGTAATTAAAACTTGTTTCGTATGTAGGTCAAAACTTAAGAGAGAAATAATATTGATTATAAACATTATTGTGTCCAAAAGATTCCTTCGAGCCGGATTTGAACCAGCGACCTATGGATATCAACGTTTAAACTCTACAGTCCACCGCTCTACCAACTGAGCTATCGAAGGTACAGAAAATCTGTTCAAATTAATCATGTAGTTGTCCGACCTCGAAACTGAAACATTTTGTAATACGTCTGTGTAACTGGTTACGTATAAGTGGTATTGTGTATGCGTTGTTTGTGGTTTGTAGAACACAAAACCACAAATACGCACTACAATATTCCGAACGCTTATCTTGACTTCGGAATTTGTAAACTAAAGCAAAATAATTGATTTTAGTTATTATTGATCTACTTATTTAACAATATTGAGGTATCTTTTAACAGATGACCTTTAAATTTAACCAGATGACCTTTTAATTCAATAGCAGTTATTTGGAAACCGATAATGAGGTAGATATTAGTCTTAATTTCATAGATATCAGGATCATTGACATTAAACGCCCAGTAAAACTATAAATCATTAATCGTACCTAACAAAACACGCGATATCAATCATTCCTATACAAAATTTGCAAAAGATAAAAACTACTATATTTTTTTTTACGCGAGGTGTATTCGTTGATTGAGATGTCGAGGCAAAGGAACTCGTTGTTCGGCTGACCGATATTCACACGTTCTGTCCCGAGCCCCAATTTTTGCTCGTTTGCCATGGAGTATGGCGGCTTTGTCAATTGTTGCACGTGCCGTCAAATACCTGACGTGGTCAGGCATACATCACATAAGCTTGACATTTTGTTTACCAACCGTAATTTGTCGGAGTAACCGGTTTCAGAGATTTATATTAAAGTTCACTGTAGTCATCATGTAAAAAAAATTGTTGACAGGTTAGTGTACTAATTCATTATTATGCAATTTCTTATTATTTACTCATTTTTTATACACACACACAGACAGACAGATAGACAGACCGCGACGTCAAACTTATAACACCTCTCTTGTTCCTTCGGGGTTTAATAACACAAACATTACTGGTTAGAACTAAGCATCACGATAATACCTATGACAATTATAATATTAGCACTGTTCGCAGGATCTATTTTAAATAGTGATTATAAGCGACGAAGAATACTAATTAGCAACGGAATTCACTCGTGCATAGATAGTGCAGCAGTTTACTGTTCTACGTCTGAACAATGCAACATAGTTCCCCAAGTTCCAAGAACTTCCTCAACTTGGTATAACTATAGTTAAGAGAGACAATTCCAAATATACATTATGCATGGTTCATTATCAATAAAATGTTTCTTGAAATGTAACTACTAGTGGACGTAGAAAAAAAACAAGTAAAAATGAGTAGATACTATTTCAGTTTCAAGAAATAATTATTTTCATAAAAAATAGAATACCCACTACACGATATGTAATACATGACCTACGAACACAACTGACATAGGTATTTTAATGAGTAACTACTTCTTTAAACATTTGCATGTCTTTGATCAACAGTTCAAACAATCTGACAACCAAATTAGAGAGTATTGTAAAATACGTCTCATTAGACTGAAGTGTCGTTACTTTAAGATTTAGATAAGGCGGTCATAGTATTCGTTACGTAAGCGCAAGGACGAAACGCCTTACCGAAGTCTAATTTAAATGGAAGCCAAAGTGGAAATGTTTGCGAATTCTAATTACGGCGGCCAACTTCCACCGTACAATTAACCCCAGGAAGTACCCGAGTAAATAAGGCACTATTTGTGAATTACCACGGCAGAAACGCTACTGCAATTGAACAAATCGAATCAACATCGTTTTTAGGGAAATTGATGACTGGTGAAATTGAATTTGTTTGCTTGGCGAATGCAAAGCAATGAGATTGAATGGGAGGTAGTCGTTGAGCGCGAGACTTCGAGATTGGGTTACCAGGACGAACAAATTCGATTTCTGTTAGTCTTGTGAGTTAATTCAACACTTGCGTTGTTCTTGCGTCGCATCGTGCATCAGTCCTGGGGCCCGAGTCTGCTATTTACACTCCGTGTTACTATGATCATAGTGGGATGATAGTGTCAACCCAATATGTGCCTAATTTTCGTATTCAGTTAAGCCAACAACAATCAGCATGAGTGGGACGCGGTGTTGTCAATTTAAATTAAAAATAAAAGTATCAAACATTTTGTAATTATTAATAGGCAACACCGATTGGCACTAATTATTAATAATCGTTTCTTATGTTGCAAAAAATTGTATTAATTGTTTTTTGAATACTAATTAATTGTAAAAGCCCATACAATATGTAATTTCTATTAAAAACTTGTAAATAAGGATAATTATGTTTTAAAAAAGGAAAGTTTTCGTTGAAATTGACACATTGTCTATGAAAAATAAAAAATGTTTAGCCATAGATATGATGCAACTGCTGTCAAAAAATAGCGGAATACGAAATTGTACCGGCCATCGGTCATATTCACTCAACTCGCGGCTCAATCGTTCCAATGGCCAATTGTGACGTTTTGACAGTTAGTAGAATGCCAATTATCGTAAAATGGTCCCACTAGCCCCACCCACTCAGACGATTCAAGCAGATGTAAATAGCAGACTCGGGCCCCTGTGTATACATGATATGTCCTAGTTTCCTGATTGACGGTGCTGTTAATTGGTTGGTTCCCCGAGTCCACAAGTAATTTGCCTGAAAGCGTTCGGCCGGCATTGTGACAAGTTATTGCTCATATCGTAATGAAAGTTGGTGCCAGTGTGCCCTACGAATGATTAACGCGCCTGCTAATGGGAATGTTCACCACTCGTTTTATTTAATTAATTAATGTCGAATAGCATACATTACGCTTTATATGGTCAGCATCTATTTGCAGCATTCAGCATTTGGATATTTATGTGCCGAAACTTTAGATATTAAAATTAGCAAACTATAAAATGAAACATGTACAATATTGTATTCAGTTTCGTCGCCTTACATACTAATATAGCCAAAACATTAATCTTTATGATACAATGTTTTATTTGTATCAAAGAATTTTCTTTGATATTCAGTAAGCATGAAATCAAATGATAATCGCAACCTAAATAAAAGAACAGACTTCGATCGACCTCAGCGAATTGGCCGGGTCGGAATCCTCAGGGGTGAAGAGTTCATTATCTTAGATTTCCAATAACGTTATTATACAAAAAATCTAGGATTCTATAGATTTAGGGAGGCATAATTATAAAACGAGAGGGTCTGCTCGCCGGAGGGGATAATTTGCGAGTCCCGAGGGCTTTGATGTTCAGCGGCCTTGGAACAGCATGCGGCGAAGCGTGAGTTCGTGCCAGCCACCGACTCTTCATACAACAACTTGACCTTTATACGACTCGTATGCGCCTTATTTCAATACAAAACATACGGGTTTTAGTTATGAATTTTCCATATGGTTTTAGTTGTGGTTATCAAGTAATTTTATTTATTGGACTACAATTTTTTTCCACTTTTTGTTCCACTTTTAATTTGGTGGAGCAAATATTGAAAGTATGTTTACTTTTACAAAAAGGGGACACAACTTGATTGCCTAAATAAAAGGAAATATATGTCATATTTGAGTTAAATAAAAGAGATTCTATACAAACAAAAGCTAGTACAAATCCCGATCAATCAATACGAACAAAAAGGAGTTTACACAATCCGGTATCTTTTATTGACCTTTCATAGACAATAAACAGGCTGTAAGGTGGTCTAAATTTGTTCAGTACGGCCATATTCTTGTATTATGCAAAGCTTTTTAGCCTTGTAAGCCCAAGGCGAACCTTGACTGATATGTATTGTCGGCTTGCTAATACTGTCCGGCTACCTTCCTACCTCAAAATTCTAATAAGTAGGCATACTAAACATCCGGGTACGTAAACTACGACAATATTCTTCCATAACCTAAAAAAGATGTAGAAAATTTAATTACCACAGGTTAAAAAACAGCATTATGAAGACTAACGCGAAGAGCTTCGTTAGCGTTGAAAGCGCATCCCTGAATGATTGCCAACTTGACTTTAAAAAACCGAGTCAAGCAATGTGATAATTAGCGACTACGTTCACTGAAAAATAAAAATAAAATCTAGACGTAATGAAACTTATATTTTTTAGGCACTATCTAGTTAATTAAGAAATCATGTTTTACTAAAAATAAATTAGGCTTAAGATTTATCTACTAAATAAAGTTTATGGACATAAAAGAGTGCCTTTTTATTTTTCTATAAGTTAAAAATTAAATTCATGTTAATAGATAATGGATTGGATGTTGTAAATTGGTGTTGTATAAAGTAGTTTACTAGAGTTTAGACACCAGAACTCGGAATCTTTTTCAGTTTCTTTCCTGAAACAAACACGTGTTCATGATTTCATATGGAGTGTGCCAAAATAAATAACGCATTTTATCAGTAATTGAGATCCATTGGTTATTAGTGTATCATCATGTTTGCCATAAACAGATCCATTTTACTTTGGCCTCGAAAATTGAGTGATCGCGTGCATAAGGTGGGAACCCCCTGACCTTTCACTACAATGTCAATGTTATCTGATCAGCCTCCATAATGTTTATGAGTTTGTGGCTTAGCAACACTTACTAAATATGTTTAGTACCTATTACTCAAATGTTTCCTCTATAAACAATAAAGAAACAACACTTAGGTACCTTACTTTACCTAAGGTACGTGACTTTTAAGTATAAATATTGTTTTCTGGTTTTATGTTGTTGTTGATAAACTTAGTTTTTAAAATAATCAAGTTACTACATTATTATTGAGCAACCTACGCGAAATTCCTACACATAATAAAACAAGAATTTACCTTATTCACCTAGCTAGTTAATATCTTGTGCGTTGTTTATAAATACGTTGGTATTAAAAATTACTTCGAGTGAAATTTCCGACGCTTTCCGCCTAATTTATTCGTTTAAACATTTACATAAGATCGAAAAACAGGCGAGATCTAACTAAATATTTGAAATAGTGGTATCGTTGCGTGGGCGGACGCTGATTCAATACATAATCCTTTAAGTGTACATTATTATTTAAACAAGTGCTTTGTCAAACAATTAAGAAAGCTTGATGTTGGCCAGGTCGTGTTTAACGAGTTGGTTTTCTCTTATCAAGATTTCATTGTTAACACCTCTAAAATGTCAGGTCAGCAACCTGTAATTGCATGTGAAACAAGGTCGGCGTTGAAACTGTTTCTTTAATGAGAGTTTTGTGCCAATGCTCGCAACCTTCCTCAATCGTATTTGTATTATTTCAGCAAGTGACCTCGGCATCGCTGCACACTGCAACGTGTGATATCTTACTTCGCTGTAGCTCACTTGGTTTTCGACACGTTAATCTATATTTCAGTGGTGTCACGGGATGCACATAACTTAGGTAAGTTTTCCTTATTTAACCGGCTGATTTTTTGAAGTATTAATTGTTCACAACATGGTTTGTAACCATGAGGCTTCAGAGCTTTACCTAACGGATGTATTTAAAATCTATTTTGTAAATATAAGAATGACACTCGTAGTAGCATTTTATACCCGCATATTTATTTATTTATTAAATACATTTGTAAGTATTTGTAAAACTGTCTTCCTTACTTTTTATTATTTATTTTTAAATGTCTGAAGTTAGACTAAACAAAACAAATTCTAGAATCTTACCGAACTACTATCCAATAATATCCACACACCAAACGTTACATTAATTATACAATCCGCTTAAACTCAGCACTTTTTCTTTTCAACAACCGAGTATCTTTCTCAAAGTACTCGATGACTAGAAAAACTATCAGATAACTATCTCCGATAAAACTCTTAGCTCCGAGCTTCCGAAGGGTGGACGACACGGGATTAGCAATTAGGAGGGTAGAGTCACGCGGAGAATGCGGAGGACACGTAGCAACACGGCCCGGGAGATTAATGACGATATCCGGACATGGATCGTGACTCCTGACCTTTATACAGCTTTTCGTGTACCTCACAATAAATCTAACACACTTAATCAATAACTACTCTATATATTCGTCAATTTGTCTGACCCTTTGATACAAAATATAGCTACGTTTATTTAAGAGCGCAATTACTTAGTTATTAGATACATTGGTTAATTTATCTTCCTTATAAAGGCAATAACTGCTATGGAGAGCTTTAGTGTCCTCATTTCTCAGCGACTTAAAATTATGACTTCTGTCTGCCTGTTTTTATTAAGTTTAGAGTAATTTAAACAGCTACGAAGTATTAAATACTGTTTGCGCTGCGTATTTCCAAACAAACATTCTAAACGAAGAAAAAAAAATGTGTCACTTCTTTGACTAAAATATTTCTGTACCTTTATGTACGTTCATTATTGCTGCCATTGCTGGGATAACCTACGGAAGGCTTCTAGGGAAACAAACATTTCATGGTCTAGTGTACAAGTAGTTGAGATTAAACAAAGGTAGAATTTATTAATGCCTTCACGATACCAGTAATAAGGTTAACTGTCGCATCAGCACGTGTCGGGACGTAGGTACACAGTTTGTTTATGTAAATTGAGACCATTGAGTTCTCCGCTGGCATAATGGGTTCTTACTGTGAACTAATAATGTGTACTCAGAACAGAATGCACGGCCACAATATAATATAATATAATATAATATTCCGGGACAACTCACACACGGTTATCTGATCCCAAGCTAAGCAGAGCTTGTGTTATGGTAACCAGACAACTGATAAACATACTTATATATTTCTAAATACATACATATTATAGATAAATTACACCCAGACAACCAGAACAAATGATCGTGCTCATCACACAAACATTTGTCCTGGGTGGGAATCGAACCCACGACCTCCGGTATAGCAGTCAGGGTCACTAACCACTAGACCAACAGGCCCGTCAAAAATTGCACACTATTCCACATCTGTTTCAAAATTCTAATCAGACTGTGTTTTGGGATATATGGTAGTTCCCTACGGTACTTGCAGGTTCAAAAACGATGTTTACATATAAATTATATTATTCTAAATACAGGCACAAACTTGGATTATATATAACAACGTAAAATATCTCAAGGTGAACTAATCTTAAAGGTCTTATATAGTGTCAAGACACAAGACACCATTACTCTAATGCAATGGTCTTAAATTAACTAAGAAAAAGTAACCATTATACTCATCGTTCTTTATTACTATAGTACTTATGTTCATGGTATACAGTCCTATCCTATGTTTCTATTCACTGCACATTCAACTGATAATGCAGGAGAGCCTCAAGCCTGCCAGCTATTTAAATTTTCAGTGCATTCTACGGCTGAATCCAAGCCGCGTTCATTCAGACATTCATTGTAAAATATGCCTCTACTCGGAGTTTTGGACACAAATTGTGTGAAACTTTCCAGTGGAGAAATAGATACTGGAAGCACAGAAACTAGTTCATTATTACTAATATGAATATTAAGAGGTATATAGGTGACATTTGCAAAGACTTGGCGTAATAAGTAAGTTTACTATTGTTTCGTTGCATAAATTGTTTGAAGTTTGAGTAGCACGTTATTGCTCTAACCCCGTATCAAACCTTATTAGTAAGTATCTTCATATAAAAAAATATTATTTTTTATCAGTAGCTTAAGAAAAGGTAACGATAAAGATTTTTTAAACACTGTTATAAACTAACAAGAATTTAAAAAAGAAGTTAAACAGAATAAACAATGACAAAGCAAACCGCTAGTTTAATCATAGTGACATAAACACATTATTTACAGCCGAGATGTCTATCGAAGAGAAGCCCCTAACTCCTAAGTGGATTAACACGACAAGGCAACACATTATAACTAAACAAGATGCTTAGAACAGTGGAGGGAATATAATATAAGCTGGGAGGACCCTCATTGTCTGCCAAAGGCTCCGGTAACACTTAATGGATTCTTGACACGCTCCAACTCTCGGAGACGCCGGACAGATCGCTATTGTTTGCTATATTTGTGAAAAACGTAACATTGTTCGTGGTTCGTGCAGACCGGTGGTGATACGTTTTCTGGTTGATCTAGTCAATCAGTTGTAGATGCGTTTTTGACAAATTTATTTTTGTGACAGGTTGAATTTGGCACGTCTCTAAAAACACAAGAGTTCGAAGTTTTAAGGAAAGATCATGAATATTGTGTTGAGTACTTTCTGCCATCAAATATTTCGGTCCCTTTACACGCTTGTCAACTTAATGTCACAAAAAATAGAACAACATAATGCGAGGCGTCGCCTTTTCAACTACTTAGTACCTTTGCCTATTATTAAACATTATGCGATGCGATTAGTTAAGTAACGTTGTTACTAAAAATTCTATAAACACAATTTATCCGTAATTTTCGTTAGTTAGGTAGAGAACACGAGCGTCGACTGATATCTACTAAGTACCTAGTTAATGAGACATAGCATTGTGATAAGTATTTTCATTGTCCTTGAACCGCGCGGGCTGGTAGAAATATGTCGGCACAATGGGCTAGTCACGACAATAACCACTAAAGTTCATGTTGAGGGAATTGCAAGGCCCCACCCTTCTCTTAGACATATTTTAGAACCACTTATCAGTTTCGGTAATATCGATACTCAAATATTATTGCCTTATTATGATGTTTTAATGAGCTCATTTTTGTGATCAATTTCTCTATTTTTCGCTCCGTTCCGTAGTTTGGATTTTCTGCACCCTGGTTTCACCCTGTACTAGAAATCATGAATAACGATATCTAAAACGGTGACCTTTTCACATGCACCTTATCTTAAATTAGTACCTAAGAACTACATACCTACAATATATACATAACATAACATACCATCACGCCTGTATCCCCGAAGGGTTAGGCAGAGGTGTACCAATGTACCCACAGTTCGCCGGTATGTTTAGGTCCCATGTAATAGGGGGCGAGCCTATTGCCACTAACCGGGCACAAATCCAAACTCCGACCTGCTACTGAGAATTTCATAGAAAAACCCAATAACAGCTTGGTCGACTTAGGAATCGAACCCAAGACTTGTAAATATTTACTCTGTAAGAATTTAAGTGATCGTTATATTGCCGCGAACTTTGAGCCAATCGGGAAGTTATATTGTTCAAATAGCTATAAATAACTCCTTTTATAGGTTAGGTTCTGAAAGGCAGCTTGGCGCTTTCACGTCGCGGTCACGGATGACCACGAACAATGGATTTCTGTATTGTGTCTGCTGCATGCCAGTCAATATTATAAATACTTTATATGCCTTTTTGGCGGGTATGTTATGTACCTTTATGAAAGCTCAATAAAGAAGTTTATTATTTTCACCATGAAAGTCCAATTCTTCGCGATAGGTAATTAGTTTTTATTGCCTTTAATTTCTTCTCAATTACATTTCAGTTCATCTACAATGTACTTTAACTAAAGAAAGATTAAAAATTAAAGTAAAAAAAACCAGACACAATGTAATAAACTATGGCATCGGTCACAATTTTCTTAGCATGTCTAAAAAAGGAGACAAAGTACATGTGAATATACTCCTGGTCAAGTCATGTAGAGATTCAACAGTAACTGTAGCGAAAAGGTTTGACATGCTAGACCCTTCTCAAAGATTGGTTTACTTTATAAGTCCTTACATGCGAACCTTACTGAAATAAATTATGTCTGAACTTTTAAAAATATATTTTTCATGAAAACCTTGAGAAGATTGACTAAAAGTCCTAACTACAAGAAACTATCAAAATAAGTAGATCATTTTTTTTTATGGGTTTTAATTTAGAAATCATTTGTCGGGACTTTTTCATATTCAGTTAGGATATTTTTCATGTACCTAACACTTTACACAGTATGGTTGCCCCAGGTGTGTGTGAATTTACAGGTGCTGTCGGGACACGGATGTTTTGGCAGTTACCTGTTTCGTATAGCACGGAGGGAACCCAGCAGCGGCGATGTCGAGGACACGGCGCAGCATACACTCGAGCACTGTCCAGCTTGGGCGGTACAGCGCCGGTCCCTCGCTGCGGTAATAGGCGATCATCTCTCGCTTCCGGCCGTAGTAGCCTCGATGCTTGGGAGCGAGGAAGCTTGGAGCGCCGTTACCGTCTTTTGTGACGAGGTAATGGCGCTCAAAGAGGGCGCGGAAAGGGAGAGAGAGTTCATATCTGACCTCCCAATCCGCGCTCGGCGCACAAGGGCTAGGAGAAGGGCTGACAATGCCCTCCTTCAGCCACCATAACTGGCCTCTGGCGGCAGACGTGGGGACGTCTGTTGCTCTATGATAAAGGCCAAAGATGGCGCGCGCGGTGCTTCCGCGCGCCTCCTTATCAGTGAAAAGGGGAAGTTATCCCCCACTCTCTACAGTAGTAGCTCCGGAAAGGAGCCTCCCTGCTGGAGATCGCGGTAGTTTGCATTGCTTTCCCGCCTGGTCTCCAGCATAAGGGAAGGGTGAAGCACTCCGCTGGTTTTAGCCGGTAAGAGTCCGGCATACCCCTCCGCCTTCCCCAGGGCGGAGGAAGTCCATGAGGATTTCCCCGGGTAAAAAAAAAAAGAAAAGGTGTGTGTGAATTTCATGTAAGACACTTCACTTTGTTATCATAAATCGAATGAACTTGTATCGTAAAAAAGTGATAAGTGTCCTGGTTTTGGTCCTTTCGTCTTTAGCTTTCGAAAATAATTAAAACTTGTTATGTAGAAATATAAATCTGGTCAATCGCGGATCTTGAGAGAGACAAATGGAGGGAGAGGGGAGAGTGGGGAGGCCTTTGCCCAGCAGTGGGACATTTCAGGCTCCTAATAATAATAATGTAGGAATATAGAAAAGAAAATAAGATTTAGGGCGTAAAATACTGTTACCTCACATACTATTCCAAACGATTGGTTAGACAGACTGCCTAGGAGTTAAATAACGGCTACTCTACTTTTCTCACCATCCTAATTATTGTAAAATGTGAAGTCTTTCTATCTGTTATCAACGGAAAACATTTATATACCCATCTGTGAGTATACGATACCCAATTTAGCTTACCGACCAGATTATCTCCAACCAAGGGCGCTTCAGTGAACTGCACGTCATTTCCATCGCCATTGTAATGTACTTAGTTGGTGTAAGCAAAGATTATGCCGTTGTTGTCCGAAATCGATTACAGTATTAGTCTAGAATGATTTTATCTAATAGAAGCAAGACCTAATTCAGGGATCAATATTTGAATGATTATAGTGATTAAAATAGATAATAAAAAGAAAAATTCAAGTCGTTCTAAAGAAAGATACAGCTGCGGTAGACTCTGTATAAAGAAAGAGTTTGCTGAAGTTTATTCCAAATTAGGCAAATTATTAAATTAAATATCACTTATAATTCAGGATATCGAAAATGTCTATTAATATTCCGAAGTTAATAAACTACGGACATATTTTGGCGTTTTTGAGCTAAAAACCTAAATACGTGTGAACTAATCAGCTCGGTGGGAAGGTAGGCTAGGCGTAGGCATTGCATTTGTACCGGATAGAGTCCGTGTCCAGGATATCCGGCTGGGTGCCGCTTCGTCCTGCAGTTATTCCCGGGTATCAGCCTTGCAAATGTGGTGTGGTTTTTTTGTTATGGATAGGTGTTTTGATACGTGACCCGAATTTTAATATGGGTAGTGACTTAATTTTTTTTTTAAACTACTAATTTAATGTCAACATTAAGATATAAAAACAACGGAACAGACTCAATCCATTCTTAAATGAAAGGCAAGAAATAAAAAAAATATATTACGTATTTGTAGTGAATTTATTTACTTGCACTTATAAAGTAGCTCTAAAAGTCAATATAATTTAAACTTACGGACATATTTTTTTTTATTTAAAAAAGTAACTACCTACAGCAACTTTAAAAACGAAAAGTATAAATCAGTAGAAGCTAAAAGGATATTTTTATTCAGAATGTCTAACTAACGAGATGTTGAAACAGTTATGCTGCAAACAAAAGGACATAAATATTAATAAACGTATTCTCTGCCAAGTGTTCAACAGGAACTTATTCCTTTCGTATCCTTAAATAAATGTATGGAAGTTACGTACTGCAACTTACTCCTGATAATAATATGTTAGATTCAATTTTAAAAGGATTTTAAAACTCAGTGGGAAGCCAATGCCAACATTTTGGATACATTTCCATTTCGATATTATGGCTAGCATCTAATTTGTTGCTGTTATCTAAGTAAATAGTTCATCATATCTGAAATTAAAATTAATTCTCAAGAAGAAGATTTAATAAAACCATCAAACGTCAAAACTATAAGACCTTTGAAAACATCGATGTAAAAACAAAAAGTTAAATGCGAGTATTTATATAAAACTAAAGATGCTCTTTGCATTCAAGACTTTTCAGATTTGTAAGTTTTTCGTTAACATGATATATAGGCATAGAAATCTCAGGGCGCAAGTAAATACTACTCAAGTTGTTTCTAGTGTCACAAACCTTAAAACTAAAAGTTTAAACGATATTTTTCCATTAATGGATATAAAATATTTGCTATATTTTCTCTGTACGTTTTCAAAAGCATGGAGCGTGTATTTTAGTTGGAACGTAGGTTAGGATAAGAGGCGAGGCGAGGCTTCCGCACTGGTCGATATCCCGGTTTCCGGTGCAACTTACAACTATTTCGTTACCTGCATGTGCATAGAGAAACTATGTCGAGGTGTATTATAACAGTTTGTTATTGCACCTTTATACTCTTAGGAGCATCGTATGATATGAATTCGTAGAAATATGTAAAGGATATTTTTGAGGCAGTGATGTTGATGTAGACTTGACGATTTTTATTCTTTGTGATAAAAGTCTCCACAGTTTATGTTGTTATAGGAATGTGTGAATACGTTAATTGAGTGCGATACACAACACATTTAAAACGAATCGTTGGTCAGAATTAATTAACCATCTAAGATCACCACAGTAATGAAACAAGACAATTGACGGCCATGATCTTCAATTTATTAAATTTAAATTAATGTGTCTCTCTATAACATTATTTAGATTGTGACTATTACTTCTGTAGCTTTATTAAGACTTCGACAGAGGTGGTATTTCCATACATCTAATTAATAATCAAGTCACAACAACAACAACTGGTTGTCTTTGTTTAAAATCAGTGATGTTTGTCTTAATCAGAGTTAACTCATAGTTAAAGAATTTAAATTTATTTTGGAATAAATAAACATATTAAGGAAAAATTTTACGGTCAGGGTCACACTGCGTTTGGAAGATAGATGTCTTATTAAGATGAGCAAAGCACATACAAATGATTAAAATGTATCATATATTTATTAGTAAACATATCATATAAGTCAAATAATTTGAACATTATCACGTTCGCATAGAAGAAGGATAAATCACGCAGGAACATACACAGGAAGCATACGAGGATGTGACGCGAGCCTTTCCAGATCGTTCCGAGAGGTCGTCCGAGGAATAATGTATTAGGAAGATTTATACGTTCATTAGCATTCACACAGGTACCACGTCAATGTCATACGATTATCTGAGATGCTCCTTACATCTACAACAAGAGCCGAGATCACGAGAACTGAGATGCAACAAACATTCTCCAAGGTTGAGGCCGGACTTTAACCTTCTCTATCTCTACACAAAACTTTGGTAATAGGAAAAGAAATAAACTAGAAAACATGGGTAAGAACAGCTTGTCATTATTAAGAACGTCGTTCACCCGTGTGATGTATTAAAATGACGAATACATTAGCATTTTAGGCTGTCGATCGTCAATTTAATGACGGTAATCAGCATGCAGCGTTGGTAGCGCGAGCCGCGGACGGATACTGCGATCGCTACGTACCGATAGTATTACCCTCGAGGTTGGTACATACTGATATTTATGGACCAATTTGCCATTGTCAATGTTTGCATTCCATTAACACAAGGAAAAGTGTTTGTGGCTATGCTGTTCTATTTGTCTTTGTCTCCTGTCACGACACAATAGGACTTCGAAGATAGACGTTTCGTATGCTCTGCAATTAGGATTCAGTGAGTAAATGTTCCAATAAATATGTTGCAACAAATGGAGTTTTAGCTATCACTTTTAAAGGAACTGATAACGTGATCCATATATTCTTGTATATAACAAATATAATAAATGTGCAGTAGCTTTTACCATGCAAAGGTTTAGGGACATGAGACGTGTTCGCGAATTATCGACGCGCCGGCTGCTAACAAATTCAATTTTATCTGACTCGACGTTACACGTGCCTGGTTCCAATATCAATCTGTGACCAATAAAATTATGATAGCGTGTGTTCAAAAAATAAGACTACAAAGATTTTTGCAATATAGAAGGAACATGTGTGCTGTTTGCAATAAAAGTGTCATAAAAATTGAAGTATTGTATTTCAACTAGGTATGTATGTATATTCATGTACCTACCCAAAATAAAGTTAACTTAGTATCTTTTCTCTCGTAGCCGTATGTGCCAGCAATGCGAAATAACTTCTACATGTAGGCAAAATATAAACATCTATTGAAGACTGCCGGTAAGAAAATATATTGAATCAATCAATCTCAACGTGAAAGGGAACGCTTACCATTCAAGAGTCAAGCCGCAGTAAAGCTGAACTATCAATGGACAACGGACACACGTCCTTAACGCCAGCTAGGTATATCTATATCCATTGTACATGTATATGCTGTCGTGGTGCCAGGAAAAAGCTTTTAAGTAAACATAGACTGTCCAGAGTGCAAGTCAATTGCAAATTGTTGATTTAATGCAGTTAGCAATGTTAGCATGCACTCGGACCTGCGAAGCAATCAACCACATGCAGATATTGAATTTAGTGTTAGGTACGTTACATAACACTATGTGAAATGTTAAGGTTTCACTTAAAGCAAAATACCTTAATGAAATAGCCACGTTAATTACCTAATAAAAAATGATGTACTTGCCTTGTCAGATAAAAATTAACTTGTTTCATTTACAGAGTTGAATAAAAATCAAAACGTTTTCCTTCGATGTATTCATCCTTGTACAAATTAAAACTGTTGAATGCGCCGAGCATGCAGTGGCATAGATGCGGAAAAAAATACGTTTCATTTGAAAAAAAAAACTTTAGTCAAATGAAATGCTATCACAAATTCATAAAGCATTTCTAAAAATACGCAAACTCGTTAATGCTGGGTCCTTTGTTGCAGATAGTAAATGTCAGCAAAAGCAAAAACTGTAGAGAGCGAGCGGTTCGTTATGTGAGATCGTGGCTTCGCTAAATTGCGAACTGGCGCGCCATGACTCCACTATAACGCCGGTGTTCTTCACGTAGTTACTACGTAACACACACGTGACGACAAAAACATAAATGCACAGACACAATTTTAAAGATTTTGGTTTGCTGAAATTAACTTTTTTATTTAAGATTCTTGACTGCTGTCGCCATGGCAAATATTTCAATTTGGGCATGTAATCAACACACAGGAATGCCCGCTTAATTACCTTTCGAATTCTGCCTATGTATTTATTTGTCAACATATTAATTAAGGAAAAATTTAACCAATTTAAGTATCCAATTATTAACTGTTGTAATAATTTAACTTAAATACTTAATCTGCTTAATATAATGTCTGTTTGTCTGCTACGAGTTGTCTTTCAACGTTGATATAAGAACATCTGTCGTTGTTATTACCACCAAGACATCTGCTGAGATTTAGCTACATAAAATGATAAGTTCGCTACAAAGGAAACCCGCGACAAGTTAATGTGCGAGAACGTTAGCTTCGGCAAACGCGCTTTGATAATAAAATTATCTGGAAATATTATAGCAGCTAAGTTTTCAACAAAGGGGGGAGCATCGGCCGCATTGACGTCGATACCGGCTATTTGCGGCCCTGTATGAATGGTAGCTGTCCAATAGAAGATTAGCAGACATATGCAATGCACTTGTTACTGATATATTGCACACTGCATAACACTTCAGCTTACTACGCCTGCATAAAATAACATTGTATGCATTCGTTGACCCGCTTATGTAAATTGAAAGCAATTGTGGCGAAATGAGGGAATTAACGATATGTTCCATTAAATTATACGCCAGAAATGGACATAGTTGCTGACGCAACGTTGTGTGGGAGTCAACGTTTAATGTGATTATAATGTCTCCTTCCCCCGTTTTCCTCAATTCGGCCTTGTCTGGACAAACATTGGAAAAAGAGAAGAACACCATACATCACGTCTACATTATCTATATTAAAGTGACCCATAACTCTAACTACATTAGATAAAACAAGAAAATCAGTTATTACATTATACGTGCAATTGTGCTGTTTTTAGTTATTTCAAAGTGAAAGCTTCAGCTAACAACAAGCACATTAAATCTCTATGAACATGTTTTAATCGGGAGCAATAAAAAGCGCTCTGATAAAGGATAATGGCTCAGACAGGGTGTCTGGTTTGTGGCCTACTTTCCACAAACCTCTTATTTTTTTTACTGGACAATGACCAGCTAATTCACTTTGTATACTTTTCTTTAATTTTTTAGTTATTGATCCAATATGTACAAAACCAAAAACATTATCTATCATTAGCCTACAAACAACGGGAGCCAAAATTCTTGCAAAGTAACATTAAGAAATTTGTGTTAATTACTGCGAAGTACAAAGCTAATGAGTTGAAAATAATCACATTTATGTAATTAAAATAAGAAACAAACATAATTAGCTACCTACTTCTTATAACAATTATCATGTTCGGTTAAAATTACGATGTTACGGATCGTTTTTATATTTTTGATATAATGATATTGCTGATATAATATTTTTATGTTTTATAAACATACTTATATATTTACTAATATAATAATAAAGCTTTATGAAACCCTAGGGGGCCGTGGGTGTTTCTTCTCTGTACTTCTTAGTTTTTATTCATTGTTGCATTGCGTTTCGTAATAAATTGTAAGGATAATGGTTCGAAGTATTTTGCGCATGTAAGGCAAATATTAATTATAATCATTAAATTACTTCGTAGGTTTATATCACGGAACAATTAACCACGGAATAATTAGCAACGAATATATGTTTAATAACGTGGCAAAGTTACATGGCGGTTCAGTATTCGGGGGTATAAGGATTAAGGTACCTAATTACCTTTTACCTTGATGTTAGCGATAACTTGTTTTATTTTGTGTTTAATCTCGTAATACCTAGGAATTTATAGTTTGTCATTCGGTATTGTTTAGTCTGTTTGTAAATAAGATATCTAATAATTAAGTTCACATTTTAAAGCAGTAACTAGAGATTTTTAAATATTATGGTACCTATATGGGAAAAAGCCTGTGCTCAGCAATGGAACGTTTATAGACTGGAATTATTTATTTTACTTTTATTTATGGGAGGTTTATTTTATAGTTATAGCCTATTGGTATTTTGTTAAACGACTTCCACTGTTAATTAGCCCAGTAATTAAAGGGACAATTAAAATGAGTATTATTTTATTTAATGTATAAAGTGGATTATTTTTTATATTATATTAGAATATTTTTAACGAGTTATTTTTAACGAACTAGTACCAACTAATTTTATAAGTTAATTTTTAAATTTTGTATTGTCCAATTTATTTATTTTTATCACGTTACATGGCGAACCTGCCATATTATTGTATATACCTAGATTATTAAAAGATACGTTTCAATAAATTTTAATTCATTGTTTATTTCATTCATTCATTCAGTATTATGCTATCATTGTAAAGAGACTTGTATCCGTCCCCTGCACTCGCCGCTTCGCCCCCCGCGGAGCCCGCGTCACGAATACCCGACCAAACGAAACATGCGCGCCCGACCCGCCGCCAGTCATCGAGCGGCGGTCTTGGGAGATGCTATACATGGAAAACGGAATATTTCTAACGGTGTTGAACTGACATGCGCGTAGTTCTTCCTAAATTGTGACTAAAAACAAACGAACCAATTGGATTTCAGTGAGCGCACAAAGTGACAGTGCAGTGTTGACACTAAATCGGCAGTAAGTTCGTCTATTCGCGTATGTTTTAACCGATTGGTGCAGTGTTTATGTTGGGTGCGCGCCGCCCGTTTCGTCCGGCGTGCTGGAGGGACGTCGCCCTCGAGGATTCCTATTAGAGGTAAGGCGCTAAGATTTTGATTATTTTAGCTTTGTTTGTGTTCGCGGCATCACCTACCGCAAACAATACAGGATAGCGCGCGGCTAAGAACGGTAAATTGTGATTTATAGCCGGCTGAAAGCCGGTTCCTACCCCAGAGATACGAAGATGGGTTCAACTAAATCCGGTTACTTTGTACAAAGTTAACGTAATAGTAGGGCAAGTAAGTTCAACTAGCGCTAAAGTAGGTACTCTGTCAAGTTTTACGTGACTTACAAACAATGTTTCTACCTACTCACAGTAACTGAAGTATCTAGATACCTTCTTACTTTAAATGTAATTATTTATTCGTTACTAACTTTTTCAGGTTAAGTAGCATTTTCAAACTAAGTAGGAAACCTACGCGTTTTGCAATCAATAACACCACTTAAAATATCTATATCATCGAACACCGTATTATTTACCCATTCACTTCAATACTTCCTCATCCGACCCTGTTATTAATTCATTAAACTAAAACCAACTACCGATACCTACCTACAAAAGTTTTCAGTTTTATGTTAACCTGACATTAGTGGCTTTTGATTAGGTGTTGTACCTACCTATTGAACATATAGTCTTAAAATTTTCAATGACAATAATGTTATACAATTTGGTAATTAGGCACGTATTTCTATTTAGTTCCTACATTAAGATCTGCTACTTAAACCAAGACGACTAAAACGACGTGGGATGTGGGTTATTCAATTAATAATTAGGTAGGCATTATTAATAATCTAGGTAGTCTACACAGTAAATTGACGTGTAGTTAATCTTAAGATGTTATGAATGTTGTATGTAAGCGCGATTACCTCGTTTTAATTCTTCCAACATTTCGATTACATTTGCTGATAGGTGCGTCCTAATAACAATACAATAACAATATTGTTTCCGTATCTGTAACAAGAATACCATAAGTGTTATTGGTCGATTGGCGTATCTCGCGTACATGCTGCAAGTGGCTTGGGACGGGTTCACGGGTAGGCGGACACCGGGAGCGTAACCCAGTTTCTCGGGTCACGCTGCTCAGCGAGTCAGCGCTCACCCGGCGAAATGCTCATTCGTTCGACAAATGATACAAGCTTATTATAACACATCTTTAACAACATAATATAGCTACGTATTAGTAAATTGGTTAATTAAGAAATTGTTTTAATTTGCTTTTAAATACACGTTACATAATCTGTAATCTATACTTATAATAAATCTGTAGAAGTGAAAATTCTGTACATTGAAAATATCAAAAAAATAAATGGCGGGGAGTGTTACTAGACCGACACCGAAACCAAAAGTGTGAAAAAAAAAATTTTGTCTGTCTGTCTGTCTGTTTGTTCAGGTATCACGCAAAAACCACCGGTTCGATTACGATGAAACTTGGTATAATTATTCTTTATTATCCTGGGCACCACACTGGGTAGTTTTTATCCCGGAAAAAACAAACTTAATTTTGCGGTTAAAAACTCATTGATAAGTTTCGTCATCCACGCGAACGAAGTCGCAGGCACAGCTAGTATAGAGGTATAATAGAATAACCGAGTCTTTGATTAATTATGTTTTTGATGAGTATTTTTATGACACTGATTTAAAATAAGGCAATAAAACATGGATTTAGTATTGATGACTTACTTATTAAATAACATAAAATTATGTAATAAGATGCTAGCGATTTTCGAAAAATAAAATAGCAAAATTTATTGTTCCATAAATAGAATACAAGTCACTACCAATCAACAATATCACAACCTTGTCCTGTGGGCCAGCCTATTCAAATATTTGTTGACAGGTCATTTTTTGTTTCTGCATAAACAATATGGAAACCAAAGAGCAGTTAATGGAAGTGATGTAGGTAGATTAGGTACCAAGATGTCGAGATTATATTTGTTTTAGTATCGACGTACATATGTCGGAATAATAAACAGATTTCATCTTTAATTCGCAGTCAACTCCCCCATCGTCAATCGTATGTCGATACATTGGCGTATCTATAACTATTCTATTGAATTATTTGAATTGTTGTAATACACACTAAATATGACAATACAGTCTACACAATCGTTATTTAGAAAAACAATTAAGAAACAAGAATTAAGTAATGCTCTTTGAAATAATTTCTTTCTGAATTGCTAACCTTTGCCACGAATGCGACGGCAAGGCATGAAGCGTTTGGGGCGAAGATGATGATTAAAAAATAAATTGTTTTTGGATTTTACAGCTTCAACTTTGTTTTGTTTTAATAATATTAATGAGGACATGTCAGACGAGATTAAATAGTAACGCGCGTTGGAATGGGAACAATAAAACTTGAATGATGAAGTCATTGGCCAGGGCTGCGTGCATGATGTAATCGATTCTGGCCAGTAGATGGCGGGACGCGGAAGATAACAGGTTTTGTTATGACTCGTCTTTCATTTTCTATTCGAAATATGGTAATGACTTTAGTCATAAACAATGTGCTAGAAATTGAAAATAAAGAAACCATAAGCTACTTTTGTTTTTGTTTAATTTACCTATATCAATTTGGTGGTTAGTAAAGGAACCAAAGAACATCACTCTTCTGTCTGTCCGTTTGTCTGCCACTCTATCAAGAGGAATATGACGTAGGTATTCATATAGTTGAAATTTGGCATTGTGTTTGATCTTGGTGACGTGTGAATATTTCTATTGTTTTGATTTATTATCTAGCCATAGTTTGTACGATACGAATATAGTTCTGTCCGAATACTGAGAACAATTTTCCCTTTAGAAATTGTGTTTATTTAGACGGTAAAAATTATTTGAATAGTAAGTAATTTTGGTATGAATAATTTATTTATGTCGGTAAACTAATCTATCGAACAAATAAACTTCAAAGATTTGTGCGTAACCAAATAAAAAGAAGGAATCGTTTTCGAGGAATCCATCCTTCGAATCAACAGTCGCACAATAAAATTACGGTAACCGTACAAACAAACTTACCGATTTGCGACTCGTCTAACAAATAATATTGACTTATATTAAGTCGGGTCTACCGTCTAAGACAATCATGTGTTTTACCAAGATTACTAATGTTTCTACCAGCCTTTATTTTAAAACAATTTACGTATTATCTTGATAATATATGGTAAAAAAGGTTTTTCAAAAAGATCCTAAAAGGAAAGTTATAACAGCATTTCTTTTGCTTGAAGTTGTTATCAGAGGGCACTTGCAGTAAGTGCTGGACTACTTCTTGCGGAAATTCCACAAAGGAGTTGGATTTACACGTCTTTCTTCCTTTTAATTTTATTTTGCAAAGAGGTTTTACTTCTTCCTGTGTGAAGTTTTGCTGGCACACTTTTGTTTTTGGCTTAACCGTAGGGGCTCCACCTGCTAACTGTGCAAAAGTTTTAAAGGTCTTTAAGCCTCGCTAACACAGTTTGAGCATGACCAACCTTTGTAAGTTAGAAGTGACTTCAGGTGGCTGGAAAAGTGTCATTATTTAAATATAACGAACAGTCATGGTGGGGCAAAGATGTAGAATTTCATGTAAGTAAATAATTCATATTTTTTTAAAAATTGGTTGTTATTAATATAGTCTCTAATGTAGTAGCTTTCACTTCCAATACACAATTGGTTATAGAAGTACATATTGGATTAGAAGCAGAATGTTCCTACAACGATAAAACGCGTAATCTCAAGAAAATCTGGCGATGTCTCCAGTATCAAAAAGCACTAAATTCTGACTGTAACAATAAACAATTGATAAGGTTTACAGCTAACCGTCGATGTGTTCGGTTTATTTCAGCTTCAGATTGAACGAGTCTTAAAATCTATTACTGTTTAGTTGAGTAATACATGCTTATTCGAAGTAAAGTAATGGTAAAAACACATAGCAAGGCTCTGCTGAAGCATTAGGTACAGCTCAGGCAAAATGTCAACAAAACTTGTTCCAAAACAAAACGAAATGAAATGATTCATTGAGTCGAATGTCAATGCTGTTGCTAGAAACAGCTAGTAGATGCTTGAACAACAAATCATGTGTAATTGTGGCTAAATTTGGACTGTTTGTTTCCTCTGCTTTGAGTGGGCTTTTCTAGATATCACACATAATGCTTTTTCTGGAAAATACGGCAAAATACAGAGTGAAGTGGTTCTACGTTGCTCAAAATAGAACATGCTATGGATTTGTTTTAGATGCGTGACAGGTTTATGGATCGATTTGATTTGTTCTTTTTAGAGTTAGGAAACCGAGCAACAAAATTGGCTTTTTTCGGCCAAATTTGATAATAGGCCTTCACTCGTTTACTTGTTAGACCGTCCGCCAGACGACAACCATTTTGTACTGCAAAAAGCCAATCTATCTAAGGTCTGTATATTTTTTTAGCGAATTGGTGGTCGACAAACTAAGTAGAAACTAAGAACAGCTATATCATAATATCAACAAAACCAGGAATAGTGCGAAACACTTAGGCGTAACAATGTTGAGATTATCAAAACAAACAATCCCGTCTAGTACGAGGAAGCGTAGCAGGAATATCTATAAAACGAACTCTAACACCAACTTTACATATTTTAAATTCCCGCTATTTTCAGCGTCAAAGTAATATGCCGTGAAATTGTAAAGCGACGTGATAGATATTTGATAGCCTGTCGCCCTCCCAATAAACTGGGTAAAAACTCGATCACTCACCTAGAGAGCTGCGTTTAAGCTCAGTTTATTGCTTCGCTGGCCGACTGCATCTGGCTCGTAAAATTTTGAATGTAACTTTAGTCCTACAACAGACCTCTATTAGTCCTCACATTTCGTAATATTTGTATGTTATGAGTATTTAAGTTCCAACGTTTACATTTCCATTTTGGATATAATCTTCGTGTTTAACATTGCAAAGTGGTATTTATTTAGGTTATGTAACCAGCTTTATGAAAATACAAAAGTGATATTATAATTACTTTTGATTACTTGTGCCTGCTTGCGCAATTGTGAAGTAATTCCAATATTTGGAGTAAAAGTTTTTATTAGTTTTCCAAATACAGTAGCGTTACTAACATTTCATACGTTCATTGTAATAAATACTTGTTTTATTCCTTATCAAGCACAAGCATTCATGGTATGCATTGCGTTTTAAAACGTGAGAAATTATTTTAATAAAGTGTGAACCGTTTTTTTAGTCTAGTGAACTTGCTTTAAATATTTAAATGGATCGCATAAGAACAACGGCGATAAATCTGTTAAATATTTATGTTTGACATACAAGCTCAGGATGACCTCCAGTACCTACTTGATCGCCTTGAAAACGTGAACATTTTGTAAATACAATTGCATGGTTTTGTTAAACTAACCATAGTTATTTGAACCGTTTCCTGGACTCGTGTTTTTATTATTACTTTAATAGCGTATAATAAGTGTTGTCTAGACGACTATTAATTAAGACGATTAAGCATGTAACATGAATAAGATTATGATCTATTAAATTATATTATAATTATATTGATTATGATCTATTAAATTAAATTACTATGGTACTCTGTCAAGTTTTACGTGACTTACAAACAATGTTTCTACCTACTCACAGTAACTGAAGTATCTAGATACCTTCTTACTTTAAATGTAATTATTTATTCGTTACTAACTTTTTCAGGTTAAGTAGCATTTTCAAACTAAGTAGGAAACCTACGCGTTTTGCAATCAATAACACCACTTAAAATATCTATATCATCGAACACCGTATTATTTACCCATTCACTTCAATACTTCCTCATCCGACCCTGTTATTAATTCATTAAACTAAAACCAACTACCGATACCTACCTACAAAAGTTTTCAGTTTTATGTTAACCTGACATTAGTGGCTTTTGATTAGGTGTTGTACCTACCTATTGAACATATAGTCTTAAAATTTTCAATGACAATAATGTTATACAATTTGGTAATTAGGCACGTATTTCTATTTAGTTCCTACATTAAGATCTGCTACTTAAACCAAGACGACTAAAACGACGTGGGATGTGGGTTATTCAATTAATAATTAGGTAGGCATTATTAATAATCTAGGTAGTCTACACAGTAAATTGACGTGTAGTTAATCTTAAGATGTTATGAATGTTGTATGTAAGCGCGATTACCTCGTTTTAATTCTTCCAACATTTCGATTACATTTGCTGATAGGTGCGTCCTAATAACAATACAATAACAATATTGTTTCCGTATCTGTAACAAGAATACCATAAGTGTTATTGGTCGATTGGCGTATCTCGCGTACATGCTGCAAGTGGCTTGGGACGGGTTCACGGGTAGGCGGACACCGGGAGCGTAACCCAGTTTCTCGGGTCACGCTGCTCAGCGAGTCAGCGCTCACCCGGCGAAATGCTCATTCGTTCGACAAATGATACAAGCTTATTATAACACATCTTTAACAACATAATATAGCTACGTATTAGTAAATTGGTTAATTAAGAAATTGTTTTAATTTGCTTTTAAATACACGTTACATAATCTGTAATCTATACTTATAATAAATCTGTAGAAGTGAAAATTCTGTACATTGAAAATATCAAAAAAATAAATGGCGGGGAGTGTTACTAGACCGACACCGAAACCAAAAGTGTGAAAAAAAAAATTTTGTCTGTCTGTCTGTCTGTTTGTTCAGGTATCACGCAAAAACCACCGGTTCGATTACGATGAAACTTGGTATAATTATTCTTTATTATCCTGGGCACCACACTGGGTAGTTTTTATCCCGGAAAAAACAAACTTAATTTTGCGGTTAAAAACTCATTGATAAGTTTCGTCATCCACGCGAACGAAGTCGCAGGCACAGCTAGTATAGAGGTATAATAGAATAACCGAGTCTTTGATTAATTATGTTTTTGATGAGTATTTTTATGACACTGATTTAAAATAAGGCAATAAAACATGGATTTAGTATTGATGACTTACTTATTAAATAACATAAAATTATGTAATAAGATGCTAGCGATTTTCGAAAAATAAAATAGCAAAATTTATTGTTCCATAAATAGAATACAAGTCACTACCAATCAACAATATCACAACCTTGTCCTGTGGGCCAGCCTATTCAAATATTTGTTGACAGGTCATTTTTTGTTTCTGCATAAACAATATGGAAACCAAAGAGCAGTTAATGGAAGTGATGTAGGTAGATTAGGTACCAAGATGTCGAGATTATATTTGTTTTAGTATCGACGTACATATGTCGGAATAATAAACAGATTTCATCTTTAATTCGCAGTCAACTCCCCCATCGTCAATCGTATGTCGATACATTGGCGTATCTATAACTATTCTATTGAATTATTTGAATTGTTGTAATACACACTAAATATGACAATACAGTCTACACAATCGTTATTTAGAAAAACAATTAAGAAACAAGAATTAAGTAATGCTCTTTGAAATAATTTCTTTCTGAATTGCTAACCTTTGCCACGAATGCGACGGCAAGGCATGAAGCGTTTGGGGCGAAGATGATGATTAAAAAATAAATTGTTTTTGGATTTTACAGCTTCAACTTTGTTTTGTTTTAATAATATTAATGAGGACATGTCAGACGAGATTAAATAGTAACGCGCGTTGGAATGGGAACAATAAAACTTGAATGATGAAGTCATTGGCCAGGGCTGCGTGCATGATGTAATCGATTCTGGCCAGTAGATGGCGGGACGCGGAAGATAACAGGTTTTGTTATGACTCGTCTTTCATTTTCTATTCGAAATATGGTAATGACTTTAGTCATAAACAATGTGCTAGAAATTGAAAATAAAGAAACCATAAGCTACTTTTGTTTTTGTTTAATTTACCTATATCAATTTGGTGGTTAGTAAAGGAACCAAAGAACATCACTCTTCTGTCTGTCCGTTTGTCTGCCACTCTATCAAGAGGAATATGACGTAGGTATTCATATAGTTGAAATTTGGCATTGTGTTTGATCTTGGTGACGTGTGAATATTTCTATTGTTTTGATTTATTATCTAGCCATAGTTTGTACGATACGAATATAGTTCTGTCCGAATACTGAGAACAATTTTCCCTTTAGAAATTGTGTTTATTTAGACGGTAAAAATTATTTGAATAGTAAGTAATTTTGGTATGAATAATTTATTTATGTCGGTAAACTAATCTATCGAACAAATAAACTTCAAAGATTTGTGCGTAACCAAATAAAAAGAAGGAATCGTTTTCGAGGAATCCATCCTTCGAATCAACAGTCGCACAATAAAATTACGGTAACCGTACAAACAAACTTACCGATTTGCGACTCGTCTAACAAATAATATTGACTTATATTAAGTCGGGTCTACCGTCTAAGACAATCATGTGTTTTACCAAGATTACTAATGTTTCTACCAGCCTTTATTTTAAAACAATTTACGTATTATCTTGATAATATATGGTAAAAAAGGTTTTTCAAAAAGATCCTAAAAGGAAAGTTATAACAGCATTTCTTTTGCTTGAAGTTGTTATCAGAGGGCACTTGCAGTAAGTGCTGGACTACTTCTTGCGGAAATTCCACAAAGGAGTTGGATTTACACGTCTTTCTTCCTTTTAATTTTATTTTGCAAAGAGGTTTTACTTCTTCCTGTGTGAAGTTTTGCTGGCACACTTTTGTTTTTGGCTTAACCGTAGGGGCTCCACCTGCTAACTGTGCAAAAGTTTTAAAGGTCTTTAAGCCTCGCTAACACAGTTTGAGCATGACCAACCTTTGTAAGTTAGAAGTGACTTCAGGTGGCTGGAAAAGTGTCATTATTTAAATATAACGAACAGTCATGGTGGGGCAAAGATGTAGAATTTCATGTAAGTAAATAATTCATATTTTTTTAAAAATTGGTTGTTATTAATATAGTCTCTAATGTAGTAGCTTTCACTTCCAATACACAATTGGTTATAGAAGTACATATTGGATTAGAAGCAGAATGTTCCTACAACGATAAAACGCGTAATCTCAAGAAAATCTGGCGATGTCTCCAGTATCAAAAAGCACTAAATTCTGACTGTAACAATAAACAATTGATAAGGTTTACAGCTAACCGTCGATGTGTTCGGTTTATTTCAGCTTCAGATTGAACGAGTCTTAAAATCTATTACTGTTTAGTTGAGTAATACATGCTTATTCGAAGTAAAGTAATGGTAAAAACACATAGCAAGGCTCTGCTGAAGCATTAGGTACAGCTCAGGCAAAATGTCAACAAAACTTGTTCCAAAACAAAACGAAATGAAATGATTCATTGAGTCGAATGTCAATGCTGTTGCTAGAAACAGCTAGTAGATGCTTGAACAACAAATCATGTGTAATTGTGGCTAAATTTGGACTGTTTGTTTCCTCTGCTTTGAGTGGGCTTTTCTAGATATCACACATAATGCTTTTTCTGGAAAATACGGCAAAATACAGAGTGAAGTGGTTCTACGTTGCTCAAAATAGAACATGCTATGGATTTGTTTTAGATGCGTGACAGGTTTATGGATCGATTTGATTTGTTCTTTTTAGAGTTAGGAAACCGAGCAACAAAATTGGCTTTTTTCGGCCAAATTTGATAATAGGCCTTCACTCGTTTACTTGTTAGACCGTCCGCCAGACGACAACCATTTTGTACTGCAAAAAGCCAATCTATCTAAGGTCTGTATATTTTTTTAGCGAATTGGTGGTCGACAAACTAAGTAGAAACTAAGAACAGCTATATCATAATATCAACAAAACCAGGAATAGTGCGAAACACTTAGGCGTAACAATGTTGAGATTATCAAAACAAACAATCCCGTCTAGTACGAGGAAGCGTAGCAGGAATATCTATAAAACGAACTCTAACACCAACTTTACATATTTTAAATTCCCGCTATTTTCAGCGTCAAAGTAATATGCCGTGAAATTGTAAAGCGACGTGATAGATATTTGATAGCCTGTCGCCCTCCCAATAAACTGGGTAAAAACTCGATCACTCACCTAGAGAGCTGCGTTTAAGCTCAGTTTATTGCTTCGCTGGCCGACTGCATCTGGCTCGTAAAATTTTGAATGTAACTTTAGTCCTACAACAGACCTCTATTAGTCCTCACATTTCGTAATATTTGTATGTTATGAGTATTTAAGTTCCAACGTTTACATTTCCATTTTGGATATAATCTTCGTGTTTAACATTGCAAAGTGGTATTTATTTAGGTTATGTAACCAGCTTTATGAAAATACAAAAGTGATATTATAATTACTTTTGATTACTTGTGCCTGCTTGCGCAATTGTGAAGTAATTCCAATATTTGGAGTAAAAGTTTTTATTAGTTTTCCAAATACAGTAGCGTTACTAACATTTCATACGTTCATTGTAATAAATACTTGTTTTATTCCTTATCAAGCACAAGCATTCATGGTATGCATTGCGTTTTAAAACGTGAGAAATTATTTTAATAAAGTGTGAACCGTTTTTTTAGTCTAGTGAACTTGCTTTAAATATTTAAATGGATCGCATAAGAACAACGGCGATAAATCTGTTAAATATTTATGTTTGACATACAAGCTCAGGATGACCTCCAGTACCTACTTGATCGCCTTGAAAACGTGAACATTTTGTAAATACAATTGCATGGTTTTGTTAAACTAACCATAGTTATTTGAACCGTTTCCTGGACTCGTGTTTTTATTATTACTTTAATAGCGTATAATAAGTGTTGTCTAGACGACTATTAATTAAGACGATTAAGCATGTAACATGAATAAGATTATGATCTATTAAATTAAATTAATTTACTACGGTCTTGTTTGGCGCGAATTTGATTTAATGTTTCGGACTGCCGCATCTGGTTTTGGTAGTAAATAAATAAAATAATTTATGGGACTCATAAGTGTGAAATTAAAAGATAACGTTATGTCTTACTTCTCCAAGGAATTAAATTGAATACGTAAAAAGCCCTAGTGTATAAAAAATACTCTAGACTTAGGTACTATTTTTTTTTGTGTTCGGATTAAAGTCAAGTCGCGTACACGACCCTTGTGTAGCGGTGCTCTGTACACGGGTACAAACAACAATATTATATGTGAAGTATGTTGTTACTGGTAGCATTTGGTCCGAAAACAACTGTTGCCAAATCAATTTCGCTTGTTTGTCATGTTACCTTCGAACCAGAATCGTGTCTTTGGAAAAGCAACCACTGTTTGTCCTTTTGAGCCTTTTGATGGCAACTTGTATTGTTGTTGTCATTGAAACTGAATATTTGGAACAAATGTCCCAGTTTGGTAAGTCGTGACTAAATGGTGTGAGCCACTGTTTCTCTGTTACAGAGTAATTAATAATTTCATGTCACAAGTGAAACATGTGTGTCAAATGGTATATCCGCATTCATCTGTGATCACTACTTGTTTACTAACCATAAACCAGCGGTTATTCCAGAAGTTTCCATAGTTTTTTATTAAGAAACTAAATACAGTTGTATGTGATACTACTGGTTAATGATATTAATTTTCAACGAAAATCTTATACAGCTTAAAAGTGAATAAAGAAGTTCTAGAGTTCAAAGAATGAAAGTCAGATGAGTAGTTTCGAAGATTATCTCAACACCCAACCTTACAAACTATTCCTCTTTACAGTGTCTTTAGTATAGATTCAAGATTGTTATATTAATACGCTTACGTCTTACATACATCTATATTATTATTATTATATACTTATAATAAATCTGTAAAAGTGAAAATTCTGTACATTGAAAATATTAAAAAATAAATGGCGGGGGGTGTTACTAGACCGACACCGAACCCAAAAGTGTGAAAAAAAAAATTGTCTGTCAGTTTGTTCAGGTATCACGCAAAAACTACCGGTTCGATTACGATGAAACTTGGTATAATTATTCTTTATTATCCTAGGCACCACACTGGGTAGTTTTTATCCCGGAAAAGTATAAACAAAAAAAAACAAACTTAATTTTGCGGTTAAAAACTCATTGATAAGTTTCGTCATCCACGCGAACGAAGTCGCAGGCACAGCTAGTATTTAATAAAACATTTTCTAGGTAAGTTATGGTTGATCTGAGAAAGTTGAAGGACTCGTCACAAGTCACAAGAGTTTAGGAAGTGAATCCTGTGGGTAAGAATGGGTAACAATTCCGAAGCTACATTAATATTTCAGATGCCTCAAATAATTTATAAGGTACGGATGTAGTGTACACATTGATTCGGCACGACATTGTTTTATTTATATGATATTTCCCCCAGAGTGGAATGACCTAGATTCCTTTAAATACGATTTCGATCAATGTTTAAATGGAAGTTTGATGTTTTAGTTGATATTTTGAATTATAATTAGATTTTCTCTCCCAACCTAGTTATAACCGCGTTCAGCTAGTTGTAACGACAGTAGGTATATGATGTGTTAGCAACTATGCGATAATACTATGGCGTATACTACTCACAGGTGCACCCATGTGTATTTAGTGGTGTTATGAAAACAATACTATTCATTTACAAATATAAAGAGACAATGCTACACCCGTCTCACGACGCAAAAGGGGTTGCGGGTTCGATCTCCATACGGCATAAATATTTGTGCTCTGCAGACTTTTTGTTTTTGTGAACGGAGGTGTAGGTATTTTTGTAGACGTAAATTATACTACTTTCACTATATCTTCAAAAACGCGTCATATTAGCAATAAATGGTAGACTTTGTATATCGGATCGCTGTATATTATTTCGATTTATTTTGAAAATAGAAAATACTTAATAACTTAATTAGGTATTTATAAGGTGAACGATAACACTATAATAGGAAGTTGGTTAGCAGGCTACACGATATTAACCTAAGGACAAGAGTGCGTGGTTGACTGCAGTTACTATGTAATTGGAGCGATGCCTTCAAATTACGTGTTGCTGTTGAAATTGTAACAAATAGACCCACGAGTCACAGTACAGACAGTTGTAAATAAGTATTGTTTATTTGAAAACAGAAACGTAACTAATGATTTTACTTAGGACTCCCGTAATTAACATGATTAGACCCTCTTAGTTACGTAATTAATGGATTCCGGAAACCTAGCCTACTGCTTACAGAAAGGGCTTCCGTTGATTTGTTGTTTCACATAACGTACATTCGATAAAATTAACGGTGACAAATTAAATAAGGTTCACCTCGATTAAATTGGTAATATTGTACCCTTGATCCGTATCGATAGCATAATTGTTGCAATACCCGATGTCAAAATAATAACAATAATTTAAATCGGCAAGAATAAAAGATTAAAGGCAAAACAACTCAATGAAGGCGAACAGTATGAGACGGCCTAAAATGTCGTTACTTGGCAAATTTATTTTTATTTAACAAGTTAACTGAGTTACTGCGCTGTCTTCGTAAAAAAAGCGTTTATTTAAATTACAGAAGTATATTAGATTTTCCACGAAGAAGATTCTTTACGGAAAAGTAATTTCATGCTAATAAAAATGGAAGGTTTTCTTTCATTACATGTTATTGTAACGTCGCCGTTCTTGTACTAAAGTTGATCGTGAGAAGCCGACTGATGCCGAGAGCAAATTAAACTTACCAAGTAGCAGACAAAACTTAGTAATTGAGATGTAAATGAAATGGATTCAGAAGAAACAGTTCTTTAGGAACTTTTATTATTATTTGAATCGTCGATTTATGCCGTATTTTACGTCTCACAAACGGTCCTGTATTTCACAGACACGTGTTTGTAATATAGAGAGACTATGTCCCGTCATGTCGTGTAGTGCGCGATGGCCATTGCCACGTTTTATTGTAGGTCTAAAAATATGAGAATTTTACGGCACAACATGTCTGCAGTACAAAGGGCATTCTGTATTGCACCAAGCATTGTATGGTCGACTGAATGTTAGTGCTAACAAAAGCTGAAACAGGAAAATCATTCTTACTGCTTTGAAATAAGTGTTTCATACTAAACTGTACTGTATTAGCGCTGTTATGTAATGTACGTGTATTAATGTATGGTCTGTTAGGCAGAGGTATAATACAATTATTGACAAACTTAAATGAAGCTGACTAAATGTGTATTAGTATTAACCCAATTAGGCACTATTTACTTGGAATGACGTCTCCTCATCGGACGTCTACTGCTGGACATATTATTATGGCCTCCTGCGTAGTTGGGATGTTCCACGAAATGTTTATTTGAACACGTAATAATATTTTTAAACGATCGCCGTCCTTTTAATTTACCAGATTATGTAATATGCTTCGAGCTTTTTTGTTTCAATTTTAATTAAGTTGGTTTTAGTATTTTTATTGTAATACCAAAAACGATAAAAGTAAAAAAAATACCTTTTTCTACGATGAGTCGTGCTGTTGTCATTTTTTTTTAATATCTACAAATAAAAGCTTTGGTTACACGTATTCTGTCCAAATTTATCTCGTCTGAATTAAGCAAAGTAAAAAGTGTTAGCCAAGTGGAAAACATATAGGTAAGTATTACGTACGTACAATATAATTGCTTTCTACCCCCGCTGCAAACGTCTTGATTGTTTACCCGAAGATAAGGGATCACTAATTGATCATCTTTTTCCTTAGTACATAAATAAATGAGAATAAAATATAATCAGCCTTTAAATCTTAACTTTACCCACTTTAAACTTGAATGGATCCGGATAATTAATAAAGTGAAAATAGCACACAATTTGGAGACATAAACTAAATCTTTTAATTTTTTTTTATGGTTTAGGTTATGAATACTAGTTAACTTCAAATGAGTCCTTCATATAATTTCCTAAATTTGATTGAAAGCTAATTAATACCGGATTGAAGTTAATCTCGTTAATACATTGATGTTTATCAAATCAAATCTAGTCTAGATTCCAATTTGTCAGTATTATCTACGATTAAAACTAAAACTCTTCGTATTGTGTGGTAATAATGGTTACAAATGATCTTCTTCTTCTTCTTCTTCTTCTCGTGTCAATGATCGCTAAACTCTGTTTGACCAGAAAGTAGCCACTTGAATGGCTTTGTCGTTGGCTTCCATTAAGTCCTGGAGGGTGGCGGTGGTGGTGCAGGACGGGCAGGACAGAAGATGCGCCATATCTTGAGTTTGGGCACCGCATTCACATTGTGTTAGTGAACATTCTATCATGCCCCATTTGCTCAGGTTGTCTCTGCAGCGGCCCACTTGGGTCCGTAGTCGGTTGAGAGATTTCCAAATGGGCCACTGCAGTTCGTGACCTGAGGGCAGTTGTTGTTGAGGAGAGACGAAATGTGGAGGAGTGGGATGTTTAATTCTCCACAATTCGTCCCTCTCATCCTCTGCACTTTCTTTTGCGGGAATCGTATGGCCCATAAAACACTTTCGGCTTTTTAAGCGGGCCCGTGGAGGTAGATTTAGGAACAGCGGATGGCGACTGTCCGTCTCCTGCTTGGACTTTTCAATGCGGCAAGCTGTTTCGCGGCGCACGTCTGGAGGAGCTATTCCAGCCAGGGGATACAGCATCACAAGGGGGGTAGGTTTAAGGCACCCTGTAATGATGCGGCAGGTCTCGTTGAGCGCTATGTCTACTTCTTTAGCATGTGTAGAACGATGCCACACTGGACATGCAAATTCTCCAGCGGAGAAAGAAAGACACAGGCCTGTTGTGCGAAGAACCTGCGGTGATGCTCCCCATGTTGTGGATGTAAGGCGACGGAGTAAGTTATTTCTTGAGCCCACTTTTTTTTTGGTGTTCAAGCAGTGGGCCCTATACGTCAAAGATCTATCCAGAGTGATACCTAAGTAACGAGGTTGGGAGCAGTGTTCTATGGCGACACCTTGCCAGGAGATGTTGAGTGTCTTGTTCGCTTGACGGTTGCGCAGATGGAAGGCGCATGATTGGGTTTTTGATGGGTTCGGACGTAAGGCATTGTTTTTATAGAATATTGCGAGTGCTTCTAGGGCGTCTTTGAGATTAGATTCTGCCTCTGGAAAGTTAACTGTCTGGGTGGCTAGTGCGAGATCGTCTGCATATAAGAAGCGTTGAGTTTGTGCAGTGGAGGGCTGGTCATTTGTGTAAATATTAAACAAGGCGGGTGCTAGGACGCTACCTTGTGGCAGCCCATTTTTCTGATACCGCCACCTGCTTTTGCGGTTATTAAGGTGGACTTGGAACCGACGGTTATTTAGGATCACGCTTAGAATTTTTACAAAATCCGTGTCCTTAGTTAGGTCGCGGACTTTCAGTAAGAGCCGTTTTATATTTACGGTATCATAGGCTGCAGAAAGATCAACGAATACCACTCCTGTGACTTTGTTCTCTTGAAAGCCATCCTCAATATATTGCGTTAGTCTGAGAGTCTGATTCGCGCATGATTTTCCGGGCCTGAATCCAGCTTGCTCGGGAATTAGATCTGGTTCAATTATAGGCGTGAGTCTATTTAGTAGGAGCCTTTCAAAAAGTTTGAATGTGTGGCACAGAAGTGAAATTGGTCGGTAACTTTTGGGATCATCTGGGCATTTTCCAGGCTTAAGAAGAGCAATAACTTTTGCACGTCTCCAGAGTTTTGGGATGTTATTCAGTTCGAGACAGGAATTAAATAATGATGCTAACCAAGAAATGGCTACTGACCCGAGATGTTTTAATTGCTCGACTGTTATGTCGTCGAAACCGGCAGCCTTACCATTTTTTAAGTTTTTTATTCCGTACAAAACCTCTGATGTTGTGAAAGGTTTGCTTATGCAGGTCACACTATGATCCAAATCTGTCGTTTTATTCATTCTAGGTAGACGGTGGGAAGATTTACCATTAAGGATCAGTTGATGGGCGACTTGGTTGGCAGTTACATGACCTGGGTTTTGGGCAACAGGAGGGTTATCCGTAAGTTTCTGTATTGTGTTCCAAGCTTTTTTGCTGTTGTGCGTCATATTAACGTCGGTGATTAATTTCATCCACTTTTCTCTACGGCTGTCCTTCAAATTACACATGAGTTCTTCTCCGAGTTCAAGTGTTTGATCGGAAAATGGATCTTTCTTGTATGAGTCTTCATACTTTGTAAGAATCGTAGCTGAATCTGTGTTAAGACCAGGGATATACGCAGTACGACATCCACGAGGTATGTGCTGGCGGGATGCAGTCCTGATCACTTTGATGAACTTTTCATAGTTATTGGGCACGGGGTCTAGGTCGTTTAGCTTGGAGTCAATACCATCGGTATACATCAGCCAGTTGGCTTTGGCAAAGTTAAACCGTCGTCGGAAAGGCACGCTCCTGGGTTTTACGGCTGCTTCAATACGACACCCAATTGGCCTATGTTGAGTTCTTGGAATAGGCTGGTGTACTACTTTTGCACATAAAGGGCTGATATTATTACTGGCAAATATCAAGTCGGGGTTATAGCCTCGGCGCCACCGTCCGCTGTTAAAAGAGGCAGGAAGCTTAGCATTGTGTATCAAGGAGAGATTTTCGGCTTCTGCCCATTGCTCAACTGCATCACCGTCTGTGTTACTGGAGGTATAACCCCACGCAGGACTGTGGCTGTTGAAGTCGCCTACAATTAGTTTAATATGTTGGTTATGGAAATTGCTGGTGTAATTAAATTGAAATGGCTGGCTAGGGGGTTTGTAGATTGAAGTTACTGTGCAAAAACCGGTGTCTATGGTAATAGTTTCAATTGAGTTGTCAGATCTGGAAACCGCGGATTGCACTACGACATTAGGTTTTACAAACACTGCACTGCCGTGTTTAGCATGAGGTATTTCAGCGATGAGTAGCATGCCAGGTATTCGTGGCCGAGGTAAGTCACTATCGCGATGAGTTTCTTGAACGCATAGTACATCGCAATTTGAGTCTTTGCAAAGGTTCGCTAGAAGGTCTGCTTTGATGTTTGAGAAACCTTCTATGTTAATGGAGATAACGTTCAAAGCTGGTTTCTTAGTAATTGAGGAACCAGAGTTGGCGGGTGGAGTTGCCAAGTGGTTTGGCGCTGAAAAGTGCCGTTTTGATCGAGTTTGAGTTTGGATCATTGTGGTGAAGAGATTAGTCAGTCTAGATTCTGCGTTACCGGATCTAGCTGCTACCAGACGCGCCGCGGGGAGGCTCTCTTCATGCGCCCAAATGCATATACAAATGATAGCTTAATAAATAAACCAATTTACGTAAGTGTCTTAATTTGATATCAATGTGGATAACGTATGAACATCCATTATGTATAATTTACATTTATTATATTTTTATTTGTTGAATCATCACGTTATTTGAGTTTAATTACGATGGTAGTGCGAAATTCAGAGTAAATAAAATATTTTACATGTTTTTTTTTAAATTGGACATTTTGCTATTAGAGTTCATTTACTTAAGTCGTGTTTATTTAAGTTTTTAATTCAGTAGAAGTTCTTAGTTCAGTTGCATAATTCTTTAGTTGGTTCAGAATTTAGACTTTTTTAAGTTTGTCCACAAATACTTTACCCAATTTACGGAATTTTAATTATTTTTAAATTGCATACTACGAGTATAAGGTATAATCGTACTGTCAATCCATTTTTTTATACTGACCCTTTTCTGGCTTTTAAAATATATTTTATTCATCCAGTGCCGATTGTCAACCTACATCTGTCGTACAAAACTATTTTGGAGCTTAGAGAGTACGAACTTTTCAGTTCAATGACCCATATATTTTACTTTATACTTATTGTAGGCAAGCACGCATATCGCAAATTTTGTGCACGCACAAAATTTGCGATATGCGTGTTTGTCTTTGTTTAGGAACTAAGTTTATTGTCATCATGCTTTACTAAAGAATACGTACATAAAAACTTTACATAGTTTTGCTGTTTTTTGTTTATGAAATGGAGACACCCGTGTAGCCGTAAAATTGTTTACTTGCAAACATTCATCTTATTTAGTGGAGATGCGTGCTGCGTTTTAATAAGAAGGTAAATATTTTATTAATTGTGTTATCATAAGTTTTATTATAGTAGTATAGTGAGTAATGTATTCACCTGCATTAGTCATTGCATACATTTTACAAATTATGCGAAAGCGATAAAAAAATCTAACGAGACACGTAACTAATTAGTAATTTAGTATCTAGAAATATCTACGATTAAAACAAATTTTACTGTAATTTATTCTTGAATATAGGTTAACACTTATTATAAATGTCTGATTTTCTATAAAATATAGTGTCAAATAGGCTGACATAATTAGAGGCTAGTATATTAAAAACGAGTTTATTGACAGCAAACCAGTTGGGAATTAATCCGTTTAGCAGTGGCTGGTGGCTACTAGTGTAGTGTTTTAATTAGATTCGTTAAAGTGGGTACGATAATGACGGTCACCTGTCACCGTGCCTGCCTCTCTGTGGTGCGCTTATTTATGAGCTAATTACATCACTAATTGCTTATTATATACAAATAAACATTTTATCAGCACCATCAGCACGGTTGTCGAAAGAATATTTATTATTGTGATCGATCAACGTCTAAGCTGTGTCTATTACCGGGTTTTCAAGATTTTGATATTTTCCTGGGTTTTTTGATAGGGTACCTATCTAAATTACCTACTAACAAACTAGTGACATTTAAGATTAAGTCTAGTAAAAAACCTTATGGCTTAGGAAACGAATTGATTAGTTAAAAAGTTTATAGATACACGACAAGTCTTTGATGAGTTATTATAATGACTGGTTTCATTACTAAACGATCGTTTTTATACATATCACGGAAGTTTCTACGTAAAAACGTATTGCCCGACGCTAATGAAAAAATGTAGGTATCTACATCGGTTCATGCGTGATATATGATAAGAGAGATCAATGTACCATACACTGTAGTAATCTGTATCAGATGTCATACATTTGCAAGGTAATACAATGGCACGTATGAGTTGTGTCGTCGGCCAGCCGCCGCCGCGCGCCGCGCCGCGCGCCGGGGGCAGCGTAAGGACAAGTTTACAACGCAAGGACGCGAGAGTTACACGCCATCAGATTAGTAATATTGAATACTGGCCAAATATAACAAGAGCGGCTGCGACAGGGCCAATAACGTCAACAGGATGCCATTTTATTTTTAAGAAGGAAAAATATGTATTTATTACGTTACATGTTTTTATAAGCTCTAGAACTAACTTGTTCTTTTTTTAAACTTTTGAGGGTAAACCAGTCCGCATGTTTAGTTTTTCATGTCACGACGTCCACTTATAATGGCTATATCTAACGATTTATTTGTAAAAAAATATAATTATAATAAATAATGCAAATTGTTTATAGAAATATTCAAAAATACTTCTATGTTATTGAAACTAAAGTGTTCTTAACTCAAGTGCGTATATTATTTTTATTGGATGTCCCACATAGAGCATAACAGTCATAACATCATTTATCTCTAGCAGATAGCAAGTAAAACATATTTTATTATATTAGACCAGTCATTGATAGATCAGCGTAAGTAGCATAAATTATTGAATTAAATATAAATAATTCGGCGTTGATGTTAGTTTACGTAACTCGGTGTATTTGCTTTAAATTATTTAGATCAACAATGTGGGCGGGAGCTTTTGCGTGATAAATTATTTTTGTAGACGGAAGCTATGTTATTGCACTGTGAATACCCCTCAGTATTTATTCATATTCCGAGGTGACAGTCTATTTTGGTGGCGTCCAGCACTCGTCTGCGATGACAGATCTCCGTGTACATACAGAACATTTTAGCATTCCCATGCGAAAACATTTTTTATGGCGTCATCTCTTCATAGTGTTGATAGCGACATTAATAAAAAAATAAACGTTTAATTTGCTTGACTTATATTTGTTTACGACTGGTTTTGTATCCGTGTCGTTTATTAGCGTCATTGTAAGCGAAGGATGAACAATTAAACAAATGTTTTTTTTTGTTCGAGTTGTATTAATGCTGTATTTGGACATAAACGCTTAAAACAATGCAAACTGATGATGATGGTAAGTAATGTTGACATGATCACTTCGTTAGATAAATCGACTGTCGGGCCTTCCTTATCGAACCCTTCGGCCATAGGGATAGCTATTAATTAAATGGGAACAATCTGATTAGTAATTGTGTCGGTTACCGAAAACCGGTGTCAATAGTGTTTCGACTCTTGTTTACCCTTTAATGAAACAAGAGAAAAGAAAACTGATCCAGAAACGTTTTTCTGATAGCTCAGTATGTATTCCAAAGTATTCAAAATGGTTTAGTGCAATGCCCCAAACAAGTAACAAAAAGTGAAATAAGCCTTCGCCTACATTATTGAAAAATAATCAGACAAAAACTATCCTTCGACACTCAAGCCACAAGGTTAGGTTATTATGAGATTTTTAGGTGATTAACCTGTGAATGACTTTACGCACGCTTCGTGAATAATTCTAATACTTCTGTAAAACTGTGACTCGACAGTCCACAGTCGACTGGGTGTATTACAAACGGATATTTGCACTGAGGGCGAGATAAAATTAGATGTTTATTTTAACACTTAACGAGTGCTTAAGTCATCGTACCGTTGTTTGTTTACTCGTTAGTAACGTAAATATAATTTCGGTGTTTATCAGTTATTGTCACATGGTATTGATATATAACAAATACACATTTCTTAGAATTATGTAAATATTATGTAAATATATTAGCTAACGATTACGTGTTTCGGTCTCTACAGTTTATCTTGAGAATACTTAGTACAACTAAGTTAATTAGATTGGTTTAAAGTCAACTTTACTGTTTACAAACGGCTCACTGGGACGCGGCCTGTATATTTTGTGGAAAGCAGAAAATTATGGTTCGTCTGACTTTATTTTCAAGCTCAATGCCAATATTTAGTAGACTCTGTATTTACTGTTTTCCCTATGAAGAAATTGTGTTCGTAACTGTCTGGTATTGGTGTCATGATACTTGTGAATTATTCACTGTATTACAGTTATTCTTTTGTTTCTTTGACAGCCTGTTTAGTCTACTGTATGGATTAACATCGTCCTGTCCATTACATTGTCGCCACAATTGATATTAACAAAGAGCTCATTATGTCTGGATCCGTAATTGTGTCTATTACCATGCTAATATTATCGTTAATGCGATTACAGTACATGGCTGTAGCTACTTACTGCATGACGAGCATCTTGGTACCAAATACTCATTAGCTGTCGACTTAAGGCAATGCTGATGACGTTAATACGAACACAATGATGACGACCACGACATTTGAGGCGCTAAGCCCCGAAATACTGATTTATAACCATTACTTTAATATTCCGATGATGTGACTTTCATTGTGGCAGTTTTATGGCCGGAATTGTACCAATGTGACTTTTTCAAAGTTATAATTTCGACTTTCTAAGCTATTCGTTTGAGTTTTTCAAATTGGAATTGGGCAAAAGAACAATCTTGGTGATACTTATGTTCATCCTTTCTTTTTTTACGTACGAGGTGGGGCCTCTGCTCTGCTACATTTGATAATACAGAATTTATAATTCGTACAGTAAGTATTTACAAAGTATAATACAATAACATGTTAAATTCCCTCATGAATTCAGTTCCTTTGTCGTTTACCGTAAACCAACAAACGAGAAAGAATAAATAAACACAGGCTAACGTAATTCAACCCGCTATTCTTTGAAAAAACGTCTGTATTTGTATACTTTCACTGTTTTTGTTTATACAAAGTTCCGTAACGAGTCGTGTGCTTTTGCAGTATAACACAAAAAGGATCAATTAATCAAATTTAAATTACATTTTTATTTACTGAACTGATGAGAATCGCCCGTAAAAAGAGAGGCCTATTCCCAGCAGTGGAATGACAAGGGCTGTGGTCGATGACGATGAAATTATTTTCCTAAAACTGTCACTCCCAAAAGCTGTCGTTGTATTTAAAATACCGGGTATTCAGCTAAATCTGATAAGACTAGCAGGTAGCAGCCAATATAACGAAAAAGTGGAAAAAAGCTTTAAGACTCGCGTTTTATGATTTATATGAATAAATCTCAAGATCAAAGTATACATAATGTGATCTCATTAATTACCATCTTTATTCACATAAAGATATAACGTTTTTAACGTTTCGGAGCTCATTTCGTTAAGATAACCGTGTGATATTTATAAGTAACCCCTCAGATTCGGTCAATGAGGAAAAACATATGGCATTAACAGCTTATCTTCCCGCGCCCGGTATTTTGGTGTTTGATCAAGAGAAATAGGTCACAGCGGTTCTCGGACCAATCTATCCCTACTTATAGGTTATTGGAGCCTACTGCGTTTTAGTCTGCGACTTAAGCTAAGACATGTCTACATATTGGTGCTAAAATTCTTTTATTTGTGACTCTGATTTCGGCTCTTTTTTATTAAAAGTAACTTTTTTGAAATCGGTCAAGGCTAATCATGTTTTTGTGATAATGTGTTTTGCAATCTTATTTAGTTATCTGTCTTCTTCAACTTTGCTTTATCCTTGAGGGACATCAAGTTTTCACATTCTGATGTTATCTATGGCTTTGCTGGATGTTCCTTTTAATCTATTCCTCTTTATTTCCCAGACGCCTATTTACGAGATAAAACTGAGACATAATCTACCAAAACTATTCGTATACACGCCGTCGGTAACCCAAATAATATTTGTAGGAAATTTATATTCATACATCAGATTTATGGTTATAATCATTCAGTAGTTATAGCAGATATCAAACGTCAAATGAAATCGAAGGCTGTTACGGTAGAATTATAGTGATTTGGGTGCAGGTCAGGAAAATCGTTACCACCCAGCCATATGACTGGTATGTTTAAATCGTTTAAATGGTACAGTTTACCTTGGCAACCTGTCTGTCAGATGTGTTCGATTGACGGTCTGATTTTGTACTACTACCCCCTATTTTATCACTAAAGTACTTTAACAAGCTATTTTTATAATCAAGATTTACATATGTACATTTTAGGTACAGGTTTTTAATACTAGGGATTAATGTTTTCATTATAAACAATATTTCTATAATAATGTTTTAAATAAATAATTGTTATACTATTCCATACACATGGGAATATATGGCCACAAAGAATGTTTATATACATGAGAAATAGGTTGGCTTTCTTGTTTTCATATTATTATCTTTCTTGATTCAATTCACATGAGACGCTCAGCTTTCTTATTAGAAACTTTTTTATAACATCATAATAATTCATGCAAAGGTAATTTTATTACACAATATTCAACCTTGATTGTAACCAAAGGAATGGTTTCGTTACATAAAAAACTTGATCTTGTTTTATGGGTCGCGAAGCCTTATTTGTGCCTAATATCGATGTTTCCTGACGAAGGAAATTTCAAAGCCCGCTCATATTTTCTTCTATTTATTTCTACCCTTATTAGATGGTTTACGAATTTCCCGGTAGCTGTATTATATTTTGTTTATCACTAAGACCGTGTTCGCAGTTCTATAGTTATGTTAACGAACTCCCAACTTTTCTCCGGCTGCGGAGTTGCCTGAACTTTTTAACTACCTAGTACCTAGTGCTCAAAGGAACTAACTAACCAACATAAGTTCGAGTTTATAATTAATTATTATTTTATTAATTAATTAGTCAACTATTCAGTTTAAAAACATGGCCTGTGGTAATAAATTATGTGCTCAACTTATCAAATTAGCGCATTAAGTTAGCTTAGCAATCGCAAACTAGATCGATCAGAATAAATTATTATGTATTTCATTAATTAAGTTAATTAGTCCAACATTTTTTACCTGAGTGGACCCGCAGCGAATGAATGCGTTCAAATACATAATAATATAGACATTATGAGTCAACGGAAAGCAATTTTAACTTACGAATGCACGGGATTTTGTAATAAAGGTATGTTTGGCCGCTACATGCGCTTTCATTGACTGAAATTCATGAGTGCGGCCTGTGGGGGGCTCGAGCTGGCTGGCGCGGCGTCGCGTTTTATTCGCCACGGCTCAGCCTGCCGGGTTTATTGACCTGGCGACCGTGACCCCCCACCCCTCTTCCTCCATCTTCCCCGCGGCTGGAAACTGTTTCCTAACTTATTTGTTCTCAGGCCTACAGAGATTTCTCCTGAAAATGTCATACAATTTATATCAACACTCATTCACATCAATAACATACATTAAATAACCATAATGTAATACTATTTATGCCCGAAATGTAATATAGTAAAAGGTTTTCTCAAAGCTTATCGCACTAACTTGTTAATTACAGTTAAGTTGGTTTACAATAAACGCGTTAGCATCTAACAATTACCGTTAACCAGATATTTTCATAAAGGCATATCAAAACCTTTCCTGACAACATGGTTATTTCAATAAAGATAAAGAAATTTCCTACATAATGGACGTCTGTGGCCCGTTTTATCTCTAATTGGGTTGTATTGCCAGCGGAACGGCCGCTTATTTCGGGTCTCGTTTGGATGTTTGTTTTATCTTACATTTAAGTAGCTTTAAATCATGTTAAGTAGAGAAAATGAGGTAATTACGGTATCATCTTAGAGAATACACATGTTGATCTGAAGAAGCCTGCTTGTAAGTACAGGCGCGTATAAGCTGCAATCATGAAACTTTTGTTCCGGCTTGCACCGCATCGGGTCGTTCGGACTCTGCATAATGCAATGATATTATAAAGGGAAGATACGTTACGTTCATACTGAGCGGTGTCCAGAAATTGTTGCGTTGTTATTACGAATGTACTTACATGTAGGTGTATAGTCATTTTCAACTACGACTGCGATAGATAATAGGGAACGTATGGTATAGAAAGAGATAGCTATCTGTAGTGTGTTGCGCTTGAAGTACAGTAGTGAATCATAGAGTATGCGGATTTGCCACAGATGAGACATTGAATATAAGCATAGGTACATTACATTGGTAATGAATGATGTTTTAAATAAAACAAAAAACAGAATTGTTATTTATTTATTTACAAACTTAGACTAAGATACAATAAAAAAAAAGTCGGCCAAGTGCGAGTCGGACTCGCACACCGAGGGTTCCGTACAAATTTAAGTTTTAAATTATTTTTATTATATGATGTAAGTAATAATTTACGGTTTCCGTGAGATAATTCTTTTTTTTTCAAATCCTTTACAATATGTTCTTCATGCTTGTCATTTTTTTTTTAATCTGCTGTTTTGGATTTTAAGAACTTTATTTTTTTTCTGTAACATTTCTTTTTCAACAACTAATTTACGAACTCGCGTCTTAAGCTTTGCTTTTCTGGGGTTGTCGAACACTGAATCCAGGTCGGATATAACAACATGGTCCAGACTGGTAGGTGAGCGAAATTGTGGAACATCATCATTGTCCTGAAATAGAATAAATTCTCTTAATTGATACGGTAAATATAAATTATATTTGTAATTAATTGACCAAGATTGAATGCACGGGTCACATCATTACATAAGTTACGACCATTTTTTTTTTTGTTGTGAAAATAATGAACTATCGTAATATTTATAAAATTTAATTTTACCGGGGCTATCACAGGCACTGAAGTTTTTTTCAGACGCATGTAGCCTTTGGAAGTAGTATATTTATCTTCATTTTTAAAATGTTCAGAACAAATTGTACTACTTTTTGTAGGCATCCAGTTATGTTCACTTCTTTCCGCCTGAACTATGCCGACCCATTTATGTTTTATAATCTAGATCACTAGAAAATCTGGAAATAACAAAAACATTATAAAAAAAAATGTTTTATCTAGGTACATACATACATTCTAATCGAGTAATAAAATAATATTGAATAGCCCACTATTACTAAACAAACTCAAGCGGTCAACGAACGCTGTGTATTCTGCCTACGACTTCGCTTCTAGTTGATTAATCTATGACGCATGGCTATTTGTCCTTGTCGCGCTGCAGTTGTCATCATATTCACTGTCCTTTTCGAACCACCATATTAATAATTCGAAATGTATTTTGTAAATGAGAAATAAAATCGTGAAAAAATATTAATATGACATTATTTTAATATACTTACGAATGGTATGAAACTCCTACACTCTTATTTATCTTGGAACCATAGTTTTTTACACTTTCGTAACACACAACTTGGCATTTTAGGTAGTTATAGGCACGACACAGACACGCTTCGCTTCGCTCGCTGCTATTAACCGACTAAAACAAATCACGACAATTGTCTGAATTTGTTCTCAACAACTTTTGCGCGCCAGTGCGATATCTACCTCTTTTTTATATATAATATCATTGGCATAATGCATTTTCTTTTCAAATCTTTATATTTTCCCCAGACGTCTGGCGTATTATATGTATTTTTTTTGTGCGTTAGTATTGTGTAGGATCTACTTTTTGGTGACATATGCGACTAAACGTTACTGGGTTGTTACTGTTGTGTCACTAAAAATAACAATCATAAGCTGAATCAAACTACACTTTGGTTGATATCAAAAATGTGATGGTTTGCACAAGATGCAAACAGCTTATAATATCAAAAATAAATCAGAGTTAAAAATGAAATGGAAAGCTTCAATTGAAAATGACTTAAATAAAACCGGACTGATTGGAACCGCATCAAAAATATTTGCAAATCGTTTAACGTGTGCCAAATTGTAAAATGTTACTCGATTCTCGCTTATAGGTTGAAAGTTAAGCGAAATATATTTTATCCTTTGATTCAATTCTAGGAAGCTTCCTCTTCGTAGGTTCTCCGAGTGTTTGTGAGACACTATTGGCGCAGCGTGGCCACTTCTCTGCCAAAGTATTCACAACGGCAGCTGACATTCTGATTAACTGTCTCAGCTCGCTCGCTAGGGACATAAACGCGATACTTTGCAAGTATTTGACCCATAACCATTAAAAGTATGAAGGTTATCCGATATGGAACATTCTGGCAATCTCATCCAATTTGGCTTTGGTAGCTAATGGCTTAAAAGGAAAGTAATATCAAAATTAAAGTAATGAATTAGAATGAAAGAAACATTACTTTCAGTAATGAAAACAAAACTTTGTTGTTTAACCCACTTCACAATCACAAGAGTGGATCAGTGTCCGTTTGGGATTGTTTTTGTTCCCAACTTTATCAGACGGGTTTCAATAACATTTTACCTTTTACTTTCATTGTACAAATTTACATAACAGTAGCATGAAACCAACACGTGGTAATTGTTTGTGAAAAATTTCAACATCGGCATCGCGGTTCATTAGCTATCGGATGCTAGCGCGGCTCGATTATGCTAATTTAATTGTCTCCCGGGACGCGCCTTCTCTTGTGTCGATAGCTTATTCTATACGATACATAGCTATTTTCAACAATCAATACTATTAAGAATTAAGATGACTTTATACGATTTACGACAAGTCTGATCTCAAGTAAATGGGATGCCGCGCTTTTAAAGTATAATTTATTAACACAGAACTCAAGTTGTTCTAATCTGGAAATGTACATTTAAAGGCATTGTTTTGTTTGCTGAGGGCTTAAGAAAATATTTAACTAAACAGGAACTGCTTTTTAATTTATTTAAGTACCGTTTCCCCTCTTTATGTGGCGCTTGGTGCATTAAATATGCTGTTTGTGTTTAAAAGCTGAACTGCTTGAAGGTTCGAGCTCATTCCTGCCACGTTTGCTGTAAGTACGGCATCCCGTGGCGTAACCGCTAGCTATGGGGCACTCCTTACTTTAAACTTTTCCTTTGCAGTGCACACGCCGCTGGAATCTCCAGTTAACTTTGAACCATAGATACGATTCAGTCTTTAGCGTCTTGCAATTTCAACAATCTAGGTGTCCTTAATCCCTATATTTATTTGGAACAACTTCTACTTTGTCAACCGATTTAAACAAGTTTGATCCTGGAAGATCAAAGTAGTTATCTTATTTGTTCGATATTAGAAAGAAGAAAGATTCTATTTTTAGAGTTTTCAAGCTTTCTGTAGAGTAGAATCGATAAACTATAAATGACTTGTCCGGTCATCCTTTTTTTATTTAATTTATCAACGTTTACTTAATGTGTAGCCTTACCTGAGTAAAAAATTAGAGATCTTCTTTGATAAAATAGGTATCTGAATCACATATTACCTACACAAAGACAGTCGTTGACATAGGAAATTTAATGTACAAAAGCGAGCTCAACTCACAGTGGAGTTTTCTACTAGTAAAGCTTTTGAGTCACAGAGAGATTAAAGTAACATTGTGCAGATAGAGTCAAGTGTTTCACATTCTTGTTGCTTCCACAGACTTTTGTATTACGTTCGCCGTTGCGGTTACTATTCTATCTTTATTTCTTTTAAGATATCCCACACAGAGATTATCGAATCTTTCGTTTTATTAAACTGTTCACAAATTCTGTTTTATTGCTTACATCTGTACCATAATGTTGGTTGTTTTATTGCTGTGTTTTGTAAATAGATTAAGTGAAGAACAGTACCTACTTGTAAAATGGTGCTTTATTTAAAAGCCAACAACACTTAGGAAGCTGTCTCCCTAACTCCTCTCGATCGTTCTTTAAAAGCTTCGTGTGATTTCGTCCGGATTGGGTTGGCAAGACTACCCACCCTATGCGGCAAGGCTCTTACCCGTAAATCCAGTATTTAACCGACTTCAAAAAAAAGGAGGTTCTCAGTTTGACCTGTATGTATGTATGTTTGTATGTTTGTATGTTTGTATGTATGTATGTATGTTTGTCCGCGATTATCTCGCGTTTGGCTGAACCGATTTTGATGCGGTTTTCAGAAAATAATTTGTTAGTTCAAGGAGAAGGTTTTAGTATGTTTTATTTAACCGACTTGAAAAAAAGGAGGTTCTCAGATTGACTTGTATGTATGTATATTTGGATGCGATTATCTCGCGTTTGACTGAACCGATTTTGATACGGTTTTCAGAAAAGTGTTTGTTAGACCAAGGAGAAGGTTTTGGTATTTTATAATTAACCGACTTCAAAAAAAGGAGGTTCTCAGATTGACCTGTATGTATGTGTGTATGTTTAAACGCGATTATCTCGACTTGACTAAACCCATTTTAAGTAAGTAAACAAAGTATCAAACACTAAAAAGTATTAAATAAAAAAAAAAACTTTTTAAAAAAAAAAACTTTTTAAAAAAAAAGAGAACCGCCTTCAAAAATCCGATTCACTGAAAAGTATTAAATAATTTTAAATGTACTTGCTTATCAAATTACTAAAATATTAGGATAATAAGTATAATTATACTTCAAGCACAATTATTATTATGTTTGGAGTCGGTGTCAGCCGCTAATAGCAAATTTTAGTACTATATTATAAGGACAGACACCGACTCCAAAAATAACAATAATTGTGCTTGAAGTATAATTATACTTATTATCCTAATATTTTAGTAATTTGATAAGCAAGTACATTTAAAATTATTTAATACTTTTCAGTGAATCGGATTTTTGAAGGCGGTTCTCTTTTTTTTTAAAAAGTTTTTTTTTTTTATTTTGGTTTCAAATTCAAGAGCAAACTCGTATCATAAATTTATGTATTCTTTTATGTTTTCTAACGACAACACGGAGTAATGTCCAATATTAAATTTTATCATTATTTTAGGAAATTTAAATATAAAAATATAATGGAACGACTTACCTATTAATAAAACATAGTGTGAAAGTTAAAAATATAGAACATTCTCAAAATAACACACTAACGAGCTTATTTAATTAATTTAACACAGTAAACACTGTTATCTAGTTTGAATATTTTATCGAGATTAAAACTTAATTTTCTAATCTGGATATAAAATCGTTTTTGTGAAAGCAGAAATTTTATAGGTATCCATTTATGACTCCTACACTTTTTTGTGTGTCAAAATACTACGTAGAACGTAGGTGTTTAAGATTTATTACCATTCACCGTTATAATGGCCTGTATACGACCTTTGTTTAGATATTGTATAAGTATTGAGTTATGGTTTAAAATGTTGTATCTTTTGTGTTTTCATGTGATAGAAACTCATACATATACTTCGGTATTTTAAAGCTGTAACCGATGGTGGCCAAGGCATTAGCTTCAAAATTCGGAGTAACCCAATCAAAAATGTAATGCACTAATGTTGTAAAGGCCTCTTTTATTTCCCTCGGTTTTCTCTATTGTAAGCCATCAGTTGATCAGTCTTTCATATAGGATAGGAATCGAGCTCATCTTTGCCTGGGCCTACGTAGTACGTAATATTGCTGTGATTTTGAGAAATAAATTAACAAATATGTTGTTCTAGATGAAGCGGCGAGGGGTTTTACGGTCGGCGGCGAGGTGAGGCAGCGTGGCCGGCATGGACCACGCGGTGAAGGCGATGTCGGCGCGCGGGCCGCTGGCGCGGCTGGTGGCTCGGCGCCGCTTCGAGTCGGCCGAGCTGGAAGAGCTGTACGCGCGGTACGCCTGCAAGCTGCAGCGCACCTCCGTCGGCTCCGCGCTCGCGCTCTGGGCGCTGCTCGCCGCCGCACTCGCCGCTGTCGACGCCACCCGTGGATGGAGAAGAGCACCACAGGTAAATTCATCAAACCAGAAATTTTCACACATTAATGGTAGAATTCATAATTCTCCGGTTAGTCCAATACTATGTGTATATTTCACATTAATATGAGAATCTTTAAAATATTGACTATGATTTATTTAAGAAAAGTTTTATTAGATAACACGGACCAGGACTTCTTTATTCCACAGTGGTTATGGACGACCGACAAACAATGGATTTGATCATTTATGTCACTGATTGTTCTAGTATAACTATCACAGGTGTAGGTAATGTGGTCAGCCATACAAAGTAGGACCTAACATAGAACGTCTACAACTTTATAAGACGTGACTTGACATGGGTAAGGCATTTGAAACTGTAAATCAGATTGTGAACGTCAGTTTGCATATGAAGTGTTTTATCTCATAGTTAACAGATACTTAGAACGCAGTATATGGAGCGAGAAATATATAACGCCATTTGTCATGTCTTGCCAGTCATAGCAACTTGTTATGATGTTTTATTTTAAAACTTGCCTAAGAATAGCCTAGGTTACTGCAAGGTCATGTACTCGATCCAGCTGAAATTTTATTAAAATTTCAGCTGTAATTGTTGTAATAATTGTATAACATTAAATGTTATACAATTTCTCTAGTTTTTTAAATACCTAACATGATTGTTGGCTCATTTAATATATACCTTCCTATTTATATCCCAACTTAATGACGGGAGTAAAATTCATAAATAGTGAAACAAACTAACGAGCATACCTACTCAAAAAATAAAACTAAGAAGCTACCTTTACAATGTATGTAAGAATCCTCCACAGTATAAGTTAACGTTAACCAAGGAAAATTGCTCTTGCTCGATGCCAATTTACTTGGGAGTCGGGCATCTTCTCAAAGTTACCGACTGTGATTTCTTTGCCGTGTGGTCCTCCATACAAAGTAGGTTTTAGTAGCTCTCGATCGTTGTATTGACGTTGATTGCTATACATAGGTATGGAGTGCAGTAAGCTTGCCTTCCTGCTTTCACCAACCCGTTACAGTATAACATTTTTTATTTAGTTGGAGTTGTTTTTGTTCAGGTTGGCGTATTGACAGCACACGCACTGCTATGTAGTGGATTAGCGTGGTGGTGCGGTCGCGCGGGCGTGGCGCCGGAGAGGCGGCTGCCGCGTGCTTGCTGGCTGGCGCTGGCTGGCGGCGGCATCGCGCTGGCCGCCACGCTGCCAGCCTGGAACACGGGCGCGGCGGCTGAGGGCGCGGCGCACGTGGTGTGGGCCGTGTTCGCGGCGTACGCGCTCCTGCCAGTCGGCGCCCCCGTCGCCGCTGGCTTCGGCATCCTCCTACCAACAGCGCATACCATCGCGTCAGCACTCGTCGCCAACCGATTCCCTTATCACGTTTGGCAACAGGTCAGTTACCTATCTAAGATCTTACTGTTGGCTACTATTCAAATGTGAAATATGAACACGTTGACGGACGGTAGTTTTCATGACCATGAAAATGAAGTTAAATTCGTTTGTCGTTTGTATAATTATCTTTAGAAATAAAATTTTCAAGCTTAAGCATGTAGTGTCATGCGGAGCAGACTATAGCTAACCTAGTTATCGATTGGTGTTCATCGCTAGTCTCGCCGGGCAATAAAACAAGACATTTGTGTTGGCTTAGGCTTACTTAGTGCTCGCAATATGTTAGTTTCACAATTTGACCTTGACACGAGACATCACAGTTGTTATAGTGTCTACCTAGAAATCCGTTATTTGTACCCATACTATTGTATTCCTGTTCAATAGCGAGGTGATTGCGAATAAGGAGATTTGTATACTTTATAGACGTGAAATCTCAAAAATAATAATAAATGTTCCTAATTGGTCCGAACTAGTTTTGGATTCGTCCTCTAGTGGCCAATAGGGTCATGTCGAGGTTTCAATTGTTAAGTGCTTTCAAGATGTCTTGTTAGGAAATTCTCAGTTGAACTGTTCCGAACAATTTGTTGTTCGGAAACTTACTAAAATGTTAAACCTTACTTTCATTGAATATAATATTGACACAGTAATGCCATACCTATGAATTCCTATTATACGAGAACAATATAATGTATGGTACATTTTTACGATACCACACATAAAATTTATGAGATGGAAATTTCGCAGGCGTGTAAGTGGCTGTCAAAGCAAAATTGATGGGTATAATAGATAATTGACTTCGCACGTTTGATCTTCCTTCTTTGGCTAAAAGTGGAAGGTGGAGTCAGTCTTTTAGGTATCAAAGGCTATGTAACACCAGCACATGGAAACAACCCTTTAATAATACATAATATGAATGCTAAACTAGCGTGCGGCCGCGAACACTCATATGTAAATAAGGAAATGGCAGCTAAATATAGTTACTAACTAAAGTAAACTTACGTAATGTCGTTGCCTTATAAACTATATTTAAATAAGTACATACACGATTTCGAAGCGGAGTTTGGAATGGAGTAGAGGTCACAGCCTTGCCCTCTTGGCGCCCAACGTGGGGCTAGCTTGTACCTCACTCCACAGTAATAAGGGTTGCTGTGCTTGCGTGCAAAGCTTACGTCATTACTGTCAAAATAAATTTGGAATACACATCTATGTAATACAGGATAAATATTTATAAAAATATAATATAGGTATTCTGTATACATAGTACAGCTAGGTACAATGTTCCTTCATAATTTATAGCATGCAAAGACATCTAAATGTAGAAGAAAATTAAAACATTGTTTAGATTTTTAATTCCATTTTATGATACTCTAGAGACATTATTGCAAAAAATATTTCTTAGACAATGTATGACTGCTAGCTTATGTAAGTAAATGGCCACATTAAAAATTACAAAGATGTAATATTAAGTAATAAATCTGAATTTTATTTAATTGCAAGTCGGAGCAGATCCAACAGAATAGCTTTAGAAAAATTTTAAATATAAAAACGCAATAAAAACTGAGCGTTTTTTGTTCATCTATTTGTGAAGACTTTATGTGTTAGTTTGTAAATAATATGAAGGCATTTATTTTTGACTTTTATGTAGATATAAAATACTTTACTATGTAATTCGTCATGTACAGCCTCGTTATGTAAAGCACTATAAAATGACCTTCTTACAAATGTTCCACTGAATATCATCGTCTATTATAATCTGTACATTGAATCAGAAAAAAAAAAATACATGCTCTAATCGTAAATAATTTTCATGCATTGCTCATGCATCATTTTAATGATATTTAGGGCCTGGTATCAAGTGACTGCCTCGTTGGCCTAGTGGTGCTAAGCGCGACTGCTACGGTAGAGGTCTTGGGCTCGATTCCCAAGTCGACCAAGGTGTTATTGGGTTTTTCTATGAAATTCTCAGTAGCAGGTCGGAGTTTGGATTTGTGCCCGGTTAGTGGCAATAGGCTCGCCCCCTATTACATGGGACCTAAACATACCGGCGAACAGTGGGTGTACATTGGTACACCTCTGCCTAACCCTTTTGGGATAAAGGCGTGATGGTATGTGGTATCAAGTGGTTCGTATACAATTTATTTAAAAAACAATATAAATAATAGCCAGTAACTCGCAAAACAATGGAAACTTATAAAATATCTCGCGTAATATTATATTCGTACGTGAAAACGGCTGGACGGATTACAACAGTCATTTCAATATTTCAAGGCCAATATAACAATGACTGAATAAGCTGATAGACTGAAATATAAATATTTATGAAGGCTGGTCATATTGAAGGCATGAAAAGCTTTTTGTGTTGCAAATAAATCAATCCTCGTTCCTATACCATATATATGTAAAATTGTAATCATTTGAGATATCGGATTCAAATTATGATACTTTTGACACGTAGACAATAGTTTAACGGACGCGAACAGTATGAAATATTCATGAAATTGATACTATTTGCTCGTGTTCAAGGTCGCTTATTCTTAACATCTTTTCAGGGGAAAAGCGTTGATCATATTCAGACCGAATCATATCTAAACATTATTTTTGCGTAGTGATACAGGCGCTCTTTTTTAAGAAAACAATTGAAGTAAGAAAAAAGAATACTAGAATAGAATAAACGGTATTTGGTAACTAGAGCTAGAAACATGAACATTTCAGTTACAGTAACATATTTGACAGATGTAAGGTTATTTAATTTTAGTGTGTTGCCACGCGTTGCCGTGTGCACTGACCGTCGACATGGCAACATCTGGTTTGTATAAATCAATCGGCTAACTTGTAGGTAGTGTTCGCCGCGATTTGTTATACTTCAATGCCTATTATTGCTGGCATTACTGTTAAATTAATGCTCTTTTATGTTTTGAGATTTAAGGGCTTGTGGAACAGGTTTCAATCTTTCCAATATGCCTTTAACAAAGTCTAAGTTGACTAGACGTTTCATTGCTTAGAAATGTATTGGTTAAGAACCAATAAATTTTTCTTACACTATTGTGTCCCTGGAGTGTAATTTCTTGAAGATTTTACGAAAGTTTAATTTCAAATTGGTATAGTAGAAACTTTATTTATTGGAAAGAGTTTAGCCACATATTTATTAACCGACTTCAAAAAGGAGGAGGTACTCAATTCAACTGTTTTTTTTTTGTTACCTCAGAACTTTCGACTGCGTGAACTGATTATGATGATGCTTTTTTTATTTGAAAAGTGGTGCTTCCCGTGTGGTCCCATTTTAATTTTGTCAAGTTATGACTCGTAACCCATAACCGTGTGTGAGTTGTCCCCGGAATATTATTATAAGAAAACTTATTTTGAAGTCGGTTTTTTTTTGTAAGAATTATTTTCTTTTATGATTCGTAAAAGCCTTTTCTTAGATATCTTTAAGACTAAGTATATACATGTTATATGACCAAAAGATGTGAAATGATGTGTATTTGAAAGTATAGAGTGTCTCTAAAATCGATTAATCATTATAAAGTATACCATTACATAAAAAAACGATCTATCTTTATGAAATATCAGGCAATTTATTGTAATATAATAAACAGATGCTTCAATTTAGTTTACGCATACCAATCATTGTTACAGCATCGTAAACCATATGGTCACGTTACTACTTTCATCTACGTATTGTATTACGTAGATGACGCCTGTAATACATGATTGATATGATATCCACTATAACAAATGATTAGGATGACCTTTCTAGGAGTTCTAGGACTGGATAGGTACAGATTTCATAGACAGCTTTTTATTTTGTAAATATGAGAAGATAGTTTAACAAACGATTTGAAGAACAATCGTGTTTGATTTATAAGGGTTCATTGTTATTTCGGAGATTAATATACTGTTTTATTTGATATTGTAGGTTTTGTGGGAATAAAAGAAAAAAGTATAATAAACCTTAAGCGTTTGTTTTATTCGTCTAGAAATCTCTAAGGGCCAGTTTCACAGGTTACGGATAAAGTCTCTGATAGCCTATTAGGAACTTATCTGCCAGATAAACTACAACTTTTGGTTTCACAGGTGTCGGATAGCGATATCTGGTAGATAAAGCATTGGTTAAGTTATCAGCTGAAGGCTGATTTTTCCAACGCCAGATAATTTTATCAGAGGAATAATTTAGAATTTTCGACAGGTCTTCAATACAAAATCTGTCAACCACGAATTTTATCTCTCGAATAAAAATTATCTGGCGTTGGAGAAATCGGCCCTAAGTGGTAGATAGTATTAACTATCAGATAACTAACCGACACTTTATCCGTAACCTGTGAAACTGGCCCTAAGTGTGATTAGATAGATGGGTAGTTACATCTCAATGTCGAGCCATATTAATTATGCTCTTTTAAATATTGCTTCAAACAAACACTAAATGTGTTTTCCCCAGACTACAAAAAAATATAAATTAACTCTCTTGTTAGATGGTTGCAGTTTTTAACTGCAATACCCTAATGGTTTCTGTTGAGCTACCTACTTATAATAACATTTTAAATTTTCACCACTTTTTGCTTTCTAATTTGATAATGCATAAGTCTAGACAAGAGCTAAAAATGTTATTATATTACCTAATAGTATATTATACTAAAAGTATAGTAGGTAGTAAATTATGATATTTTGGACGTTTAGTGCTTTTTTTTTGAATGGGTAAATACAACAATATAAGGCATTAACAAGATAGCTACATTATAAATTAGCATACATGAATATGTTTATCCATTCGAGATTTACGAATTTCCAATTCATTGTAGCGAACTAATGTATTCAGAACAAACACATCCCGTTATTATTGTGGCTGACAACATTCTCGCTGTTTTAACAAAAATATTCATAAAGGAATGTTATAGAGGTATATTATGTTGATATTTTTGTATAGACTAGTTATCCGCTGGGCAGCCAATGTTGTTCCCGTGTCACCGCACAGCCTCAAGGGGAAGCCAAAACACATTTATGGAACATGTCTCCACCGCGAGCGAGTTCACCGCGCATTTCCATAATAATAATGTAATACAACGATGGGCGTCAAATTTATTCACAGTTGCTCGTTATTCACACGCCAGAGTGTCAGGTCACATTCGTGTCATTCCATCGAACATATTCTATTCGCTATAATTATCCTGATTGCTCTCCAATGAACTATAAAGCAAATATTTTAAAAGTTTAGCTTGAAATATTTGTGCGCACGTATCCCAGCGCACGTCACGGCTACCGATTCTGTATTCAAATGTTTTCAACATGTTGAAAAATATATTTCACCGGTGTGCTGCGGAAATGAATTGCGAACGGCCCGAATAATGCAGACACATTCGTATAATTTAATCGGGCGCTTTTACACCGTGTGCACTCGCCGCTACCGCACTCCGGTCGCGTTAGGTGATAAACGATTTAACGATCCATCCGACAAGATTTGTTACGGCTATTAGGATTTACTCTGTGTGTCAATCGGGCTGTCATTAACAATATATCTTGTAACTTTGACCATTGAGGCGTTTAGAGAAGTAATGAATATGTTGTTTCAACTAGAAATCATACTTTCAACATTAATCCTTCACCTGTTCTGCTATCGTGAAGTACATCAGAAAGTGTTCGCAGGCGCCACTGCGCGGCATGCTAATAAACACGTCTTGTCTCGCGAGTCGATCGCGGCCATATACAATTTCACGTAATGCAGTCGGACAGGTGAGCTTTCTTGTCATTCTGACTGGTGTTGTGAAACGCAAGATCATGTTCATATTAGATACAGTTATTGGGAGGAGTTGTTACTCCGTGTCTATTCACGCGGGATTGTTGTGTTCTGCGGTTGGTCAATAGGTGCTTTGCTTCACGGAACATTACTCTATATAAATTCACCATTCCAGCTTTGTGATTTCCTAGATTTTGTGAAGCTAAACAAATAATCGAAAAAGGTAATTAAAAAGAACATTGTTACCTATGCGCACTATGTTAACGTTTCAGTTACCTGATCCATTTTAAAATTGCTGCAAGCTATTTGACAACCATTGCAATTCACAGCTCCATTTTAAATGGCTCGTGCCTTTGTTACTATAAACGTGAGCCGAAGCTCAATTTAAAACGAAAATATGTGAAATATTTAAAGTACTTTAAATTTTGTTACACACATTTCACATCCCTCTGAATAATTAATCTAGAAGTCGGCGAAGCGTATTCGTTTTATAGCTCTCAAAGCTGTACCGCTTATTTTGAATAGCTGTAAAATGTTTAGCAGATTGTTGTCATTGAATATTTTTGTAATTGGAAGATGAGTCAATCTGTGGGGGCGAGTGTGGCGACGCAGGCGACAGGTTACATTTGCATACCTCGGGTTGTATAGTGAACGGCTCGTTGCCCATCTCATAAATACTATAAATAAATGAGACGCTCAATGACTGGCCACACTGATCACTGGCTCAGTAAACTTATAGTAGGTGTGTCAAGAGGCCTATTATGGCAGCCGACTTGCAGTAAGCTTTACCATCTAGAGCGTGAACTTCTAGACAGCTAACATTAATTTATATCAGTTTTGATATTCGATATGGATAAGTTATTCATACGTGTTAAAGGCATAGAATACCGATTTTATAATGATATAGCGTTTACTTGTACGAGAAAACAGGGTAGAGGTAATCGCTAATCGACAACTTACACCAGTAACAGTAAGTACTCGCTACGCTATCGAGTTGACATTTCATAACAAACGTTGTATAAGCACCCAATCGTAATAAATACAAATATCACAATTTTTTCTTGTGGTATTTTAACCGGCGCCGGAACACGTAACTACTTCATTATATTAATGAGCTTTCCGAGGTTTCATTTTAATAGCATTTTTGTTCTGTATTCTGAGTACGTGTGTGTACTGTGTAATGTTAACGATCACTGTTCCCTGTTCCCGGCACAAACCCTCTTGGGTTCTTTTAAAGCAGAGTGTTTTCAGAGCATGTTTAATTGAATTCCTGTTCTGAATGTGTTTGCACTTCGCTTGATATGTATACGTTTGAATATTACGTTTTGCTTTACAAGTAATGTGTATGATACATTCATATTCTCAAGGAAGCTAAAAAAAGCTGTATTTTACTATCGAACTTCGAACCAGTCGAAATTCACAAAGCAAGGTGTGTAGCTATTGAATCCCTATTTACATATTTGTCGATACATGAAACATCTTCAAAGATACGTAACATATTATACCCTCTATCAGACGATAAAAAGTTATTGCTATAGGAATATGAAACGACTCTTCAAAGTTATACCAACAAACGGAACTTCATAACTATTATATCTAAGGCTTTGATGTCATTCATGCGACACGTACTTGTCTTGTCGCTTGTAACTTGTCTCATTACTATACCATGTTATGTAACATGTTGTCTTTTATAACAGGGTGTATAGCTAAGGGAATAAAGTACTTATTAATGTTATCTTAAACCGCTGATCAGCAATAAGCCAGCAGGTTGATTAGGAAAGCTCTTTGGCCAGTAATGGGACTGTTCCTCAGGTTATTAATATTTTTAATGTTAATCTTTCCTATTTTTAACGTTGTTGTTAGTTAAGAATAATATTTCAAAACTATTAAGTCAGTTACTAACATAAATAATTTCCTCTCTGGACGAAATTTTGTATAAAACATAAGTTCCTAAAACAATCAGAAATGTAGGAAGTTATATACGAAACCTTAGACAATACATACATTTCTATACCAACTTACCGTTCCGTATATTCTCCTGTGTTTTGTATCATTAGATTGACCTTATTACGTCGCCGCCTTCACACGTCGCGAGCGATATATAGGAGGGTGCGTTGTGGGCTTTATGCTGCCATAATCTTCTACGACACCTTTCAAAATATGTCCACATGACGCAATACACCTATCACTCTTTATAACTTCATCAACTTCGATACGAGAATTTTTAGCTTTAAGTCTTTTCAAATGGGATGAATTTGTGTATGAACTGTTTTACCGACAGAGTATTGAAACGGTTAAAAAGAAGCTCTATTTAAATAGAAAAACAAAAGTTCCCGGAAGAAATTAGGTTGGGTTAAATACGACGACGGATTTACGTTAGCTCATAATATATGTGTTGTTGAACAGATGGTGGGCAATGTGGTGGTGTTCGTGTGCGTGAACGTGGTGGGCGCGCTGATGCACTCGCTGATGGAGACGGCGCAGCGCCGCGCCTTCCTCGACACCAGGAACTGCATCGCCGCCAGGCTCGACATGGAAGACGAGAACGAGAAACTGGTAACTACTTTTTACTAATGTATGTTAGAAAAAAAAATTGTTGATGATTTGACCACACGTCCGGGGGTTCTTAGGGTCGCCGCACACGGTCTATTAGCTTAATATTAAAATAGCTATACCTAGTCGATAAGTATGAAATGCAAACGACTTTAAATCAATATTGTGTCAATCTTCTTCTTAGCGTGTCGATAAATGGCAATACTAGATTTTTCCGGACCAGTACTCAGCTACGCGGATAGCATTATCTGTAGCATTGTACAGGTCCTCGCTTGTACAGGTAGTAGGACACGATGGGCAACTCAACAAGTGAGCCATGGTTTGGGAAGAGATACCACACTTAAAACGGGTAGTTACAGAAGACAAACCTGCTATAAGTAACTTGATACGTCTACTACTCAAGCACAGACATAAGCTGCCTTATTTCTTTTATTCAGTTCATTTCAACCCTTATTCCGCATTATTACAAGTAAATACAGTAAAGTGCTACGGTTCATAAAGTTGGTATAATCAAATGTGGAATCTAAACCGTATTAAACCCCTCAATTTGTACCCAGTTACCATGTGATCCTATTCATGTCTACCCAATACCACGGGTCACAGGTCCACTCTTATAATTCTAACATTTGAACTTCGATCGAACGCAATTTTTGAAAGTACATTTCGATATTCCATTTTTCGGACCGTAAGTATGAATGTAATAAATAGCTCCGGGTTATACCACCGAAATGGTTCCTTTCTGTTCTTTTATAGAAATCTTTCGCGAGGGACCTTTTATGTGAAACCTTGAAATATTGCTACAGTTATTATGACTTGATAAAAAAGTCTATATAGAGTACAATGATTACATTTCTTAAACCTTTACCGGGTTATTTCGTTTTAGAATATGTTTGATTCATTGTAATACTGTTTACCTTCGTGGGAAACTATGAGTCATTTAAATGCAAAAAACAAGTGCAATCAACCGCGAAGCGTAATTAGCGTATTACTGAATACCTACGTAATAATTAACGTGTTATAGAAACCTATAATTACTTTTTGAAATGCTTGTAAATGTCAGTCATTGACTCAGTCATGTAAAAAGGGGAGTTAAACTTATTCTAACGAGTTTTTGTGTTCCACAGTTCCACTACTAATTATCTTATATATAAAATTCTCGTGTCACAATGTTAGTTACCATACTCCTCCGAAACGGCTTGACCGATTTTTATGAAATTTTATATGCATATTCAGTAGGTCTGAGAATCGGCTACTTTTCATACCCCTAAGTGGTAGTAGGTAGGTAGTAGGCAGGTGCTAGGTAGAAAAAATTGCATTGCAGCGCATGCTGGGTACAGCTAGTAACATATAATATTGTTGACTAAAATGGCTGCCAATAAAACCAAAAAAATAAAATGATAATTTGGACAAATAAGAAACCTTTACTTTTATCTTTACTTTTATAGTAAAGATATTTATTTGATTAGACCTTTTTTAATTCATATTTCCTCTGGTTGATTGACTTAACCAAAAATTATACAATCAAAAATAATTTCCCTTCGGACGCTAAAAAAGACCATGATTTCATAAGAAAATTTACGATAATTGAAGAAGAAGGGCGACGAGCGAATTTATTTCGTTCGTAAACAACAATTAGGAGTCGCTTGTGATTACAATTATTATAAAAGAATTTCTCAGAAATTATATCAAACAGAAATAGAATTGTAAATACAGTTATTATAGGCGGATTTTTATATATTCCACTTCTTTACCTCAATGACCTTATAAAATTCATTATCCTCTTCCTGAATCCCTTGTTGGAAAACAAACTATTAAACAACCACCTAAATAAGTACATCTCAGATTTTAAAATTGTAAACAGTCATTTAACATTTATATTTATATATGCGTCTGGAAGTCTGGTTTTACATTTTAACTGCCATACATTTCCATATTGTCTGTAACGGTAGAAATCAGGGGACATTAAATAAATAAACTTATATCAGACCCAGTTAAGTGTGAAGGCCGGTTTCGCCTCAAACATAACATTTTGTTAGACAATATGTAAATAAGGGGAACATTAATCCAGATTTTAATATTGTTTTATTCATGCCGCTTAACCTAGTATAAAAAAGTTGTTAGTCGCCTATATTGTAGAGGCTTTAACAAATTGCCTCGAGGGTCGCTACTTATACGGTTTAGTCGGCGCATTTCAATTCGATACCAGCAGCCAGCGACGTCTTTATAAGATTCTGTAGCGGATACCTAGAGCATTTTAAAGCAAATTGCTCATACACGCCTTGCAAAAAACTCACTTTAAACATGTATAGGATTAATTTTCTTAAACTCGTAATTTTCAACTCTGTAGGTTTGTTACCATATCAGGCGTAATTACATTTTTTGTGCACTGATGAATGATTGAAATAATTACGTTTTTATCTGCACACTACTCTTAACTACGAGTAGTCCCTATTTAAAACTAAATATAGTTTAAAAATCATTATCAGTTTTATGTCCTTCAAAAAATTTATAGGTTTATGTGTTTACTAGAGTACCCGTCACGAGAAGCTATAAATTTTGTAAACACACATTCAGGGGTTTGCAATCTTTGGGTAGAATAAAATAAAAACAGTTTTGTACAATTTTTTACAGGGATATAATTATATTAACACACACATCTAATTACTGTCTTCAGACGATTCTGAATATTCTGTTCATAAAATTCATACACTCGAAAAACCATTACTCTCATCAGTCAAATAAACACATACCTTTTGAGGTTCTTTTCGTGGCGAAATAATTTCCTTGGACGTACTGGGTCCTGGATCCATTATAGGTAGTAAAAAAATAACAATTCCTTATACAATAATTAACAATAACAAACAATATAACCTAATCCGCGAAAACACCACAAACAAACAGACCCATTCGAAACTCGAAAGAGACAACGTCAGCGTGAACTTACTTCAAAATCTTGGCCCAAATGTTAACGTTCCATGAATCAGATGCGTTCCAGTACCACAAAACCTTAGACGACAGCGCTTTATATCGCTAAAATATAACCCGATCAAGTGAAATTGCTCATTAGTTTCGTATAACACGTACGTCACTTTGACATTATTGAATTTGGGATTATTGGTTGTTGATTAAATTGTCGCTACGTAACTTGGTAGAAGTTCTTTATTTACAAAAATTATAGCTTCTCGTGGCGGGCACTTTAGATGGTTTTTACCAATCCGGCCGATTGCCAAATTCCTTAAACATATTACGAAAACAATATTTACGATAAACACAAGTCTTTCTTTTAAATTAATTCTATTGTTTCCTAGGAACGATTGCTGCTGTCAGTGCTGCCACAACACGTTGCCATGGAGATGAAGAACGACATCATCTCACCAGTCGAAGGACAGTTCCACAAAATCTACATCCAAAAGCACGAACAAGTCAGGTAAGTTTTTCTTAACAACAACCCTGATATTTTCACCGTAACTTTGACGGACTGGGATTTACCTGCAACCTGGTCAATAATAGAACTGATAAGAGACTTTCCAGTTCCGAAGAATACAGGTTTTCGAATCACAAAAGAGTTTTTATTTTAGGAAACATTATCGCTAAACACGGCCGGTCTAATCCTCTTAGCTACTAATACCATCACATTTAATACACCTTAATAGGTCATAAAATCATAATCCTATTATAAGTCTGCCATATACATCGTACAGCTAAAACTAATTAGCTTATATTCGCCAATTTAGTGGCACTATCTCATATAGAACGCGACGAGGCTTTGGCCTACCTCCAAATTGATCTCGGAACAACTCTCTCTCTCGATACCTTATACAATATGCTGTAGATCAGGTCATCTATAATTATCACTTGTATATTTAAGTCAATTATTGATTAGTTAAAAAACGGATTTTTTTTTTAATTCTTAAACAATTTGGATCAAGTTGTATCCTTAAAAGAACCGTATCAAGTTTAGAATGTTCTGATACATAAACACAATACTTTGTTAATTGTTATCAAATTACGTTAAACGGGCAGTTAGGGCTATTTTTGCTGACCCCTTACATATTGGTAAAATCTCAACTGTCCGACCAAGTGGCCTGTCGTTACAAAGTCGGGGCTATTGAAAAGCGAATGAAGGTCAAGAGTTCTTTCCAATAAACGAGAGTAGCAGCGTACCCTTATCACTTCACTTGTATTGATTATATTTAATGACGCTAAATATAGCTATGGGCAATAAAGCAGATGGATTTTTGGTACCCTACTGGACGAAAATATCCTGAGCTTGTACCTATTATATTTTCAACCTTAATGGACGATGTACTTACTGCGTGCGAAGAAACCCTGACTCTTGTTTAGGCTTTATAAAAAAATACATATGTAAAACGACTTTATATCTTGGGGTATCAATGTGGTCAGAAATAACCTTAGGGAACACGGAGTCAATATGTCACTGTCGCTCGAGAAGGTTTTTCCGACTTGCATTCAACTATACCACTGGGAGGCTCTGGTATGTCTGTTTCTAGGTTTGTAAAGAGTCGGTCAGCTATGGCCAGAACATGATCACTATACCAGAAATCCTGTACAGGATAAAGATCAATCTGATAGTTCTACCTGTGGTTCTTCTGTTTTTAATTAGTGCACAACCAATTAAATTACATTCAATTGTTGATATGTAAATTAAGTGATTCACAAGAGCATTCTGTTTACGTATGGGAAAATGCGTATGGTTTTATAATCTGACATGCTTTCGCTCGGGGCATACAATTCGTTTAAATATTTACCATTCTTCTGAAAAAATAATGTACTATTAAAATTGTTTAAATAACGTATTCTTGGTATCCCGAATTAAACAAGCTTGGTGATTAATGTTCATTCCTTCTTTGAATTTTGCCCTGCAGTGGAACAGTCATAAAATAAGGAAATGTGTAGGATTATTTAATTCCATATTGTAAACCTTTGCAGGCGTTTAATGACGTAATAAGCTTATCGGCAAAACGCGAAGTAAATACTTGGAAGACGTATTTTAAGATGAAAGTGTTTGAAGATAAAAATACTTCAACAGCTTGAAGATCAATTTAATACGCTTTGAGCACATTTAATAAAGTTATTTTAATTTTATTTATTACATACAAATATATCTTTTTGATGGTCTTAAATGTGTTTGATGATACTGAATTTGTTTAAGTATTTATAAATATTATTCCGATGCATAAAACTGAAATGTAAGCGAATTGCTTGATTTATTCAGACATTTTGGGGAGAGTGGGGTCGTGATCTTTATTTATTCATTTGTGTTTACATGATTTATTCCGTTTACCTCATCAGGTAATGTGATAAGGGAGAATTTACAAAAGGTACTACCTGGCTTTTTATTTATATTGTGTGTTCGGTTATCTGGGTCAACAACGGTCACTGTTTTAATTATTCATCGATAAAAAAGATTTTTTTTTACTTAATTGAGCTTTTTTGCTAGCCATAAAATTGTTTACGGTGTTCACATAAAATATTCCTTTGTTTTCACGTGTGTCTAATGCAAATTACTTCTGAATATGATGTAATGAATTGATTGTTCACAGTTAAAATAAAATAATACGTCAAAAATTTTTTATTTGATCGTTTACGTTATTTTTGTCTTTTTTTTTTCTAGACCATGTATAGTGAATCGAATATCAGTATTTACAAATTATAATTCGTTTTTTTTTTGTTACCACCATTATTGGATCCATGGTATACGACAACAAAAGTTAAAATAAAAACAGACTTACAAACGGCCAAAGAGTGGTATTTAAAAGATTGGTGATTTTTCTAGTTTTCATATAGTGTCGAGACTAATTTTTTTACCTAGTCGCAACAACAACTCATTAACTTGTGATTAATAATTTTTGTTGCTAACTATACGTGTTTTAAGGCCCGGGCTTCACAAAAGCAGAGACAAGAAGAGCAGAGCGGAGAAGTTTTTTAAATAACTAGTAGGAATTCGTTATACACTTAGACTATAGATAACTATAGACCGATAGTATCGCTAGTTTTCCTTCGTGCCAAGCGAGAGCACTTTTTGTCTGTATCTAGTACATTCGTTTACTGATTTAAAGTTATTTTTCGCGCAACGACAGACTTATATGCGAAAATATCGATGGTTTCAACATTGTTAGGATAATATTAGGGTTTTAGATAGTTTTATTAAAACGGCGCGCTCCGTCTTGATACAAAATTTACGATAAAACTAGTTCATACTAGTGCTCACGGTTCATACACTGATAGGCTCACTCTTTAGTTTGTTATCTATACTCTAAGGTCATACACATATACATGTTACTATCTGTTGAAATTCCCGTCATCGTGTCCATACCTTCTAATTGTCAAAGTTAACTATCGACGTCCGCCATGTTAAGCGCTCTACACATTAAGATTAACCTTATCGCCCACTAATTACACAGTGAAGCTACAACTAAATACTGTTCAACGTATTAGAATTATCGCTTCCAAGTAATACTTATTTATTACTTTCTAATGAACATGTTGATTTTTGTCTGTGTAAATAAACATGTGTAAGATGAATCTTGTTCTCGTGAACGACAACACTATTTTGGTCCATCGAGGTTTTTATTTTTATTTTCGAAATTTACAGGTGTTCTTTATTGTTATATTTTCATCAATTTCCGTTTATTATCAAAGATACCATGGCCAGTGATCTTATAAGAGGAAGCAAAAAGTCTCGAAAAATAATTTTAAAACAGGATAAAATCTTATATAATAATATTATGACCTGAAACCATTACTTTCGATAGAATCTTTCTAATGTGTTTTTTCTTTAAGACTTGACCATGAAAATAAAACATTTTGATAATAGATAAATGAGAGCAGATTTAGCGTATTAAAGTTTTCATCCTGACATATTGCTTGTGAAAAACATCTTTATACAAAATTTATATTAGCACCACATTTATTACTAGACTAGCTGTGCCTGCGACTTCGTTCGCGTGGATGACGAAACTTATCAATGAGTTTTTAACCGCAAAATTAAGTTTGTTTTCCGGGATAAAAACTACCCAGTGTGGTGCCCAGGATAATAAAGAATAATTATACCAAGTTTCATCGTAATCGAACCGGTAGTTTTTGCGTGATACCTGAACAAACAGACAGACAAAAATTTTTTTTTACACACTTTTGGGTTCGGTGTCGGTCTAGTAACACCCCCCGCCATTTATTTTTTTGATATTTTCAATGTACAGAATTTTCACTTCTACAGATTTATTATAAGTATAGATTTTAATTTTATAAATCTTGCTCTATATTTTCTAATAACCTGTGTTTTTGTGGAGAGTCGGGAATGTTTGACGGTTAGCAGGCATCGATCAATAACGTTTATAAATAGTAATGAGTACTTGTTTTCCCCTTTAATTTTTCCGCGATATTTTTAGTTCATTAAGCAATCACAAACTGAAACTTTCCTTTTCTTCGTTTTTTTTTACGAAATATTTTTTACAAAGTGCTTCTTTAACTGCCAGTTACTAAATTATTGTATTTTTTATTACGTGGCGATGAATAAAGCTCAAATTACCAAATTCAAAGAAAATTGTAATAATAAATATTTGTAAAAATACATGCAAATAATTTTGTTATGTAATTAAATGTTTGTTAATGTAATTTTTACTTTCTTATATTATTTGTAATTTAAATAGATGATTTATTTATAATATGGGGATCTTCATGCAATTAATGGGAAAAATAAACAGTTACATTAATACTTTGGTATTATGTTTGCTACTTAACGAGATCGATCGGCATGTTTTCTATCGTGAAGTAAATTAACTTAGTCTTACACAACTAGTTACATGAGTCGGCTCGGTTTCTTACTTGTTACTTGTTAGACACGAGTATTTATCATGCTGACGTATACAAGATCAAAAGTTGGACATAATACTGTAGGGACATGTATTATAAAGATAATCTCTTACACCAAAATAATTTTAGATAATATACCTCATTTATATCTTACAAAATTTTATTTAGTTTTACTTTTGATTGAGGTTTTTGTTGCTATGAAATATCTTCTCCCTTTCCTAGTTTCTGTGTTTATTCTAGATTATTTTCACGTCGAACCTGATACTTAGGTCTTAAAATCTTTGACTCTTATATCTGTTTTCTCAAATATTTTGTTGAACTGCTGATATCAAATCAATAAAATCAAATCATTTATTCATATATCAAAGTGCACACTAAAATACAACATTATTTCTTAAAATCTACACATATGTGCTAACATTATAATTGCCTGAACTAGGTTGAACCTGTGTCTCAAGAGCCCTTAAAAAATCTTGTACTCTTTGTATAACAAAAACAGTAGTACCTACTAATATCAAGAATAAACCCTCTTTAGCGACAATACAATAGAAATTGCTACCAAGTAATACAACTGAGCAGTCGCTAAGAGTACTTGAGAATAACGTTAGGGGAACAGTCGGTAACGATACTGCTTATCATAACAATAGGCGCTCGTTACATTTGTATTAATTGCTAACATGTTCGTACATTTTTAATTAGCCAGCTCTTAAACATGTTGCCAATGTTTTAATTAGAACAGGGTTAGTTGTTTGTAGAACAGTTTACGCTTTTGTTTTTTACTATTTGTTTGGTTTTAATTTTATTTTGGAGTTTTTCATGTTTTCCTTACTAGTGTATGCAACAAACCTTTATTAAAACTGGCCAAGTGCGAGTCGGACTCGCGCACGAAGGGTTCCGTACCACCGTCGTATGAGAGCCCCCCTTAAATATTCATTTTATGTGGTTTTTAGTATTTGTTGTTATAGAACAGAATCTCAGTAAAAATGTAATACTGTATATATTTGTTATAAAAACGATATAAAGGCCTAACTAAGATATAACAGTGTTAATAATAATAAACACACTATAAAGGTGTAATAACTGTTTGTATTTGTAACATATTAACGTTGTTTAGTTCGTAAACATATCTGTTAAATCCAGTTCCCGCTAAATATAATATGAATGGAATCAGCACGCTGACGTCACTTTACACTAAACAGGTACTTGTCGAAATTAATTATGATGGATCCCTATCACCTAGTGTTTGTGTTGTTTTTGCTTAACAAACACAATATAATCTTACCAAATTATTTCAGTACTTATGCGAGTATACAAATATTTTATGCATTTTGCTTTACGTGGATCATGGTAACAGCTCGCGGTTAGGTTAGTGTGGACTACGTATAAAAAAAATGTCTTTGACTGTTTGTATGCGATGTGAAAAAGTACTCGTTTAGGATGTGAAAAAAGTCAAAGTAACTATAGCTTATACCCTCTTAACTATACCTGCAAAAACACTGTTTCGTTGTAACACAGATCTTTATATTTACAATATCTCTTTTCACAATTTTCACAATTTCATTCCCATACATTTGAAATAAGTTCGAATAGTTCCCAACTCAAATAGAGTTCGTATTCATGAGCTTGTATCGACGATATGTGAGCTGAAACAAGGTTTGGTCTATAAAAATCAAGATAGTTTTCCACATAAAACTTAAGTATATGCCATATATATACAAATAATATTTTCTTAATTTCCATCGTATTTTAATAGAAGAAATGCGTGGATATAGAAAATTTCTTCGAACCATTCAATACTTTTCCAATGAGTTTCACAAGTTTTTTTTGTCTATAAATATCGAGGGATTCTCAAAACTTTGACAGAGCATTAGTATTCGGGACATTTACTTTTCCCTTAATTTCTGTGAATAGAAATTCGCCAGTATTGTTCTTTCTTTTCATTTGTAATGTAAATTCTCATGATACGTATGAATATTGTTCTTTTGTAGCCTTGTTTTCGTCACCGCCAGTCACCGGAGGCGTCGCGCCGGTGAATCATTATGCTCATTTAGCCTGTTTGTTAATGTTTATTGCATTTCGTTTGCACAGTTCATTTCCCAGGGCGAGTCATCAAGGTTGCTGGGATCAGCACCAACACTCGTGGGACAGGTGCTTTTGTTATTTTTGTTCAACAGTTAATTTTAATCACATTTTCACCTCAAAAACAAGGGAGTTGTGGTATTGTTTTTGTTTACCGCCTTATAACAAAGCAGACGTCTTGATTACATTTTACGTAACATTACTTTTAAATAAAAGTCGCTTTAGAAGAAAGACATGACCTTATTTTTTAGGATCTTAAAGACATTTTAAGCGTCTATTTGTTTTACGTCAGTAAATAAATCACCCGTTTTAAAGATCATTAGGCAGAACACTCGAAGCTCGTTTTACAATTTCGCAAACAGACAATTCCTCAATCAAAATGCTTTTAAAAACTTATACAGGAATGCGTCAGTTTGCACCTATCGTTAAAAGCAAATGCTAATAATATTTTGTTGGTATCTTCACACCAGTAAGAAACATTAGACTTGTCTGAATAAATTTTTCTTTTATTTTCTGTAATGTCAGTCAGAGGAAAGTGCAACGTTTATTAGCCGCGTCAAGTGCATCGATCCTTTGTTTAGGCTTAAACGGATGTTTCTCTTCACTGCTATTCCTAGGATCTCATATATAATACATAGCGGTATATTATTCCTTTGTTCTTCCTGTGTAAGCAGCGGTAGCTTCGGGCGCCAGCCGTCGAAATCTCAACAGAATATACGCTGTAAAATGAAATGATATAAGCTTTTGTTGTGATACGAATATTCTGTGTTCCTAATAAGCCTTGCCGAAGTCATATAACTTTTAGGTAATAGGGGCGTGCTTATTGTCTTTCTGGCAAACATTTTAAACTTAAGCCACTCTTCAACTCTAATTAGAAGTTGACTAAAGTTTTAGGATTTAAATTTCGGCTCCGACAATAATTTTTAACGCCAAGTTTTTTAGGTTAAACAATTAAATTGTTTAATAAGGCTTAATAAATCATGATCACATTTAACATTTAAGACGTCGTAACTTCATGAAGTATTACCTACGTTGGTTTTGAACAACCTGAATTAGGAGCTTGTAACTCATCAATCATGTAAATATTGGTCTAACAGAATTACCAACTATTACAGGAAATGTTTCATTGAAGTTTAGAATAGCGTCGCTTATACCTATTTATTGACTCTACTTGTCATTCCTTGGCGGACATCCAAACACTCAAATACATGTATGAAAAAATATTTTAATGAACCGTCTTACTATTTACTTACGTACTACGGGATTTATGACCACTCGAAAGAAGGGCCGCCTTGTCTCTTCACAGCATTAATGGTTTAAAGCCAATGAATACCTGATTTATGGCCGGTCCGTCCTGTGCCTTACATCTTTGAAGATTCGTGCGTGTTTAAAAACAATTCGTATAAAATTAACACAGACATTCATTTTCATCAAATTGACACCGTCTTAACAGGTAGAGGTCGATCTGAAAAAAAGGTTAAGTCGGACTTAAAAGCTATGATTAAGAGGTACATTAAGGAGTATTATTTTGTTGTTCTGCTACTCGTCTTAGTACATGTCTTAATGTTATTTATGCATCCAAATGGCGCATTCAGTGAATCATATCGATGAGTTAATGCATCTCCTAAATACTTATCTCTGTGGTTTACGTTTGATATATTGTTGGCATCAGTACAGTCGAATTCGTATTACCATTTCCGACAAATTTTCACTGTATATAATGTACATCTAAACTATAATTACTTATGCACCTTAATTAGTGATGGGTAAAAAGAAGAAATCTGGTGGTATACACTCGTGTGTTCGCTTGAAACAACTTTGCTTTTAAATATGTAGTTAATTTAACTGTTTGTCAACACACATATCGGAACAAATATATGGTAATCACAGAAACAAAACAAAGAACTAATTAGCTATTTAGCCAGTATAAAGCTTGTATGTTTACATGCAGGCTACACCCGGTTGATTCAGCCGCTAAGGAACATTCCATTAATTATGCACCCGAACTGAATGGGCATTAGTTTGCTAACAAAGGAGAAGCCGTATAACGACTAGGCGCGTCTAATCGATACGTGACGCGTTAGTAGCTTTATATTTATCAAATTATACTGAGTGTACTAATACTTCTAATAGTTCTAATCCATCATTTTGAGGAAATTAGTGTTGACAAACTGTAGAATGAGCGGGTCCCTAAAATAGACGGTAATACTTTATAATAAAGCAATTGAATATATCATAAAACATAATATCTAACATAAGGTTATTATTAACTTTTTATACGAGCTTAGTAATATATTAGTAACTATTGTCACATAATATTCACTAGTATGCACACAAAATCATGTCCGAGAAAACCGCGTCAGTGCATTCGTTTAGTATTTTTTATTCTTTGAAAATTTTAAACCCACACAACACTTACAAAATATTGTTTCCCAACCAAGACGCTACGGATTTTCCTGCTCCATACCTTGTAATACACGCAACTGCACTGACTCATGCAAGATACGTAAAACATAATAAACAGATTCAATTTCCATGTCGTGATTGAATTGGAAAAGCATTAGATACGAGTATACGATTAAACTTCTGCGTGCTGTACGACCAAAGTATTCATAAGGCAACAAATAAGTACACTATACAATATCATAGAAAACGCATAAATTAAAGCGGTTACGAGCAAACATAAACATGACACACATACACATAATCTGCTAAACATATCCCACGCGTACCTACGTCAACAATATTTTATTTACAAAACTGAAGCGAATGCAGCTAATCAATAAGCACCGGTCAGTTCACACTGCAGGCTATATATATAATATATAATAAACACATTACTGTGATGGATGACTGCAAATTAGACGTTTAGCTTTTAATTTATTATATACCAACTGAGCATAATATACTCGTAAGTACTCCATTTTTCTAAAGTTATAATTATAATAAAATATTCTTGTGTACGTTCAAGAGATTATAAACGCTCCGAATAATGAAAATGTTATTGTTAGCTTGGGAAGTATAAAGAAAATAAATAACACAGACTCTCTCAGCTTTTCCTCTTAAAAGATGATAAGTTTGAAGCGTAGGTAGATATAATAAAAATACGTGTCCAAAAGCGTCTATCGACGTGTTTGCTTCAAAAGAATTTGAAATATGAACGCTCATTAAAATGCAATCTATACGACGCTGTTGATATTACATTTTCATTGAACAAACATAGGATTGGCAGGGGACGAATTAAATTGCCACGTGGTTTGTACGTACGAAACTTTACTATAAACTAGTTTGTTTATAGTACAGTACCTGTATGTGTATGTTTGTTGTAATTCCGTGCTTACGTATTTTACTTAATAATTATTTAACATTTCATTGTGAACAAATTGTATTCTATTCCTTATTTCTAGGTGAATATTTATGTGTTTACGGGTGTTTCAGTATATTACTAGAACTATCGAAATACAATTAGTATATGTTGTACGTCTCACCTCAGCCTCACTCCTAATGTGATTTCCTGATTCCATTTTCTTACCGACATCCTTGCGTCACTTATGCCTGTCTTCGCAATAGTGAAATGTATTAATTCCTTTTTGCTCTATTTCAATCAAGCACAATAGGTTACAAAATGCTTTTAGCGTAACGACCTGTAATTGCTTCTATCTTATCTGCCCATCGCATTAAATACATTTGTTTTCAGTGTTTTAATTGCGTGCTTACAGTGTTATAATTATAGGTGTTTGTATTGTGTTTCAAAGGCCTCTGCCGTAGTCGGGGCTTTGTTATAACGTCATAATTTGTAGAGTCGATATAAACGTGTAACGTAAGTATGATGAACACCATTTTCCGATGTCTCGACAAAGTGTCTATTGAGTTAAGGGGCAATTACACGAGACAATTTCCAGTCAAGACTAGCTAGCCTGGCTGACAGACTAACTAGCATGCTCGTTATTACACCGGACTTAATATCGCATGCTACTCAATCGCCAGTGTGAAGTTTTTGGTGTTGGTCGTCAGGTAAACAAGGTGGACGATGTCGATATCGATATTTTTAGTAATGCGCTAATAAGTTATTATTTTTTAATAAATTTAGGTTTACCAACATTTTTACACATACTTAACGTATAGACAAAGATTTAGTTTTAAGTAATATTATGTTGTATTCGCATTATGAAAAATATAATTATTTGTTTTATAAACACATATAAAATTAAGTACAGAATATAAAATTAAGTACAGAAAATAAAATCAAATAAAAGGTACGCGAATAATAGATGTCTAGTCTAAAACCTACTGAATAGTTACAAATGTTTTTCAATAGTGGAGATGAATTGACAAGTTAAAAAAAATAACCATTAGAATTATAAAAATAATGAGTTTCGAAGGTGCAATCAACGCAAAATCCTAAATAGTGTATACCTATTATATTTCATCCTATTTTTCCACATGTGAATTATTTTAGCAGTTTTGAAACTGCACATGTCTTACGTAAAGATTGTGCAACCCTAGGTGTATCCGTCGGGCGGTCGGTAGAGGTCAAATCGCGTGCTTACAAGGTTAAAAAGTGCGGCAGCGTGCTTGCTCGTCGCGAGAAAGTCTAGTCGAGACTTTCTGCGGGCTAGCTGCGTGGTGTAGGGTTGCCTCCTGCAATTTATTATATAGTATCGTACTATGTTCATTATAATACAGTAAATTGTAATATATATAATAGGATAATAATATGGTACGAAAAATTGGTACTACATTTTCAACGGTAAATCAACTGTAGCACATTTTTATTTTCAAATATTTAAAAATATACTGGAATCTTTGCTCTAAGGTAATATATAGGACATTCACGGCAATGCTTAGATTCAATAAATTTAATTAATTACTTTTAGTTAACAAAATCATATAAAAGATAAGCAAAGAATAGATATTTTAGTCTCAAAAAAAACTACTGAATAGCGATAAATGCTTTTCAATAGCAGATATCAATCGAAAAATTAAAATGAAGTACTAAAAAATAATAAGTTTCAAAAGTCAAATCGCAAAATCCAAAATATGAAATAGAAAAGTAATCAAGGTCTATTATAATTTTATCCTAATATTAACAATTGCATGAAATAGTTTACTGCACCTGTCTTACGTAAAGATCGCAACCCTAGGTGTATTCGTCGGGCGGCCCGTAGAGGTCAAATCGCGTGCTTACAAGGTTAAACAGTGCGGCAGCGTGCTTGCTGGTTTTCGAGAAAGTCTACAGAGACTTTCTGCGTGCTAGCTGCGTGGTGTAGGGTTACCATTTATAAACCACTCCACATCTTTTTTTACACATTACTGTCGATACTAATATGATTAACAGGAAAGGGATTTTTTTATACCAAGTTTAAAGGTTTCGATAGTACTGGAAATTCATTATTTGGTGTGCGCTGAGAAAACTATTAATGATATATAAAAAATATGTTCTACGTGATTAAAGTACTCATTCCTACCTACAAATAAGTCCGCGAGGTACTATATCTAGCTATCATAGTTAAGTCATAATAGTATCCTTCGTGTTCCTAAAATATGTAATTAGATCGCCGGTAGAAACAGAACTTTGATAAATTCGTATCTTAGTATTAAATCTTATTTAAATTAACAGTTTTGTTATACAGAGTATTTATGAAGCAGTGAAATAGTGTTTAGTAGGTACTTACTTTCAAATAGGATATTATTATCACTATCACTACATAGTATAAAGCAAAGTCGCTTCCCGCTGTCTGTCTGTCCTTGTATGCTTAGATCTTTAAAACAACGAAACGGATTTTGATGCGGGGTTTTTTAATAGATAGAGTGATTCAAGAGGAAGGTTTATATTATATTATGTATAATACATGCATAATATAGTAGAGAAACACAGATAATCCTAGAGGTTTTTAATGTAAGGTCGTAATTAAACACATTTTTTTGCGCTTACATTGCAAACGCTGGCTGAACCCTACGAGTTAGATCAAAATAATGTACTACAATATTGTGCACCTTAAAAAGGTCTAAAAAAAAGTCCGCGATGGTATATGTCTATCTCTTGGGGTTAACCCACAATAACCATTTTTTTATCCTTTACTTATAAATTATTTACGAAAAAACGATTTAGAGCACTACAGCATTAATTCTTATCCAATTATTATATCCGGCCCTTTACAGCATGTAATTTAAATGAATATTTTCGAAGATTTAAAATGCAGGGACATGGCGTGGCGGTTGCGGCGGTACCGGCCGGGGGGCCCCGCCGGCGGCCGGGGGCGCGTGCCTATACCAAATAGTGCGTCGAAGGCCGCGCTTCGCGCTACAGCACTTTATGTTTATGTAGTATATTTAGTATCAGCATTGCACCCGTGCAAAGCCGGGGCGGGTCGCAAGTATTAGATAATTAATTTCTTAGTAATCACGCGTATAAACATTCAATACGAGAACCGTTCGGCGCCGTGCGCCGCCGCAGCGCTATAAGCTTTCCTGTAAATATTTTAAGGGTATATATGCTTTGTGTTGTTTGTATATATACTTTCACTACAGTATAGTATCGACAAAGCAAATATCGATAGTTGACGACACTAGACTGAACAAACCGGTGAGCTAGCGATCGCACTGAGGAAGCACGCTAGTTAGCGTGCTTGCTGGCTTACTCTTATTACACGTTGAGTTGTCTTATTAAGACAGACTGAAATCGTTTCGTCTAATAGCTGCTTTACGCGCGTATAGCGTTCCTTTGTGACAGTTTACACAATGTAAGACATTTATTGCGACACATTCCATAGATATACTTTTTTATTTTGTTATCTTGAGAAGAATACTATAGTCGTTCGTATATTTGAATTAATACCTAATTGTTATTTTCTTCTGTAAGTAGGTCGTAATATAAACAAAAGTATCTAATTATAATTCATAAATTTTCCTGTCACGTATCGGTACGATTGCGCAACGTATCCGAATGGTGTGACGTCACGTAGCCAGGAAGTCTATTACCGCGCCGCACCGCACCGCGCCGCACTTGATCCTTTTAGGCTAAACGGATATTCCGTTGATGGGATTGTCTGTCTGCCTACTTACGCCCGTCGCGAATTATGCCCACTAAGTTCATTTAGTTTCCCGCAAAAAATGTCTGAACCATCAATTTCGTTTATACGCAAAACGACATTAGACTCGGCAATAATAACTTTGATGTATTTTCTTTTACATCAAAAGGTTTTTTTTATTGCAGCTATGTACTGGCCAGACGAGCGTTTTGTTCAGATTTGTTTTTTGCGTGTCTCCAGACAGTTCTCTCTTCACTCTCCTATACCTACTCGTACATACCGACAATTCCTTTAGTTGTTTATGTCTCTGGATAAAAGCTGTTTGGAAAGTAAAAATACTCTTTTATGTTTACCATAGTAACGGTGAAAATATTCCTTATTCACGCTGGCTGAAATTTATGAAATGAACTGCGTATTATTATTTCATATTTTTAGCGAAATGTGCTATGATATGAAAAAGGTGTATTAATGTAATGTGTCCGGCCCATCGGGTCGTAAGTATGCTCTGCCGGGTTTTGTTACAAATTACGGGTAAACTTTAACGGAGATATTAAAGCCTTGAACACGTATATTTCGAAATACAGGATATAAATAAGAATTTACCTTGTGCTATTTGCTTGGTTTTATAAAATGGATCACATATATTATGTATATGGTAACGCTTGTAGAGCAAGTTCCCGAAGTATTCACGTAGCGATAATCAATATCACCATGCAAATGTCAACAATGCAATAATGTCGTGTTGTTCAAAACATGCCTGCTCATAAACTTACTAATAAAACGTGGACTATATATGTCGAGGGCTGCTACAGCTACAACATCTTTTCGATGAGAAAAAATAGGTTCGATTCACGTCACCGAGTCGACTTGGCGAGTGACCATTGAAAAACACTCGGTTGCATAATGTATGGCGCGTGTGCCGCAATCGGAAATCCATTGTGATCACATCGAGCTCAGCTCTATTTTGTCAACTCCTGTTTACCTCCAGAATAATGTTGTCTTAACACTCGAGTGGTCTTGTCTTGACACTTTCATAATGTTGCTTTTATGGTAAATAAACGTGTAGGTGGTCTGACGACTAGTTGCTACAGAAAAACACCACTTGCGTCAGTTATCGTCGGTTTGAAAGTCGTTGTCTAGCCACACACGCGTTTATTTGTTATGTGCTCTTGTATTCTCCTAGGTCTCGACTTCCATTATCATTGTCACATGTCTAGCGCCATAGCGTGACAAAAGAAAACACGATCTCACGACTTTTCTCCAATAGTAAACATTTATCTTAATATAAAAATGATTTACTTTATTTTTCCGTTCACGTAGCTAAATAGCAGAAAATGGTACTGAAAACTGATATGACCGTTTATTTATAGCATCATTTTCATTAGAAATGGCTGGGGAGTATTTAATCGCTTCGTATAAAAATGTGCACCATCGTATACTTTCATTCAATCAAAATTAAACTTTGTATGACGTGTTAAATATTTAAAAGAAGCTTAATAGGTAAAAATCTAAAAATATCGTGTTTCATAAATATTGTTAAAATTGTTCTTGCTTTTATAATTTTATACACGAAGATTTCAGAAAATATTAAAATGAAATATTTTGCACCCGAGTCTTGCATATTTTCATTATTTAAATGTCAAATTAATGTAAAAGCTGTCATCCGTATATAGCAAGTTGTCGTTAAAAATAACAAATGACTTTGTTCTTATTCATTGACGAAATGCAGGATTAAAATGGAGGGACCATTTGTTACTTTTTGTTATCCTTCTGTGCAAGACAATTTCTGGAAAATTGCTTGCAGCTGAGAAAACAAGTTACATGTTAGTTTTACTTTAACCACTCCGTGTGCTTAAAAAAACCTTACTTTACTAATGTTTTAAATTAGAAAGCCAGTTTGTCACTGTTTTACGGTTAAACGCCGTAAGGGATTGCTTGAAAAACATTCTTATTTTATTCCGAATTAAAAGATCCCTGGTAATATTATATGCTTTAAGATTAATGCTTTTCAACCTTGCGACTTGCCTAATTAAATTTTCATAATTAAAAGTTGTTAATTTTAAATAATGCAGACATGCATGTAAGTCATTAATCTACTATGAAAGCTATTTATCCACATTTTCATTTTGATATCCATCCAAGACAACTACGGGCAACAGCAAGTTTCTAATAAAACCAGTCATGAATAAGAAAATAAGTATACAAAAATTAGTGTCCATAAAGTTTATCGCGCTCATACAGGATAAACACACATAAATGTTGTTATAGTAGCCATTTACACGTGAATACTTCCGATAATATTAATGTAGTCGTTGGTTTACATGGCCAGTTTGTAGTTTGTACTATTCACAACGCTTCCTTTTCAATTCGTAGTTATTAATAGAAGCGATAAGCTGAGCAAATGTTAGGTTAAGCTTATTACGTAGGTTAGCTGGGAATGGACGAAAATCTGTTAATACAATAGTTTTTGTTGCTTGTTTCTTTAACAGGCTCGGATTCATCTGAGACACTGATGTTTACTTTGTTGTTCTGTTTTGCCGTTTCGTTCTAGCTAGATTTTTCTAAATTTCATGTAACCCTGATCTTTATAAGTACTTGCAAAGTTAACAATAAGATATACCAATAGTCGAATTAAACAACCACGTCAAACCCCGCTGCAAACTCGAATTGTTAATTAAAACTCCAACTTCAGAACAAAAAGGAAAAGAAAAGTTCGCGGTAATTAAATTAAAACTGTAATACGTTACAGCGAGTTCGCGTGACGTACGAAATTTTAATCTAAACTAATACAACAAAGTTATTAGTTTCCTCTTTTACTTGGGTTACTGAAGCAAAAAAATTACCCCGTCATCTGTTTTCACAGACGACAGAAGCACGTATTGGAAATTGGAAAATAAATTGAAATATGATGAAGTGGAAACTGCCTATTCGTGTGTGTAATCTTAAGGAAAGGAGTTATTTTAATACTACAGCCGATAAACGTTAGTACTTGAGATTTTACTGCAGGATAGTTAAGCACGTCTTCGTTATTGTAAATATTGTAATGGTCAGAAGTAAATATACGATTGTTATAATTACTGTGAGAAAAGATAAAGTAATCGTTTGTTTACATAACTTAATGAATTGTGGATACATTTGGTATAGGTACTCACGAGGACTATTTCTACATGCCTTGTACCTATTTGTTCTATCTTATTAAATAGCCCTTTTCAATCTTCTTACCCTCAGACAACTGAAGCAAGCTACACTGTTCCTTCTAATCTCTAACTGGGAGCTCGTTATTCACTTTAAGCGGTTTCTGGCATGACCTGTTACGTGACAGCTCATGCCAGCGTAAAGAAGCTGTTTCCGATTCTCCTCAAGTGAATCACGCCATGTTTAAGTTCGGGATATTCCGTGAATTTCAAAACAGACTTAGGTATTAAGTAGAGGTATAAGGTAAAAGTTGTAGTATTTGGAGGCTGCTTTATTTTCATTAATACTTTTGTATGAATGAGGTCCTTATGCAGACGAGTTAAAAGCTCAAAAAGAAAGAATTTAGTATTGCCAACGAAATATCTAAGAATGATGAGTTAAAGGGCCAGAATATAAGGATAAAAATTACATCGACCCCAATTAAATTGGTAAAGGACAAGAAGAAATATAAAGGCTTATTAAATTAAATCTAACGTATGTTCTTTGTTTCAGCATCCTTTTCGCCGATATAGTGGGCTTCACGGTGCTCGCATCGCAGTGCAGTGCGCAGGAGTTGGTGCGATTGCTAAACGAACTCTTCGGACGCTTCGATCAACTTGCTAATGTAAGTTTTTGACGTAATTTATAAATTGTTTTCTAGAAAATTAATATTGTGACATCATATCATTTATATTCTGACTAAGCGTCATGCTAATAGAAGGAAAATCTCGAATTATGTGATTCATTAAATGAGTAATAGTATTTACTTTACTGATTTATTTATCTTAAAACAGAACTGTCACAGATTTTTTGCTTTTAATTTGAAGATGACGCGATAGTCTCGCTTCGATTCAGCCAATTTGGCCTGTAACAACACACAGTCATCTGGCAATAGAGCTTTAGATTTAAGTAGACGTCTAAGTTAAGACTTGAGTAAGCAAGACGACGCCAGCCGTGTGACTCAATATTATGTTAGATGAAATTGTAGTTTGTAACTTTGTAGTGACTAATTTTATTACAGGTCAGTGCCAAACCTAGGTTTCTAAATTGTATGCAACATGCATACAATTCCTTATATCATGCAGTTTTTCCTTAGTTTGCGTTCGATACGTCAATCCTCATCTCTCCGTGCAGAAACCGACTTGACTAGTTTATGAAAAGTATCTATTTTAATATGATTAACATTCTCAAGGCACTTGTAGAATATAACGATGAAGTGTCACTGGATAGAACGGCACACATTTTGATGATTTAAATACACGTGCGTAAACTATTTACTAGTTATTTTCCTGTCCGGTATCTAAGGTAAGCGTATACCGGCTCTAGTGGAAACACCTCTCCAACTCTGACCAGTTCAATATAGCGTCCATTATTGTCCAACATTAATAATTATGTGTTTATCAGGATAACCACTGCCTTCGCATTAAGATCCTCGGCGACTGCTACTACTGCGTGTCCGGGCTGCCCGAGCCGCGCTCCGACCACGGCCGCTGCACCGTCGAGATGGGGCTCGACATGATCGATGCTATCGCGTGAGTCGCTAACACTACCTTATACCTGCCTTCCGTCGTCGGGGTACATGATCCAAGCCCCGGTGATACTTCAGAGAAGGTTCAGGAAGTCTCACGAGTTGTAGAATAGCTTTGAATCAGTTTTTTTAGGAACAGTAGATAAATGGAAATAAGATTGTATTATATAACTTCAGGTTCTCGTAGAATAAATTAAAGCCACTGTTCAGTGTAAGATGAAATGGCCTGAAAATTCAACTGCAACCAACTTACAAATACTGTCACAAATCAGTCAAAATTCACTGCGACATCAACAAATCCAAAGCCTAAAATAGTCCCAAGTGCCACAAATCGAGGCACGCCTACGAAAACAAACAATGCGCCACCTTGACTTGCCGATTTATGTCGGTCGTAGAACAATAAAATTTAATTGGTCATTTCAGCCGAGGTGTAGCTTACTGTCCATGAAAAAACACGCCACAATCTTCGAAGTTACATTAAATTAAGTGATTGGATACTAAAACAAGCCAAAAACGTCAATATAGAAGAAATATAAATAAACGTAAATAGAACGTTACAATTCCTTCGAGTATTGAGAACTAGAATGACGTTATAGGGGAGAGATTTCCCTCATCTATTTGTAATACATATTTATTTTTAATTAGTAAGCTAGGTCTCTGCGGCGTGTCGGCCGTAGTACGAGGGCACGCGCATCGGAGCATGTCGCGATATGCGCTTATCTGCGCATTGGCTCATCAAAGGAGCACAGCTAAATATACTCTTTGTGATCATGGCCCCCGCTGACATCCTGGGTGGCCCTCCCTCGTCGCTTGAATGTCACACGTTAATCACATTCTTTCATACCTGCTAACATAACATAATTTTCAAAAATGTTGGGACCCAAGTTACTTGTGCAATTTAAACTTTTACGGGCAGTTCTAAGCGCCATTAAAGGAGTTGTATAAGTAGACCGCGGACTTTATATTAAGAGCTGGGCAATCAACACCCGTGGTCCGACCACAACCCGCAAACCTCAAGCGCAGTACTATCTGTATTCAGCTCGGCTTGTGTTTCAAACACGCGTCACGTATTCTGCTGTCACTACATCGAAAGGACATATCCGTCTCATCTAATGGCACATGGATTACCGGGTATCTGATCGCGAATCAAATATAATCATAAGTCTATAAATAATCAAAATTTCCACGAAAAAGATCCGACTTTTTCTTACCAACAGTATACAATATTCTCATAGGAAAATTATCGTACCGTTCGTATTTTCAATTCGTCGGATATTCAGAAATCAAACACGCGTCTAGTTTTGATAAATTATGTTCGCACGACTACGTCGGCGACTATGTAACGGCTTAGACACATATCCAGAGTCACGTAGAAAACTTGCCAAGCGTAACGAGAATATATTTTGTGATTATATTTCAGATCGACGGACCAAATCCTTCAAGTCTTAATGCGCACTGTGTCGAATTCTTTCGGTTTCAATTGTACCTGTAAATTGCGCGTTTATTCAACTTTATATTTAGAAGCATGTGAATTTGCTTTTTGTATCACCGGAATATAAACAGATATCACTATTTAAGAGAGCGTCTATAATGTAGAATATTAACCAGCATTAGCTGTCTACATTTCCACCGAGGTTTGCTAGACAGAGCACGTCATTGAATCCACACTCTTGACCTAAATGTTATTCCCTCGTTCAGGGATCCACATAAATAACTACAATGTTGTCTGTCAAACATTCGTTACAATCATGATTTTAGTCAATGGCCTGTATTCAGAGACAAGTATCAATTAACACGCGAGCGACGATAGACTCGTTCGCAAAATGTGATCTAAAAATAGTGTTCCGCTTACGTTGCTCCACAAACATGCATGCTTGATGCACGCTCGAGTCGTATTTGGGAGTCCTATATATTCGGGAGAATGAACAAGAGTTGGTAACTCGGTACTTCATCGCAATCTCTGCAGCTGTGTTGACCCGCGGCGGTGGAACAGATACACAGCTCAAACATGCAATTTGTTGGCTATGTCCGCAGCGCTCTTTGGATACACTACCACTCGGTGTAGGAAGCAATTGTGTTTGTTGCAAATGTACATGTTTTGAGCATTTTGCACACTATTTTGTATCTGAGAAACTCCAGAAATGTTGTATTAATAAAATGTGAATGTGAATTCTATATTTACGTCAGCATGATGTTCGCAAGCGTCACCTGTCGCTTTTTATTTCCTCCTGTCAGTTTATTTATAGTTATCGCGACCTTTTTATCAATAAAAGTAGGCGTAAGTACCCGAGGTTTCGCCGGGCCTATCTTAGTATAAGTACTTAAAGTAGTAGTAAAGGATTCTTCAATAAAAAAGCTCCTCAGAATTGACAATACGTGTACATTATACATGGTGTTTTTTAGGGTTCCGTACCCAAAGGGTAAAACGGGACCCTATTACTAAGATTCCGCTGTCTGTCCGTCTGTCTGTCTGTCTCCAGGCTGTATCTCATAAACCGAGATAGCTAGAAAGCTGAAATTTTCACAAATGATGTATTTCCGTTGCCGCTATAACAACAAATACTAAAAACCACATAAAATAAATATTTGAGGGGGGCTCTCATACGACGGTGGTACGGAACCCTTCGTGCGCGAGTCCGACTCGCACTTGGCCAGTTTTTTATGTAGTATTATCCATATATAACATCCTGAAAAGCATAATTTCATAATTTTATTCGTGTAATAAAATTACCTACATGGATTTTTTGGCAGTGAAGTTATTTTAGCGAGCAGTTTGAATGTCAGGTTTCATAGCGGCGGTGTTTGTCGGCCCATTAAACCCCTCTCGCGTTAATACACGGTTGTTACATGATAACTGATGATAATAACCTGAACTTAATCTTATTGTACATTTTACACCTTCTTGCCGCGAGAGGTTTTCCTATATTATTTTTGTATTATGTAACGTTGAACTGATTGCTGAATTCAGCCTTTCACATACAGGTGGTGTTTCTATTGCCGTTACTATGCATTGGAACCATGTTTACTTTAGCCAGGTAAATATAACATGTTTTTAGAAGTTGAAGTGACAAAGGTTAATCTATAGGTATATTCATGTGGACTCAACAAAATTAGTTCACTAGTAGAACAAAACTGTATTTTAGGTTATTTCTGATTCCGTATATTTTTAAACTAGTGCACAATTATAGCACGGGATGAGGACTGCGCGGGCGGGCACGAGCTACATTCAGAACGATAAATTTTGCCAAGTTTGTAGTACATTACATTAGTATACTTATGCTTAGGTATTCGACGACTAAAAGCTGCATGTTACGTTTTTACTAGCATTCATATTTTTAGGTTATTTATGACTGAAGTAATATTTCTTCACTAACGCTAATTTGTATGATATAAGTTGGAAGATTCTGTTCTTATTTTAGGCGAAATGTTGTTTTGCTTGCTGATTCCAGTTTTTTTTTTACAACAACATATAAATCTAGCTAACGTTAGATGAATTTAGAATGCGTCATCTTTGAAGTATTCTAATTGGTGTCAAGTGTCCTATTTAAAGATCATATATTATGCAAATATATGAGGTGGGTAGCAAGTACAGTAATTGGAAACATTAAAAATATGCACGCTAAAGAAAAAGAAATGCTCGACTCTATTATGTAGAACATAAACGGCTGATGTTGTTCCAAACTATGAGTTGTCGCTTGGGAGTTCCAGCAAACAAGCGGCCTTCCGAACTATCACTACAGACTCGGGTAATTCCGTATTCAGGGGATGTAGGCACGCGCCGATACTGACATGTGTCCCTTTCAGCCCGCAGCCCCGAAAAAAGGGAAACTGGAACAAAACTACAATTTACAGGACACTGCTAAGCATAACAATAACTTTATCGGCAGGCTATATTACCCAAACGCAATTAGGGACGGGACGAAGCAATAACAAAAGGAAATTAACATATCATAATTACGTTAGACCTCCTCGGATTAACTTCTCATCTGCCTACGCCGAGTTTCGCTCCGCTTATAATTCAATTTGGTTTGTAACAGTAGCTAGCTCCTGGGACTTCATATTCACCTCAAATAAACTGCTGTAAACTATGTTATTGTGTTATATAAAACACGGTTACGTTACCGTGAAAGGGAACAACCATCTCAACTGTTTGAAAGCTTTGTAAATTGCCTAACTCGCAAAAATTGTTACAACTTTATACTTACATTCGTGGACAGTAACTTTATTTCTAAGCGTGAACGAATAACTCAATTATCTTACAACTCAAACATTAAACTTTACGACTGGTAGTAATAAATTTGATTTATTATTACCAATTTCTAGATACGTCTTGTCCAACCATAATGACTCATAATTCAGTTTTAATCTCTCATCTAAATGACTGCCTTTAATTGTGAATTCTAGTTTAATTGTTTTATTTAAGAAACTTACATAAATCACGCTATCTTGGTATAGACAATGAAATAGTAAAAGATAAGATGGAATTTCTGCTCAATTTATCAATGGCGAGAAATTCAATGCGGGGAAAAAATCTCTGGAACGGAATAAAATGTTTGTACAAATGTATTTCCCTTTCGCGCGTAACACATTACTGCTATTGACAGCCAGCTGCGGGATGAAACCCAGGCTATCTCATTGGATAATACGCTGGTTGACCTACTTTATAACTAATCTAACAAATAGGTAATTAATTTGTCTTTTCACTTCACTGAATATTAAATTTCATACAATGATTGACGAATGGAGATGAGTTTGGTCTTGGCTCACTGTGTTTTACTTGACGAAGATTCGTGAGCCAGGGTGATTGATGAACTTATGATGTCGGATTCGGATTTGTGATGACGACAAACAGGGGTATATACAAAGCAAACTTGGCTAGCTATATCTAAGATCCGAAAAGCTGTTAGTCACTTTAAAGCTTAATCTGTGCGTCGCGGTCGCCGTCGCGTCGCCTTGCTGTCGTAAACTAATGAAAAAATATGACTGCCGACGCTGCCTGCCTGACAGGGTTTTATTAGATTACAAAAATTTCATCTTTTTTAACTCAAATATGAAATAAGTACCATTTTTCGTTAGAAATTTCGAATTAAATTGTTGGCCTTCTTGATTTTATATGCACACACGTCACACATGCACTCGGAACAAAATAGGCCGTAAAAAAAGCGTTAAATTTAGGTCGATTTGTCACCGATAAAAGTCATTGCAGCAATATCCACTGGCGTTAATAAACAACAAAGGAAATCGTAAAAATGGCTGTAATTAGTTATGTTCATTAGCTGGAAGAAAAATTCTTAAACGAGTATTGTGTGATGGTTAAATATTGTTTGAGTTTTAAATAGCCATTTTGTAGCTGGCTAATTACTAAGTCTTGGTGTCCGGCAATTTCAAGTTCTCTTTTTAATCACGTTGAAAAGAAAGGCTACTGCCATTACAGTAAGTTAATAACCTCGTTTAATTTAATTCGCAGCTTTGAGAAACATTAAGAATTAATCTGGGATAAATTACCAAGATTTTGTGCGCGGGAACGAGTAATGTAACAGTCTCATTACAGGAATCCCGCCCAGAAAAAGCGCTCTCGACTTGAGTTTCACGAACAAAATCGCTTTATAAAGTATTCATTAAGCAAAGTAACTAAAGAAAACTTTACTTAGATTTTCCCTATGTAATTCAAATTAGCGTGCTGAAATAATTAAGTAGTATTATAGTTAACTACGCATCGTCATACAACAAATCTCAATGCTTTTCATTGTGTATTAAGTACATTGATTAAACGCCATCTACTTATAAGATCTGTAGATGATTACTTATAAATAGATCACTCACGATGTAAACAAATGAACAACTGAACATCAAGACGTACAATCTAATCAATTTTCAAATTTAATAAATGTGTCATTTAATTAAAATTAATTACATGCCTCAACGTGTTATTTTCTAACTTTTACCAAAGTCATGTAGTATGTTCATTGTAGCCTGGTCTATTAGGTTTTTGATGCTTATATTGCCGGATATTATTTCTGGCAATTTTCCTTACACGGAAAGGGGAAACGTGAATTGAATAAAAAGGCATTTACGAATGCCAGTGTGAAGTAAAATAAACTTATTCCGAGTAATTCGTATCAGACCATGTTTACATATCCGCGTTTTTATTTCGAATGTTCAATAGGTATAGGACTACGCATGCGCACTGCTGCCAAGTTTATTGCCATTCGTCTTTTACTTACGCCGTCTATTTTATAAGAGAGTTACAGCCGAAGTGTTTTGAAGAGATTTATATCTCTCGTAAATAATTATCTGTAATTTAGCAGTTTCTTTGCGTTGTTGATGTATGCATTGGTTTCAGAGTTATTTACAAATTGAAAAATGTTATAATTCAATTGCAAGTAACATGAGTAGTTATCAAAAACATGTTTATAATTCTTTAAAATTACTTGCCTCCCTTTATTATTTTATATGATTAGGTTAATAAATATACTTAATTACCAAAAAAAAAATGTTACTCGATGTGCATTAGAGGGTTGTTGTATGCGTCAAAAGTTTGAGATAAACATGGCATAATAAATAGTTACTCAATACTCAATATCTTTATTGCATTCCAAAATGTACATATGTAAGTTTACATTAGCTGGTGGGTTGTAATATAGACACAATTTTGGACCCTGTCGGGCACAGCATAGCATAATTATTATGGAAGAGAGGAGGAAGAGCACTGAGTGTTTACTTCTAATACTAATAATAATAAGTTTGGCACCTGTAACTGAAACTGATATAACACTGAAAGTCTATGTATTTGTAATTGGAGTTGTAAAAAAACTGGTGGAACTTATATGTGTTATATATGACGAGATGCACGGATTAAACGTTGTTAACATACTAATAAATCCATCAAACGTTTTGGCAACATTCTTGTGGTGTATAAATAAGGAGTATTTATATTTGAATGTAAAAGTCTGATATAATACTAGCTGTGTCTCGCGGTTTCACTCGCCTAGCGTCAAGAAACGTGATGCTAAATAGTCTCTGACCTTCCTCGAAAATTGGTCTATCAATTCCGACTGGGAAATTCAGAGATTATTCAGGGAAACCAAGTCTAGCTTTATTAAATTAGTATAGGATAGGCTTAGGTAGTAAAATATTATGAAATAGAAGGCTTACATATAAAGGTGCTCCCTCACCGGGAGCATTCACGTGTATTGTATGTAACATTATAGATTCGACTTTGAGCATTACATTACAATAATACCTCCCTGACTAACGAGCATTTGTGTGTAATCTATACTAATATTATAAAGCTGAAGAGTTTGTTTGTTTGTTTGTTTGGTTGAACGCGCTAATCTCAGGAAGTACTGGATAGAATTGAAAAAATCTTTTTGTGTTAGATAGTCCATTTATCGAGGAAGGCTTTAGGATACATAACATCACGCTGCGACCAATAGGAGCGAAGCAGCAGTGAAAAATGTCACAAAAACGGGGGAAAATATTCATACTTGAAAGCTTCCGTTGCGTGCGCTGCGTAAACGGTTCGAGTTACCCAAAATATATGTATGAAAGAATTGTTCCTCTTTGAATGATCTAAAAAAATGTCTGCGACAGTATATGTCTATCTTTTAAAATTGACTCACTATAACCTTTTTTAAGGTAATCATTTGGTCGAAATTAATGCATTATTGCCAATTATTTGCTACAGAGTTTTATCAACATAATCTATACTAATATTATAAAGCTGAAGAGTTTGTTTGTTTGTTTGTTTGTTTGTTTGGTTGAACGCGCTAATCTCAGGAAGTACTGGATAGAATTGAAAAAATCTTTTTGTGTTAGATAGTCCATTTATCGAGGAAGGCTTTAGGATACATAACATCACGCTGCGACCAATAGGAGCGAAGCAGCAGTGAAAAATGTCACAAAAACGGGGGAAAATATTCATACTTGAAAGCTTCCGTTGCGTGCGCTGCGTAAACGGTTCGAGTTACCCAAAATATATGTATGAAAGAATTGTTCCTCTTTGAATGATCTAAAAAAATGTCTCCGACAGTATATGTCTATCTTTTAAAATTGACTCACTATAACCTTTTTTAAGGTAATCATTTGGTCGAAATTAATGCATTATTGCCAATTATTTGCTACAGAGTTTTATCAACATAATCTATACTAATTATATATAATTATCATTTACGCAGAAATACTTTTTTTTTTAACTTCTTAATCGCGGTCATAATAACAGAAATTGACGCGGACGAAGTCGCGGGGATCAGCTAGTGTAACATATTGTGGAAGTGGAGCGCATTGGTGTTACAAGTTGTATCAAGATATTACACATTGTATCATTACAAGGTGCGTATTGTAATGCTCGGTTCTCCTCCTTCACTGATGTAATGCTCAAATCTGTAACGTTACATTACACGCGAATGCTCCCGGTGAGGGAGCACCTTAAAGCGATAATACCAAACGTGTTAATGTATTAGATCTGTTCGCCATCTCTATTCCCAAAATAAGGTAATTGCTTTAAATTTTACCTATCGGATTAAATGGAATCAGACAAATTAACCTGTTTTTCTCCTAACTCTATTTTTTATTTTAGTGATACTGTGTTTACTCAGTAAATGTAACGAAATCGGTCCAATCTGTTCAAGAATAACACTGACTCACATTCTGATTGAAAGTAGAAACAGGATTACATACCTTTTACCTGTAGAAGTAGGCGGCGAAAATAGACTCAGTAAAACATGTGCTTTACTTTTATAGTTTTACCTATAGTATTTTACTATGTGTAGTAAATCCAGTGCTTACAATAACTTTCCCAAAAAAACTTTGATCTTTTCACACTTTGAAAAAAGAGCAGACTTTAACCTTTTTTCCTCAATGTAATTAAAACAAGTACCAATGTAACTTTTCAAAGTTATATGCACTTTCTTAATTATTCTAAGACACTTCTGACAAACGGTGAAGAAAAACATCGTGAGGAAACCTGGATTCCAAAATTTGGGATCTGAAATCGCCAACCCGCAGAGAGCAGGCGTGGTGATCAATGCTCGTGCCTTCTCTATCTGGGAAGAGGCCTGTGCTCAGCTGTGGGACGTTTATAGGCTGGATTATTTTTATTTTATTTGTAATTAAAACACGAAAACTTGATGTAAACGTCAGAAAGGCAGCCCCTCTTTTCTGTACTGGTAATCCAAAAGACTAGAAGCCCATCCTAATAGTATGGACCAAAAGACTAGGCTGAACAACATAATTTAAATATAGTGCTTCTGCGACTATCTTTCATTTGTCCTTATTTGAAAACAATTTTCGAAATCCAACAGATCTGTGGTAGAGGCGACGGATGTGCAGCTAAACATGCGCGTGGGTATCCACACTGGTCGGGTGCTGTGTGGAGTGCTGGGCCTTCGCAAGTGGCAGTACGACGTCTGGTCCAATGACGTCACGCTGGCTAACAATATGGAGGCTGGCGGGGAACCGGGGTAAGGAAAATAGTATTTTTAACGTATCTTAACTTAATATTGTAGGTTTACCAGAGAGCCAGCGATCCGAAATGTATCTTGGTCGAATACAGGTGAATTGTTTCAATATAATTTTGATTCTGGTATTCACAAGTTTGCTTCGGGAAGTCATGGATACCATAACTTATGTAACTGACAATTTCAAAACCTTACTGAACTACATAACGTTCATCAAGTTCAATTTGAAAATCTTGTTGTGTATTTCTCTTCCTATGGCAACAAAAATGTTTCGGTTTGATTTCAGGCGTGTACATATAACACAAGCAACTCTGGAGTGCCTCGGAGGGGCTTACGAAGTGGAACCTGGACACGGAGGCAGTCGCAACGCGTATCTACGAGATCACTCTGTTCAAACATACTTCATCATCCCACCGCCGAGAAGAAGAAAAGTACGAACACATGACTATATAAAAAACTTTTAAAATTATGTATTTTTTATGACAATCTCAAGAACGAAAGTAACTTGCATCGTTGATGACATAACCCTTAAAATGCGTTTCTATTTTTGTGTTTTTGCAGATGTGTCTATCAGCCGGCGTGAGCCTAGGCTCCGCATCGCGGCGGAAGCTCTCCTTCAAGAATGTTTCCAACGTGGTGGTCCAGCTGCTGCACTCCATCAAGTTCAACGTGGACGTGCCCTTCTCCAACATGGCCGCCTCCCCCCAGGAACTCAAGGCCAACGCCGCCAGGAAGGTACAGCACGTATGCCTCCCTCGAGACCGGACAACAATTTTCAAAGAATATCTCTTGAATAACTAGCGGCGGAAATCGTTTGCGCCCCATTGATTCCGGCACGTGAATATGACAGGAAGCCACTAAGGGGCGCCACCGGTTTACGTACTTATCAACCAGAAAGCAACTTTTCTAAATGTTATTTTATTACATGATAATGTTAAATTCTTACTGTTTGCACTTAAACTTTTTACGAATATATTGCACCAAACGGACATGACTAAACAATACGAGTCAATGTCCTCGGCTTCATCTCGCTCTTCAGAATGTTTGTCTCGAGTGATATATTTTCTCGTATTGGTGATCTACTCTCGACTTTTGAAGGTAAGTTCTCTTTTCTTTCATTTGATTCGATGTTGTATTCCACAAATCTAAATGTTAATTTGAGACTTAAATATTGTAATTATCTTCCTCGATGTCAGCCAATTTGATGTAGTTAGAATTGAAGCTAAACTGTATTTCACCGTAAAATTGATGTTATTTAAGGCCTTTCTGGAATGCGAGGGACGACGGCTAACATTGCTTAATTTTGAAAATATTCAGGTTTTAATTAATGTCAGGGCCGTCGTCCTTCGTCGTTGTGCGTGTAGTTATATAACGTGTGGGCTAAAGCTTTCCCGGTCTGCGGGCACGGCGAGCGCGAGCCCGGTACTAGCGTGCGGTGTCGGCAGGTGCTGGACCTGCGGCGCGCGCTGCACGCGGAGCCCGGCTCGGCGGAGGCGCTGCGGCTGGCGGCGCTGCGGGCCGCCGACGTGAGCCCCCCCGCCCCCGCCGTCGCCCCCGCCGCCCCCGCCAGCGCCCCGCACCACCACACCTTCGACGCCGTCATGCAGCACCACGCCCTCCGCACGCACGCCGTCGACGACACCCCTGCACATGTTAATATTATGCATACGCAATTATCTAGCACCTTTTGTTTGATCTGTGCTACTTTTACGAGTATAATGGGAACTTTGCATCGATTGCCGCGATTCGCCGAGCGTTTGAACTAATCTGGCACAGATGAGTTTTGCGTATACGTAGTAGACGCACGCTCGCCGCGACAAGTTTCAGCCTCCCTAGAGGCGTTGTCATGTTGCGGCGTGCGTCGTGCCACACATGCATACTTGGGATGATTTAGTATATGGTTCCTGCCTTAGGTTTAGCTTAGGAGTAATTAATAAACCATATAGCTATATCTCCCGCGGCTCAGAGTTTGACGCTTAAGATATGATGATACGCGAGACGCATCGATTCGGTGATGGCGATGCGTTTCGATCGTATAGTGTGTTGAATGATAACCTCGCTTAATGGTTTCCTAGTAGTTAGTTTGGTTTGAGTGGTGGTTTTCGAACTTAATCTTTGCTGCTTTTATGACATTTTTAAGGTGTGCACTGAAGCTTTTTCACGAGTTCTACAGAAATAATTTTGCGAGGACCTTCAAGAATGTTAAGACGCTTCGCACCATATTTGCGATTTTCATTTTCTGCCAACTTCATTATTAAGTTTATACCACGATAGCAACACAAACACAGTTTATACGTATTAGTAGTACCCCACAACTCTTATAAGACGAAATAAACGATGTTTCTTACACGTGTACCTCTGAGCACAGATAAGTAATTTCCGACTCCCTAAATTGATTCCCGAATGATCGTTTAGTGGCTGGTTTGTTCAAGCCTTCCCTTATGTTAACAAATGTAATGAATTTAAGTTAATTAATATAAGCAAACGTTAAACTCTCTTTAAATGCAATGTATACAGTACTCACTAATACATAATATGGACCAAATTCCAAAAACGTACAGTAAACCATTCAGAAAATTGTGCGGAAGATTGAAATACACCAGCGACTAACTTGAGACGTCTGCTCATTATTTTTCAGATATTCCGCCCTTGGACATTAGTTCCACAAGAATTACCCGCTGAAACAGTAAGCGCAGACAGAATGTTGTTCATGTGTATTATTGTATTCCACCATTTACCGGGCGACACGTTAAACTCCCTTAATTGACAGTAGGTACGCAATGCACTAAAGGCAATAAGTGTGGGTCGCCGCGAATACGATCGTATTCCGTTTCCATTCACTATGACTCGATCAGACTGAAAGGGGACCACTAATACCGACGTGAGCACACAAAAACACTCACTATCACTGTTTCTAAACTTGATATAATTGTCAATTGTTTATATATTTGAGATTGTTTTATAGAATGTTCGACAATAAAGCCGGATGCACCGAACTGTGTTTCACTCGCTACCCCGACTAGTCACCTCGAGCACTAGAGCATGGCATGAGCCCCGATTGTCGACTAACTTGCATGATCTCACTTCACACTCACTCTCGTTTTACACTCGATTCTATTTATTTGGTGCTTGATTATTTCCTCTGCTTACTTTCTGACTAGAACCTAATTTTATTTTACGAAATAATCAGACACGAAATCTATTTAGTTTTAAGTCTCAGTTAATACTATCGATCTATCTTAAAGTAATCTCTAAATAATTTCAATACAGTTTGATTTGCCCCTATGGTTATACTTCGATACTTTGCCGATCTATAAAGTTCAATATCTATCGATGTCTATATTTTGTTTATACTTCATTTCATTACTATTCTAATAACGTGATGCTGCTTTGGATTCCGGAACTTTTGTATTCTAAGGTCAGTTATAAATTCCTAAATGTGAGCATGGAGTCGGCATGGCCCTCACGTGAACCCTGACCTCGGCCGTACCCTTGTGCATCAGTGTACCTTAACTTTACCTTATCGATGTGTTCCGAGATGTGTTCCGTAATCGTTGTATAGATCATTCGTTAGTAGTTACCACGAAAATATCTTTTCGTCCAAATTGTTGACATTATCTTTGGGTTTTACAGAACAAAGTGACGGAGAAGTTTAAGCGTCCGTTGAAAAAGCGGCACTCGTCTGTGTACCACCAGCCCACGAACCGCGTGAACAAGTACCTGGCGCAGGCCATCGACGCGCGCTCCGTGCACCGCGAGAAGGCCACGCACGTGCACCTGCTCACGCTCTGCTTCAAGGACGCCGATAAGGAAGCTCAGGTAATACGAGGAACCGGTATTTAATAGCTGCCGATATAAAAGTCGTTTTAAAGGGTTTTGGTCTATGGTGTATATGATTTAGACTTTTTTTATTATTTATCGACTCTTTTCACTATATAAAATATTGTTTTGAGTGACAAAACCCATTAATACGATACAATATAATACCACTTATACGATACAAGTCCGCAGAAAAAGCAATTAAAATCGATTACCGATATTGCATTATGTGTGTATATCTTTTTAGGGTTCCGTACCTCAAAAGGAAAAAACGGAACCCTTATAGAATCACTTGCGTCGTTGTCCGTCCGTCCGTCTGTCAAGACCGTTTTTCTCAGAAATGCGTGGAGCTATTAAATTAAAATTCATAACAAATACTCAGGTCTATAATACCTTTAAGCTGTAAAAAAATCAAACTTTTATGTCAACGCAATCAAAAGAAATAGATACCTACAGGTTTGTATGTACGGAATCCTCGGTGCGCGAGTTCGACTCGCACTTGGCCGGTTCTTTTTTTAATAGGTGCCTGAATTACTAATTAGTCAGTTACGTATTTCCGGCACCTATCCCTTAAAAAGTTATACACTAAAACTACTAACAAGTAACAACAGTTTCTAATATCCTATGTCATATTCCAGTACCGTGCCTCAACCGACGGCGGCTGGGCCGGGTCTCTCAGCGCAGCACTCTGCGCGCTAGTCGCGGCGGGCGCGCTGCAAGCCTCCATCCTTCCACAAACCTACATCCTTCTTATCCTGTTCGTGACTGCCTTCGCCTGGTCTGCAGCGGTACTGGCTCTCACACTGGCAGCCAGGCTGAGGCTCATACCCTGTGATGTGTCGAGACCGTTCACGCTGAGAAATGCGATCACGACTTTCACTATTGTGCTCGGTTATGCTGTGGGACAAGTTAATGTGGTAAGTGCTCCTTACAGGATATTAAAACTATCAATCATAACATAAAAAAATCCTTAATGTATATTTAACGATTTGTAAGACTTTAACATAATAATTGAAAGTGTAACTTGTCTCTATAAGGTGCTATAAAAATATCTGCCACGGCTTTAATGGGAGGTAGTATTGTGTATATAGTATAGATAAATTATTGATTATTTATCATATTTTTTTTCATACAAAGAAAATAACGTATAAATTTGAATTGATTTATTAGTATAAAACCATCCCGTGTCCTAAGCTGTTGCCGCTCCGCACCGAATTCACGTAATTTGTGAACCACGTTACGCAGAATAGAGTCAATGTTAATTTAACAATTTTATTTTCTAAAATTAAATTAACTGTTCCGGGGTACGAAAGTTCTTCACTATTGTAATCTATAAACACAATACTACCTCCCATTAAAGCCGTGGCAGATATTTATATAGCACCTTATATATTAGGTGTGGCAATCTCAAAACATTTGAATATAACATGACAACTAAATAATTGTACAATAATAAACTTATTGCAAAACTTTTAGTAACTTAAAATATTGTGTAAATAAATTTCAGGTAACATGCGAACACATAGCGCTCTGCCGAAACTTAACTGGCAACACCACGACTATCGACGAGGTGTTAACACTACGGGGCGACATAGCCGCAAAACTCTGGTCTAGCCACACCGAACACCTAGCCTGCCCTATACCACTATACATAACCTTAGGATGCTGTCTCAGTATGTTAGTGGTAGCTGTGTTTTTAAGACTGCCGATTTTGGTGAAAGGAATACTCCTAACTGTCATGACAGCCGGGTACATGGGCGTTATACTGGGCTTTCATAAGGCGCTCTTCGATTGTTACGACCTTATGATTGAGTAAGTATCTTACCTTTTAGTTTCCAGTCAAAGCATTATGATTGATTTTTGTTCTTATAGCAACTGACGTGTGAATCTTTTTTCGCTACACAGAGACTAGAAACAGTATTATGTATGTCATTTGTTTTAGTCTTACATTCTTGTATGTGATATGTTTAGTTCATGACAAAACCTGTTAAATAGGTATTGTAACTGTAATAAGATTAAAGCCGGCTGGACTTAGTAACTTGACTATCGAAACGTGATCCATTTAATCCAGCTCAGCTAGGAATACACAGGTCATGGCTCATGGCTCTACTTGTTACTATGCATATAATTTATGTACTACCTACCATTTACCGCCTTAACTGAGTGAAACAAAAGATAACATATTTGTCAGCCAAATTACAGTTTAGTCTTATTTCTCGATACAACATTTTAAATAATAAAATAATTATTACATTCTAAGGCAAGTAGAAAAATAGTACATACAAACCATTAACTACTATTTTACCGCCCTTTTGTACATACTAGTCACTGTTTACTTAGTTTTAAGCTATTGCATAGCTTTTATCTTGGGCTTTGAGCGCGGCGACCGAATGAAGAAATTCCGTAACGAAAATAAACCTAACACCCCCCACTCCGACCGGCACAGCAGTGCAGCGTTGAAAGCCGTGCATCGTCTAACGTCGTATCAGTTCGGCAGACTTCGGCACGGTGTTTGGGTGTGTGCGACTCTTAGAGAAATTACTAATTACTCTAAGGTGCGACTAGACGTATGCGTGTAGACTGTACGAAGCTCGCACGGATCGAAACGAGCTGCTCCGAAATCGAACGAATACGTAAGCAGCTGTTTGTGAGAAAGTATATAAGTGTATAGGTATCTATCATCTATGTACAACAGTGAATATCTGTACGCGTAAAATTTGTGTATAAAAAGTGTATGAAAAGTATTATAATTGCATAAGTTGATAAAAATGCAATAGCTTTACCGCGGCAGTCCCCGAGTGCCACACGTATTTTTTTTGTTGCAAAGTACATGGTGTATAAAGAGCTTTCTTCTTATGATTTTCGAACTGATTTTATTTCGAGGAATAATTCGATGATTTCTTTCTAAGAGTGTGTTTTGACAATTTATGTGGAACTTATTTTCTATTCTGCAGTCAGGAAGTTCATTTTATATAATTCCCCAATAAACAACCCTCCCAAAACTTCCCATTCCAGCTCAGGAGCAATAGGGTCAGCTTACGTGGCGAGTGCGTGGACGGTAGCCCTAGCACTGGCAGTGTTACTGCACGCGCGCCAGACGGAGTGGACGGCGAGACTCGACTTCCTGTGGCAGGCGCAAGCTAGGGACGAGAAGAGGGATATGGATGCGTTGCAGGTTCGTTAAACACTTATAAATAGGCTATTCAAACTTTTTAAAAGTATATTGTAAAATATAAATCGATGGTCAACTAAATAAATATAAGTATAACCGTAACAATGTACCTTTATGAGAGAAAAAAGAAACTATATTATACTATATAACTGGTATATAGTTCCTCAAAAATATGTCTCAAAAAAACTGCAAAGAATTTTTTTTAAAGATTTAAAAAAACTACACAAACTTACAATTCTGTACTAGTATATATTTGATACTTAGCAAGCTTTAAACCAGGCGTTGATAAATTTCCTTCAGCTTTAAACTTTTTATTCGAGTTATTGATATTTAATGTTGAAAACTGAAAGCGGTATCCTTTGATATTGGATGGTACCCAAGGATGTTGGTCCGCTTTCAGTCTGACATAGGATTGAAGATCAAGGTACAGCTAAATCCTAGTATTTTACATGACTGGTATGTGTGTGGAATTATGTATAAATTCACTTCATTACATGTGAATCTTTTGTTTCAGGCGTCAAATCGAAGGATTCTGTTCAATCTACTACCGGCGCACGTAGCTACACATTTCTTGGACAACCAATTTAGAACTAACATGGTGAGTACACATATATAGTCCAAAGCTATTTATATTTTTGCTGACCACTGACTAGTTTTATTTTAAGGCTGTTCTATCTCTTTCCATCTAAATATATAAAAAAGAAACGCCGCTTATAACTCAAGAACGGGCTGAACGCACGGCTTTTATTATATATATTATTTGATTCGTAGGATTTGTCCTCGCCCTGAATAGTAAAATAAATATTAAAACAAAATAATGCCTTCCAGGAGCTTTTCAAGTGCCCCTAGTAGCCTCAAGTCAACCACCTTTCGTAATTTCCCCACATTCCCTAACCAAGACGTATTGTCACCAGGACCTGTACCACCAGTCGTACCAGCGCGTGGGCGTGGTGTTCGCGTCCATCACCAACTACCACGAGTTCTACATGGAGCTGGACGGCAACAACCAGGGCATGGAGTGTCTGCGGCTCTTGAATGAAATCATCGCTGATTTTGATGAGGTAATAAAATATTTAGTTTGAAGAATAATGTATTTGTATATTATAGTTTATTATAGTTTATCGTCTAAATTAGTAAGAAAAGGTACCAATAACTCGTATGACCGTCAGGTCATATATTCCAACTGCTACGATTTGTGCAGGAAGAAGAAATGCCTCTAAAGCTCTAAAACTAATCGATAGATAAAACGAAAATGATCAAGATTTTGCCACTAAAAATAATATTTAAGATGTGGCAATGTGAATCTTAATTATATTACCTACAGAAGAAGTGGGTAAACATATATTTCTTATTTCCTTTTGAACATATTTAACTAACTATTTAAATTTTCTATTGCAGCTTTTAGGTGAAGACCGTTTCGGCGCTATAGATAAAATCAAAACAGTTGGTTCGACCTACATGGCGGCGGTCGGCTTGATACCCGACAGGAAGATGACGGACGAGGCGAGCTCGCGGAAACACATGGCCACGCTTGTCGAGTTCGTGTTCGCTATGCGAGACAAGCTCAAGGATATCAATGATAACTCCTATAATAACTTCATGTTGAGAGTTGGTGAGTAAAAGCTTACATTTATAAATAATTTTGCGTGAAAATCGCTGATAAATGATGATAAATTATTGAACAATTTCGAAAACATTAGATTGGATGATAAGCCTGTTTTGTCTTTCAGTACTGTTTGCTTGTCAAAAAATATATAAGATCAAATAAATTTGTAACTCTTTCTTTCTCATTCTAGGTATTAATGTTGGTCCAGTTGTAGCGGGTGTTATTGGTGCGCGGAAACCACAATATGATATTTGGGGAAATACAGTAAACGTGGCGTCTCGAATGGACTCCACGGGGCTACCGAACCACACGCAAGTTACCGAGGAAGTGTACCAAGTGTTGAAGGATCTGGCTTACCAGTTTGTATGTAGAGGCAAGGTTAAGGTGAAAGGTAAGGGCGAGATGACCACCTACTTCCTGACGGACAGAGCGCCGGCAAATGGAACAGTGCAGAGCTCGTCTAACGGACCGACGCCTAACCCTCCCACTGCATACGGTGGTGTAGCGACACCGCTGGCCATGCTGCAGAACTCCGCGCGGAGAGCGGCCGCTCAGCCCTCGAGATTGCCACCGTTAAGGGAATCTTCAGTCGCCGGTGAAAACGAGCCGCTTCTTCCAAGTAACGGACACCAAAACAACGGTAACAACAAGGGTAGTAAAGGGCGTCGGAATAAGGACAACGGTTCAGCACCAACACCGCCGCCGCACGGAGGAGGCGCAGGTCCGCGCTGGCCGCCGCCGCGCGCGCTGGTGGCGCCGTGGCCGCGCCCCCCGGACGCCGCGCCCCCGCCGCACAAGCGCCGCGCCCCCGCCCGCCTGCCGCGCCCGCGCTCCAGCGAGAGTCTGCCGCTGGCCCGCAGCCCGCGCGTGCACTCCTCCGCCGACGAGCTCAGCTCCCTCACACGCTCGCCCTCGCTCAGCTCCTCCGACGAGAGCTACTCACGCACCACTGACGCGTCTCCGTCCCCGCCACGGCCTTCGCAGTGGATCCCGCCCTCGCGGCCCCAGCGCGCTAACCCGAGCCCCGCATACGACTACCCTCCCGTCCGACCTGGCAAGCCCATTGTTAACCACATCAATGACTTGTATGCAAAGCACAAAATGGCCAGGAAACCTTCCCTAGAGGACAAGTTCCTCGACGGCAGTGTTGATTTCCAGAAGGAGGAGGAAAAGCTTCAGCGGAGTATTATAAACATGCTTCAGGCTTCAGCTAAACGAGACGGGTGCTGTCAAACTGACAAGAAAGATGTAGCGAGTAGACTTGGGCAACGTGCTGATTCCTTTTCAAGTTCAGGTGGTCGACCGACGAATTTAAAACATCTGAATCTCGACAGCCGCGAACCCTTCGCAAAAAGGAGTCCTTCGGATGTGGCGTGCGTGCCTCCCTTTGAACGAGAGATACAGCGGCTGCTTGATGATAAAAATCTCATCAAAATCAATCCTCCGAAAGCTGAACGGAAGGAACTGAAACTCGAATTGAGGTAATTACATTAAATTTAATGGCCCTTTTCCTAAATATTTCCTATTTTCCTATACCAGATTCACTTGATATTCCAGTGTGTCTGTTCTCTCAGTACATACATAAAGCTATATATATATATGTTGTTCAGGGGCGGCAACCCATCTTTAGAGCCGATGCGCTGCAACAACAACAACAACAGCCCGCTGCACGCGGTGGGTCTGGCGGCCATCACGCAGGTGGCGCGGCACGAGCCCAGCCCGGCGCGCGCTGCGGCTGAGTTCCCCGGCGTGCTGCCCACTGATGTCGTCGTGCAGCTGCCCTCGCCCAAACACGATCGACACCGACCTAGGTAACCCACCCTAACAGAAGTTATTCCACTAGATACTTACACTATAAGTACTATAACCCCCCGACTAACGCCAGATAAAAAGGAATAAATATAGTTTAAAAAAACTAAAAAACACGCTTTTAAAGTACTTCTAACTACTTGCTCGATAGACGAAAAATATGTCACAGAGCGCCCCACGCTTTTTCACAATAATACTAGTGTTTTTTTGTTGAATTATTTTTCACTTTTGTAGTTAGAAGTACTTTAAAAGCGTGTTTTTTAGTTTTTTAAACTATATTTATTTTTCACCTTTTAGTCCTAGCAGCAATACGTGTTGTCTGAATTCAAACGTATTGCTTTGCGGACTTAAAATTTTTTTTGTTGTTTTTTTTTATTTATTTAATCCTGGTGATCCTAATCAGGATAATGAGATAAACTTATGAAATTATTATATTGTCGCTGATTCTTGATAAGTGTATAAAGTTTGAATTAAATCTGTCCGTTTAAAGTGGGTCAAAATCGAGTCCAAAGGAGTCGGTTACATACATACATACATAATTACATACATACATACATACATTCATACATACATACATTCATACATACATACATTCATACATACATACATTCATACATACATACATTCATACATACATACATTCATACATACAAGTGAAGCTAATAAAAAAGCGTGTTAAAACGAGCATTGATTACCAGGTTGATACACTCGCTTAATGAGATAAATAAAGCTTTGTCCATGTTTCATGTTCTTCATTGTGGAAAAGGTATTGTGATGTTTCTGTATATAATTGTTTTTATTTGTAGTCCGCCGAGTGAAAGAAAACCTGATCCTATAATCGCCAGGGAGAAGGAGAGAGAAAAAGAGGTTCAGGAAAGACTACATAACCGGGTAAGTTTATATAACTACCAAATGATTTCCAATATCTGATAACGGGTCAACATATAAACAAAACTATGATTTTATTTGTAGGTGACCACTTCTAATCATAGAGAAATGGGTCACTACGGGGAGAGTCAGTCGGAGTGGAGCTCGTCGTGCTCGGAGGGCGAGGGCGAGGGCCTGCACCCGGAGAGCACGGGCTACACGACGGACGACCCGGCGCTGGAGAACGTGTCCATGCTGAACGAGGCGGGGCTGACGGACGCGGAGGCGGCGCTCAGTGACGTCAACTCGTGCTACTTCGACCGCGACGACGACGTCTCCTCGCGCGCCTCGTCCCGCCTGCTCGACTCCGAGGCGCTCGTGTCGCTGGAGTCGCTCAGCGCCATCTACGACTCGGACGAGCCGGCGCACCGCTACCTCGCCAACATCCGCACCGTCAGCGAGTCCATCACCAGGAACTTCGGACAGCCCGCGCACGTTACCGACGGCGAGAGCGATGTATAGTGATACTATGTGATACGCGACAAGTGATTACCTCCCGATTTGTGAATCGACTGTGTACCGTGTACGTTTCGACTATTTATTCTTGTGTACCTTTTGGTCAATTGTGATACTAAAAATCTCGTAAACATTGAAACTGTCATGACAGAATTCCGACGTATTTACTTTGGAACGCTTGCCGGTAGAACGGTTAATTTGGCTCTCTAATGAAAATGAATACTCAAAACGTTTACCTTGTTCCCGCTGTTTGTTTTAGTAGTGAGACAATGTTTGTGGTCGTACTGACGAAGCGCATCGCTAATCGTATTCGCGGACATAATATTATTTTATAATTGCTGACGTGCCTGTACTTGATGATTTTGTACTATGTAAATTGTGTCAATATGTACCTATTAATGTAACACTGTAATCTGTATGATATTCATGTACAGCTGAATGTGCCATGTGATGGCGTGATGCATCATCTGTAGGAGTATGCGATGATCTCTACAATTATAAGGTGCTCTGACTTAGAATTATTTATGGTTTGTCTTGTGATAACGGTTTAGGAATTCGAATTCGAGCGACCAATCTCTGTTAATGTCAGTGTTCTAGTGTAAGGGCTGGCCCCTGTCCTGTAAAGTCTAGCTTGTCTCTATGTTTTAGGAGACGGAGGAGTTAGTAAGTGGTGTGAACTAACTACGTAAGTACGTAAATATTATGCATTTGAAACTATCTTTAGAGTAAACATTGTTACCACAGCTGGATTATTATGCTTTGTAGTATTCTTTTACCTGCCTTATGATATCTTATTAATATGTATGTATTTATGTAATGAAGACAGGGATTGTAATGTCTGTCAATTTCACAAACATTTTCGATACGTCGTGTATAATCTTTTCGGCCTTTTCTTTCCGTAATCTAGTCACTAATGGTTTTCTAAAGTTTGGTCGTTTCTTTATAAAATAGATAAGTGCCATTCAGTCCCGTTATTTTGTTCTGTACTTTAATGATGAGATACACTTAAATGGAGGAGAGGAATATCATGTAGTTCTTAAGTAACAGCCGTGAGACTTGAAAGTACAACCAATACATAACACCACTAGCGAATATTTGTTGTAGAATATTCTCTGTATTCATAGATATCAATTATTTTTTTATTATTTAAATGTAATATAAGTTTATGTGTCAATTTCTCGCAATTATTGTTATTTTTGGCTGGGATTATCCAATGGTTATTCGTCGTTTTGGTTAATTCCTTTAAAAAATTGCTACACTACTACAAAAGATTTTTTGAAAAGGCGTGTAAGTAAGGACGAGATAACACAGTTTAACAAAAGTCAGGTAAAAACAAAAAGATTTAACCTTATAATGATTTATTTTATTTAAGGGCTGAAATGAGATTACCTATCTTTATTTTATAGAACTGGTAGTAAGATGTAGAAAAACAGCCAAAGCCGAATTCTTAGCGCATAGTCCCAGTCATAGAATAAAACCTTATGGTAGCAATTTATTAAAAGTATATTACAAAAAATACCTTATTTGAGGCACATATAGCCATTGTTTGTACGTAAAACGCAGTGCAGCAGTACTTGATGCTTGTACTTAAAGCAACTTAATTGGTTTAAATATTAATATAATAATATTGAATTGAATATTATTTTGTTTTCACTAATCATATCAAGTATTATCAAGCCCTCAAAAATATTAAAATTACATCTCATATTTTTTTGATATTTGATAAACATGAGAGTAAGTACTTACTAATATGAATTTTATTTTCAGATTGAATGTATTTCTGATTTTAATAACGGCTTGTGCTTCTAGTATTATTGTTACATCTCATTTACTATTAAACCTCATTTTTGGCTGCTGCAAGTGGGTGGAGAGATGTTAATGTCTGAGAATATTGTATATAGGACGAGCATGGTATGTGCTCCAGTGAGATCTAGAGATTGTTAATCTTTGTAAATATTGTTAATCACCTGCCAAGTGCTATTTCACTTACAGAACATACCTATACCTAAGTATACCACGCTGTGAAGATATATTATTTTTTGAAGGAATTCTCTTGTTTGCTACTATTATTCTCAGTATTTCGATTAATGTTTTTCATGTTAATGTACACATAGTGCCAAACTATTTTATGTATGCTTGTAATCAAAGTGAATCATTTGTTCGACGCTTGGATGTGCTATGTTTTTGATATGAATGTTTGCTAGTTCATCTCGATATCAATTCAAACGAAACAATTTTCTAATTGACAATATAGTTCTGACGTCTAGTGTACCTTGGTAGGCGAGTAGTTCAACAAGATTTTGAATGTTTTTAATTAATATACTCATTGAGGGATTTCCTGCATCTTTATTATAGTGATTCGATGTTATCGGACATGCGCATTATGAATTATAAAAATACTTAGAAATACAAAAACATTATGAACTTTTTGCTGTTGTATTCACATTAATGCTGTTCACAGAACATTCTAGAACAACGTAATTGTTGATTCCGAGACGCCACCATGACCTTCTGATTCTAAGCACGTAGCAATAAAACAAAGGATTGTTATTAGCTTTAATGTGAATAGGGAACAGCTTGGATACAGACTACCTACATGTTATTATCTCATAGAAAATTATATTGTCATAAACCTATAATTTTGTGTAGGATATTTGAATTGCGCCTTATGTAGCAAGTGTATTGTGTATTTTTATTTATTTAAATTCAATTACCTAAGCAATATTAATTACTTAATACAAATTAAAAGTGGTTTACATCACCAGAAAACTGCATGTTTTAATTTCCTTTGACTAATATTTAATTATTTTTTAAATTAACCCGTCGATGAGGAGGACTGGAGGAGAGAGAATTACAAGACATAGTAACTACCTAGTTACTGAAGGTTTTATTTTGAGTCTAGATTCATCAGTTCTCAAAGTGCTATACAACTTACATCTTGATAATTTTTTTTATTTTACATACAATATTGAATCTGATCAGCCTCGCCTCCAAGTTTATATGGTACGAGAGTTAAATACCAACCATCGACTTGTATTTTTTACACGACTGCCCAAAAAGGAGTGTTATGTTTTCAGGGTTCATGTATGTATGTATGTTTGTGAGTTTCTTTATTTCACCATAACTTCTAAAAGGCTTGACCGATTTCAATGTTTGTGGTATCAGTAGAAGCTTTGAGTTATCCCGAGTGACATAGGCTATGTGGACATTAAAAAATGGTCAAGTGTGAGTCGAAATCGCGTGCTAAGGGTTCCGAACGATATTTTTTTTTGTGTTGTGTCATGTTTTTTTGTTGTTCACTAAAAGGTATTAAATAAAAAAAATATTTTTTTTTTTGATATGGCAGGCGTGCTTTTTAATTTCATATCCTTCAGCTATTATACTTAGCGTTAGTAACGAAAAATTTACTTGTACAATGGTAACGCTGCGTTACCATTGTACAAGTAAATTTTATTAATGTGGTTTTTTGCTGCAATCCCTTTAATTTTTTCTTCATTGAGGAAGTGAAAACTTACGTTGCAACATTATTTCTATTTTTGTTCCAAGAAAAGAGGGACGTCTTTACGAATGCCAATAATTATTTAATTTCTGTTATTCATAAAACCTCATATGGCCTAAGTCCCGCAAGCGGCAACCCTACACGCAACGCATTAATTCAAAGGCCCAAATGATAGCTAATAATTGAATGTTATTTTTCATAAGTAAAATGTAACTTCTGTATAGGCTGCAATTTGGAATACGTTTGTTATGTCATAGGTTTGCAGGTCAGGTACCGTGCGTGTCGGTTACGGCTGTCGTGTTCCGCATACGAATGCTCTTTACCTTGAACCGAACCACGTTATTATCAACGGATATTGTTACACGTGCACGTGGTGTTTTAACATCCAGGCGAACTTCCCAGCTACCTGCGTCGATGTATTTCTGCAAAATAAATTTTTAATCTGTCGTCGTTTTAATGTTGTTCGCATTTCTTGGTACGGTGGTTATGTACCCCAACCCAAGTTACCCTATGTATGTGCCCTACGTGTTAAAAATTGTTATGAATTATTAAGTCCATGTTTAAATGATTTTGAACTTGCTTGTTTCATAGTAGAGGTAAGTACAAGTAAGTCGATATGTCATGCAGATGAAAAAGTGAACTGCATTCCTATGCAAAACACACACATCCAGTAGGTACCTACTTACCTATCTACATTATACATGTATCCACTTGTTTGCAGAATACATACCTAGTTCTTAGTTTATGAGACGACTATTGTTATAATATTCATTGGAAACCCTAAATAATGGGTCTGACTAACCTTTAGTAGAATGTGTAACGTCTTTTTTGTTTAAAAATAACGAAATTTTAAACAAATTGCTTGGTTTATAGCCAATTATAGCGTTGTTGTTATCCATAGCGGTTGGTATGGTGATATTGATTACACATTCGTATTCTACCAATCTAACCTGATAACAAGTAGTAGGTAAAGTTTGTGCTAAATCTTGAATAACGTCAACAGACTAAGAAAAATAGAAAAATACCCTACATACCAAATTTACCTTTAGGTACTCAAGCTTTTTTTATGACATGTCTTTGTCTTATTTCTATGATGTATGCATGGAGTGACTAAGTGTAAAGCGTATCTTCGCAACGTATGCCAACGATTGAGTACCTACCTAGTAAGTTGTAAAGAAACAAGTAGGTTACGCGCTCGTGAAAGACTGAATGCTACCAGTTTTGGTTGGACTTAACGCGAGTTCGAGTCAGTTAGACAGTAATCAGGGACAGTTTCATTCAAAATAATGTGTAATAATCGGTATGCGAGTGAAATACAAACCGGAGCAAGGCAGGTATGACGCGGCGGCGACGCTCGCGGGCCACCACCACAGGCGCACAGCTGCGGGCCGGCGCGCCGCCGCCGATTGGCTGCACGCGGGAACCGGTCGCCGCGTCCCGCCACCCTGCCCCGCGCTCCGCCGCTACAAACAACTTCAAATTCTTATTCATGTTCCTTGCCACGACCGTTGTTGCCGTTGAGAGCGCGCGCACTCGCTGTGCGCCCATACTTCGCGTAATCTTATCGATATGTGCTCGATGTTAAATGTGAATCTAGTGTTTGATGTGTGAATTTAACATTAGAATAAGTGCACGGTAGACGAGTCTGGCGGTGCGACGAATCGCTCCGACTGCGCTATGAAAACACACAGACGATCTGGTGTTTTTGTTCTTTTTGTATCGGGAGTGCTTCGTGAGCGACTTCGACGCAGGGTTACCTTTGCCATGTGCATCAGATAATGTTGAGCTCCTATTAGTTTGATGACAAACTAATATGCTAGCTAGTGGATACTGCGACGGAGTGAAGTAGTGTTTCGGTGAATCATAGTGTCGAGATGAAGGTGACGGTGTGCTTCGGGTCCGTGCGGGTGCTGGTGCCGTGCGGCGCCGGCGACCTGCTGGTCAGGGACCTCGTGCGGGAGGCCACGCACCGCTATAAGAAAGCTACTGGACAGGTCAGTCTACACGTCCATTTACTATGTGAGCACTTTACGCGGAGTTTCTACTATTTTTATTGATGCAGTTCAAGTCTGTTTACCATTCTTGAATTGCTCAACTAGTCGCTCAACTTAGTTATGTGTCTACCCGTACCTTGGTACGTACCACTAGACACCTTTATAAACACTCGATTATTAAGTTTTTTACGAAGTTAAGTTTAAAAACTTATAAAAGTGTTCGGTAGGTATTAGGTACCTAATCTCAGTGTATATTTTTTTTATAAACAGTATAATCAGCAAACGTACCTTACAAATGCCACGAATTACCCACCTATGTTCAAACAGAAATATCAGGGCCTCCTGTAATGTATTAAGAGGTTCTTATAGATACCTACCTTCCTTCTGTTAGATACCAAACATCGTTATTCCTAAGATACCTTATGTACCTACTGCCTATCTATACAGCTTTTACATAAGTTTAAACTGTCATTTTGACCAACTTATCGTGTTCTTGGCAATTGCCCTGCCCAGTTCGGAATACCTACCTATTATTGCCTGGTATTTCACGATAACTATTATCGATATTCGCTATAAACCTCGTTCGAGAACATTGAGATAGGTTGTGTTGTAACAGCCTCTTGTTTTTGTGCTAATGATCATTTGGTTATATGGAATGTACGGTGCTGGGAGCAAGAACCACTTTCACGACAATTTGTCCATACAGCGGGGACTAGTGGAGTGCAGCATTAGCGCTGCCTCCATATATACATTAGTGCCTACCTACTTGTCAAACTAGATTCAAGCTTGAGACGCTCGAATTTCATAATATCTATTGCCTCGCCACATTCGACAGCCATTAATTTTATGGACAGACCTTCACTTAATGTGGATCTAGTAACTGGATTAAGGTCTTTACTATTTATGTCTTACAAACTATGGATAGGCAAACTTTAAGTCAGCTTAAAGGTTAAACGCTGAAGAGACAGGTGTTTCTTTGTGTTCATTAGCATTAGACAATTGCGTGCACCTGCACTGCCTACATGCGGTCCTAAGTTAACTTCTCGTAGGAAGCGGCCGACCTTGCCAACACTTCGTCATACCGCAAACATGTAACCTGTGCCATGTGAAACTGTTTTAATACACGCTTCCTTTCCGTAATCAGAACAAAAGTAAAACTTCCTGACACTACTACGTCCTGGAATATCGTGATGTTGCAACACTTTAATAACCGTAACAGGAGTAGCTTGGACCTAATAGTACACTTACTATTGCAATACAAGAGTAAATCTAGACCGAAATACCCTCTGTCTAATATCTACCTTTTTTTTAATACTAGAGCGAAGGGATACATAACTTAGTTTTGCCCCGTAAAGTGTAAATTCTTCCCCACGAAAAGAATAAAGTCAACCTAAAATCTTACTTCTCATGAGTTGCTTACCTGTGTCATTATATTCCGTATTCTGCTAAAAGACTGCATTGTTAGGTGAGGTTTTATAAACGCATCAATGCCTCGTATCCGGCCCTCATGCAATATGGATTGATCGTGATTGCATCAATCACATGTAATAATAAAACATGTAGGTACAAGTAAACGAGTTAGTTTTGGCAAACGTTTACATTACTGCATGATTGCTTACCGGTTACACAACGGAAAAGGTCGCGAGCGTAGTTAACGACCGGTAAACCATACTTTTGCTGCTCCACTGGTGAAACGAATATCATATGATACTAACACGCACTAGTTTCTTAAGTTATTGGAAAATACCATATTAAAACGATTTTACAACTTGTACCGTTTTGTAGATTTGGATAAGCACGCCTACAAACTCCAAAATAAGACGCTTTAAGCTATAAGACGAAAATCATTGACTCCTACATCACTAATTAGGAAACGTATAATATTTATTTACAATTCAATACTTAAATCTAATACAAGAACAAACAAAGACTAAAATTAAATCTTATATAGATAAATAAAACTAACACGCGTCAAAATACTCATCGTCATCCTTGTCAATGGCGGGAAAGGTGCCCAGAAGGCTGGCAGCATTGCCACGTTGAATGGCTATGCCGATTCTCTGTGCAAGGAACAAACCAGCTCTCTGATCACGAGTAGAGACTACCAAACGATTTGACAGTTCTTTAAAAAGATTTCGTGCACTCGGATGACAATACTTTCCGGCTCGCCATCAGTTTACGTTTAGGTATACCTTGTGTCGCATGTCATCGGTGTCAATGCGGTGAAACAGTCGATTGCCTCGGTCACCATGGCTTGTCCTGCAGCAGGAGCGCAGGACGTATATCCCGTCACGCAAATATTAATGACATTATCTGTCGTGCTCTTGTCATTGCCGGTGTACCAGCTGTTTTGGAACCCAATGGTTTGGTGCGCAGCGATGGTAAGAGACCTGACGGTATGTCATTGTTGCCTTGGAAATTGGGTCGGCCTTTGGTGTGGGACGCAACGTGCGTCGACACCCTTGCGCCATCCCACGTTCTAAGTTCGGCGGCCTCTCCTGGCGCTGCTGCTGGAGCAGCGGAGACCCTTAAACGGCGAAAGTATAATAACCTAATGGGTAATTATATTTTCGAGCCGTTTGGGGTTGAAACGCTCGGGTCATGGGGTCCGAGTGCACGAAATCTTTTTAAAGAACGTATAATATTAAGTAAGTAAGTAAGTTAATAAGTGAACTACCTAAATTACAAAAAAAAAAACTACAGCTAAACACTGAATGATTATCAGTAAAACAAAATAAGGAACTCAGACGTCAATAACCTCCATCACAAGTTGACCTTTTAAGGCACGTTTAGCACCTTTATTATGTAACAAAAAAACTCACTTTGTTATTACTGCAGGTCTATTGTACCGGCACGTATTATTTTACCTTGGAACGTAATAAATTTTCAGTTAGTTAAAACAGTCAAAACTGTCGAAATAACTCGATGGTGAAACAATGGGACCGTTGTCGCGTTGGGCCGGCCAGATCGCCAGGTATGCGAGAGGGCGCCTTGGAAACTCGAAACACCTATTGTACCGTGCTGTATGGTGTGTGCCACGCTCACTACGGATCTCGTCCAACGACCGGTTCTCAGAAAAATGACGAGACATTCTTTTAAGATATGACCATCCTACTAAGTTGTTAATTCATGGTTTCATATCAAAGACACTCCATGTTTGTGGCCACATACTTTTATTAGGTTTCGAAAGATACATAGGCTTAGATAAGCGTTATTGGATAACTAGCCAAGTTGGTGGTCATCAACACGCTATCGTAAATCGCTTAGAATAACAATGAGCACTATTGTTCGGTTCCCGAAAATGGCTATAGCTTTACCATTTCATGTTTTATTTGTGTCTGGTCTAAAATCTTTTTATTGGATGGTCCTTGGCGTCTTTTACAGTTTTCTCGGTGGACATAAACATTTAGATATTCTATATTTTAGGGCAATGTACGTGATCGTGGAAAAAACAACAAAAGCCGCTTCTCATAGCGCCATATTATTATGCTTCCTGTCAAGTGGGCTAAGGGCTTGTCCGAAGCGAAAGGATTTTTTCTTCATTTCAGATTAATGGTTTGCACATGTTGCACTATCAAGTGCTAACACATTTGCAGATTTCAAACACTTGAAAAATATTTACATACAAAAAACTGTTTGTGATTATAAAATTGTTTTTAATTGATGTCGTAGTAAGTTTATAAAAATTTGATAATATGATTGTATGTTTTTGAATAGTTGATAGCCAAAGCGGACAGAGGTGGAGGTCATTGTATTAATTCCTATCTCTTACGAGAATTTTAATCTTATCAAAGGCGACTAACGTAATTAGGTAAGTAGGCCACGAAGTAGGTACTTAATACAGAACTTAGTCATATAATAAAGACAAAAATTTTATAAATAAAATTATACATATAAATAACTTAGATAGCACATTGAACACAAACATGACGTAAATTATTGAAACATCGTTGCATAAAGATTCATTTCTTGTAATAAATCATTGAAGTTTAGGGGCTAAAAACCACCTTTAGTAGGTAATTATAGAAATTGAAGTATTCTATCTAAAATTTCGTCGCAAGTCTGGCATGAAATTATGCAACAAAAAATAATACTTTATTTTCGATACGAAAGGTGTATGATGATGTAGATTCTATATGCTGTTCTCCTTTCATTACAAAATCATTAATTATTTTTAAATACTTAGAGAAAAGCAATGACGAGGCATAAATCTGAACAGTTTCAATACCGTAGTAAATATAATGAAATATCGTATAACCGTGAGATACTCTAATACATGGGGTCTCTAGTGGGGCATCAGATACTTTCTATTCCATTCACATAAGGAGATTTGATGATGGAGCACCAATTTACGTTTTCAAAGAGTAACGTATTCATTGGTTGTCTATAGTCAGATTATAGAGTAGTCGACCTCTATGCCGGTGATGGCGGATGTTGGCGCCATTTACGGTGCTTGACATAAAACCCCATAGGACATGCTAACTTGCTTTAGTATTCCTTAGTTTCACAAAATTGTCCAACAGCGTGTCATAGATTTGACTTCAACTATACATTAGCTGATACAACTGTGATGAACTGTGTATGTGTGACCATGATCACTAACCCGTATGAAAACTGAATGGAATTGTTCAATTAAAATACTTAGTTGAGAAAATATGTGAAGTTTCCAAAATAAACACGTGAATATATTGGCTTATCGTAACTGTTAGTAACTCGTAAATGGCTGATAGCTTGGCCCCATTAATACTTTGGAAATACCAAGGTTTGGACCAACATTGCTAAATATCCGTCTATCTAAACTTCGGAAATCCTCGAACAATCTAAAGCTAATTAAATAGTTAGAACACCGTTTATATTTGTTGTTAGGCCTCGGTAATCCTTATAGAAATAAATAATAGCCATCACGTATAATTAAATGTGTAACTATTCTTTAAACCCTTAAGGAAGTTCTATTATGTTATTGTTTCGTTTGTGAATTGTGGGCTTCTCTTAGTAATACATGATTGTAATACTTATTAATCACTGCCTGTGTCATTAAATGTTTAAGTTTTGCAATATTTAATGCAACATTCTATAAGCTTCATTCAAGTTACAATTGTTATAGGTGGTCAGTTATCTATAAATTTTATAAAACCTAATTCATATTATTATGCTGTTTATGAAACATCCCACAATGGAATTTTCTAATATAAAACGGTAACACTTGCCTCTAATTGTTCCAAAATTCTTCGAACATAATTTTCTGTGGTAGATGAAAGCTATGATCAGATCTGTCTATAATGACATAGCGTGGCGCTGCGTGGGCGCAGGCTTGACTCACGCGCACGTGCACCGCCGCCATGTCCCATGTCCAATTATGCGACAAATAACTACTTTGCATTACCTCTCAGTCTCAGCTTAGCATTCCTAACGCTATGAAACCTGATCTTTGTTAAGATATGTGCCCGCCATCGCAAATTATCCTTTTGTTTTACTTTTGACTGATGCTTCCTAGAAATGTGAGGTACAGCATGAAATCTGTTCTTTTGTTTTTAACTGGCATCTAAATTAGAGCAAACTTGGTTGTATAGATAACAACTTGCAGATATTTAAATGGATATTTCGTTTGCAATTGTTTATTTAACTAAGACTACAGACTACTAATTTCGCGCCTCACCAAAGTAGAATAATATATACTCTACAATTTTTTTTCCTATAAGTATATAGTCACCATCTAAACCAACATCTAAGCAACTAAACAAGCAAGTTCAATGGTATTGCATGACAGCACGGCCATCAGTCATGGTAACATCTTACTAATGAACAATTAGTCTTACGAGTGCGTCGTATGCTTGATTGTGACTCTGACTCACTCTGACGCAGTGACGCACTTTGATCAACTAAACTGAGTACAGTAAACCTCAGTTTATGGCATAAACAAATATCATAAAATCAACTTTACGCCCTTTACTTGAGGACACAGTTTCCTTTACTATAACTTGTATAATAGACTTTACTGACCGTTTCTGTAGTTATTACTCAAGTCAAGTAAGTGTTATTATATTCAAAACGTTTGACACGATGGCACTGTTTTGGGTAAATAAGACGTTTATGTAATAATTAGATGTGTGTCGATTAGCACGGTCAGGAGGTTGTGAAATAGCGTGTCTACTTCAGCTTCTATTTATTTTTTATACGAATATTTAATATTAGAATTACTTTAGATACGAACACGAATTTGTCGACTGTTAAATTTAAACCTCGGTTTCCATAGACAAAATAACTTTTATCACAAGTAGGTATCATTGATTCATAGGGTTGATTCGTAGGGGTTGCTTTCAAAAACATATATTTCACCAAAGTCGCTTTTTACATTTGTTTTAGAAACCATCTAAACGTTATAATAATATGAATACGTTCATAATGACGTCCAGTTTACCTAATACGTGTAAGAAAATGTCTGAAAACTGCTGTTGAATTATTGTAAATAACTCGTCTATTGCTTTATAAGAGCTCCCAGTGTAAACTTTCAAGTCCAATATAAAGTATAAATAAGTGCAATATTGGAATTTCAAGTGTTTTAACACACGCTTCTAAAATGGGAAGCTCCCGATCTCAGACGCCGGCAATATACAACTTTAATTGGTTTTATTTTAAGTACCAGGCTTTGTGTTATTTAAAGTCTTCTTGAGTGAGTTTAAAGAGTTTCCCTTTATAGTTAGTTTAAATTGTGATATGTAAGTATAATCCCCCTACATAAATAAATGTTCTAGTCGGCTTCATCTAGGTAGATTAAATATATTCTTGTTTTTAAAACAAATTTAATTTGTCTTTAACGACTTAACAGCGAAGTAATAAAAATAAAATAAATTGAAAAATTATGTAGTTTCATTAAAAAAATAACTTGATTTACTCCAAGTTGTTAATAAACTTTGACCATTGACCCATACTCCTTATAAATAAAAGCTTAGACAAAAGTAATTAAAATTATAGTACAGTGGTCCAAATGCCAGTAGTAAGAACGAACTCCGAAATTGAGCTTTACTGCTTTGAAATAAGACTCTAGCAAGAAGGTCACATTTTATTACTGACAAGAAAAACAGCCTATGATTGGTATCAGAATATACGAGTTTAATATAATGGGTAGTTAGTTGTGTGAAATATTACGCGTGCCTTCATGTATCTGTATGTTATCTGTGGCTGATGATTTATGGCAGCATTCATATGCACGTGGAGCCAGGTAAATAGAGAGAGTTATGTGCTATTGTGGTATTTTATTCGATCATATTGTGGTATGTCTTAATCCAGTTATTTAGTAAGAAATAGTCGAGAATCCCTTCCAAAGCGAGTTAGTGAATGTTACACTATCGATCATTATTTGGTAGAGGTTATTTTAGGGATGTTACACTATATTAATATCTAATAGAACAGATCGATGTAAATTGCCTTTTGTTGTCTAAATTTTGCAATTGCGGGGAGGTTAAGTAAAACAAAAACCTTACTCAAATAATTATATAAGCTATGCTTGTCACCGTGTGACTATTGAGAAACTAATAATTATACGAGATTTAATTAAAAGAATCTATTTATTTTAAGCCCTTGACTCGCAAAATGATGTAAGTCACATTAAGTAATAAAAATAATAGCTTGATTACCATCTATGTACTTACTTGAGAATTTAATAACGATGAAATCAGTAATTACTTAAAATACAAGATTAAAAATTGTTCACAGATTTAGGCAGGCTGTTATTATGTTTGTAATGTTTCTAAAATACTTTTGATTTCATCAGAATACGGTAATTGAAGTTTTATCTCGGTAACATTACGACCGTGGTAAAAATGAGCTCATAAAAAGGTGATATAACAATAGGCAATTGAACGAACATATTTGTTCAAAGTTCTTCATTGTTCAGAGGAGTTGATTCTGTAAAAAATGTATACTTATCGAAATAACTTAGAATTTGACTGTCTGACATGTTCAAGGCCAGAAGCTGCGTTTGAAGATGTGTAGTGTAGTATTTAATAATTTTCTTATAAATTTGTATTTACGTAAAAATGGACAAAGAGTAAATGGTTAAAATAAACCCGCTTCGTTGAGGGTGTATTTTTTTACGGAAAATACATACATTCCTACATGTATTATTAGTTGATTAAGTAGTTACTTAAGTACCTTTAAATTTGCGTTCTCTAAACGAACATCTTTATATTTTGTAAATACATAGATATATCGCAAAATTCGAACGGAAGGAACGATTTCACGCCATATGCAAATAATTTGAGCCTATTAAATTCAATAGCGCATAGAAAACAGTAACTACTCAAGCGAGTCGGTACTCTATATTTCCTTTTTTCTACTCGAATGGTTTCAATATTATTTAATAATTACGTGCACGCACAATCTTAGGATATGGTGCAATTTCGTCATCCGGTTCCTCGTAAAACCTGAACCTGGCTTCCATACAAAAACAAGTTTCCTGTACGCGAGAGTAATTTGCAGTAAAAACTATGGAATGAGCAATAATGTTAATTTGCATTTAAAGGTAAATAAAACTTCTGACGAGTTTGGATGAGTTTTACATTTTAGTTTTCTAAGAATAGTGTTTGTCGTTAAATGTATTGTACGAGATTTTAATTCAATGTATTGACTGAAAGTATAGTGAATGGACTTAACTTAGGTATAAGCTGGTATAATTTTCTTGTTATTCCAATAATATAGTCAACAGATAAGAGGCTTCAACCCTCTCGTACATTAGCAACTGTTTTATAGTAACACCTTTATTTCTTAAACCTTTGTAAAACCTTTGTATCTACCTGTTCCCTTAAATCTAACGCAGGTACACCCTTCACTATCTCATTCGTCCAATCATCAAAGAACTTAACTCCCTTTTTTTTCTCTTCAAGGTTTGAGAGCAAAAAGTATCCGTTTTTGTCGCTCCAAAATCTATGTGATCTCGAGATTAGAATGGATAATTCGATTAAATTACTAGTCATTAGTGTTGGAGTCCACGGTACGACGTCACGATTTATCGGACACGATTGTTGAACGTGAATCTGTAATGGTCAAAAGAAGCAATGCAACTGTGTTTTGGATTAAGTCGTGGATATAATGTTCGCTATGGTGCTACTGTATAAAATACAGAATTAATTGACTAAGTTTGCGGGGTGGCCACTGGCCAGAAACGAAACCATAAAATATGGCAAAAAAGGTGTGAACAGTGTTCGGGCCCGTTTTTGATACACATATTTAAACCATTGAAGGATGTTGTTGTGTGTCGATATCCTAATTTAATTTTTATTCAGTTCAGGTAAAACATTTCTTTACAACATTTTCACTTTTGTTAAATAAAATAGCATATACAAAATTTCGTTCTAACCAGGTAAACTAAACAGGCATAGAAACAAAATATATAATAAATAATTCAGTAACTAGGATTAAAAAATCATGACTTTTACATATCATAACAAAACAGATTAAGTACAAAACACTTCCTCCCTAACCCCAGATCTTCAACGTTCCTTTACACTGTCAATGGACTCAACTAGGATGTATGGAGAATGTCTCTCGCCTGTTCTTATTCGGCGTGGTAATTATACGCGGGACTCGCCTCAGGAATGCTACCTGCTATGGGCTATGGCTGTCCTATTTCGATTTATAGAGCGTCTCTATTGCCCTTACTGTCTACAATGATGCGGGTGTTTTTACTTGGTGCTAGTAAGCGTGGAAGGTTTTGTGTTGGTTCTTTAAGTAGTGGAAGGAAGATACTTTCGTATGGTTTATTACGCTTGATTTTAAATATAGTTTATTTTAAGAAGTTATTCGTTTTTTAAACAATATTAGTAAAAAGTATTAGAGTAAGAGTAAATCAGAAGTTTTAAGCCCTTCATTTTTTAAATGATATTTTGATATCTTGATTCAAACTAATAATTAATGCTTTACTTTTATTGTTCTTTTGTTTTAAAATAACTTTAATGGTGTACAATAAAGAATATTCTAACTATCTAATATTTATAACTGGATACCAATTTAAAACTAATAGCTGGCGAAGTAAAACCGTTTAATGATGATTATAGTTCATCGTGTAAAATTCTATTTTAGTTGTTTAAGGAAACTGTATGCTTAAAAATATCACTTAGACAGTAAAACACTCAAATGCCAATGATGATTAAACACGGTGTTTTTATATACGTATAATTTCTTAAAACTAAACCGCTGACGAATGCAATTAGTTGCACTTCCTAGCTAAACTTACCTATTTGATTTAACAAAAACATCTCCTTTGAAAATACAAAACACTGCAAAATGTTACCTGCTTTACTCACAGCATCAAGTAGGATTTTAGAAAGAGAAAGACCATAACCGTAATAATCTTGAAGTATATAATCATTGTAACAAGACTTTCATTTCATATTTGACGGGCCTGTTGGTCTAGTGGTTAGTGACCCTGACTTCTATACCGGAGGTCGCGGGTTCGATTTCCACCCAGGACAAATCTTTGCGTGATGAGCACGATCATTTTTTCTGTGTCTGGGTGTAATTTGTCTATATTATGTATGTATTTAGAAATATGTTTATCAGTTGTCTGGGTACCATAACACAAGCTCTGCTTAGCTTGGGATCAGATTTATATTATTATTATTTGACGTACCTACACGCGTACAGTTTGCAAGGCAATCTATGTCAATCTATTGATAAAGAGATCAACGGCATCTGTTTTGTTTATCCGGCCGTGGAACTGTTAATTTACACTTTGTGTTGATAATTCCTTATCAATACAAACGTTATGTTACTGCACTTCGTCATAACTATACATTTTGAAATTCAACCTTAGTACATTTAAATAAAGGCGCTGATAATATTTACTTCAAACTATTGTACTCTACATTCAATTGCTCTTCATTCAGTGTCTATGTCAGTTAAAATTTTTGTCGAGTATTTCTGACTTACCTTAGTTGTCTTCTCCAAATCCTTCTATAATTTGAGATGAACGTCTAGCTTTGTCTACGTTTATTAAATTCATTCATCCTTTCTACAGACTGATACAAACAGGTTTGATATTCTATTTATGGTATCATTGTTTTTTGCAAGGTAACATCAATCAGTATAAAATTTACTTGATAGACGTAGGCGTGGCGCATGCGCAGAACTTATGCGCGTGGGCAACATAACTCACAAATTATCGAGTCCACGTATTTCGTCACTTACTTGCAGATTCGCAGTGCTATGGTAATGGCTCTGAGGCATGTGTTATTTGCTCTTATTTTACTATCTCATTAAAGCGAAATTCCACATACTTACTATACGATACTTATGGCTATGTACGTCAATTCAAAATTGTCAGCAATCAATACTTGTTATGGGTTGGGTGTCTAAGCATACCGTCGAAATATTTGAAATATCTAGAATAGCGTGTACACTGTAAATGGTATAAATTGCGTCAGTTTCCTTCCCTATAAAATGACGTAAGCTGGTTTTAAGAGCCTTGATTCATAGTTTATTGGCAGTTTATTAAAACGTTATTTCTGTATGTATACATAAAAAGTATAGAGTTCACAATATAATGTGCTAGTATTTAAATTGTATTTTATGTTCAAGATCAATCGCGAACGACGGTCTATAACGTATGCGACGACATTTAAAAAAAATAATGCATTTAGGAGTAAACTTTAAAATCACAATCTGCCTAGCCTTTTCACAAACTATGTGGGGCTGGCTACCAGTCTTACCGGATTCAGCTGAATACCGCATTTTACATGGGGCGACTGCCTATCCTCTAACACCCATTTTACTTCTTTTACCCAGATTAACCTTTAATATATCCACTTGTATTTACTTATCCTACTTTTTCCTGCTAATTAAAACAACACTGTCATTCTAGCCCAGACAAACGCATCTAAACTAGTATCAAGCATTTCACAATGTAATATCAGTGTAACATAACAGTAGCCCGATACGTCGACTGAGCGCTTTGTTTAACAAGTTACAATAATATTCGCTGGACATTTTGTGGAACAAAAGCGCAAGTACCGGGGAACAATGTGAAAATGTTGTGAAGTATTCGGCCACTGTATTGTCCTGCCGACCTACGCATTGTGTGTACGTGTGTACTGTTTCCGCGTACGGTGTACCTCCGTGACCTGTTGGCTATTACTGTCATCTAAATTATACTGCGTATCGAGTTGGTAAATTGTGGTTTCTGTGTGTCATCTATGTACTGTTTATGTTGTATGATGTTGTTACAATTTAATACGAATTATTATTATGGATTCATTTGTTTTTCGCTTTTGCGAAAATATGGACATAAATAAATAGCTTACAGTAATTTCAAAAATTCATGAAATTTCTTTTATTATCATTGAGCCTAACACTCTTCTAAGTTTATATTAAGTTTTCAATATCATTATAAGTACTTTGGGAGGTGACTAAGAAGTGCACTTGTGCAGTCTATAGTGGGATCACAATGATTCGTCCTTGCATGCTAGTCATAATAACCTCTTCAAATATCTTTATTGGAAAACAATACATTGTTATCTATGAATAAATTATCATATCATAATATCTTCGTCTACTAGGTATGTAGGTATGTTTTATATACTTATATTATTCTACTATGTAGTGTGAGTGAAAATTCTATGTATCCCTAGTGCAAATCATTTATTTCGCTTTAAATATGGGTACAGACAGATGTTAGTATTTAAGTCAAATTTAGTTCCACACATTATGCCTTATGCAGCATGCGAAAATATGAACACCAGACATGGTGTTATTTAAATATGTAATACTAGCTGTGCCCCGCGGTTTCACCCGCGTTAATACCTATACTCCGTTCCCGATGTCTTTATAGTTACTTTGTTATACGGGGCGGAGACGAATTCAAAAAATTAAAGATTTTGAAAATCGGTCTACCCGTTCTTGAGTTATGAATAGTGTAACTAACACCTCGCGGTTCCATACCTATCTCGTACTACCTCTTTAACCCCGTTACGTCGTTAGTTCCTTTACTAATTTGTTAATAGTAAACTTACTATGGAATAATAAACATTAACAAACAACTTTTATTCCCGAAAGGCTAAATTGCTATTATTATCAATTTGCTTACCTATATTATTATTATGGTGCCGTCTAACCGAGCGACGGCGTGAGCATGCGACATTTTTTAAAAAACTTACATTTTTAAACTTGTAATATCTTTTGAATGGAATGTCCAAATTGAATAATTCAAAAAGTCATATAATGGTATTGAAGCAGACTTAAATATGAAGTCATTTATTTTGATAAGGATTAATTCCAAAGTATAAATAAAAGAGCTTTTAGAGCAGTAGCATTTATATAAATTTTTAAAAATGAAAAATACACTTATTGTGACATAACTATAATAGTTAGACATATGCTGTCGCGATATTTTTTCTAGATAATTATATGTTCTACAAAAACGTAGTACATTATTTTGTTCTATAATCAATAGTTTTCGCAGCGCACGCGATGTAAGAAAGTTTTTTGGTAATTTTTTCACACCTTGGGTTACATTATTGGAGTTTTAGTATGGATCCCTAATTTTTTTGAAAATTTAATATAGCCTATGTTCACCGGAAATAATGTAGCTTCCCAACAGTGAAAGAATTTTACAAATCGGTCAAATACTTTTGGAGCCTATTCAATTCAAACAAACAAACAAACAAACAAACAATCAAATCTTTCCTCTTTATAATATTAGTATTAAGTATTATATGTAATATAAAAAAAAAAAATAGAATAAAATTAATGATAGTTATGTGAATTATAATACAATTAGGTAATTCAGTCTAAGTGTAATAATATACTTAGGTGCAATATCACGCAATTAATAATCATTAATGCTGTACTAAATCTATGGTCGAAAAACTCTTTAAGGTCATAATAAACATTGTTTAATAAACAGTGCTTTATTTTACGTTTCATTTGCAATAATGGTAGTTCCCGTATATCTTTCGGAATCTTATTAAATACCTTAATGCACGTTATGAGACAGTTTTTGTGGAATAATGCAGCATCAACAGACGCGTTGGATCTCTTATTTATTTATATTTTAACTAATGTTATGCAATATCTCTATAAACTAGGCAATTTACCCGACAATGAATGGCTAATACTCTCAATCGCAGTGTGGCAAAGATATAAAGTTATAACATCGCACCTAAGATCGCAACAATGTCGTTCAAAACTAACGTATTTCTTAGATATCCCCAAAAAACCAATGACTCACTATGATAACATGCTATCACTAACCTAACTGAGTAACTGTTGTTTTCTTGCTTTGTAAAAACACATATTTGTCTTTTAATCGTTACAGGCTAAACAAGGAGTTTTCAGATCGTCATTGTTGATATGATTTCTAATTACCTTGGCTGTTGTTGAAATAGGTTATCCATAATAAAAGTAAACTCTATTATTAAGTGTATACTTAAGTATTGTCTACATCGTATACAGTTCTCACAGGTGCGATAAAAATCACCAGGTGACACCCAACAGCTTGGTATATTATAGAATGTATGAGACAGAATTTCCATATGACGCTTACGCCTTTCCCAGTAACAGAAAATGTGTACGCTTTTCGGTATTCTGGTGCAAACTGAATCAAAACAAATAGCCTTAAACAGGATAAAGCATAAATGCAGTTTCAAACCGACTGCGGAGTGTTACTGTTACCGCGGAGAGTATTACTAGCTTACTAGATACAAAAACATATATAAAAAATTATGAAAGGTCTATGCTAAATATGGTAATGCAATACACATAGGATATGGGTAATTATCGCTGACTATTGCGATATATTATAAGACTCATATTTATAAGAAAAACCTTTTAAATATATAATTATGTTTTGACTCTACTAAAGCTTATTTACTCATTAATGTAACTAAAACCTTCTAAAATTCAGCCATTTCTGACGCATGTCAGTTGGTCTTGATTGTATAGGGAAATAAAAACCATGTTATACATTGAGTTCTGAGGTTTACGCGAATGTTAGACATTGAAATAAAACTACTTTTACGGATTTTATCGCGGTTTGTATTTGAATTTTAGTTCCCGACGTTTCGACACCTTTGCAGGTATCATGGTCACGGGCAGACTGAGGTGGTGTTCGTCTTGACGGTTGTTGTTGTTGCTCGTTCTACCTTCATATTTTTCCGTCTTCTCTATTGAGATGACACCCTAATTTCAATAGAGAAGACGGCTGGAATATATCACCTACTTGGGATCCGATAATTAACAAACTCAAAATCAAACCCAAGAGCAGCGCTGCAAGACCCCAAGAGACCGTGAGCTCATATTGCGGAGGCCGGAACACAAATAATCAATAAAAATATGAAGGTAGAACGGCAACAACAACCGTCAAGACGAACACCACCTCAGTCTGCCCGTGACCATGATACCTGCAAAGGTGTCGAAACGTCGGGAACTAAAATTCAAATACAAACCGCGATAAAATCCGTAAAAGTAGTTTTATTTCAACCGTGTTATATTTATATTATTTATTGTATTTCAAATTATTATTCGTTTATAGAACAAATAAGTAATAGTTATTAATTAGTAGTAATTTTTTCGCCACATTAAAGTTATATCTTCCTGTTCACCACCACCAGCCGGAACGCATTCTCCCAGCGGCCATACTACAGTAATGTCAGCTTTAAGGGTAATAACAAAAAGTAAAGGTTAGCATCAATCATGCTTAAGCCGCTGGTCGGTTGGTTGGTTCTCAAGGAAGATTGAGGGCAACCAAGTCACAGTCCATAACACCAAGACCTATACATAGATCACCCAGGTAACCTATAGATTATCGTTATCAGCGATTTAAGGTGCTCTACTTTATTTGCCCGATAACACATGTAATTCCGATCTAAATATAAAATGGCGTATTTAAGGTGTGTTTGGCGATTGACACAAATGCCGCCATGTCCGGGGCCATCTGTGCTTGAGACGGGACATTTTTTTTATTTGTCTAGTTTACTGACCTTTTCGACTTAACTAAAGGTCTCCAGCCAGGTAAAGTTAGAGCTAGTTTTTATAAACCAGGTGAATAGCTTGTGTTAGCCTAGGTATTGGTCGTAAGTCGTGACGTCATTTTGTATAATTTAATACAGCAAGGCGTACAGTCAGTTCAGTGTATTGCATTAAGGCTAATGCTTTTCTTTGCTTGAATAGCGGCGAGTTTCGCACGATTATGATATCAAAACACTCCTATATAATAATAAAATTGTATAATATTGATACTTTAAACTGTAAAATATTTCTAGGGGTTAGACTAAACATAGGTGAGTCAGAAAGTAAGTAAGGTTAGAGAAAGTAGTTATTTTTGGTAGCTAAAGCTGGTATAAATAAATACTTAGGATTATTGTTCTTTCAATCCTTATAAAATTTTAAAGCAGATATATTTAGAACATAGACCTCGCCAAGTTCATTTGGCAAATTGGCAAATGTTCAGGTATTCTTGTCAAGTAACAGATAAATTCTGACTTCTGAGTAACATTCTTGTTTTAAAGTTAAATAAATACTGAACACTGCAACTGACAACAGCTTGGCACTTATACGTTACACTTAGCTCTACATATACCGGTGTAATGTTGTTTTAAAAAAGGCCTTTGGCATAGCAACTGCAAGTAACCGTCACGTCACTCCCCCTTATTTAAATAAGTACCGACAATTTTGTGGTAGTTGCAAACAAGAACAACATACTTTTGTGAATGTAGTGTAGAGCCTTATTGAGCATACTTACAATAAAAGGGATTTTATATTTACTAGGTTTGATGTGCCTCACGTTCATGTCTGTCGTGACGTATACCATTACCACGGTAATATTATAATACAGTACTCCAACTTCATACAAACGGACGAAACGCGAGCTATACCTACGCGCTCGATCTCGGGTTGCGCTCGGGGCGCAGGCAGTCACGGCTGTACTGTACCGCAGTGTCGAACGGACGGTGTGTTGTTTTTTTAACAATAACCGCGCGATTTTTTATCTAAAAATCAGTTAACATGACGAGTAGGAAATATTGTGCTGTTTTTGGTTGTATGAATATTTGCGCAAATATTTTTCGGTCGCAAATTTATAAGCCCGATTTGTTTTTCAAACAAAACCATGTTTTTTTAATTAAATCTACCAATAAAAAAAAAACACGCATTTTTATTGAACACTTCCTATTCAATATACAAAGTATTTCATTTATTTATATAAACAGGATATTTACAATCACAAAACTAAATAGAAACAGAAATTAGGCAAATGTAATTAAAATGCTGGAGACGGGCAGCCCTAACGCATGTTTACGTACCGCGCGGCTGTAGGCATTTATTTCTATCATGCGGCCGAGTTACACTACTGTATTATAATATTACCGTGCCATTACGCGGTAATTCCTGGAATGTATAATATATAGCTACGTGTCTGTATAATGATGAAAATCAACCTTAATGCTTTTACATAAAGGTTTGGCCAATGTTAAAGAATTATCACTGTTACTGAACTTTTAAAAAAATTGCATTCCCACAAGGACTTGAACACAGGTGGAATATGCTATATTTGTTGTTTCGCTGTAGTTGGAATTATAGTTTCAGGAACGACGTTTCATAAATTTTTGACGATTGATACTTTTTGCAAAATTAATGAAAAAGAAAGCAGTAATCGTCTTTATCGCTTTTCTTTTGTTTATTTCAATGACATATAGTTACATGTCTTGATTGAGTTGGCAATCTGTAGTTCAAATCGTTAGAATTCATGAATTATAACGATCATTATCCTACCTTTTTGGTGTAATGATAAATGTAGCATAGTAATAGCCATTATCTTCTAACCTGGATATTTAATACGTTTTTTATATTGTTCTGGTGTAAATGGTTGCCAGATGATTGGTGTTGAATTGAAAATTAATATGGACGATAAGTGCTTTTATCATCACATATTAAATAGTATTACATGGGCGTTGTTTTTCAATTTCCATCGTGCAACTTACACTAGGGTTGTCGACCTTACATAAGGGGACTTTGCATTTTGTTTTCCCTCAATCCTGTAGGTACACCTACTGTTTATGTGTACACTATAATGACCTGACTACCTAGTAGGTAATAACCAAATAGGCTGCCATAACTAAAGCCGACATACCAATACCGATATTATTTATTATTAATTTTTCTTAGGAAAACATATAATATAACCAAAACAGATTGCTTAGTAAGGTATAAGACCAAAATCATGTCAGATCATTTCCTGTTGACAATTCGAACTGGCACTTCCTTGTATATTTCAACTGAACCAATTTAGTAGTAGTACCAGTAAGGGACATATAATTACTCTCATCCGCTGAGATTAAAACCTGTATTCATTACCGAAGTAAAGCAAGCAAGTCAATTACCGGTACCGTGATGTCTAATAGGCAAGGTTTAATTAGACTGACATGTATAACTTAACGGGAACTATTGACTAGTTTTATCCTAAGTACATTCAAACAATCCTTATTAATAAATAAATATGGACAACATTACACAAATTGTTTTGAACCCAAAGTTAATAGCTAAAGCACTTGTGTTATGGAAATCAGAGACAACGAAGGTACCACATACACCCTGACCCGAGACAATGGCAATGTAGAAAAGTGATTTTCAACATTGTCCCGTCCGGGGATCGAACCCGGGACCTCAGAGCAAGCGACACCTTGAAAACCGGTGTGTCCGCCACTCGACCACGGACGTCGTCACAATTGACAAAATATTATTAAATTGTTTATTAACTTCTTTATCTCAGGCTGTGTGTTACATTCAAAATTATAATAATTATAATAATACTCCCATAATTACAACATGGACTAGTGAAATGTGTATTTACACACCATGGAACATAAATATGTATTCCCATTGTGGTAAAACGTGGAAAACACGTTTAATAACTTGTCTATGTAATTTATCGCACACCATGACACGTTCTTGGAGTTGCAACAAGGTACAACAATTTTTTTCTGAAAAGCGAACATAATATCTGACCACAACTTCGCAACGTCAGCGTCAGTTAAAATATTTTCTACGCCTAAACTAATGGGTACATATCATAAAAACCAAGTACATATAAGGTATTTATTATAATGATTATTAAATAATCGAATTCTGTGTGATCACGTTAAATTCATTAGACTTCTCGTACCTGATCTGGCAAACTCTTCACTAATAGCATTCTGTTATACCATCTAACCTCACCACTCTCATTTTCTCACGACCGGTCACCCTCCACTGGCCACCCCACAGCACCGCAACGTTCGCAACCCACTGAATGTTATACAAGGCTGATGCCACTAGCACACTCCGGTTTCCTCCGTTTCCGCTCGACTAAAGGGTGATTCATGGAGAATATGGACTAATACACAACTTCTTTGAAATGTGTATAGAATATGATAAGGGTGGAAGATAGCATGTTCATTCGCTCGTTTGGTGTAAATCGGCCATTATACGAAAGTGATACTAACTACGTCAAACTTATATGACGACCATTTTGTTTAGATATTGCTTGAAGACACGATTAATGTCTCTCTAAAATCTTAACGTAACGTCAAGTGTGTCTTAGTTTAGATAGGTTTAGATTGGTTATGTTATGTGGTTATGTCATATATATCTCTTTCATGAGGTAGTAAAAGGATATTAGAGACAGCTGATCTAACGTTAAACAACGGTTTGTATAAACTTAGTAAACATTAAGCAATAACGTAGCAAGATTTTCTAAATTAGATGAGTAAGTAGCCCGTAGCGGCTAGTAGCAATTATTTTATGAAATTAGATCATCCTGTACACACTTAGTACCCTTACCTCATTATTATCTAAGTTCGTATAATTATCGAATTTGAAAAATATTTGCATATTATGACCTCACAGTATCGTTTGACTTCATCAAGCATTCGCTTTCACATGAAAGTGAGCAATTTGTTACATTACAGTTTCAACATTGTGCTCTATTCCAACATAATGTTTCTACCATAGTTTCACCTTATTTTTTACTAGATTTTATTTAAGACTGACAATACGTGCGAAGGTCAGGCATTTCGCGGACACAGGGCGGTCGTTGACCCCGCGGCGATGTGATTGATACATGAACTACCTCGGGGTAAGGTAGGCCTGAGAACACATGACATTGTTGTTTGCTACCATAATGTATATTGTTCAAGAGATAACCTTAATATGTTTAGAAGTTAGTTTAGAATTATATTGTTGATCGTGAGTAGTGTGGATTTGCAGACAATGGTTTATTTTAATTACTTGTTTATTGTCCTAATGCTGATCGCAATAAATCTTTCTCCAAATACTTATATCTCCAAGGTTTTCCTTAATGAGGTCCACCACTCCTGCATTACTTTCCTGCACTTCATAACACAAGTAACGTGGCTATTAATCATTACTATGAAATCACTATTGCTTCCCAAAACGCAGTTTGCACAAACAACCAGTTAAAACTGTAAATAATGAAAGTATTTTGCATATCATACTCTGCGTCAATTTCGTTGAAAAGCATGTTACAAATAGTAGAAAGTTGAAGCTATTTGATAATGTTATATAAACCGTTTCTAGTAGACGTGTCTATGTGTTATTAATTGCCACATTTAACGAACACTAGACTGCGGTTATCGGTTTTGTATTTCAAATAGAAGCGAATAATTGATTAACTATACAAGTCAGTACTAGGTACGTACTTATTAACTTATACGTGTCCTAAATACTTATCTAACACTGAAAAATAACCTCGTTAATTAGTTTATTGTTCAGTATATTTTTTAATACCTGAACCTAGGTTAGAAGCTTTGCCGTAAGTAGGTATTTTTCGTGTTTATGCAAATGAAACATCAACATTTACGCAATAAAGAATTGAGAACTTTTTAACGATTAATACGTGCAATAAGAATGCAGTGATTTGCAATACTAGATATGCAACAATATCGTACTCTAAAATATAAATATTTTTTTGAAAGTATGTACACAACCTTATTACCTAGATACCTATCTTAGACAGTATGTAATTAATAATTGCAGTAACATTGTAAGCCGTGAAAGTTCGATAGCTGAGGAGATCCCGTGAACTTGATTGCTTAAACTTCATAGTCTTTATACTTTACATTAAACGCTTCTATTGTCTAAAGCGAAACCAATGGGAAAATGCATTTCTAATGCATGGAAACAGGGACGTGGAAAACGTTTGTATTAAATGCTTAATGTGACGTATTGGAATAGAGCTATCGATTGACGGGCCTGTTGGTCTAGTGGTTAGTGACCCTGACTGCTATACCGGAGGTCGTGGGTTCGATTCCCACCCAGGACAAATGTTTGTGTGATGAGCACGATCATTTGTTCTGGTTGTCTGGGTGTAATTTATCTATAAAATGGGTGTTGTCTGGGTGTAATTTGTATGTATTTAGAAATATATAAGTATGTTTATCAGTTGTCTGGTTACCATAACACAAGCTCTGCTTAGCTTGGGATCATATAACCGTGTGTGAGTTGTCCCGGAATATTATTATTATGATTTGAATGCTAATTGCCTATTTGTAGATCTTATACTTGCAAATTACAATAGTGAAATTGACAAGACCTAAATAGGTTTGTACTTGAAACTATCATTTGTCAGGTAATTTATATTCCTAATACTTTAAATATTGTAAATGTTTATCCTTTTTATAAAGGCTGCATACTGAAATTCAGGAGTGCTAAGTTACAATTTAATACAATTTCGTTCAACTTGACATGTTATGCTAGTTATGTTATATGATTTTAATAAAGGTCACCTTTAGGATACCTCGTTAATTGACTGCTATCCTTGGGTAGGCAATTTTAACGTACTAAAGACATATCCTGTATCTCTATAACAGTAAAATAGTTTACTTTAGATTCTGTAAAGCGCTTGGTCACTTTTACTTTCCGATTAATATGCAAAATAAATGCAATTACTTAATTTAGTCCTCATCTTTCCTGTCTTGATATTTTAGTTTAAAATGAAAAACAGATACTCTAGTAAAATAAACAAAGCTATGAAATGAAAAGGTTTAATATCCTGGGACAACTCACACACAGTCATCTGATCCCAAACTAAGCAGACCTTGTACTATGGTAACCAGACAACTGATTAACATACTTATATATTTCTAAATAGATACAGTCATATAGTATAGATAAAATTTAACTTTGTTGTTCTTCTCGAAATAAATAAACTCTTCACTTTTTAATTAATTTTAAACTTCACGCCTAATGTGCTCGTATAAATTAAAGACAACCTGCATATAAATTCAATTACGTAAGACTTACTTTATCGCATTATTCCGTATTTATTTCGTTGAGGAATAAAAAAACACGTCAATTTTATAGCTTCATTAAGTAGGTCAATAACCTTTGATACACTTTTATATCCAGTTTAATTCTTTTGCATAATCATTTAGAAGTTAGTTCAGCGATAAAATACCTATAACTCATATGTATAGCTCATACATATACCTATATAGGTATGTCCTGTATGGTTTATACATGTCATATAACATTTCTGAAGAATATATAGGCATACGTGATATGCATGTGTGTGAAACTAATCCAGTAAAGGCTAAAGGGCTTACTGATTCCCAGTCGTTACAAAGTCACGGGCATTTTGTTGGTTTCTGATTCTTTTAGAATAATTGTGAGTTTTCCTCGTTGCATTCCCATATTCTGACGCATATAATAGGCCTTCTATTGTTAATGAATATATTATGAATAATTTTGATGTAGGTAAGGCGCTGGCCAGACAGAAGAGACGTAAGACGCAGACGGGGCGCGGACATAATACGCTTCTATACAAAATGTATAGAACCGTCGCGCCCGCGCCCCGTCTCTTCTGTATGTTTTGCGTCGCGACGCTTCTATACATTTTGTATGAAAGCGTCGCGGTAAAGACAAATGTCCGCGCCCCGTCTGCGTCTTAGGTCTCTTCTGTCTGGCCAGCGCCTAAGGTTTGGTTATTTTTGCACAACTTTTGTAGAACGTTGGATGTTAAATCTAAGCCTGAATATTATTACCATGACATAAATGAGTTCTATAACTAATTAAATGTTATACAATAAACATTTCTACATATCAATTAAATATTCTAATCTCGTCACTTCCTGCTATCTTTGACTTTTGTTGAGAGTAAAGGTAAGCTATAATAATTATGTCACCCCTACAATTTAACGTGACCGTGTCGTCCCGTGGTCATGGTCTAAATATTAGGGTAGCTAGTAGCGTTCAAAGTAACAATAGTAATTGATATAAATTAGAAATACTTAAAAAAAAAAAAATCTAATCTAATAAAATTAAATCTATAACCTCATTTTAATTCCATTTAATCATCGATATTAATTTATGTTTTATAATATATGTTTGTACGTTAACACCATTTGTATCGATTACTTGGAAGATTACTAATCGGCCTGATTTATGAAATGAATACTCATCAGGAATATTTAATTGGATTAGACCATCGCTTTGATAAGCAATGCCATCTGTTGTCAAGGTGTGAAATTGCTACCTGTAAAATGTATATGCGACTCTATTGACTATGAAACGCTTTGAACCCATCGCGATGGATAAAACCTATTACGGGTAAAACTCATATAAAGTAAGATTTTAAACTCTTTTTTTACCATTATTTATTCCTTTATCCAGCTCAGCTACCTTATTATTTGTTTGTCAATTCAATCATTATACTGTATTACGACATCATGGCATACTGCTACCATAGCAGCTACATTGTCAGCTAGCAGAGACACTAATTCCCCATGACTTACATAGATGGCGTTGCGAAAGGTAATTTACATTTAGAACATCCTAAAAAAAACAGATAACCGTCGTAATTAGTATGTTAATTAGAATTTAATTGTGTCTTTAGTAAATTATATTAGGTGTGTGACTTTGGAATGGTTTTCATTTGATATTTCTCTATAAAATTTGACTAAGTTTTTTTAGGGTTTGCATATTCTAGGAAAAAGTTTTCTCATTGACCTTGGCTGTATTCGTGGTGGTGGTACGGCTGGCACTTGGCACCCCACCTCGTTCCGCTAAGTGATTCTGTACGTCCGTTTCGCTTCGCCACGCTCTTCGCGCCACTGACCCCTGTCACACCTCCCCACGAAAGTTCCCTTAACAAATAACCCGTCAAACATCCGGGAGGAAACCAGCTCTGAGGATCTTTAGGTCGTTAACTGATAAAAGTGTGGCAACAATCGTGGAGCAACAACCAATTGATTAAAAAAGGAATGGATTTTATTCTCTTTTTATATTTTTGGTAAAATGTCGTCGGTCAAAGGCAGTGTTGTGGTATTAGACTATTTGGTGCCATTTGTTTGTAATTGCACAGGTGGGAGGCTTGTTTACACGGCGCGCGAGTGGCTCTCAATGGCTCGGCTACCTGCCGGGTCGGGGGGAGCGGTGACCTGGCAGCCTCCTCCCCTCGCCGCGGAGGGCCTCGCTCGCGGCCTGCCGGCGCACGCGCAGAAAGCCGAGCCAGTTGCCCGCCGCGCAGCCTCCAGTTTGTTTACATCGATTATAATGTGTGACGTTTACTCATTTAATAACTGACTACACTTATTTCCGATTCTATTTCGGTCTGTTGTGCAAGTGATACACCTGTGAAGTACTTTTTGACCAGTGTGACAGGTTGGAAACGTGTCTATTGTGTGACCAATGTTGAGCTGAAAGCATTGTGGCGTACGAGTTAGCAATTTAACCAGTCAGTTATTTTGCATTTGCACAAAAGTTACACAGCTGGTTCCTGTGATAATGTTGTAGACAATAGAGTGACGTATCCTTCATTTTTCTATGTCATAATATCGCGTGGTTTAGCGTATCAGTTGAAAACTACGGTTTCATGTTCTTCGACTATTGCAGTCTCTCTGAATTGTTTACTCAAGGTTGTTTTTCAATAAGTTTATTACTTCTTTTAATTACTTACAATGCTTTGTTTTTTAGTCATTCTTAAACTGGTGCGTGTCTGCATCTAGGCATTAAGGTTATGTACAATTACTTACGAGCTCAGTTATGTACAACAAACTGAGTAATTGTTCAAGTATGTGATTCAGGGATCGTTGCACCTATGTACATGGTCGCAATCAAGGCATTGTGATTGGTCCAGAGCACATGGAGCGTAGCGTGACCGTTGAACCATGACCGTAAGTGCTAAGAACCTGACTCCACACATAGGTTATAAATCCAATGCTTGTTAGTAATGATTCATTCTTATTAACCTAAATGAACTCTGTTAAAATACCGCTTTTGCTAAAACTAGTCGTATCATCAGCGATTATTTATTTGGAATACATAACAGCAACGGCATCAAGTGACATACTTTGCTGTCTGTTAGTTCAATAATGGCAAAGAAAATACACCATTATTGTGGATTTCTCACTCGCTAGACTACGGTTACTAATCAGTATCATTGCCACGGGCTTATACCATGGCATTGTTATGAACAGTGATCTGGTAACATAATAGTTACTCCGGCGCCGATCTAGATACCCAGATCTCGAGGTAGAAAGCGTCGTGTGACTTCGCGACACTCATTTAAACTTGCTTATCAAATGTATTTATTTTATTTCCAATTTCTTTTTAAGCAAAATACTTTCATTCTCAAATATTTTGAGGCCATCGGCAACAGATGGATAAAAGTATAGAAATCAAAATCGGGTCAACCATGTTCAGAATTCTTAGTATCCGTAGAGTTACTCTAATTAGCAGGTTGCTCACTTGTTGCTTATGCGCATCTTATCGTAACAAATGTGGTCCCACGTAATTTCGTTAACCGACACTCGCAACCGTTGACAATGGGTTCCCATTTCAAAGGAGAAGTCATTCTTAATCGTCAATTGTTCGCTCTATTGCATCCACTCGATCCTCCGCCGATAAAAGTTACGCGCACCATCGTGTGGGACAATACTATCTAACGCGATGTGTAAATGAAAAAGTTAACTTAATAAATTCCTACTTTCATAATTTTCTCTCTCATGTCATGTTACTTAAGTTCTAAATTGCAGTTTTCCGCACATACCTTTAGAGAAAATGTTATTCCCATCGTAAAGTTTCAAAACCGCGTGACAAAGGCATGCAAACTGCCGGAGTCAACGTTTCGCGAGCTATGCGTTTATGTTCACTATGTGGTAATTATTCCTGCATGTTGCGAGTTCGCGAGGCCTTTACTTACAACTCAACTAGAGTTTTTGCGGTTTTTCATGAAAATATATGTTTATGCTTCATTGAACTTTGGAAATTAAATAATATCTAGTAGAGTCGCATCCGCATCACATTAGCATTGCTAAACGAATTAAAAAGCAATAGGATATTGGCTAAGCCGTATTAGATTGTAGTTTGTTGACTTAAGCTGGATTAGGTCCAAGTAAATGAATATAATCGTGAAGTCCGTTGTGCAACTGGTGACATCAAAAGTAAATTGGACAGGCAATTCAGTTGGCGGTGCTGATATTATTGCACTGGAATGAAAGCCTAATCAAAACTTCATGCCCAGTTACAACACTACTATTATGTTCAATCTGTTATTGGATTTTACTATAACGGGTAGTAGCTATTTTGCCGATGTTTAGAACCTATATTTATGTTTTCTCTTGTCGCAATTATGTCTACTATCAAAAGAAAGAGCTTTAGTTTCTTGGATATAATGACAGAATTCATTAATATTATGTAAGCATAGCCTCTTCCGTGGGTAGAGAGTTTTCTCAAATTCTTATTTGATCAGTTTATATCTTGCTTATTATTCGTTATTCTTGCTTATATGGCAACCGATCTCGTACAACTGATTTCCGAAGTCGAAAGTCTTGCTAATGCGTCAGTCAGTGAGATTCGGATACGATTGCAGTGGTGGTGAGAAACTTCAGGCTTTGTGTGTGGCACTTGGCAGTCGCTGGTTCGGTAGTGAAGGTGCAGTTAGGAGGGGCGGTGATAGTCAGATAAGGATGGTTGCGATAACGGCGCGGAGGCCGCGAGCGCGCCACCGTCACGCCGCCATCGCGCCAGTGCCGCGCGGTGCTTGCCCACCGACACCGACTATATTTTAACACTTTTTGCGCGTCTTGCCGCAAGGTCGCTGCTCGTGTTATTGTAACTTGTGTACACGTACATCTGTTTTGTCATGTCAGTGAAATGAGTTTTAGTTTTAAATTACAATTCAATTCACATTTTCAATTATTCTTGTGCCAGTGTCTGTAAATTCGAATACTTCTGAATTTGTTTGTGGCAACAGTGAGGCCTTAAAAAAAATGCGAATCTTTTTCCTGACTAAAGTGTGATTGAGTGCTTAGTGGTGTAACATGAAGGATTCTACTCCTCGATGTGAGGACGTAGCCGACAAACTGGTGCGTCTGTTTGGATGGAGACAGACCTATCCCGTGCAGAAACTCCAAAGGAGTATACTACCCCAGACCACTGAAACGGTGAGAATTATTATAGAAAAATAAAGTTAAGTTACATAGATAATGCTCTGCATAATAATTGCTGGTTGTCAAAGAGCATGATTTTGTTATGTCTTTTGTAGTTTAAATTAAAACTTAGTAGCGGACAGTGTCGTATTAAAATGCAAGGTGTTAAATAATTGCACAACTTACTACGAGAAACGACAATAGATTTTATATTATTTTTAGAAATCTATGCTCCAGTCTGCGTACCTCTGTTTGTATAACTATTAACGACATAACGATGTTGTTTCCACAAGATAACACTAGTTATTTTAGACGACAATTTGATGAATACCTGTCACAAGTTGTGATAACTTTATCACGACGTAGTTAAGGAAAATTAATTGGTTAATCTACATCAATTTGGTTGTTCGGTATTATTTCCTACTACTTATCAAATTATCGTGACATACATACTGTGTGTAATTGCATAACTTGTTATTCATGTAATTTTGATTATTTATTTATTTATTACATTACATTAAATTTGGGAAAACAAACAGTAGTATATTAAGCATAAACAATTTTGTCTTAAACTAAACTTAACGAATATACTACCCACAACATTTTCCATGGATTAAGTAAACACTTAATCGTATATATGTCGTTTAAACTAAGTACTTTTTAATTCAGAATAATTTAGGCACATTAATTAATTATTCATTCGATTACGCACATTATCCACGTAGTCTTCTTATAGTCACCAAAGCCAAGAAGACTTGAAGAAAGAAGCTGAATAAATATATTTTAAGTAACCCATAATTACAATAGTTCTAATTTTTATTAATCTAAAATCTATATTATCTAAAAAAAACTACCAAGGCCAGCCTCTCCCAAACAATTAGATCTACCATGATTTAATACACCACCAAATAAAAGAAATTCAAGTCGGGAAAACCCGCGAACTAAACCATACAACTAAACTTCCTACAAAGACATACGTTAACATGTTACCTATTGTTGCGAATTACTTTCACGGCCTGATCTGAAAGTGGAAAGTACTTCATTAAGTCAACACTTATTAGTAACATTACGTTACCGATAGTACCTACCTCAGCTCACATTCACGCGATACGGACGTTGAACCCTGCGTATGGACTTCAAATTACTCAGTTAGGTACTTTGTTTAAAGCTAAATAGTCAGCAAAAAATAATGTAATATAGTTTAGTAAGCGAATTTTGTAGAGATACAACGAAGACATATTTATTGAAAACTAAATTGTACCTAGTGGTATTTAATGACTATTTTATATACGAGAATTAATAGGTAATTAATAAATAATTAAAGAAGTAATTTACAGCAAATCATATCATGTAACTTTTAGTAGTCTTTATTTGTATGGCCAGTTGTATTATGTATGATATTTCTTTTATGAAGTAAATTCTACTAAACCTAAATTCATTGTAGTTACTATCGATTTGAACTCATTAGGAAACAAATATACAAAAAAAAATATGGCCTCTTCAAAATGTTGTCACCCACCCTAATTTAGGTACCTGATATTAAGAAAACGCAATAACATTTAATATTAGGGCTTCATCAAATTTAGATTAACGATTCATAATCGACCTTGGTGTCGTAATCAGTACATTCCGAATTGACTACGTTAATGTCTTGTACACTTAACGTGGTGACTGGTCGTACAGATAATAGCCGACTTAGCTCACGTATACAGGATTAAGAACATTTTAGAACTATTAAAATTCCTCTACAGTATATTGCTTCGTAAGTTCTAGTTTAATAACTATCTAGGTACCTACTTAAATTAATGTTAAAATTTCTGTATTCACGCAAAGAAATAGGAGGTCACCTATTAGTTTCTAGGCCCAAGCGAAGCGTTCTATCTGATAGTCCCATCTCATATGTTTATTATTTTGCGACCTGTGGCTATGACCCATTTGGAACCGAAATATAACCAATGTAATCCAATAGATAAGGAATAGAGAAGGAAGGAGTTAAACAGCCTGAACTGAACGTTAGCTTTAACATTTCATGAGATGAGCTCTTAAAGAAGGACTTATGCCATCGTGCAAGTGTAGCGCGCCGTCCCGCCTCCACAACAGGAATAGTTCTGATTTAAGAGTTCATGGTACTTGACGGGCCTGTTGGTCTAGTGGTTAGTGACCCTGACTGCTATACCGGAGGTCGTGGGTTCGATTCCCACCCAGGACAAATGTTTGTGTGATGAGCACGATCATTTGTTCTGGTTGTCTGGGTGTAATCTATACATATAATAAATCTGTAGAAAAGTCATTTTTGTACATTGAAGAAATTGAAAAAAAAAAAATAGCCAGCGTGTTAAAGGATAACTAACAGAACCCATTTCCATCATTTTTGAAATTTTTGTCTGTTTGTCTGTTTGTCTGTTTATATGTTTGTTTGTGCACACATCACGTAAAATCTACGAATTCAATGCAGACAATGTTTATATACAAAAATTATACACAACTTGAGGTATAACTTAGTTTTTGTTTCATCGAAATCGGTTCACTCTATCAAAAGATATGATTAATTTAGTGAGTTCAAGAAATAAAATATTATAACACGCAATTCAGTACAGTACGTGCATTACAACTCTCTTTTGCCGGGGGTCAGATTTCATGTTACAGTATCAAACATAAACTACTTAATCGAATGGTGTAAAAAATTGAGAGGTTGTTTTCAAGAAATCGTAGATGGTTGTTGGCTATGTTGAAAGATGCTTTTCAATCTAGCTGATAAGGGGTGGAGCTTTAAATTTCCAAAATCATTTTCTCAACTGCACACATAAATTGGCATTATTGACAGATAAACAAGAGGGTAACCATGGCAGACTGAGGTAGCCATAGCAATCTTCAATTTGATTAGTACCTATATTTTAGTGAACTAGCTATCGAAGCAAACAGCTTGGCGGTTGAACGATTGGAAATGAGTGATCTCGCTGCGAGTTCAAATCCGGTTGTTAATATTTGTATTTTTTTTCATGTATCCATTTTCTTATATAAGTTTGAATTTTTTTATACCCAAGTTCAAATCTCAATAGAGCTACTAACTCTTTTTGTATTTTACTAACGTATCTTTTTTAAGTAAAAAAATATTTGTAACATTTTGTTGTATTTTTAGTCGCAATAAACGACAGTGAATTTTTTCTCAACCGATATATAAACTTACAATTATTTAGTGTCTGTATTTACTAATCTCCGTAGGTAAGTTTGTTCCTCATTGCTGATCATGGTGGAACAAACGTGCATACCATATACTGTAAAGTGATTCAGGCGTTAATGTCCTGGCCATTTGCTTGGAAATTTACGCATTCGCTTCTGACTTGAAAATGTAAGCTTCCCCATAGATCACTTTATAGTTGGTTAAAAACTTTAATCCACTTTTAAACTATTTTTCCAACATAATGTGTAATGTTTTCTATTGGTCATCTATATTATATTCCATGGACAAGATCTTTTTGTATTTGTTATTTATTTTCTTTAACCCAAAAACCCAATGATCTTTTTATCACACAATCTTTAGTATGTACTACCTCTTTAATATTCATTAAAAGGTAGCTTGCTTCTCATGTAGGTTTTTATGCGTACATGATGTTTTATTTATGTGTTTAAATTTCATAAAGTTTTTGTACCCTATTACCGGAAGGTTGGGCCAAAACCCTAAATAAAATAAACTTTCTATCGCATTCTCTACATTTTAAAATATATACGTACGGTATTTAAGCCCATCACCTTATGCTGCACCTTACGCTTAATTAAGCGAATTGTACAGGATACAGCCTCTGACTTTGATCAGGGTAGAATGAGATTGTCCTTGGACAGCTATTACTTAATCTTTCCAAACAAATAATTTTAAACACAGTTTTGGTAATTCTGCCACTGCGCCTCTCAAACCGTACGTCAACTTTTTGTAACTACCTCCTCTTTCAGTTTCATGGGTCTCATGTCAGTCACTGCCTATCTGATATCCACTCTCAATTTAACTGCGTAGTTCAATTACGAGGTTTCGCACCAAAACCTCGCGCCCTGTAGTCTCACTAGGGACTACGGTACCAACGAGAACTATAGCATAAAAAATGGTTTTTGGGTGTCCTTTGCCATTTACTGCCTAGAGCGACAGCTGCTTTCACTTTAACTCAGAGTTGGCTTTGCCAGTAGACTCAATACAAAAACATTGACCTTCAATTATTGTAACCAACTGGGTAAAGCACAAAAGAGAAAACATACTACATATATAAATAAGAAGATAAAAGAGTCAGTTCAAAACTGCCCAAGGTAGACATATTTTGGACATTGACATCGAAAGCCACCATGAAAATGATAATTTTTTCTCACGGTTCTGGACTTGGAAGATAAATCTAAAATTTTTAAACAAAGTAGCATCAAAACCAATCCTTAAAAGTTTTAAAATCTGTAAAAGTGAAAATTCTGTACATTGAAAATATCAAAAAAATAAATGGCGGGGTGTGTTACTAGACCGAAACCGAACCCAAAAGTGTGAAAAAAAAATTTTTGTCTGTTTGTCTGTCTGTTTGTTCAGGTATCACGCAAAAACTACCGGTTCGATTACGATGAAACTTGGTATAATTATTCTTTATTATCCTGGGCACCCGATAAAACTGGGTAGTTTATATCCCGGAAAAGTATAAACAATAAAAAACAAACTTAATTTTGCGGTTAGAAACTCATTGATAAGTTTCGTCATCCACGCGAACGAAGTCGCAGGCACAGCTATGTATGTATTTAGAAATATATAAGTATGTTTATCAGTTGTCTGGTTAACATAACACAAGCTCTGCTTAGCTTGGGATCAGATAACCGTGTGTGAGTTGTCCCGGAATATTATTATATTATTACTGTATGTCTATTCTGTAAATAATTTCGGTATCGAGCTTCACCTGAGTGACAATAAAGCTCACTTCAAAAGTGAACCCAATTGGCCTTGATTTAGAATTCAAATTCGAGAATACATATTTGATATCTCACCGCGGATTCCGCTGTCGAGACATGAAAATAATGTTACAGAATAGCACTACAGGTCTGAGTATGAAGTATTCAGGCCAATATCCGTGACTCACAAACTGGTTCTGTGTAAAATCAGGGCAAGACTTCAGATGACGATTAAGTTGAATCGATGGCTCAATTCGCAGAAGTTAAGCTTGGATTGAGATAATTTTGAAGAACTTAAGTGTTATGTTAAAACAAATACGAGCTGTCTTACAAGGTACTTAACAAAGTGGGTTAAGAGTATTTGCTACTTATTTCTATCGAGTATAAGATGGAAGTTCTCAAGAAGGAAGTATAGTACTTAAAATATTGGTGCCACATGTCTAAAACAGTAGACAAATACGATTAAAATACTTTTTACAGATTATAACGCCAATTTCGTGGATATTCATCCTTTAGTAAATATTGAATCATGATCGGGTGCGGTTTTACTTGTTTTATTTGCAATGGATGTCTATGATAATTATGTTTAAACATTGACCAAGCCTTTAAAACGTGTTTGAATAGATATGATAGAGGGGACATTGCGAAGGTCTTATTTGATTGAATGTAGGTTATTATTTATTTACTAAGCGCAATACTTATTTACCAAGTCTTATAAAAACCCACAGATACAATATACTCGTAACTACCCTAAGGTTTACTGACAAAAGCCTTTTCGGCTATTATTCTTGGTATATTCTCTAACTCAGAAGTATTTCCAGAATTTTTTATTATAGACATTATGGGATTTCTTAATCCTAAGATATACAAACAAATACTTCTTTACTCTAAATAGGTCAATAACCTGACTTAGTTTATTTTATTTAACTGACATCCCAATACGTAACGTTCGATATGTTAAACGTAAATAAAGGTATCGTTTGATGTTTAACGTAACGTCCGTCTCATAATTTCTTTGGATCAAAGATCTTACTATAAACAAATGGTGACATATGGATTGGTAATGTGGTAGCTTTGACTAGCTTTGACTACAGGGTTTTTTTAGCTCTGTCTGACACACTACACGACTACTTTAGGATAAAGGTCTCATATTATATCTGAGTAAACTTCTTTAGTTGGTAAACATAAAAATTGTGATCTTACATAATATAATATGTTCTAGAGTTTTTATGTATTTCGTATTATGTATTATCGTTTCTAAATAACCGCCTTACGAATAGAGCTAATGTAGTGATATCGTCGTCCATTCGGTAAAACTTGTGCTGCTCAAATATAGCCTGCAATCCTGCCAGCAATTGTCAAAGCTAATTCAGTAACGGTTGTTCTTGTAATATATAATGTATAAATCACTCGTCAGTCTTGAAATAGGAGCCTTGATAGGGTTACAGAAAGCATAATATTTATAGTAGCCAGACCGCTTGGCCTCACGTTTCGTTAACCGTTTACGGTAACCAAAGTAGTAAACTCTTCTAAAATTACAGATACAAATACATAGTAGATTAAGCATGATTATTTAGAGGCGTCAAAGATATTAAATTCTCTGTGTTAGGCGTCTAATCTCCTTTTATATTTTAGTTTTTACTGTGTGTCTGAAAATGTGAGGAAACGTCCGACTCACTTCTTTAAAATGCATTTTGGTCAAAAATAGTCTGAGTTGATAAATAAATTTACACAATAATTACATAGAACTGATTTACAGATGTTTTTTACACAGAACATGTTTGCTTTCCCTTGCAGAAAGTATTGAGAAAACAATGCATTAACACATGTAGAAAATAAAGAGCTCATGTAAGCGGTGATTTGTGATGACGTGTAAACTGCAGCTAATCTGGTAAAACCATATAGTTTTCTATTGTTCGCAATCATTAAAATAATAATAAGTTCTTAGACAAGAGGATACTTGTACGTTGTGATTTGCATGTGTATGTACTGTGTACACGACGGCTATTATCACTAATTAGCAATATAATACTTCTGAGAATAGGTTTTTATTCAGCTTGTTTTGCCTTACGTAATCATAGTGTACATCGCTGCAAAGGTAACGTGCGAAGTTATTGGTAGGATAAAGAAAAATACAAACTTTTTGGATAATTTTTTCTTAATATTTTGCTATTTACAGGTATGTCATAATGTGACAAACCTATTGTTAATCGTTATCATTAAAGTATTCAACCTAAAACAATAGTTATTACTTAAATACCCATTCTGGACAAATAAAACTAAAGTTGGCCTTTGAGCACGAAAAACGACTTTACTAGTCAAAGAGACAAGCAAATATCCATAGGTAATAAACACCTTTATAAAAAGGAGTACCTTCTCCAGTAGTACGTCAGTTTAAACATGGTCCGACTGCCATAGAAAAACAGTTGAACGTTTAACGCGGTAAACCGTTGTAAGAGCAGGAACTTGATCTCAAATGACATAATTAAGCGAAAGAAGTATGAACTGTTAGATGACCACCTCATCCTGTATTTATGTTTATTATTCTTCAGTTACTTTTAATTTCCGCTGTTGTTTAAGATTAGCTTTCTAGCTGGGATTAGCTCAGGGTATTCAGATTCAGATACAAAACGGTCAGAAATAAATTTGAATTTGCTATTGGAACGAGGCTTTCATTCGATTTAAGCGATTGTCTTTTGTTTTAATTTTTTGCACGCAATACTTAAGAGGAAAGGGGAGCGGACATACTTTTGAAAATTCGGTTTTTGAAGAAAGTATTGCTGTCGCTCTAATTCCCCCCGCCCCCTAATTCGTGCAATAAGGACAACTGCAGCTCAGACCGAAAAACTGACGAAAAATCGAGGTTTGGCTCTCGTCTATTTTCTCCCCCAATTCTTAACCAATTTTAAAGATATTTCATATACTGCATAAGAAAAGAATAATCTGTGCCTCTATTTTTCCCTTTTTTAATAATCGTTGCCAAATTTGAAAAACAACGCCTCTGAAAACTGCGGTCAAAATCGGCACTTTTAAGAAGGTTCTAGTTTCTTTAAATATATGCGCACCACGGCTATTCTTCGACGCTCGTCTCGCGATGTCAGTGCCGTGTGAGTGGGAAAGACATCACGCTGACGAGAGAAAAGTGTCGACAAAATTTTGTCGTGGTGCATATGCTAGAACACCATATTGCAAACTACCTAATTACTCGCAAGTCGCAACACACACAACCTTAATCAATGCGCGACCGCATCGGAATGAATAATTTATCGAAATTTAAACATACCCTACAGAACCCAACAAGTTCATGCTTTTCGCTGCACACTACATGCGGCTGTGTCCTGCGGAATAAACCGGTTTTTTAAAACTCTCTTTTTGTTCTCATTTCGTTTTCGTTCCGAACAAAATGTTGTTCAAAGAACCGTTGAAACCGTTTTAAAAACGTTATTTTAAATAACGGTTCCGAGCCCTGCCTCATAGTGCTTATTGTGCCTTTTAGTTTGTAGTTGGTTTTCTTTACGTCTATCTATAACACAATACCTTTCTTCTATGTTTTCCAAGTTCTTTACTTCGGTTAATAGTTTCTTCAGAGTAGGTAGAACCTATAAGGATACTGTGACCCCTGCCTTATGTTTACTATAATCCTATAATCGTCTTACGAAGCCCTTGAATATAATAGTTTCAGAATTAAGTACGCGTTATGAGTTTCAATATATTAATATTCAGCTTTATTTAATTCTAGATTTAGTTTATTCGTAGCCGTAAAATAACTAGGCCGTCATTGACCACTTAGTTCGTACTTTAAATGTTGGAGACTGGCGACAAAATAATGTCTGAATTACATAAGGTCAGGTAAATATAAAGAAATATGTTTATTTGTACAAAATACTTATATTTATTTACATAACATAACATAACATACCATCACGCCTGTAACCCCGAAGGGTTAGGCAGAGGTGTACCAATGTACACCCACAGTTCGCCGGTATGTTTAGGTCCCATGTAATAGGGGGCGAGCCTATTGCCACTAACCGGGCACAAATCCAAACTCCGACCTGCTACTGAGAATTTCATAGAAAAACCCAATAACACCTTGGTCGACTTGGGAATCGAACCCAAGACCTCTAGCGTAGCAGTCGCACTTAGCGCCACTAGGCCAACGAGGCAGTTTATATTTATTTAGCTTTTATCATCTCTATAACAAGGCACAGGGCAGCAGATGTGTAAAAAAAATACGCGCGATTTATGTGTGGGAGGAGCCATAGCAAATCTTCCAGAGCAAAGAGTCCTAAAAACCTAGTTAGGAAAAAGTATATTTTTATCGGAAACTCTTATCTTAATAAGTACGACGAAACAGTATAGTTTGTAATGTCCAGTCGTATTAAACCTGAGTCACAAAACGATAACATAGGTATTAAAATGTACAACAATAAAAGTAAACATTGCTAAAAGTATAGATATCGAAATAAAGAGTTGGTGATTATAGAAAATAATTATTGAAGTTTATCAGTGTACGTAGCTGGACAGAACAATGATAAAAATGTGACGTATAATATTAATGATGCAGCTATGGTATGGTCTATTAGGTATTTACGCAATAAATCCTTATGAAAATAAAATATAATGCTCTACTGGTGGTTAAACCAGAACCATATAGTTTATTAGCAAAGGAACTGAAAATAATCATATCCTAAACGCCATTTTTCATGACATTAAATTTTATTTATTCAAAAAGCACCATAGTCATTTATTAATTGCTCTCTGATTCTGGAGGTTACAATCAGTCTTGAAATGCAGCAATAATTCACAGTCGTATATTATTTTTTATTATTTTTGTAAACTTGATAAATACTGTTTTATTTATTGTTAAGTAGGTGTGAAAATATTACGTTTTCTTATTCTTATAAGACACTTTTATCCATACATAAATGTACCGTAAGGTAATCGCATTGTACTAGACTTTTTGTTATTAGTATGACCAACCGCAAACCTTGAAAAATATTAGAGGTTCAGTAGAAATATCGCTTTATTTGCGGTCATTGTTGAAAATATTTCTAATCGCGACGGCTTCAGTAGATGTTGTGCCGCGGTGGCGCGCGTGTGTCGATCTTGTTTGCGCGAAACAAACCACGATAAAGATATAATTCTGTGATAAAACCCCATGTGTGCGTGATTATATTATTTATTTTGAATTAAATAAGTGTTTAAATTAGTGGTTTATTATATAATCAATTAAATATTTAAGAAAGAAAGAGCAACTGGCTGAATGAACACCAAATGGCGCTTTTTTGTTATTGTTTCTTAAATTATATTTTTCATTGCCATTATTAAAATATAAAAATAGCTTAAAACTACAGCATACTTTTTAATATATCAAACAAAAGTTTATAATCATAATTTATCAGAAATAATGTTAATTATTAACGATAATAGTGTTAAAAACCAATTTTCGTGAAGCGAGGGAGCGGACAATTTTATGTTTCTCGTAGGCAATGACCTAGTCTGTACGTGTAGTGAACATAGGTATCTCAAGCTGTGCAAGAGTCGACGCACCTTTTAAAACCTTGCAAAACAAACAAGCAATCTATTAATACATTGATATGAGTTTATTTTGCTTTAAACCTTCATGAAAGTGACTGGTAGAGATAGCGATAGGATGCGAAACAAAAGTCTAGACACAGTGCGACAAAGGTTTCACTTAACACATTGCATTGAAGTAATATACACGTAGAAGATGAATGCAATGATGTATTTGCATAACAATTTCGCGAGTCGCCTTGAAACATGTTTGCCACAAAACCGCCTAGATGACCAGTCAACAGACGCAAAATACTTAGCACTTGACAGAGATTGATTGTGACCAAGCCAACACAAACCCCGCTATATAGAAAAAATATAAAAGCAACATTAAAATGTATTAGGGGCACGTTAATTAACTCATAATTGCGGCAGTGAACTAGTGAAGGTATTTGTTTTTGTTATAAGTATATGAAGCCGATTATAAATTCATTTCGTGCTCTAGCTGTCTATAAATCAATAAAGAATCTTATAGTAGATTGCGTGTTCGCGTATCGAGGGAAATTTAATTTAATGGACAATGATAAAAACTGGAATCCATGATAAAAAGTTATCAACTCATTTGCATTTTACATAACTAGAATTAGCGATAGCTATGTCCAAGAGATTAAAATAGTTCGTTATTGTTTTAATTTGATTGTTGTGCGAGAACGTGTTGACGCAATATGGACCATTTAACATTCGGCACACACGTTACAGACCATAAAGGCCTGCATTTCCGTTGGCTTATACCGCTTTAGGGCATGGACAAATCAGTCTTTTAGATAATACCTCATGAATACTCATTACAGGGCACACAGTCTTGGGAACTTGATAAGTGCGAACGGTTACTTCAGAATAGGTTCTAGTTTTCCCCATAGACCAGAAAAGACTGATATTGCTTATGAAAACAAAAGCAAACTCTAGAAACAAAACAGAAGACGATCAGAACCCTTTTTGAATTTAGTAACTCTGGTGTCTGATTCATTTGGAGAGCGTAGAGCTCCGTCCATATTTTTTTTATATTCTTTGATCCCTTGTTTGTACGAAGGCATGCGTGTTGTCATGCAGTTAAGTAAGTCGTAGTCTGTCGACAAATATCGTTTTTCTGTAGTGTCCGAGTTAGTGTTCCCCGAAGGTAAACGGATCGCGTGCGCCGGCGCTGCTGGTTAACGCATTCTTGGAATACGGACAGTATCACGCGCATTTAAGAGTTACAACTTCATTCGTAACATTGGTCACTTGGTCTCGATTTTAACTAACAGTACAACAACAGTAAATAACATATTTTGATAAAAGACTTTAACTTTGCGTTTCTTTAAAATACTTTTGGTTTTTTTATGGATATAACATATGAGCATTCAAAAACTCTCGTATAAGGAGAAATATGCCAGACTGGCGTCAACGTAGACTGTAAAGTAGTACTCTTGTAGGTAGGCGTCGAACTCTAAATAAAACTGAGCTTTAAAGGCATAATGTGCCACAATGTCTGTTATGGGCGCAGCATCTGGTGCACGGCTCGTGAATACGGCCTGTGTTTGGCCAGTGGACCGCGAAGGTCAAGGCTTCACTCGCGCCACTGACCTGCCCTAGCACTCCTAAAACATCAATCACTATGTATTCAACGGTCCAGTTGCTTTTTATTTCTTTAATAAAACAGTCACGAAATTAAAACCAAATCTTGCAGTATCAAGAAATGTTCTCGTTTCACGGCTTCGATAACCGAAGTTAGTGAAATCGATTTGTTAAAGTGTTATGATGGTGAAAATAAAGACGAGGTGACGAGTGCCGCGCCGTATCGGATGGCAGTGCGATGGATGGTGGGACGGCTGCTGAGCCCGTGCCTCCGCCGAGACTGAAGAAGTTGGCTCGCCTGGCCGCTTCTAAACAGCAGGAACGGAAGTCTGTCACATGGGTACGCACGTGTTCTCTTACAAATGAAAAGAAATGATAATCACATGGCACCTGAAAAGGTTGCGTATAATATGAAGAAGTGCCTCTTTACATATAAAAAAATATCTCTATTCTCCAAAGCCTTGTGAAAAAATTGCGTTAAAAGATGTTCGCCAAAACCTTTTGATATGATTGTACGCGGACCACGGCGACAGTCGAACAAAGCCGACGTACAAACAGACAAAACACTCGAGGAACATACACTCGTTGAATGGAGTGAACGCGTTCTGCGTGGGAACGTCAACTGTTCCTGTTTATTATCTTGCCGTAAGAAAAACATACAAATTCGCGAAACGAACACAATGTGCATTTTCGCACATTAGGTCTTACAGTTATTTCTCTTAATTTTCGCAGCTCGTTTTAATCCGTTAGGTGTCGTATAACGTTATGAGTTTTAAGTGCACTTTGCACAATGTTGTTTCGTTCCATTTCGCAGGCGAAACTACAGTGCACTTTCCAGTAATAATATTTTCAGTAAAAGTTGGTATGATAAATTAAACAACTATATGAGAATAATCTTTGTGTTCGTTACATAAAACAAACTAAATATGATACTGTTTGAACGACGCTGTAACGAAAACTACGATGTGTTTGGACTAGTTTGGAGAATGGTATCGAAAGCTATCTGACTATATTAAATTACTAGAAATATCTATCCCTTTAAATGCCTTATTGTTCCACTGCAGGGCAAAGACCTCCCCTCTTCCACGCACTTCTGTCTTGAGCTAGACGGGCCAGTCCTTTTGGTAGAAGTCTAGTTGGCCTCTTCATTTTCTTCTTGGTCTGCGGCGATGTCGTCTAACATATTATATGTAGAAATATCATCCTTGTTAAATACAGGGCATGGTTTCGCACTTAAAATTACTACATCTCAGGCAAGCAACTTGGCTCGTCTCTCGCTAATTAAGAAACTATTTATTTCAATATTATTATAGCTTTTTTATCAAGCATACATAGATTTAGGTTGGGAGATAAACGCAGAATTATGATGGCTAGCTGATTAAATGGAGTCAACATGACCTAAAGCGTCTGCCGGCGTGGCAGAGCGACAAAAACAATATTATTTAAATGTCTACCGGCCTATTACCACACATTTAATACCTAAAAACGCCCACATTGTAATAATTAGTCACCCACCTAGTAATTATGCTTGTTTGAATATTTTCATGATTTCCAAATATATAAAATTTCTCGAAGAAACAACTATTATGATATAATATTTTTTTTATGGTTTGTTATAAACTTTATTGCAATTAAATAACTATATGTTATGGCATGTATTGTGTAGGAAGGTACTAGGTGCCTATAAAATGACAAGTTTCGCCCGTGTCACGCCAGACAATCGGGAATACTTAACATATCTGATTGACTGATCGTTTGAAAACAATGGCCGGTCGAAGTACCAACCCATCAGTGTATCAGGCCGCCATAATAAGTTTCCACTTTACGTAATCTAAGCTGTTTATTTTTCGACAACTGGGCAGGTCTCCCCAGCAATCCCAAATCTATCAAAACCTTTCTCTCTTAAGCATAGAATTGTAATACCTTTCTTTATCAACGGTCCTAAGCTTACATTCATTCTGAACGTAGCCAACTTCATTTTCGTCAACGGTCTTCTCGGTACAGATAATTTTTTTTTTAAATAAGTTATTAATATGTATGTTTTGTATATTCCAGGGTCCGGAGACATGGGTGGGTGTGCGAGCGTTGCGCGCCAGTTCGGGTGGCATCCTGGACCCAGACGACCGCGTGCGCGACGTGGCGGATGACCGGGAGACCCTCACAGCGGAGTGCACCACGCAGGCGCCTCAGCCGCGCGCCGCTCAGGCAGATGGCGCTAGTGGATCCTCAGCCGGTACCGCCTCTCCTGACATGTTTCGGGTAAGTTATAAAAAATACGAAATATTAAAAAAGATAAATAGTTAAATTTTCTTTTCAGGACGTTTTATCCTTCTACTTTTAAATTAAGAATATTTTTAACATTTATACTGGCATTACATTAAATAAAAATAAAAAATATACAAGATTTGACATTTACATTAGGCTGGAAAATTAACATATTATTATATAAGAAAATAATATTAATTTATTTAAAAAAGTATTTAAGAATAATTTGAGCTCTCAATGAACATAATAAAATATTTTTTAACGTTTTACCAATATAGGCTGAATAGAGCGTTACCTGTGCCACTCATAACTGACACAAAAATAAACCAAAAATTCGCGGTTTTCAATCAGTACACTTTGAAATTCTTGTCGGAACATGTCCATTGTTGTAGAGATTATTTTGAAAGCGTACAAATCTGTAGCCGGATCATTTCGTGACATGTCGATCAGAAGAAAACATCGCTTATCATTTAGCTGTAATCTCAATATGGGTTTGTGTTTCTCTCAGTGTTTTTGTGCTCAACAACCGAATATGGTGAGTTAATTACGATAAGAAAACAAATAATTATGTAAAATCAATGTTACTGTTAGGTAAAAGTTTTGATAAAATTTTTGTATTTTATAATGTCTGGTATAAACTTTATAGAGTTTATTAAACCTAGGAATTACTAAATTATTGTCTTAATTTATCGAGCTAGATGTTGTATATGTAGTTAGTAGCTAGTTAGTTACGGTAATGGTTACGGGTTACGGTTACGATAGTGGTGATGCTCAGATAGGTACCTACACGATAAAAATAGTATCAATCTATCATTTATTAAACGGTTACAGTCGTTTATTTAAAATAATTCAATAATAGTCCTTGTGCTATTTACATGGTACTTATCGTTATTCTTGATGTTGTGTTTAGAGAAAAAAAATCCAGTATCGATTATTTATCTACCCAATATTATGAACGTTTCAGTAGTAACACGGTATTATTTCTGTCATGTGATTATATTAAATAAAAAAACATACACTTAGAACAATTTCAACCACTTAAAATGTACGGTGTTTTAAATGAGCCGAGTTTTCGACCTTGCCTAATGGTTCAGTCACGTTTTGACCAAATTGAACGTGACTTCTATCCTGAAAACAATCTGTAGATTTCTGAAGATTTGATTAACGTTAACAACAGCTAGTAATCTAGAAACCTGCCGTAGAGTTTACCGCTGAAATTAAAATCATGAATGTTAAAATAGTAGTAATAGTACCGTGTTTCCCGCCGGTAAAAAAAATATAAATTGGGTAATTTATATTTTTTTTACCGGCGGGAAACACGGTACTACACCTTAACAGTGTGGTAGCTCTATTTTAAAACGCATTTATAACATGCTAAGCACTGGATACATAAAAAATGTCATAGAATAAAATAAACTCATTAAGTGTAGTAGGTGTAAGTGTAGCAAATGATAACAAACAGCGCATGAATCACCGTGTAACGGGCAGCACGAATGCCTGCATTCTCGACGTTCACGCCTCTTACTATACATACCTATTCATACCTATTTACTAGATAACAGGCTGAAACTGGGCTAACAGGATTACGGAGCCACAGACACTGTTTATATCTAGTTATAGAGTTATATATAGAATTCAATATATCGTGGGCGTCTGTAGGCCGCGACCTCTAAGATGAGCACACAAATCATGGGCGATTAATGAATTATTATAACTGTTATTTTATTTTCTGTTAAGGCATTGCCTTCAGTTAATCGAAATGAATCAAACAAGAATAAATCCATAGGATTATCAATGCTTTTAGCGCTGATTTTCAAAGTTTATTTCTCTGCGGTGTTGATTGCGCGTCAAAAAGTACGCAAACATTTTAAATATTTTGTGTCTCGTGTGTAATCTTTTTGCGTTACAATATATTAAATTATTTTTTCTAGAACAATAAGAATGCTTACGGCAATGTATTATAAGCCTAACTAATAATTTAAACTGAGTTTCTACAGCCTGCGAAGTAGAGAGTGATTCAATCACTTCATACATAAAGAAGCCAAAGCAATTTGTATTGGATCTTACGATTATTGAGATCGGTTCCGCTCTAGTAGTTTCATAAAATGCAATATCTAGGTAACTTATTGTAATGTTTGCAAGTAATCATTACGGCAGCGTTATTTGATCGTGATTTTTTTAATCGTGTTAGCTCGTTGAATGTTGATTGAAATCACTAAGTTTAAACTCTCTTTGGGTTTTCAAAGTTGTGTTTGATAGCTTAGGTATCTTTACATACTTTATAGAAAGCATCTCCAGATAACTGTTTAATTTACTTCGAAACGTCGTTTATTATTCTCCATAATTACATAGTTTGTGGACTAAATTATGAAATGAATGACTTAACCTATGTACTAGTTAACGGTACTAAATTCATGATATAACGCAAAGACATAAGAAAGTTAATATTTATATCATATTACAATTATTTACAATATATAACCCGTGCCTCGGCAAGCACGTTAAACTGTTAGTGCCACGGGTCCCGACTGTCATACGGTGATCTTCGGTAGTTTTTAAGTCAATTCTGACAACCAGTCTTTCTATGGTAAACTGTTACCTACCTGGTAAAATGGGTTGCTGAGGTCAGATAGGTAGTCGCTCTATGTAAAATATTCCCTCCCCCAACATAGTTTGGGGAAAGGTTATGCAGATGATAACAGGTATATAACAGTCTTACTTAATTTCCAGGGTGGCGGCGGCGTCGGCGGCAGTATGCGGGTGCCCGACACGGACTCCTGCGTGGAGGTCGGCGCGGGCGACCTGGAGGACGGCGCCAACGGCCTGCAGGTGCGCCGCGGCAGCGAGCCCACGCTGCATCAGGATACGCTGCCTCCACAGAGACAGGTATTGAAGCCCTAATTCTAATCCTAGACCCAATTCCGTACCTATACGAATATAACAAACGGGCAACATTGACTACTTGATATTTTCCCCTTTATTCCGTACAGTCTATACTAATGTCACTTCTTATTTAGATTGTTCGGGGTAATCTCCGGAATTAATGATCCGATTCTAACGATTCTTTCACTGATACTGCTGTACATAATTCGTTGGTGCTATGGACTACAATATATAAACATTAGCTAGTGTTTAATATGTCCAACGCTAAGATATTATAGAAAACGAATTCCTGAATATTTATGTAATAATAATAATAATAATATTCCGGGACATCTCACACACGGTTATCTGATCCCAAGCTAAGCAGAGCTTGTGTTATGGTAACCAGACAACTGATAAACATACTTATATATTTCTAAATACATAGGGTAAATACGCTAAATGTCGGCCCCCTTACGGATTTTCTAACTTTGGAACGCTCTGACTGCACCAGTTTGCAACAAAGGATAGCTTGTGTTGCGGTTTTAGACAGGTTGATAAATCTATTTTATGTTTTTAGGCATAAATTTGACTTTTCTACTAAAATAAAAAAGGATTAAGGTTTAGATGCGTTGAAGACGAAAAAACCCTTAAGTCGGCCGTTCGCGGCCTATTGTCGGCGGTGTTTTTCCTAAATGTCGGCCGGATATAGGGTGTTTAAAATTAAGACAATTAAAAGTATAATCAACATGATTTATTTTGGCAGGAGTATACATTTGTATTTGTCTTAGGGTAATTTGTTTAAAAGTTACTATAATTATAACTAAGTTAAACATCGGAATAAATATAACCAGCAAATTCCAAAAAAAAAACATTTTTCAATTGTGTCCCAAACCATATTTAGCTATCATGAATAATATACATATGTCTTCGATACTGTCAACTTCTACATCCAAACTTAACCTATTTATAATGTTAATAAATTTTTGTGTTAGGTACATAACATATATTCAATTTCGAGAAAATAAGTTTGATAAATAAATTAAAAATGACTACCCACACAATCAATGAAAAAATACAAAAGTAATCAGCCTGTATATTAGCGTTCAAATTCGAGGCTGGCCGACATTACGATATTTAATAAATTTAAAGTCGGCCCCTGTTGTGTGTGCCTCATTTCTCGACATTCAACTAATATCACCCCGGCCGGTATTTAGCGACTAAACGTAAAATATATTTATTAACCTATTAAGCTTTGCAAATACTAGTATTAAGCAAATGGAATTGGTAGAATTGGAATTTGTAAAACAGACTGCATTTACTTTAAGTCGGCCCCGGCCGAGAATTCGGTTTTAAGCCGAAACTGGTATTCTAATGGCGGCCACCTATTTTTCATTAAAAATAATACGAAAAACGTTAAAAAAACAATGTCAAAATATAGTAAAAATAACTTTTTAGTGATAACAAAGCTTAAAACAAAAATAATGAAACGTTTTACCGTTGTAATATCAATCCCCGAAGCGTGGGTATTCTCATCAAGTAAGCTACTTTAACTAAGAACTTGACTCTTCAACGGCGCGATCGCTGCTGACGCTCAGTGTGCGAAGACCGGGTGACGTAATAGGATAGTGACAGTTTGTGCGTATAGAATATGAACTTAGGTTGCAATTCGAGAAGTAAAATTACCACTTCATTACCCTTGGAACGAAAGCAAGATAAAAATGTGCAGACGGCCGACTATTGGGGGGGGGCCGACATATGGCGTATTTACCCTACATATTATAGATAAATTACACCCAGACAACCAGAACAAATGATCGTGCTCATCACACAAACATTTGTCCTGGGTGGGAATCGAACCCACGACCTCCGGTATAGCAGTCAGGGTCACTAACCACTAGACCAACAGGCCCGTCAGCGTGTGCGTTTATGTGTCAGTAAACTGTTCATCTAAGACTAAGTTGGTCCGTATTATTATGAATGGACGAGATTCTCTACTGTAATAATTACTCTATTACATACTTTGGATATATTCAAGTTTCAGATCCTCTCTAGAAGAACTGACTAGTAGTGTCGTCGGCAATTTTGTTAATTGATTAATCTATCTGCGTCGTTCCGTCGCTATAATTGCAGAGGAAATTATCTTCTAAACGTAGCAAGATAATAATGATTGTCGTCTCAAGCCATTATCACTAAAAATGGTCTTGTTTAAAAAGTGCTACTTTGCAGTATGTATTATGTGTGTGTATCTATATTAAATTTGCACTCACTCAATTTGAATATAATAATAATCTTTACAGATTTTCCCAAAAATTTGCTCCATACCATCTCATTCCATTTCATCTCTACCTATTAGTAACCCCAACACATGTCTAATTCAAGGTGTCAGAACAAACTAAGCGGTGGTCAGCGGCCGTGGTGTGCCGGGACGACAGCAGCCGCGTGACGCAGAAGGTGCACCCGCTGCCGGACGGCCGGCCGCCCGACGCGCCGGACCGGCACGGACACGCCGGACAACACTTCCAGAGGCAGACCAACCGACTGTCCATGCAGTTCTCAGGACCTGGGTAAGTTGTTGATCATAGGATTCTCATACCGGGAGATCATCTATACTAATCTTACTTATAATGAGGATATTATTCTTGTTTGTACCTAATAAGGCCCGAAAGAACTGGACCGATTTCTACCATTTTTTCATGATTAGAAAGCTGAATTATCAGGAAGTAACATACTATATAATTTGACTCTTATTAGCATAGGTATACGAAGATTGTTATACGCTCAGGGTTTGAGTCAAGACACATTCTTGATTGTCGCGATAAAGAAATAAAACTAAAGTACGTATATGACCTTCCTACTTTACACGTATTTACGAATAATGTATCATCTATTACAGGAGTGGCGTGTGGCTAGACGCAGCAGAACGTGTACAAAGCTACGGCAGCAAGAGTCTACCAAGAGACGCGCGGAGAGAGCCCCTGGGGCAAGACACGCCTGTCAACAATCATCAAAACCATAGGTGAGATAAACTTAATATCTACACTAATATAAAAACTGAAAAAAAATTCGGTCCAAAAACGCTTTGCTGAACTAGTGTAGTAACTTATATTTTTTTAGATATAAGTATCCTCGTCTCCGTGAGATGTTTGTTAATGCTATTTCACATGAGTTAATTTAGTTATATTAAAAATTTTACGTGTTTAAACAATTTCTAGGGTAGAGGACATGCTGCGGTGGGTGTCCGGAGTCAACAACGTGGCGAGCGTGCATCCTGTACAAGAACGACCACTTGATCTCTTACCTGAAGGTAATAATATCTAATAAAACATATCATAATTTATTTGTAGTAGCAGTAGAGTACGCAAATGTGTAAATACTTCTTATCTCGGCTGACTGTATGTGCTGACTATATGTATATTCCGAAGTATTAGGCAAAGCTACTATTGCTTTATATAGTGTGTGGTTCATACTATAAATAGACGGCGAGCCCGTAAATATTATTCGAACATAAATCAGCCATAACTGGCGCTTATTTAACTTTTTGTATAAATAAGCTTTTAGGTTGGTTTTGAACCCAACCGAATGCTCAATACCATCTTTTTTAATGCTTATTTAGTCGTATAATGTCTCTGAATTTGTCTAAAAACACTTTCCGCTTCCACCTTTAAGATGGCTAACATTTGAGTATATGCGTCAATTGGTTTCTCCAGGTGGCAGCAGCGAGCGCGCGATCTCCGGCATGGAGGTCCCCGTCACGCCCAGCGCCAAGTCCTCATCAGCCGCCATGCAGGCCGTCGCCGTCGCGCTCGTCAAGGGAGAGAAGGGACTCGGCTTCACCATCACTACCAGGGACAACCCTACCGGCGGACACTGCCCGATTTATATCAAGAATATACTACCAAAGGTGTGTATTTACTTATTTAGACTCAACTTTTATATGAAAATGCCATTAAAAATGAATTATTCATATTTAAAATTATATAATGACTTTTATTAACTCATTCATTTGTTAGGGATGTAAGTTTGACATGTGTACAGTGTCTATTTTTTTATCCTTACATAAGGTCGTATAATGTAAAACAGTCCAAAAAACAAATAAATCACAATTTTATGCTAGTTATTTTGTTGGGTAACCGAATTAGTGCCAATTTGAGTAGTGCCTCAGTGGACTTAATTTATGTAGGTAGTTTATAACCTAACTTAGATTTTAATCTGCCATTGCCGTGAACTTTAATCAGCCATTGAAGAGACATATCTCGTCACTAAGAGTAATATAGATAATTTCGAACTTGAAGTATGCCTTTTCAAATTGTTCTTAAACCGTTGTTCATAAAAATATAACCATATGTTTTCCTACAGGGTGCTGCAGTAACAGACGGTCGGTTACGGGCGGGCGACAAGCTGGTGTCGGTAAACAACGTGCCCGTGTCCGGCCTCACGCAGCAGCAAGTCGTCACGCTACTCAGGAACACCCCCACCGAATCCACTGTCGAGATCGTTATAGAAAGAACTGTACCTAATAGGACGCAGGTAATTTAATACATACTTTTTTTTCTGGCAACACAACCTGCATATTTCATAAAACGTATGTATACATGTATGTTTAGCTTTTCAATATTATTTATGTCTTTAGTGCTTGACAACACTTAATTGTATAGAAGATATTTTGTTACGGTGGATCTTAGCGCGTCTATAAATGAAGTTTGACTGAGATATATTAACACAAGCGTGTCCAGAAATGACAAGGTTTTTTTATGCGTAAAACACCTTTCTCCACCATCCATATCTAGTACATACGGCTTCCTGTGGTATAGAAACCCGACAAACATAATGTTATTTCATGACATCATTTTTAATTTCTCCAGAGGGTAGAACCCCAACAAAGTCCAACGAAATACGTAGAGAAAGCCATCGGGTCACCTCCGCACGAAGCTAACAAGTCGTCGGAGAACGGGCGCGTGTCCAGCATCGTGAACGCCATCAACCAGAACAGCGCCAACAGCTCCATGCGAGGCCGGATACCCAAGAGCTCGTCTAAGGATGACCTGCTCAGCAAGGATCTAAGTAATGATAGTGCGCTGCAAGAAGCTCTCAATTCTTCGTCTAATTCTGTAAGTAGAAATTGATTAATGTAATACATTGAAAAAACAAAAATCTCGAATTTAAATTATAAAAATTGCTTATAATTAATATCAAATGCTGTGGTTGGTTGACCGAAAGTCATTCACAAACACAGTATTTATGGCATTTCAGAAAACAGCGATTTGCCGATGTATGTATCATATCATACCATTTTATGTCGCGTGAAATTAATTCTTGAAATATTTTAGACGATTTCTTTTTTTTAATCTTACTACATATATTTAACGACTTGATTCTTTTTCCAGCTCCTAGGCCTCCGGAACCGCCTGATCCTTCGGCTGGACGTGCCGGTGCATGACTCTGAGAAGGCGGGGCTCGGCATCAGCGTGAAGGGCAAGGTCACAGTGGGCCCCGACCCTCAGGACCTCGGCATTTTCATCAAGTCCGTGCTACACGGAGGGGCCGCGTCTAGAGATGGAAGGTGAGAATTATCAACCCAAATTGAATATTACCTTTTGCTCATAAAATAGAGGAAAGTTCAATTTATTTATTTACTAGTTTCTGCTAATAAGATCGTTAGTACACTAAGTGATGCAAGTCTTTGATACCTGACTATTCTAATATTCAATCAACTACCACCATAGAAACTCAGTCATTACAGACTAAAGTCATCGACAATGGATTCGCCTCGTGGACGAACGGGCTTACTTTTAATTGCCAAATAGTAGAATAGGGACTTACTCAGGAAGATAAAAAAATAACAGGCTACAGACAAGGTTTTTAGTAGTAACTTATAGGTACCTAAGAATTTAATGAATTTTAATTCTGTAGAAGTATTTACCTAATATATTATTTACAGGCTACACACGAACGACCAACTCCTTAGCGTGAACGGCGTGTCGCTGGTAGGACAGAGCAACGCGGAAGCTATGGAGACGTTGCGAAGAGCGCTGCTACACGCACGCCCGCCGCGCACCGGTAGCATCACACTCACTATCGCTAGACGAACTGGTAAGATCCTTTTTAAATTCTATACTATAAAATTAAATAAAAAGTAAACTTAACAGCATGGATTCCGACAACGGGAAATGATAATCGCCAACCACCAATGAAAAAGCGTGGTAATCAATGCTTGATCTTTCTCTATATGAAAAGGGAGGCCCTTTTCATATAGAGAGCCCAGCACAAGGACATATTTTATAAGGCAGTTTTCATAGAGAAAAGTAATAAGTAGGGTAGCAGTTTTGTTAAAATTGTCAAGACAACAAGTTATTTTTGCTACATATCCATACAGGTCCAATATAAAACCATTTTTTTTTATTCGACCTATCGGTTATTTATCCAAACGCTCCAATGAAGGGTCTCTTTTAATACGAATAGTTTTTTCCCCAAAGGTATCATTGATGAGATTATGTCGCCAAGATGGAACATAATTTTTAACGAAGCAAATTTGCCATTTACAGACAGTATGGACAGTCTAGCGAGGTGGAAAGACGACACGCCTCCTAACGGGAACGACACCACCAACTCCAATGAGAACTCACAAAACTACAACACTGTGATATATAACGCTAGCAGTGACAAGGAAAACAAACCTGCTGATAACTACCACCAGAAGTACGATGCCAACCAAAACGAAGGGTTCGACAGTCACGACGGAAGAAGTAGCAAGAAACACGCCTCAATAGTCACGATAAACAACAACAACAGCTGGGTTTCCAACCAATCAGACGACAGCAAAGGGTACTTAGAAAGAGACAAAGATACGGCACCTCATGATAGTAAAAGGGACAGCTTTGAATGGAGTCGGTTAGATGGATGGAATCCGGTTATAGATAGGCTGACGGGGTTGAGGAACGAGAGTTATTATATGGCGACGCAAGTAGAGGCTCCGGTAGCGAATGGTCACCATTATAGACAGAACTTAGGACACGTGCACATGTCGCGGTCGCCGCCTGCGCATCATAATGTTATCATTGAAGAAGACTACGGGACTACGAGGTAAGTTAAAAATTAATGTACCATTCTTCATTTTAAGTAATCTAAGTTTCGGTCCCCAAAGTTGGTGTATAAACCATTAAATACCTTTATATAAATCATGTAGTTTGTATTTGACACTGATCTGTAGCTAAAGAAATTTCGTTGCCTATCACGTTTATAAGTATGTAATTATCGGCTAAGTTAAGCTAACCCGCACTCCTATGTTTGTATTTGACATGTCATGTTTGTGTCATAAAACTGTTTTCGTGATTTCTTGGCTCAGCCAATGAGATCCGATCTCACAATTTTGATGAATCCCGTAATCTTACAATTTTTTTAAATACTCGACACATTTTTATTCAACTTTTAGTTCGTTGGCTGCGCCAAAAAGGCAGTTTAAATCTCATTTTTTTTTATTATAAATTATCTTATTTTATGTATAGGTACTATGAAATAGTATTTTCTCCATAATTATTATGTTTCCTATATTATATTAACAACATACATTCCACAGAGGCAGCGGCAGCGGCGGCGGCGGTGAGTCTGGCAGCGAGTCCGGCGCGGGCTTCAGCCGCGACGCCGTCGGCCGCCGCTCCATGTCCGAGAAGCGACACGCCGCGCTCGACGCTAAGGCCACCGGCACTTACAAGAAGATTAAGGAGATTAAGGCTATTAACTGTACGTATATAAAAAGAAAAACATAAAATACTATCTATTATAATATATACCCCTCACAACTCAAAAAGATGGAAATTTTAGTCTTTGAACAATTAATAAATGTCTATCTAGCATATACATATGTCATACTATTATATGAATGCAACATTGACGAGTTATGAGTATGAATGTGGATGGGTATACATGCAGAGGAAGACCAAAAAAGAGATGGATGGATTGTGTGAAAGATGATATGAGAAAGAAAGGAGTGAATACTGAGATGACAAGTTGTAGAGATGAATGGAAGCTGAATACGCATTGCGCCGACCCCAAATAATTGGGAACAGGGCAGGGAGATGATGAGAACATTTGATTGTATTGTACTGTGATAAAAAAGATATTCTAATTCTGTGATCCAGAAGCTCAGTCTTACGAAAAATAAAGATCCTTCTCTAATTTACTAATTTATCTCGTTGTTTATCATTTTATAAAAGAAAAATGAATACTTTAAATTCTGCTTTACGGATATAGGCTGTGCAAAAAAAGTTCACATAATAATTGTCTTTAATTTTGCAGCATTACAAGTGGGACCATCATTAGGCATGCGAAAATCATCAAGTTTGGAGTCATTACAAACAGCGATACAAGAAACCCAAAGGAATCCGCGCGCAGAACCTATATATGCACGAGCACATCCACGTAAGTTAATTAGTATTATTAAGTTAATTAAAATGAGATTTTAAAGGCCAACTTAAAATATTTTGCTACTTAGTATCTCTATCTATTATTGAAAAAAGAAATTGTGATTTGGTTTTTATCACTTTGAAGCCGCATTTAAGTATCCTGCTTGTCGTCCTTGTTATATTCAGCTGAAAAATAGCTACAGAAAACATTTAATCTTACTCTTAAGGTTAATACTAGATACTACGTAGATTAAATAGAATTGAAAGATGATGTTTCAGCTTCATTTGTACCGATGCTTAAAGTTTCGGAAATAAATATATCAGAAAGATTTTTTTGTGCGCTGTTAATCATTTTCCATTATACTTTGATTATGTTATTATAACTAGAACGTTTTTATTATTGCTAATTATTTAAATTTTATATTTTGTTGCAGCATTAAAGCATTGGTTGACGGACGACAACAACGGTCCGGATATAATACGGGGCTCTCCGCAACAGTCATCTCTCTCACATAAGAAGCCATCTCTACTGAAATCTTTATCTACTATGTTCAGGTAACTATATTTTTTAACTTTAAGAGCTTTAGAATAAAAGATATCATCCTTACTTATGATTTAAAAGGGAAATATGTTTTTAATTGTTACTTCAAAGCATATCTTTAACGTTACGTAACTAAAATACCTGTTTCCACTTAAAAAAACGATTAGTTACGTAAAATACCACATTTTCTTTACCACGTAAAAAATAAAATTATTTTGTACTTCCAAAGCGTTTTTTATACAAAATCCGTATGTCCGTATACATAACTTTTAATTTGGTCATTATATTCTGCAAAAAAACATAATATTTTTTGAGTGTTAATTAACTCAAAATTCTAAAACGTATGTGTTTTTAATGGGCAAAAACACTGATTAATTTATTAGAATTAATTAAGAGAGAAATAAACTTAATTCCGTGCTAACATGAATGAATAATGGTTTACAAAAAAACAAAAAATCCAAGATTTCTATGCAAAATAGCTTGCATCCTCTTGCACGTTTGTAACAGTATATATACCACTAAAACTGTTGATTCAAAAAAACATCTAAGTTCATAGTAATAAGGTTAATATTCCATTAACAGGATAGGCAAGCCACACAAGAAACCTGAACATGACGTGTACGGCAGATCACAGCCGGGTCGGGCGTCGGAGAAGTCGTTATCAAGAGACGCGTTAGAGCGGCAGAGCAGGATAGAAGAGAGGGAGAAGGATGAAGAATCTAGTTCTAAGTCACAACAGAGGTATGTATTACTTTTAACAACTCGATTTTGAGGCAGATATGTTAAACAAAATGGAGTAAATTGGATGACAATGCATGGTTGGCTGTGTGCATGAATAGATTTGCATTTAATCAAACTTATTAAGTGATAAGAAGGGTAACAATATACGTTAATAATATTTGATTAAATTGCAAAGATGAAAAAAAAGGTGAACCTGTATTTGAAGGATGATAGGCAGGAAGTATTAACATACAGAAATAAACAGTCTGATGACAGATTTTTTTAAATAATTTTTGAAGAGACATTCTACTGGTTTATTTTCTTGACTAGTTTTCTATATCTTTCATATGTACGTTCAGAATCTTTGGCAATGGGTTTAAATTTCTGACGTACCATATCATGGCATAGCATAGCATACCTGCATACAGTACATATTATTATGTATCATCAATTCATCATCCACCTAGGTCGGAGCCGTCGCACTCGCGGCAAGGCAGCAGCGGCAGCGGCGGCGAGCGCGCCAACAAGCGCGAGCGCCGCGCTCCCCCATACCGAGCCCCGCCACACCAACAGCATCCGGTAAATACCACCTTATTATAACGTCTATTTAAATTCTTATGCCAATCTATATTACACGAAAATCTGTTTTTCGCTTATGTAAATAAAGACCATTTTAGAATGACAAGTACTGTGAAGAAATGTGAAGTTGTGCAAACTCAACCTTATGCTGTCAACATTATAGTTTTTTTTCCCTTAAATTCTGATTCGTGTACACATTTGGCATGAACATTAGGAAAACACTATGCATATTTATTGTATTACGGAAGTTGTAGTTTCAAATTTTTGACGGGCCTGTTGGTCTAGTGGTTAGTGACCCTGACTGCTATACCGGAGGTCGTGGGTTCGATTCCCACCCAGGACAAATGTTTGTGTGATGAGCACGATCATTTGTTCTGGTTGTCTGGGTGTAATTTATCTATAATATGTATTTATTTAGAAATATATAAGTATGTTTAACAGTTGCCTGGTTACCATAACACAAGCTCTGCTTAGCTTGGGATCAGATAACCGTGTGTGAGTTGTCCCGGAATATTATTATTATTATTATTATAAATGGTCAAATAATTATTGCACAAAAAAAAGAAATCTGCAATCGTGTTTCTGATGATTTTACTGAAAAATCAATTTTCAGTTAGAGATATTATGAATGTTCGTTACTATTCGTTAGTTCACAAAATATCACATTAAAACTTTCCGCCTTTTCCCAAGCTTATCGCGCTGAATCTACGTAAATAAGGACCAATTTTCTGGATATTATTATGGAAATCATTTAATCATTCTTTAGCAGGCAATGGACAGCGCATGGGGCCCGACAGGTCACTACGTCAACTATGAAGAAATACAACAAAATTTAAAGTGAGTATTAAAATCTATTTTTTTACTTATTATTACCTAATCCTTGATAAATTGCGTAGTTAAATTTAACAAAATAACCATCTACTAATATTTATTTTATTAACCCCTTTTGCCACTTCCTAGGAAATACACGAGGTCTTGACATATTCATTGTCAAAAATATAATAAAATAAGATGAGGAAAATAGATAGCAACCAATTTGGGGGTCAGTTTGTCGTTATATGTCCTGCACAATTACAACTAAGTTATTATGAAAGAACAATTCTTTTCCCAAATTAGCTATTCGCGATAACAAAAACCAAAAGCACTTTTAAATTTAATTCATATTAAAATAAATTTTAATACATTTTCGTTGTTTTATTACAAGTAAGTTTGTACCAAAGGACCAAAATCGTGAATTAAAACGCTCGTAATATTACAGTGCGCGTCGCGAGAAGTTAAGCGAGGTGCAGATAGGACAGATGAGACGGCAGGTCGACGCACAGAGAGCCAAGGCCGAGGAGGAGAGGTGAATATTACACTATTACCACAAGCTTCCGAAAGGCAGATCAACACACAAACAAAATTAACAAAAAAATATTACATAGGTATGGTTTGCTTATTTCGATTTGTTGTCAAAATCGGTTTACCCAGTCGAAAGTTGAGAGATAAAAAATATAAAAAAATACAGACGAATTGAGAACCTCCTCCTTTTTTGAAGTCAGTAAAAATTGTTAATCACCAGTGAAAACTCATGTTAAGTAATTGGCTGTAAGTTTTTTGGTCAACCAACTACATTGATCATTTGATTAGACAATAGTTTAAGTTGATCAGCCTTTCAGAAACAGGGGAATAGTCTATTACATTCAAATACCTTAAAACCAGACTAACGATCAAACAAATCAGTGGGAGGTCAAACGTGCAAACTAGAATTACAAAATTAATTTGCCATACACAAGTAATATCTTACTGTAGTTTATGTTAATGACTGCAATCGTTAAACAAGTCCGCTCAAATAACGCAACATTTGTAAAATTATGCGATTCGGAACGTTGATGCCGTTATTCGGGACTTAATTATTTCCGCTGCACTTAGGTGTCGACAAAGTAATTATAATAGTTGTTGAATAAACACGGATTTTAAACCCAACATGTTATTTTCTTATAATTTATTTTTTGGTCCTTCGAGTCGCGGCTAAGAAAAATAAATAACTTAAATTTTGGTCTTATGTGTTGTGACTGAACTTTTTTTGCTTTGCTGTGCCATAAAGTAATATTACTGTTTAGCTCATTTACAACCTATAGACTAAACCGCTGAACTAGCTTAACACTGACGTCACTGATCATAATATTGAGTACAAAATCAAACTCAGCATTTAACAGTTATCGAGATATATTGACTTGCTAATTGGTTATTAAAATTTCTTAGAAATACTATAACCGGTATAATAAAATAAATCGAATGCTTCTAAAGAAGCAAATAATAAAATAATGTGACAAGTGTTGGTCACTCGTTGTAATTAGATAAACGATGTTAATAATAGATGCTATGAACAAATAATTAAAGAAACGTTATTTTCCTCTTCCTCTGGAATTTCCTGGGCGTGGGTAAGATGCATGTGCTTTGTAAGATCATTCGTATTGGCTTGTATGTAGAATGCTTAATCTCATGTACTGTACAAATATAAGTATTTCTATAGCGCTTACAGTTTGTGTGGCAGGAATAGCTGTGAGACCGATATTCTCATAGAAAGACAATTATTTTCTTCCTAAAAATATTTATTTATCACTAATCTAACCATTCAGTCCTAAGTCGTAATGGGTTTAAAATTACCTGTGCGGCTTGCCTTTGATACCTACTATGTCACTGATTTACAGCGTTGCTAACTGTTTTTACCTACTGATCCTACTAATAATTTAATATGTCTATCTAAGTATCTGTCTGTTTTTCACATCTCCGTTCAGAACTACAAACTAGGTAGTTAAGCCATAGTCAGGAAAAAAATACAAAAGGATAGTCTGGACCCAGAGTAATCCTCAGAAGACTTTAGATCTGACTATTCTCATAGAGGATAAAATAAATCACGTGAACAATATATGCAATAAAGGTGATAATGTCTGTAACATCGAATATTGATTGAAAGTTAAACCGGATGTGTCTCGCAATGAGTGTCCAATGTCTTAATACGTTTTTTGAAAAACAATAAGTTAAGTAGAAAAACCGAGCACGTGTATAATTTGGATCTTTAAAATTACTTAAAAGTACAAAATAAGGATAAACCCAGAAGTGTAAATAAGAATAGAATCTTATTTTAGTTTTTACCCACTTCAGTAACCTTCAACTTTAATTCATATATTTTAAGTGTTTTTGCTGAAATTATAGCATTACTTAATAGTCATGAGAGTATTTTGTTTCGTGTGTTTTTGTGTTCCATAATCCATTAAAGGCATCCTTTGTGAATAAGATACCTAATTCATTAACTTAAACGCAGGTATTCATTAAATTAATTAAAAAACATGCTAATTGCTAAGTATAGTCATTCAGAATACCGCTTAACTAGCTTAACCGCGTAACTAGAAATAAGGCTAGTTAATAAAGTATTATAGCAATGTAGACACAAGTATTTGTTAGCCATTAGATATATGTATATACAGGGTGTTAAGAAAACCCTGTCCGACCTGAAAGGGTGATATAGGTTCCCAAATAAAATATTAAATTTGGAATATTCATGATAGTATCAATAATAATGAACTTTGAAATAACGATATTAGGCCACAAAATTCCCTTAATTTGAGATTAAATCAATAATTACATCACCATCGTCGGTATTATTTGGCGGCCTTTTGTTTGATCATTTGGCAGCACCTGTGACGACGCCGATTCTCTCTCTCGCCTTTTGAGAAAAAAAAAAATATTAGGCTATATTTTTTTTTTAACACGCTTTTTTTTACATTAATGGTATTAGTTATCGATACCTAACCACACCTTAACGGATTGAAAAGGGTTTTCTTAACAACCTGTAGATTACTATTGGAAAACTTATAACACACTTTGAACTAGGTAGCAGATTTATTAAGTTGATATTTTAATTTGTTTACTAATGTTATTTATACATCAATGTGCAAGTTAAATAACATAGGTAAGTTCCAAGCTACGCCGAACTATTTAGTATCCCTACAAAGTTAGTCGAGGTATTTTAGTTGTATAACTCCACGAAAGCACTTTGGCTTAATCATTGTTTTTAACGTGACAGTCGTCGGGCAGGGGCGGGTGGCTTCCACTCACAGCGCTCCTGTAGGGAAGGCGGGGTGCGGCCGCAGTCCAACTACTACGAGTACGAGAGCGCGCCGCCGAGGCGACCCGGCAAGCTCTCCCACTACCACTGAGCAATGGAAATCGAACCACGGGAAGTTGCCGCGATTGCTATCAACCGAGGTATCAGATCTCATTTTAATTGGCGATACACTTAACGATTATATCGCTTTGCTAGACGTTAGTAATGCAATCTGTCGAGTCGATTCCTTATTGATTTAGCTTCAAGTGCCTTCACTGAGACTGAATACTTAAACTGTGTTTCTCACGATTAGAGTCGGTGCCTATATGGAATTGAGAGACTAAGATTATAATGTTGTATATGTGTTATTTAAATAACCTTTGTCACCAATTGTTATTTATTTAGCTTTGTAAAGACAATGTTTTTACATTTTTCTTTTTGTAAATAAAATTATTTTACCTTATTAAAATTAAATACAAGGAAGCTATTTAGCTTTAGTACTGAGTTATAGTAATTAATTTAAGTATCCAGTGATGCGTAGTTATATTCCAATGAATTGTCAGTTTTTGACTATAATAGTGTTTTAAGTTTTTGTTCAGTTATGAAAACCGTTCTCAACAATATTAATGAAAAATTTAGTTTTAGAGTGAAGGTCGAGGCAAAACTAAAGTAATTTAACCTAATGATAAAGCCTCTTTAAAATGTTGTAGAAATACTTGGAATTGAATTGTTAAAATTAATGTACTTAATGGATATAAATTCTCTTAAACTACTAATGAGAACCATAAACAATACTTATTTAATAATTAATCATTTTCATTTTTGGTAGAGTAGAACATTTCCCTGAGATATTATATCTCTTTTTTGGGGTACCTTCATTGTCTATTTGAGAGATAATTTTGTGAAATAAATCACCATAGACCCTTCAGAACAAAATTTATTTAATGTCATGATTTTGTAACAATTAAATCAGTTTCTTTTGTTATCCTTCTCATAGCATTTGAAATCTGTTTAACAAAGTTTCGTTTTAAGATTATTTACGACTATGTTATATCGGCATTACAGCTATTTCCTCGAATATTCACACTTACATCCTTCTAGTGTATTAAAAGTCGGTATGTCTCTTGTGGCATATAACTTCGCATTCAAAACTTGCGGATAGCTGCAGCGAAGTGCAAAATGATTTCTACGGTCCTAACATTAAAGTTCATTTTACCTTTAATTGGTCTAGGAGTCTAGAACAAACTTGTGTACGACCACAATACTATTCTAGTTTGTTCTAATGTTTTTTAGACTCTTTATAAAATGAGTTTGGAATAATTTTGGGTAATGAATGTGCGGGGAATGCGTTTCGTAATGGCCGTCTTTAGAACTATGTAAAGATTCTTATTTATGTCTATTCTAATGTAGATGGTGGTGCCATCAATGTACTTATACTAAAGCCAATATGGAAAGAGAATGAAACGTTATTACTAATTAAGCTATTATCAACTTTGACAACATGTGTTTAAGTTCATTTTAGAATGACAAATATAACCGAAAAGGGCTTAAAAGTAATTTGAATGTGATGGAAACTGAACTATTAGTCATTGAATTAAGGTTCATAATCCCAAAGCACGTTCATTATTTCTTTAAAGTGGCTGAGGTATAGTTTTAATTTCGTCTGATTGCTGTAATCACCTTATTATAAGTTGTATGTCGTCATAACATATGTCAATGATTACATAGCAACCTATAGTACTGTGTATAATTCTCAGATCATTGTTCGAGGGATATTGAAACAAGAACAGCCCGTTCATATGGCAACGGTTATTAATATTACAGAGCGTTCAGTACTAAAATCACTCGCTACATATTTGCTTAGCATTTGCCCTTACAACGTACCCACAATTAATAAATACATAATTCAGACATTAGGTTCAATATACATTTAATACAAGCTGTTGCCAGGTGATTGGGCTGTCAATGATAATTTACGAAGAGACTATTACGAAAATACGGGACTTTTTGCGTATTTCATTAAGATGTAAGAATTCGTGTATTCTCGTACATAAATCTCTTAGCGACGTGTTTTCGTAAAAGCCTCTCACGTAGGTACATGTACATTCCTACTTACCTTTTAGTAAGTTTATGAAAGCTTTAAAGTGTAGATTAGATTTACAATTAAGTTTATTAAAATAAATCTGATAACGTGTGACTGAATAATTTATATCAATTTGATGAATTAACATTTATATTATCTATTCATAAACAATGTTAATGTGTAAACCGTTTATGAGACTATGTTTCCATCGTTTTCAATGCAACAATTATTATGTATACAAACTGTATTAACTTCATATTATTTGATTTTATATTTCCATGTTTTTGTGATATCTAATCGGTATTTAGAGGCCAATCTACGGGCTAGTGTGGTGATACGGATGATCATTAGTTACATAATTACATATGTAGACATTTGTAATGTATATATAATTTCTAGTACGTTCTACGAGATTAATTTTGTATAGACAAAGAAAGTAGTTTTTATATTTCCATCATGACTTAATTTTAGTTAAACGAACAAGTTGTTTAGATAGATTTAGGTAATCACTGCAAATTAATATTTGCACAGAAGTGCCCATAACTTGTACATAAATAGACGTTAATATTACAACGTCGATGGTAACATATTGTTCAATTTGATTGATATGACATTAAGTAGAACAACATGATATAATGAAATGCATAAATACAATTCGGACATTCAATGTATGTAAAATAAATAAAAACGTGGTATTGTCTAATAGTTTTTTATTTTTGTTATGAGTTCTTGGTAATTATATTTTGTTTTTCATGTTTTTGTTAGAATGCGTCATAGATTTTAAGATAACATTCACACGTGAGACCTTAGCTTGAGACCCTGTTTATAGAAAACCCGATAGATAGCAAGATTACATTGTCTATCTCGCCGGCCAATGCAGAGATCCCATCAAATGACACTAGTGTTTGTGTAAACTGTTAAGCTAGAGTATACCGTAAATTAATTGCACGTAAGTTTAACATCCGCTTTATGGCTTATCATAGAGGCATTGGTTTATAGGTTGTTGAGTGTCTACCTGCGGAATAACTATCAGTATTGGAGTCGTAAGCCAATTTTGACTAGATGACTATCTACTTTGAAGCTTCTGTGCAACGGATTGCAAGTTTATTTTTTATCTTTAAATATTGCTCTTTAGTAACTTATGTTAGTTACATTTTAGGTATAAGGAAAATGTTGCATGTCTATATAATTTCATTTTTTTACTATATGCTCTACATAACGTTAATGTCGCATCATCTAAGGTCTGTTACAATGATATTGACCCACATAACAAGGCATGATTCATTTAAATGGTCATCAATATCAAATAGTATGAACCGTAGAATCAATGCTCTATATTTGAAGTTATTTTAAAAGCTTCGAGATCTCTAAAGTATTTTTTCTTTAAGTTTATTATACAAGTCTACATCATACCTAAAGAACTTCATACGGATTTGAACTTACGACCTCTTAATAAGCAGTCAATAGTGTAGTACAACTGGTTATTGTCGCTTTTCGAATGGTAGGCTTCGTAGCTATATGTCAACTCTATAAACTATTCAAAACATATAACGATAGAAATCTTATTATCGAAGGACCAAATAAACGACGTATCGCTTGTTACAAATATAAGATTCATATTTGAACAGTCTATGATTACCTAAGTAATATAATCTAGAAAAATATAGCGACCTCGTCAACTGAAAAAAAAAAAAACCCATAGCACAGACTTACCTATAAGAGCGTACACATAACAGTGGCACCAGTCAACTCGTGGAAGGGTTTATCTAATACTCCGCTTACAGGTACTTCACCTATTTGCGTCTACGCATTTGCAAGTGAAATCACTTGTCAATTGTCATGTCATATAATCCCAGCTGATTACGCGGCCCTGCTCGCACTGGCAGTTATCTTCTGCTCGTTAGAAAGGGCAAGGCCGCGCGTCGCGTGTCCGCCACACTTTATTGTTGGTGATGTTGCCCTTTGTAGTAACCTTCTTCAGTACCACCCCGTGCGCCACCGACCTCGCTTAATGGGTTCCTGAACCAATAAAATGTTTATAGTTAGTCCAAATTGCCAACTGGGACGACTCCGCAGACCTAACAAGTAACAAGGACGCTTGGAAACGTTGATATTTATTGACCGTAATAAGTTTTTGGTCCTCTAGTCGCGAGAGCGCGTGTAGAATGTACCTAAATATACTAACAATAATCAATGGTCAATGGTCTTATAAAATTTTGGACACAGTGTTTATTTTTACCTATTATCATGTAAATTTATTCATGTAAAATGTAAATAAATGTATATTTTGATAAAGCAAAAAGTCATTCTAGCTTTTTGTCTAGTATTTTAAATAATATAAAAACATACCTAGCTATGATTACAAAGTTAGATAAATACCAGTAAGATTTACTAACAAAAATAGGAAATAACTATAATATAAGAAGAGAATAATTTAAAAATTCAAAATAAAATGTTTTTGAAAAAACGTATGTACTTCCTGCATAATGTACAAGAAACGCCTGTTACGAAATTTCAGAATCATCTATTGTATCTACAGACAATTTTGGGTATTGTAAAAATTTGCTCTTTATAAATGTAATAAAACTTATAAGTACAACATGCCGACCGCCTACGTTTTAAGTTGATACTTAACGTCAATAAATTTCAGCAGAACATTCCATCATGACCAAACTATACATAGCTACCCAATTATACCTAGTTACTTGTAACAAAACCCACGGTTAACTTGGAATTCTTCCTAAGTATAAATCACGTTTAGTTCTTGTTATAAATTACCATAGGGTTTGGCCTTCACAAGAATTAATTGAATATTGAGCGAAGCGTTTTAAAAGTTGCAATTTCCTTACAATTGGTCCTTCGATCCTTATTTCTCAGAAACACTTTGACGTCAATGGCATAAGGTCACTTCACACGAAGAAATGCGTTGGCGAAACACAAAGTCAAGGTTTTAAGCTAGATTTTATTCCAAAATCTGGACTAGATGAAACTTTCGAAGAAAGTAGTAAGTATATTTTTCTAGATTCCTTAGCGGAAAAGATATCTTTGAGTAGGCAATGCTGCCTTTTAGGCTTTGTATCTAAAAGGAAAACTTGCGAAGGCTGATTGAAATTAATGGTGTAATAAATAATCGGGACTAACTACAAATAATTGGAGTGGCCCCACAGTTTATTTGTCATTTATATTTCTTACAAATGTCCTGATATTTAAAACTAAATAGAAAAATAACACTTATACCTGTTTATATTTAACTTAATATCAATGTTTGTTGTAAAGGGCTCGGGAGATGATGATGATCAATGTTTGTTTTAAGTTAGAACATACAGATACAACTTTCTCTCTATTAAAAACCCTCCTTTGCAAATAACATCAAACATAAATAAAATTCTCACACTCCACAAATAGCCACTATGTATTTGCCTTTAGATAGTAACTTTTGCGTTTTTGTATGAAAAACCACAACCCATAATAAGTACTACCGAGTTAATATCTAGTCTTGAAAACTTTCCTATAACGAGCTGTTTACAAGCTTACAATTGATATAAAAACCCAACCGCGTTGACGTAGACACTTGCATATTTAAAAATAAATGAGATATTTTTAAAATAGACTAGTATTTTTATGTTTCATTATCGATACTTAATATTATAAATCTATATTTATGCTTAATGCTTAATATAGATAATAATATATAACTCTATATACCTATATTTAATTTACGCGTTCACGGCAGAATAACAAAACCGATTTGAATAAAACTTGGTTATTAAGGAGTTATCAGAATTTAAATAAAGAACATAAGCAACCCTATACTTTTTGCCGGGATGAATGTAGCTATCTACGCCTACAAAACTACAAACTCGACTTATCTTGTGAGGTTTTGTATCCATAACAAAATATGTAATTGTGTAGGTACCTTCAAATTTTTTTTATTTCTAGTTAAGATTTTTATCTTCACATAACCTGTTACAATGTTGCTGTAATTAACAAATAATTGTTTAAAGTTTGCAAATATCAGAAACAACAGTTAATGTTTATTATGTATTTGTTATGTGGTGAAGTAGTGATTATACAACAGGAAACTAGTCGCCTATAATTAAGTAATTAGGTAAGTCCAATGGCCTACATATTTCTCAGAACAAATACTTATTAAATATAGATTACAACCCGTTATTTGTGATTTAAAATGGAAACGTTGCAAGAGCTTTTTTATGAACAAAGCTATTGGTCATAGCTATATTATATTTATCATATTATGTACCGTGCCTATGAACTTAGTTTTGTATTTTACCTACTTCGGTAACTTTTCTACGAGGGTTAACGCTGATCGAGACTGAATGAATGCAAATGACAAATCTGAGTCACGTGACTTACCTATCGAAAGGAAAAGTCATTTGCACATTTTATTTTTTATTTTATTTTATTAGGGGAGCTTACAGCTACATACAAATAGTTACACAACTTAGATTAATAAATGCCAACAAGCTTCCACAAGTAGTTTAAAAACAAAATGGTATCATGGTTAGTATAACAATCTAGCAAATAGTTAAAAAAGAGCATATATGAGTATCCAAAAACTTAAAAAGTAAAATAAGATAATTAATGTCAGTTCAGCAACTTTTACTTCGTCAAGACTTGACAAAATGCCACTCGTCTGCAGGACTAGCTCGTCTAAGTCTGCAATCTGTCTCAAAAACGCCTGCTATAGTGTCTAACATGGACACCCATTGGGGCACATATTTAACAACAGCTAACACCCGAAAAGAAAAGCACCTTAATAAATAAACCTAGTGAAAAGTTGGTCTTTTACCGCCAACAGTGAAAGTTGCGTAACCACCTAACCATTCATGGGTCTTAAACCCTCGACAAATCTTTCCAGGCGGTTCTCCTCGTAATCTAGATTTATGAGACAGAGGCCACGACGCTACCCGCTAAATGTGTAGCTATTTGTTCAAGGTCGGAAAATAAATCCAATTAGATTACTTGATACGAAGTGTAATTGGTATGCTGGTTCGTTAATGTAACTGTGTAACTCAGGTGTTTTAAATGATTTTCCTCTATTTATAGTTCATCTAACCAAACAATGAGTTTTTTGTGTCTGATAACTTGATGATCAATTTAAACATAAACAATAATATTGCAGAATAATATTACATCATGTTTTAATTATTTATGCATAAATTGTATCTATGTTAAAAACAATAAGTTTTAAAAGAGATTTCTTAAAACGTAGGCCGTGTAATGCAAGATATCCAGCTGTGCAGAGTTAGCGATTACGAAAATTCCGTCTTGTTTTTTATATTATAAAGTATAGTTTTATGATTATGTTTAAAAATAGACATTGGTATTGGTAATAATACAACGTCAGTCAAGGCCAGAAAATTAGTCACTGGCAGACTGCATTTTGGGGATACTCGACAATTAAAGTTTAGTATGTTTCCACAAACAAGACGGTGTCTAATCTAAATCTATGTAAGTAAATATCACACAAAAAGTTAGGATTCTTTACATAGATATTAAAATTCGTAACTTAATTACTGAATCACGCCACACTAACTAAACAGGTTTTTATAAAATAATGTAGATAATAAACTTACCTTACATTATTCTCGCATGTATCTCGCATCTCGCAAAAATATAATAAAGATTTGTAATTAACTGTAATTTCTGAAGAGAATAACATATAATCTTATTATGAGTAAAGTAAAAACTAAACTTATATTAGAACAATAGTTTGGTTGGTTCTTTGACTAGACATTGTAGAATTAAAAATGTATACTAGAGTTAACAAAGTATCTAGTTATCCTCTTATTTAAGGAACACTGCAGATTAGAAATGAACTGAGTTGATGCTTATTTAAGATTGATATTTATTTATATCGTTTTACCCGAACTAGTTTTCATTTTTATAACACTTCCAAGTTCCATGAACCTCAGAACTACAAGTTCTGTCTTAACTATGAATATTGAATTCTGACAATTTTATGCCAAACGTCATAAGGTTACATTAAAAAAGTTTAGGTAATATCAGAAATAATTTTATGTGGTGATTAAGTATTCTTAAATTTTCTAATTTTCCGCGCAATTTTCTATTTTTTTATTTTACAAGAATTTCTCCTGACTTTAAAAAACGCAATAAAAAAAGAATTAGTGAAATCGGTCTAGCCGTTCACGCTTGATGCCTTGAACAAGGGAAATAGGGATTAATTTTTATATATATAGATTTATTACAACGATCCTTGTCATTCAAAAGTAGGTTGTACGTTGTACGCAACAAGTAGTTACTGTTAACATAAATGCTCAAGCATCGCGTGTCGACACAGCTTTCTTTCATTCACAGTTCATACTCCATAGCGAACAGGTTTCCATAATTATATGGTCACTTATCAGACCTCTCCCTGCTGGGGTCAGCTACTGGTTTTACCAGAATTTCGGTATTTCACATGGCCGTAACCCAATTTATAGAAGCCATATAGAAACAATGTAATAAAGCTTTGCATTATGTATGTATAGCTGTATTTATTTCTCCATCTCATTTTATAAACTAACATTTAATCTTTGACGGGCCTGTTGGTCTAGTGGTTAGTGACCCTGATATACCGGACGTCGCCGCGTCGTGGGTTCGATCCACCCAGGAAAAATCTTTGTATGATGAGCACGCTCATTTGTTCTGTCTGGGTGTAATTTATCTATAATATGTATGTATTTGGAAATATATAAGTATGTTTATCAGTTGTCCGGTTGCCATAACACAAGCTCTGCTTAGCTTGGGATCAGATAACCGTGTGTGAGATGTCCCGGAATATTATTTTTAATCTTTAACTATTTTATGTCATTACTTTCCCAGGCATTATTTCTTTAGTATTTTGTAGAGAATATGGCAATAATTCTACTTTTACTAAAATGTAGTTAATTACGTTTTCGGAAAAACCTGACAGTAAAAAGTACCTAAGCAAGGCATGGATCTTTCCACAAAAGAAAGATACAAAAAAGTGGTTTTAATATGGGTATAACCCAAGGTCAATTCCAGATTTAGATTACTTTTGCGTTTCTACTTTTGGGTTTCGTTCCTGACGTAATGATTGCTAAAAATAATTTCGATGATCAATAGGAATTATTTTTAAATTACAGCAGGACTGTCGGCAAAAAAAGAACAATATTTGTTGTCTCGTTATCTATTTAAAAATTTGTATACAAACATAAGTACAAGACTTACTTATGTAGAAAAAAGTGTTCACAAATAAAAAAAAAACCGGCCAAGTGCGAGTCGGACTTGCGCACCGAGGGTTCCGTACAAACCTGTAGGTATCTATTTCTTTTGATTGCTTTGGCTTAGAAGTTTGATTTTTTCACAGCTCCAAGGGACAGTAGACTTCAGTATTAGATATGAATTTCAATTTAATACCTCTACGCGTTCATGAGAAAAGTAGAAGTAACTTTAAAAATTTCCAAAAATATTTTTTATTTTGTGAAAACTAAAAATTAAAGATTTTCGCAATTTTTCCTTTATCTGTACTATAAGAAGTTACTTCGTACCAAATTTCAAGATTCTAAGTTCACGGGAAGTACCCTGTAGGTTTTGACTCCCGTGCGTATTTCGAAAATTTGCGGCATAAACGGCTGTATCTTTTGATTGGTTTGGCTTAGAAGTTTGATTTCTTCACAGCTCCAAGGGACAGTAGACTTGAGTATTAGATATAAATTTCAGTTTGATACCTCCACGCGTTCCTGAGAAAAACAGTCTTGACAGACGGACGGACGGACGGACAACGAAGTGATCCTATAATGGTTCCGTTTATTCCTTTTGAGGTACGGAACCCTAAAAAAAAACAAATTTTCAATGTAAGCTATGCTCAATTTACACAAAAACTCTACATATTTATTTATTTGAATAAACAAAACCTTAACACTATTAGTATAGTGTTTGTGAATAAAAGATTTACTCACACTTATTCTGACCGTACTCACAGGTTGCACTTGGGAAAGCCCGACCAGTTCACAAAACTCGCGACATGACAGTCGCAGAACGAACTCATGATTTAGAACCTCGATCGAGTTTGCAACGAGTTGGGCATTTCCAGGAACGAGTGTACAAAGGTCATTTGCATAAAATGTCATGGTGTAATGTTTTTAGTTTGAGACTAGATTACGTCTACAACTTCATCGCATTTAGATTTATTTTAAACATGAAACGTATCGTATCATCTCAGTAAACACGTTTCTGTCAGTCAAACGACTTTAGAAATTAAGTTGAGATATTTCAAAGATACGGCCTTACTTTAATCTTCAAGTATTTATTAAATTTGTTCAAAATATACAGCGCTTTTCCTGTGAACACTGAGTGTTTCTATTCAGCCTATATCTCTTTTATCCAACAAACCTTTCACAGTGAGCTGACCACAAACCTCGATCTTTCCGTTACACCGCAACGCCAGCCACAAGTACTTACCTAGATCCCAATTGAAAAACATTTATTCTATTGGCTTAGCCTCAGAAGTATTTTCTACATACGGTAACATATAAGACCTAGAGGGAAATGTAGCGGTAGGTTTTGTATTATGTACTTATGTAGACTGATATATTATTTGTTGCAGAACGTCTTTAGTACATCTAACCGAAGGCTGGGGCCCGAGTCTGCTATTTACACTCCGTGTCAGTGTGCTCATAGTTGGCTCATAGGGGGACGATTTTACAATAATTGGATACTAACTTAGTAGAATGCCAATTATCGTAAAATCGTCCCACTATGAGCCAACTATGAGCACACTGACACGGAGTGTAAATAGCAGACTCGGGCCCCTGGTCAGATGTAGTCGAAGAAATCTCAATCAATAAAGCAAACTCCTCTATCATAACAAAAAGTAATTTTCATTTCACATTATCATGAATTCTTTTAATACGGTTTATTCCATTTATCTTTAGTTACTGTACCATTAAACGCGGTGTTAATCTAAGGCGTATTCAACCTGCAACGTTATTACATTAGATCCTGTCAAAACACTTCCCTTGCCGCCACGCGCCGCTTCCTCGCACAATTTCGTTATCAATCATAACAGGTGCGTTAAATTATGTTACCGCACATAATAAAATACAAGGTGTATTATTTTTCTTCGTGCAATATATAATTATGAAGATATTTTGTAGTTATTAATTGTAACCACTAAATTCGGAAATGATTCTGATATTATACACATCAATAATATTCCGGGACAACTCACACACGGTTATCTGATCCCAAGCTAAGCAGAGCTTGTGTTATGGTAACCAGACAACTGATAAACATACATATATTTCTAAATACATACATATTATAGATAAATTATGTAAGATCTGTCTAATTTATAATTATAATACGCTACACAGGCTCGCACACGCACTTAATGCACAGACTCTCAACACCTTCACACTCCCGCCATTATGGCTCTCGTGTCCTGACGTGGTGCGAGCGAGACAGTGATTGTCTGTGTGAGTGAGAGGGTAAATACACATACACTACATCCCTTCCTTATCACATTTTTTATTAATCAACAAGTAATCAAGATACAAAACAAAATTAACAATTAATAGGTCTAGTAAGATGTTTTATTAGTTTCATCATCTGAACTTTTCCCCAACTCCTCATTTTCCTTTTCTGGCGCTACCGATTTCCATTCCCCTTCTACTTTCTTTAGATGAATAATATTTCTCCGATACGATTGTCCCGTTTCATCATTCCTCACAACACAATCTCCTGCATTGTTACTTTCCACAGTATACTGAGTTGGATTGAAATTCGGCGCCAATTTATTGGTATTTCCCATGCTTTTTACATAAACCTTTTCACCCTCACTTATCTCTGACTCAACAGCTTTCCGCTTCCTGTCTCCATACTCTTTTCCTAACTCCTTCTGCACCCTGTCCCTGTCTCTCACGTCCGAATCGTTTATCTTTTCACTTGCACTTCCTAATGCGGGTATCTTGTCCCTGTTTTGCCTTTGGAAAAACAATTCTGATGGTGTTCGACCAGTAACCGAGTGGGGTGTGCTATTATACATCATCAGATATTCGTATAAGCATTCTTTAATATCTTTTCTTTCTGTTCGACCAATCCGTAATCTTTTCACAATATCTCTGTTCTGTCTTTCAACCTCCCCGTTCATTTGAGGCCAATATGGAACTGTGTTGAAAAGACGAATATTGCATTCTTTGCAATAATCACGAAATTCTTCACTTACAAACTGTTTCCCGTTATCGGCTGTTATAGAAACGGGGAACCCAAGTCTGCTAAACAATTCTTTCAATATTTTAATTATTTGTGTGCTTGAGATTGTTTTAGTCACTTTCACTTCCTTGTATCGACTGTAATAGTCTATAACAACCAACAAATAATCATTACTTGGAAGAGGTCCTAAAAGGTCCATTGCTACGTCGATCCATGGTCCCAATGGCAGTTCTCGCCGCTTCATGGGAACTGGTGGGTTCGGTAAAGCCACCAAGGTACAGCCTTTGCATGATTTCACTAAATTTTCTACATCCTTGTCGATGCGTGGCCACCAAACCTTCGACCTCAAACGACCCTTCATTGCTACAATGCCTGGGTGGCCTTCGTGTGCAGCATCTAAAACACTTTTACGGAGACGGTCTGGTATTACGATTTTGTTTCCACGTAACAGGATATTCTCAAAGAAACACAACTCCTTCTCAAAAATTTTATAGCTTCTCACGGTCTCGTCCCAGGCATTCTGAAAAAGTCCTTTCCTTACACCACATATTTCTTTGTCAGTCTCAGATGCACTTATAATCTCGCTCATTGGTATTGCCTGTGGTCTCGCATAGTTAACCACCTGACACACATGTGTGTCTTCTCCATCCGGAGGATTGTTAGTCAATTTGCACAATCGTGACAAAGGATCAGCGATGTTGTTTTTTCCTGGTTTATACATAATTTTATATTTATAGGATTGAAGGCGCAGAACCCAACGCTCTATACGTGCACAGGGTTTGGATTTCTTTCCAAAAAGGACCTCTAAGGGTTTGTGATCTGTAACAAGGTCGAATTCCTTGCCAAACAGAAAAATGTTGAAATGTTCAACCCCCCAAACTAAAGCCAAAGCCTCTTTCTCGGTTTGGCTATACCGCCGCTCACAATCTGTAAGGGTTCGATTTCCGTACGCAATTATGCGTGGTCCATTTGCGTCAATTTGAACAAGAATAGCTCCTAATCCTACCGGGCTTGCGTCAGCTATCAACTGGGTTTTATCACGGACATCATAATACCCCAACGATTGGATTTTTGTAAGCATTTGTTTCAAACTGTTGAAGGAATCTTGTTGTGTCTTTAACCACAATTTCTCAATATTGGCATTTTTTCCCAATCTTTTCCTAAGTAACTCTTTCAAAGGTTCTGATGTTGTAGCTAGATTTGGAATCCACTTATTAATATAGTTGAGAAGGCCTAAAAAGCTTTGAAGTTCTTCTATAGTCTTTGGCACGCGAAAATCCATTATACTCTTTACATACTTGTCTAGAGGTGTTATACCGTTAGGTTCGAGATGATGCCCGAGAAAATCCACACTCGGTGTCTTAAAAATGCATTTATTTTCATTAAGTAACACGTTATTGTCTTTTAGTGTTTGCAATACTTTCTTCAACCTGATATCATGTTCTTTCTCATTATCTCCGTAAACCAGAATGTCATCAATGAAGTTTATTACTCCATCACATTGAATCAACATTCTCTCCATTATCTTCTGGAATAGCTCCGGTGCACATGTTATACCAAACATTAACCGCTTATAGCGATATAAACCATTTGGAGTTATGAAGGTAGTTATATGTCTGGAATCGGGGTGGATTTCAACCTGGTGGAATGCATTCTTTACGTCGAGTTTAGTGAAGAATTTGGCTTTATTTATTTTGGGAAGCAATTTGTCCATAGTGGGAAGAGGATGATTCTCTCTCATTATTGCACTATTAGCGCGTCTCATATCTACGCATAGTCTCAAGTCTCCATTTTCTTTCAGGATCGGGACTATAGGTGAAACCCATCGTGAAGAACCTTTTACCTCTTCGATTATGTCCTCATTAAGAAGTTCCTTGATTTTGTCGTCGACTTTCTTTTCTAAGGGTATAGGTACTCTTCGGCACGGTTGAGAAACGGGCTTCACGGAATCATGAACTGGTATTTCTACTAGGACATCTTTGAATTTCGGGAACGGTGTAATAGAGTTTCCCACTTGATTAATGCCGATACCCATTCGTAATACCCCTAATTTCAATGCTGATGTTTTCCCAAGTAAGTCTCTTGTTCCTCCACTAATTACATATAAAGTAGTATAATGTTTCCGACCATTTGCTTCAATTTCAGCCTCAAATGAGCCTATCACTTTTAAAGGAGACTTACTACCATAAGCGAGGAGAATTTTGTTGGGATCTTTAATTTGGTTCTTTACCTGTATACCACAGTTTTTCATTGTTTCCCATGTTTGTCCTGTTATCAGGTTTGGTTTACAACCTGAATCTATGAGCATATCAACTCCCACTCCACCAACCATACATCTAACAGTAGAGTCATTGTCTATTTGAAAAACATAATCCACATCTTCATCATCCACCATGTCAACATTATTCGGTTTTCCATTCTTTGGTCTCTTCCTACTGTCTACGTACGTATTATGGTTTCCATTGTACTTTCTTTTTAGTGGTTTTGTTTCTTGACCCCGAGATTTACACTGCGCTGAAAAATGACCTACTTTTTTGCACGAATGGCAGGTTTTGTCCTTCGCTGGACAGTTCGCATCAGTGGATTCATGAAATTTGTTACCACATCTAGTACAGCGTGAATTGTTATGTGAACTTGTCCTTGATTTGTTAGAATAGCTCTGACCTCTTCTATAGCCTTTGTTGATAATTTGGTTCACTTCTTGGTTCTTTGCACCATTTCCCTCATTTCCGTATACATCCAGTTGGTGACTCACCAATTCCAAGGTGTTCGCTAGCGTCATTATTTCATTTAGAGTAGCTTTGTCCCCCATTGTTAAAATCTTCTTGCGCAGTTCATTTGACGTACATTTCTCTGTTATTTGATCGATAATGAAATTGTCCAGTTTCTCAAAACCACATTTGTCCGCTTGATTACGTAATCTCACTAGAAACTTCTCCATTTTTTCGCCGGTTTCTTGTTTTAATTGTCTAAACAAATGTCTTTCATATACTTTACTTTGTTTGGGCAAAAAATACTCATCAAGTTTTTCCAAGGCAATATCGAAAACATCTTGACCTTCCGTTGCAGTATCCAACGCTCCAGTTGATGCAGAAGTGACTGCACTAGCCCCTGGTAAATTTGAGTAAATTTCCTGAAGTCCTGGTCCTCCAAAATGCAACAGAATGGCCCTTTTCTTTACAGCGATTTGAATGTCAGCAGCCTCAAGGTAAATTAGCAAAGACCTTTTCCAGCGCTCCCAACGGCTGCCTACAGCAGAGGTATCACCTTCCACATCGAGTTTCTCTGGCCCAGGCATAAAGTTTGCCATGATGCGGACGTCTCTTCACTTCTTCGTTTCAAGAGGTGGGTGACCTGAAAATATCCAGTTGTGGGCAATCATATCTAGTAAAACATATTTTACCCATCACGTTGATCTCCCAACAACCAACAATATCTGCCAATTGAATGGCAACCTTGCCTACCCCCACTTAATGGTAGCATAACATAACCTTCCAATTTAATGGAAGCAACCTACCAATTGAATGGCAGCAACCTACCAATGTAGTGGCGGTAAAGTACAACCTACCAATTTAATGGCAGCAACCTGCCAATTTAATGGCAACAACCTACCAATTTAATGGCAGCAACCTACCAATTTAATGGCAGCAACCTATCAGTTCAATGGCAACAACCTACCAATTTAATGGCAGCAACCTACCAATTTAATGGCAGCAACCTATCAGTTCAATGGCAACAACCTACCAATTTAATGGCAGCAACCTACCAATTTAATGGCAGCAACCTACCAATTCAATGGCAGCAACCTACCAATTTAATGGTAGCAACCTACCAATTTAATGGCAGCATTAAGTAATTATATTAATTAAACACCCTGTATAATTGTAAGGTATATATTTTCTATTCATATTTTTCTGTTAAACACAATCCCTAATTAAAAGTACAAAAAAAAAAAAACTCGTATCACACAGCTCTAAACTTTTTTTTTATTAGTCGACAAATCGCCAGAAAAATATAAAAAAAAAAACAAAACAACAACAATATATTTAAGAATAAATTAGATAGCAATTTTCAAACAAAAATATGTCACTAATATAACGCATAAATATTTTTTTTTTATAGATATATAAAAAAAAAAAAAACAATATCCAGGCTGTACAACCAGTGCCGTCGATTCCAGATAACTTGTTTTTTTTTTTAAGTTAACTGTGATTATATGAATTTATTATGCAATCATTATTAGTATATAAACCAAAAAAAAAAAAATATATATATATCCATCTATACATCTGCTAACTATGCCTGTATATTTTAATGTAAACAAACACGTTTTATGAACCTTCCTATATTCGTACTACGATTAGATTCATAGATCAATTTAAACATGCTTCTGTCTATTGTGGGACCCATTGATAGAATAACATTACAGGATACGATTTTCGATCCCTTTAAAGTACATTCTAACCCCAATTTCTATTAGGGAATGATAGTCAATTATTAAATCTGAAGCAACTAAAGTAAATTGAAATTACAACCCGTTTGGAAACCAAATTCCTCTGGTAATAATTTTAAAAGTTCCCGCCTCTACGCGGCTGACAATAAGTCAACTATTGTTTTACTCGGCCGTTTTTTATATTTTTATAATAACAAATAAAATACCTTTTTGCTCGTCGCCACTTGTAAGATCTGTCTAATTTATAATTATAATACGCTACACAGGCTCGCACACGCACTTAATGCACAGACTCTCAACACCTTCACACTCCCGCCATTATGGCTCTCGTGTCCTGACGTGGTGCGAGCGAGACAGTGATTGTCTGTGTGAGTGAGAGGGTAAATACACATACACTACAAATTACACCCAGACAACCAGAATAAATGATCGTGCTCATCACACAAACATTTGTCCTGGGTGGGAATCGAACCCGCCGAAACCTCCGGTATAGCAGTCAGGGTCACTAACCACTAGACCAACAGGCCCGTCAAAGATTTTAGTCCTCGAGTCGCGGTGAGTTTTACAAAAAATCAAATCACATGCACAAAGATCAAGATCACCTAGACGTAGAGGTAGAACAAACAATATGTCGATAACACCAATGCTTGCCCCACACGGGAATCGAACCCGCAGCACATCGCGAACAGTGCGAACGCCTAATTGGCGTGTTGACTTATACCACTCGACTACCCGTGCAGTCTATTTGAAGTAGGTATGTGGTTATTATGATGCTAGAGTTGTGTACAGTTTGCCAATGCCTAAGTACTAGAATGTGACTGAAGGCATTTTGGTACATTTAGAAACCAAAAAGAAAGGAAAAAATATACTGAGATGGATTGCAAAGAAATCAAAAAGTCTAGAGAGAAAATCTTGATATGAAAATAGGACGTCTGACGGCGAAAGTGCGTTATGCAGGCGACCGCGGCGGCCAACGAGCTAACAACAGCAACCACCGTTTGTAGGACGGCATCGCGCCAGTCTGTGTGGCTGTTCTTATTGGCGACGGCAAGTGTGAGAGCGGGGCAGGTCCGTGGCGTGGCCGGCGCGCCTCGCGAGTGCCGCGGGCCGCAGTCTCTCACTGACAGTCAGTGTCGCCGCTGGCTGCTGCTTCGACGCGCGTTACCTCGCCCGCGCCCGGTCGCCACACGTCCCGATTACCGCGATTTCACGTGCGCTTGAGCAACCCGCTTGGATTGCACCGGGTGTGCACTGTGTGGCACTGTACGGCAACGGTCCGGTCATCCCGCAACTTACCAACAAGTCTTAGTGTTTCAATACAAGTGCACCTTTTCGCTTGCTAGTGTTCTACGTCCGCTTTGAGCCAAGAGGCTGTGTTTGCACAAACGAGCGAAAGCGGTCAAGCGTGTGTCAACCGCCCGCGGAATTTGGCTGTGTAGGTGTTTTCCCTTGTGCTGTGTTGTAATGAAAATAAGTGCTAAAATGTCGAAATCTGGTTTATGAGGAGCTCGGTGAACGTGCTTATGCGCCTGTAAAAAACGGGCACAAGTGCTTATGTAAGGAGGACTGACGCATTAACAAGTGAGTAAGCATACCTACAATAAGACAAATCAATATCTAGTACATATCATGCACTTTATATACAACAAAAACTATAAGAAACTTGACATAGGAACACAACACCACAACATGTGGGTACCGCAAAAACTATCATGCTAAGAGTAAAAATTAGAACGCCAACGCTACAATATTTCTAAAGATGTAGGCGTAACAAAACCGAAATTCTTCTCAAACAATACATTTTCTATGTTTACGTAATTATAACTTTCGAAACTTAGTTTCCAAGATTTAATAAACAATCGGCACATACCATTAAGCCAGCTTCACTGGTGGTGAACAAATTGCTCAATTCTGAAGATGACATAAGATGCTGTGGTCAGCGCATCAACGAACGACGTGATAAAATAATATAACGTTAATGGCTTTATTTATTTACATTTTATATTTCACCAAACATCCAATTAAAAATCATATAAAAACATTTTTAAGTATCATTATGTGTCGGCAAAATCATTATGATATTTGAATTTAGGTCGAAATGCAAGCCGTAAAAGTGATTGGCTAGTAAAAAGAAAAAATAAACATGTACTCAATATCGTCACCGTTTTTACCGTACTTGGCTGACTCTGTAGTGTTTCTTTACAGGTGATATAAAAATATACAGACGAATAGATAATCTCCGTCTTTTTAAAGTTGGTTAGTAAATTAACTTGATGAACTCGATTCTTATCGCGGATACACGAATAACAAATGAGAATTATTACAAGACTCGTTTCTTTCTCTCTGAGGTATCTTATTTAAGAGATAGTTATTATCTTGGTTCTCAATAGTATAAATAGATATACTTGGAATATTCATTTGAAGTAGCAGCCATGGAGAGTGAATAATAAAAGACTATCGTCCCATGGAAATACTGGCATTCAGATGGCCAACACAATATAATTGGGAAAAGGATAGTTAAAAGACACAAGCTTTATTTAAAAGAGAAAACTTTAAATTTTGAAGAAATACCTCGATTTCTTCAGGATCCCGCCCATCATTAGATTCTGACCTGATGACCAATGACCAAGGAACCACTTGAAAAGAATACTATGCTTCGAATAATGCGACGAATTGAGTCCTCCTTGGTTAAAAATGTGTAGATGGTGGCGACTGTGGCGAGACTCCATTTATTGAGATAAATTACCATATTAGTACGCTCTGATAAATATGTAGTCTAATATTATTATTGCAAACCTATAAAACTCTGCAAAATGCACAATATACCAGCCTTGGAACATGTGATGCAATATTGCAATAATAACTATAATGGTTGGCTGTTGCTATCATTGTTTAGAACGAGATTTTTTAAGACTAGCTTAACAATAAAGTCCCCTTTTCCTCATGTAAAGTACTGAATACTAGGAAATACAATAACAATTGTACCGGATATAAAATCATTTTATATGCATTGGGTACACTCGCCTTTTTTTTCCTACAAGGCCAGTAGGATGACACTAAATACTATATAAGTATATACTATATAGGTACCCTTCCTCGAGAATTGGGATTAATAATGCAAATAAACCCAAGCCTGACTGCTCGCGTTCAAACAAAGCAAAACTTTATGCTTTATTGTGTAAATATATATATCTTCTTATATATAAAATTCTCATGTCACAATGTTAGTTACCATACTCCTCCGAAACGGCTTGACCGATTTTTATGAAATTTTATATGCATATTCAGTAGGTCTGAGAATTGGCTACTATCTATTTTTCATACCCCTAAGTGGTAGTAGGTAGGTAGTTGGCAGGTAGGTAGAAAGAAGAAGAATGCAACGCATGCCGGGTACAGCTAGTATTAGTATAGAAAAGTATGAAATGTATAAACATCCGTACATGTAGATATTGAAGGAAACGTTTAAGTCATAACGATATCTATATTTTGAAGTGGTTCTTATCTGCTAGGTTTAGTGGCACTTCAGTTTATACCATCGTTCGTTGCATTCCATAGTTGATAAATCGCTAATATGCAACATGAGTAATATCCAATTAAAAGTTGTGACTTCAACGACGTTGCCGCTGGCTACGTCTCTTGCGGTCTAGCCGCAATGTTTATGTTATAAGTTAAGGTAGGTACTCTGAACTCTTTCTGGGGCCCGAGTCTGCTATTTACACTCCGTGTTACTATGATCATAGTGGGATGATAGTGTCAACCCAATATGTGCCTAATTTTCGTATTCAGTTAAGCCAACAACAATCAGTGGCATACTGGCATGAGTGGGATGCGGTGTTGTCAATTTAAATTAAAAATAAAAGTATCAAACATTTTGTAATTATTAATAGGCAACACCGATTGGCACTAATTATTAATAATAGTTTCTCATGTTGCAAAAAATTGTATTAATTGTTTTTTGAATACTAATTAATTGTAAAAGCCCATACAATATGTAATTTCTATTAAAAACTTGTAAATAAGGATAATTATGTTTTAAAAAAGGAAAGTTTTCGTTGAAATTGACACATTGTCTATGAAAAATAAAAAATGTTTAGCCATAGATATGATGCAACTGCTGTCAAAAAATAGCGGAATACGAAATTGTACCGGCCTTGTACCGGCCATCGGTCATATTCACTCAACTCGCGGCTCAATCGTTCCAATGGCCAATTGTGACGTTTTGACAGTTAGTAGAATGCCAATTATCGTAAAATGGTCCCACTAGCCCCACCCACTCAGACGATTCAAGCAGATAGCAGACTCGGGCCCCTGTACGAATGTTAATAAAGCTATACATAAACATTATGTTTGTATATTAGTAAGTGTTTCGCCCTTTTTAAATGGGATACATACATCCTTTCTAGAAATAAGATGATGATATAGGTAATCACCATAATAATAAAGTTTAAGAAAAAAATCTGCGGGTAGAGAAAAACGGAGGAACTAAAACCTTTATAATATGAAGTTTACTAAAGAAACACGCTTCCAAAGCGTCATATAATAGACAAAGACTAGTAAGAATCTTATTACTATTCAAATGCTCGTAAGTATCAATATTATATTCACACTACACAAACCCGACGCTTAAAGAATAGTTATGATAAAGTTTTTCTCAACACGTTGGCATGATGCCGAGATGACGGCAGCGTCGCGTCGCCGGCATTTGTTTACTAATATTGAAAGCAGTTACATAACTAGACCAACTACGAAGATATTTATATCGTAGTCCACTCAAAGGAATACTTCAAACAACTTGTTGAAGCTAAAGTTTATGTCAAAGCTACCAAACAGGGACTCGATTCAGTTATTTAAGAGTTGCTTGAATTGACCGAATGACCTGCTTCATTTTGTTATTTTTACGATAATTGGCATTCTGCTAACTGTCATTACGATAATTCTCTTCGAGAGTTTAATTAGATTTTAATTTAGGCTTATCTGAATACGAAAATTAGGCACAGTGACAAGTACACTGACCGACCACTGACATGCATTTAAAATAGCTGAATCGAGGCCCAGCCCGAATAGGCGAATACCCACAATCTTCACGCTGACGATATCTTATAATTACTTCTAAACTCCACAGTTCACAGTGAATCGAGTTTTGATTGTCGTCAAACAAGATTTCAAATTGGATTGAAATGTTTGCTTGTTAATTTTAGAGGTTTGATCATAATAATTAGGCTACGTTTATGCTTTATCATGCTAATGTTATGTACAGTTGATCGCATATCTTTAACACTGACATTCTGGACACCTTTATTTAAAGTCACTAAAGTTGACTTTCCTAATTTGTATATAATTGGAACGTGCCGTCTACTGTATATTTGAACTAGAAACAAAAACGCTACTGCTCAATATTTATACATATAATCACGCCTCTTTCCCTTGTAGGGGTAGGCAAAGACCACTTCTTTCCACTTGCTACGATCCTTATACACTTCTTTCGCTTTGTCCACTTTCATTATTTCCTTCATACATGCTGTTCGGTTTATGGTACTCTTGACCTGGCCTTTTTTCATTCACACTCGCCTTATACACTTTTTCGTCAATCGTTCTTCATTCATTCTCTCGACATAGCCTAACCATCTTAGCATACCTTCTTAATTTTTGTCTCAACATCCATCATCTGACATACTTCATCCACCTTACCATCCATTCCTCCTCTTACATTCAACGTAGCGAAGCGGCTCTCCGTGGGTCACTTTTCGCCCCGCGAGAAACGAGACGTGATGGGTGGCGAACCACATCGCCGCCTATTTGGATAATTAAATTATTTTTATGATTATCCATTGCGTTCCTGCAGGATAAGGAATTGGAAAAGGATACGTTGGAAAAGATAACAAGGTAGGACGGGTTATAGGATGCTACCATCACGGAGGTACAATGAATGTGACAGCAACAGCTAGGGCAGTCCGGGGTCGCGTACCTGTAGTGGATCTACCAAGCTGTCGGACAGATAACTGGTAGATCCACCCCCTGAACATAAATACATACAACTGAATATAAATACATTTTTATTATTGAAAACAGTGAGAGTATAATCAAAATACAAGTAATTAAACTTAAAGATTGGCTCGTCTTAATATCCAGGTGTGCTGCCAGGATCTACTTTTCAGCTTATCTTAACTTTGTTACTTATGAACGCAGACTGCGTTTGCAACACAGGCAGCCCTAATACAATTTCAACTCAAATATATTTCCTAAAAGTTTTCGTCACGAAATATTCATCTCCATTTCCCAAAAGAGCAATTCCTAATATATTCTATTGTGAGGAACATTTTAGGAGATCGCTCGTTTTACATTTCACCTTTTGAAGTAAAGGAATTGGTTCAGGTGACTGGTCCCTTTACAATTCCAATATCCTTTTGTTTGAGGTCGCTTTGTGTAAGTCTAGCTACTTTCTTATATGACCGAGCTGCTTTCTTCACGTCCTTGTGTGAAATTCCTGCGATGTGTGTCGCAGTCTCGCAGGCAATCTGCAAGAGTCTGCTAAACGCGGTAAACTAACGGTTGGAAAGTGCAGTCGGTAACTGTGATCAAGTCACGTTAGCTTGTGATAGCTTATCTATCACGATCCGGATGTTATGTGATAGCTGGTGTTATCTCGTCCCATTTTCGGCCACGCTTCATAAACAGGGGTCAGCGGTGCAGTGTTATCAGAACTTTATCGTTCTAGCCTTAACCTCTACATTTACGAAATTCTTAATTTACACATAGTCGGATATTTTTGAGTGTGTTTTTAGTTTTAGTAATTTTTGAAATATTATGGACTTTGTGCTTTAAAATATGTATTTCGCCAACAAATTGCATTTGAAACTAATACTTGTTGGCAGGTATTTTGCAAAATGAAACCTTAAAATATGTTATTAAATTAAATACATATATATATATATATTTATACATATACATATATATACATACATATATATAGGTACTTTTAGATAAAATTTGCGAAGATTTGCGAACTTACAACATGGTTAATGACAGTTGTCTCTTCCGGTGGCCTAACCTGGTATTTTAGAAGATTTCGCAATTCCATAGCTTCTGTACCTTGAATTTTAATAACACTAATTTTCAAAACTTGTAAAAAATTATGCAATTCATTTTGGTATCTAACTTTTCAAATAAAAAATGTAAGATTACTCCTATTACATATAATAAAGCAAAAACAACATGGAAATATCAAGTGCTGACAGTAAAAAACTAGTATTATTTATTAGATACTTATTCGTTAAGACAAACTGCATTATTTCTAAAACAAAACACCAGTATCGCACTTTCTATATTTTATTATTAATATCACAATGATCTAAATAAATATACATGTTATTGCTTATTCTCCTTCCGTTATGAATATATAATTTTATTTCTTATTTAAAAACATTGGTAGATACTTCTTTATGCCTTATTTTATTTACATAAGTAAGATAATATATAAATATTCGACAGCCGTGATTTTATCTTGTTATGAATAATGTATGCTCAAGGTTTTAATAAAATAATGATCCTTTGAGTATTACTGTATGGTATTATTAAATGAGATATCTAAGATCATTATTTGTTAAGTATTTGCGCTTAAGAGGAAAGGGGAGCGGACATTTTTGTTTTTGAAGAAAGTATTGCTGTCGCTCTAATTTCCCCCGCCCTCTAATTCGTGCGATAAGGACAACTGCAGCTCAGACCGAAAAACTGACGAAAAATCGAGGTTTGGCTCTCGTCTATTTTCTCCCCCAATTCTTAACCAATTTTAAAGATATTTCATATACTGCATGAGAAAAGAATAATCTGTGCCTCTATTTTTTCCTTTTTTCGATTATTGTTGTAAAATTCGAAAAAAACGCGTCTGAAAACTGCGGTCAAAATAAGCACTTTTTAGAAGGTTCTAGTTCCTTTAAATAAAAATTATCCTAAAAAAGGAAAAAATAGGGGCATAGATCTAGTTCATATTTATATTACTGCAAAAAATCATAGCCCTAAGTTCAGAAACCGGTGAGAAAACAGACGAGAGCGTTTGTATGGAAAAATGGCAGTTCCCCTTTCCTCTTAAGTATATTTCTAGCACCCTGAACTATCATGGTAACCAATTTAATCACAATTTTAACACATATGAACATATATCTAACAAGTAAAATATGTTACATAGCTGTGCCCTGCGGTTTCACTCGATATTTTTTTCCAAGACAAGTAATATGATGTTTAATGTCCTATAATCTTCGTCGAGAATCTTTTCATGCTATCTGTTCGCTAAGATCTTCTAAACTACCTACAGATTTTAATGCAGTTTTTAGCATTAGATAGAGTGATTTAAGCGGAAGGTTTGTATGTACATAATGCATGCATATGATAGCACAGAAAAGGGAAAAAAATCCGGATAACAAGCGAAGCCAGGGCCGGGCTGGATCCAATGCGACTGGTAGTTTTAGAGACAAAAAAACTCTTTAGCTCTTTTATATTAAAATAAATAAGTATAAAAAGTATACACGGATATTATTTCGAACATTTGATTTCGAATAATTCCTGAATGCATCGTTAATAATCGTTATTATTCAGCAGTTGATAATAAAACTATTGATAATAAAATGTTAAGCTTTAATAATGTTAGCGCATTCATACAAAGCTCTTTAGTTTTAACTTTTAAACTGCATGTTTATAGTAATATAATCCACGGGTGCTTGCGACCACGGCCGGTGTAACCCGGTCGAAACGTCAAGCCCAAAAAAGGTATTTATGCATGTACGCGCTTATTCCCGTGAATAATATTACTATAAACTCTTTAGTTTTAATATACGTATATCTAAGTATAGATTATAATATACCACATAATATAAAGTATATTCTGAAACTGAATATTATAGCTATCATACATATAATTCATATCACGCAGACACTTAAGGCCTGGGCACACCAAAAGCAGTAGCAGTGCGGTAGCAGTGCGTCTACGTTTGAAAATCATGTAGTTATATGAGGGGTGACACACTGAACAAACGCGGGCCCGCTGATCCTACCTGCTCCGCCACTGCGCCGCGCACGCACTGCTCTTCTACAAAACTTTCGGACGTGAGCAGCGCAGGCGCGGGGCGGTGGCAGCGCAGGCGCGGGGCGGCCGCAGTAACTACGCGTTGTATTACTACGTCCGCCATATTGACTAGTCACACCAAAGCAGTTGAGCGGGACAGACGCGGCGCGGGTCGTAAACGGTTGTGATTTTTTACAACTTTATCATGGAAACGAATGAAAAATTGATTGAGTTAGTGAGGAAATATAAATGTTTATATGATTTAAAGGACAAATATTATAGAAATACGGTTTACAAGACGGACATAGACGATGGTACTCCCCATATTCTTCTCTTCTCTTATTTACATCGTGAACCCATATTCTTTTTTTTTACTTAAAGCTAGAAGTACTGAGTGTGGCTATCGATACGACACACAGAACGCAGTTAGAAAGCAGGCCCGCGTTCAAACTGCTTTCTGACTGCTCATGTTTCTGGTGTGACATCAACCGCGGCGCAACTGACCTGCCCTGCTCAGGTGCTGCGCCTGTCCCGCGTTTGGTGTGCCCAAGCCTTTAAGGCCTGGGCACACCAAAAGCAGTAGCAGTGCAGTAGCAGTGCGTCTACGTTTGAAAATCATGTAGTTATATGAGGGGTGACACACTGAACAAACGCGGGCCCGCTGATCCTACCTGCTCCGCCACTGCGCCGCGCACGCACTGCTCTTCTACAAAACTTTCGGACGTGAGCAGCGCAGGCGCGGGGCGGTGGCAGCGCAGGCGCGGGGCGGCCGCAGTAACTACGCGTTGTATTACTATGTCCGCCATATTGACTAGTCATACCAAAGCAGTTGAGCGGGACAGACGCAGCGCGGGTCGTAAACGGTTGTGATTTTTTACAACTTTATCATGGAAACGAATGAAAAATTGATTGAGTTAGTGAGGAAATATAAATGTTTTTATGATTTAAAGGACAGATATTATAGAAATACGGTTTACAGGTTTACGGTTTACTTTGACATCCGAAAATAAGTATAGAACCTATCTTCAAAAGATTCTAATTCCCGACATAGACGATGGTACTACCCATATTCTTCTCTTCTCTTATTTACATCGTGAACCCATATTCTTTTTTTTTTATCTAAAGCTAGAATTAACAATAGCTCCTCTTCGTCAGAGTCAGAACCGTTCAACATCTTGAAGTGTACTGAGTGTGGCTATCGATACGACACACATAACGCAGTTTGAAAGCAGGCCCGCCTTCAAACTGCTTTCCGACTGCTCATGTTTCTGGTGTGACATCACCCGCGGCGCAACTGACCTGCCCTGCTCAGGTGCTGCGCCTGTCCCGCGTTTGGTGTGCCCAAGCCTTTATAATTTTATACAAATACACGTAGTGTCAACTTTTTACGATTATTTTGTTAACGTGTGATTTACGTAAGTGCTTGTGCATTGTCAAAGACAGATATTTGCTGAACGAAGGTCACCACTCTTTATTTGTTTATTTGATGTTTCTTGAGGTTACAAGCTCTTCAGTCATATCGAACGATGAGCGATTTCTTCATTACCGCTAAACGGCACACAATGCCACAATCAAGGGTAATCAGGATTGTCCCGAGTTATGAATGCATGACATATTTATATAAATGGACGATTTAATACATAGTTTTGTGAATACGGTTTATTTTGGAATTGTGCGCGTAAACATTAGAATATCATGTCTATAAAATGTAGTAGGTGGAAAACAATTTTTTGTATAAAGGACGATTATATTTAGAGTTTCCAAGATGTTATTATGCTTACGTCATTTTTACTATAACTAAATATTAATTTAAAACTAAGTTGCTACATGTATTGCAAGCTAAATAAAAAAGAAAACTTTTCCGTCTGTCTATGTATATTCAATAACACTTATCATAGTAATCATACTTCACTCAATTATTAACATAAGTGTATATAGTAGATAAGTCCACTGTCCCCAGTAAAAAGTCCTTACTGCCTTGTTGAATGTTTCTTTAAACAAAACAATAATAAAGTACGGTTATATTCCACCACTTAACCACGGGAAAATACCGCGAGGTTATGTAACTCACAACAGTTTAGTGCCTAGTTACTCTGTTCGTATTTTTTAATTGAGTTTACGTTTTAATTACCCTTGGTTACGTGTAGTACTCGGTAGTCATCGTATGTCATTGAATGATTATGGAAAGAGATTTGTTAATGTTTTTAGTTTCTTACCATTGTTAATAAAAAAGTATGTAAGTATGATATTCTGTTACAGCTATTATATTTAATCGATTTTCTGTTTTCGTGTGATATACTTTCGAAGTTTTGACCTCGTGTAGAGAAATAGAGCCCGAAATTCTGATTTATAATTTGACGATAGGTTATAATTACAATATAAAGATAATAAATATAAACCAGCATGTTCATTTATATAATTATCTGGTGACAATAGACATTATTACACACAACAGGAAAAACTCGTCATTTAGGATTACAAACCCCAGTGTCTTTTACAAATCTTTAGTTTACATCTTCTTTATTGTTTACAAGGGTGAGATAAACTAGATGAGATGTCCAGTTCCGGTTAAACAATGTATAAAATACATACAACACATCCACAAAAATGAAGAATATATGTTTACAAAAAATAGATAATCGTATACGTAACTGTAGTATGTAAATATTTGAAAATGAATGATGTTTAATAGATGACAGGACTTTGTCGTTTCATTGTGTTATATTATCCTCGCTCCTGAATATTTTTAATGTACCGCGCGTAATAATGATTGATGAAAATGTCATCACCCTTACTTTTAAGAAAATAAAAGCATTGTTAACGACCAAATGTGTCTCCGATGAGCTGTAGCTAGGTAATCCATTAGATGGCTAAGTTACTCTTATAATACTGGTATTTTAAAATCTTGCCCTAAAAAGTCTAGGTCCTGTATTAATTTCTAAGACGCCTACTTATATAGCAATAACTTTAATATTTACTTCAACTACACTCAAAAACATTGATAGTTACTTAATAGATTACTTAGTATAGATTTAAATAAGCCAACTCTCAATTTACGTTTTTCACTACAGCAACAAGCCTTTACATTATAATAATTTATCAAAGAGGAATTATAACTTCACTCATGACATCATCATCCCTATTATAATAATAATAATAATATTCCGGGACAACTCACACACGGTTATCTGATCCCAAGCTAAGCAGAGCTTGTGTTATGGTAACCAGACAACTGATAAACATACTTATATATTTCTAAATACATACATATTATAGATAAATTACACCCATTCATTATTTTAGAGATTAGTTCAAATTCTGGATAAGAACCTATTCATATTCTATCAACCTTCAACTGTCAAAACGCAATATAGTTCACATTCATCATTTAAACATTCAGTAGAGTAACCTCACTATACAAAGGGTAACAGGTGTTTTACGAGCAACTTGTATCCGTCAAATAAAGAAACAAATTACAACACAAGCTGCAGAGAATCCTTAGAGATTGTCTTAAACCAGATTACTCTTAAACACAGCTTTGAAAATTAGAATTGCATCTTCAAAGGAGTGACTATGAATACTAAATGGGGAATAAGAAGTAAATCCATTACTTGAGTATTACAGCTTGCTTCTATTTGATAAGACCTTTCTAAGAATCTTCGTATTATTTATTTACTTTTCCTAGAGCTAAGCCGGGGAAAGCGTTTCAAGATTTGCGAGCTTTCCGGGATAAAATCACTCGCCGTAATGGCCGAGGGCGAGACTTAATCCTGAACGAACAGATTCAAGCCCCTACGTATAATTTTAGGTTCCTTCCTTATATACAACAAAGTTACTTTAATTTATGACAATATGTACACATTTATTTAAATTCTTATGAGCACTTTGTTTTTTAGGGAATTTTTAAAATAAAAAAGAAATAAAGGTAGAGATGTATGAATTTCTTTAAAAAGGACGCCCATTTACATAAAACTTGGCTTAAAAGTGCCCAACTTATTAAAGGATTATGTTACCTGGACAAAGGGAAATTATACAGGAGCGACCAAGATCCTTCTTGATTATTTAGAAAAAAATAAAAAACTTTTGAGAATTAGATATGGGGAGAATGTGTAAATAAGGTTTTGTTTTTTGTATTTTTCTCGTGTATTTTTAATTTTTATATTGAACAAGTTTTATCGCAGTTTAAAGTTGCAAATTAGTTATAACATTACATTATACATTCATTATAATTAGTTGAGACGAAAAGTGTGTGGTAACATAGATGCATTATTTAGATTGCTCTTTGCATTTTGCGATACGCTATACAGAATTTACCTACGTATATTGTATGGTCGTAAAGTCTACTTGTACATACAATAAATGTTCATTTGAAAAAAGTATTTTATGAGTTCTTTTTAGCAAAATATGTTCTCAACGTGTTCATATTATATAAATCATAAGTACAAGAATATTTAGAGTCTTCTGTCGTTTTGTTAGATCTCTCTTACATTTTTTAGAAAGAAGCATTATTTATTATTAGTAGCTTTTCTTCTCTCTTGTCTGTTAAACTTATAGTGGTCTGAAAAATGATATGAAATTATATTAAACTGCTCAAAGTCGACGACGACGGCGATACCAAAAATCAATATTCCCTAGCTACCGATTATTGGATATATCAGCACCAATTTTCGAGTATTTTCGTAAGGAATGGGGCAACAGGGGCCCGAGTCCGCTATTTTAAGTCATTGAGTGGCGGGTTAATAAACGTTCCAGTGTACTTGTTATTGTGCCTAATTTTCGTATTCAGATAAGAACAGTCCCTTGCAATCCTACAATGACAACAGTGGCAAGTAAGTGTACATTTGTCATTAAACTAAAATTATCTGAATACGAAAATTAGGCACAAAAACAAGTACACTGGAACGTTAATTAACCCGCCACTCACTGACTTAAAATAGCGGACTCGGGCCCCTGGTTTATTGTCTAAGTCAATTTCTCGTCTGATAATGGCCGCGACACATGTGAAAAGATGCGTACCTAAGTGGATATTCACCTGTATGAGCTGTATGGCCCAGCTTAAAAAATGGGAAAGCAGAAGTCATTCGTGTGTATAAACTAGGCTCTACAATCCGGCCACTCAGAGAATGTGTTCCTGACACCTGTCATTTGGTCTTGATTTGTATGGGGAAATAAAAACCGTGTAATATTATTCACTGTTACCTGACATAATTAATAATATTTATTCGTTTTTAGGTCAAACGAGGGATAATATTTTATTTCTAATGAATTCTTACCCACATTAAAGTTATATCTTCCCGTTGAGCATCACCTGTCAGAAACGCATCTCTCAGCGGCCGGACCATAAGATACTTTAGGATTAAGGTATGTGTCGTGTAGAAATCGTGTCAGGAGTGGTCCATCAATGAGTAATGTTTGCCTGGTTAGGGATTGGTTGGATAATTATGCATGTTAATTAGCGGCTTACACCTATAGCATGAAAACTAAATAATCATTTAAACTAGATAAAATTACGTGAATAGGTACGAAGGGTAAAATAAAACCGTTAGGTAATCGGATTCTTAAAGATGTGTCTGAAACATAAAGTAAGAATATCTTGAAAAAGTGACGATGAATAACAATGAACAAAAACATTAGACGTTATTCGCCCGTATGATCTATATCGGAGGGAAAAAGTGGCGGGAACTTATATTATGTGAAGGAAAACTTCTCCAATTCCATATAGGGCCATAAAACAAGTGAAAAATATATCACTCACGTCAAGACGATAATAAAATATAGTCTACTAGCTGTGCCTGCGACTTCGTTCGCGTGGATGACGAAACTTATCAATGAGTTTTTAATCGCAAAATTAAGTTTGTTTTTTATTGTTTATACTTTTCCGGGATAAAAACTACCCAGTGTGGTACCCAGGATAATAAAGAATAATTGTACCAAGTTTCATCGTAATCGAACCGGTAGTATTTGCGTGATACCTGAACAAACAGACAGACAACAGACAATTTTTTTTTTTCACACTTTTGGATTCGGTGTCGGTCTAGTAACACCCCCCGCCATTATTTTTTTTGATATTTTCAATGTACAGAATTTTCACTTCTACAGATTTATTAGAAGTATAGATTACGGTACTATAGAGGGTGAGACAGAGACGGAAATATCTATTGTCTCTTTCCATATGCGCCTATATAACATTCGTAAAGTGTTGTAAAAACTTGTTATTTATTCTAAAAAAATAAGCTTGTCGTCAGACACGTCACGTATAGTTATAATAACAACAAAAAAATGCTTGTCTCAAGTATATTAGTAGGTTAGATCTGCAATTTGTGTCAAAGTCGTAGTAGAAAAGAATGCTGAGTAATGTATAAAAAGTCGTGCTTTATGAACATAATAAATTAGATTATTTAACAATAATAATAATAATCAATTTATTTGTCAGAATATTGTTACAATGTTGTAATTTTTTTTATAAAAGTCAATAATATTCTGCCATTTCCGGCGTACAAATAATAAAAATTAAATACAAATTAAGTAGCTAGTTATTAAAAAAAATGTCATTGAACAACATCAAAATGACAGGAAGAAATCCTTTGGGCTTTCACGATACTCATTGTTAATGAGATAGTTTCCTCTAATTACCTTATTTAATTAGTGTAATGACACGCTCGAGTTATTCATAATCCCGGGTGATTGTGTCAAGGTTCCAACAGCTGATTGGACGTCAAAGCGTCAAACATACCTCATATATCTCTCACACGATATTAATCACTTAATCGCTATAATAATGAATAATCATGTAATTATAAGGGTATACACTAGACATAATAAATAGTCTGGTGTTTTTGTTCATTCCATTTGAGAGCATTGTCTTTTTGTGACTGATCGTGTGCATGTCTGCTTTTATTAACCTCTTAAACTTTTCTCATTAGCTTCTGGGAATTCTAACTTTTTTAGCTATCATAGACACGACAATCTATTTAATCTATTGAGATGATACCCGAAAGAATATGTCGTAATCAACAAAACATTAACTACATACAATAATGCAACGTCGGTTAGCTTTAATAAGTCTGTGATTTAATTTACAACGTCTTGATACTTGATATATCTTTGTCGACGTCATAACAGTTTGACGCGATTCAGCAAATATATTTACTGACGCAAGGACCAAGAAGAGCTCATATATTTCGTTAACCGTCGGTCACAGCTCTGAACTCTATTTAATTTACGTTAAAGGCCGATTTCACTGCGTTCGCATTTCGTTGCTGCTAGGACTAAAAAGTGAAAAATAAATATAGTTTAAAAAAACTAAAAAACACGCTTTTAAAGTAGTTCTTACTAAAAAATTTAAAAATAATTCCTAATGTAGAAATTGGTAATGAACAAAAAACACTAGTATTATTGTGAAAAAGCGTGGGGCGTTCTGTGCCATATTTTTCGTCTATCGAGCAACCCACGCTTTTTCACAATAATACTAGTGTTTTTTGTTCATTACCAATTTCTACGTTAGGAATTATTTTTCAATTTTTTAGTAAGAACTACTTTAAAAGCGTGTTTATAAGTTTTTTTTAAACTATATTTATTTTTTATAAGCTAGTTCACATTTGATTCTAAGTTGAAGCCAGAACTGCGGTTATTTACCTTAAAGAGTTGCAATTTAAAGCGAAATTGAAATCGAAGCGAAGAGAGAACTCAGCAAGGCAGTGCCGAGATAAAATTGGTTACAACTTATTCGAGTCGCATTCAGCTATGAATCTAAATAGTTTGAGGACGGCGACGGTAATCGCGTTCATTTTCACTCGTGAAATCGGCTTCTCGTATCGATCGTTTGTAAAACACGTCACACGGGTGTTTGATCGTTTAAGTTTCTTTGTGCTTTGAAACCGTAAACAAATTACATGTCAACAACTCTCAATCACTCGTAAAGTTTGGTAACTCGACACGATCGTATATTGTTGTTTGTAAAGTTTTCCGAGGGAAAATGGGATATCATTGTGCTGTGCCTAGCGTGGGGGACCTGCGATGTTTCACACCCACATTCCATTGACATAATAAAGAGATTGTTGTCAATAGACGATGACTAAGATTTTCTCTCAAATTATTGGAAAATAAACTTTATTTATGAATTTTATTATTTATATTTTGACGACCTCCGTGGTCGAGTGGCGTACGCACCGGTTTCAAGGTGTCGCTAGCTCTGAGGTCCCGGGTTCGATCCCCGGACGGGTCAATGTAGAAAATCACATTTTCTACATTGTCTCGGGTCTGGGTGTTTGTGGTACCTTCGTTGTATCTGAATTCCATAACACAAGTGCTTTAGCAACTTACTTTGGGTTCAGAACAATGTATGTGATGTTGTCCGCATTTATTTATTTATTTAATGTCTTATGTAAAAGCTTATTTTCGTTGAGACTATGACGTCTTTAGAGAGGTAGGTATCATCCTTTTTATAAATAAAAAAAAATAAAATGCAACATACCTAAATTAGACACGTACTACCTGTTTCGCGAAGATTTTTAGATAAATTCAATAAATAGGTAAGAAAGTCTTTATCAATAACAATGCTATTATTATGTAATGTTTCAAAATTTTAGCCTGAATGTATTTCCTTGCTACAATAGTTCCTGCTAGGTACCAGTTACCATTAAAGTGCGATATCTTAAGAATTAATTTTAGTTTGTTTAAGATTTTATCTTTAGGACTATTAAACAATTCCTGCAGTATCTTAGGTAAACATATAAAGTAAATATTTAGTTATACGTAATGCCTTTTTCGTGAACGAGAAACTAGATTTCGCATGTTTAAATTTTTTTGTTGATTTAAAAGTAAATTGATGACTATAAATTGGAACTATCTTGGGATATAAATATAATGTGCGATGACCCAATATTTGACCCTAAATAAACTCAATGAACTGTATGCATCTCTTAATCTGTACATCTCCGAATCACTCAGTTGTAAATGACGTACATACAGAGATGGAAAACCATTGGTTGATCGTCGTCATTGTTAAGCTAGGCAGGGGTCAAGAATATTCGGTGTATTTCAAATTAGTATTGTTTTTGTTAAGTAGTTTATTTGTGAGTATTATAATTATGAAAAATAAACTATTAAATGAAACCGTCTTAATGATGCATTTGGCTAGTTCCGCCTATTTATCACTTAAAATATTTCATGCACGTGTGTGTGTGTCTTTATAAGATTTAATTATCAACTAGATTGTTTTATGCATGTTTTTATGGCACTTCTACGCTAATCATAGTCCTTGAGATTTTGTCTGCTTTTTTACTTGTGAATAGCTATTTTTTCCTATAATCACACTAATGGTTGTCTGAGAATAGCGCGGTGTTTTTTGAACCCCATTATAACAAGCTAACTAAGTACAAAAACTAAGTTCTTAATATGTTTCAGTAAATGATAGAGGTTTTATTTCTTAGTTAATGTGTAGATATTTGTCTTTTTTGTGTTTGTTTATTACGCCCGTAGGATAGGATAAATGCTTTTGCGATTCGCTGCTAAAGGCTAAAACAAATCTTTAGAAGTTAATGAATTTGGGGAACGTCAGGTTTAAAAAACTTTTTTAATCTTGTTTCGGAAATAAAATCCTATTCTTAGGTAGAAATATATTCATTGATAGATAAATAGGATTCATTGGCAATAATGATAAATCCCGATGTATTTTATTTTTTAAACTACGAGCCGAATGTTTTGTATTTAATCTATTTATGTAACAGATCTAAACGTGACTGCTAAGGTATAACTCGTGTGATAAATAATGTACCTTATGTTTCATCATTCATATATTAAATTGAACGATAATTCTAGTCTAAATCGATGTCTTCGCCAATACATGACCTGTATGCTGACTTAACGATATCCCATAGGTAAGTAGGTAGTTAGTATTTATTTATTTATTTTACAATTAAAGTACACAAACAGGAAAACAAAGTTACTGCTACTGTTACTGTTACTGTACAAAGGTACTGCTTATTTCTAAAAGAAATCTCTTCCAGCAGACCTGCGAAACGAGAAAGGCATGAAATTTGTAGACAAATGTGTACAATAGTTACAATAGGAAGAAAAGAATAGAGTCCATAGAATAATAAAGAATAGAGACCATATGATAGAAAAAGAAGGAAAAAATTAAATAAATATATATACAAATACAGGAGACATTTATAAATACGATTATTATAAAGAAAGGTTATGTTAATAATTAGTACATATTATAATTGAAACGAGTGGAAAAATGAATACATAAAAATAATATATTTTTTCAGCACTAAACAGTAATTAGTAGGTATTATAATTAATAGTAAACTTATAAGACACAACTAATGCGGGGATTAATATATTCGGGAACGCATGCCTAGTTTCGAAGTCGGATCAAGAGCTTAAGTCGCGTATTTCCATAGTATGTTCGAATAGTTATAATATACCGCGACTTGAGCTTAGTTTAGAGTTTTTCATTTTGAATATAAAAGCGTAATAAGTAAGTAAGTAGGTTTTAGCAAAAAGAGAGTATGGTGAGGATAAAAAAAAAAAAATTGTCGACTTTTAAATCAATACTTCAATCGTCGTGTGTACCAGTCCAAGTCAACTATAATTTCCTTTAAAACATAAATCTCTTTATATTTATCACCTAATTAACTTATTAGTGGTTATTTAATATGATCATAATAAGCGAAGTATTGATCGCACGGCTATCGCACTCTGTTCGCTAAAATACATTTTGCACAATCATGGTTCAGAATTACAGACATGTGTGACGTAGGTATTGGCAAATTGTATATATTTTAATTATAATATTACCATCTTTGCTATACCAGTGGTTAAATATTCAAAAAGTTTCCTTTGGGATAAACATGAAGCGCAAAGTGAAAATAAATGTTGGTTTTAGAAAAATAGGTAGTAAGTCCGCTTTTTAATCTTTTTTTTAGTCAGGATGAGAAAGTTTTGTACTTGAAATAAATATTACACGGTACACACGTAGTTTTAATTACAAACATGTCTGCAACAGGTAGTTAAGGCACGAAATAAGCAATTTTACTGAAAGTCGACGAAAAAATGGACTTTCTCGAAATTTCTACAACGCCAATTATCTTTAGCCAGCGTTCCCAATAGCGACGAATTATGTTACTGACCTACTCTTTATTGCTTCATAATTCTATTTTAATAATTTGGTACGAAATGCATTTTGTAGTGGCAATCTCGGGAATTGCCCAGGGATAGCTCGGTATACAAGAGCTTTAGTTGATGGAAAGAGCTTGTTCATTATCTAGATAGGTCGCGGTTTAATCGATTTTGGATTTGTTAATTAAATTGCTTTGTGTTACAGCAAGGGTTTATGTTGCGTCAAGTATTTGTGACATATTTGATCCAATGTGTGATGAGTGTCTGTAGATTAGGATAAAAGGATTAATTTCATAGTATGCTTTAATTAACTCGAAATATATTTATAAAATGATGTGTTGTGAATGTTGATACTGATCCCACGTGTCTAAAGAGTTAATTTTAGATAAAAGTGTCAATCAAGTGATTTCAGTAGTGTATTGAAAAAAGAGTATTTTTAAAAGGCACATTCCTTAATTATATTTTAACATATGACATACATAGATTTTTTTTTCTCTCAACCTAAAAGATTACCTAATACGAGGTAGCATATATTAAGGTCTCCTTAAATATGATTTCTGATGTAAATTACGACACTATTTCTTTTTTTACTTAAAGATTTTAAATAAAATTTCAGCTTCAAATAATGTATGTCAGTGAATGATGTAGGCGTATTAAATTATGACGATTAAAATACATTTACATGTAATGAGGCTTTCCGCAGGCATGAATAAAAACATCTGTTGCTATGAATGAAAATGTAGAGTTTCGTAGTTATTAAGAAACTAGCTGTGCCAGCGACTTCGTTCGCGTGGATGACGAAACTTATCAATGAATGACGAACTTATTACTATCGATTGTAGCGTGATGAAAAGTATACTATAACCTGCCCAGGAGTATGAAGAATAATTGTACCAAGTTTCGTTAAAATCCGTCGAGTAGTTTTTGTTTCTATAAGGAACATACAGACAGACAGACAGACGGACAAAAAATTTACTGATTGCATTTTTGGCATCAGTATCGATCACTAATCACCCCCTTATAGTTATTTTGAAAATATATTTCATGTACAGAATTGACCTCTCTACAGATTTATTATAAGTATAGAGATAAATCGATTGCTTCCATGCAATGTGACTTTATTGTTCAGTAAATAATAGGTAAAAGGTTACATATAAAAGTACCAAAAAATATGTGTATCAAATGTAAGTGTAATACATACAAAAGTGTGTTGTATAAATTAAAGAATTTTGTTCATGAAAGTCAAGACAAGTATTTCATGGTTTTGTATTTCTCACAAAATTGTTATATTGTCTAACTTAAAACTTTAAGTTAGGCAATATTATACTATAAAACCGTACAGACATACTACATTTCATTTTACATAGTTGAATTTTACTTACCTAAGTTATATTTTGAGAGCAAAAGTTCATGCCTTAAATATTTGTCAGTTCCGCATTGGCGCCACTCGCAGATGACCGTGGGGATGTATAAATATTAAACTTTAATTTCTATTAATAAGATAGAACAAGAGAGAATTAATAAGAGAGTAGGTACTCGACTTTTCCCATAGTAAATTGGACGAATAGAGTTTAATCATTTATGGATTAACTGTAATGTAAGTTAGGACGTGGAAGTAATCTTAGGCCGCGTCATTACTTCGCGCTATGTAACGTACGATATTAATTACATTCGACAAGCCAAAACAACTGACTCATGTTATAGACGTAAGCCAATCTAGTGGGTTAACGAACAGGTACAGGGTGTGCAATGTGCAACAAACGACGTCACCGGAGTTATATGATGCAAAGTATGCACTTTACAGCAGTTTCCATACTGATAATCACGACGCTGTGTCTTCTAATTTTTCTTCATAATTCTGTTGGTATCTTTGTCTATCGCGGCGAGTGTTGATAAGCGTGAGCGAATACGACGCTACGATTTGGCGGCAAGTGTGCACACATACTCGGCTGGGTTCGGTACAGTTCGGTGGGCAGCAGCGGTAGTCGTAGCCGGTAGCTCCGCCGAGCAGCCGCGCGCACCCGCTGGCCGCCCCGCGAGACATCGCTCCGCAACGCCGCCGCCGTGCCGCTATAAACAAATCATATTGCTCTCAGAAACACATCAATTGTTCAATGAAAACTTGTTAAAGCCTACTTGCTGACATCGCTGACGGCTTACTCACATTCCGACGCCCAGTGACAAACAAATCTAGACGACCGACCGTCATGAATTTAGACAATAATAGAGCTAGGCCGAAAGCTATGTTATTTCGATGTTTGCAGTGAAAGGGGCCGTTGTAAGCGGCGATTCGGTGTGTAACTGTGCTGCGGTCATTTTATATAAGATGAATAAGTGGAGCGTCTGTCCGACTGTGCATTATGTACTTGAGTTATGAGTGCCCGTGCTCCACAGACGAGATTGTGCTGATTGAGTGCTAGGCCGCCGGCTCGCCGCTGCGGGTCCGCGCCGACTTAAGGCGCTACATTCCTCATCGCTTCACTGTGATCAAATTGTAAACAAAGTATGTATTTCACAGGTTTATTACACTAATCTAATCTTCCGACGATCTACGTCTGAGTTCAGAGCAAGTGTTCGCAATAAAGCACGAAGTTTCCGAGTTGTTGGCGCGTACGTCAACTATTTTATCGGAATTTTTATCAATTGCTACTTCATACTAATGTTATTATCCACTTCAGATATCGAATTTATGTAAATAGCGTAGATATAAATGAAATGCAAAAGTAAATAATTTTAAAACTTATGTTTACTTTTAGCAAATTCGTACTTGCAAGGTCGCGTTATATTTATCTTCACAAATATACTCAATTTAATCAGTTGGATATTTTTTATAGTTACGTCTTGTGACTTGTCGTTTCATTTACCATAGCGACTTCGATATCAAAAAGTATAGAGGTTCAAAGTACCTAGTTAGTTAAGCGGAACGAGTTAACTAAAACCGTATAGGAAAAAGTTCATAAAACGATTTATCAATAAGTAAAAAAAAAAATTAATACATTACTAGAATTTAATAGTTTATTAAATCTCTCTCCCTATTGAAACTCAATGGAACTTAACTCTGACCGTTTTTCATATAAGAAGGGATAAGAAAGCAAGTAAACGGCGAAGGTCCAAAGCTGCTCCAGTCGTGTAATAACGATATTTTGGAACCAATTTCCGTTCACTACATTTTTTTATTTACTATACAAATACACCTACACTTCTTTTAACCCCTTAGTGAACCGGCGCTTTTTAGGGTCAACACACACTGTCGACTCTACATCCACAAATTGCCACAACTGACCTATATTCTTTTTTTTCATACATTTTGTAGCGTATACATATACCAACCAATCTTGGATCAAACATTTGAAGATCACTCAAATGTTTGTTCCATCCGGGGATCGAAACCACAGCACGTCGTGCAGTGATAGTTGTCGTGGTAACCTAGAGTATTCGTCTATCCCTGCACACAAAATGAACGAATAATGAGTTTGCGTGCGTAGTTCGGTAGAGTCGTAACTTAGATTATATAATAAGCCGGACTACTTGATATTATTTATGTATAAAACTTTATATGTTTAATAAAATAGCTAAATTAATCTGGAAAACTAGATAAATACTTATGTTCTATGTAGTCAAATATATTTCATAGAAACCAATACATGAACGTATATAACACTAAAAAAGCTGGCAAAATACTAAGAACAGAATATTTAAGATTTACAGAGTTGTAAAATAAAATTAATCAATTGACCAACTAATAATAGATATCTGAAAATATAAGAAGGTATTTACACAAAGCTCCTTTATAAATAGACAACAATAACATGTCGACAAAAACAATAGACTTATTATTTTAAGAAAAAAAAATAGCAAAGAAACTTCTTGGCATGACACTCTTTGAGTGTTTGCTCACAACTCTTCAGACTAAAACTTTGCACATTTGAATAAAACAAGCAAAAGCTTCATACGGTGTCTTTATTGTAGAAACTTGTTAGAAATTTGACATTAAATCAATTGTATGGATACTTTCTAGTAGGTACATACATGAAAATAAGTTTTGCTTATACTATGAAATACTACGTATGTAAAATAAACTAAAAAAGATACATCTCTTCATAGTATAAAATGAGAGTCGCTTCCGCTGTCTGCTCGCTAAGATCTTGTAATCTACTTAACAGATTTTAATGCAGTTTTCAGCAATAGATAAAGTGATTCAAGGGAAAGGTTTACATGTACAATAAATGCATATTAAAGTACATAGAAGCCGAGAAATGTCATATACCGGGGCGGGTCGCTAGTACAGTCATAAACTAATACATATCATGTGTATGTGAAAATATTAATAGCATGACACGTGCATTTTATGTGCCCGTATTAGGGTTAATTCAGTTAATTAATAAAAGTGCAGCGAGTAAATGGATGCACTTTAATATATTAAATTATAATTAAATTCATAAGCGCTTTCCACGTGTTTAACAATTAAAACAATTGAATTTATTATTCTAATTATTTTAAATGCTGATGTACGCTAATGTACCTTCCTTTCCTCGTGTATTTATTTAATAAACTTTTCGTATAAGTAACAGAAAAAAATATTTTATCTTTAAATAAATTAAAACGTTTTTTAAAGCGATCTTTAAGGTTTCAGTTATGGCACAACGATTTTATTCTAACAACCTTATATTCAAATCTTTGTTTAATTATTATAATAATTTATCAAGGATAGTTAATTTTATTTCAATAGGTTATGGTCTGATCGTAGCACACGTAAAATTCTATGTACAATATACCTTTATAAAATTTACAGTATAATATAGGTAAAAGCAGTTATATTAAGTTCTCAATAAAAACGCCACCTGGTAACATTCGGGCGTAGAATTCACAATAAGTATTCCGTTTTCGCGATTTGCATTGGTGTACAGAATACTAATAAAGCCAGGAGAGTTTCATGAATGAGAATTGGTACTATAAGAATAATTTTGAATTAAAACGACATTTGAATGAACGATGAAAGAGTTGGTTAAGGTCATCAGGCCAATTGCCATTGTTCTACAATCTACAGTACTATTTACCTATGTTCAATCTCCTTATGACATATAAATAAATTGAATTTTATTACAACTTTTGAATTGAAATAAAACTACTTTTACGGATTTTATCGCGGTTTGTATTTAAATTTTAGTTCCCGACGTTTCGACACCTTTGCAGATCATGGTCACGGGCAGATTGATACCTGCAAAGGTGTCGAAACGTCGGGAACTAAAATTCAAATACAAACCGCGATAAAATCCGTAAAAGTAGTTTTATTTCAATGTCTAACATTCGCGTAAACCTCAGAACTCAATGTGTAAACTTTTGAATTACTTTGAGCCCGTCAATCGAAAATGCTAGTCCCACCTATTGCGAGCGTCACTTGCTTTTTACCTTAAATATTTTTATTAAGGCTCTGGTTAAAGAGCCTGTTATACACACACACATACGTACATAGATACAGGTACAACACTATGTATAATAATCTAGAGTTAAGTGCCGCTTTCCCTTTGCACTCATCACATTCTCACAATCTTGTAGCTCTAGGGCACTTTTGACCTGACTTTTCTCTAGAAAACAAATAAGTACAAAGTTAGACACTTTCGACTAGATATCGCAAGAATAAAGCACTTCAAATTCAGGGCAAGACAGAGCTAACTTAATATTAGGATCGTGTAAATTTCGCGTCTTAAATAAAAAATCACGATTGAAAATCTTTGAGTTTTTTCGTCTAATCTTTTCACCACTGACTTGTCACTGACCTAGTAAATCAGTCTTTACATTCAAAAGATAAATGGATACCTTAATGATGAAGATGAAGAATGAATGATAATATTAACCTTTATCTAGTTAACTATTTATTTATATAAATACATATTTATCGGTGACTCATAATGCTTATAAAAGATATCTCTGAGCTTTGATAAGACTTCAATTAATCTCTTCACAAATCAATTTCACGTTCCCTTATCATTGAACTTAATAATAATTAATAATATTAATATTTTTTTTAGTATAATACATATTTACTGTAAAGTGATGCAAGAAGTCGTATAGTTTAATAAATATATCTAACGCCCGGTATAAGAGAGGCTAATCAACAGAAAAAAAATCTTTATTCACCTCTAAACTTCATGTCAAGAACGTAATTGATAAGCCTTTTAGAGAACGGGGATAAGTATTGATAACCGAAAATAGAATCGACTAATACGTCGCGTCACTACTACCGAAATAACGAACAACACTAGAGAGCAATGATATATGTCATCGCGCGGCGCGTACGATTCTCGTTGTAGTAGTCTCTTGCATTATATAAATTAATAATAATCATTATGGCGTCGCTGGCCTTTAAAAGTATTGTAATTGTAACGTTGAATCCATTATAATGATAATGTATTGTCAAGTTTAAAGTATCAGTGGTTTCCTTTTAATTGTATGTATACTCATCTACTTCTACAACATAGTTGAGAAAAATACTAATTAGGTCTACGTGTTCCATCTTCGTTATTTTACGAAAAGATCTTTAAGGAGGTAGTCTTACTATGGGATACTGTGTTCCCCAGTAAAATGGGTTGTGGAGGTCAGACATGCAGTCGCTCCATGTAAAATATGGTATTCAGCTGAATCCGGTACGATTGGTAGCCGACCCCAACATAGTTGGGAAAAGGCTCGGGAGATGATGATTTTTAAGGAGGTAGTATATAAATATTATTATCCGTAACTTGTTGTTATTGTGCCGTAAAGTAAAACAGAGGAGCTATTCGAATTTACGTCGTTATCAAGCCTATTTGATGTGGGTTACTTAATAGACACCTATAAGAATGACTTTAGAGACGCTGTAAATTGCTGGGTACATGGGTTAATGGGTTTTAATAACAGAAATACTTAAATATGTACTTAGTCACTGGCTACGTTGTGGGTGTAATTACAGTGTGTAACGACATAAAAGGGCCACAAATAAGTTTTAAAACACGATTTTCATGATAATAGAGCAGTTGCGTTCTATCCTAACTGATTTTATAGTGAAACACAATTTTACATTAAAATAGTTTTATTTCAATAAGACACAGTCACATAATCCTTAGAATCATTATTACAAATTTCTTCTAGCATTATAATTTTGTTTACTAAGGTCATAACAAACAATTCACCAACATAAAAAGTCACAACTGAAAGAACAAAAATGATAACATGTCAGGTAACAACCAATATTTAATACAAGTAGTACATCTTCCACAATAAATGGCGCTATATCCGTTGATCTAAAGAGCAGTTTACTCGCAACTTTTATCGCTACCCATCTCCCACAGTAACCCTTATCCTAACTGCCTATCGTAGATATAACTCCAAGGCAAAAACCCATATTAAAACGTAATTCGGATCACATAACTTTGAAACTTTCGACTGAATTCTTTGAAGCGAAAACGCTAGATACGAACGCTAGTAGAGTCTATTTATTTCATTTTTAGGGTTCCGTACTCAATAAGTAAAAACGGGGCCCTATTACTAAGACTTCGCTGTTCGTGCCGTCTGTCCGTCACCAGGCTGTATTTCAAGAACCGCGATATCTAGAGAGTTGGAATTTTCACAAATTATGCAACTGTTTACTTTATAACAACAAAATACTAAAAACAAAAGACAATAAATATCTAGGGAGGGCTCTCATACCACGGTGGTACGGAAACCTTCGAGCGCGAGTCCGACTCGCACTTGGCCGGTTTTTATTCGTTTGTGACTTCATAACTTTTGGCGGATTTCAATACACGTAGGTTTATTTTGCGCAGCTGTGGGACGGAGATAAGTTTATTCTTTTATTAAAAGGCTTTATTAGTTATCTTTCAGAGCACAGCTTTCTAAATAGAGGTTGTTATAAAGAACCTGTAGCTACTTTTATATGATTCGGGGGTACTTGTGTACTAGTGTGGGTACTTGTGTGTCTATTTACTTTTCAGTAGTTGTTTGTTTGGTTTTCTTTATAAGCCACATACCCAATAGGTGTTATATAATTACGAAATATGTTAGGGCTGACTTCCTACCTCACCAACACTAAATTTATAACCTCTAGGCTCCAAAATCCCATAACTGTGTACAATATCTCTTCGAATGGCTGGTAGTAAGAATAATCGGAAAGGCTAATTGCAGTCGTTTAGCGGTAATACCGTAGATATTTATGTTAGATACTCGTACCTCGTATTATCTTACATCTAACAAAGGCTGTTTGTAGGCCTAAAATGAAACGTTGCGGTGTTTGCGGACCTTGCGGTGATAGTTGAAGGATTGGTCGTAGGCCCACAAGACTGTGGTAACAATTTATTGATGAGACAGCTCCGGACGCTTACGGAAGCTCAGGATTGATTTATGAACGACATTCGGACGAGGATGAAGGAGAAGAGACAAGCCTCCTGTCTAAATATGTTGGTCGTTGTAATATTTCTGGCATATTATGGATTGCTTGTTGTCCTGGGTAGATTTTAGTTTGTATTTTTTGTGTAAATTGGATAAAGGATCGCTCTTGATTAAAGTTTCTCAGGTTCGCTTAAAATGAAATTTTATGTATATTTGCATATTATTTGAAGGTATACAAAGACTAAGGGTCAGACCAAGGGTCCTCCCAAGTTATACGAATGTGCGCGTATTCAGTAATTTATTTTTTTATCTCACAAGAAATATGAGGATTATGCATCGCTTTGCTGCACTTCGACTCTGCTATAGTATGAATTCAACCTTTAAGAACCACTTCTAGAAAATATTTATGATGAAATTATAGTTATTCTATTTTCCACGCTTTTTAAGAACTCTTAATGCAAAGAATTTATTATAATCGTAACACTTTATTTTCCATTGTTTGAAACTATAAATATGTTCTGAAACGAGATAGTTTCAAATCTAATAAAACATGGTTACGCTACTTAAACATTGTATTCATAACAAGTTAACTGCTAACATTCACAGGCCTACCGATGTCAAAACTTTTTAATTGTTAACACAAGAAAGTTAACCTTTGACTTACATTTTTGTCAGAAACAAACATGTATAATCGTAAAAGTTTCAAAACTTTTGTATTAAAAGGAAAAATAAAACGAGACCGACAAGACAGGAGCCTTTGTCTATTTAGCTGGTATCTAATATGAGTAAAAATTGTTTTTTTTTAGGCCAGATTTAGTTCATCTGTTCAAAACCTAGATGTTACGTCTTCACCGTCTATGTTAAAAATACAATAGCGTATCGCCTGTACGACCATAAATGTTTCACAATACGAGTAACTAAACTCAATTCCAATATGAAGTGTATTTGTCCGTAGGGTAGCTACTCAAAGACGGAGCTCGCTTTTCAATTCAATAGAAGAACATACCTCATTCAATACACCAATATTTATTCAATCCAATTGAGCCAGAAATAGCTACATCTCTCAATGCATAAAGGTCAAAGTAGAATATTACCTAAGTTAATATTACCTTAATTATTCTTAAACTATGTTTTAATAGCCAAAGTCTGAATAATAACGTAAAAGAAGGAACTTCTAAAGGTTAATTAACTTTCAACGTTCAAAAGACTAACAAGCCAGTCTAGGGGCACTCGGCGCCAATCCACTGAATTTATATTAAAACTCATTTATTTCTTTATTCGCTTCAAAACAGAGGATCTATTTTGGTTAAGGAACTTGAGAAGCACTTAATCTTCGAGTTTCAAGGGAAGTACAACTAAGTGTCAAATTATACGCCCCTAAGCCTATTTTTATGTGCCCCTGATGCCGTTAGCGTTTATTAATAGTTTCTTTAATGTTTTTCCACATTAAAGAAACTATTAATAAACGCTTTTTTGTGTGTATTATGTATTATTACCGCATATATGTTTAGAGCCCTGTAGTTATAACAATTACTGTACACAACTTGACTTTGTACGGATTTATGAATAAGGCGAAAGTTATGTAGCATTGATATACATAGATATGAGCAAAACACAAACAAGTTTTGATACCAATACATTCCTGATATTGTTGACTTGAAAATATATAACGGATAGTGTAGTGTAGCAACTTTGATATGCTTCAGAATATAAAAATACTACAAAAAAATCTGCAAAACGTGTAAAAGAGTGTTTATTACCCTAAATATGGTTTGTGCACAAAAATTGCCAATAACAACCTTTCATTGCCATTTCGATTAGCAAAAAATGACTTTTCAACATAACACGTCAATAAAGGACCACATTTTACATTGTATATGGACCATTCATATAACCACAAAGAGAAACAACCATTCCACATTATTTTCACGGACAAATGGGTACATTTTCCATCCCTATAGGTACATTTTCCTCGGAAATATTTATAGTGGATGTAACCCTATAGGTTATTGGGTTTTACGCGAAATTCCTTAGTCAGCAGTCAGCACAATTACTGTCGCTTCGTATTTCTTTCGAATTTTAATAAGGATTTGTTTGTATTCATTCGACACTTGATTGGAGTTACTAAACGTTTAAATGAATACAAATATTAGCTTCAATTTTCTACACGTGTACCTATTATTTCTATTTGGCTTATATTAATATTTGAAAATTATGTTTCGCGATCAAACTCATAAAATATTATGTCTGGTTATATTTACATGATTATTGGATCGCAAAAATTATTTCAATTTGTTTAGAGACTTAAACGTAGCCATGCTTGAATCCTAAAAAAACACTACTTTTCAGTACATATAAAAATCACAACATACTAACAATAAAAGTAGGTAGTATTTTTTACATTTCTTTGTCGTTTGTTGGTTTGATAAAAAACTTTTTTGCAAAAAAAAAAACCGACTTCAAAAATCGATAAAAGCACTAAAAAGTAAAAAATAATACTATAACCTACCTATATTAATAAACCTAACCTAAACTACGGTTAACCAATAATATAATTTAACAATTTTTGGAGTCGGTGCCAAGCTAAGTAATGAAACGACTGGTAATTCCTGAGTATATTGATGTGTATTGTGTTTGTAAAAATATATTATTAATATTGTTAAGTGTAAACGTAAGTATCTTTTTTTTCTTTGTGTCTTAATATTAGGTAATCTGTCATAAAGTATTTTTGTTGTTTTCCGATTAGAATTAGTCAGTAGGTACTTAGGTATTTAGTGAATTAAGTTTTGTATATTGCTTGGCACCGACTCCAAAAAAATGTTAAATTGTATTATTGGTTAATCGTAGTTTAGGTTAGGTTTATTAATATAGGTAGGTTATAGTATTATTTTTTACTTTTTAGTGCTTTTATCGATTTTTGAAGTCGGTTTTTTTTTTTTGCAAAAAAGTTTTTTATTTGTTTATTTTTAGTGACATATTTTTAATCTTAGATAATATGGGTAGGCCTTCAGCTGACACCCTTTTATCATGCTCATGATAATTTCCATCAAACGAAATCCAGTGCCACGCATCTCACATCCAACAAATTCCCGCTACATTCACGAGGTCATCTTGGCTTCATCATCAGATCTGATAGTAGAATGGTTCTTATTGAACGCAAATGCTTCACTTGTTGTTGAAAATACCAAAATCGCTGTACGTTTTCCTATAAAATTTGAAGAGTTCCCTCGATTTCGCCAAGATTCCATCATCAGATCCTGACTTGGTGACTATGGGACCATTTGGGAAGTATACCCTTTCCAACAAAGAAAAAATATTTCAAATCGGTTGGAAAACAACGGAGTTATGCGCGAACAAACATAAAAAAAAAAAAAAAAAAACATACAAACATCCGAATTGAGAACCTCCTCCTTTTTTTTAAAGTCGGTTAAAAAATTGACTATATCAATGAGCATGTCAATGAAAGATTCAACATAACATAATATAACATCACGCCTGTATCCCCGAAGGGATAGGCAGAGGTGTACCAATGTACACCCACAGTTCGCCGGTATGTATCGATTCAAGCCCATTAAAAATCACGAAGAGCAATTATTAGGAATCACAAACGTAAGGTAGAAAATGTAAGGGCACTCTGTGTTCCCGCTCGGGTTACCCGCGGTCGGCGCTGCGCCTGCGCATCAATATGCGTCTCACGCGCACTCTCGCACGTGCATGTAATGTAGCGACCATTACGTGATGTCACGGTGGCATCTACATGACAGTTATCAAAATTGCTGATTTACGAACAGACTCAGTAAATTGGTTGGACTTGAAGATTGGATAAATGCAATTCGTGACATGCATTATGCACTTAGGATTGTATGCTACCTTGAAACATGTGCATTAATGATAATATAGGTATTGTGGTTTAAGGTTTATTTACTTAGGTATTATAAGTTTCTAAAAAACATACAAACATCCGAATTGAGAACCTCCTCCTTTTTTTTAAAGTCGGTTAAAAAATATGATTATTAGGTACAAAAATGTGTTTTTATTTTCGGAATATAATATGTTGAAGCAGATATTTTAAAACCGTTCTTTGTACCATTGCACTGGCAAGCTGCTACCGGGAAATATGTGCATTTGTGGTTGACGCCCACACAACTTCGCTAGCTCACTATGTTCACAATAAAATAAGACTGAAATAAAAATATTTCAACGAAAGTAATTGTGATTCCGTGCTAATGGACGATAGATGGCTTTTGAAAAACGCAGCGATAATTATTTTTGAGTCATTTCTGTTACTGAGATTTCATGCCCGTAGGCCACGATACACAAGCAATTTCTAGTGTGGAATAAAATATTATTTTAAACTCAGGCGGAATGAAAAATCTGAGCTGTATAAAATATGACTTTTATCGCTGGCTAAGCGGAAATATTACATCCAACTTTTATAACATGTTATCTCCTGTGCGCTTGTTCTGATATTATTAACAATGTGCTGTCCATTGTATGTTTTATATTGTAGTTCAAGGACTGGACTAGAACGGCTTTTATGACAATCTGATTGTTTAATGGTTTATGCTTTTGTTTGATAAAGTATTCGATTTATGTCGGTTTTATTGTTGGCGAGTGAGTCGACGGTTATCAGGTGTGATGGCAATAAATATCAGCGCGATAACCTGATATCGGAAGCCATATACAATAACATAAACAGGTTTCCCAAAAAAATAGAGTAAATAATGTAAAATCTATGGATATTCAAAAGCTTTTTTTTTTTTGGTTTTCTATTGATAAGAATTAAGGATAATATAGGATAAGTTCCAGTTTGCATGTGACTATAGGCATAAATTAAATACACTTCGCAATTCTCTTCCATATCTACTAATGACTGAATACAGGCGGAATCAAAATTTATGAGCATGTTAAAGTTATTTTGCGTTTTAATTTTCTGAGGTATTCTAACCTGGTAGTAAAAAACTAAACAGTATCTGATTGGTAGCGTTGTTTACAAAAACGATGACTATAGATTGGCAGCAATACCGTAATAAATGATGATAAGACAGTATGTTAATAGATAATCTTATCAACACTCGTAATGCAATCTAATTTATGTAGCCTAGGTATTTGTTGGATAACACTGATCACAGATTATATTAAACATAGGTATCAAATCAAGTTTTAAGGTCTCATACCAAGAGGCGCCGTGAAGAAACCTGGATTCTTAAAATTGGGATCTGAAATCGCCAATCCGCAAATAAGCAAGTGTGGTTATCAATGCTCGTGCCTTCTCTAAATGGGAAGAGGTCTGTGCCCAACAGAGGGATGTTTATAGGCTGGTATTATTGTGTTTATTATTATTTATACCAAAAGGCGCTATTCTAAATTAAAAAAAAATATATTCTAATATTTATTTTTTATTTATTCACACACAAAATACAACGGAAAAATTATACATATTCAAACAGATACACAAAGATGAATATAATATTTAAAACACTAAAAATAAGTAGTATGAACAAGGATAACTGTTTTTCCGGCAGCGTCAATATACAATATATTATATTGGTCAAGTAGATAAATACACTATGGGGAATTTACAGAGCTGTGCTGGTATCAGTAAAAACTTCCGTTAGCGGACTTGTATCTAAATTACTATTAAATTTGCTTGTAATTTTTAAACTAAATAATATACATAACATAGACGGGCCTGTTGGTCTAGTGGTTAGTGACCCTGACTGCTATACCGGTCGTGGGGTCGATTCCCACCCAGGACAAATCTGTTTGATTGTTCTGTGTCTGGGTGTGATTTATCTATAATAATTATGTATTGTATTTAGAAATATATAAGTATGTTTATCAGTTGTCTGGTTACCATAACACAAGCTCTGCTTAGCTTGGGATCAGATAACCGTGTGTGAGAAAAAAAAGACAAGGACAAAAAAAATAAAACAGTATTATGCAATATAAAATCAAACCAAAAACCATTTTTTTATTTAACTAAATGTCTAATATTGGTTACCGAAAAAGACTATTCTATACATTTTGGCGACTGACTTATTTACCTAGTGACCTTATTTCTCCTACTTAAATAAATTAGTAAAAGTTCAATGACGCGTTACATAATAAACCAGAATATCGACCGTCCCCGAATGTTTGCTCCACTTAATTCATGAGCTAGCATCCCTGTCTATAATAAGATGGCGGTTTTGTGCAAGGTTGTGCAAGTTTGTAAATAGACGGCGATCGAACCTATTTGGTTCTTATTATAAACTGCGGACCGCTATGCTCAGCTGTTTATTTATTACAATGAGCTTTATCCCGAAGTAGTTACATTTTATTTAATATTGAAAAGCTTTTCTGTACAAACAGTAAGGAGTAATTATATGATTTGATTTTGCTCCTGACAAGTGACTGGCCGCATAAGTCGTTTAAAATAGATTAGAACTTCATAAAAATATTAGAGTAGGACTTTTTTTGTAATTTCCTTAGATATAAATAGAACTATAGGTACCTATATAATCTACATGTTTTCTCGTACACAGATTAATGTGAAAATGTTCAGCGTGACCGAGAATGTTGAATTTGATTTAAAAGTTTAATTTGGTCCGTGTTGGGTCAACCTTTTTATATGAATTCCCATCCATCACTTTACGCAGGTATAAAAATAAATTGTGTGGGGAAATTAAGGAATTCACTCAGGTGATAACAATTTTAGCTTAAATAAATAAGGTTGGATGAATGCTGAAGGATCAAATCTATACCAATGTTAAAGAGCTGACGTTTTATTAGCTTTAGATGCATATTACAGCCTGTTATCTTTGGAAATACAGATTTGTTTTCATAAATTCCTTCAGTGACTGATAGCTACACTATTGCTGAGTGTCATAGGTACGTGTTACTTTAAAAAAAGTTTTAATTGTAAATAGACCTTGGTAAGAGATTTCAATACCTGTTAGTAGGTACTAGATGCGTTGTACTAGATGCGAAGATAAGTTTCTATACATATTTGTCTCGAAAGTTGTTTTATACAGGCTTATACAATACATAAATAACATTACATTTTCTATTGTCGTGTCATATTGTCATATGGTCTTTAGCCAAATTCCAATACAAATTTACATATAACGGTGATTTTTTTTCTTTGTTTACATGTATTTCATGGTCATTGTGACTTTTATTTACTGTCGATTTTTTATAAATTCATTGACAACTGATTTGATTTATTGCGGTCACCAAGCCAGTGTTTCAAGGTAAAATTTGGAAATATTTTGTACTTACAACTTAATGTTATCTACGTATTGAGGTTTTGGAATGTTAAAGTTATATTTATCGATAAACTATTAGACAATTTAAGCTTATTGACTTAGTAAAAGATAAAGTAATTCACGTGTATTACTTTCTGTATATTGTAAGGAAAGATATTTTTAAAGACAACTTTATAAATACAGCTTATTTATGTTATGGCAACTATAAATATAGATACATAATTAATTACATACCTACACCACATTTTTTATCGTTGCTTCATACTCAGAATTTTTCGCTTTTTATTAACAAAATAATAACAAAAGCGTTTTCGAAATACGTCAGATAAAACGACAGGCAATTCAGATCGGAACGCCAATAAAACTGGCCACCTACAAACTCTTAATTGGAGAACAACAAACTTATTAGAGAGTTAATATTCTAGGTTAGGACAAGGGAGTTATATAATCTATACTTACACCAAGTACCTAAATAGATATGAGGATTATGGGATAATAATACCCTATGTTTTGATCAAAGTTATACAAACATACATGTGAGAAAAATTGTGTCAAAAGTTCAAAATCTGTGAAGAAAGTACCTAAAAAAAACATTCATTCATCATTTTACATTTTCAGATTTCTAAAGTCAGTAAGGGTCACATTAAAAAAAAAAAAATGAACAACAGCACGACAGAAAAAATATCTGAGATACAGTAGGTATCCATTTGAACGTTACAAAAAAGTCTCTCGATTAAAATATTTCTAGTAAGTAGTGCTATTTTTCTTTTTTTCTTGGATTAACCTAAGTACCGTCTCGTGGATATGACGCTACATACATCGTGAGCACATACTAGTCATTAGAGTTTTATCCTTCATCGTTCATTCCCAGTAATAATGATTTCTAATTGATGCGTTCCGTCAATGCTCGGTACCACTCAAGTAAAGCCATTACCTGTCTATTGCGGTCTTCGCTATATTTAGCTCAATTACTTTTTAAGGTTGTGCCTGTGTAATAGAATTTCGATATTATTTTCTATAAGTCTTCAGTACTGTACAGCCTTTTTCCCGACTACCGTGAAGCCATAAGGAAGGCTTATGATTTTGGCAGTCTATGTATGCTTGCATGTTCCACCGTATCGCCTAAACTACTGAACCGATTTCAAGGAATGGGGAGTCAATAGTCTATAATAAAGTTTAAAATAATTTCTTCGAGTTTAAACCTTATCCAAGCAGCATGCCTGAAGAACTCAGAATCCAGTTATTCATGATACATACAATATAATTAATGTTCTTGATAAGAAAATTAGACGAAGCGTTGCATATACAGTAAAACAAACAGTAGTAGAATGCTTGATATAATAAACTTATAATATGGAAAGCTTTTTTTTGCGGTTCGATAAGCTTTGGCTTCAACCCACGCCAAACAAAATCCTACCATCACGTGCTAGAATTATCCTAATAAGGTAAAGGAAAAGGATTCTTTACTTTTTTTCTTTTGAAGTATCTACCGGCGACATCAATCGAAAGCAGTCAATAAACTAGTATTTGACAACCCTACTCCTCAACTAAGCTATAAGTCTTAAAGTAGCGAGTACTACGTGGAGCTAGTACATATCCGGGTCAGGGCTGCTGCGATCATAACATAACGCCCGATAAAGACCGCCCGATTGTTACACGGATATTTGAAAAGGACCGTTATTAGGGCTGCCAGTGTGCGATACCCGATGTTTATTACTATATGTTTTTGTAGGACTTATCGGTGTTTGTAAACGTTGCTTTTCTACGAACAAGAGACCGTTTTGGTGGAGCAACTGCACACTGAGTGTGTGATATAGGGTTTGTAGAATCAAATTACTTGAATGTTAATTAATGAAATGGGTTTAATACAAAATTATCCTTCGTAATGGCAAGCAACATCGAGGCAGAAGTTAATGGTGAAGATGACGGGACACTCTTGGGTTCTTTAAAAAAGATTGGTTCATGACAGCCCTAGAGTGAGACTAGTGAAAGAATAATAGAGGTACTTGTACTATGATATATGACAGAAATGGTTGACACTTGTAATAACAAATAAATTAAATTACAACACAATAACGACTCAAGCAAAAGTTGGTTAACGACAAAAAGGCTTTAATTTAACTTAGCTAGTTGTTTTTGCCAAAATGCAAAGATGAGAAGGTCATGAACTCTTTTTTAAATTAAAGTTTTTACCGTATATTACACATCGTAATATTTACATAGCTCCGTTTATTTGCTCGACAGTCTGAAAGGATTCTAAATTAGCTGCCAGTGGCGGTCAGTTTTAATTAAAACTTTGTTTCTGACGTATTGGAAGCAGTTTAATTCTTTATATTACATTTGTATACCCCCACGCAAAAAGAGGGGTGTTATAAGTTTGATGTGTCGTTTAAATTGTCTGTGCTATCTTACCTCCTAATCAAATGAACCGATTATGACACGGTTTTGAAATTTGACGTAATTGAAATGTTTTATTCTATACTTTATGAAAATTTGTTTAGCATTGTGAAAGTTATCAGCAATTTCCTATCATTTGTCAAAGGTCCTTAAAATTTAGCTGTATTTATTTACGTAGGTACCTTGTATTTACTTCTAAATAATAACAAATGAACCATAAAGCAAATAAAATAGTTCAGGAGAATATAAATGGCATCCTCTGTCTTATTGTATTTATTTTTGTGTTCTTTAGGCAGAGGTTTCAATAACTCGCCAGACGTTTCGAGTACCAATTAATAAGTGTGCTTATTGACACATCGAGTAGCCCCTTTAATATCTGTCAAATAAAATAAAAAGTATTTTGACATTGAAAAGTCACTTCAGTACTTGTCTAGACTTTTAACTGGCAACCTTGCTTTTTTCGTCTGTTATTGCATGTAAATCTGGTCTATAAAAAACTTTTTTTAAATATTCAAACTTTAATAATTGTAATTTTAATATGAGATATTGAAAGCGTAAAAGTTATAAATATTAGATTTTAAGTCAGAAAAAGTTAATTAACATGGAGGCATATCTTGTTAGAAGCATGTGTCCAGCTGTGGCCTGCAAAAGTATATACTTATAACCCCTTTTATCTTGTCCTTGCAACCTGCTCGATGGAAGATTTCATGAAAGCTAATAACAATGCAGTTCTCGTAGCAGAATTTTGGGCCACAACAATATATTGTTGATTGATATGTAGATAGATTGCCATGGACGCGAACAGAAGAAAATGCTTCTAGATATTGCTGTCATTTTGTTCAAGCTCCGTAAAACAAAGCCGCAAATTCCTTTACGTACCATTATATTCAAGTGTCAGAACATTAATCCATTCAAAGCTATGTAACCATGACTTTATGACGTATAATAGCATCCATTTATACTACATACGAGTAAGCATTTAACACGATGTATTGATTTTGTTTTTACTGACACCCACGCTAAAATCACTCCAACTGCGTTCAATCCAGTTTCCATATTCAATGTGACGCGCCATTTAAATAGGTCTTAGGGATTTATGAATCGGAAAGGTTTTTAAGACATCAATGAAATTTTACCCATTGAGTTTATTATGGAGCAAGGGATTAAAAGTCGCTATGATGTCATGCTAATATAGATTGTAACCTTTGTAAATAGAGTTGATATTCGATTTACAGTCATTGACTTCCAAGCTGACCACAAAGGATTTCTTGCGACTGTACTCCTTGAAATGTTGTAGGTGTACTAAAATTAATTTGTAGACTGGTTAGGGCAGGTACTAAGATAGGAGATAGGTTTCAACCCTTGAAACTTTTAGATACAATAGCTACTCTAAAATTTCCTCTATTATTCTAATATCTTATCTATTCTCGTAATTCCAGACAGCTATCCTATTATTAGAAACTTTAAAATAGACGTTTATTCGCTTGTTTATTTAATAAAGAGAAGCTAAGCGAAAGCTATCTAAAGTATCTAATGAAATTGCTTAAATTATGATAAAGTTTAAACTTCGTTTGATTTCTTAACTAAACAAAAAGTATAACAACGTGGTTAATAAATCTTAATTGGAAAACAAATTATAGGTTATTTACGGCGCTTTTATTTTTCAAACGCCGGGAAAGTATCTTTGAAAATGGTATCTTATAGAGTTGGCTAGAGAAAGCGGAATGGCGGGAACAGCTGTTCGTTCTCACTTAAATGAATAGAGGCAATGTTGTTGAGCAGATCTGTCGACACGCGGTCCTAAGGTTTAGTTTACGGAACTAATACCTACAGAATATTATACTTATACTATAGTAAATATCTTGATATATGACGTTGGGTAGGTAAGTGCGGAAAAACTGAATTTCTCTTTGTGTAGGTCTTAGGGTGCGTCCCCATCTGACGAACGAGCATTACAGTGCTACATACATTGCTCGTGTAATGCTAGTTCGTCAGATGTGGACGCACCCTTAAAATATGCCAATAGTAACACATGTAATATATGGTGCTTAGATAAACAGCTTAAGATTTTCTTTAATAGTAGGGACAATGTCAAAAAAACTACTTTTTGCAGTCTGCTTATTTATTTTTGGCATTCAAGGATAAATAAAGTTAGAATCACCGAGATAACAATCCCTTATAAGCAACAACCTTGAACTCGACAAGTTTTAAATAATATTTAAGTATTAATAACTCATTTTAAATCAGACATCAAGCTAACTATTAATATATAAGGTGCTATTAAAACATCTGCCACGGCTTTAATGGGAGGTAGTATTGTGTTTATGGATTACAATAGTAAAGATAAATTATTGATTATTTATCTTTTTTTTTCCATACAAAAAAAATAACGTATAAATTTGAATTGATTTATTAGTATAAAACCATCCCGTGTCATAAGCTGTTGCCGCTCCGCACCGAATTCAAACATTTCACAAAACGCCGCGCCGCCGCGCCGCCGCCGTTCATACACTGTTGCCATTCCTATCAAAGGATGCCGCCGCCGCCGTGCGCGCCGGCGCCGCCGCGCGCCGGCCGCTCGGGTCGCCAGTCAGTCGCACCCCGCCCGCGCGTTCGGAAGTTAGTTTTAGAGGTTAGCGACAGCAATATCGCGCGCTTTCATTAAAAATGCCTCCCAGACGACAGTATTCCAATCAAGAATATCTTGAAATGGTATTGTGCTACCGCGAGTGTAATTCGGTGTAACACGGCCGCTTTGACCCGCCTGCGGTTGACGCAGGCAGGCCTTCATACTCGGCCGAACTCGAAGAGGAAGTGCTTCAGTGTCATCCTCTTGCGAGCACCAGGGATGCTGCTCGAGTCTTCGACGAGAGCGACAACTACGTGTGACGACTTTTAAATCGTGAAGGGCTCCATCCTTACCACTTCACAAGTGCCGTGTTCTCCTCGCTCGCCGGATTTAACCCCTCTAGACGTTTTTTTGTGGGGTCGTGTGAAAGACCTTGTGTACGGCCAAACCGGACATGATATTAAAAGTATGGTAGAACTAAAAAGGTGCATCAAACGCGCATTTAGGCAAGTGAAACGGACACATTAAATAAAGTGAAGAGACATGTATGCAAACGTGCCTTCATCTGTGTGCAACGCGAAGGCGGACTTGTGCAACAGTTTTGTAGATAAGTAGGTACTAGGTAGGGAGTGAGTAAATAACTGTAAATACGGTGCAATCGTTGTAAATAAAATGATTAACTTTTAAACACGCCAAGTTACTGTAATTTATCGTTATTCGCTATTAATCTAAGTACCTACTGTTTGGTTTTTTAGATTTACGCGAATGTTAGACATTGAAATAAAACTACTTTTTTACGGACTTTTAATAAAACCGCGACAACATCCGTAAAAAAGTAATTAAAAAAAAATGCGATTCTTACACTAACTTGACAGTCACACAAGTTTATCATCTTATTTACCTACGTCAGTGTTTTTTGAAGAATGCGGTAGCTGGTAAGTAGTTGCACTTTTAAAACACTTGTATGCCTGCGTATTATTGCGTACCTAGTAGATTATGTAGTGACGAACTAGTCAGCTGATTACAGTTTTCGTTCACAGAAAAGATGGAAAGAGATAGCAGTTGTTTTCATTGACGAAGCGTCACATTGCGCGTAATTTGTGAACCACGTTACGCAGAATAGAGTCAATGTTAATTTAACTATTTTAGTCTCTCAAATTTAATTAACTGTTCCGGGGTACGAAAGTTCTTCACTATTGTAATCTATAAACACAATACTACCTCCCATTAAAGCCGTGGCAGATATTTTTATAGCACCTTATATTGACAGGCTTTCATTTAATTCCGAATTTAAAATACGCGAGAAAAAAGAGAATTACAAATAACCGCTAAACTTGGCTAATAAACCGCTGGCTTTAATCTCAATCAATGTTCCTTTTTCAAAACATTATTTATTTTGTTTATATTATGTAAATAAATATCATTTATATTTTTATTTCATTAAATGTCCGGTCACTAAATAGAGTGGTGTCCTTGGTCTGGCGATATACAATCGAGATATTTCCTCTTTGAAATTGAATTCTATCGATATATGGATCAAGTGTCGGGACTCCGTTACCTTCGAGGCACGTTATTTGCTGTGTAATTGATCGAGCGAGACATATGTCAGACATTTTACGCGACAAATAGGTGACATTCTTTTTTATGTTGCTACTTTACTACATAGAAAAACATATTTTTGAATTGGTGGTTTGAAAAGTAATTTCTAGCAACGCATTACTCAGTTTTTACCTTAAATAGATAGATAGATTAAATTTAAAAAATTCTCTTTAATGTTTTTGGATCTAAGTTGAGAACTATACCTTATAACATAGTATAATTTAGTCTATATAAATGTAACAATATTGTTTATGTGTCTGATAATATTATAAATAAACTTTAAAATATGTAAAGAAAAATATTCTATTTTTGAAAATATTCCGTATAAAATTTATCACTTTCGATGTAAATATATTCAGTCCTCTACATCACAGCCTCATAGACAGAATAGACCGTGCATTCTATGTTTAAATTATAAAATCTCTGGCTAGTTTACTTATTCCATATTTATAATAAAAAAACTAATGTTTCGATTATTTGTAATAAAAATTTTAATAGCTGTACGTATACCATTGAAATAAAACTACTTTGAACATATCAATCGCGGTGTATATTTACTTTTTAGTTCCCGACATTTCGACGGCTTTGCAGGAGTCATGGCCCCCGTGACCATGTAGTAGTTTTATTTAAACGTCTAACATCCACCACAAAAACCTCAGAAAAAATGCTGTGCACCAGTTATTAGGAGAGAAACAATTAACGCTACACCTACGATACTACATATATTTATACGACGTCGTTTTTTCCAGGCGGGTTAACCCTTTTAAGGCGACATTAACCCTCAAAAAGTAAAATTATGTTAAACACAACCTACGTTACGTAAAGCAACGTGCACACTTAATCCCGATTAATAATAACACATTCAAGGTCAGCCAATCGATACATTTAGCGAAGTCTGACCACAAGCTCAATGCCGATTTTATTTTTAAATTAATGACGTCACTGGTACATACGATATAATGACAAATCGATATGAACACTGGTGAGTGCAAAGGTTTATGTGGCATATTGATGTAAAGGCATCCGCTTCATTGGCTCAATTGTTAAGTTCGGACGATTAATCGATAACGAAAACGTTATTGGCTGAAATTGTGTATGGAATTTTATCATACACACAAATCTCATACAATATTCAGTAGAAAGTGTACAGCACTCACGTAAAATAAGTGCGCAACTAAGTGTCATATTTTATTAGTACCATCAAAAGGCTTTCTGAACATGAACAGTATCAATTTTCTTTACACGGTCGAAAGATGTATGAAACTTGACGCTAAAAGACGCTTGTTATAAAAGCAACACTACACGAGCGAAATCATATCATAACTTCAAAATCAGAGCAAGGTGACAGTTAACCCTTACATCGCTAGCATATTCAGTGCCAGGGCCTTTAAGCAAACAGTAAATGAGTTACATCAGAGCGCGCATAGTGTACCTATTCATGCATATTCATGAACATAACATAGGACAAAAACTAGTGCAGACATTGTGAGGGTTACGACCGCAGAACGGACTAAAGTACGTTTACATACTTGCGTAGTACATTAGTTCTACTAAAGTACATAATGTACTTAGCTTGTCATTTGTGTCAAGATAAGCCCTAAACTTTTTGCTTGTCTACTCGTAATTTTTTTATTGCAAAGGATTTTAATGGGCGATTGAAATTTGGTAATTTTTTTTTAAACTCTTGTGTACTTAATTTGTAATTTTATGTATTTTTAATGTAAAGTAACTCCATAAAAACTTTATACAGCAAACATTAATCACGTATATCTAGATATTGGTAATGAATTAATATTTTGCAGCAGAATATCAAATTTCCTCGGACTCGCAAAAGGAAATTGACTGCGATTGAGCTCTTTGGAATCGTATTTCGCTTGTAAGCAGTAGCAATATTATGTACTTACTTATCTGTGTTTATAACACGGTTTCCTTTAACTACCATTACATTATACTTACCTATAATTATTTAATTTGTCTGTACTAGTCAAATAAAAAAAACGATAATTTTATATAATACTAGCTGACCCGGCAGACTTCGTACTGCCTCTCTGCCTCAATCGATAAATAAAAGCCCAAACTTTTGAATTTTTTTTTTTTATTATTTTATTCCGAGCATTTTCATATTTATTCACCTTTTAAATCTTCTCTGGACTTCCTCAAATAATTCAATACCAAAATTAGGCAAATCGTCCAGCCGTTCTCGAGTTTTAGCGAGACTAACGAACAGCAATTCATTTTTATATTATTAAGATAGATGATCATGACGAAGATCTCATTTTGAAATCGGAACGATACGAAAAGACAATTTAAAAATTGAAATCTTGATTCGGTTTTTATACATATTAGGTATATTAGATATATTTAATAAATACGAATTACCCATTTATCGAAAATGTTTCACTTTAATGTTGTTTTTTTTTTAGAATTGATAATTTTTAAATCATGAGCTATAGATAGATATAAAGTCGTCGGCTACTTTCTAACATGTTTTGTTCACTATGTAAAAAAAAACATGAAGTAGAAGTTCATCCATTTTAGCTATTTATTGTTCCATTACCGAAGTGTCTGAGTACCGCAATTTATCTTCCGCTACGACGTTCGCCCACACGTTATGCAGCTCGCGCATTAGTATTGTTTCTAATCCGATTAAATTTTCGTTATATACTTTGATTATATAATGTCGTTATATAGTAGTTTTGCTTGAACCGTCTGGGTACCTACTTATATCCTCGGTTTCTACAATATTATGCTTTTATTCTGTACCTATAAAAATCATAAAAAAACGTAGATCCTACTGATCTACGTTTCTCTCAGTTTTACACTTAGTTAAAGAGCTATTCTCACAAATGTTTGTTTCAAATATCAGCCAAATTGAGGTCTTTTTTGGTTATTAAGATGAGATTTATATGAGGTCATCTATCCAATCATGAATCATACTTTTGTAGGTAGTTAAAATAAAATGTTCATTAAGTTAAATACATTTTCCGCGTTGTGTCCTTGCAACTAAAATATTAAAATTATGATTATAAATTTATAACATATTATGTCACGCGTTAAAACAATAATATTGTTTAATTACGACTATGCGGATACGACCATGCATGCAACCAAGTTAATTAAATTAATAATTTAATGCAATAACATGCCAACTCATAATAAATTCATGAACAAAAAAGAAGTCACATGTCGTCTTAACATAATTAAAAATTGCATAAATTCGCATCTTTATAAAATTTTATAACTCAGTATCATAAAAAGAACGATATTCGCATGATATTCGTTTTTTATTTCATAAACATAAACCAGCCAATGTTTTCATATTAGCATATGTTTACTTATAAACTCTTTTATGCATTATCTGTAGCTCAAGTATTCGTTAATCAAAGTAACTGTTTGTCTTTCAGAAAGACGTGCTCGTAACAAATCCAATTAATCATACAACAAGGCTCTATGTATTCAAACTATAAATAAATCATTTCAAGGTAAACAAGTTTAATAGAAAAATGAGTAAACAGTATGCGGTTAATAGTTTTCTTAGTAAGTGTGAGAACTGAAGCATTCGTAACTGATTTTATCTGGCATGATTCGCAGTAATTATGGCAACATAAGCTTAGATAAAGTGTAAACATTAAAGGTAGTTTACATATGAATGGAATCAGCTTATATTAATCTCGATTCTCGCCTTTATTTGAGTAATGCTCAAATTTACTTTTCAGCAACATAAACTGGAGGGTGTTTAGACAAAAAACACAAAGCATTTAAATAAAGCAGAATGGCCAAAGAACACTTTTTATTTGAATAACGAAAACCCCGCCCAATGTCTCTTCTAGAATTAGGGAGAAATTCGCAGTTCAAAACACATTCGACATTCAGACTTAAACATTTATTTTTTAAACAAACTGCCTAGGTATACACTGGTGAAATCCAATGAGACAGACTATCAATGGTGGTGTAAAGAATAATATTTATATTATGTCGTTATCGCATGTTAGCAACTCACGGAAGTGGTGTTGTTAATGGTCTTGCAATTTGCCCCACTTGTGCACTGTTGCGATCTTTACAACCCATACAATGCGAGTTGAGCGGAACTCAATGATAAGCAACTGTCAAAGACTGCCATTACTATGTAAGAATACAACATGGCGGAGGTAGGTATACATGCTTGTTAGTGACAGGCCCTATTGAAGCAACGTGTAAGTTAAACGCGCAATGTATGTTACAGTCAAACCCTTTCGCGATTAAACGCACTATTGTTGTAGTGTCGAAGTCGACGCTATTGTCAACTATCGGTATTCAATTTACGATACATGTATGTACATAAACCTGTCTATCTACACAACTTCAACCACAAAACGTATATCATTGTTCGCTGACAGTATTCTAACTTTTCATTGTCTGTGCCAATATCTGCATTGAACCGCAAAATCGTCTCAGGTCTCGGATACTTCGAAATAGGAATCATGTTTTCAGAACTAAAACTTAGATAAATGACCCGAGAATTCTCCTTGTTAAACCGTCGATGAAAGAAATATAATATACACACAAAATACGTTTACCTGCTTAGGAAAAAAAAAACCTTCTTCTATGGTTAAATCTCCAGTACGCATGAGTGGTGATAATGTCGCTTTTGATAACGCAAATAACTAGTAGGAAAATGCTAGGTATCCCTACTCTACCTATTACTATACTATCCACTTACCTATCGATACTAAACATGGCTATTTAACCGGTCTTACACTCTAAAGGTGTCCAGGGCTACGAGAACTAGCTTCGTAATTACTAAGGGGCTAGGCTAGGTGCTACCGGGTCCGCAATCCATCTCCTTCCTTTTCTAACCGGTTTAGAACATCTGAAAATCGATATTTACCGTCATTAGTTAGATGATTTTAGCCAATCAGGTCACGGCTCTTGTTTTTAACAATGGAATTGAAATATCTCAAACGTCCACTTATCCTTTAACTTGTCATTCTTGTCAAGGGTTTGCCGCCCCACTGGTAACTACGCCACTTTTCTCCAGACATCGATAAAGCGGTATACACGAGGGAAATGTTCCGTAAGCTAACGCAACGTCAGACATTTGTTATCTATCCACATCCGAGAACTGACATCATGTCACAAATAAACGTAAAAATAAGCTCAATAAAACTATGATAAACCGATCGTAAAATAGTAATCGTTTAGACATTCGATCGCTAGTATTTGTAAACAAACATTAACGTATAACGAACACACTTCACGTAAACACGATGAGTCAACCTTATTACTTCGATATTATAGCAAGACATGACTTTCTCTGGCGAGTTATGAGAAGCGTAATTAACTACAAGTATTGCGTACGTCCCCAGCAATGTTGCCCAACGCAGTCTGCCTTGTCCCATAATGTCACGGTACACACCAAGATTCTATAGAGATTCAATAGACATATTACATATGCAACAACACGAATTTCTCGCTGGCAAATGCATCAACTCACATAAAATTTGAGTACCGACTACAAAGGTTACAGTGTTATTGAAAATGAGCAATAAATACCTTTTATTTACATCGACACTGGCGTATTTTCGTGAAACTAATAAAAACACTCGTTACTTTAAAGCATTACGTCAACGACATTGCAATATAAAGTGATGAAAGTAAAAAACGGAGTCTGAGTGAAAAGCGAGGCTTGTTTATGTGCCCAAAGGAAGGTCATCCACAGACGTAACTCACAAAGCCGCACAAAACAACCGAAAATGTGAAAAACTCCGCTTGTTCGGGAGTGCTCTCATTTCGCCAGCTGTAATGTTCTGAGCGCGCGCTCCTTAAATATTAAACGATACTGTAGCCGCGCCACGAGCGCATGCAAATTGGGAATCCATACTTCAATGTTTAATTTTCCTCTGTAGCGAGTGACTGCAGCCCAAAAAGATTCTGACAACTGACTTATTTTTAATACATTTGATGCATTAAAAATAAGTCTTCTCAGTCATCTCCTTTTGTTTCATATCATTTCTATAATATCACTCTATAATTTTTTTTTGTCAAAATCGTTGAACGGCGCAATTTCTTATAAACAAGCTAAAGAACCTAGTTAGGTTGTTAAGCAGTTGCTTATGAGTATTTTAGGGAAATATAAATACACATCGTTCGATGATAATTAGTTATGCAAACCGCAAGCTTGTGGCCCCGATTCACTCGGCAACGAATGGCAAAGGAGTTTTTGCTCAGAACTGGGTTAATTCGGATCCGATGACACTTCCTGTTAGAACAGAATAAGTTTTAATCAGTAGACCCAAAAATGCTGAGACGAAGAAATATTTCGTATTGAAGAAATAAAACTCCAAACTGAAATGAAAGCAGACAGCGGATTGAAAATAAAAATCTAAACTAAGTTAGAAGAGAATCGTTGCCAGCAAACTATGTCACACAAGTAAAGAAAAAAGGCGGGCGTGAACTAAAGTGCTTTCGATAAGGAAGATCTGCGGTCATATAACGATGAGTGATAAAGCGGACAGTGCAAGGCGGGAGGCGAAAAGGCTCAGAAAGGCTTTTCATGTTCAAAGGACAGATTAAGCTTAGTACAATTCTGCCCAAACTACATATTATGTACGATGCTATGTGTGTGGTACGTCAATTGAATCACGGAACTGTCAGTGTCAAATTTGCCCTACCGGGTCCATATTGTACCTATCTTATAAATGTAACACCTGTATTTAACATTATGGAATGCTATAATAAAGAATTGAGAATTTATTGAGAATTGAGAATTGAATTTGACATTTCAACTTTTTAATAAATAATGACTTCAGTATTAGGTCAACATACTTAAGTATAAGTAAGAGGATATAAAGTATTATATGTACGAATTTCGTAGCTTTCATATGGTAATACGTAATAGAGCAGGTCGTGGGCGGTATAAGAAGATGTTATTGAAAAGAAACTCAATAACCTGGAGTATATTTATTTCACACACTTATTGCTTTTATTCCGGCGTTGCCCTTTGGCATTTGATTTGTATTATGCAAGGTAATCTGATTCGGTTTTGGAGGCGGCTACTGTAATATGTATTTTGCCTGTCTTGTGTAAATATGTAAATTGTTTGCACGGGCTCTCTTTTCGCACTTTTTGAGGTTCTATTTTCCAAGCCTTTTGAATAAAAATTTATCTTTGTATTTTTTCAAGATTTTTCTTCATGCGTCCGTCCTTTTGATATGTATAATTTCAGTACTCTGTAAAGAGAAGTCTTGGCTTTCAAATTCCCATACCTATTTGATGGCCCTTAAATTGTTATCAAACTCCACCAACTTACCTTTAGTCACATGTTAGTATTGTTTTATGCTAGCATGAATTCACACCCTGAAAACCGAGAATACTGTTACATACATATAGATAGGTACAGAGTAGAGCTAGCCGGTCCAATGTTCCTAGAATCCCTTTGTGTATGGGATATTCTCTGAAGTGGTTTAAAGCGTTCCTCGTGTATTTCACAATTTCCGGACAAAGTGAGAGGACTATATTCATTGGAATCTAAATAATAACTTTTAGTTTACTAGAATTACATATTTATTGTTGATTATGTAGTAGTTCAGGGGGTGGATCTAGCAGTTATCTGTCCGACAACTGGCTAGATCCACTACGGGTACGCGACCCCGAACTGCCCTAGCTGTTGCTGTCACATTCATTGTACCTCCGTGATGGTAGCATCCTATAACCCGTCCGACCTTGTTATCCTTTCCAAGGTATCCTTTCCCAATTCCTTATCCCGCAGGAACGCAATGGACAATCATAAAAATAATTTAATTATCCAAAATGGCGGCGATGTGGCTCGCCACCCATCACGTCTCGTTTCTCGCGGGGGCGAAAAGTGGCCCACGGAGAGCCGCTTCGCTACGTTGAATGTAAGAAGAGGAATGGATGGTAAGGTGGATGAAGTATGTCAGATGATGGATGTTGAGACAAAAATTAAGAAAGGTATGCTGAGATGGTTTGGCTATGAGAGAGAATGAATGAAGAACGATTGACGAAAAAAGTATATAACGCGAGTTTGAATGAAGAAAGGCCTGGTCAAGAGTACCATAAACCGAACAGCATGTATGAAGGGAATAATAAAAGTTGACAAAGCGAAACAAGTGTGTAAGGATCGTAGCAAGTGGAAAGAAGTGGTCTCTGCCTACCCCTACAAGGGAAATAGGCGTGATTATATGTATGTATGTATGTAGTAACACACTTTTTAGACCATATATTTTTGGGTAATCGATCTCGACAATATGAGACGATTTCTAGAGAAGAAACTAATGTTCATAAGACGACTCAGATAAAACTTCCTAATATATGTAAAGTCCTAAAACGAAAGTTATCAAAATGAGAGAGCGACAAGTTTTTTTTTTGTTATAAATATAAAAAAAAAAACTTAAAAAAACAAAGAAGGTATGTGTTTGTTTGTTTTTTTTAAGTTGTTTTTATATCTAACAAAAAAGAAGAGAGAGCGACAAGTTTTTTTTGTTATAAATATAAGAAAAAACTTAAAAAAAAACCAACACAGCCTACTACCACCCAGCACATACCTATTTCACAAAAAAGAAACAATTTAGTTTGAACGTGGCTAGACAACTCTCAATATTCATGTATGCACGCCAACTTGTCTTATAAGGGTTGCCTTCTTTGTATTACGGGAAGAACAAAACAAAATTTGCAACATACAAAAGACAAGGAACACGTAATGAATCCAAGATTTTGAAGCACGTCTTCTCAACGCTCAAAGAATATAAAATGACAAGACAAACTCAAATTAAAAGAAACTTAAAAAGTCTAAGGGCGCAGACACACGGACTGCTTGTTCGACAGATTTTGATTCAACGGTTTTCATAAAGCAAGAGGTGTTAGGTACCGTCCGTGTACTGGCGGCCTAACAACTAGAGTAGCGTATTTGTAGTGCTTGTAGTTTAGTATATATTTCAATACCGTGGGAATAGTCTCATGTTCATTGTTTACTGTCTCATAATTCTGTTAAAAACTTATGAAGAAACGGTTATATAAGTTTCTCAAGTTACCAACGGGTTGCTAATGGACTAGTAAATAGTTAACTGGGTCTCAGAATCGTTTTGATACGAACAGTCAATTAAGGCATGGTTTTTATTGTATAAATAAATAAATAAATAAAATAAAAAGACATTTATTGCTACTAAACAAAATAAACAAAGTAACAAAGAACAGTTTTACAAAAGAATAAAGTATTAACAGTAGCAAAAGGAGAAGGCTCAGCTAATGTTGCTCCGAAAACGTAGCAACGCTGATTTTCAGCCATTCCTACTCCCTGAGCTATTGTGTGGGAGTTAGCGTGCTTATGAGGTAGCAGCCACCAATCGCGGGAAAACATTAATGGAAAGAACATAAGTACAAAAACATAAATCTTTCAAACAAAACAAATATATATTTCAGTATATATTTTATTTTATTATATTACCGTTTTATTGTAAAAGAATAATAGATTATTTTCTCTAGTTTTCACCATTGCCTTCATTCAATAAAAGAGTAACCGAAACGAGCTACTCTTTTACTATTTTAAAGCCGCCTTTTTTCAATAATTCGTTCTCAACTTTGTGAGAAACTGTTTAGTTCTTACGTCCACTGTGCTTATTTTAAAACATAACAAACAAGGATGTCTATGGTTTTTGACGCTACATCCAATTAATCCATCTAACATTTTTCTGTTTGTCTTTGTTTCTTTAATAACTGTTTATTTAGTACCTAAGTGATCACAACAAGATCGCGTGTCTAGGTTTAAGTAATTTTTAAGCCACGATGATCGGTCTGACAACGGTTTATCATATTCCATCAAATTGAAGGTTTCATCGTTCAATTAATTTGAGTAACTGAATGTTTGTCTCTAGTTAATTGAAATAATTGGATCGTTCGCTCCATTGTCGCTTTTGGAGCCACTCTCAGACAATTAACTAATTAATATTGGAAGTTGTTATTAGTGGTTTATGATCCTTTGTATAACAATATTGATCTATTGGATTTGAAACATGACACACGTGGATTACTATAATCAGCTGCATTTTATAAGGTCCCTTAGTTCTTATAATCGTTAAGAAACAACAGAACATACCTAGTATATTAACAAAATCTATATTAGTAGAGCTATGATCTATCGCCAACAAAAAATAAACAATCATTTACAGATAACTCGTGTCAAAAATCGAAGAAAACGCAGTTAATGTTCAAAATAACTCTATACGCCTAATACTAACATCCATAATAGTACAAGCGTTAAACATTCTACAAATATTTACAAAGAAACTTCACCGTTAGTTAACGTTACATTGAAAGACGAAAGAAAAGTGAATAAAAGTAACCGGGGTCCAATTAGAGCTAAAATAAACTTGTATACAACCTTCTTCGATAATAGGACGCGCTAAGAAAAGTATCTTATAAAAACTTTCGATCGATTTTGTTCGAGTAAAAAGGTAAATAAGTCAAGACAGACAAAATGTAGCGTTTATTTCTTAAATATTATAATAATAAATAATAATATTCAGGGGCAACTCACACACGGTTATCTGATCCCAAGCTAAGCAGAGCTTGTATTATGGTTACCAGACTGATAAACATACTTATCTGGAACGCGGTCTAAAGCATAAACACAGTGTTAAAATTCCCTAGTAAATTTAATTGTTTTATTGGCGTAATTGAACATTATTTAACAAATAAACTACTTCACACGTATAAAGTAACACAGTGCAACATTTTGTGATATAAAACTATCGTCTGTGAAGTGATATTCAACCTAAACAACTTTTGTTAAAATAACCGCAAAAGTGCTCTGCGAGAATATTTTCCGAAGGTGCAGGGAACACTCACGGTTGTGCCTACCAAATAAGTGCTAAAACTGCGTGCTTCAGAACAGTTCAATGCTACCAACCTTCAGCGATTACTTTTTGACGTAAACGTTCCACGGCTCAACTTGCATCACATTTTAAACATTATTTTTATTGCCATATAAAGAAATAAATTTTACCTGCTTAAAAATGGCAAACGACTGTGGAGTTTGTAAAAAGGCGCTAAAAACCAACCAGTACGCAAAGTGTACCGTTTGCAAAAACGGTCATCATCCGACGTGCGTAAAAATAACTGATTTTCGTAAAATGTCAGAAGCATACATGTCAAGCTGGGTATGCCCGCAGTGTCGAGGTAATAAGACCAACCCTGAACAGTTGACCTGCATCCAGCCAACAGACTCCACCTGCAAAAATTCACCTCCTACCTTGAATAAAACCACTCATCATGTAATTGACAGTCCTGCGACCGAATCTGGCAGCCTGAGTGAATTAACTACTGAGATAAAACTATTGCGCGGCGATGTTGGTGATCTCAAATCCCAGCTCAAATCCCTCACTGAACACCTTACTCGATGTAGCCAGCGTCTGGAAGTATCTGAGGCTGGATTGCTGAAAGCGGAAACAAAAATCCTAGAACTCGAAGAAAAAGTGCGCGAGATTCCCTTACTGAAGTCCACCATAGAGGTACTACAAGAGAAAGCCCAGACTCTAGCTCAAGCAAGCCTAACCAACCAAATTGAAATCTTAGGCATAAACGAGGCGCCCAATGAAAATCCAGTGCACATTATTCTAACAGCTGCTGCAAAAATTGGTGTAAACGTCGCAGACACCGATATCGACTATGCTGCTAGAGTTGGCCCTCGCGGCACTGTAAACTCTGAGTCTGCTGAAAAGCATCCACGTCCAATCGTTGTCAAATTCCTGCGCCGCGACAAACGGAATGAATTTCTGCGTGCAGGTAAATCCAGACATAACTTTTGCAGCGCAGATCTAAACATCCCCGGTTTAAATAAAACTATATACTTCAATGAACGGCTGACAAAAGAAAACCGCTTGTTATTTCGAGCTGCAAAACAACGAGTCAAAGAATCAGGTTATAAGTACTGTTGGGTCAAAAACGGGTCCGTTAACATACGCAAACAGGAGGGATACCCATCAGTCACCATTAAGAGTATGGAAGATCTGCTGCGCCACTGTCAGCCTACGAACTCTGACGCAGAAGTCTAACTCAGCGCTTTGTGCTGACTTATGTGTCTGGCCTACCTCACTTAGGTATTTATTATGTTTGCTTATTACATGTCTACGGTTCTATTTTTATATAATTTTTAACTTTTATATGCTCAATTTGTTCCTATATATAGATGGACTCACTCACCAACATTCACGCATCTCAAAATCACTTCACAATGTAACTCTCTACGCTACACAAAATCACTCACACACTTCAATGTTTGGAAGCTCTTGCAATTTTAACATATTTCTTACGAAAATTATCGCACGGACTAACTTTCTAAAAATTACCATGTTTAATTTAAGTCTACATTTATATATTGTAATTAAAAATGGCTTTACTTAGCGTGACAAATGATATAGACTCATCCTTCTCTGTAGAATGTCAGTCCGTCGAATCCTTAGAAACATGCAAGACTATTTTAAATGCTTCCAAACAGAATATTAAGGTGCTCACCTATAACATACGAAGTTACCAAAAAAACTTTGAAGAGTTTACGGTCGCTTTAAAACGACTTGACTCCAATATAGATTTCATTGTACTTACTGAGTGTTGGCTAACTAACGGTGTTATAATAGAAGAATTACCAGGGTATTGTGCACATAAAACAACAACTCAAGTAAATAAAAATGGAGGCGTCGTTATCTATGCCAGATCTGACTGGAATCCACAACTTATCGTAATAGAACCCAATCTTGAAGATTCTGATAGCATGCTTATAAAAATTAACAATGATTTAGCTCTCTTGGGTATATATCGTTCTCCGTCCTTCTCCAACTCCGAAAAATTCCTAAATTCACTAGATTCTGCCCTCTTAGATTTGAAAAATATGCAGACATTAATTGTAGCTGGAGATATGAATATCAATATTAACGACGTCTATAACAACCAAGTAGCTAACTACATGTGCCTAATGGCGTCGCATGAGTTACTACCGGCGATTACTATGCCGACCAGATCAAGCACGTGTATAGATCATATTTTCATAAAAACGAAGACCAAACCGCTTGGTCTTGTATGCAATATTTCTATTACGGATCATGATTTAGCAGTTTGTAGCTTTCCCCGTAAACCTCAACGATTAACTAAAATTAATCGCTGGACTACGAGAACTGACTGGGACTCCGTTATAGAAGAGCTAAATAAAACAAGTTGGGACTCGGTAACTGATTCTCTTTGTGTAAATTCTGCAGTACAACATTTCAACAGTATTGTTACATCTGCCTTTTCTAAACATACGCAAAAAATAAAAGTTAGTCGTAGAATGGCAACAATAAAACCCTGGATTACTCCTGGTCTAATCAAGTGTATAAAACATCGGGACAAGCTCCACCTTGATAGCAAAGCTAACCCCAACAACAACACAAAACATATTATATACACTAGATACAGAAACTTTTTAATCAATTTACTACAGAAACTTAAGACACAATATAATAGCAAAGAGATTGAACGAAGTAAGGATAACCCAAAAATGCTCTGGTCCACCGTAAAAGACATTTGTGGAAATAACGGTACTCGTAGCTCAGCTTCACAGTTGATTGCCTCTGGAGAGTCTCCAGAAACATGTCTTGACCAATGTAACCGACACTTTGTATCAGTAGGAGAAAAGTTGGCAGCTAAAATTCTTAACCAGCTTAATACCACTCAACATAGTTTAGTAGAATCATATAAATCGCCGTTTTCTGTTTTAAATTCATTTTGCTTGCTTCCAACTGATGCACAAGAAGTAACCAACACAATCTATAGTATAAATAAAAGTAGTGCTCCAGGGCCAGATCAGATGACAGTTACAATACTTATTAAATGCCTAAAAAGTATTGTGGGTCCTTTGACACACATTTTTAATCTTAGTTTAGAATCTGGTGTATTCCCAGATGATTGGAAAACTGCAGCAGTATCACCTATCTTCAAAAATGGTCCTAAAGACAAACCGGAAAACTATCGTCCTATCGCACTGCTCAGCATAGTATCAAAAGTTTTGGAAAAAATTGTAAATAATAGGTTAGTTAGCTTTCTGGATAAAAATAATGTTATCTCAAACAAACAGTTCGGTTTCCGGCGAGGCAAATCTACCGAAGACGCTGTGTCACTTGTAACCAATCAAATTGCTAAACATATAGAAAATGGTGACTGTTGTCTCGGCGTCTTTCTTGACTTGGCTAAAGCATTTGACACAGTGTCGACAGGGCTTCTGCTAAAAAAATTAGAGTTTGCGGGCATAAGGGGAAACCCTCTGCAGTGGTTTCAGAGTTATCTGACATCGCGTTTCCAATTCATAAAAGTAGAAAACCATCGCAGTGGATCTCTTCCAATTTCTTTCGGCGTTCCTCAAGGCAGTATACTCGGTCCAACTCTGTTCACCCTATACATTAATGATATAGTTAATCTGCACCTAAACAATGCAGAAATAATATCGTATGCTGATGATACAGTCGTCTTGTTTCACAATAAATTTTGGGACCGGTTATATCACCTTGCGGAACAAGAACTTATTCAGTTAGCGAAGACTCTCGATCAAAACCTATTAACGCTTAACGTCGAAAAAACCAAATATATTGCATTTTCCAAAACTAAAGCTTCGAGTCCTCCCCATTCTCTGTCCCTAAAAATGCATACTTGTTTACAGGTAAATAACTGTACATGCGTAGCACTCGCCCGTACAGATAGTATAAAATATTTAGGTATAAATTTAGACAATAATCTAACCTTCTCAGATCAAATTTGTTTCATGTCCACTAGAGTCCGAAAAATAATTCACATCATGAAAAAACTCAGAAGTTGCTGCCCTTTAGACATTTTACGCAAAGTTTACTATGGACTGTGTCAATCCCTTTTACAATATTGTATCCTCATCTGGGGAGGTGCTAGTAAGAGCGTTTTCATAAATATAGAAAGGGCTCAACGCGCGGTGATAAAGGTCGCTCTCAGAAGACCCTACAGGTACCCTACAGATCTTGTGTACCAGGAGTTTCAAGTTTTGAGGGTACGCCAGCTTTTCATACTGAAAGCAACGCTTAGAATGCACGCAACTATTAAAAATCGACCTGATTACGAGAACATTATGAATAAACGAGTCTTCAGAATACCTCTACCATCTTTTACCTCTGAACTTTCAAGACGCTGCACAACTTACACAATTCCCAACATTTACAACAAAGTTTATAAAGTCTGTTATTTAGGAGACTGCTCACTTAAAGACTGTAAGATACAACTTACCAAATTTCTGATACCTCTTTCATATTTAGACACGGAATCCCTGTTATAGGACGCACCATCTAAACACCCACACACACACACTCTTACAAACGCACACACACAAACAAACAAACTCACACACACACACTCTCACACGCAATGTCACAAATACTCAAGAGCCCATCTTTTAAAGTTAGTGTTATTTAGTTTTAATTTCATTGCTTTTAAATTTAAATTTCTAATGTTTTGTTTTATATTTGTAATCATTTAAATTTTATCACTGTGATTATATGTAACTAGTTTTTGTAACGATAACTAGAGTCACAAGATACAAGTGTAACTTAGTTTGTGACTCAACGAAATTGTGTTTTTTAGAAAACTTATCTGAATAAATGATTATTATTATTAATTAAATATTTCTACATACATACATATTATATAAATTACACCCAGACACAGTACAAATGATCGTGCTCATCACACAAAGATTTGTCTTGGGTGGGAATCGAACCCACGACCTCCGGTACAGCAGTCAGGGTCACAAACCACTAGACGAACAGGCCCATCTGTAAAGAATATTGTCATCCAGCATTTTTTTTTGTAGACGACCTTGACCAAGGTCCAAGACCAGTGTAAACTAATTGAAATGTTGGAAATGCAACTAAGCCAACAAATCGAATGGTTTTATTTTAGTAGTCGCACGGACCTTGTACAGGTAGACAAAACAGAAATGAACTACACACAAACCTTCCTCTTGTATCAATGCATCCATTGGTGAAAGAAAACCATAATTATGAAAATTCGATTTTTGAGTTTACTTCAGACAGACACTAATCAGACGCATAATTATGTACAAATAAGGAATAAAGAAGTAATATTAATAACCTTAAACGTAAATACGTCTATCAATTAACTACACAAACATGTATTTATACTATCGATTACTCATTGATCGTTTGTTTAGAATTCAAAGAAAATCCAAACAAGTTATGTCAGCAATCAGTCAAACGTCTCCGTCACACGCCACGGCTTGGCTTGTCCGTAACATCGATTTCAAGGTTCCATTATGAAATAAGATGTATTGCTTCATCTCAACGCTTTTGTCAAATTTCACAGTACGTGTGTACATTGAGTATTACATGTTTACTTAACATATTTGTATAATACTTAACAATGGAAACTTCATTCAATGGTTTTGATGAATTGGTTTTGTTCTGAATTTTTTTACTTAATATCATAACAGTTTGATATGTAAAAATCTTTCCACTCACAACAGTGCACCATCTCATTGCAAACTGCCTTTCAGTTAAGAAATAACTTCTGAACAGATATAACTACGTGCCTTCACCTCTCGTATAGTTAAATGCAGCGAAGTCGGTCATTGGCCCGCTCTGACGTCAATCGTGATGTTGCACCTCTAGACGTACGGCAGATACTTATCAATATTATTTATCGATGCTAAAAATAATCAAGGATAATATCGTGCAATCAGGAACACAAAGAAATCGTACACCCATTCAGCATTCTAATTTTAAAATTATAAACTTTGTAAATTCGGCCTTACTTTTCTTTTGTACGGTCAATAGAAAAAGTTTTAATACATGTTTTTTTATGAAGTTGAGTGTACTTAAGGTCAATAACACTTGTTTTAGGAGCAGTCACTCACAAGCTCACGTTTTCAACAACGGTAAATGTAGGTTAGTTCATTAGACAGAGAGTCGGTAATAATTTGGCGTGACTATAAACATCCATCTCGGATGCTCGTACACTTTAATGATGGGTATAGGACAATTAACGGCTTAATTGTGCTTGCAATTGATTGTTATCTTGACTTTAGATTACATGTTAGCAAAGGAGAAAAGTACAGTTATCTAGCCATCTGAAAAGTAAAGAAAATTTTAATTGGTACGAAGTAGTGCCGTCGATAATGAGTGAGTGATTAAGTGGTGTTGTGGTAAAAGTATACTGTATACGGTTTTTTGAATTTTAATTTGCTTTAAACGAATGCCTCACAATCGCATAAACACAGCACAAATCCACAGAGCAGAAGGTATCCATTCTCTTTGTCAGTAGAACAATGACCTACCAATAAGTAAAAAAAAATTTTCCAAACACAAATGCCTCATTCAATTCGACGTTCAACATTCATTTCGTCCTTCGGTAAATCATTTTGTCAAGCGTCCTTCACTGAGAGGCGGTTATACGTATTAAACTGAGCTAAATGAGTTTTGCGAACAAGGGAGCTAATTCAATTATGCCAAGTTGCGCTGTTTTCCTCAACGTTTAATGTTCACTTGTACAGTGTCCCCCAGTGTATTGCATAGGTCACATAGTTGGCACATGTAAATAATGTAAACTGTAAGCAATTTGGACACGTGCAGGCTTTCGCAGTATTTCGGTACGTAGAAATATGGTTACAGGAATTGTCAGAATTTCATGAATGCGTTTCATTCCGGGTAAGTTTGTGAGTTTAACATTTGTAAGGTTCTCGGGACCTACTGACGACTTCAGGTTATGAAACCCTCAATGGTGGACATTTAATGAAATGAAGGTGTTAAACCAATCGCGGTTGAAATAAGTTTAATTCACATTACACAAATATACAATCAATTGGTATATGCTTTCACGCCAACTTAAGTTCTATTATTCATCGGAAGATAATTAATTTAAAGGCACATTAGAATATTCGCCTAAAATAATGGCGTTATAAATTAAACTACTCTACGTTTTCATGTTGTAACAGAGAACGCAAATAATTTCCATTACGATCACTCCATTCCTCAAGTCCAATTAATTGCCACTCTAAAAATTGAGTAATTAACTTAAAAATTTACTTTAATTAGGCGAATCAAGTATGAAAAAAACTCAGCCGAAATATGTCATCAAGATTAATCAATTAGCCATGACCTCTGATATCGGTTCTGATTAAAAATAAAACCGGTTCGTTGTACGCACATATACTTGACATCGATTTAACTATAGTTCTATTTGAATTGTCGATAACACATCGTTAGCAAAACAATAACAATCGCACGTGTAATAATGTGCTTTAGAAAGATTTGAATTTGACTAATACGGTAAAAAAAGAGAACATTATATAGGTTTTAATATGGGTTGTGTATGAAGTCTCTAAATTTTGATGCACTTGTATGTACCTACGCGAAGGTCAATGACCCAATCTGTCATTCGCCGCATCCGTCAATTGAATGAAGCAATCTGATGACGTCGAAAGATAAATGAGAGACAGTTATTTTAGATAAGCTATTTATTTAGTTCAGATCTTTTTAATGTGCGTGAGAGTTAAGATAAGGCTACACGTACGATTATGAGAACAGAAACTGGTTATGTGGACCTACTGTAGACAAAAATAATTTTACATACTTATAACAATTTTTTTCCTCAAAAATCGTAAAATAAATGAGTACTGTAGGTACTATGCGAATATTTGAAAAAAATATTTTTTGTCTGTATGATGAAATCCTGAGCTGCATTATCAAACAGTCTTGCAATGGGTATTTTTCCGTAAAGACAGCAGTTACAAAATTTTGTTATTATTGTCGACTTCATCCTTGAATGCAATTACTTGATATTACATTTATGAGCACGTACTGATGGGGTAATTTCTTGTTTAAATTGTCCATCTCAGGAAATCTTTTCACTGTATTACAGTTGGGGTACAATTTTGAGGTAATTGTGCACGTAAAACGTTTGAGCTCATTACAGGCAGTTGACTCCATAAAAACTCATGAATTCAAAGGCCAAAACTCTTTGAAACATCAACGTAAAAGTCTTGTACAGTCATCCACAGAGTTTGGTTAAATGTATAAAGATGAATAATAAGCTAAGCAGAAGGTTTTGTATTGCGCATATACCTACCTAAATTTCGATTAACTGTATACCAAGTAGGTTTGATCGTATCCGGTCATAATAAATAAAAGACGATAAACAAAAATAAACTTAAATGACTGAACAATAAAGTCCTTTTCAATTTAACTTTATTGAATCTCTTCCAGAGAGGTTTATTGTCTAGTAAATAGTAATATAATATCGGAAATCCGTCCCTGTAATGTTTAACGACGTTACGAGGTTGTTAGTACATATTGAGCGTACGTACGTGACTCTGATGGCGAACTGAAATGAAATTCGTGAAATATAAAGTAGTACAGGGTTACTGGCTAATGGCTGTACATTGTGTGGAAAAGGAGAATGTTATCAGATGTAATCTAGTACATTTAAACGTTATCTAGGTATACTGCTTTGGGGAAACAGGATCTGTACAATCAGATTATCGGAAAACAATAATAATATATCTTTGGCTGAAAAAATGTAGGCTTAAACTTTGCCGATAATTCTCTACTTAATCTTGTTTAAAAAACGATTACTATAGGTAATTAAAAAAATATTTTTTTTTAAATATCTTTTTATGAATTTAAACAGAGATCGTTTTAGTTCTTTTGAACTTCTCTTAAATCGAATTCATATATTTTTTACTTCTTGTTATTTCGTATTATTTTCAAGAAAATAAAGATTAAGTTTTTTACACAGGTGAATACGAGCCAGTTAAACTGCCATAGACTAAAGACTCGCTGTAATGAAGGAGTATGATTCAATTAACCTTCAATTTAATACTCGGTTTGTTCTGCGACATCGTGTTTTATTACCACTTAAAAGTATTAACAGAATTATACTTTTGTAATCATTACCGCTTGTAATTTCGGGGTTAAGTTTAAAACATTCAGGTAATACAAATAAACCTTAATTGGTTACGAGATCGAGTTCTCAAAAGTAGAAATAAAGTTAGTAATATGAATAAGGAAGTTCCATTATTTCTTTTGAGGTGGTATACGCCAGGGCCTCGATTCAGCTATTTCAAATGCATGTCAGTGGTCGGTCAGTGTACTTGTCATTGTGCCTAATTTTCGTATTCAGATAAGCCTACAATAAAATCTCATTAAACTCTTGAAAAGAATGATCGTAATGACCAATTAATGATCGTCATCGAATGTCAGTTAGCAGAATGGCAATTATCGTAAAAATAACCAAATTAATTAGGTCATTCGGTCAATTCAAGCAACTCTTAAATAGCTGAATCGAGGCACTAAAGATGCTGTCAAAATGATCAACCCTTAATATCCTATAGTTATTCCGTATCACTTTAGGTAGGTACTACTAGTAGGTACTACCAGATACTACCTTACAGGACCTATATTAGTAGGTAGCGTAAACTTCGTTATGAATAGCTAACTAATATTCTGGATCCATATTTAACTTTGTTCGTCCTTTGTTTTGACAGCCAAAACCTTCACTTTCATAGAGTTTGGTATTTGTGATAAAGGGTTTTATACATAGCTAGTTTAATTATAGAGGTGAAATATTTTCTATAGGTGGAGTCGTGGGCGGAAACTAGTCAATATTATAATCCGTTTACCGAACGTGGTAGTAATAAAATATTAGCTTTTGTTTTATCTCTCTATTTCAGGAGCTTTGTTTGCGTTATTTTAAAGGGAACTTTATTCCGGTTATAAATATGTAGGAACGAAAGTATTAAATGTTGAGGTTATTTATGTTAAAAGTTTACTAATGCTTATTTGAATACTTTAAAAATAAGCTGTGATTTTCCACAAATAATACTCTTTGAAAAAGCATTAAGAAAAAGGTGTATGATCAGACAAAACTTGACAAATTACCCTGCTAAAGCTATCTTTCGTATTCATTGACCTAAAAGATACAACGATTAATCAAAATATAGATAATCTCTAGACTAAGGTATCAATAAAACAGGGATTACGCACGATATTGACGCAAGATGGATAAAAAACATAAGCATACTCCGCGAGTGACATAATTGGATAATTATCTTGTTTTGATGTTAGAACGTGGCTCTAAGCTTATTAGACGAGCGTCGTCGTTTTTACTCGTCCATTTAACTGTTCGTGGGCAGATTGACGTCAGTATTGCTACTCTGGATCCTAAATACACCACTACATGTCGGCCATTTTTAAAGGGCACTTCCAACCAATTTGCGATCTGCACTTCAAATATTTTCGATCGAACGAACGTAAACATTCTCACCTAATTGGTCCTTTGAATAATTTCGTAGAATTCCATATTTGAAATACCATTTTTACGATCGTGGAACGTAAAATTGCGGCGCATTTTATTTGACTAATAAATTCCACCATTTTATTTTCACTTGACATTGACGGAATGTTTATTTGGTTGCCTGTGTTTAAGAAAACAAACATTTAAAAAATGACTGTATTTTGTAAACTTAGAAGTTAGACTAAGTATAATTTGGTCGTAAATGTTGCGAATATGTAGGTTTGGGCGTAAATCATAAAAAGTTATTACATATCGGTAGTAATGGGCCGTGCATAGTTATGTTAAAAGGAAACGCGCATTATAAACATCGATCGTAATCGCGATGTTATATGACTACAACAATGATGGACCTTGTTTTCAGTCAGCACTTGTAATCAGAGATTAATTGATTAACGAGTAGGTACCGCATACCTTTGAATGAATATCTATTACAACTGATTTACATGATTAATAACCGTTTAAAAGAAACAGTATCTCCATAATTACATGTATTTTTGTGAAAGATAAATAAAAAGTAGGTTTTATGACAATGTGAAAGTGATAAACATAATTAGTCTTTTTAAAAACTTACACCATACTCCAATTAATATACCTAATGCTTATAAAAAGCCGATCGCTCAAAAAAAACGAGGAAATAACTATGTAACAGTTAAATAAATAATGGATGCGCCAAAAAAATATTTGACATTAATATTTGATATTAATATTTGATATTAATATTGCCTGCCATCACTCGTAACATAGGTATGTTAACTTTCAAGCAGACTAATTGGATATTTCATAAAGATATTTTCGCGTTGGTATGCAAAAACATTTATTACAAGCGGTTCAAAAGACAAAAACGAAATCAAATTAGCACTTAGTTTTACATTGCATAATTAACCACTCATAAAAATATAAAACAAGATCTTTTTTACAATTCAATACTTAAATCTAATACAAGAACACACAAAGACTAAAATTAAATCTTATATACAGATCTTTTTTTGTATTACACTAAAAAATCAGTTAATCAAAAGAAGCTTGGTTTTTGTAATAATAGGTACATAAAATGGACGCCATTTTTTTTTTTAGGTTAGTTTTTGAACATGTTAAAGTTTACCGTCAAAATAAAAATGTGACTCAAACAAAGAACATGATTTATTACACACTATACATGCATACGAAAATATATATATTTGACATTAAATTATTGTTTTTTGTCTCTTACATTTAACTGTATATTTCTACTGAATCTACATCCCTAGGGAAGTTCCTAGTCAGAGTAAAACGTGTATCCCATCAAAAACACAAATGTGAAAGGCTGCCAAGTTCGATACTATGGGAATGCTTCGCCTATAAAAGAAGTGAGATCTGAATAAGTACCAAGTTCCATAAAAATACCTCAAATCATAAATAGTTATAGGAATGCACACTTGATTTCCAGCAGTTTTTAAGCTACATTTTGAATAAGTATCACGTTACATAGAAATACCTAAAATTATAATAGTCAGAGAAACGAACACCGGTTTTTTAGCAGTTTCCTGATAACATTTATTATTTTCAGCACTTTTAAATGATGTTACTTGGCAAGTTTTCACACACCACGCACCTTTTCAATGCAATGAATCGACACCTTTGGACTGCAATGTGTCAAGTATATAATTTTCTATTAAAACTTGCCAAGTTACATCATTAAAAAGTACTGAAAATAATAAATGTTATCAGGAAACTGCTAAAAAAACCGGAGTTCGTTTCTCTGACTATTATAATTTTAGGTATTTCTATGTAACGTGATACTTATTCAAAATGTAGCTTAAAAACTGCTGGAAATCAAGTGTGCATTCCTATAACTATTTATGATTTGAGGTATTTTTATGGAACTTGGTACTTATTCAGATCTCACTTCTTTTATAGGCGAAGCATTCCCATAGTATCGAACTTGGCAGCCTTTCACATTTGTGTTTTTGATGGGATTTCATTTATTTTTGTTAGGTGTAGGTTCTTTAATATTTTTTTATCACTTTTGCTTTAGGAAATGTCTCATTCCACTTAGTTGTAAAATTAGAAATTATTTAGACTATGCGAGAAAAAATAGTCTTTTCATTTTTGTTTGACTGATTTAGCGCACCTAGTGTACCTAGTGACCTGCTTTGCACTTCGTAAATCGTGGGTTCGGTTCCCGCAACAGACACACACAGAGTGGTGAACAATTTTATTGTTCTTGTCTTTAAGACAAACATGTATAGTCTTAAATTGGTATGTATCTAAATTTAAATAAGTATTATCTCATTTCCACTCCATACCTACTTATAGTAGAACAAAATTACACATTCGTTGTTTTCGAAACTGACTCACACTTGGCCGTTTTCAGATTTTTACTTTATTTCGACCTAAAGACAAACCTTCGAGCCAAATTTCAGGTCGGTACGACCATTGGAAGATACAGTCATTTAGTTCATTATGACTTCATAGTAGAAAAATGTTACACCTTCGCTATTTTTAAAACTGACTCACACTTGGCCGTTTTCAGATTTTTCCCTTTACTTTGACCTTAAGACCTATCTCCATGCCAAATTTCAAGTCAGTACGACCATTGGAAGTGGTCTAGGTTTTTGATGAGTCAGTGAGTCAGTGAGTGTATAGTAAAAATAGCGATTTTCTGACGTCAATATCTCAAGAACTGCTATAGGTAGAATAATGAAATTTTGTATTCTAGACAATTAAGGGGATGTCAACAGACCCTCAAAATTTCATATGCGTAGATAAAATATGTTTTGAGTTATAGGGTGGTCGAAATTGGCCCGAAATGGTTCGTGTAATATAACCCACGGCCGGTGTGTCGCTTTTTTTTGCTCGAACTTGGCGGACACACTGCCGTGTGTCTAGATTCTTTTTAGAGTTTATCCTTTTTATTTGTTATATCGATATCAATCGCACCTTAGAGAATTATTTCAACAGTCAACTATGTATTACTATTTACAGTCATTTTCTTTATTTCACAACTTTATTAAAAGTCACCCACTGATGTTTTTAGGGTTCCGTACCCAAAGGGTAAAACGGGACCCTATTACTAAGACTCCGCTGTCTGTCTGTCTCCAGGCTGTATCTCATAAACCGTGATAGCTAGAAAGCTGAAATTTTCAGAAATGATGTATTTCCGTTGCCGCTTTAACAACAAATACTAAAAACCACATAAAATGAATATTTAAGGGGAGCTCTCATACGACGGTAGAACGGAACCCTTCGTGCGCGAGTCCGACTCGCACTTGGCCAGTTTTTTTAAATATGACGTAGGAGAAGTTAGTACTAAAAACTGTATTTTAAACTCAACTATAAAAGATAATGATTTGCTATATTTTATGATATTGTAGCAACAAACTCAAAATACTAAAGTAACCAATAATAGCTGCTATAACTCTCGTGTATAATAATTTAAACGTTTCGCTAAAACAACTGGAAATAGATCGAGATTATGATTTTGTTTACGTTGAGTGCCCACGTTCTTACTATTTTGTTTATCGACCGATAAACGGTACAAAGTGTTACTGCACGAGTATTAACATATGACGTCATTAGTTCGTTGTAGGCGTTTGGTTAGGAAAATCTGTTTTGAGTATGTCGTAACAAGTTTGACCACGATTTTCACGCATAGTTAGTTGGTTTCAAACGTTTTCATGTCCCGTGAGGCACATTTGAATAATTCTCGTATCTACTGAGTACTATTATATAAACTGATTTTGTACAATACACTACTGTTATTAACTAAACCACCGTAAAGAGAATTTAGACACTAATTAACTTAGTAACAATAATTAATTTGCTTGTCTCTCTCTCTCTCTTGGTATTTAAATTTACTGGCTTGCACCTCGCCAATGATTTTGCACAATACAAGCTACTCCAGTGATGACAAATTTCATTTAAATATAGATTAACTATAGAAAAATTTGTTAAAAAAAATCTCTTACTATTCAACCACTGCAAATAGTGCACTGTACCTACATTATAAACCAAAACTATTCGATACCTTTCATATTTTCTTTATTTGTTCTCAAACATACTTTGAACTGGAATACCCAATTCTTCGACTCGCACCCTATCTATTATCTAAATGTAAATTCATACTAAAGTATATATACATGCATTTTAAGTTCAAACTATAATAATAATATTCCGGGACAACTCCCACACGGTTATCTGATCCCAAGCTAAGCAGAGCTAGTGTTATGGTAACCAGACAACTGATAAACATACTTATATATTTCTAAATACATACATATTATAGATAAATTACACCCAAACAACCAGAACAAATGATCGTGCTCATCACACAAACATTTGTCCTGGGTGGGAATCGAACCCACGACCTCCGGTATAGCAGTCAGGGTCACTAACCACTAGACCAACAGGCCCGTCAAAACTATAAACTAAGTACATAAATATGTAGCAATTTATAGCAAAGAAACATAAAGACTATAAATAGCAATAGCAAATATTATTTGTCAATACCCCACTCAATAAATAATCATTTAAACGCTGTATACTTGTAAACTTAACATGTATATCAATAAATAAAAATAGGAAATGCATTTAATTTCTTCATACCAATATCATATAGATATTTGATTGTCAAACCAAGATGAAAAGTCATGATGACTTGTTTTCGGTAATGAGATCAATAAACTTCTTTATTAACCCTAAGTATGCATAAGGCTGCTTGTCTACCAGAGATGTAGCCAGTAATAGCTAAGCTGTGAAACTATGTTTGACGACCTCCGTGGTCGAGTGGCGTACGCACCGGTTTTCAAGGTGTCGCTAGCTCTGAGGTCTCGGGTTCGATCCCCGGACGGGTCAATGTAGAAACTCACTTTTCTAAATTGCCTCGGGTCTGGGTGTTTGTTCTTCCTTCGTTGTTTCTGAATTCCAAAATAGCCACTTACTTTGGGTTCAGAGCAATGTATGTGATGTTGTCCGCATTTATTATTTTATTTATTTATTATGTGACCATTTCCACTGATACTAAGCTATGTAGCGGCGCGAGTAAGATGTGCTATGAAGATGCGACGCCGCCGCACAGTTGCTGCGCGAGGAAGATGCGCAGATCGAGCTATGCGATGTATCGATAGTAGGGAAGCGTACTCTGCACTGCACATAGCTACACCACTCGCGACGACCCATAGCAGACATCCACAGCACGCTTCCATAGCTCACATCCATAGGCCGCAACCTTCCATGTAAAAACATATCTTAGTTGAATCCGTTTCCACCAGTGCTAAGCTATGTGCAACAATGAATATGATTAATGGATATCAAACGCATCCTTAGCAACGTAGCATAGCACATATCTGGTGGAAAAGCACCTTTAGGCTAATATAATTATCTTTCGCATGTATATCTAAGATAAATTAATGATAAGCTTAATCCGTTAAGTCCATATTATATCAGTAAGACAAACATCTCGGGAAACTGGAGTAATTAGAGTTTAATTATCTGCGCCATTGCCCAATTAACCGACTATAACAGATAATCATCGTATACACAGTTATTTCCTACTAGCTGTGCCCCGCGGTTTCACCCGCGTGAATACCTAGATCCCGTTCCCGGTGCCTTTGTATTATTAGGGGTGGAGATGAATCCAACAAATCACTATCGTAACAAAAGTCAATTTGGTGGTTGAGTATTCTTCAATTTCTTAATTTTCAGCGCAATTTTGCAAACTTTTTCTTTAATAAGAACCTTCTCCTGAAAATAACAAACACAACAAAAAAAGAATTAGCGAAATCGGTCCAGCCGTTCACGCGTGATGCCGTGACCAAGAGAAATTGGGATTCATTTTTATATATATTAATAGATATAGATTAATATAGGGACCTCATTTGTTTTGTATAATATATATTTTTCTGCAAACATCCCAGCTTACAAATAAAGTGTCTGGCCATCTAGAAAAGGAGTTTATGAAATCCAGGTTTTATCACGAAGATTTAATTTTTAGTAGTATTTTTATTTCGCCGTAGCCAGTACTCCGTTGTCTAATGTAGTCTATAAATTAAATGTCACTTTTCCCTCCAAAGTCTTATAACTTATTGAGCCGTCTCAATTTTATCCTGCTTGACAATGTATGAAAAACAATACAAAAATCTTTAAAAAAGTCGCATTCATACTTACCTAGGTTTAAAACTGCAAGTAAAGAGTTTAGGTCATTGAACTAGCATAAGAATAAATACGGTATTCTTGTGCCCGTCTCAACATTTTGTTCCAAACTCATAAGTTAATGTGCGTAACAGACCTTACACAACACGCGTCAAGCCAAAAGAAAATAACATAATATTCGCTATTGTATAGTAACTTCTTTCTTTATAAAATAAGACCCTTTTCGGTTGGGTTATCACGTTGAGCTGTCATTTACAGATGTGTATAAACCTATGGCAGTATATATAAACAACTCAACTGTCAAGATCTGCAAAAATATATTAAAAAATTAGGTGATATGCTGTACTAATTCATATTGTCTCATAAAATATCCTATGTCATAAACATTTACTTAAAAGTTCAAGCATTTCATTAAATTTCAGGCATGGTAAGTATATTGACCCCAGATAAGCTGGGGTTACGGAACATTATTTATTTATTAGCGGAATGATGATTAGATTCCTTTTTTTATCATGAAATAAAACAGTAGTAAAAACATAGAACACATGCAATACATAATTTATACTAAATCACACGTAAAAGAATTGGACGGTTAGTTAACCCATAAAATGCAAGACCTACGTATCTAAGTTAATATTAGATTACTAATGGGACAAACCACGGTATTCCCATCTTTGCTATGATAACATCACACTTATTAACGAACAGAGGCAATTGACCTTCATTATACATTCGCACGTTTAATATGCATAATTTCAATCGATACTTGTTACTCATACTATCTACTACTATAAAAATATTGAGTCCGTGAGTTTGTAGCAACAAAAGTAAAAAAAAAATACAATTTAAAATTGTTATAACATTGACATTTGAAACGCGTTTTTAGGGTTCCGTACCCAAAGGGTAAAACGGGACCCTATTACTAAGACTCCGCTGTCTGTCCGTCTGTCTGTCTCCAGGCTGTATCTCATAAACCGTGATAGCTAGAACGCTGAAAGTTTCACAAATGATGTATTTCCGTTGCCGCTATAACAACAAATACTAAAAACCACATAAAATGAATATTTAAGGGGTGCTCTCATACGACGGTAGTACGGAAGCCTTCGTGCGCGAGTCCGACTCGCACTTGGCCAGTTTTTTTTTGTTTCTGTCTTATCTTCAGTCTGTATATCTGTCTAAGACAACGAATTAATTAGGTATAGAAATAGTTCTGAAATGAAAATAATAATTAGATCTGTCTGACGCATTGAATGATCGATTAGTCTGATTCCGATATATTTATATCGATATCCGCATGTCTGCTATATTTGCATAGTGTGTTTTTATGCAAAATAAAATATTTTTTACATTAATATTTTTTGAAAACTACAAGATTCAATAATATATGCCTTAAAATAAACCGTTAACTTCTAACACCGTTTATCTTTTAACCGTAATATAAATCAACGCGACCCTATCGGTAGCTACCTCCGCACGGACACATGTTTGTATGGCCCAAACAAAGCCTCCAGGTTAGCTGTTTGTTTATGCTCTTTATACATATTATACAAGAGAGATTTATGCATGTCCTCACGGCAAAAATACCGTAGCTAGGTAATGGGAGGGAAATATTAGAAAACAAAATATGATGATACTTTGAGCTACGATAAACTATGTATATGGCTGCATACTGCAAGAATCGCGATCGTTTTAGTTTTCAGGGGATAGATCTGCGTATCATTTAGAGTAACTATTATATTATTGTATCCTTAAGTTCGCTTTTAACATGCGTTTTAAGTGTATCTTAAAAAACAGAAATCACTTACTTCAAATCTTTTTATAATTTACTATCTGTTATTTAAGTACAGTTCTGACAACAATAATGTTAAAAAGACCTGGATATCTTTAACAACGTAATTTCACCGTGTTTGGGGTTCACAATATTGTTTAAGACTATAAAAATATTTTTATATAATAACTTCTCTTTTATAAATTCGTCGTGTTTTCTACCGTGTCATGGAGTGTGGGCGCCAGAATGGCTGTGTCATGCTATACTGGTAAACATCACGTCTGCAAGTATTAAGAAACTGTAATAAATTGACCGAAAAGGGGGCAGTAAAAGTGAGCGACCATCAAGGGTCCGTCCTCCTTCGTCCTCCGTCGTCCTTTGCGGTAAAACACGTGAAAATATGTAGAAAGAAGTAAATAATAACTTGAAGGATGTGTTTACAAGAAAAAGTAAGGAAAAACACATAGGTCATTGTTATTCAGATATACATAGTAGATTTAAAGGCTCATTTCATGTTTTGATTAATTAATTATTGTTGGTTTTAATTTTGAGACTAAGCTTCATGAAAGTATAATCCTGAAATATGAATTACATATTGCATTAAACGCACGTTTACTGTTAGGTAAAAAAGTAGTAATTAAATAGTTTATCAGAATACCAAAAATAGTAAAAAAGTAACTGAAAAGTAAGTTAAAACCCCAAAGACTTCATTCAAACCTCTCTAAACAGTCATTTTGTTGATTCAAAAACAAAAGAAATACGATTCCCCAAACACCAGTAACTTTGTGGCGAAGAGAAGATAATATTTATAGAATAACATTTTTATTTGCATGAACCAGACATAAAAGGTAAAGAGTCGTTGTTGAAGTGTGTTTATGATAGAATTTAAGTATATAAATTTTGTCAGAAAAAAGTTTATCATCTCTGCGTCTACGAATGGAACGGTGAATGTAAGTATAAAAGTTAATGAACTGTTTTTATTTCATTTCAAAGTTAGTTGTGTCAATCTATCACGGACACGTAGGTAACACGGTATTAAAATAAATTACTAATATAGATTATTGTAGGTACACCGATTTTTTTTAATTGCTGGTAGGTTTCAATGTGCTAAACAGCGAACGGTTTCAAAACCAAATTTAATTTGACTGTAACCATTGTTTTTCAAGATTTTTAATGAACCGTATCGACGGAAAATCCCGTAAATTTCAAATATGCCGAGATTCCGCTTTCAAAGTTTGAAACCAACTCAAAGCGTACGTAGACCATGTAATAAATTACAAGAAGCTCTAAAAGCAATATTGGTTTGACAGTCAAAAACAACACATAATACTCGAGTAAAGTAATAAATTAAAATCTATGCGCTGTGGATGATTTAATGTGAATCTCATGGGAGTTTACTTTACAAATATATTTTATGCTTAAATATTCCAAAATCTCACGTCAAAAACATTAATGTTTTTGCTAATAAAATACAAAGATCATAAAAATTTAGATCCAATAATAATAATTGTTTATTCCTAACTAACTATCACCTATTTACGAGTGACACGTAAAAATATCAATCGAAGAAACTGCGGAGTTAAACACTGGAAAGAAATAAATCATAGTCAAGTTGAAAGCCTCTTCAATTAAACAATCATCAGCATCAACAGCTTATGTACCGATATCACGATTGCTTAACAATATATTTTTTATTCATGACAAATTAGGATGTGATATGACTGACTCCGATTTCAAACATTATTTTGCATTATAGATCTGGTAAGCTGGTCAAACTCAAACTCAAAAGTTTTATTTATTTGCTTTCCACAATGGTATTAATAGGTGGTAAGTAAAGAATATAATTATAGTACATCGTGGACCCTGTTGGGCACGCAAAATTTAGGTGAGAGGTCCCATGTCAGGTCTTTTATACATTTATGCGAAATTATTCAGATCTGCTCGAAAGTATTTTTTCTTCAAGATTCATTCAATAGAAGATACTAACACGCATAGATAAATAGCTAGCTAAGTTTTTTTAGTAAAATAAATATTAGGTAGGTACTCTGTTTAAAGTTTAAGTAAAAACACTCTGTATATTAATTACCCCATATGCCTACCTATCTCTTTAAGTCATGCGTAAATATCGCAGGACTACGCCTAAACGATTTTAAAGTCCTGTGAATAATGTCTTTTGTTGATAACAGCCCTTTTTCTGGATATTAAAGCTCGTTTAAAACCATATAAAAAGGTGTTATAACTTTTAAATGCCTTTGTGTAGGTCAGCGCAGAGCTACGGGTGTCAAGGTCTGCTATTATACCATTTACAGGCACTTATGTAAGTTGAGAGGAAAATGAGCACGAAGCTCACAGGGTTACACCTTTTTATATTTAGTTCACGTTTTGTAGTTATGAAGTTTTAAATATTACCGCAGACCACACTAATGTATGTGGCGATTATGCTCTGTGTATACTATTTGTACCCTTTACTAAATCTCCTGTTGGCTGATGAAGTAATCATGAGAAGGTAATACTGTATAAGCAGTAAAAGCGGTTAGCGTTAGATATGTGGCAGTCTCCTTCAAAAACACTATTTGGGTAAGTAGTGATTAGTTCGCCCAAAAATCGTATAAACGTCACTAAATTAATGTAGGTAAAATCACTAACACAATAGGTAGCAACTGAAGGTAAACTCTACATACTGTATTTGTTTAAACAGCTGTTAATATCATAGAGTCGTAAAAACCAAACGACTTCAATCGAAGTGATCCAGAAAGGAAGTATAAATAAATGAGCTGCGATACAGTTAAAAATACCTTACCCTAGTGACCGGGACTTATCAAGGGCTAAATAAAGTGTAAAAGTGACAAGTGCGAGTCGAGTCGAACTCGCTTTCGACGGGTTCCGCTATCGTACTAGACAGCATATAATTTTTATTTAGCGAAGATATTGTCATTTCCGAACTCTAAATTAGGTTTATTTTGATGGCAATAGACTGACACACTATAGGTAAGAATTTTAAGTTTCTACCTATTATGAGATTCCATTCACGAGATTCGAGTCTCTTGGCAGTCGAACTGACTGACAGCTGATGCATAGGTTAATATTCCATTGGTTAAGACTAAGGTAGATGCACCTCCTGTATTTTAACCGGTAAGAGATCGGTATCTGATTCTCCGTCTTGCCCAGAGAATAGAAAGGTCAAAAGGACTTTCCAAAGGCAAAAAAAGGGGTTTCTTTGTAACCTACGGAACCCCAAAAAAGTGTAGGTCATGTACTAAAATACCTCGGTACCGGTTCACTGTCCGCGCTTCGTTCGGCAGACGGCTGCGACATTATCGCTATTTCGCATTTCGTCGTACACGTGACGTCACTGCGTCGATGCGATTTGGATCGAATTCAATGTTACGTTACGCAATTATTAGGTTATTTCATGTCATTTTTAACCGATTTAAAAAAAAAGGAGGACGTTCTCAATTCGGCTGTATTTTTTATATGGTTTGTTGTTTGGCCGTTAAAGGTATTTAAAGATAAAAAAAAACCATTCGTATGCTTGTATGTTCATAGCTGTTGTATTTTAATGGTTGTAGTTCGGAATACAGAATAATGCTACGATATACGTACAGATTTTTTTTTTTTATTAGGGCTGGTTTAATTGTAATATCAGCTGTAAAAATGTAATAGGTATATTTCATACGAAGTCTAATTTTTGCTGCATCTATACTAGGCATAAAAAAAGTTGTCTTATTGTTTAATGAGGTTGTATAACTACCTGTAACCAGCATAATTATCATGTTCAAGTACTAGTAAATATACTCTACTAGGTTAAGGCTACCAGTTGTTTTTAATTACACACTTCCGTAAACGAGAATTTAATTATTCAGCTCTAGGGATGAACTCGAATCGTGTTTGGCTACATAATTTAATTTTCGGCGGGTTTGTGGAAAATGACGAAAAATGGACTAGCCTTTAATTAACTGCACTGAATTTTTTATTCCCTAACCAGTCTAAATTAGTCCGAACGAAATTTCCCGCAAAGTTTTTTGGAATGATTATTTATTATGTAATTTATATGCTAGGTGACTTTTGAAGTTTTAATAAATTTGTTGACTGTTGTTACATATACTTATTCGGTATTTTGTTAATCGATGCACGAGTTTTTAATTTATAATCGAGGTACCTACTTAGACCAAGCTACGTTGGGTTCGGCTTTCAGTCTTACCGTATTACTACTACAAAATAATTTATAGTCCTACACCGAGACTGGATCTGATAAGTATTATTATCTCCACATTCTATTGTTCAAAACTCGATTTAATTAATCTCAGACTTGCGTATTAAGAGCACTCCGGGATTTCCCGGCAGAACTAGAATTATTATGGAAACTAGTTCGTTCAGACCGCTCTGATACTAGTTTATAAAAGTTACTTAGAGGCATCATTATATTTCAGGGTTGCGTGGCGAAAATGCAAAAACCGAACCATTCCAGATTCAAAGTTTTTGTTTCTTTTTTTAATAACTTTCGCTTTCAGAACTCATAAAAAAAGAATTGGATAACACAAGTTAAATATTTGTCCCAAACAAGGACCCAATCTGTCAACCTCTTGACCCTCATACATACCTTTTGGCTGGCTACCCGTTCCGTCAAATACAATTTGAAATTGTAGTTCAAATTAATTTGAACATAGTTTTACAATCCAGTGAACGGACTCACATTCAATCAAAATTGCTACACGAAATAAATGAGCCATAAGCTCTTTATAGACATTTAACAAAGTTTGCAAATTGTTTAGTATTAAACGTCAGTCAGTTTGCGCAAACTTGCAATTACACAATAAGGCTGGTATGTTCTTAGGTAGCCATAATCAGCATTATATTACTACCAGGGCCACTGGAATACTCTGAATAATATACCTACATACCTAGTTAATAGCTAATTGGTGCCTATTATCTTTATCGTATTAGCATCTAAATGATCAGTTTTAAAGGAGTAAAAAAATCTTAACAAATAGATTGTAAGGATACAATTTCAAAGATGTGTGTGTGCAATAAATACTAACGAATATTTCACCATTCATCACTAGCTGAACTAGCCTCGTAAATATAAGGTAAATAGTAATTTACTTTTATTAAAAAAAAAACATAGACTTGAAGGTTTTAGAGCGTAACTGATGTACATGAAACATTAATCTCGAGAAACGACAGTTAGGCCGAGTGTCTGCAACTTTGTAGCCTAGATTCATTCCGACTTTTTAAGTAGTGACAGCAGAATTACAAAAACCATCGGCCGTTTCTGAATACCTAGTACCTCATTTTACCTTTTTTCCGAAGTCGACAGTAACACGGCAATAAACGGAAATTCGGGCTAAGCCAGTCTCCGCGAGAATTCTTTGAAGGCTAAGAGACTTTTTGCTTTTAAACCTTCTTCATACATACCAACCATTAGATCATTATCTAATCGCATAGTCTATTGACTCTCCTACTTTTTCTGCTTAAACTATCTTCCCATAATCCAAAGGTTCCAAACGAAAAAAATAAAAGAAATTCTCGAGTTCTTATAAGAACTAATGAACGCCACAAATAGCTTTTGCGACATTAGATACGAAATAGCCCGCAATTACATTATCTTACTTTTACGCCGAACGTTTTTCGGAGGGTTCAGACCCACTCACATTAGGCTCAAATACCGTAATTAATAGATAGTTTTTGTTCCTTACACTTGTATGAAAGTGGGATCTGATGGGTGATTAAATCAAGTCTTTCTTCTAAATCGGCTTGAGTTTATTGTCACACAGCCACTATGAATATAGTGTAGAGATGGCCAATAGGCTAATTGTGTTGAGGGCGTGTCGTCTCATTATTCAGAAACGTTGTTAACACCTCATTCAGAATAATAACGTGGTATAATTTACAAGAAACACAAAAAGAAACATATGCAGTGTAACATATCTACTGTACATACCGCTCCATACTTATACAAATGTTATAATGTTGTTTCTTTCAGAATGCCAGCGCTCCGGCTGCTGGGGCGAAAATGGCTGGCAGCCTCCGACGACCTCGTGTTCCCCAGCATCTTCGAACTACTCTTCAGATTTGTTTGGTTAGTACATACATATAATAAACCATCTAAAATTGATATTTAATTAGACAATTTTAATTTCCGTGTGGAAAAAAACGCAGAATACGTGGTGGTAGGTTGTAATCTTATACCACTCCGTAAACCTATCAATCTTCAAAGAACTAAAAAAAAAGGAGGTAGTTCTCCATTCGTTGGAATCTCTTTGTATGTAGGTATGTGTTCAACTGTTCGCAGATTTCTCAAAGAAACCGATTTAAAAAATAGTTTGTTTGAATAGGGTTATACGTCCCTGGTAAACCCAGGAAAGTTGAGACCTATTCTCAAAATTTATAGTCATTTATTTATTACATGTTTCAATTTGTTAATGATTACGAACTTCATTTCGTTAATCTCCTTCGTGCCAGCTTAAGAATTAGAGTCCTTTGGAAATAGTTTATGTCGTCATGTAGAAATTGGCAAGGCCATCATTCGCGAAGGGTCTACACGTTATCGTTAAATGGAAATCAATTGTTCAAATGGGTATTCTATTAAGTCGTTACTAGGCAACTAACGGTGTGAGTCTGATTTGGGATATCTTTCAATAGACGGGTCTAAGGATCACATTACAGGAATAGTCCAAATCCAGTTAATTGACGACTAATAATGAGAGAAGCAAAAATCTTCACAGTAATTATATGATTAGAAAATATCATACAAAAATTGAAAATTATTTATGTTTCAGATTGCTATCCTAGATCAGGTAACAAGATAGGATGATTGATGATTAGGTATTGTTATCAGAAAAAATCTTAATAAAAGCCGGAAGGTAGTCAAGTAGCGTGAGAGTTTGATCTTACAATGTCTATACTTTATAGTAAACAACACCTGTTCATTGAAAACAATTGATTTATTGTACCATGTGAATGTTTAATGAGAATATCATCTAGCTAGATAGTGCATAAACAAGGTCAGTAAATTATATACTTTTTTATTTTGATTATACTAAAATTAAATCTTATATAAATAAATAAAACTAACACGCGTCAAAAAATTCATCGTCATCCTTGTCAATGGCGGAACGTGCCCAGAAGGCTGGCAGCATTGCCACGTTGAATGGCTATGCCGATTCTCTGTGCAAGGAATTATTTTGATTTAATTTTGCATTTACCTGAAAATAAACGTATTTGAATTTGAATAAATCTATTGACGGATTGTAAACTTACTCATTGGTATAAAATGGTTAATTTAACGACGATGAGAAAATGTCATGCAGTGTAAATACTTTAAGGCTGGTATTACATTCAACAAATTACCAAACCGTCTATGTCAATATAAAGAATTGAATATATATCCAGGCAAGTCCTGACAATAAAAGTAATCCTTTTAATCCCCCATTGAGAACGCAATCTAATTAAGAACTTAAGACCAATAAATAAAAGAGGTTTAAAAGTGTTTTCTTTTTCTTAAAGTTGCGTAACTATTTGTTTATTTATTTAATAATTTATGTACACACACAGAAGTTTAAAGGAAAATAATTACATATTTATAAATTATGTACAAAGGTGCCGCTTATTTCTTAAGAAATCTCTGCCAGCAGACCCGCGAAAGGAGAAGTCGTGAATATTGGCAGTTGTCACAACTATGTTAGTGTTCAAACGATATAACGATACCCTTTATGTCACTTCCAGACAAACTTTATTCAATCTTCAGACAGTTACTCTAACAGGATTTTAACCATAAGTAAACTGCAAACTTCTTTCTTGTAGCAATGGTATTTTATAAAGTACACAAGTATATTTCATATACTTTACTAACTGAACTTTTTCACCACGTTTAACCCCTGACGCAAAAACGGCAGGGAGTTATAAGTTTGACGTGTCTGTCTGTGGCATTGTAGCTCCTTAACGATTGGACCGATTGAAATGCAGTTTTTGTAATGGAAAGCTCAAGTGATCGAGATGGTTTTATAATTTATGAAAATCTTAAAAAATAAAAATATACTCAATTTTACAAAATTTGTTGTGGGTTTCTTTAAATTTAAGTTGACATTTAATGCTAGGCGTACTTTTCATCGTAGTATAAATAAAAAAAAACCTTGCATAAGAATAGGTCTATTAAATACAAAAAGGTATTTTCCAAACCAACTGGTGGTTCCAGAGATTAGCTTCATATAAACTTCAGCTTTATTATATACTACAGAAGTATAGCTATATTACATTAATAGCATCGTCAGTTATTCGCACTCGTATCGTTGAGTGCTATATAATAAAACTGCCGTTGGATCAAGTGGAGACCATAAAATAAATAGATGATCATCGTAACATTATGTTTCGGAATCTAAGCGGAAATCTTTTTGTATTATAAGACTGTTTCTCTGGTATTTTATAGGTTAGCGAGTAGATTAAATAAATGCGGACAACATCACATACATTGCTCTGAACCCAAAGTAAATTGCAAAAGCACTTGTGTTATGGAATTCAGAAACGACGAAGGTATGTACCACAAACACCCAGACCCGGGACAATGTAGAAAAGTGTTTTTCTACATTGACCCGTTCGGGTATCGAACCCGGGACCTCAGACCTGGCGACACCTTGAAAACCGGTGCGTACGCCACTCGACCACGAAGGTCGTCAATTAAGGATAGATACTTGTAAATAGTGTAGCGTTATGTGCAAGTATGATCTTACGGTATATGGTCAGGACAGGAGTCTGCTGTTGTAAGATAAAAGTACAATTTAAAACTTGAAATAAAATTTATGTTTACCTGGCAGTATAACTAACAATTTCAAAAAACAATATCCAATCGTATTACTTACGTAACTTTTATATTTCTTACAAAAAGTTTAATAGGAAACATACATGATACGAAAAAGAAAAATAGAAGATTTAAAGTAGAAGTATTTAATAAAACTTTTATAACATATCTATTGTTCAAGTCTTAACTTTTTAGACGCTGAACTACAGGGGTACGCATATTTACAAAAAAAAACTAAATGCAATAAATATACTTCAAGTACTTGCATCCATATTCCTATTTATTTTCTATTAACCCTGAATTACATAGTACCCTATTATTTAATCATTGTTATTATTTTGAGCCTGAACTGTCCCACTGCATGGCAAAGCTTCTCTTTCCTCGTTCCACACGTTTCTGTTGAGAGCTAGTTATTGCCACTCCTTTTTTCGCGTCCAGTTATCCACCTGTATCCATAGTAACCATAACTACATAAAAAACACCTAAAGTTTTATTAAAAAACTCATAATCGTGCTACCCCCATCAAAGAAACCACTTATGTACGTCTTGAATGCCAGCGGTAATTAACCAGTCACCTAGTTCCATTGACTGCGATGTATGGGCCGTGAGGACATCTTTACTATTGCATAACTCACTTTCACATAACCAGTTGCTACCTAGTTTTATAATTAAGTCATATGACAGCTGTGTATCATGGCATATTTTTTATACAGAATTTTACCGCAAGGATGATGATGGTTACGAAAAAGTTAATATCAAGTATGAAATTAACTCATTTTGAGCTGAAATTTTGTGAATTGACTCTATAAATTATAGATGTACACTTCACGCTCTTTGGATAGATACACCCTGTGCAACAAACAAAGATAATGATCATATAATTAAGGATGATAAATATCAGCTATGAAGCACAAGATTTGTCAAAACTTTACAAATAGATATGTAGCGTCATTGAGTGTTTAGAGAATAGTTAAAATATAATGCAAAAACGTTCACACGCACACTGGACTCTGGAATATAGAATCCTATGTTGTTATAGGTTACCTAAATGTACTAATCATGTTTTTAAAACATCTGTGTGTTTTTCGTCTTTATGTCTTAAGTCATTCTTGCGTAAAATAAAATAAATACCTAATCATCCATCAGCACAAACGTTCACACTCAAATATTAGAAAGATTATGTATTGGTTGATAGCTATAAGATTTATAACTCAATAAAACAAAGGGGAAAAACTATAGACAATAAAACAAATCCACTAAAAACTTTATCAATAAAACGGGTTTTCAAAAGAAAATGTACTTTATCTTTCAACAAATAAAGTTTAAGGTCTCAATGGCAACAAAACATTTAACGGAGACGAAGTTGGGAACTTTTCTCAATCTTCACAACAGCAGTAAATATTATGAAAGAAATTAATTTACTGTTTCGTTTTGCGGTAGATTTGATAAATGATGGACTGAATTTGAAATAACTTAAACGGATTTTAACTTTAAGTCAGTTTAATCTTCTCAGTTCTTTGACATTTAAATGAAAAGACTTTAAAACTTAAGGAGTTTCTGTAACTTTCAGAGTTTCCCTATGTAAAGACATTCGCATTTTTTTTAGTATCACTACCATATTATTGTCTTGCTACAAAGCCGTCAAATTACTCTCACAGTGCCCAATTCGTTCTATACATATATATGACGGGCCTGTTGGTCGAGTGGCTAGTGACCCTGACTGCTATACCGGAGGTCGTGGGTTCGATTCCCGCCCAGGACAAATGTTGTGTGATGAGCATGATCATTTGTTCTGGTGTCTGGGTGTAATTTATCTATAATATGTATGTATTTAGAAATATATAAGTATGTTTATCAGTTGTCTGGTTACCATAACACAAGCTCTGCTTAGCTTGGGATCAGATAACCGTGAGTGAGTTGTCCCAGGATATTATTATTATACATTGACCTAAACAGCAATTCACTATTGAGACATAATCGTAAATTGAAACCGTCTACATGTAGGTACTAATATCTCAAAAATTCTCGATAACTTCTCGAAAGAATCGATTTAACGGTAACAATATCTCGATATGTTCTCGATACGTTATCCAAACATGACGTACGGTACCTTCGGCACTTGAGCCTCACTTGTTGCCGTCCACATTAATATGAATAAGCTTTCACTGCCAATATTGCCCGGCAATCTCTCTGCACTTCAGTCGACCTTCAAATCTCAGCGTGATTGCTCCGTAATGGCTTTAAAATTGTCACAAAATCCGGTGCGTTGATTGACTGGCCGCTTTTGTAGTCGAATAATTTATTTTATGAATGACACTTTTTGTTTCTCACAATTCAGGTTAAATGATTTTAAATAATAGGTACTTTTAATACAAAGTCACTTTTGTATGAATACAGTTCTTTTTCTTCGTTTTATACGTATACAAAGGCTTGTCTTTCCCCTTCCCTTAACTTACCCCAGCTTAATACATTTCAATAGATAATACAATTAACCTGATTACGTGCATCTACTCATGGCGCCAGAGCATTTCAATTAGGGTTATCTATCTACTACCTATGTTGGTCTGATTGCAGAAAATCACTTTCTTCAAATTCGATTGTCAATTGTTTTAAACACCGTCTATTAAGGCTACTTCGATATTTGACACAGGAACTCAAAATCATAAAATATAAAATGTCAATTTCCTAAAATATCAAATATTTGCAAGAACACCAAAATGTAGAGATGGACATGTTGTAAAAATAAAGGTTTGTCCTGACACAATATAATAAATAAAATGTAAATTATGTTTTCAGCTTTGACCCTTGTAAGCTGCATATCCATGCAAATCACAAATTTATATTTTTGGCCGTCTTTTGAAGATGCCTGTTTCAAAATTGATATCGTAAAATTTTCGTAGAAAATCACTTGACAATATGATTGTTCAACTTCCACAATATTATAAATTATACAAACAGATCACTGATGGTTAGAAAATGTAAATATAAACTGCATGTAGATCCAACGCATGACGTAATATTAACCTGGATTTTATCATTCTCTTCACTTCTTTCACGTCATCCGGCGCCATTCAAGACGTTATTGGAACATCAACGTAACACAACACAATTTCCCGCTCATTTAGCATAGCCAGCTTGCCATTCATCAGACATGCATTAGGATTCTTATTTATAACACATCAGCTTGATTTAGATGGCAAACACGTCAAAACAAACCTCTTTTCGTACTCAACATTACAAGCTTATTTTTCTTTTGTTTCGACTGTTCTTTAAACACGCCCGTTATCAATGTTTTTGCACGTTATAATACAGGTGCGAAAAAATGAGAGCAAGAGTCCCATTGTAAGAAATGCTCACAAAAACTCTGAGAATGAAAGAGGGAAGATGTCTTTGTCCTGATGATCGACAAAAGACATTTAATGAATACCGACAAGAACGGTGTCTTTCTTTAGTGTAGAAACATGATAGTATAAGATTACTATCCTTAAGTATAAATAAACAAATATACGAATTTTATAATATAAAAGATCGTGGAGCTTGGCGGCTAAATTATTTCTGAAAACTTTTATATGACACATTATTAATTGCCGTACAAAAAGGTGACGAATGCATACGAAAAATGTATCAAAAATATGTCTGCAATATATAAATAAGTACTAAACTTTAGCATTTGTAAGATTACATCAAAGCTTTCACTGTACTGTACTTTTTGGCAGAGATTTATGAGGGACATTACCTTAGAAACTCCTACAACATAAAGATGTTTACAGAATGCCAAATGGTGCCTGTTAGAGTAAGCTAACAATAAGTACCTTCCGATTTGTTTATAGAAAGTAATGTTTAGGTAAATGATTGAGTGATTTAACATAATAAATAATTTATTGCTTTGTTGCATTGAGTATAGTGTAATTAATGCATTTACGTATGACCTGAATACCGAAACAACCATTTAGAAATATACACACGGTCCATACGCAGTATCATGTTTATATACCGATGTCTCTCCCAGCATCAAATGTTAATAATGTTAACAAAAAAAAAAAAAAAAAAATAAAAAAGAAAAAAAAAAAAATACGCGTCGAATTGAGAACCTCCTCCGTTTTCGTCGGTTAAAAATATCGTGCCAAATAAACTTGTTTAGATGGCTATTCTTCAGATAATGTATCTCCTAATAATTTGTTACACATACATGACATAAAACAGCCTTTAATAAAAACAACAAACCGATAATACCTCTGTAAGTATATACTCCCTACTACCTCGATCTGAATAAGAATTTTCAAAATCTGTAAACAATTGGCAAAGATATTGCGTAAAAAACATAAAACACACCGATGTAAGAACCTTCCGTTTGGTTCGATTCTGATATTTTGCATTATCTATATACTCATTCAACCTTTATTTTGTCCACAGGCTAGTCCTAATAGCGTTAGTAGTCGAGGTGCTCTACCCTGTCACATGGCAGTGCCAATCCGAGGGTTGGCAGGGGGGCGCGTTCGTCCGGCTGTACCTCTGCGGGACGCTGACCCTGCAGGCGGCGCTGATGCTGCTTCTGGCAGCCCTGGCGCTGCAGTCCGCGAGGGGGACCATCACGGACATTGACGCTAGGAAGATGGTCTCGCCGTTACTGCTTGTCAAGTAAGTATTTAATTACGTAAATATTAAAGAAAAGGCAGGTAAGGAGTTGGAAGCCGTCCCAAATATTTAGAAAAGGTTTGGCAGATGTTGATGAATAAAGAAAAGGTTCTTTAACTTTTACAACCATAACAGTTAATCTTACATAAATACCTCCTGTTAAGTATATACCTGTGCTAGAGGCCCCGCTCTATTACGTTATTCCATAGTATATAGCAAAGGCACTAAGTTTAAAAAACGCACTGAAAAACAACCGAAAACTCAAAAAATACCATCTATTATTAATTCCCTTTAGATTTGTCTGCTTTTAAAGTATACCTATTTATAAATTAAGAATGATTAATTCATATTATCTCTATTCGCTGAAAAAGGTAGTTACATCTTTATTCCGCGAAAATTAATACCATATAATTTTGATACCATAACAATAAATCAAAATTCGTTGACAAAACAAAGCTGCTTACAATATAATCCGTCTATTTTCTAACAAGCCCTTGATAATGAAATAGAACCGGTTTCCGTGACCAACAGCTATATCGAGAGCTCAAGGGATCGGAAAATAAATAACAATGAGAGTATATTTACACCGACTTATTTTAATACCCAACGGAAAATGTAATAAAATCCCATAATAATCTGCGCTATTATGATAGTACTACAACAAATAAACACTGTAAATCATTTTCTTGAAAAGGTAAACTATTGAAGACGTTTTGTTTGTTTTAGCCATATTCTCTAAACATGTAGCATCGAACTCAGCGTCGGCGTCGAATTGAAAAATATAAAAACTTTCGTTTCATTTAAGGAAACTGTAAATAAATATTTTTTACAAAAAAACTGACTTCAAAATAAGTTTTATATTTATTTCTCATGGATCCCACTGTCAAAACTGGAACAAATTATCAAAAATGGGACCTCGGGAAGCCCCGGCTTTCGAATAAAAAGAGAATTATCAAAATCGGTTCACCCAGTCGAAAGAAATGAGGTAAAAACATAAAAAAAATACAGTCGAATTGAGTACTTCCTCCTTTTTTGAAGTTGGTTAAAAAGCCTAAAATTGTATGAGTTTGGATATGATGCTGATCGACATCGTCGATTTCGACGCTCAATGTTTTGAGACTAACAACCATTGGTACAAAACGGTATAAATATAGCAGCACAACTAACGCTTGTATTTCCTCTCTTTACAAAACGTAGTTAATTTTACTTTCTCTATTCAACGCTGCATCGTGGCGATAGGTTTCTAATCTTAGGTGCCAACATGTTTAGATCTTGTTTACGGTAGACTTAACTGCATACCAACCAAGTGTACATTCATTTACTGCTACACTTTAGCACCAAACATAATATTATTAAACTTCAGAAATAAAGATTGTTTGTTTAGTTATGTCCGCGTGTTTGCGATCACCTTCGAACATAACACTTGTGGCACTTGGCACACATTTCTAGTTCCTGACTACATTTGATTCGGTAATTAAAATGGCATTCACTTCATTTTTAACGTCTGATATCTATTGGCATTTAGACATTTCTAAGCGTTTAACCTAGTTTTTTGTTGAGCCTACTTGAATAGACGAATAGTGTTCAAAAGCACATTGTAGTCAATCAATGTTGCTACACTGTCAAAACTTAAATATCTTTTAAGGCATCACTTTTTAGACAGTCAAAATGACTTTCAAAACTTGGTTTAGCTTTTTGCTACTTAATATACTTTCTTGTTTAAGATTTAGTCGGCTAGCCGACTTTAATTTATCAAGAACTTTTTTGTTTCATATTGATGTTCTCTTGGTACTTAATATAGTTCTTTAATGCTATAAATTTTAAGAACTTCGTAAGGATCGTTTATCATTATTTATAAAGGCTTGGAATGAACGGTTTTGTCTCGAGAGTAGAGCCGAGTTCTTGTGAAGAACTCCTAAGAGGGTTTCGAAATTTCAAGCCTCGTTAGCTTTCGCGTGTTTGCGAGCACTCTCGGGGAGAATTCCTTTTCCATCTCTCAAATGATCATGCAAATGTTATCTTTACTGGGATCTGCACGAATCTGACCTAGTCTTAGTCAGTAACATGCAGAAAAAAAAGTTTTGGATTACAAATTTGAAAATCTGTGTGATGCTAATCTGATCGTGACTTCTGAAATCGGGATGTTTTCAAACAAAAAAGTAAATTATAGAAAACATCGGCAAAGTACCTACTTAAATGAAATATTTAGTCAATAGAAATATTAACCTTTTGAACGCCACGGTCGTTTTATTTATTTATTTTGTACTTAAAAAAATTCGTTTTCGTTGTCGTCTATACACGACCGTGGCGTTCAAAAGCTTAATCCAATTGTGAAAAATATTATCGAATTAGATTGCCTACATTACAGTCAATAGTGTGCAGTTAGTTGTGCTAGTTTTAGTGTCTAGTTGTATTTATAAGATGTACCTACACAGTAATGATTGCTATAGGTACCTTGTATCAACAAGACGATAACAATACTTATTCAAATCATTTGTTGTTGTTTGTTCTTCAATCTTGACCTACTCACTATGTTTATGTCTGACTCATAAAGTTTATCGCTTGTTGAACTATTGAGAAAGAATAAGTATCAAATAAACCTAAAATAATTTGTCTAATTACATGAATATGTTGTCAATACAAATAACTGATAAATAGGTAATGTTTTAGATAACTTATGAAGTAATCGGAAGTATCGAAATTCATGATAATATGACTATAATTTGTAAACAGAAGCAACTGTAAAATTGTTTTTATATATGGCATACTAGCGGTTCATCGCGGTTTCACCCGCGCGAATGACAATTCATACACTATCTTTACAAATTATAGCCTATGTGCTATTCCGATGTATAAGCTACATTATTGTAAAGTTTCATTAAAATCCAATCAGTAGTTTTTGCGTAAAAGAGTAACAAACATCCATACATCCAAACTTCCAAACAAACTTTCGCATTTATAATATTAGAAAGGATAAGGTGTGTTTTTTATTGGACAAAAATATAAACAAATAGTATTTTGAATAACCGTATTTTCAAATAAAGCAAAACAAAAGAGCATCTATCACCATATTCCTCATTAAAAGTTGTCAAGTTTAGACAATTAAAGGTACGTAACTTTTATTACGATGTTTTCTTCTACAGTTACTCAGTGGTATTTTTGTATATCCAAAGAAAGTACATAAAATACTGAAGAGTCTCATTGTGCCTAAGTCTGGCCTGTAAATCTCTGTGGCACCGAGACATTTACGAGTAGGGCGGTAGGCAATATGTCTAACATTATACGAGCCCAGTATTTCATTTCTTCGTAAACCTTTTCAATACACACTGTTTCTTATTTATCACTGTATTATATTGAATAGTATTTTTTTCTTATTTACTTTATGATTTTCTTAAAATACATCTCGTAAGTTGAACTTAACAAACAACTTTTTTTGAGTTACAATTTTTAACTACGCTTCGTGTATATTTTAAATGGATTGCAGTATATTACCCGAAATATATTTACATATTAATTATTTATTAATAACATCATTATATAAAACAATATGGTAGTTTTGAAACATTTTACGATGTACAAATAAAAAAAAACAGTCTACCTTCTTTGTGTATAAAAATAATGTTAAGTTCGGCATAAGGTTTGACAGGTGATTGGCAAGTTTTCGCTTTCCAAAAAACCGGGTGTGTACTTGGCAGTAAACAATTGTTTTATTTACTATTCAATACTTAAATCTAATATAACAACAAACACTTACAACTACACAAAAATTAAAACTTATAATTAAATAAATATTACTAACACGCGTCAAAAAATTGTTTACAACATTGTTATAGTAATCCTTATAACCCTTTCTTAGATATTTCTTTGAAGTTGACAGCTGTTACGGCTTTTTAACTATAATATTTTGTTACAGGGTGCTGTTGGTATTCCCAGAGACGGCCCTAAACGTCATGGGGACCATGTGGATGTTCTGTGAGGTCATACAGTGCTCCGTTGAAGATAAGTTCTCCAGTATAGTCATACAGAGTAAGTACTGAATCCTACATTATGAAGGTTTAGTAGAAGGAAGACTGATACACCGACTAATCGGCAGTTACTCCGATACGTACCTTCTTAATACTTTTACAATTAAATTGTGATACTGTTCGTAGATACAAAATGTAAAAAAAAAACCGAATGGTGTACATACTTACAACTCATAACTAGGTTTATTAATTAAAGGCATAATTTTGTATAATAACTAGCTGTGCCTCGCGGTTTTAATCGCGTGATATTATGTTATTGTGTATTATGTATTGTACTACAAAAGCAAAAAGATTGTTTTCAAATCCGACTGTTATGTAACGAGACTAGAGCGTACAAAAAAAATCTTCTTAGCTTTATGATAAAACTATACATATGTATAAATTCACATAGAAATAAGTAGGTATTTAATTAGCGCACCCTTGTAATGCGCCAATCACAATGTTTGCCTTTTCCGTCAGGAAAACAATTTGTATAAAATGTTCAGTTCCCAATTCAGATTTAATTAAACATTTTCTTGTTGTCAAGGGTCACGAACGGCACGAAATACTAGCTTTTCTTTTTTGTTAATAAGTTGTCAAACGCAAACGTACCGTAAACTTCTGAGTTTAAATGTCGTTTTAATAGGGTAGATGACTAGGTATGAAAAGTCAAAATTTATTTAGTCCGCCATTTAGATAATCAAATTTATAATAGACACTTATTTTTTCTTTTCTCAAATAAATTACAAAATACGAAGATAAACCGCTGTAAAGTTCAAGAGTGGGGGCTTGTGACGTCACGGCTAGGTACAATTTGTACTCAAACGTAACGTCACGCAATAATTGTACTCGCTGTATCTTCGTAATTCTTTGTTTACGGGACTAAACAAAAAATACGTGTCTAATATTTTTTTCTTATCTAAAAGATGGACATAAAAATAAAAATTAGTCATCATCCCTATTCCTAAATACAATATACCTCAACGGTTCGTAATTACCTATGCTCTATAAATAGAATTTGCTCTCAGGCAATTATTTGGTGCCTTAATTATAAGTACTCTACACCTAACCTTACTCTAAAGCAACTAATTTATAAAAATAGCACATCCGATATTTATATATGTATAAGCACTTCATATGCCTTCAAAAAAAACATTCCTTTTAATAGCTGTACAGCTTGTTCTGACTGATTCTTAGCCTATATCAATAAAACTAGAACATAAAGAAACCTCTAAACATTAAAACGTCGGCTTTCAGACAGAGGCCGTCAAGATCTTTACACATCTACATAACACCATCATTACGAGCTGTCGTTAAAACATAAATGTATATCATTCAATCTAGGAACATCGCTACACCAAGTACTAAATTTTTTCGTTGTAACAGGTATAGTCCTCTTCAACTGGGTACAACTTGGCCTGACAGTCTTCGGTCTATTCATGGTATTTGATCCTCTGGGGTCAGTGAACTATGGAGACATGCAGGACACTCCTAACCAGGTCCGGCACCACAGGAAGGTGACGGGCCTTTGGTCGAGAAGGTTCCGGTGGGCCTTCTGCTGGCTGAAGAGAGACGAACATGGGAAGGAGGCTTTTCAACAAGTCGCAGGTAATACAATTATTAGTTTTAATTAAAAAAAACTACATAATTAACATGTAAACTCGTTAATTTTACATAGTATGTAATTGTGTCAATGTGTCTGTAAAAGTTATGTAGCTCAAGATTCTTAGCTACCGTTTATTTTTGCCATATACAGGGTGTTACGGGAAGGGTATATCTATACAAAAGGGTTAAAGAGTACAGCTGTTATAGAGTCAGTTTACAGATTTTTAGCTCAAAATGAGTTTTTATTTATATTCACGTAACCCTTAACTTTTTATATACTCAGGCAACGTATGTCATGTATGGGAATTCCTCGTGCGTTTCTTTTATACATAACGATTTTTTGGAATTTTGTCATTATTTGAATGCTTAGAAATATTAGGTCAGTTCTTCTTACTAGGTACAATATAATACTTGTGATTAATATAAACACAACAAGGAACCCTGAACTTAATTGACGGCAGTTGAGTTTAATCGCTTATACGCAGCAAGTTAGCGCTCTTATAAAGTGTACGCAATAAGTAAATAAAGTATGAGAGTAGGCCTTTGTCCTAAAATGGCACAATAAGATATAAAACGGAATGTTTAAATTTATGTATAAAAAAAAATTCACTAAGTCGTTTCGTACTCAGAGTTCCGTACGAGCCACCTTTCGTATACAGGACCTACAAAAACATGGTTTTGTATGACCTGCGTACAATTCCTTTAAACGATTTGGAAATTAGGTAAATGACGATTAATAACAGTCAGATTATTATCTACGTCAAAAGAGCTATAATTAAATACCTATATATTCACGTTTTTCCTTAAGTATTAACTCTCCTAAGGATAAATTTTACCAAAGTACTTTACCCACTAAACATAGTTAAAAGTTTATTTACACTAAGTATATCTAAGTTAGCAAACAGTGTAGTTACTTAGAAGCGAAGAACAAACACTTAACCGTACATTGTGATTTTACTTGCCACAATATTTTCTCTCTTAAGGAAAATGTAGCTGTTTAGTCAATTGATTTAGTTGAAACAAGCGTTTAAGTCTAACTAACTTTTAGAGTTAAAAACATACTATTTTCACGTTTAAAATTATTAGAGTTTTTGCTCCTACTTATAGTTTTAGCAATGGTTATTCTTTCTAATTCTGAAAGGGGAAAGTTTTTTGTATAACATTTTCTTGACTATTGGTATATTTCACACAGATTAAAAAAAAAGTACTTTTTTTTAACAAAACACGAAGCGATAAGCTTTACTCACAGCGCCACAATAGCTTGGCTTCCATCCAAGTCAAACAGATAGAGTCACGGTAGGTGACTAATATGCTAGTGTTTCAGACAAAAAGCATATAGCATGCACTATGCCGCTATCTCATAAAGAGGTGGCCAGGAAGGAGTTATAAAGACGGTACTAGTATTATCATCGTTCTTTGCAATAACGTATAAAATAAATGATTAAATGTTTAGATTTGATTAAGTACTGCCTAATAAAGAACTAAAGTGAAAATATGGCCCTCTTTTTTTAAATACTTTATAGAATGATTGTACGTAATTGAAATTGTCGTTCATATCAAAATATGAAACGATAAACAGAAACCTTTAGAATATACCTGAAACACAACCTATAAACATAATTAAAAATCTTTTGATTCTCATGTAAAGAGACATTAGCTTTGCGCTACCAGGATCTGTACCACGAACCCTTGAAGCAGGACTATTGCCGTTGTGAAAGCGGGACAGCGCATACACTGCATGTAGCAGCGTCTCTCTTACACGACGAAACAGTCATGATTCAAGAGTTCATGGTAAGCGCAGTTTGTCATTGAACGACGAATGACGATGATACGACTTCCGAGAATGAGCGCATTACCTACTTGACTATGTCATCACAGTAGGTGTGTAAAGTAGGCATATTTAAAATAAACAATTGAATATCGTGGTCTAGGTTATCTTAATACAAGCGCAAAGCACTAATATTATTGGGACTTCACATAATTCCTTATTATCATTACTTTTAGGTACAATCAATTGGAATTGCAGTGTGGAGCTATTTGGGACGAACAATAGTGACGCAATTTTTTAATATCTTTGAATTGCATAAATTGCATACACAGTAATATTAAAATATTATCTACATATAATAAAGAAAACCATCTTTCTTATGTTTAAAAATAAACTTGATGAGTAATTGACTGAATTGCAAATAACCCTTTGGTTAGGTTAGGTGAAAGACATTAAATAGTTCATATTGGCACAAATAACGTTCATTTTTAGGGTTCCGTACCCAAAGGGTAAAACGGGACCCTATTACTAAGACTCCGCTGTCTGTCTGTCCGTCTGTCTGTCTCCAGGCTGTATCTCATAAACCGTGATAGCTAGAAAGCTGAAATTTTCACAAATGATGTATTTCCGTTGCCGCTATAACAACAAATACTAAAAACCACATAAAATGAATATTTAAGGGGGGCTCTCATACGACGGTGGTACGGAACCCTTCGTGCGCGAGTCCGACTCGCACTTGGCCAGTTTTTTTTCTGTATTAAAACGACTTATAATTTTAAATACATGTAAGTTAAGGAAATAGTTACAATACAGTAAAAGTAACTGCATTACTTATTACCTTTAAGCCGCCCTATAGGATTGTTCCGCTCTGATTCTGAAAATCGTGGTCACAATAAACAACGACCAAGTTACGTAAATTGCACACTGTGTGACGCTTTCTGATTATACACGAAATATAAACGAGTATTTAAAACCACAACTAATGATTATAATTACTATTTTTTACTTAATATTTGCTTATTGCAAAACTATTTCCTGCACATGTGTTTTTTTCACTCTTCATGATTAAATATATAAATATTAATTACTCAAAACAAGTATGGAACTTGCAAAAACTGGGATTAATCAACTCGACTATAAAAACTAGGTACATGGTCACAACACTCGTTTTATTTTGCAAATATATTACATAATGCTACTAACTTGCCTGTAATATATTCAAAAAATAAATATCCTAGATCCATAACTCAGAGTATGATTATAGGTTTCCAATTAATCAATATCATATGACATTAATGTAACCGCAAAGATTAAATATTATGTATTTTTAGACTTTGGCAATTCAAAGACAGTCAAGTTCAAAACCATGTTATTACAAGGCTGCAGGCACTAAACAAACCGCTAAACCTCCGGAGATAAGCGGTCGAACTGTCTATATTTAGTGTAAACAGATTAATAATCTATTAGTCTAGCATCATGCCACGGCCTTCTCTTAGTTATTGATTGACTGCAATACAAACACAACACGTGTATTCGGAATGGGAAATACCGGGAATCAAGAATGAGCTAGGAAGTCTCGCATAAAGTTCATCTGTCAATGTTCACCATTCACAGGTCAGTAGCTAGTGTCTTATTGGGGAAAAACGATAGATATACCTAATGCGACACTAGTGACCTAGCTTATTTTTTCTTCCTGATCCCATTTAAACTACAAGTAAAATTATGTATGCCAAAATCTACATAATATAGGACAGTCATATCTTGTGACAACTCAGTAAGTAAAATCACAGTTTTCTAACTCAATTCTTTTTCACAGCTCTACTCAGTGCGCTATTCCGGTCAACGGACCTGGTGCCATCAGACGTGGTGGCCGGCTGCGTGCTCCTCAGAGTACGTCAGAAAAGGGAGACCAGAGAGATGAGAAGGATCCAAATGCTGAACGACGAGGAACCTATTTACACTACTGATGTGAACAAGATATTCTCGGAAACCCCTCCCTGGATGAACTTGGAAGACGCTTTGTATTACCTGAGGCTATCGATAGCTGCTTATGGCTGGCCTTATGTGTTGTATAGACACTGCTTCACTGGATTCTGCAAATTAGCGCGCCACCTAACTTGCTGCTGTTGTCGGTAAGTTTTTTTACACTTTTTGTATCTATGTAATTGTAAAGTAGGGTAGATGAAAAACGATTTTGACGATGTAGGTCTCACGATAGAACATAAAAAAGTCATAAATAGTCATATATTGGAAGGCCTATACTTACAAAACAGAAAATACATTATATTGATACGCGTTTAAATTCCTTATCCTGAAGTAAAACGATCACAGCTTAAATAACAGTAATACGTTTATAGTGTACCTATATTTCCTTTCTAAAGTAGTCTCCTAAAATTGTGATCGTTTTCCAAGTCCCAAGAATATTGGTGCTTCCGCGTTTACTCGCAAAAATGAGGCCATTAGGTTTTACTACCTCTTCATGTTGAATTCCAGCTCCGGAGTGTGTGGATATTCTTTTATAGATCTCGTTTCCTTCCTTGAACTTTAGAAATATATCTTTCCTTTTTATTATTATTATTACTTAGGAAGCGGTGAAGGGTGGGCGTTTTAGGGTCGGTTCATTTCTGGCGAGGGGCGCGTCGCGTGTTGTCGGTTGCTTGGCGCCGGGGCGGGCGCATGCCTGGTGGGGCGTTCGGCTTTTCACACTCAACGATGTTGCGTTAGCGCGTCAGGTGTGGGGGGTTGGATGTCTCATTGCGTGTTTGTTTGTTCTGGCGTTGCGCGGCCGATGGTGCGCGGTGCGTTTCCACCGGATATGAACCGACCCTTAGGGTGCTGTCTGTGTTTTTGTATTTTGTGTTTGACGTTCGATAAGTGCTACTGTGTAGCCTATATTGAATAAAGAATATTTGAATTTTGAATTTTTTGAATTTTGAATTATCGTCAATAAGTGAGCATTGTGCTTTAAAATTAAGGTGGTTTGACTTGACTGGCATTTCATTTTCTTGCTTAATGACGAACATAAGGGATTCCTTGTTTCCTAATGTGCAATTAACGCAAGACTAATTTCCAAGGCATTCGTTTGCCAACATGTCACTGACGCCACGCCTAACATTCTCTACCATAAACAAGCTAAAGTAGTCCGTTATGGACAACCAGCCGTGACGGAGACGGTAAAGTTTATTTCCTGAAATAACTGGAAAAGGGATATTTTTATTGAAATTTGGTCTAAGATATGACCAAAATTTATATAAATACTAGCTGTGTCCCGCGGTTTCACCCGCGTGAATACCTAGGTCCCGTTCCCGGTGCCTTTGTATATAATAACAGACAAATAATTAGCAATAAATTAAAATTGCGACTATAATTTGAGATTTAAACTATCCTATCTCTCAAGTTGGATCGAACTGCACATGGTGTGCGAATTTTATTATAATCGGTTAAGTGGTTTAGGAGTCCATTGAGGACAAACATTGTGACACGAGATTTATATATATTAAGATTGTGTTAAAATATGGTCCTAGATATAATTAGGAACAAATATCAACATTTATATATTAATATACTAGCCTCTGTACCCGGCATGCGTTGCAATGCAATTTTTTCTACCTAGCACCTGCCTACTACCTACCTACTACCACTTAGGGGTATGAAAACTAGATAGTAGCCGATTATCAGACCTACTGAATATGCATATAAAATTTCATAAAAATCGGTCAAGCCGTTTCGGAGGAGTATGGTAACTAACATTGTGACACGAGAATTTTATATATCAGACTAGCTGTACCCGGCATGCGTTGCAATGCAATTTTTTTCTACCAAGCACCTGCTTACTACCTACCTACTACTTAGGGGTATGAAAAATAGATAGTAGCCGATTCTCAGACCTACTGAATATGCATATAAAATTTCATAAAAATCGGTCAAGCCGTTTCGGAGGAGTATGGTAACTAACATTGTGACACGAGAATTTTATATATAAGAAGATTACGATTAATAGAGGTTGGACACAATTTGTAAAAGTTTATAAAGTAGTAAATTTTTTTTTATCATGGTAAGAATGTTAAGTAAGAAGTTAAGTCGAGTCTTCTAAGCAAAAACTTTTGACATCATAGTTCTTTTGACATAACAATATGAACCTACTTATTGTCCAACACGTATCAATAAGGTGTTTTAATAGGTTTAGAAGTAGAATAAATTAAAGGTACCCAATTTTCCAATTATATTTAACATTTCATTTACAAAAGCTTAGTCTCGTCTAAAACGAAAATGCCGTAAATGTTTCTGCATTTACGGCATTTTCGTTCGGAAATCAAATGCAAACATTGTTGTCTCAAAATGTAATGTTAATATTGGCTTTTGAAGACTGTAAGAAATTCGCTGTAAGTAAAAGTCGCTTATAGGATATACATGATATGCTTTAGAATAGCTTTTCCAAATGTTTATTTGTTTCGTTTACAGCAAATCGTCTGTGTGATGTTGCGTACATTTTACTTTATACATACATATAATCACGCCTCTTTCCCTTGTATGGGTAGGCAGAGACCACTTCTTTCCACTTGCTACGATCCTTACACACTTGTTTCGCTTTGTCCACTTTCATTATTCTATCATACATGCTGTTCGGTTTATGGTACTCTTGACCTGGCCTTTTTTCATTCACACTCACCTTATACACTTTTTTCGTCAATCGTTCTTCATTCCTTCTCTCGTCATAGCCAAACCATCTCAGCATACCTTTCTTTATTTTTATCTCAACATCCATCATCTGACATACTTCATCCACCTTACCATCCATTCCTTACTTTATAAAAGTTTTATAATCTCTTTTTTTAAACAAAACTGTCATAATGAATTGTATAAAGTCAATTAAGCTTAGAATTTCCGAAATTTTGTTCTATGTCAATCCGTAACATAATTATTCACCTTAATTTTCAATTTCAATGAGAAACCTTAAAAGTAATGAAATCGCATATACTGGACACAATACCGTAACAATAGTCTCGTACCATATAAAAGTACCTACAGCCAATTTAATTACCAGCGAATGCAAATAGACAAGGCAAATTGCGTTACTGTCAGCTACGAATTTTCACACATTTATCTGTTAAATTGACAGATCATTTGACACTAATGCTAGGTGTCAATTAATCCGGCGACAGTTGTCCTTTGATCATTAATTAAGCAATTACCATGTCAAATACGATACGGAACTGGGGTTCTGGCCGTTCTGGGGTAAATTACATGGCTTGCAGCTTTCTGGTAAACTGTTTGACAATTCGATTTCAGCAAACAAGTGGTTTGTTTAGAAGTTTGTGTGTTTAATATGGATCAAGTACATTTAGCTGACTCATGTAAACTTGAGTTGGTAGTTAAAAACTTGATTGAATAAAAGATGTACATGGTACAATGTTACCTTTACCGAAACTGAAAAAACATCACCCTTCTGGCTCAGTCGAGCAAAAAAAGTCTTCACAAAATCATTGTCTTTTTAAAGTCTCATTTCACTCCTGGCTCTTGATAAATAATTCTCTTAGCTCACGACCTAAGGTATTAAAATTAAATATTGCACAATATGTAAATAAGTAATGGACGCACAAACTTAGTCATATAACTAAACAATGGTGTGATGTCATTCACTATGACATTTATTTTGGTTGCGTACGTATTCGATGTATTCCACAAAATATTATTAACTTTACTAGCCAATTGTTAATGTCTAAATACATCTTAAATTTAAAGCTTGAATCATTAGGATTCGAGTTTTGAATGTACGTATAATTTATGCTTGTTAAATGCACGTATTCAACCCGACTGATAATGGGCTATATATTTGGCTTGGCGCCAATCGCAAAGCCGATGAAGCAAACCAAATAATTGCATTATGACCGTGGCTTTCATACTACTCCCATAATGTCTCTATTAAAAGCTGGTGATTCTGATGCAAAATGTATCGAAAACTTACTGACATATGCGTATTATATTTACGATAAATACACACAAAACAAAACAACATTTATATGCACTGGAAAAGAGTGCATACGAACATTTGACAAGTCGTATGCGATGCTCACTAATTGACAACCAAATGCAACTACTACAATACTTACTTAGACATTTCATTCAATCAATGAGAACACATTAGTATTTCTTTAAAAAATATTATTAAATATGTAAATTTATGCTAAGCTTTTGTAAAGCAAACGACAAATACGGCTTTGCGCGGAAACAATAAAGAGTTATTTATAAAGTCTAACAAAATGTTATGAGAATTGTTTACGGTCAAGTTCACCCACATTAACATGTCTTTACGTCGAAACAGTTTCCAAACACGTACAATACTTTGTTTTTAAAATTAACATAATAACAAATTAGCTGTCCCACGTACAGTCACGAGCAAAAATAAGATACACTCGGCGAAATTGTATAACAAAGGACGACCGGCACCGATGTATGGCGCCTGGCCTATAGAGCATTAAGGTTAAGCAATATGTCGAAGGAAATGATTTCGTGAGCTCTACAACTTTTTCATTAGAGGTAAGTATTAAATCGCTGTGGGAAAAAAGTTCTCCTTTAGCGATACTTTTTTGTTGAAAAGCAACAAGAATACCAGCCCGTAATTTTTGCGTCGGGGATTTAAAAATAAGTTTATGATTAAGGAAATATTTAAAAAATTTCTATATAATATTTCATACATATTATAAATGTTTTACAATACCAAAATGGAGTTTAAAAGAAAATCAATTATAAATTTCTTATTGTAGTCTACATATTTTTGCTCGCGACTGTACCTATTGTAAGGACCAACATATTTGACACTGTAATGTGTATGAGCTTGTTTTTAAGTAATTTGTTGTTTTATTGCAGGCTAGTTAATTATTTAAATACTGCTTCTGTACGTTTAGAGGAAACATTTTATATTTAGTTTTAAAGTTAAATGTAAGGCGGAAGTGTACCGCTTGTTCCGGATAAAATAATAGCAGGCAATGACTAATGTAGGTTTATGACAGATATATAAACAGATTAGGTAAAAACTATGAAACGGACTTTAAATTAACAATAGATTATATATACACTTCAATTAATGAAAATCTTACCATTTATCTATTAGGCATCTATTTCTGCCTTTTGCAAAGTGGAAGGTGCAGCTCAGATGCAAGTATATTTCAGAAAATGCAAAATATTATAGGTAGTTATGCATGCGTTGACATTGAAATTCTATGGCGATCTCATTCAATTGTTTTACTATGTATCTAAGATCGCTGGAAGTATACCATGAGTAAGAACTAAGTAGTGTTGAATATTAATGCTTCCAACTGCACAGGTGTTCTTTAAATTATGTATTTAAATTAGAGTACAGTAGGTACAGAAACAAATCATTCATTTAAAATACTACTGGAAATAAGCAGTTAGTATTCTGTCTACTTTATTAACTAAAATAAGATAAATTTAAGATGAAGGTAGATAGCATTTCCTTAAAATATTCATTAATACCGATTTCCAAAATAAATGGTCGAATTGACGGTAAAAGTAGAATTCTGTTCTGACAAATAGTGGCACTTTGAAACTTAAGCCGCTTTCTGACTCGTCAGTGCAGCAACGGAATGGCATACCATAAGTCCCGTATGTCGTACTGAAACCGTACGTGGGTATGTGTGTGTATATAGTGGGTATTCAAACTTCTTGGCGTCTAGAAGTGCGCTACAAGCTGCGCAGCGACTAGCCTCAAGTTTAGAACTGCCATCAAGATTAATCCCTCTTTACCTTCCTGCTCCCGCGCATACTGAACCAATCATAAACACTCATTGAAACATAAGCGCTCGGTAAGTTTTCGGTACTGCATATACCGAAAATACCTCAGCCACACGAAAAATCAAAAGAGGCCTTAGAGTCACTTTTGTGTGACGTATTTCCAACATACTTACATTTTACGTCCATTAGCGTTACAGAAAATTAGATACACGAAAGTAGACCAAATAAATTTATTCTCAGGTCATAATATCGGCTTAGATTATACAATTCATTAAAGCCTTCGTAACCAAATAGGCTGACTTTCTAGAATCAGACCACGTGTTGATGCAACCGATGATTCAGCTTTGACTGGTATTGCGAATCATTTAGTGAGGTGTGAATGATATGATTGCAAAGAACAGATTAATTTTGACGATAATTATGATTGTTGTACAATTTAAAAACTAAAAATGGCCATGTATGCATCCCATATTCAAAGGCAGTAAATTGTCTAGTTCTGTGATAGCAAAGAAAAGATAATTAAAGATTAAAAATGAGTTCTAACGGCTCCAGGAGAAAAATACTGGATTAATTTATTTACCTACTGGAGAGGTTTTACACAACTACCTAAAAAGCAGTTTATCGAATATTTGTAGATCACACATTCTTTATTATCACTACTACTGTATCTCACTACATATATCGTGGAGTATGTTCGGTATAACCGTATCTTACTATTCGTTATTACTGCCTCCTTTATGCATGTTTTCATATGCTCATCAGTTACGAGTAGATACTAAAAGTGACACATTTTTATAGGATTTTTATGGAACCATAATTCACAGGTCAGCGTAATATAAGTCTTTCAGGATTTCCACATAACTTCTTATCTAAACCATTAATTGCATTACGAAGGTGCAAATGTCAAAGTGTTACTTCTTATAGCGTAAAAACTATCTGCCCATAATCTTATAATTTCCAACAAGAGTTATTTTTAAACTATTATAAATAGATAAGCTAGAAATAGGCCAGTTATAAAAGAGCTGATCATTATTTTGCTAGATTGGATGTGAGGGAACTTATGAGAAAAGCTGTTATTATAAGTAAGCTAGTCCCTTAGACTATAGATAACTATAGACCGATAGTATCGCTAGTTTTCCTTCGTGCCAAGCGAGAGCACTTTTTGTCTGTATCTAGTACATTCGTTTACTGATTTAAAGTTATTTTTCGCGCAACGACAGACTGCGGATGGCAGAGATGCGAAAATATCGATGGTTTCGACATTGTTAGGATAATATTAGGGTTTTAGATAGTTTTATTAAAACGGCGCGCTCCGTCTTGATACAAAATTTACGATAAAACTAGTTCATACTATTGCTCACGGTTCATACACTGATAGGCTCACTCTTTAGTTTCTTATCTATACTCTAAGGATGGTCCAATTATCATGTGTCAGCATTGTCATGTGTTCTAGATATTTTGTCGCTTTCCATACCATGAAGGTTTTACATATTTAAAGTTCTAAAGGGTTGGAACCTCAAAAAGGACTCACCGCAGTAAAATAAAAGGAATTCTATGTTTAAAAAACAACACAGGAATTCCCTCAGAGAAAAGGTCCCGGTTTCCGCAAATGCATTAAAAAAATATTTTCCGAGACCTTGACATGTTACTTCTGTAAAAAAAATCCTTTACAAAACTCTTTTAAAATTCCCTCTATTTAATGTCTTCACAAGGTCTTGTTTCATAACAATTAACTGAAGTCCTAAAAATCTGTTACACATTTTTGCCTTCGTCAAAGGAGACAGACAAATTGGATTTATCAACCGATTACACAACAGTTTAGAAACTTTTGACGCAAACTCATTTTCTGTGATCTTTGGGTGTTAAATAAAAACAAGAATTTTCGTCAAAATATTTTTAATTAATTGGTTTAGGATAACCGAGGATATCCACTCAATTTACTATAGCCATTACATAAACATTCTTTGAACAAAACCAGTTAATTGCTGCTGAAAAACAGCTATTATTAATGTATTTACTTTTCGCATGAGTCCTTATAAATAAACTGGATCGTAATTCCCGGTAAAAAGTTTTTTTTTTTATTTCTTAAAATTTTTGTTATGAATACCTTATACACTATTCTAATTATTTCAATGAGGAAAAGTCTAATTAACAAACCGGTAATAGTCAATTTAACAAAAAATATTTGATCTTTTTTTACCTATTTAATACCCTACTGATATCTCCCCCGTTTGACTCCACATTATTCTGTCTTTTAAATCAAAACATTAGTTAACCTATGTAGCTTGTCCACAGCCCAAAGAACTCCATAGTGACCGACGACAACTGCTGCATGTGCAACTTCGCTGGCGTCAAGTACATGTCGAAGCTGGCTGCGGACGACATCATCTTCGCTTCCTTCAACAACCGAGTATTTGAAGTATGTTCTCTATGGTTACCAGCCGCTGCTTCCCTTTACTTCTTAAAACCTCGTCAATCTTGAAAAGCGTTGAATAGTTTCAATGACGCACATTACGGGAGGTTTTGTTTGCAACATTTATCTTATTAGTGTGTATACTTAGACACAATAGGGCATTCATTTTTAGGGCAATCAATGAGTTTAATTCCAAAATTAGAAATTTTAATTGCGCATTTGACAAAGAAGAATTGCTTTCTCTGCATTGACTAGACGCTTCATAATGTAAAAAAATATTGAAAAATCATGATCGATCATATTTCACAAAATTGATTTAACCAAAAAAACATTTCAAACACACACATAATAGGTTAAAAAAAGTGGAAAACAAACATGCTGATCGTTAAGCAATAAAACAAGATTGTATGTGCAGCTACTGCGGTCTGCTTAATTTGATGAAGACTCCTGAAGGTTGAAAACGCTCCAACTCAAATGTAATTTATCTGAGTGGATGTTATGCACGTTCCTTAGCTTAGCAGTTCGTACTATTTTACCAAAAAATAATATATTTTACACATTTTAATTTTGAAATTGGGTAAAAAAGCAGGTGTTTATAATTATAAAGAGTAGGTAATTTAAACCAAATAAAAAGGGCGTTTAGTAACCGGTAGTAAGTTTTGGTAACACAAAGCACTTAGCGTATTTTAAGAAAGAAAATTGAAAGCGAAATACATATTATTTGTGTCAACATTGCATCTAGAAGCACGCGGTTAGTTCCTAGTAGCGTTAGAAATATAAATAGCGTCCAATATAAATATTACGTGAATCATTCCGATTCTTATGCGACGTGGAGTCATCGCCGATGACGTGACAGTTACAGTCACTAATAGGTGGCCGTGAAGCTTCCTAGCATCACACAAATAAAGAAAAAAAACGTTGAGAACTCGCGAATAGGTAGATGAAAGTTCCAAAGCCGTTGCTTTCTTTTTAAGAAGTTATTTTAATACTGGTCACTAATAACAATCACCATTCTTTAAAAACAGCATTTGTTCTTTTATTGTTCTATCTTTAAAATATGAATACGTCCGGTTAGATCTAAGTTAAAAAGTTACATAGATCGAAGACATACAAATGAAATTGCTTAAAACTTTTAACTCACTCGAAATCGTTAAATTTGATTGGATTGGTTCCGGAATCTCAGATCAGTTTTAAGGATATTGAAAAGCATGTTTTCAAAGAAGAGATAAAGTTTATTTGTGCAACGGAAAAATCTCAGTAGTAAAAGTAATGAAAACGAGTGAATTGGAGTTCTTACATCCTCCGGAAAATCTGCTTAACGTTTTCTGAAAACTTTAACAGTTACTCCGCTTTGAACCTATAGAAACTCATTTCATTTCTTCTTGTTTAGTTGCCGTTCTGCGTGATTGCGGACCATGAACGAGAAAGTATAGTGGTGGCGGTCAGGGGTTCCATCTCATTGCGAGACATCTTCACCGACTTTTCGGCTGGATCAGAACGCTTTGAGGCTGAAGGTAAGAGGAAAATGAAGACTAAAGCCATCTTAAGCCCATATACATAATTTTTAATTGATCTCTTATATGATATATCTGTCCTTTTCGGTATCAGGTCTACCAGAAGACACGGCAGCTCACAAGGGTATGTCGATGGGAGCCGCTAAGATGCTAAAACGACTGTTGCCAGTACTGGACCGATCCTTCCAGCAGTTCCCACATTATGACCTCATACTCACTGGTAATTATTACAATCAGAAAGAAACTTTTCAATGGGGTATATTACTATTTTTTCGTTTCCCTATTTTAGATAAATATAAATAAATTAAACAACGCTTCTAAACTTTTATTCGCTGTTAATCATGGTAAAATTATTCATAAATTAAATAAGTATTGCAAGGGCTCTAGCACTGTCAATAGTTTCTCGAAATATGAAAACATTTTTAAATGATTTGGTCATTTACCTCTTTTGTTTTTTAGGTCACAGTCTCGGCGCTGGAGTAGCAGTATTAGTAGCTTTAAAACTAAGACCGAGGTATCCACACCTCAAAGTGTTCGCATTTTCGACACCAGGTAAATACATTTTTCTAACTATTTTTTACATAACTCGCTATTATTTTATATCGCTATCCATTTTTCGGTCAATGACTGTTTAAAATTCTACAAAAATCGAAAGTACAAAGCCGTTTTATGACTTAACGACAATTAAAGGACAAATAATTTCACTAATGTACTTTAGAAGCTCTCGTCTCATTCCTTTAAAAGCCCAATGCGAATACTGTACAACCATCGTAAATATTCGTAAAGCTGCTTTTATTACTTTTTAACCCCTTTTCATTGTTTTATTTTCTACGAACATTATGAATTAATGAATAACATTGAGTGAGACTAGATTAATTCTACATAACCCAAAGCTTTGTAAATATTACATTTTAATAGTCTCCTAACTATGAGCAGGCCTCCGTCACTCCATGTACTTGCGCGCTATAATTACCTACCGCTCGGCCGAGCGGTCTCGGGCCGTTTGCGGACCAAATTCAGTGTGGTTTTCGCAAGCGAAGCGCACGCACGTTGTTAATTGTAATAGTTCCATTTGTTCGTACGCGTACCTACGATGCCGTCTGGTGCCTTGTGTGCTGTAGATGGGTGCAAATCAAGTAAAAGAAGGGATATGATTTTTTTATTTTACCTACACACTGATGCACGGTCAGAACCAATTTATAAAAAAAAATATGTTAGAAACGATACAATTTTAAGCTGCCACATATAAGTCAGAACATATTCACAGTTCTCAAAAACACGACACAAAAAGTTATGTAAATTTAATTTTATCGAAGCGGCAGCCCTGCGATTGCTGTGGGATCGCGCGGTGCAAAGCAATCACAACTGTACGCTTGGGCATTTAGGCACATTTTAGCATGCAGCGGTTGCTAACGCGACGGAGTAGGCTCTTATAGCAGTAGGTATTGGAAATTTTCTACTGAGTGAAGTATCTGTTACGTAGTAACTATTTAGTAATCTGTGCTATGAGTAAACCAAACCTCCGTAAATGGAACAACTATACATAATTCCTCTGATTTTTTTAGGCACATTTCTTATGATCTCGTTTTTTCCACAAAACATAAAAATCGAGTGACACCAACATCCAAAATAAACATTATTAAACAAGTTTTGAGTTACTAACCTACTACTAATGCTTCTAATGTTGTTTCTAGCTGGTCTCATAAGTCGGGAGGCTGCGAGGTTTACGGAGACGTTCGTGATGACGGTGGGCGTCGGTGACGACCTGGTGATGAGGCTGTCCGTGCACAGCATCGAGAACCTCCGCACCAAGATCATACAGACCATACACGCCACTAAATTGCCAAAGGTAAGGTACCAAAACCCTCAAAACAAAGCGTTGCGAGGATGAGGAATTCCGCTATTGCGCTCACTAGTTGGCTCCACTGGCGCGTCAGCCGTCAAAACGAAAGGGGGAAGGCAAAATATATAGCGGTAACCCTGATTGTAGATAGAGGTCAAAATTGGAGCGATGGCTTGGAGCCTTTTAACCCTGCAGTGCGACGGAATATGCCGCCTTTTCGCATGTAGGCTCATGTAAATAGGCTTGTTGAACCATTACTCTAAAACCTTCGAGAATATCCCTCCTCTTCCTTACAACAATTATAAAATGAACGCCATTTACTTATCCAATATTCTTTTCTAGTACCGAATAATGCTGAACGGCTTCGGCTACGCACTCTTCGGGGTACCGGCACGAGACCTGGAGTCAACATGGCGACGGCCGGAGCAGCTCGAAGCCCAGCATTCCGACGACTCGGCCGATGCGCTATTGGTGCATAGCGTCTCGACCGTGAGTGCTGTCAGTTAAAACCTTTTTACTAGAGTGTGCCGCTTCTGTGAGCTTTGCCTTTATTTACGTGTTGTGGTAAGGTTTCCTTTTTATTTATTTACTTTTTTTTGGAACTGGGATCTCTGATAATGGAGTTGTGATTCCAAATCTTAAACTCCTAAGATTGGTTGTATTTGAGAAAAAAAACATGAAATTCTTAGTCCATCAGTTCTAAAAAGTCTGGATTTTATTTTTATAATCCCTGGGTCTGTGACTAAAAGTAACAAGTCATTAAACAATCATAACGGCGGCTTCATTACTTCCACTTTTTACCTTTTAGTGTTTTTATATTCCTTAATACTGTCCAAACTATATTTTGAGAAACGGAACATAAATTGGATACCTATAGTAAAAAAAAATATAGAAAAAACTTTATTCAAAATTTAAATAGCACAAAAAGATTTCGATAATTATTACATATAAAAACATTATACTTGATAAACAATTTTGCAAAGTTTCGTGTGGTAAAGGCCCTGTGTTTTACCTACCTTTTATACATATTTATTTTGTTTATTTTTATGCTGTACGTGCGTTCTGTGTTTTAATATTAATTTTAAATAATAATGTAACATTAAGTGTGTTGGTGAAAGCTAATCGGGGTTTATTATAATTATCTAAAACCTAGAGCTTCTTTAATTCCATACCTATAGGTAACTCTAAACAGAAGATCAAAAAATGAAGAATATTGTATAGGAACTCTTCCATATTTTGGCGTCAATGAAACCGGTCACAACCACAAGCATTCAAAATAATTAGTCTTCATCTTATTTAATTAGGAATTTTGTTCATATTGGTATTTAATAAGTGTTTTTTTTCTTGAGTTTTCAGTAAACAAGTTAAGATTGGGGCAAAGCGATTTATAAAATTAATTTAAAAAATAATGATATTGCTTTTTGACCAAGTCTTTATACAAGGAGAAATATGATGCATTTAAAAGTAAATAATATATTGTTGTAACCACATATTATAGGAAGCTGCGTTAGTTTCCCGGGACGTGTTCGCGCGAAGGTTTTCTTCAGCGAGACTGTTCACCGCGGGGCGGATACTGCATATCGTTCGGCGCAAGCGCATGGGAATCGAAAAGTAAGTTATAATTCAATTAATTTTTAATTTAAGTTATAAAACTTAGAAGACACTTGCGACACAAAGTTAGTAACATTTTAAGTCATACCTTATATTTTTCAAAACAATAATTACGCTGGCAACATAGTAGAAAGAATTGCAATCAGTTTCAAATCGATTTCGAGTGATCTTAGTGATTGAAATCACGTATAACATAATGATACCAATTTAGTTGATCTAGAAGGAAAAAGAAAATTCTTATATTGACGCACGCTTAGTGTACACTATTATAAAGATATAGGTATAGTTGGATAGAAACTTAATGGCCTTGAAGTGCGCTACACGCTGCGCAGTACCGCGCCCCGCACCCCCGCTCGCGCATAAATTTGTTACTGCGCAGCGACTCGCCTGGTGTTCAGAACCGCCGAGAAGCTTGAATCCCACTATACCTATTTTACCTTTTACACACAAACCACTAAAGCTTGTTGTATATAAACCAGGGATGTTACGAATATTCGCGTTCGCATTCGCATATGCGAATAATTCGCATCATTTTAAACACTCGCATTCGCGTTCGCATTCGCATCAAACAATGCGAATATTTAGCGAATGTGAGTGTATGCCTATGCACTATGATAGCTTTAGACAATTTGCCTTTTAACTTCGTTGAGAACGTGAGTTTGCGAAGATTAATGAAGTTGGTGGCGCCACAATATACCTTAAAAGGACGAATTTTTTTTACCGAGCATAGCCAAGAATTGTATGTAAAAGTGGCAAACAAAGTTAAATTACTCTTGGATGATTTTAAATCCATGGACTGGTGGAAATCCAAAGCCAAATTTGGTAAATTGACAGACCTTGCTCGTAAGTACCTCAGTGCTCCTCCTGCCAGTGTGCCAAGTGAGCAATTATTTAGTGCCGCTGGCCTGATATATGAGCCTTTACGAAATCGTCTCATGGCTGATAAAGCAGCTAAATTGTTGTTTTTAAAATATAATCTGCCCTTATTGAAATTTGATTATAATTTTTTTTGTTATTAATCTGATTATGTGATTGTGTATTTCATAAATAACAGTATTATGCTGACTGAATAATTTTAAATAAATAAAAATCAATGATAAAATCATAGGTACCTTGAATTTTATTTCCTTGTTCTCAACATTCGCATTCGCACTCGCATTCGCACATTCGCATCTCAAACACTCGCATTCGCATTCGCATTCGCGAATGTCTAAAATATGACATTCGTAACATCCCTGATATAAACACTGTTTTCACTATAGTTAATGTATGTTCACACGTTTTCACTTATGTCTGATCAGTGATGGAGCAGATGAAGAAAGGTAATTTGTGTTTTGAATTAACTTTCTAGAAGACCCTTGCCCTTGTGGGTTAGTTGATGACCATAATTGCTAATGGGATTTCTTAACTGCAATTTCTAATGAAACCAGAGTAGCTACATATCTTACCATTTACAGTAATCTTTTCTAAATATCTGTTTTTTTTAGTTTTATATACTAGTAGTTTTTAATTATATTTCGTCTTTTTTTCTATATTTTAGAATTAAACCATTAAAAATATGTTATTATCGTAAATTACTTCTTTCCTTTGAGTTACCTCTGGTGCTAACCCAAAAGCAATACATATCCTAACAAGTAACAATAATTCCAGGAAAGTGCGCACGACGGAGCCCACGTACGAGATGCGGTGGGCGTGTCCTGAAGACTTCATGGAGCTGCAGGTGATGCCGCGGATGCTCCTGGACCACCTCCCGGAGAACGTGCACCGCACCATACGCACCATCCTCGACGAGCGACACCGCTACACTGTCACACACACGGTCTAGACCCCACTTATATAGCCAAAGGAACCGAACAAATGAAGGTAGAACAGTCGTAGTTATACACAAAGGATTATAGCATCTATTTACGTGTGAATAAGGTGCGTTACCTAACGTCGCTCATAGAATTATAACATCTATTGGCGTGTGAATAAGGTGCATTACCTAATGACGACTATATGACAATTTGGTAGATGAAAAGACAATTATGAGATATGAGATAAGTGCGTGATGGCTCAAAAATACCATGACCGAAAATAAGACATTTAAGTTTATATTGGTTTTAGGTATTTCTGTTATTAATTGACGTGGTTTTAAGCGAAAGCTGTTTTATGTTCCATTTGAACAAATATCGGAATAATATTAAATGAGAGAAATAAATACTCAAAAATGTAACAGGTGAAATAATGTTAGGTCAACCTTGAATGAAGGAAAAGGTATACCTAATAATTTTAGTTATAATTTTATTATGAAGTTCAAAAAAATAAACTATTAAAACTTATATTTCAAGACACTGTACAGCACTTAATTGGTTTATAGATGCCAGAATAAAAAATACAATAGGTGAAAGATGAGTTTAAAAAATAAATTTTAAAATCTTACCTGGGAAAAATGAAGAAGGTTACTAAAAGACAACTGGAATGACTGATGATCAGAATCATGGACGAAATGTATTAGAATACTATTTTACTTATAATCTAGCATTTTGAAACGTAACTTGCCTAAATAATTGCCTGCTATAACTGAGTACTGTTGCTATCAATAAAATAACTAAAGCTCTTTGAAAACCTTTTAAAAGATTTTATGAGTCTCTATTACTATTGATTGAGATTGTATCAAAATTTAAGACTATGACAACTTATTAATGTAGTAACATGTCTTTGTTGCCAAAAAAATCTTCAATAACTAAAGAATTTATATTTGTAATAACAAAAAAAAAATACAGAAGAAACCAATGCATTAAAAACAAGGTTGTCTTGTAGTTGTCTGAATTTTGAACAACTTTATTGTATAGAGAATTTATTCATCCTATTTTAAGAGAAACTTTTTTTTATACATTTTTGTTAGATTTTATCATTTTGCCGAGCTAAATCATGACAATGTGATTTTATTTTATTGTTCCTAAGCCAACGTGACTCAGGTGACTTTCTAAGAATCTTTTGTACATAACTTTCTCTAAATTACTCAGAATTTCAATATAATTGATATTAAATTGACTAGACCAGTGTCAAAATTATCTAGTAGATTAGTTAAGGACCTGTGAGAAGACTGTGATGACGTTAGTATGAAAATATTAAGTAAGGAGATATGTATGTGGATATATGCATGCTGCAACCGTGGTTAATATTATTTTGTACATAATAGATTTAGTATAAGAATATATTTTAAGTTTCTGAGATACAAAGCTCTGACATACGAACGTCGCGAACCTAAACTTAGTTTTACGAAGCATTTGATAGAACCTTGTCGCGGCGTCATGTATGTCAGAGCCTAGGGAACTATACCTCGTCCCAATGTAACATATCATCCTTAAAAATCGTTAATTCCTTATTAAGTAAACTTAACTCTGTTTTTCTAAGAATTTCAGTCATTTTGCTTCACAGCAATAATCAACACTGCTCAATACAAAGCAATTTACTAATTTCAAATAATCCGATTTAAAGCTTATTTTCTATTGTTCTACTTCCTACAGGGGCCCAATTCCGCTATTTTTAAGTAAGTGGGTGGCAGGTTAATGATCGTTCCAGTGTGTACCTAATTTTCATATTCTGGTGATTTTAGTTTAATGACAAATATACACCTACTTGCCACTGTTGTCATTGTAGGATTGCCACTGACTGCTCATTGTAGGCTTATCTGAATATGAAAATTAGGCACAATAAAAAGTACACAAGTGGAACGTTCATTAACCTGCCACCCACTGACTTTAAAATAGCGGAATCAGGACCCAGTTCATACATTTAAATATCATTGACTTTCAGACTTTTTCATTAGTATTCAAATACAGAAATGTATTTTAATTTCCATTGCGCGATCTCTAAATTTGAATACAAAACCTGGCAGTTAAAGCGCAATGGTCATGAAAAAAACTATGTATGCAATTTTCTTAGCACTATTAATTACTATAAACTAAATGTTGTTTAGCCTTGTTATTAAATTTTAATTAAGATTTGCAAAGCTACCACTAAGTACAATAACTAGGCCGTAGATGTAGCTTACAATGTTACCGAAGTCAATTATGTAATAAATTATCTCCATTGCATAATAGTTACATTAATGTAAGTACATACATATAAGTAAAAATAAATTTTCATTGCTTAATACACCAATGCCCTCAACCAGCTAGTAACCAAGATTTTTATGTAAAGATGTATTTTTGTAAATAATCGCAAATCCATTTCTTTTTATTATTTTTTTATATATTTTGATAATACCAACATTTTACAAGAATATTAAATAATCAAATATTTAATTCATAAAAAATACATAACTCTTGCCTGTCACTATATTTTTACCTCCAACTGAATCTTACTACGCCATCTTTTTTAGAATATTAAATTATTGATAACAATAAAATAAATTTGTTTTAAGCAATCAATAAATATTCTTTGTTTCAAACTGCATCTCCAACGTTTACCATAATTAGGCCTCATTATAAATAATTTAATCGTCGTAGGGACATTTTCACTTTTAGATTTAAACGTTTCAATGTCGTGTACATACCTACATATATTAAACTTCGGGAACAAAATTATTGTGACTTGATAAAAATATACTCTGAACATTTTCTAGATGATATTTTTAGTAAATAAAGCATTTAATTTACATTCCAATTTATATTCTGTAGCCCTCAGTCCGTTGATATTGCTACAGACGTGATTTAATTAGGGGTTTTTTCTTGGGCTATGAGAAAACTAAATATTTATGTTCAATAATGTATTTTTATTTTTAAGTTAAAGTTTTTGATACCTCAAAACGAGATTATTGAGGCAAATCAAATCGTTTATTGCAATTTATAATGTACACTTACAGGTGGTAAAAAACGACTAAAGTAAAGATAAAGATATTTTATTTGTCCATATTGTAAAAGACAACTTTTTAAAAAATATCAATATAGGAAGTCATTTAAATATCAAAGAATCATTGTTGTCATAAAGTCACAGTAACAAGTTTTAAAGCTCAATATCTCGTTTTGATCCATTTGAACATCAAAACATATACAAAATGTATAAAAAATCATAATATTGCTAACTCTAGCCCTCTTTTTTTAGCTTTATTTACTATCCTATAGTAAAATAATAAAATCTCAAAATATTGACAAGTTGTTATAGCTATAATATATTGACAGTATGTTTGTATATAATGTTGTTTTAAGCGTTCAGTACCTGTACTATGAACTCTTAAAGCATGACTGCTACCATTGCGGAAGCGAGACAGCGCTCTACATTGCGTATAGCAGCGTCTCGCTTTCACAATAGCAACAGTCCCGTTTTAAGAGTTCATGGTAAGCGCAGTGCCGTTAATAAGTTACTTAATTCTTGTATTCTTTGTATTTTTATAGTTTCCTGTTGGTACTGGATTGCGTGAATGTTCAAGTATTAGAAGGACTGAGGTTCTTTTCACTTGTACCCTAAATTAGGGCTTTATAATCTCTTTCACCTTATGTAATAGAGTATAGCCAATGTCTTGTGTTGGGTTTTGTTTTAATTTATAAATAAAATCTATTTTAAGTATGACCTTGATTTTTTTATTTACCTCCTGAAATAGGATCTTATACTAGTTAATAGAAAGGACAGCCAACAGATTATCCAGGGGGTCGCAGAAAATGTTAAGTTTTGGTCAACGCTTTTTCTTTGTCAGGTAGAAATCGTCAAGTGAATAAAAATAATTGGTAAGATAAGCAATAATATATTTATTACAGTTTAAACATGATAGAAAAATACACTTAAATTCATCAGTCAATTCAAATAATTATCACAGCGATCGATTCAAATTATATTTTGAATAAAATTTTAAATGAAAATAACAAATAAAATACGCATCGAAGCAATTTAGTTACACATGATATTTGGTACAGTATTAAGAACTTAACTACTAATTGTCCCACAGCTAGGCAAAGACCTCCCTCCATCTTATTCATAGGTCTCTCTCCCTTCCTACATATATTTAGTCATCTATAGTAACTACATTGACATAAAGTGCTAATTCTGTAGTTCATTAAAATGCGGTAAATATTTTAAATAAGTAATAACATAGCCAGGCCCGAAGCAACTAGTTGAAGTGACAATCAAGGCTACCGTTATTGCGCTCACCAGTTGGCGCCACTAGCGCGTCACCTGTCAAAAACTATGGAGTTGACAGTTCCAAAGTTCTCTAGAACCGGATTTAAATTGAACAACTTTGTCCAGCAGTGGGACAATACAGGCTACACAATAATATATTATTATAATAACATTAATAATCACGAATGAGCATTAAAACAGTTGAGATCTGTCTCACCAGAGTATGTATCATCTGCACAGATTGCGTAGCTCTGTCATGGCCGCCTGGGACACTGTTGTTTTGTTGCGTTCTGTCTTGTATCTGAAACAAATAATGCCTTATGTAATTTACACAAGAATAGGCTGTACAAAATACTGTGGAAAAATAATGTTTCCTTTTAGCAAGTTCCGTTATAAACGCATCGTGTTTACAGAAAAAAACAGCAATTCACACGTTTTTTACCCTAAATAATTTAATGAAATTCGTTGTAAATATTTGTTTATATTATTGTGTTTTTCAGTCTTCTTTCTATACATCCACAATGTAATTCGGGGAACATAATTTAAAAAACCTGCATTTAATTTATTTACCTGTTAATAAAGTCATGTGCGACATCGGGCCTATACATGGCCATGTCGCGCAGGTAAGCCTGGTCGTTGGTGAGCGAGCGGCGGTAGGACAGCTCGCGCCACGCCTCGCCGCCACGACCCGATAGTAGCACTAGGCCTTCCATGAAACTGGTATAAATAAAAACGTAATAAGAAGATTTTAAGTTTTACGTGGGACTAAGCCACTATACATTGTAAAGATCAATCAATCAATTCTTTTAAGAAGAAAAAATATATTTATCAGAAGATTCTATACGTAAACCAAAAGAAACAGGGGGTAAAATTGTATTTGTCTTGAATATTTACTACCTACCACTACAAAATATACTGTCACGATTTCCAACTCATGGTAAATATATTGAAACTATGTATCACTATATCTGCTAACAATAAACGTTTTTAAAACATTAAACCCCGGATTCTGAAAGGCAGATCATTTAAATCTGTTGTCAAATCAACTGATCACTACTAAAAAAAATCTTTTATGTTGATTGACGTTTTGGAAACCAGTGGTTACTTTCATAAAATCAAACCAAAAACTTTAATACGAATATCTCACCTCAAATATTCACTAACAAGCCTATACAGTTGTTCCGTACTCCTATTCAGTATCAGCCTCGTAGGCGACGCGTTCAACAGTGATATCTGCAGCGCTATCTGTTGCGCCAGTGCTGCCATCTCTCCCGCGAAGCCGGTGCACCCGCCTTGCAGGTACAGTTCCGCTGCGTCCGTGCAGTGGATGAGCGCTGTGTCGAGTAGGGAACGAGTGGAGGAGTTGTCGTGGATCTGCAGCCAGGTTGGCGGTTGGAATGGCTTTTTTGATGTTGCCTGGAAAGTAAAACAAAAAAAATGTATACAAAAAAAATATATTATTTTAACAAAAAGTTGCACTGGGGTATAAAAAGACATTACTAAAGACAAAACTGAATGAATAAAGATAATCAAAGTTCAAAAGCAGGGGCTGATGACGTCGATTACATACAAAATCGTGACTTCAAGCGACATTGCAAAGCAATACATCGTTTTTGTTCACGTTAAGAAACAAAAAATCGTCTAATCGTTGTGTTAAATATTAGAGTTGAAACTATATCAGAATATTTCTGACTTTATACTTGAAATATTGATATTATTATGGTTAAACAGTTTACATACCTTCGCAGAATCTAAAGCCATTTTCTCCAGATCATCTATCAAATTCAGCGCCTGCTTCCTCTTAACATTAGCGGCTTCGGCGTACATGTTGAAATGCAATGCGACCATGATATAAGTGTCTGTGTCTCCGGGACAGTGTGTCTTGAGGAAATCCAGCAGGCCTTGTTTGAACTCAGCTATCTTATCAACTTGCTGGCCCAACATGTAGTCGAACTGGCCGAGTAGGAACTCGAATTGATGGTTGTCGCGTAAAGCCTGGGAAACAATCATTTGAAAAAGTTCACGATTTGTTATTGTTATGACAAAATATAGCTCCTATAATGATGTATGTGCAGGTACATGAAAAAATTAACAAAAGATTAAGGCACGAAATATTAACAATTTGAACATTTGCTTCTAATTTTGTGTGGTTTTAACGAAATAATTGGCAGTGGCATGAACGCAACGTGGTGGCCACGCCCTCCGTGTCACATGCGCACGCGAAACACTCGCTAAACCTTATACCTAACATACTATACACTCACCTGGAACACATAAGCACACTCTGTGTAGCGAGCCAGGCCGGTCAGCAGGCGCACCATGAGCCGCCACGAGCGAGCGGCCAGCAGCCGCGCCGCCAGCGCCTGCGCAGACCGCAGCGCTGTGGCCACGCCCTCCGTGTCGCACGCGCACGCAAAACACTCGTGAGCCACTACCAGGAGCTCCAGGCAGATTATGTTTACCTGGTAGTTTGAAATGGTCAACTTATTGTTTAAAAAGCATTACAATGATTACATTCAAAAACCGTTTTAAGAAATTCTATGATTTTTGACCACATTTAGTTATCTTACGAAAACACTTAACGCTTTTCCTGTCAAATACTAGGTACTTTTCTTTACATATTACGTTTAAATTCGAATGCTAATCATCTTTTTTGTCCACAACATGAATCCTAAAAATCACTTATGAACAGGCGAGACACAGTTACATAAAAATAAAAGCCAATAAATAATTATTACCTGTTTTGTTGACAATTTCGCTCCTTTAGTAATCTTCCTGATGTTCGACTTCACCTCATACCGAATGTGCACATTATTCTTATTGATTACATCAAACAAATTCCTTCTAGAATCTCTCGTCATCTTATTCCCAGCTGTGTACACAGTAGAAACTGAGTATACAGACTCAGTTTCAGCGGACATTATAGTCCCTTCTTCAGTTAGAACCGACTCTGCTTCATCCCCTTCAACATTCTGATATTCCTCATCGATTAAATTCTCGACGTCCAAACCACTATCGTCAAGCAAATTATCGGGTATTTTGGAATTTCCCGAACATTTGTAAATTTTTTGGAAGGCCATTAGATGGTCTAGGATCAGTCGGCCAATGTGACTGCAGGCGTCTGGACGCATATTCAGAAACATTTCTATGTCTGCGTTAAGAGCGTACCCCCAAAGCGTGTATTGAAAATGCTCTTTTTGTTTAAATGTTGATGTTTTTACGAGGTGAGGTGAGATTATAGCGGCGACTATTTCTTTGCAGAGGTATTCAGCGACCTAAAAAAAACATTGTTATTTAATAAAAGAAGTCACTTCTAACTACTACAAAAACTAGTATTATGTTTTGTTACCTGTTTCGATGGTATATTGAATGTCTTGAATACAAGATTAGCGAGTGACATCCGAGCTCGACCACTGACAAGATTGATGAAATCAACCGCGCGGTTCTGATATTTTAAGACCGATGTGTAGTCCCAGCCTATTTGCAGGGCTATGCGGAAGTAGCTAGCCACCTAGACGAAAATAAAGAGAGGCTAAAAAAAAAGTTTCAAATTCCTGAAATTTTTATGACTTAAAAATATATTTTATGCTTACCTGCTTAGCAAGTGTCAGGCCACTTCTGACAGCCAAAGCATCTAGTGCTGACAACCTGTCAGCTTCCTCGCGAGCTGCCAAGTGAGCACTTTCAGGTATATTCTCTTGCTTTTCCTGAATCACCACTAACTCCTCAAAACTTGCGTCTGATATACCTGATACTGAAAATGACATATTAACTTCATACACCTTCGCCATAAATTCAAAAATAGCTCTATTATTTAGAAATACATCATGTTATCTTAAGGCCTGAGCATAATCAATAAATATATATTGGATCCTTATGAAATTTGCTACTTACTTGACAATTTATTCTGCAGCATCGGCGACGATATCACCAGCCTCAATTCTTGCGGCAATTCGTACGGCGAGCACGTTCCCTCAGCTAACTTCAGACAAGTCCTCACTATCTGTACGGGACACGCTGGCGGTCTGTATCTGTATTCCGGAGGGTTCTTAAACAGGGCTGATAACCTAAACGCGTCTACCAAGAGTTTCAAAGATAGTAGTTGGTTCATAACTCGTCTCCAACAGTCAACAGCTTCCGGTTCTTCCAGAAGAACCACGTTTTCTATGTTACTAACATCCGATTCTATTTCTATCTCATCTAACATCATAGAGAAAGGTTTCTCTGCGTTAGCCTTCCCAATCTTACTCGAAATGTTCGCGTCTTTCTGCCCGTTTATAATAAAATGCAAAGTACTTTGGTAACTGTTCAGGAATATACTGCTTTGTGATTCGCTTTTGAAGTACGCATCCCACATTAGATGTTCGATTTCTTCCCGTCGTCTTCCGTATTCTAAATTTTCTTCGAACCAACTCATTATTATTCTGTATGCATAGAATTTTTGAGTCGTATCAGTTATTTTTTTGACGTGTGATACGAGGAATTCTGTTGCTTCTGTGAATGATACAGCAGCCTTCTTGAAGGCTTCGCTACATTCTGCTATAAATAATGTTATAGCTTTGTCATCCAGCATATCTTCTTTTGCAATAAGATTCTCATATTTGCACGTCCATTCCACTATCAAAATACTATTGAAGCTGAGTAACGAAACACCAGATAGTTTCGCTATTTTCAATGCGACGTCATAATTCTTGTTGACTGTGTACATTTCGACACATTCCTCTAAGTATTTCTGGGAGTCATCTTGCAGCATTTTGGAGATATTAACAGCTAAAGATGTTTCCATTGATATTTGAAGTATTTCGTATAATGTGCAAAACTTTGGTGAAGGAACTAAAAACGGAAAAAATTATAAAAAAACAAGCTCCAAAAACAAAGGATGATCGTACCAGCCTTGCAATATAACAAAAATCTTACCCATTAATCCTTTCTCAAAGTGATTGACAGCTAAACATTTGAGAAACTCCCTCTGATGGCAAGCGCTATCAAAATTGTGGGTCAATGCGATCTTGACTAACGCCACCGCTACCTTCTGAAGCGACTCTTTGGACAGTTGCCAGGTGGTAGAACCACCCACACTGTATTTCCTCTGAGACTGTTGCAGGAAACTGGTGAGCAGTTTGTTTGTTTCGGAGTCGAAAGTGTGGTGGCGAATGCATCGGTGGAGGAATGACGTGAGCAGTGTCAGTGGACTCTCCTGTAAAATTACAATAAAGTTGCAAGAACTCAATGATACGTGAATATAAATCAAGCCATTTACTATCTTATCTATGTACCTACAAAAAGTGTTTTTTTTTATAGTCTGTGTAAATAATATCTTACTACATAATATTACTATCGTATAAACAATTTCCCATTGCTGGGGAAGGGTCTCCCTTTTCTTTACCCGTCTGTCTTTATTTATCCTTATTACTTTAGAATAGAATAGAATAGAATAGAATAGAATAGAATATACTTTATTGCACAACTTTATCGTATTATATTTACTATACTCTAAAATGTTTTATTATTTCTTTTTATTGCCTACTTGCAAATTACAAAATTCTTTCTGAAAACTCACCGGCATAAAAATAAGCATGGCTTCGTGCAGCGTAGTAACATATCCTTCTAATAAACACAACTCTGCTACTTTTTGGAACTGCTCCGCGACCGCGTGCTGTTGGGTCATCAACTGCTGCAGCACATCCTGGGAACGGGCGCTTGGAGACAAGGAGGATAAAATCCATTGAGGCCATAAGACATCTACCGCATTAGGCTGCAAAAAAATATATGCTATATTTACGTCTGCGTGACCTTTTTGTTAAATTTCTTTTTTTTTTTAAAACTTACCTCATAACAGCTAGCAATAAGAACAAGTAGAGGTTCTCTACATATGTCTGCAGCCCTCAGTAACGCGGCAGGTGGATCTTCGGGACCGTGACAGGCGGCCGCCACCTCCCACAGCTCGCGACCCATGTACGCACTTGAAGGGAACTCAAAACTACATCCTTGCGTAGGACTCTGTCAAAAAGGACATAAATAAATATTGATGCATTAATGTGTAGAAAAAAGAAAATATAATTAGATTATTACACTTACGACTTCCACAGAGTTCATTCTCGAAGCTCGTCTTTGCCCGTTATTGGCACTAAGCTTAGTATCCTTTTCGAAACCGTCTTCAGAAGTTCTGTGCAACATAATATGCTTTAAATGTTCCGCATAAGATTTTTTCTCAAACTCCTGAGACAACTGCAACATTTGACTGAGCGGGTAACGGAACACGTCGCCGAAAAGGAGAAAGTTGAACCAAGAGTTAGTCTTCACGAATTCTCGTAATTGCTGCTCAGGTAATGGTAAATGGTGTAATGTGGCAAACTTGACCATCGTCTGTGATTCATACAGCACCAGTGACATATCTACTTTACCATCCAACTTCTGCCTCTCAGATAGTTTGCTCAAAGTTATCTCTTCCAAGTATCTTAACATTTCTTTAGCAGCCTCATCGTTGCTCTGAACTAATTTCGACATAAACTCGTTCACCGTTTTATTAGCTTTTTCTTCTGAAAACCCTCTGTATTCCATCATGTGATGTTTGATCATTTTTGCAGCTGATATATGAACTCTGCATCTAGTTGGGTTACATCCAATCATAGCGATAAAAGATACAGTGCATGCTGTCATGGCGCCATCGAACCAGTTTTGTAACGCTAACGCATGAGCTTCACAACAAGCGCTTTTCACACTCTTTTCCTGCAAGCGATTGTACATTTGATACTGCTGCGAAACAAACGCTTGACTGGCGTTACATGGTCGATACTGTTTCAAGTAGTAAACATGATTTAGTTTAGCAACATAGCCATATTTCTTCATTAATTTCTCGTCAGCGAAATCGGGCATCTCCATAGCTCTCTGAGTTAAAGCTTTTATACTGGCGGCCTTTACATCTACGTCGCTGGATAGCAGACTGCCTAGGCTGCGTCTGTCCGGCTTGTCACTGATCAAACTGTTAGTGTTCTGGTTGACCAGCTGAAACTCAAATATCTTGGACACATCTAAACCACGGTATCCTGACAGCAACTGATACACATTTACATCTTTTGCTTCGTACGTTTGATTCACGTCTATATACTTTTTATACACATTATACAAATGTGGAAGCTTATCCTTATATATTTGGTTTGGCAATTTAAAGTCTTTGAACTGTAAATAATCTTCTTTGGAGAATATATCAAATAGCTGTTTGGTGTCCTCAAGGAGTATCATTCCGAGGACTAGGTGTGGGTTAGAGGAAACATAGTCATCGATATTTTCATTAGCGATCTGTACACAAGTTTTGTATACAGGCAGCACATGGCTTTGTCTGTCAGAAGTTTGTTCGATGCTCTTGAATAACAACCACAGTTCTATACAATCTTTTGCCTCTTTTTCTACATCTGATAAATCTGTGTCTAATATATTACCTTCAACACATAAAGTCAGAACTTTATACAACTTATTCTTCACGCAATATTTAGCTAGTTCCACATAGAAGTGCTCTCGACTGATAGTGGAACAAGATTCAGTGAAAATATCGTCAATTAGTTTCAAATTCTGGGTTCGTGACAATCTCGAAAGAATTAAATAAAGATTGTTCCGTTCGCTCTCATTCACAATACCGTACGAGGATAACGTATCATAAATGCATAGTTTAGTATAATCAAAGCAGTTGCTCTTAGCAATATTCTCAATCATTTCATTATTGACGGACCATTTCCGGAATATTTCATCGAGGTTTTCCAATACGTGTGTATCGAAGCCTATTGTGTCAACATTTAGGAGCTTTTTAACAAAACCTTCGTTGTTAAAGAATATGTATCGGGCGTTCATATCGCGAACGACCTCAGATGTCTGAACATTAATCCATCGGACTAAGATCATAGCTTTATTGTTCTCTACTAGATAGTTCCACATTTCATTTGGTGCTGAGAAATCTAATAAGGAAAACTCTGAAAAAAATATATTTTTAATATAGTTTGAGTACATACTGACGTACACATAGACATAGAAAACAAAAAAATTGATACATTCGATTTTAGATTTTGTATGTCTAGCCATAAGGTTTAAAATCGTTTACACTGCAATGACATAGACTTTTGTTTTTACACTAGTGAGAATATCATACCTCAGTGCATAGTAACAGTAAAAGATAATATTTGTTGATCTCAAATACATTACCCAAACTAATATCAGCAATCTATGAATAACACTATTAACTAATTAACATAAATCATTTGTTTAAGCAATGAGTTTCATTCTTATCAGTTTTCATATAGGTAACCCAGTTGATTCAATATTTACCTATCTGCAGTACCTATAGCTATCTACAGCTAGTTTGTTAGAATGCACTAATGAACACAACTAATGAAAAAACTACCAGTCAGATCAGAAAAAATTGTTTGCATTTGCTAGCCCCATTCTCATTAAATGTTACACATGTTACTTGCCTTGAAAAAAAATAAAGGCGAGTGCAATTGCTGGGCACAGCTAGTAATTTATAAAATAATTGAAAGATTAAGTATTACAAATCTAATACTTACCAAAAGAATTAAAAAACAGTGCAGTAGCAATCCTACTTTTCCATTGCTGCGGATATTTCTCAATCTTCTCTATAGTTAAAGCTTTTATTTCACTTTCGTTCACAACTATCCTCTCTTTGCCTGTCCCAAAGACTTTGTTTTGCTTGAAGGTACCATCACACTCGAAAGACTTTTCTAAGAACCGTAGAAGGTTCCAGTGCCTTTTAAACTCCAGCCATTTTGATAATGTCTCGCTATTCATGTCCTTAGAGAGCTTCTCAATTTGCTCCACTATGAAATCTCTGTACTCTATTTGAGCGGAGTCTTCTGCTAAAGCCATTAAGTGCTGCTCAGGATTGATCTTTACTTTGTTGAGTATGTGCAATACTTTGAAAATTTGTTTCCTTGTTAAGAGTTGGACTGTCCAGGCTTTGACCTAAAAAGAGTAACAGTTTATTTATTATTAAATTAAATTTAATCAAGTGTTTAGCACATTTCCTTAAGCCTTTAACTTGATAAAAAGAAGAATAATGGTTTTGATTTCGAAACAAAGAGCTCAATATCAATAGAGCCTTGAATTATTAGTTCTATACAAATCTATTTTGATGTCTGCTAGGCGCAAATTGAAAAGATAGCATATAAATGTAAATAAAAAGGTCATTCACCTCCGCGAGGAACCAATCTCGTGCAGTAGACTCATTCCATCCATTTTTGTCCATCAGATAGGTGATAGCCAGGTCGATGTGGGTCCCTTTAGCGGCAGCCTCCCTGACCACATCTCTCGGAGATTTTTCTTTCCAACATGACCAAATAATTTTCTCATTTTGTGTCAAACCCTCCATATTTTAGCACAACATTTGAAGCACCGTTTAAATTGTTATTTTACAAAATGCAAACGAATAACAATCTTCGCACAAAACAAAAATATATCAATGTTAAATCGTATTTCTGTTCAATTTCATTATAAAACTTAACTCAAAGCACTAAAGATTATTTTTCCAAAACAAGAAGAACAATAAATTTACATGAAGTTCACTCCAGCTGACAGTGACAGCAAGTTTTGTGTTACCATGTCTATCATTATTTTCCTCAAACTTAGTATGAATATATTCTACCAAAGAAAACACATTGCAATTATTTCAGTCAAGTTAATTTTTGCAAGGAGAAATAAGAGAAATTGTTCACACAAACATTTCTTTAGGCAGTAAAAAATAAGATTTCGACGTCATTGCTGCAGTTCGTAACTCGTGTTCAACCTTTAAATAAGGTAAAGGTTTTGTATGGCAGCACTAAACTTTTTAATATTCTTACGTGTTGCGCACATGCATTTTAATATACAGCTTACGTTGCTTGGAATGCTGCATTTAATATGTGAAATAATGTAAAATTCTGGTAAATTTGCTGCATTACCTATAAACTGTTTGCACTCAATTAGGTGATTTGATTTTCACCATTTAATATTAAGATAAAGAGTATGAAGGTTGCAACTGTTGTTGCTTAGCAACCTAACCAGAAAATCAACAAAATTAGCAATTCAAACGAAATTCAATAGTTAGGTACTTAAGTTCAAGGGATATAAAATAATAATGGCAGAAGAATTACAGAAAGTTCATTTGTATTACGATGATATTAACAAAATCAGAGTGATAGAAACTAGCGTCCTCAAAGAAACTGAGGACCTGAAAGATACGTGCAAGGGATACGATACAAGTCAGTTTTGTTTTTATTTTGATCATTACACTGCCCTCTTAATTTCGCCCACTCGTCAATCTCAACGCGGTGCATTGGTACATACTTCAAAAAGTATGTACCAATGCAATTTCTTCAGCCCGGTAAGGAACTTATTGAAACTAGGCAGTTCTTTATCAGGCATAATTATGAGATTGTCCTGTCCACAATATGCGTTGTGCAATTACGGTGCCGAGGCTACCAGTTAACAGCACGTCGTTAAAAATACTGTGCCTTTGAAATGTTGTGTTAGGTACTTTCCCAACTCACGTAAAAAAGATTCTGATCACATCCCTAAACGGTGCATGCATTTATAATCGAAAGCACAAACTCAATTTAGATGAAAATTAGGTACTTAGGTAAACCATTACCATTCTAAATACAGAAATTCAAGATTTCGGGAAGATTATCAACACGTTATTGGAGGTGCTGAAAGAACTCGGTGATAACGTAGAGAAGAAAAAAATGGCGGCAATCGGTTCGATGAATCTTTTGAAATCTATTTCGAAAGAGAAAGAATCGGAACAAGCCAAACTGCAAGTAAGTTTATTTGTATCCTGCGACTTCACACTTGTAGAAAAAAAATCTTCTGACCTTAATAGTAGTCTGATGTTTCATCAATATTAGTTCAGCCATTTTGTAGATTTGACTAGACAGACGTTAACGATTATTGCCCATAATAATAATGAAAAAAATCCTTTTTACTTAGTTTTATTATACCTATAGAGTAGGTATAAAAAAAAACAAAGTATATATAGGTATGTGATACGTACACTGCTTACCTAGAGTCATCATTATCTTTTCAGGCAGAAATCAACGACAAGACTATGGTTTTAGAACAGCTGGATAGTGAATATGATGCGCTTCAAATTCTTGAAGCTACGCAAATGGAAACCATTGAGTATTTAACGCAGATCAGATAAGTGTTCACGATTTGTCCTGATTGCAGTTACCTGTCATTTCTCAGGATATATCCCAGTGGACATCGCATGTTATTTCTGTTTTCTTTTGCCAGATCACAAAATGCTTGTACAAACATCTGAATCTTTAGTAGAGTGAAATAATAACAATTGTTGTAGTTCAGACTGTGTTGACCTAGATCCAGTGCAGGCGTGCTAAATCTTTGTCTGTCAGTCTCGTTTAAGTAATGTAGACATGTGAAACATTTTTTTAAAGCACTCTACTAAAACGATTGAGAGGCATGTACCAAGCTGTATAACTTGAAAAAAGTCACATTAGCATTATTATTAGTCATTTGGCAGCATTGTAATTAAAACAAAACACATTTTACCTCGCATTTTATTTAATAGCTGAATTAAGTAATGGAAGATGAAAATTAAATGAAACCATGTCTCAGTCGGTAAAAATGTATTTTTTGCTGAAACACACATGAAATTAACACAGCTCCTATAGTCAAACTGTAAATCATCATTGTTATTGCTAGAAATTTTGGGGTTATTTATATTGTAATTTATTATTTTAATTAATTTCTACTGAAATAAGTCACAATATGGAGTCAGACAATCTAATCACAAAACAAATTAAGAATTAAGTTTATTATACAATACCTGTGATTACAAAAATATAACTACTTATTACTACAGAGTAACACAGATAAATAATTGAAATATACATACATTCCCTTGATTCCAAATTTAATAACATTCAATTTTATGTAGGAACATGCCAATGTCATTATTTCACATACTTTTACCAAACCCCAAATATGGCCATTTAGGGGCTCGTAGTCGTAACCTAAGTGGGAACAGCCAATATTTGAGATTTTACGAGCCAACCTCGAATGATCAATCAATTAAATATCTTAGTCAAAATACACATTTTAACCACGTCATTATAACAAAAATACCTTTTACAAAATGATGAAAATCAATAAATAGTGGCAAAAATACAAATTCTGCTACTTTCTGTGAGTTCAGTGTACAGGAGTCAATGCTGCCGTCTAGAAATAATGCAACGCAAGCCTCACTACTCACATTTACTTGCACAATTTATCAATAAGCTAACTTTCAAATACTACTTGCCTATATTGAGTTTCATATAAAAGGAAAACAAAAATGCCAGTTCAAGCAAGGAAAAACAAGAATAATCTTTACTCTGTAATATTTTAAAGTGGAACTTAAAGTAATTAGATCGTACATAATAAATCTGTAACTTACACTTACAGCTTAGCTTACTATCTAGTTGCTATCGTCAACAATCAGTTCTGGAAATTATCATTATTTCTCTCCCTCTTCACAGTATACCTACTACAATGTATGTTATGCACACTTGTGACAGCATAGTGTGCATGATCACTAAGGTTCGATCACCTCATCCCCGCTTTACGCAACTTGAACATTAGTAGTAAGTGTACACTTCAGTCACATTCTATCAATTGCAAAAAACTACCATTTAGTATATAAATGCTTGAATTATTTCAAAAGAGGCTATTGGATGTATCTAGTTGACTGGCGTGCTACGATGGTCCTGTTTCGTTGACAACACTACGTCACCGACACTATGTGCATGCATAACTGTTTTCTAGGCTTTGGCCACACATCTACTGCCTAAATATTGAGTTTTTACAACAATTATTTTAACTATAAGACTCGCGATTTGTGAACACCTGTTTGCAGTAAAGCCATATAAGGCAATAACAAGACGAAACATTCAAATGATACACAAACAAGATTGAGGGAGATTTTCGTAGCAAATTATTGCTCCAGTGTAAATGATAAATTATTACCAATTAAAGTAGAATATGCTTGATGAAACCCTTGTGTGACATCCTGTCGTATTAAACATAATTTAAATTACAACGTATCCACCATACATTTCACAAATACTATGCGTGGCTTGAACACTTTTGTCTATAATGTTTGGAGGGTTAGACACTCGATGTCACTACTGAACTTGAGAGAGGATCATCTAACTTCTGCCTTTTGGTCTCTTGCTGCTCGACCTGGCTGGGTTCTTCCTCAGCGACGCGCTTTTTAGACCCCTCTGCGTTATTTGAGTGCTGCACCACTTCACTAATGACTCCATTTTTGAATCGTACAATAATAGCTGTCATATTGTCGCACCCAGTTCCATCGCCCATCGTGCTGGGCGCTAAGCAGTGGTCAAACATCTATGGAAAAAGATACATACATAAATTAGCTGCTAGATGCACAAGATTTAATTTGAAAAATCAATCCAACCACTTAATAGACACATACCTCCTCACAAATCTGCGACAGCCTCTCTCGTCCTTCAGCCAACTTCGGAAGAATGAAGTCGCACACATCCTGACTAGTCATAAAGTTCCATATACCGTCACACGCTAGCACCATGAATTGGTCCTTTTCTGGGTCAATTGTCAAAGTCTTGACGTCGGGGAAAGCCGTGATCATCTGTTCTTTAGCACCGAGCTCATTATTCCGCTTGTACGAGTGGTCGCCGATGGCACGGGACAAGTTAAGGCCACCATTGATTCGGCCGTCGTTTGACACTTTGCCTCCCGCCTTTGTGATTCTTTCGAGTTCCGGACTGTCCTCTGGCTTGTGATCTATTGACATATCTATGGCTTTGCCTTCTCTGCAAATGATGCAACGCGAATCTCCGGCATTCGCGACATAGAGTTCATTATCTATAACAAACAAAAGAAAAGTCACAGAACTTATCATACATATATCCCAGCTGCAGTATAATGTGTGTATGTCCTTACCCCTGAGCAGAGCTACTACGGCTGTGCAGCCACTGTCGCTGCCAGGCTCCTCTGACATAGAGATGTCTTCTTCAGCATCTTCGTCACTCGATTCAGCGTCCACATCTTCGTCTTCATCTTCCTCAGCATCACCTGCATATAAAATTTCAACTTAGTTGATAAAAAATAACACATCATACAGTTGTAGAAATTCGGTAAATTGTGTGAGTTGTATCCTATGTGTCCTGTTAATATATCATGCAAAACAAAAGCAGTGATGGGCAAGCTTGCTGTGTAACACATAAAGCAATATACTTTAAGCAACATTCACCATCATTTGAGGACTCTTCAACGCCGTTAACATTCTCTTCGTCGGATGAGTTGATCTCCCCTCCCTCGAAGGTCTCGTCGTTGGAGTCGCTCTCGTCATCGTCATCCTCGGCGGTTTGGCGCAGTAAGGTCTCGTATACTGCAGCAGCGGCGCGACGGATCTTAGAGTCCTTAGGCCTGCCACTGGCTTTGGCATCTGAGCTCGACACTGCTGCTGTTTTGTCTGGAAAGAGAATAGTAATAATGTTAAAATTTGAAATGATTAATTAGTTGGTTACTTTATTTGCTTTTATTTAAATAACATGTACCTTTAGCTTTTCCTGACTTGGCAGGTGTAGCAGAACCGTTAGATGATGTAATATTACTCTCTTCTCCATCAACTTGCTTCGAATCCGTGACTTCACCATTGCAGACTTCAGAAGTAGCACCATTACCAGTAGTAGCCACGGAGCTCTTGGCATCTTCACTCTGTTCTGGTTGCAAACAGTTGTCCTCAGAACTGTCGGGCACAGTTAAGGTTTCTTTTTTTACCTCTGCAGCAACAGGGTCCTTCAGTTTTTCAGCTGGCTCGCTTGTTGACACCTATAACAAATAGTGTTACAAATAAGGACTCTTAGTCGTGAGGACAGTAAATTGCGAAGGAGTCTCGGCTAAATTGCGACTGATGACCGAGTGTCGAGTGATCGACAAATATAATTAACATTTTATTATTGCTAGGAATTATGGTAAGAATTAAGTTTGTTTATACATATAAATAAAAACTAATAATGAAACATGTGAACAATGATGAATATTCAACAAAAAGACTTACTTCGCCATTTACATCCTTGTCTTCTTCATTATTAGTTGAGGAAACACCTCCCGTGTCTTCATCAGCTGTGCTGGCCTCCATGGGCTCTTGAGTCGATGACATACCATTCTTGCTAGACGAAGCCTCCACACTTGGCTGTTCAGAGCTCGAGCCAGCAGCTGCAAACGCAAACCCTGAACTGGAGCTTGATGCACCAGCTGAAGCTCCTTTAATAATATAAGTAAAGTTAGAAAAAGAAAAAAAATTGTTTTTATTTATTCATGTTTAATATGTCTCATTTACTTGTAAGTTCTATTTTTAATGGCGGGCGTTGAAACTCTGGCAGATTGTCCACTGAAAACAAGGGACGACTGTGGGCCTTCACGTATTTGCATTTAATAATCTCACGTGAAATAAACAGTTGAACAATGTTTAATGGTCTTTAAGAAGCTAATAATAGCGAAAATAGCTTATTAAACTAGTTACCTGAACCACCAGCCTCTTCAGTCTTCTTGGCGCGAAGACAAGGCGATAATGGCGTCGTGGTGTCACCAAGGCGCGCACGGTGAACTGTGCTCGGTTTATTTCCGTATTTGGCCAATACTTCCTGTAAATTAATGATTTATGATCAAGTTCATATAAAAATCTAAACATTTTCCGACATATTAACTTGCTCCAAAGAATAAGTTTGTTGCTGTAATATAAATAGAATTTACGATTATTTTTATGAGTTCCATTTTCAGAATTATAATAAACTTCCAGATCAAACAGTTCTAGCCAACATCCATGCTATAGAAAATGTCAAAAAATTTGAAACCTTTGGTATTCTCAATAATTATGTATTTTGAAATGCACATAGTATTATTATTTCATTATCAACTATTGCCATTGGTGTGTTAACGTAATCTACAAAATGAATGTGATTAGTTAAGGCGAAGCGAGCATATCGCGATCCGCGTTTAAGAGATGTTTATGTGTATGTCTATTAGTTTGTTGTACACTTCTGTCTGCCTCACAACTTGTTGAAATCTCAAATTTTCACTTTCACTCAAAGGTTTGCTGGAAGAAAACTTAATTTTGAGTTAAGCTCGCCTCTGTACATCGACTTTTACTAATGTATATCTTTTTAAATGTTTATGTGTACAATAAAGAATTAAGAATGTTTACCTGCCGATCTACCAAATATTGTAATACAAAAGCGTTTAAGCCTCACTCGTAAATCATATTACTAAAATTTATGATTTTACTCTGTAGTAGATTATATTGCTATTAAATGTTAGATAAAATAAAAGTAAACGGCGACTGTAACACTAAAAGAAGATACTATAATAATTACACATGAATGGTGGATGAGAAAGACTTTTTGGAAATCTTCTACACATGCCACTTTTCTCTGGATGTTTTATCTCTAATCTATAGATACAAGATGGTAATGACATGAATTTAAGGTTCATTGGATAATTAGAACCTTGTTCTGCTTTTGTGAGATGCAGCTTTAGGTACCCTTATGTATGAGAACATAAACCCAAACTAGACAAAATAGAAATTATGCTTCTATAATAATAGGTCGGGAGCTAGTTCTACAGTTTATAGTTCGATCTTAATCGATCGAGTATAAATAAGAAAGCGTAGAGGTCGCGCATCGCTAGAAAATAGCCCGTTTAGTTATGATCGTGAGTTTTTTTTGCTGTAAGTACTAAACTCGTTACTTTCCTTGCAATGACAGACTTTGATAATATTAAGTTCTGAAATAGTATTAATAAAGCGGCGCACTCTGTTTCGACACACATTTTAGGACGACGCCTGTTCATACTGATCCTCACAGTTCATACTCTGTTAGGTTCCTCCTCTATAGTTTACTTTTTCCTACTCTATGATATAAATTCAATAAAATGTATATCTACCTTTAATGGGAGACTGGCTTCTTGATACAAGTTGCTCACATTTTCATCTTCCGATTCTTCTTCATTATCACTTTGACCTGGTGGATTTATTTCACCTAAAATATTTGACATCATGACAAATTTAAACATACAGACACATACTACCATGCTAAGCCATATGTGAAAATTTGAATGTAAAATGTATTTCCCCTTTATTTACTACTTGAAAAAATATACCAAAGATTTTATTTATCGTTTTGGCTGAAGAAACATTAAAGTTATTTATTTTTAGTAAATCTAGCAGGTTTTATAAATAAAGGAGAAAATAGTGTATTCATGCATGTTCCACCAGTTCTTGATACTTATGAAATACATTTAAAAAGACAATGAACAACTATATTTATTGCAGCATACTCATCATCATCTCCCGAGCCTTTTCCCAACTATGTTGGGGTCGGCTTCCAGTCTTACCGGATTCAGCTGAACACCGTATTTTACATGAAGCGACTGCCTATCTGACCTCCACAACCCATTTTTACTGGGTAAATACAGTATCCCATGGTAAGACTGGTTGTCAGAATTGACTTAACGACTGCCAAAGATCATCGTATTATTGCAGCATACTAATAAAATTATTAACAATTGACTGCAGTAATTGTAGTTGAGACTTACTATTAATAAATTGTATCTCTTAGTATTAAACAAGTAACAGTAGTTTAATCTATATTGGCAACATCATATTATTATTGCACATTGTTTTTTTTTAGCTTTTGATACAAAAAAATCAAAACATGAAAATGTTCAGAATTTTTACATGCTTGATGCATATGTTGTCAATGTTTCTTTAAACAGCTTTCACACAAATAGCATCAAATGTGGCAGTGTGGATGTAAGCAAAAAATATTATCATACACATCTAATTGAAATTGTGCATACAATATTTAAGTACTAATTGAGTACAAAATACATAAAACAGACACATACTAACTAGCAGGACAGAACAATTACTAATTTCCAATATCAATAAAACCCCAAACAAAAATGATACATGGTCAGAAATCAAATATTTCACTGTATACTTAAATTTCAACTATTATTCAAAACATAGAGGAAGCATTAAGTTGCAGGGTAATTTTAAGTCATTATGCAAACATTTGACCTCTACCACACAGTCTTATTTCCAGTACTTATAGGCGAATATATACTAAATATTTTTATCAGGACACACATGATACTTTGTAAAATCAGTTTCAAGAAGATTTTAAAGTAAACCTACCCTTGAATAAAAATTATTCAAGGGTCATTACGATGTCAATTATTTATTATTTAATTGTTTGTCTATCTGCACACTGTAATCTTTACATTATATCATAACCTCTAATGATAGCAAAACATAACTATTTCTTTTCTAGGTTACTTTTAGTAAATTATATTTTCTAATACTAGATATTGGAATTTAACTTTTAATTTCATAATTATGTATTGTTATCGCAATAATAAAAGGGTTTCCTACCAGCTAGCTGTTTCAGGATGTCCATGACTTCTTTTGTGGCAATTGTAGCATCAAACTCGAGGAAGGCATCTTCCAATGCCTTTGTTAGCTGTCCACTTTTGTATGCTTCTGTGTTTTTGATGAAGTTTGGCAGGTGTTGTGAACAGTATGTGGCCACCTCTGCCCCCCCATGACCATCATACACGCCAAAGAACGATGTGTTGGAGTCATACTCAAGAATTGTGTTGTGTGCATCCTAAAAAACAATAGAAAACGATCAGTTAGTACGAAACTTATGTTGATATTTTACTTTCAATGTACAGATATGCAAAATGTACCGGATATAACAGCAATAAATTACGATGCATACATTTCTACATGTCAAGTTAGAGTAATGACTAGTCTTTAATCAAATCTTCGTGCGCGGGCCTGGGAAAGGACACCCGGCGGGACACCCGGCTTTTGACATATTTACTATAAAATTCAAGTCTTTACAAAATTAAGCCGTGCGTTGGACATTGGACATGATTATGATGCCTAGAAAATTCAAACAGACGTCTATAACCACATTTGGTTATCATCACACTGTTACAACTTGGCAATGGCTGGTTGTTAGATAATAGTGATTGAATCTGCAAAATAGTAGTAAACAGCATTCCCAAATGCTGAAATATACAAGTGTTAACGAAACATTATAGTACCTCTTGATTGACACGCCATCCCTGCATGGAGCTTGCGCCGCACTCAAGTTTATTGTTAGCTTCATCGCTGGACACTTTTTCAGTAACGGGCTCAGACAAATATGCACCCATATTGGAATGTTATCAACATCAATTATAATTACATAAAATAAATAATTGAGGCGCGAAAACCCCAAAAATCGCGCAGGCGGCAAGCTAAGCAGACAGACAGAGTCAGTCAACCCGCCGAACTATAAGGTTGCCAGAATAAATAAAAAGATCCTGCATTTAAGCCCGAAGTCTATGGTTTATTTAAGCATAATTTTTATAATTAACGTGAAAAGTAATAATATACTAGATTGTAAGCTTTGTAGGTAAATAATAAATCATGAACAAAATTATTTTTGTTTAATTTCAAATTTTACCAATATCGATTTATATTTACTTAGTACTGATGGCCAGCGTTGCCATTGCTACCACCTTCACATACCCACAAAAGTTAATAAAATGCCCAAATGTAGGAAAAGAACGATGAAGATCTAGAATAATCTAGATTCCACCCAATTACCCACACATTTCGTCGAAAATAAATAGGTGCCTCTGAAGCTAAATAACAGGTTTAAAATTAGTTGAGTAAATGTAGTGTCCGTTAGACCATTTATTATAAGTATCATTCAGTTTTGAAAAGCACATGCTATAACTATAATAACTGTAAAATCATCTCATAGTCCCCGTAGACTGTGTGAAAAGTATATTTCTTATGCATTTTGCGCTATAGTTAGTGTGGTTATTTAGCCGAAAAATAATGATATATTATATGCATATATAAATGATTGGTCGAGTCAGCGAGACTAGTCATTTATTTAAGGATAATATATGATTATTTCACATAACTGTTGTAGAGAGGGACCAGAATTAATACAGAGATGTGCTACTTACTTATATCGTCTAATTATCTAAAACAAGTGCATAAAATTAGAGTATTTTCTTTAATTTTGATTTATACCTTTGTCGTAAATATTGTTAAAATAATTATATGCTACTGTAACCTTTCGAAGACACTGCATGAACAAAATACAAATAATTAATATTTATTCAAATGTATAAAAAATACAAACTGTAGAGTTACATATTACAGCTGTTTACTAACACCCTGATTCTTCAATTCGTTTCATTTACTATTTCTCGTAATTATTAGTTATATTTTGTGTAAGTGTAGCTCTTAAGAAGGTGTACCTTTACAGCCTAAAGCAATTGAGATGCTACTCCCTTTACCAAAACCAGGCAGAAACGCGTTTGCAACCTACCGCGAGTTTTCTACATATACATAAATAAACTATAGATTTTCTTCCCTTAGCGCACATGATCAGTATGCTTTTGCTTTCGGAGAAAAAACTGGAATTAAGTTGTTGGATATTGCAATTCCGGCCATGTGCGTAGGTATCTACTTAATTCACCTAAAAAAAAAAGCTTGTCTATAATTCCACATGAATCTATAAAGTATATCCGAAATTCAGATTTATTCATTTGTAATGACATAGCTAGTTTGAATGTGACCAAGTGATGCCTTGTTATTTTTACTCTCAGATAAATACAGACCGAGTTATCTATTGGTCAAACAATAACATACTTCAATCAAAATAAATACAATTAACAACGATTAGGTAAGAAGTATGTCTGGACACTAACATTGATAAGTCGTAACAGTTTGTACCAATAATGATAAAAGATATTTGATAAATAAGCTAACAGAGTGTGAATGATAACACATTTAACTGTATACCTATGGTAGTAAATAATAATGATCATCGACCTTTTATCATTTGCTCATAAATACTAAGACTCGGTGCACTTGTTTTGATATAACACTCGTGTTTATACTAATCGTTACAAGCAAAGAAGCAAGTGTTAAATTATTTATTAAAATATGGATTCTTTTTACGATCGCGCTCTTTCAGAAGTAGGTCACGATGGATCATTTCAAGTTAAATTTGACCTAGTGCATAATATTTTATTTTCCGGATTGTGGGTAATGGCCTATAATAATATGATATTAGCACTAACTATAGTTCCACATACGTGTAAACTCCCAAAAAAACCTGAAAATACAAGCGTAAACTTGTGGAAATTAAAATACATTCCAACGTAAGCTATTTTTCTAGCAGTAAGTTATTCTAAAGAAATTAGGATTTCACTTTTATTTTACATACCTATTTCATCCTGATATTACTATGATTTTCAGAATAGAAGACACCGCAGGAAAAGAAACATTTAGTGATTGTTTTATTTACACAAGTGAGGATAATAACAAAACGAAAGGTATTACTTTTTTAAGTCATTATAATAATATGTTTTTATTTACCAGAAATATTTTTAATGTAACTAATATATTGTTCGCAGGATGTGATATATATGAATACGATAAAACTTGGTTTGAAACAACTATCCCGTCTGAAAATAATTGGGTATGTGAAAATGAGATACATGTGGCAAACGTTTTCGCTTACAGTAGAATCAGTGAAATAACAGGATCCTTATTTTTCGGATGGTTTGGTGATGTGTAAGTAAAATGTTTCTGTGTCATGACTTTTAGTTTTTTTGTATGTCTATAGAATAGATAATCTCGGTAAGATCTATAATTAATAATTAATTAGCTTTTATCAGACGTTTATTAGTCGCACGTTTCTTGAACATGCTCCTATGTTCTACTAGACACTTGAATACTTCCTACCTAAAAACGTACCAAAGATGTGTATAATACATGGGTATAAAATCTGGGGCCCGAGTCTGCTATTTACACTCCGTGTCAGTGTGCTCATAGTTGGCTCATATGTGAGGTGGGACGATTTTACGATAATTGGCATTCTACTAAGTTAGTAGAATGCCAATAAACTGACACGGAGTGTAAATAGCAGACTCGGGCCCCTGAAGCACAGGCGAGCCTTCTCTGTAGTCGAGTAGCGTTAAAAATTACAGGAATTATACATGTTTTTTTTTGTTTTTCAGATATGGTCGTAAACCTTCATACATTATTTCATTAGCTATGCTTGTAATCGGTCGATTTACATCGGTATTAGGCAGTTCTTCGTCTATTATATTTGTTATTGGCTGTATCATAGCCTCTTTTCCATCATGGACCGCTGTGCAAAGCGCATCCGTGATATCCATAGAAATATCTTCACCGAAACGAAGAGCCACAATCACCAAATTAAGATTAGTAGCCTTTAGTTTCGGGTTAGCCGTAATGCCCTTAATGTATTGGTGGTTAAGGAATTGGAAACCCTTTTTATTAATAACAACAGCCACCCAGTTGCCGTTTTTATTATTTTCAAGGTTAGTGCCTATTTGTGTCTTTGTTATAAATGGAAATAACCATTTTCTTACATCCTTAAATGAATATATTTTCAGAAAGATGATAGAATCTCCACAATGGCTTTGGATAACAAAAAAGTCGAAAAAATGTGTCCATACACTTAAACGCATAGAAAAATCTAATAAAACCAAATTAAAACCTGAAACCGAGATGGATATATTATCAAATGTGCCTGAAATAACTACGAGTACTAAAGCTGAAGTAGTCAGCCCTCTATCAGTATTTGCAGGCAGACGGATGGCCATTAATACGATCTTACAATTGTTGTGTTGGTATGTAACTTTCTTATTTTCCCCCTAAAATTAACCCTAGGAGATTGTCAAGGCTTTTTAAACCCTGATAACGGCACTGGGCATGCACATTGCCGGACTTTATACTGTATAAAATCATCTGGGTGACTAGGTTTATCTCGGATAGCTGATCCCCGCGACTTCGTCCACGTCAATTTCTGTTATTATGACTGCGATTAAGAAGTTAAAAAAAAAAGTATTTCTGATTTCAGCGTAAATGATAATTTTAGTTAATATTATGTTGATAAAACTCTGTAGCAAATAATTGGCAATAATGCATTAATTTCGACCAAATGACTACCTTAAAAAAGGTTATAGTGAGTCAATCTTAAAAGATAGACATATACTGTCGCAGACATTTTTTTAGATCATTTAAAGAGGAACAATTCTTTCATACATATATTTTGGGTAGCTCGAACCGTTTACGCAGCGCACGCAATGGAAGCTTTCAAGTATGAATATTTTTCCCCGTTTTTGTGACATTTTTCACTGCTACTTAGCTCCTATTGGTCGCAGCGTAATGTTATGTATCCTAAAGCCTTCCTCGATAAATGGACTATCTAACACAAAAAGATTTTTTCAATTCTAACCAGTCGTTCCTGAGATTAGCGCGTTCAACCAAACAAACAAACAAACAAACAAACAAACAAACTCTTCAGCTTTATAATATTATATAGTATAGATTTTATTGTACTTTTTGACCCCGGTATAAATCCTTGTACATTTCCTCTGCCTTAGAGAAGACGGAAATATAAAGGTACATACTTACTTAAATTATATTTTAATGTGCATTATTTTGTATGTTTTAGGATATCTGTATCTGTCAATTACAATGTAGCAGTAATAAGTGCTGCGGAAAAGTCCAAAGGGAATCCGTTCTTGGACTTTGCATGGCAATCTTTAGCGGAAATTCCCGGCTACTTCGTCGCAGCTTGGCTTGCAGATCGTATCGGTAGACGATACACGGGAGTCGTGTCGTCATTATTGATAACTATTATTTGGATTGTTTTCGCTTTTCGGGAGATGAGTAAGTATTCAAAAAATATGTGTGTTTGGTACCCAAAATGTGAATGGCAAGTAGGTACTAATAGATCGTCGATAATTTACTAGTCTAGGTTTGAAAAGAAAAAACACGTATGGAATGAGGGGCGGTAATGACTTCTTATTACTTTGCTCTGTGAATGACTTGCACGTATGTAATTCAACTGTGATTTCAAATTTTAGGCGACATAACGTTCTTGAAAAATGATTTACTAAATTCAAGTTTACGGATCACTCTTCGAATAACGTTGACAGTAGCATATTATATAATATCGTTGTTAAATATGGAACTATATCCTACATGTCTCAGACAAATTGGAATGTCGCTGGGGAATGTGGTGAGTGGGATTGCCGGTATGTCTGCACCGTACATTTTACATTTGGTAAGTTGGGAAAACAATTTTATTCTTTCTCTACATCGTATCGTCTTTACCTCAGAATACCAACCAGTTATTCATTCTGTCCTATAATCTTCTTATTTGCTTCGCTCATGGGTGAGACACTCAAAAATTTAGTGTTACCATTAAATGCCAGTTAACATTATAAGTTTTTGAATTGATTGCGGTCCTATGACCATAGTTATGGTGTTATTAAGCAGCGTGATTTACTGATGGTGGTACACTAACCCATAGTTATCGACTCTCCGAAGTATTCGACCTTTACCTAACCCTTTGTTGATTGATTGATTTAATATACCTACCTACGTGCCTTTAAAAAAAAACATAAAGCTATGGTTGGAATGCATGCCTAAACAAATTCAATCATACTTACAGGGACGCCGGATTGATCCTCGTTATCCAAGTATTATATTGATAGCAACGACTGTTATTGGGGGAATATTGTCATCATACTTGTTACCTGAAACATTAAATGCAAAGTTACCAGAAACACTGGAAGAAGCCCAACGTTTTGGGCAACGACGTCGACATAGAGATGTTAAGGAAAAGGACGAGACAGTAGAATTAAATATTTTAATAGCACAGCAATAGAAGGAATCACTCTCCATACTGTAGTTTTACGTAAATAAAAACATGTTCATTACTGACAATTGGTAGTTTTATTTTAGAATAGAAAATAAATAATATACTTAAAAAGTTATTCATGTGCTTCATCAAAATATACGAAGTCGTCGCAAATAGAAAAGTCGTCGCAAAGATGATTTTGTTTTTGCAATCCAAAATCAAGGCGGTTGTAAGAAGACAGACTTTTTCTTTTCTCTCTTGCTTTGATTATTTTCCGCTGAAACCTGTAATGAAAAATGTTACAAATATTGCAATGTCATCAAATAAAATTACCCAGTAAATAAGCTAAATAATTTGAATCACTATGACCTGGAGCTTGGATTATACAAAAATGTTAAGTTTTAACTGTTATTGATAACAGTTTAAACTTAACATTTTATCAATGGAAAAGTGAATTATTAAAAAAAAGATGGAAAGACTTAATAAAACTACCCCATAAATAAGCCCATTTTTGACGAATAAATCTATGGTAGAGAAAGTTGCATTATATTATGATTTATAAAATTATAATTATGGTATGATACAAGTAGTGAATATTCAACCACTTAGAAAAGCATGTGTATATGTTCAATTCTCTACATTAAGCTTGTTCAAATTGATTGAGACTATTTGAGACTTCTTCGGAATTTTTCAATTATTCTTAGTCTATGAGTTTTTGTTGATATGGTCACCCAGAAAGAGTAAATAAATGTGAAATAAATTGTCTTTGGTGTATTGGGACTATAATTTTCAATATTTTGTCTGGTGAACTGAATTATATTTTATTTATCAGTGAATATGTAGTGAAATGCGTAAAAATGCAAGCATAAATCGAAATAATTTATATTTCGATTAGATTTGAAAGAATCTTGGTCATTGGTTGTTTAACGTATCGTATTGTACCATCGTATATAAATCTGATTGTTAAAATGTCGGGCGATCACAAAACGTTGATAAAAGGTAGCCCCTCGCAGTATGTTAAGTTGAATGTGGGCGGGACGCTATTTTACACAACTATTGGCACGCTTACTAAAAGCGATAACATGCTGAGGACGATGTTTAGTGGCAGGATGGAAGTACTTACAGATTCGGAGGGTACGTACTACGACTGCGATATTTACTTGTTATCTCTAAATTTTGTATGTTAACATAATTATGATGTCTGTATACAATGGAAACATAACTAAAATAAGCATTTTTCGTTAAGGTTGGATACTCATTGATCGTTGCGGAAAGCATTTCGGTACAATACTAAATTACCTTCGCGATGGTACAGTGGCACTGCCTGACAGTTACCGTGAGATCATGGAACTCCTAGCGGAAGCTAAATACTTTTTAATAGAGGAACTGACTGACTCTTGCCAGCAAGCATTAGCTAAGAAGGAAAGAGAAGCAGAACCCATCTGCAGAGTTCCGTTGATTACTTCGCATAAGGAAGAACAATTGCTCATAATGTCAACTTCAAAGGTATGATATTATTTTAAGAACAGAGTCCTTCAGACATCTGACTATTAGAAAGTAGTGGCATTATCTAATCATGAAATCTTTATTTTTATCATTGAATGCCAAATACTTAAAAATGCCTTGATTGTTATCATGCTGAAAACATTAACAATGTAATCTTTTGTTTCAGCCTGTTGTTAAGCTTCTGATAAACAGGCATAATAACAAATATTCCTACACAAGCACATCAGATGACAATCTGTTGAAGAATATTGAATTGTTTGACAAACTCTCGCTGCGCTTCAGTGGCCGTGTGCTTTTCATAAAGGATGTGATTGGTTCTAATGAGATCTGTTGCTGGTCATTCTTTGGACATGGCAAGAAATGTGCAGAGGTGTGCTGCACATCCATTGTGTATGCTACTGACAAAAAGCATACAAAAGTTGAATTCCCAGAAGCTAGAATATATGAGGAGACTCTTGGAATCTTATTATATGAGAGTAGAAATGGACCTGATCAAGATTTGATCCAGGCTACATCATCTCGCGGCGCCGTTGGTGGACTTTCCTGCACTAGTGATGAGGAGGAGGAGCGCTCCGGCCTCGCCCGTCTGAGGTCGAACAAGCAGAATAATCAATCTTAGCGGTTACAGTCGGGCTTGGCGCGCCTTCGAAGCTCGAAACGGACTAATGTCTGATACCAGGCTGGCTACTTTTTGCCATTTTGCTGGCTGCCTTGCTTCGGTCTGTAGACTTTACTGAGCTGTGTCCTTCAACATAGGTCACTCAGACCTCTTTCTAAGGCTCTCTTGATTGTGAAGAAATGATCATGGCATGAGGCATTTATGATTATAGTCAGATCATACTATGGACAACTTTCTGCTAATGCTATCTGTGTCTGTTCTGTGTCTAGTGAGTATATTATGGCAGATGAAGGTAAACTAGAGAAAAATGAGACAATTTATTAGTGCAAGTAAAGTTGCCATAAACATATCTTAGATTCTTGATCCTGTCCATACCCTAAGTGGTGTATATGAGACCTTGTGTAAAATTAAAATTGTGGTTGATGTCTAGTATACGATTCATAATATGTACTTGATAAATTCTTCAGTATTTGTTGTTCATGTGTAAAATTATTAGATGTAATGTAAATGCTGACTTGATCATGCCTAAGTGGCAGGTGTATGGATGTATTGAGGAATAAAAATGTACATTGATCAGTGTTGCATGATATGTTTATAAAAGTGTAGAATAGTGAAATGTACTATCTAAGATTCTATGTGAAACAATATGTACAATCTTTGCAGTACATCTATGTCGTAATTCTAATGTTAAAATGTAATTTTACGCTTATTGTCACACTTACACAGCTCAAGTGATTTGCCAAATCAATGTTGTTTAGTATTAGAATCTTGTTCCTGATGCATCTTTAGTGGATGAAGCTCATAATTTAATACAAACTATTTGTTTATAAGATTATTTCTGCCTTCCTCTTGGGGTAAAGGTGGAATAAGGTGGGTGTTATTCAATTATTGCAAATGAATCATGAAATCAATAATACATTACTGCACTTTGATTAAAAACTTTGTTATAAGTGCCACATTATGGGGTATATACCTGTAAATACAGCATATAAAATGATTTATGTAGTCTTGAATAGGTAATAGATATTATATTCGACAAATTCTTACACTGTTGTATTCCAAGTGTCATGGTGTTTAAGATTTTGCCAAATTATATAGCTAATGTGATGTCTGAGAATATTGATGTAAAAGTGTTTGGAATAGTATTGAGAGGTTTTTCAGATTATTAAGCACAGTCTAGTCTGATATTTATTGTTCCATTTGACTTTGTAATGAGAAGTAAGGTAATAGTGCATAGCACATATCTTTATAAATAAATAGTGTACAAATGAAAGTGGGTAGCCGCAGATGTACTAAATATATTTATTGTGAAGATGTGGGTGGCGTACTTTTCTAATATGACTTGCACTTTACCATTCAAAGTGCATATACTGAACGTTTTATAAGTAACTAGTGTCAGACTGCAAAGACAATGAAAATTATAATAAAGATGTAGTTATATATAAGCAAGATATGAGAGGCTAATTTAATTGGTCACTATACAAATAATTTTGAGCATGGATTCCTTCCTAGTACATCGCAAGACTGGTTTCTTATGACGGAAGCCATTAAAATTATTATCGTAAAATTTATAACACATAACTTGTTATACCCTTGCAAAATATAATATGCTCACTGTTTAGCTGTCTTAATTTGTTTTATTTTAAAACTTATTATCCAGAACTAACATTGTTTGTGTAGAATTTATTAACAAGTAGTATTAATTTTAGACTTGAGACTATAAAATTATTAAAAATAAGAGGTGGTGGCAAAATACTATTCAGATATTGTCATAGAAAACCGCAATTTGTTGCTTTTACTCTTTAGGGCGCCATCTAGCGAATATACTTCAAACTTCAGAGAGACTTACTTTCTTATCTAGTACTGCAGTAGGACAAACAGATGGAGCTACCATGTTTTTTGAAGAACAACGATTGAAAAATGACGGGCCTGTTGGTCTAGTGGTTAGTGACCCTGACTGCTATACCGGAGGTTGTGGGTTCGATTCCCACCCAGGACAAATGTTTGTGTGACGAGCACGATCATTTGTTCTGGTTGTCTGGGTGTAATTTATCTATAATATGTATGTATTTAGAAATATATAAGTATGTTTATCAGTTGTCTGGTTACCATAACACAAGCTCTGCTTAGCTTGGGATCAGATAACCGTGTGTGAGTTGTCCCGGAATATTATTATTATTATTATTATAAAATACCCAAACCTATAATTATGTATTTTTTCCTAATAAAATAAAAGCTATGTTACAATGGACTTTGAGCGCTGTGCATAAAGCTCATTTTTAATAATATTTATAGGACATATTGCATGTTGGTAACTGATAGACATATTGAATAAGACTAGTAAAATACTTTATTGTGTTGCGATTAAATTTGTTTTGTAACACTCTAAACTACACAAGGGTATCCCAGTTTTAGAACAGTTATATCTTTTTAAATTGTCACATCCGTTAGCACCACACTTCACTGGCTTAGGCGGGTCAATGGGAGCCTTTGCTTCTATAGGGAAGGGAATACCGGGAGGCAAGGAAAGTAAGATTTCATTGTTACTATTCTTGTATACAATCATAGGTTCAAGTTTCTTAGTTGGTCTCCCTTTAGACATGTATTTTAAGTTCTTCGATTCTTGTTTCTTCAGAAGCCTGTCCATAGTTTTCTTTTTATCTTTCTCCCTTTTCTCATCAGCCATTTGCTTGCGTTTCTGTGACTTTAGGGCAGCTTTCTGTATTGCTTCCTCGGTCATAACTTTTTCCTTGTAACCTGATGGTAAAGCTAGGAGTACTTCACCTCCAGGGCTGGTCTCTTTGTCAGTACCGCGCTCATACATAGCTCTCTGTCTTGCTGTCATCATTTTGGGATCTTTTGGTTTTATTTTCTTAAGTTCTTCGTCAACCTGCAAACATTAAAGAAGAAAGAAGTGATAAAAATACCAAACATTTAAACAAATATTGGATGCGGAGGGCGGAGGACCGGGTGATGTGGCGCAAATTGGGAGAGGCCTATGTCCAGCAGTTGACTATGATTGGCTGCATGATGATGAAACAAATATCTCATTAACAGTTATTTTAAAGATAATATTAAATGGAATATGAACGGTGCTACTTACTTCCTCTAGTTTTCCAGATTTTATAGCATCTAACCATCTTTCTTCTTCACTAGAGGTCCCACTGTCCCTTCCTTTCTTTTTCTTCTTTGATGACGGAGCCTTCGGTGGTGTGCTCGATGACGACCCAGGTATAGACCTCCTTGAGTCTGATGACGACTTCATGGTCTGTGCTTTTAGTAGATCCGCTGCAGAAGTTCCCGGAACCTCACGTCCTTTCACCTTCATCTTAAATGACTTGTCCACCGCGTCCTCGTACGATACGTCGATGGACGACTCGCTATCGTACTCATTTTCTACTTTCCTCTTCTTATGCTTTTTGTGCTTGTGCCTTTTATGTTTTTTCAGCGGTGGCGTGTCTACAAATTATCATTGTATTAGAACTTTGAACGTTTGGTAATATCAACAAAACAAAAGTTAAGGTTATTTACCAATTACTATTTCATCCTCTGTGGTGCTCTGTTCACGCTGTCTTCGGACCATTTTTGTTGTATTGTAGTAATGGTTTTTATAAGAGTTTCGTAATAATTATTTGGAAATATTAACTCTTGTTTTGTTAAATTCAGACTGTTATGTTGGTAGAATCACTAGTATGTCAGTTAGAAATTGACAGTTTGTGTAGTAAGGTGCGTTCAACGATACGTAAATATACTTAGTTTCAAAAGTTACTAATGGACTAAATAGTGTTTTTATAATAAAACTATTTCAAACAATAACACTAAAAGAATTGTTTGTAAACAACGTGCATTAAGTTAAAAATATTTTGATCGAAGTTTTTTTGATAGAAAGTCAATGGCCAAACATACTGACAAAATACTTACATTTTTTTTATTGCCATTGAATACGAAATACACGACGATACATAAATACGAAACATCCATAAGGAGCTAGACCGATTAGTTAAAAAAAAACTTAATCCTTGCATCAACTCTTTTACATAACAAAAACATGATTAGGACCTACAACGAGTAAGTTAAGACAACCATTTCCTTGTTAGCGGAACCGTAGTAGGATGATAGGTACCTACTGGTTCTAAGTAACGTTGACAAACATGAGTTTCCTTATAAAACTATGGAAAACTCGGTTTGATACGTTTCTAAAACAACATTTTATAATATATACTACTGAATACACAAATTCCGCAAACTAAAGCAGTTTAATTCACCCACCAACGAACTCGACCATTTTTTTATTCTCATAATAATAAAATTAATAAAAGTCTGCCTACAGTCAGATAAGAAGTATTTAAACGTTAAGATTTAATGATTTTGTACAACAGCTTGCTAATGGCCCAGTTTACTTTCCGCTAAGCATGTCGGCTATTACGTCTGGCGCAGATACGTCCGTTCGAAGGAAAGTGGAGCGGTGCATTAGTTGCACAGCTTCCTTATATCTCTGAAGATTACGGTTTATAGAGCTAATGGTGCTTCGAGCTATGTTTTCCTTTGCGATGGTTACCTAAGGTGTTAGCTTTTATTATTTTGCTCGATTAACATTTTTGATGTTAGGTATAACAAAGTATTACTTCAGTAATATTAATAACTAGCTGATCCCCGCGACTTCGTCCGCGTCAATTTCTGCTATTATGACCGCGATTAAGAAGTTTAAAAAAAAAGTATTTCTGCGTAAATGATAATTTTAGTTAATATTAAGTTGATAAAACTCTGTAGCAAATAATTGGCAATAATGCATTAATTTCGACCAAATGATTACCTTAAAATTGGTTATAGTGAGTCAATCTTAAAAGATAGACATATACTGTCACAGACATTTTTTTAGATCATTTAAAGAGGAACAATTCTTTCATACACATTTTTTGGGTAACTCGAACCGTTTACGCAGCGCACGCAACGGAAGCTTTCAAGTATGAATATTTTTCCCCGTTTTTGTGACATTTTTCACTGCTGCTTAGCTCCTATTGGTCGCAGCGTAATGTTATATATCCTAAAGCCTTCCTCGATAAATGGACTATCTAACACAAAAAGATTTTTTCAATTCTAACCAGTAGTTCCTGAGATTAGCGCGTTCAACCAAACAAACAAACTCTTCAGCTTTATAATATTAGTATAGATTAAACTACTCGCTGAAGGAAATAAATACATAAAGTTAGATTAGGTACCTTTTTAAATATTGTCCTAACTACATTTCCTTTTATCCAGTTGGTACAAAATGAAATATAAGATGAATTATGAATAAATTGGGTTACCTAGGTATCCCAATTTAGTTAAATTTTCTAAGTAAGTAGAAATAGAAGCGAAGAGAGGTAGGTATAGTATAATTAGAGTAGAGTTTAAGTCGATTAAACAATAAGTCTATCAAATATAGATAACTTTCATTTCCTTGTTGCTTAGTATTTCTACTAATACCGCATCAATAATAGAGCCCATTCAAACAGAGCTTGCACAAAGTAGTTTTTCTTACAAACAAATTAAACCTAATGCTCAAAATCAATAGTGTTTGCTTCCTCGAACCTCATAGTAGTGCGCATTACGTTAACTAGAATACCTGTGTTTACACAGAAAACCGAACAGAAACAGAAGCCTTCAAGAAATAACGCTACACTACCTGAGTATACATTTTCAATCAGTTAGAATATTATTTAACGGTTGTAGACTCCACACAAGTCCACATTAAGTAACTACTTATTGCATTATGCTCATATCACTATAATTTTATCATTGGTCCTGATTATATGAGCCCCTGGAGGCAGAATCAGCCCCTTCTAACCAAGTGACATCAGTCACATCATCTCACCAAAAATAATACGTAAGTAGTTACAGGAAAAGTAGATTAATAAAAGCTGGAGGCATAAACAATTCATAGTTTCCTTAGATGAAAGGCGACCTAGTCCAGTTTTCATCACAACGTCCTTTAATTGGTATCTTCCTGGAACAACTAACCATGACTGCGACAACTTACAGAAATTAAACAAACAACTCGTTGTTTTGTGGTCGCTACGATCAGACAATTAGGCGGAGGACACTCACATTTACGTTTGAATTAAATTACGCAAGCCGTTTGCGACTAAAACTTTCTCAGTTTTCGGGCCGAGTGCTTTGAGTGCCGAATCTTTTTCTTTTAGCGCCAGAGCTTAGTAAAAATAACTTATTTGCATTATTGTAATATAGTGGTTATATCGATTGTAAAGAACTTTAATTCAGTTGAAGATTACAGCATTGATTTGATATTTAGTTTGGCTTATTCCCGAGTGAAATATTTTTTTTCAGTATTACCAGTTTTCGGTAAGATCTTGGTACTTTGGTATACTTCTGTAAGTATACTATTACAGATAAGTCTAGTATTGTAAAATGTGGATCCAACTAAAACACATTTGTCCTATTACTTGGATAAGGTATCATAGATTCGTCATCAGTAAATAAATTGTGTTGTATATATTTTTAGTTACTCCTCTGTATGATTGTTAAATAGGCAAAAGTACCTAGTTATCTACATGTGTTTTATATAAGTTAATATAGGTACATAATTAAGGTACCTACAACGATCGCAATCGCACATTACGCTACATTAAATTTTATACCGTTTCATTTCACTTCACTTTCCACTTGAATTGACCTGTCCCAAAGGATATTATGTGTTTGTATTCATATTCCTACTGTTCACAAAATTGGGATCGAAGATAATAGTCAAAGGTACCTATTTACCTATTTTAATTACCTGAAAATGGTGGTCAGGCATTTCCAAAAGTTTTTGCTTCAAGCTGTGTTGATTAGAACACATTTATTATGCAATTTAACATTAAAGTTCTGTATAAAATTTTGGATAATTGAATAAATACTTTTGGGTATTTTTTTTTATTTGTATCTTTTCTAAACTGGGTTTGGTTTCCCGTCACCAGATACAGCTGAATACTAAAAAAATAAATAAATAAATAAATGTGGACAACATCACATACATTGCTCTGAACCCAAAGTAAGTAGCTGTAAAGCACTTGTGTTATGGAATTCAGAAACAACGAAGGTACCACAAACACCCAGACCCGAGGCAATGTAGAAAAGTGAGTTTCTACATTGACCCGTCCGGGAATCGATACTAACTAGTGTTTATAGAACTGTTTGTATACAATAAACTTTTTTCGCATGGTGCAATTCGTAAATGATCTGCAGTGCTTTTAGCGTTTGGGCGTTTCAGAGATTTATGATTACAAATAGAACACAAAAAATTTACGTAATAAATACACATCGGCACTGTCCTATAAACTTTTCTTTTTATATTTATGTTACGCTCTTATCTTATGTTAACAACAGGTAAAAGTATCGTCACTTAGGGACCTTTAGCCGACAAATTGCTCTAATACTACTTAGCAGGATTTAAAAGGTAAGCCACCAACTGTGTTACCGCTTTGTGTAGGTCTACAATTCTTACACTCGGCTTTTAAACACTGATAGATAGTTTATTTTCTAACTAGCTGTGCCTGCGACTTCGTTCGCGTGGAAGACGAAACTTATCAATGAGTTTTTAACCGCAAAATTAAGTTAATTTTTTATTGTTTATACTTTTCCGGGATAAAACTACCCAGTGTGGTGCCCAGGATAATAAAGAATAATTATACCAAGTTTCATCGTAATCGAACCGGTAGTTTTTGCGTGATACCTGAACAAACAGACAGACAGACAGACAAATTTTTTTTTTCCACACTTTTGGGTTCAGTGACGGTCTAGTAACACCCCCGCCATTTATTTTTTTGATATTTTCAATGTACAGAATTTTCACTTCTACAGATTTATAAGTACCTATAGATAACTACATTTATTTAATAATATGTAGTTACGGTATAAGGTTAATATTTAGTTTCAATCCATTAAATAAGTGTTATAAGTCCATCTTAAAAGTCTATCTATAATAAACCTTTCGTAATTTCATCAAAAGCCCGTCTACTCGGGCCCATAAAAATCTGCGACACTTCATAAGAAATCTAGCTCAAAATAATTTCGCAATTAAAAAGTTTTAACTCAACAATCAAAAACAACAATAAACAGAATTTCTATTGTTTCAAAACACTATTATCTTTTTATTCCCCAGTGAAGAATTCACTATATTTCTGACTGGCGTGCATAATAATTTCTAGTTTTTGAATTTCTGTATATCTGCGTGATAACTTTTTGGTTTATTCTGTGAAAGAACTTACAATTTTTCTCTTCTTTAATTTACTTATCCTTTGAACTAAGGTTCTGGCTTCAGAAATGCTGACTTCATTTGCACAAAATTTTGCTGAGAAAACAGCATATTCAATTCCATGGTGTATTATTGTAATGTGATGCGGTAAGGAAAAACTCTGTTTAACGCTGCTTGTTATTTGTATTCGATACACGATGGGGGATTATGTCGTCCATTTATCCTGTACCATGCCAGGCTGGGTCGTGGCTTTAACTCCCATTTTGTATTGTATTTATCCCCAAAATCCCCCATATTTGCAACGCTGATTGATGACGCGTGTATGGCTTTTCTCTGTTCATATTGTGTGATCGTGTTTGGAAAGTTGATCTTATGATGTTTGTATGATGGTTGGATTACTTTTGGTGCGTATCTACCATAAAGACCTGAACAAAACGACTTATTTCTTAATCATCATCATATTTGTCACCTAAAAAAAATAATGAGTCCTTCAAAATATAAAGTTATCCAAGTAAAATAATATACCACATACAAATGTAGGTGATGATTTAAACTCAATTCCTTATCACCTATATATTTTCCCAGAAAATAATGCCATCATACAGGATGCAATTTGTTATTACATTACGCTGTCATAGCTCAAAAACATTACCCTCGTAGTCGTTTGTTCTTATACCTAATAACACATTTTGGTTTATGAAGTACTCCCGTAGCTGTCGACCTTCAGATCCCACTTTCAAGCGCTGGTTATAAATAAGAGTATTGTTTACAATGCCCCCTCGTTCAATGCCAGCGAGTTATCTCAGTTCGCTGGGCATGAGGTGATACAGGTCAATTCAAGCGGACACAGGTACCCGTTTAGTAAGCACCTAATTTAATGGAAACCTTGAACGATCGATTTGTAGCTATAGGATTGTAAAGTTTTTGACAAACTTAAGTATTTCACTCCTTTTTCGGATTCTTGACAAATATTAACATGGTTTTCTTTGTAGCCAAGATCTGACAAGGTGAACTGTGAATGTTTGAGTTTTTGTTTTTACTGTAGTACCTAAGGAAAAATATCTTATATATAAAATTCTCGTGTCACAATGTTAGTTACCATACTCCTCCGAAACAGCTTGACCGATTTTTATGAAATTTTATATGCTTATTCAGTAGGTCTGAGAATCGGCTACTATCTATTTTTCATACCCCTAAGTGGTAGTAGGTAGGTAGTAGGCAGGTACTAGGTAGGTAGTAGGCAGGTGCTAGGTAGAAAAAATTGCATTGCAACGCATGCCGGGTACTGCTAGTAAATAAATATGTAAATAATATGTTAGCGTTGTGTCGCTCATCAAATAGATCCATAATAATATTGTATGAAAAAAAAAATACAATTTAAATACTTGAATTTTCTTTGTAAACATTTAATTTAACCCCATGGGAAACCAACGTTACAGAAGGAAAATGTAAATATCTATTACTTCTGTATCTATTAACCTTTTCAATAAGGTCTTTCTAACTAAAATTGTTTTAGCAACGGTAAAGGCTTAACTGCAATCCTATTAAGGAGTCGGGAACAAAGTTGTTTTTATATTTACCTACTTTTGTATAAAAAGTTGACCGGTGTCGCTCCGTAAATTAATTATTCAATGGTTTCAAGTAATGCTTGGCTTACTACGGGACGGTATTAATTACAGAGTAATAAACAACAGCGTCTAACTTAATGTGATGATTAAACTTTGAGAAAATTCTTTGTTTCTCGTAAAAGAGTTTCCACGTAAATTCTACAAGTTTTTTACTGTACGTCAGAATTTAAGTTTCTTAATAGAGTTTTTCTAGTGCATATTGTGGGGTTTTTACTGGTATATCCTAGTCGTAAAAGTCGACTGAGAGAAAATACTGGCGTCGTGCCAAAACGTGCGATTTCCGTGCGTGACTCAGTAACGTGATTTCAATTAGTAGTTTGGCACACTACCATTTACGTATCCTAGTGGTGTACATAGGCCATTACCTGCTGCTGCGGATTAGAATCCCGATGGTGTAACTAAACCTGAAAATGCTAGGTTAAAATTAAAATCGTTGGTGGATATTTGGGTCTTTTGAAACTGTTGTTACATGTTTGTTCATTATGGTATAATATAATGTAATACCTTACTCATTAGATAAACCAATTACGTATTTTCAAAATGGCCATAGCTACAACTAACTTAAAAAGATATAAATAGCCTTCTAGCCTTAATTTCTAAAAGTTACATTTAAGTACATTATAAAGAAGTAAATGCAGAGTAACAGATCACGGGGACCTTACCACAGGACTTTATGAAGCCGGATATTAAACTTTGTTGCAAGTTACGAGCTAAAGAGATCCCGTTAGAGGTCCATAACTTGTGCACTGTAGTGAAATGATAGTCGTTACTTCAGAAATATTAGTTCCCGTGATTACTGCTTCAGTTAAATGTTATTTTACTTTGACGTATGACTCAATTCTAATATTATTCAAATAAAAAAGCGTCTTAAATATAATGTAGTACCTACTGTTTACTTGTAGTAAGGACTCATCTATATCTATAAAAATGAATCGCTAAATGTGTTGGTAAGCGCATAACTCAATAACGCCTGGACCAATTTGGCCAATTCTTTTTTTGTTGTTTTTGTTATTGTCAGGAGAAGGTTCTTATTAAAGAAAAATTGCGGTGAAAATTAGGAAATTGAAGAATACTCAACCACCAAATTAAGTAATCCAGACTTTTGTTACGATAGTGATTTGTTAGATTCATCTCCGCCCCTAATAATACAAAGGCACCGGGAACGGGACCTAGGTATTCACGCGGGTGAAACCGCGGGGCACAGCTAGTTATAAATAGATTTAAAAACGCATTTATTTCTATGCTCTTACATATAACGCTTACTTTTTTTTTTTTTTTTTTTTTTTTAACGTAAAAATATTTTATTAATGAAATTAAACTTAAAATATTTACAATTTTATAAAAACTAAGCCTACGCAAGAAATAAAAAGAATTATAAACTAAAAGAAACTAAGAACTAAAACAACGCTTATTTAGTTCCATGCAATATTCTGACATATTTACCTGACTTGCATCTAGTATTCAATTCGTGTTAGCTATTAAGATCTTAATTTTTTCAGTACCAATTAACAAAAAATATGGTTCTACCTAATTGCTTGTTATAGACAAAATATGGTGTCATTAACTGGCTTTAAATATATTATGTCTTTTATACTATCTTAGAATCTTAAGCTGTAGTAATGAGAAGTAGCAGTTAATCGAAAAATAACCTTTTGTTTTTACGGTACCTAATTTATTTTTCCATCTCCCCATATACTGACAGTGTCATCCAGCCATCTTAACGTAACCGCAACACAATTATTATATTTACAGCGTCACGGCGATGTCTCACTGGTATAATATCTTTTTCGAGCACAACCCTTTGATAACGGCGTCGTTTTATCATGGCGGCGTGTTTTAAATTAGTCCCACCTCCCTAATTCTGCTGGGCTCAGTTTATATCTCCTATAAACGGTAATGTTGCCTACATGTAAGAAATACCGACTGTTGACTATGGACATCAATCTCTAGGGGTTTGTCCTATCAAGATAGTTACAGTCGACCAACCTAACTTATGGCTACACATTTTTTTTGGCGTTTGTATATATAGTAACAAGTACTACTAATTCGGGAGGTCATGTTTACATAGGCTGTGTATAACTTAGCTTCCCTTGTTAGTTAGAATTGTTTTAAGTAGTTAATCCTGGCTTATGAACCTAGAATACTATGATCCTATTTTCATCTTAAACTAAATTATGTCTTAACTTAATCCACTAACTGTTGAGAGCGAAGAGTCGGGATTAAGTTTCAAATTTATGTCAGCCGATGGGTTATAGGATAGCCCCCTAAGCTGTCAAACTTTCAATGGCGTAGGAACAAAGGAAGACGCAGAAAGAGTTTGTTATACATTTTTTGCATTGTTAATGAAGGAAGCCTGTCTCTGGGGACCTGAAATGGTCCAAAAACCGTAACTTTGTTAACATAAATGTATATTGGCAAAAATCTTGTTTGTTTTATTATGGCATAAAGTAAGGAGGTTCAGCTTCGAGCCTCCCCGAATGTCTATACTGATTGAGATTCAGCAGTTTTAGAACTTTGACTAAAATAAACAATGATCATCTATATTGTTGAATTTCGGAATGAAATACAAAACTTACACAAGTTAATATTTACACTCGGATCAAGTTCTGTTTTGTAACCCATAGGGTCTTTACAAGTGGTATAAAAATGTAGACTTCATTTTATTTGTACAACTTTGTAAATAATGACCTACGTTTGAAGTTTTCTTTTAAAAAGAGCATCACGTCTTATTCTCTTTGTTACGGAAACTACAGAATGCCAGAAGGCAAGATGTATCCGTAGGTACGAGTTTCTTTCTACCTCATTCATACAACTTGAAATCGGGGTTAGTAATTACCTACTTAACATTTTTAAGGACTTTTTGAACAGGCTGTTTTAACTAATGCTTGAAATTTTCTATTTCTGACATAAAAAATTCTTATATTGTAAAATAGTCGTTCTATTATTTTAGTTGTGCAAATACTAAACCTTGTGTCTAAGTAGACTAAACACGTGCAAAATACATAATAAAAACAAAAGAACACTAAAACAACATCCGTATCGTCATAATATAATAGAACAGTTACGGTAATAAAATAAATACAATTATAACGGTCGACCGACCAGCCCTCGTGTCCGTAGATTCGATAATTGGATCACTCCGTTAATTAACTCTTCTGCATACAATCACTGTCCAGCTTGTTATGGATTTACTATTTACATAATCGTTTATGTATTGTATTATGTACATTTGTTTTATGTAATGTTGTGTAGCTTTATTGTTTGGATAAAGCTTGTGTTACACCAGTGGTACGCACGGTTTATCGCGATTTTAGCGTCGATATTTTCGGCGTGTTCTAGGGTTTAAAATCTGCTACTTTTAAATATTATTATTAAGAATAATATGAGTGATTTAAATGCATGCTATAAGCTAATTAGTTTAATAATTAGCATTGTAGCACACGGTCTAAGTACATTATAAATCTATGTTAAGTCAAGTAGGTAAGATTTATTACGTATCGAACTTATTTCCTAAAGATTAATACTAACAAAGCATGAGCTTACTAGGTACTACTATAAAAAGAGAAAACATACTTACAGCATATTAATCGCGAGATTGTCGCCCTTTGACGCGGCATGTCGCTTGTCGCCTCATCATTACCAACACTTATCAACGCTGAAACGAATAAATTGGAAATACAACACGATATAGCCTGTTATTTAAAATTGCATCATAAGTCAACTGTATGTATACTTACAATTTATGAATAAACAGTCTATCAAGTAAAACTGATTGCAAATAAATGTAAAAAAAAAGAAATCAATTTAAAAAAAATCTAACAATCGATTTTGATTAGATTCATTTTAAACCACTCTATGAATGACAAAATAATTTTTGTAATCGATCGTTCATTGCCGTGAATATCGCGTAACAAATATACAAAAAAAAAACATACAGACGATTTGAAAACCTTCTCTTAAAAGTCCATTGAAAAAAAAATTCATATCAGCCGTATACTAATACATAAATACAGGAAAACAACCTACAAAACTTACGCAAACAAAAGCATTTCTCGCTGAGATTGCGTGCAGTCTATAATTTTCATAGTCATGCAAAGCGCTACAAACATACGGTCATTATATGAACTGTAACAACCTGAAGGAACTTCCTTTAATTAACTCGATAGTTTGGACCTAGACGTGTGTAATTAAGGCTAGATATCTTGCTTTGAGTACTTTAGTCCGTTTCGATTGATGATAGCGATGTAAAGTGGCAACTAGTTACGAGTGCTTAGTTAGGAATGAGTTTTGAACTGTGGAAATGTAGATGTTGCCTTGTTTTCTAGGTTATGTCGTTTGGTTACAGGTTTGAGCGACAAAAAGGAATTGTAATCACTAATTAAGTCTCGAAATTATTCGGTTAGGGACTACGTAGAGGATAAGCGCGCGTGGAATTAGTATCATCTGCATATGTGGCCTCCCTGGCGGTCTGCTAATAATATTGTTTTAGCTTATTACTACAGTTAGCTGCACCCATAGCCTCTATTTTCAGAAGGCTCTTGACATTCCTTGACATTCTTGTTAGGGCTTTCAGTAGGACTACATATTGATGGTATGTAAATTTATATTTTTTATCTTCTATAATTTTTTTAGTTTGTTTTTTTTTTTTTATATTTTCATCCTTTGTAAATGTGACGCCAATGTAAATTTAGCTGGATATTCGATTTCAATTTTTTCTTCCATTTTGGATGTCTTAGTTTATATTAATCTAAACATTCTGCTGTTTACATTGTTGTCGCTTATCTTAAAATCAGTGTAATCTTAACCTCGATGTTAACCTTTTTTTTAAAAGAGTAACCTATGGAGTTTCTTGCCGGCTCTTCTCCATAGGAAGGACACTTTGGAACCGAGCAACTAGAGTCAGTAGTTTTTAACGTAACGTTTCTTGAGTGCCTTTTTTTGGTTTATAAGAAATAAAAACATTTTGATTTTGATTTTGAAAATATCACCAAAATTGTGGTTTCGTAAACTTTTTAGGGCTTACTGTTATAATTTTTTAATGGAGTCATGTACAAGTCTTATCGTACATAATGTATAAAATCTAATCTACTCTAGAAAAATAAATACACACTTACCAAAGCACGTTTTTTTTCATCATCAATTACTTTATGATTTGTACAAAAAGGAACGCTAAAATACATTATATTTCCACAAGGCACTTGAACCTGTTTTGTATAGGTGTACCTACGCATAAGATATAAGCATATTTCCTTAGGTGTACCTATAAAATCCTAAAGACACACATATATCTATAAATATCTAGACAGCTCTATTGAATATCCAATATAAATTTAAACTGCAATCTAAACCCACGACATCTATTCCTAACTTGTCATATGTCTGACAGGTCCTAAGTAGTTCATGTCTAGGTCTAGATATACTCTAGGGAGTAAACAAGGGCGAAGGTATTATGTGTTCAGCCTGTTTTAGTGGCAGACTAAAATATTAATGTCCCCGTTATAAAGTCAAAAGTGTTTGCTAGTTTGGACGGTCAGACTTTTGTAATTAAATAGTTTAGTTGCTTATTGTGATTTTAAGGTAGGTCTTGACTAATATAACTGAGGTAAATATCACATAAGCGCGTCTTACTTTTCTCCTAAGGCAAGTAACGTGATGTTAAATAGCCTATGGCTATAATCTTCCTAGAGAAATAGGCTATCGTATTATAGTGATAAAATAAATAAAAAATGTTAAACTTTATTTTATTAGTATACAATAATTAGATAAATTTATATTTACGTTTAAATCGTGTCGTGATTCTAGTTAAGCTCTAATAAGTATTATGTACGAGTGATATCACTACAAACTCAGTCATCCTTAAGTCAAAGAGACTTAATATTTTAGCAAATGGTTACTAAGAATTTGAATCTAATCTGAATTGTAAATATGCTAGACATAGCACTCACTACATAATAGTTATTTCAAGAATTACTTAACTCCATTACATAAATAAAAAGTTTGATTATTTTTTTAAATATGAAGCATCAACACTCGTTTTTTAAAAGAGGATAGAATTCTTTTTAATCTATGATTTCACGATCAAATGACAATCAACCAATCACAGCCAGCACTTGGTTTGATTTTTGACAGATCTTTTTTTTAATTGAGCGTTATTTTCGAAGCCAGTGTTATTAAACATTCCGACGTATTTTAGAGTAAATATGTAAACTCTTGGGAATCTCATCTAATATTCTGGTGCCTCGGAGCCCAATTTAAGCCGTCTGATCCCGACTATCGATACTAGGCTTTAGTCTTTAAAACCTCTATAAGCTTTCTGATTATTAAGCGAATTCTGAGTTCAAATAATTTATTTAGTTTAATTTGTAATTTGAAGTGATTTATTAAATTAATTTGTGTTGTTATTATTTTTGGATAAGTATGTTTCAAATTGGTTTTTAAGTTTATATTTACCTAAAGAGTAAAAACAAACTTTAGGTTTGTTTTTTTTTAGATTTTGAATTTAAAACACGAACTATAGATTCGACCTTTGATTATATAATGTCGATACGACACACATTTTTAATACTGTATTAAAAATGTTAACGACTCCATGCGAATTGACAAAATGAGAAAGAGGATTAAATTAAGTGCCCGTTATGAAATTGGGTATTTACCCAAAAGCGGTATTCATTAAATAAATTAAATGTTAACAAAACTTAAAGCTAAGTACGTCCAACAATTTCTTTGTAGCTTGAATTCGTCAAGGGAAGAAGAAAGGTCAATAAATTCATTGAAATAATGCGTTAATGTTAGCGTGTCGACGCCTCACGGGTGACTTGCTAATAAAATGGTCAGAAATATAAAGAAAACCCTTTTTACTCAACAATATCGGGTTCAGTAAAATGTTTTACTTTCAACATTGTTGATGAATTTGTTTCTCTCATTATAAATGTTTCAGAGGATTTTCGATTCCATGAAAAAGTACAAAAGGATTTTTGGGAATTTTTGTTTGAGTTCGCAGTTTCAGATAATTTGAACTGCAGTCCCCCGTATGAATTTAATAACAATATGCTCGAACCAGTTCGTTTGGGCCGTGTGCTAATGAGCGTATGACCTTAAAAAGGCTTTGACGATTCTCTAGGGGAGAGAGCAGACCAAAATAATCAAACGATTTCCAAATATAGGTACGATACTTGGTCTGAAACATCTAGTTGATTTGTGGTATTAATTTATTATTTTTTGGCTGTTGCTTCTAACTTTGTAGTTTCGGTATGGGCTTGATTTGTAGTTGCTGTTTGTGTACTAAAAAATGGGCAATCAAATAGAACAAAATTTTCTCATTTACTAACTTATTTTACAGTTATACAAAGCCATTATTTTATTGCGACCTTTCAGTTGCATTATATCTTTTCCTACTAGACAGTAAACATAAGTTATTCTTCATACTATTTGTGATTATTTAACTACCTAAAAATAAACGGTCTAAGTACTTAATCTCTGAAAATCTTAGCACTAATCTTGATTAACAATTACAGCTACAAGTATTCACGGCTTTTCGCTTGGTGGCTCAAAATATCGAATGTTCTCATAAATAAACGTATGTATGAGAGTAAATAGAAAGGAATTTATGAGGTAATAGGGTAGGCGAACTTACCTATATTGCGTGGAAGATTTACAAGCATTACTTTTTTGTAACTCTCGATAAACAAGAACGTACTCTCGAAAACAAAAGATACGCAATGTACAGTGCGGCCGACGTAACTTGGCACGTCTGGAAAGAACTACAACATACCACCGTCCCTGTCTGACACACGGCGCATGTATATTGCATCTCGCTAAAACTATTTTTTATCTCTTTTTAGACGCGCCAAGTTATGTTGACCGTACTGTAAATAACGGTGAGTAAAAGATGGATTTCGCGCGGTTTTTTGTATAAGTACGCAGGAAAACTGGTGGAATGTTTTGGAATGTTAAGTACACCTTTTATAATTCAAATTGAGTGAACTTAAAACAGGGGTCCGATGTCGCTATTTTAAGTCAGTGATAATAAATAAATATAAAAATAATTAAAGTTTCATGACAAATGTACATCTACTTGCCACTGTTTTCATTGTAGGATTGCAAGTGACTGTTCTTATCTGAATACGAAAATTAGGTACAATAACAAGTGCACTGGGATGTTTATTAACCCGCCACTTACAAACTTAAAATAGCGGCATCGGGCCCTGATAGAATCCTCGATTGTCATTTGTTATGTTCACTGATTCCTGTTTATTTAGTTTCATTATAATGTGCTTGCAAGCTAGATTATTTAAAATGCCTTCTAATTTTTTAGATTAATTAAATAATAGGTTTATTTCTTAAAATGCAGAAAGGTGCTCCTACTGACATTCATGAAGTTGAAGAGAAAACCAGATTGTAATGTAGTAATGTTTCCTTAAAATAAACTCGTGGTAAGTTTTATATCTTTGTTGCTAACCTGACTTACATTTTTACTGTTTTTTATCTGTAAAACTTACAACTAAAATTGTAACATATTTTCTACTAAATCTCGTTGCAAATACTGGACATATATCCAAGAATTTTCACCGACTACAATGCATCTTTGCTCGTACTTACGATTTATTTCATCTCGGAAAACTAGATGTTTCCACCCGTGTCACGAGCAGAACCGCGGTTACATCTTGTACTCAATAAATATCCTGATTTAAATCCTAGCTGCATTGCGATATACTGTCTTGTATTTTGTTCGAATGGAGACTTTAATATCAACTTTATTGGCATAAAAATAAGGTACAAAATACCTTCTATTTAGGTGGCGTTTTTGTATTACAAGTGTTGTAAAAAACTAAATTACACTAACGATAGATACCGATTTTTAATACTATCAATAAACATGGATATTTTTACCATTATATAATACACTATTTTTTTACAAAAATAGCTTAAACATAAAGTCAAAAGTATCTTAGATGCATCACGTCAATTGACAAGCACATTTTTAGGGTTCCGTACCCAAAGGGTAAAACGGGACCCTATTACTAAGACTCCGCTGTCTGTCTGTCCGTCTGTCTGTCTCCAGGCTGTATCTCATAAACCGTGATAGCTAGAAAGCTGCAATTTTCACAAATGATGTATTTCCGTTGCCGCTATAACAACAAATACTAAAAAACCACATAAAATGAATATTTAAGGGGGGCTCTCATACGACGGTGGTACGGAACCCTTCGTGCGCGAGTCCGACTCGCACTTGGCCAGTTTTTAACAAGCATTCTGTGTGCGAATCGATTAAACATTTCTTTTAAAAACAGCAAGTATCTACACTAACAGGTTCCGTATCCAATTTACTTGCTAGAATTCAATTACTTATAGTAAGCTACACATGTTGCCTTTCAATGTCAAATTAACTATAGCCAGTAAATTCTAGCGGCAAATAGGAAAAGGCCACTTTTACCCTACATCACTACTTACTCTATTTTATCACCTGCCTTAATGTACGTTCAAGAGACTTATAATTTATTCAGCTTGTGTTGTTAATGTACAAACTTGTGTGGGAAGGGGTAAACTAATTTTATTAGAAACCTACTCTGGGTACAGACCCTTCAGGGCTTGAAAGTTTTGCGGTAGTAAAGGTAATTTTGTTATAATATATTATGGTAATATCAACAGTCCCCTTAGTTAGCAGGTAGTACGTTTTTCTCGTACGTTGATGGATAATTTCATTTTTATGTTCCCCACTCTTTGCCTATTAAAGATTGCATCAGATAATATAAACAGCTTTCCTCACATAACGATCTTATGTATTTTAGTACTAATATTACCGTCATACGTTGCGTACGGCATCTATCTATCGTACATACGGCAAAACTCATTAAACATCGCAATCCCAACCAAAAAATAGTTACACTTCCGGCTAACGTCTATTATCGGTAGCAAGAAACTTTTCCCGCTAAAATACACCAAGTCGAAAGCAGATTAGTCAAGGAGCTATATAACCTTTATAATAATGTAAAAAGGTAGATTCTTGAAAACCATTGTTATGATTACGTTGTCGAAGGTACTGCCAAAATGACGTCACACATATAAATGTTGCAAGATCAAAAGAATATAATATTAACGCGTCACAGATAAAACCAGTTACACACGACCGACGGAAATTAGGTCACTGACAAAGTCGAACGATTATCAGCACCCCAATGCTTTTGTCAGCAGTTTTATACAGAAAGACACTACGGCTTAAGCCTTTCGACTCATAAATAATAAATATATGAATGAAGATTAGATTAGATATACAGGGTGATTCGGAAATATGTGATCATATTCGAAGTACTCCGGCCATAGAAATTTACAACTTACTACAAGAAAATCATAGTCTATTAAGAAACAAAATTTTAGACCTCTCGTTCTTCGAATTTGATCAGCTAATGATAATTTTGTATGGTAAGGTTATTTTCGTTTTTTGGGAATATTTAGTCAACGGTTTCCTTCAAGAAAGTTGGTTATTTCTATTGGCAGAAATAGTCCCTCAAGAATGACCACACATTTCCGTAGCATCCTGTATCAATAGGAAATGCCAGTGTTATATTATTGCACGTAATATCTCTACCAATAACTTTCTATCAGAGAGAAATTAAGTAATAAGATGTTATCATAGCAAGCTCATTAAGCTAAGGTATGCAGATTAAATATTAATTACACTAGCGATTAATTATGCCAAGCTTTCAACGTTAGTTTTATGCTTTTTGCAAAATTCTTGGAAAAATGGTAATTCAAAATACTGGAGCTAATATTAATCAAGAAATATTAGTGAATAGGTTGAGTATTTAGTTTTAGCAAGCTTGGTGAATTTGTGATCCTGTAAATATTATTGTTAAGGCTTAGCAGACCATAATGGATTAATCGAAGATTTTTCCACTTTTTTATCTCCTTTTTCTTGTTATTTTCTTTTTGTCTGACTGCCAACACTTATAGACTTATTTAAGATGATATTATAATAAACATAGCATAACATACCATCACGCCTGTATCCCCGAAGGGTTAGGCAGAGGTGTACCAATGTACACCCACAGTTCGCCGGTATGTTTAGGTCCCATGTAATAGGGGGCGAGCCTATTGCTACTAACCGGGCACAAATCCAAACTCCAACCTGCTACTGAGAATTTCATAGAAAAACAGATAATATTATTAATAACTGTAAAACATATCTATCACCATTCCTGTTCCTACCTGCTGTTTTCCAACAAGTTCCATATTACTTTGAGCATCGGTTTCAATAGTCGTGTCGTAAAATATTAGGTAAGTATATCATGTCAGAAGGACGATGGCACTCTATTACCACGCCCGTTTACTGACCTGCACCTAATGCATGTTGGAAGATGTTTTATTCAAGTTTTTAGGTGATATTCTTATAAAGAATGGAATAGTATTAATCGACATTTACTTCCAGTTTTTACATATACAATAAGGAATTATATTAAAGAAAAGAGAGGGATGCAATAGTAGACACAAAAGCTTTATATTTTGTGTTCATCTCGCCATATAAATTGCCCTTCGAAGATTATGCAACTTAGAAATCATAATTCTACCAACGATTCATAGAAATATTACTTCTTTCTGATATCTATACAACCAAATAACTAGATTATAAAATATATGTGTCTTGAGCTAATATTTTAAGTGGCTCACCACTGCGCATGCGTACTTAACTAACATCATAATACACAAATAATAAAACAATAAATAAATACCCATCATTCTGCATTCCCAGTATAATGAACATCGCATCATCAACATCGGGAGCAAACAAAAACTACAAATGAATCAATTAATGACGCAGTACGCACGCATGTAATTGTTTCCGGATAATGAGCGGCGCATGTTTCATATATCATCCCCAACACACTTCACATGTCCGTATACCGGGTCGGTATACGTCGGTAAATGTCGGTTATCCGGTAAATGACGCTAATTTTATAGTTATTACTTAAATGTAAAACACCTTATTTTTATGAAGAACGGGTGGGTCGATTTTCAAGATCTTTAATTTGTTGGATTCGTTTAGGCTCCCAATAATGGAAAATAGAATAACTATAAAAAATCGGAAATGGGGACTAGACATACACGCGGGTAAACCCACGAAGCACAGCTAGTATATGTTTATACATTTACTAGCTTTTCGCCGCGGTTTTTGTTTGCTTTTTATTTTGTAGTACTAGGATACACATAAGGATATCATAGATCACTCATTCATAGAGGTTGTTTAAGTGTGCTACTTATAATAGTTTCACGGCTCCGGATTTCGCCGGATAAACGGCATCGATTATTACCGGAATGTGTGAAAAGGTATTAAATCTGGGAGCGTTGGACACCCCATCATTGAAACATGAGGTGCACCACAGGCGTGTTTTTGATGTCTGTTTACCGATTTGTTCGTTTGGGCTTGTAAGCTTAAGCAAGGTATACCGAGGTATGGCTTGGATGGATGATTCTGTTTTGTTTTTTTGTCCATGATCTAGAAAGCATACAAATCTTATTGGTCCTGTTCTTGGTCTGTGAAGAGGTCTAAAGGAGTAACTGGTAATGGGTACAATATTGGCTACCATGACCGAAATACGGTCACGGGAAGGTTACACATGTCTTCCCGTAGTGTGTGAGTTCCGTATTTTGCTATCGTAAGTGCGATCTCTAATATTTGCACAGTACGCACGCAGGGCGCCGCTATCTGTTTCTTTATCAAGTTATCTACAGAAATGTTCCAAAAAAGGAATATTTTCATAATAATTTCCTTTTAGGGCAAGTCGGTTTTGTAGACGCAGAAAAATGCGAAAATATCCGACTATCTTACATCTGTTTAAGTTTATATTAAGTTTAAGAAAGGATTGGACAGGAATATTTTTTCTTGATCTTTAAATAAATTCCATTAGTCGGTTGTAGAGTGTAGGCGTTCTTCTATTTGAGTATTGTTCCTACGCTACCTTGTTTGTATGAAAATCCAAAAAAATATATATGGTCTAATTGTTTTTTTCAATAATAATAGTTTTTTATACTTGTAGTTTACTTTAGCTCCACACTTATTACGCTGTACTTTTTACTTGCTGCTAAACAGCAAGAAAATAATTAAAAACCTATTTTGTAAATCTAATCTGTCGTATTGGCATAACCGCGGCAAGGCATACATAAAAAGCTTTGACATTAACTTGGCAGATGCATAATTCCTATGCGTTCACACGTTGGTCTGAGAGTGTAGTAGCTGGCCCATATGTCTGATAATTTAAATCTCGCTGGTGTACAGTGAGTGTAGGTAATCTAATTGCAAATATTCAGGGAAGCTGCGAGTGTCGAGCTGGCGCGGGTTGAATCACAAATTAGTACTGCCCACTTTATGCTTAAAAGATTTTGATCTGATTCGATGTTTCATATTTTTTATGGACGGTCAGGGTATGACATAATAAGTTGGTTTAATGATTTTCTTGTACAAATAACATGATGAGGGAAAAATTAAATAGAGCAAAAAATTTTCATATTTTGCACTTAATCATGTACTTGTATCGATTTTTTTTTATTATAGTTTGCACTAAACAGTTGAACTCTAAGATAAAATTTGCTGTTTGAATTAAAAAAAATGATAAAGGTGTAAAAACATAAATATGTGATAATTCACAATAATTGTCACTGTCAGTCTCCTAACATCCTATTTAAAAGTTTACTAATAACGTGATATTTCAGGGGAGGATGATATTTTTACAATCGTAAAAATATGTGCGACCTGTTTCAAAATCCCCCTCTTATGAAAAACGACGTCCTTTTGTTCTATTCTTTATTTCTCACTTTGTTTATATCTTTTTGAGGAAGTTAGTCGATTTGTCAACATTATTTAAATGTAAACTTTATACCGTTTGGTTGTCCCAGTTCGCGATATTTTTGCGCGATACTGTCGTGCTCATGCTTTTCGTTTATTCAGTGTCTGAATAACAACATGGCTAACGGTTTTATCCATCCTCTTTTGTCCAGCTTCTATTCCTAAAAATACACCATACTTTTAACGTCTAAGCCTACGTTTTTTGAGCCTTTAAAATGATCAAAACACAAAAAAATATTGTGTTTTTATCCCAAGAGTACATAAATTGTTTGTATTTTCGATATTATTGGCAATTTTATGATCCTCTGTAGTATTATTTGTACGTCAAGTCTGTATTTATGGGGTCGATAATAAAATTTGAGTGGAATTCGCACGTCACACGAAAATATGAACAAGTTAATATTCGTAAACATGATATACGAGGGAAATGCACTGTTGATGCCTATCGAACATTTTATTCAGATAACAATGTTAAATTTAACTTTACCGGTTCATTGTGAAAAGCTTTGTATGTATTAAAATAAATGAGACTTTCCCAATTTAATTGCAAACCTTTTTGCTTTAAACGATCTATTTAAGGATCTGCAGATTTTTCCTTCGATTTCTGCAAAGTGTGTACTTACTTAGTTTTGATCAACGACAGATATATTTTATTATATATTTACTAGCTGTACCTGCATTAGATGATGTTAGGCTGCATGCGTTGCAATGCAATTTTTTCCACCTAGCACCTGCCTACTACCTACCTACTACCACTTAGGGCTATGAAAAATCGGTCAAACCGTTTCGGAGGAGTATGGTAACTAACATTGAAACACGAGAATTTTATATATAAGATATAGAAAGCTGTGTTTGAGTTTGCTTGTGGAAAAATGATGAATATTTGTAGAAATAGGTGTTCATTGCCAATACAAAATTATTGTAACTAGGATTTGGTTTTGAAGATTTAAAATGATTGTATAGGTATAATTTAAAGGCATTTCATAGTACAGTCAGAAAGCAAATCCTTTATAATATTCTATACATTTTCGTCTATATATCATAATAACAGGTCCATGTTACGCCTACCGCCAAACTCGGTCATCCTGTATATTTTAATTAACACGCGAAACGTCCTGGAATCATAAATAACGTCCGTATAAAATAAATACAATGACGGAGCTACGCTGGTTGAAAACAACATTCATTGAGCCATGGGATAAGCCTTTATCATCTGAAAATATAGTAATTGCTTAAAATTTACAAGTAGGAATAAATATATAAAATATTTTGGATTAATTACAGCAATATTAAGTTTGTTGAAGAGAATATAATACCCGAAATTCAGACTCTGTTCATTTTCGATAATCGTCGTTTGAATAATTATGACATTAAAATAATTGAATGACCTTGCAGTAGCTCAGAAACCAGGGGGGTTCTGAGCTATTGCAAGGTTCAATTCGATGGGTATACATGCAGAGGAAGACCAAAAAAGAGATGGGTGGATTGTGTGAAAGATGATATGAGAAAGAAAGGAGTGAATACTGAGATGACAAGTTGTAGAGGTGAATGGAAGCTGAATACGCATTGCGCCGACCCCAAATAATTGGGAACAGAGCAGGGAGATGAATGCAAGGTTCAATTCGTAAGGTGTTCTAGATTTAAATTGTGTATCTGGATTAAATGAATTTTGACTTCATTCATATATTACTGATAAACTTTATTTACTACCTACTGTAATTTTTGTACGCTCATCAGTATCTGTGCTATTATTTGACGTATTAACACATCCTACAGTCTTATTTATACGAAGTAATTCTAGTGCCAAGTGTAACTTCGTTAACTTAAGTTCTATTTAGAGTAAGAGCCGAGAATGTGCCACTAAGTTGGACGTTAAGTTAAACATTTATAACATTATTACAGTAAACGTAATAGTTAGTGATGTTAACTTATTTATTTATTATAACGTTATTTAAACTAGGTTTGAGTATTTTATGAAGCGCAATAAAAATTGTTTTAGGTTTTTTATAACAGTTATATTTTGATAATATTCAATTTTATTATCTAACTGCTGTATTGCTATTACTTCTATTTTAGCTGCTCAGTTTGGTTACTCTTCAACCCTTAGTTTCTTTACCTTCCAAAGGTAAATAGGATACACTAATGCAAACTCATTTAAAGAAACCTTTTAAAAGTTGCTAACGCGAACATACAAGTTAAACTAACTGACTAAGAAAACCGGCGATGCTTCGATTGCAACTCTTTAAACCAATAAATGCCTTACTCCTTATTTATTTAGTTAAGAGTTTTCTCTTTTCAACCCATTTGAGTTAAATCAAGCTCTTATCTGGCTGCATTCTCTTATTTAGAGACTTGATTGAGTAACAAAGGCGGAAATAATTATTCACTCTGTTTCCTTAGGGAACTCTAGGTAATTTTCTTAGGATTTTCTGACTGGATGTAGATATTGTTGGTACTGCTTTACTCCTATTGCTGTTTTATAGAAATGTTGCCTTGAGAAGTAATTGAGATGTAAACATGGTACTGTGTTTTCAAGGAATTTCAGTTAAGTCTGAAACATTTTATACGTGAGGAATTTTAGGAAGAGAAAGCTTGAAATATTTAAGCGTGAGTAGTGAATAAGATCTCAGCTTTATTTATTTATTTACTCCGTATTGTTCTCTAGAATGTCCCGAATACAGTAAAATTAACTTTATATTAAATAATGGTAGAAACGGCTGCATCATTGCACATTGAATTATTTTCGTTTCTTACCAAAAACACCATCATTTAGATAAAAGTATTTCTAGGTACTAAACTTTATTCTTAAGAACCTATTATTTATTATTAAGTCACTTAAACTAGTTCTCCTTTTGTAGTAAGTATAATAAACAATTTGGAGCTCCGACTCACCATTCGCACAAACAACTTTTAATTGTTGTAAACATGTTGACAATAAATATTCGGGACGTTCGTTACAGAGGCTCAAAATAACGAAAATCATACCATTTATAGTCAGACAACTTTTAGTGTATAAACGAATTGTATTCAATTAGTAGTTTCTGCTTAAAACACTAACGAGGTAGACAGCACTCGGGAAGACAATTTGGAGGAGTAGTTAGCGACGATTGGTACAGGCACGTGACAAGCAAACTTTCTCCGTTTCTGAGACGCCCTTAAATTGATTAAGTCCTACTTCCCAGTACTTCCAACACACCCCTAAAGTCTCCGATATGAATAATTGAAAGGGGTTGATCTTAATTGTTATTTCGTACGATACGTCTTGAACGTATGGTAATGCATGCATGTATGTTACACGCTCTTTGATTTTCGTTCATGTTCTGAATTGAATTTCATATTCTGTGGCTATCCATACATTTATGTACCTACCTTCACGTTTAAATGAGATACCGACAAACAATATAGATTTAAAATACTATTATGCGATCATTCTGATTGGTCGAGAATTTCGTAAACATCTATGAAGTAATTATAGACAAGCTTTCATGTTATTTAATCTTTTTTTTTCTAACTATCTTCTAAATCTTTACTGTAATGAAACATGCGATGTATTAATATAACTGTGGACACATAGTTTTTCTGATTTATGTACTTGTTCGTTTGACTTATATGATAGTTTTGATGCCCTTGACCTACATATTGCCTAGGCGATATTTGTTCTTTTGTTTTATGCGTTTCACATGTTTGAATGTCACATTGACACATGTATTTATTCTCAGCCTATTTCTTTCTCTAAATCTTTTTTAACCTGACACTGCTACGCATAAATATCGTCGTTTTTATGTACATTGTAAGGTTACATTGTTCATTCACAAACACGAACTATATTGTCTATAATTTAGTAAAATACTGACGAAATATAAAGAAATAAAACATGTTAGTGTTAAACTTAAGATAATTAGTGGCATCGTGTCTGTAATAACGAAATACTGCGATCACCGATCTCGTTACGATTCCCTTAAGAACATTAATTATTGTAGAGTATTGGAAGGCATGGATATACAAAGACAAGAGGGAAAGAGAGAGAGCACTGTAAGAGTAAGGTACAAAAAAAATTAGCTTTACTAATAGTATATCTTTACTATGTACTTTTCACATGTACCTATTAGATAGTTGACAGAACTAACAAAATTGCAATTAAAGCCTAGAGCAGTAAACTGTCAAACTGCAAACTTTGGATATACAATACCATTTTTAGGGTTCCGTACCCAAAGGGTAAAACGGGACCCTATTACTAAGACCCCGCTGTCTGTCTGTCCGTCTGTCTGTCTCCAGGCTGTATCTCATAAACCGTGATAGCTAGAAAGCTGAAATTTTCACAAATGATGTATTTCCGTTGCCGCTATAACAACAAATACTAAAAACAACATAAAATAAATATATTTAAGGGGGGCTCTCAGACGACGGTGGTACGGAACCCTTCGTGCGCGAGTCCGACTCGCACTTGGCCAGTTTTTTTTAATTCTTCGAAGAATATGAATATTTAGTGTACTGACAAAGTTCAATTTTTTACTATAGAATAGTAAGCAAATAGGCATGCTTTTCCTTGTATTGTAAACACAGCTACCGATAAACATCTGTAGTAAATATATACCCTTTGATCAAGAATAGGTACACTTGTATTTTTGACTAGATATATTGGAGATGCGTAAGATCTTTTTAGAAACGATAAAATTGAAATAATAGAGTACACGTAGCGTGGGTTTTTTTTCATCTTTGTTATCGAGTATACTTCCCAATAATATCATGTTATAATAGATCTATTTCTGTGAACTACTGTTCCGTGAATAGTGAAAAATAAGTGTGTGGGTAGTTATTCAATTTCAGAGTAACTCTATTATTATAATGCTATATTAAGATGGCCTATGTGGTTTCGTAAAATGATTGTTATTTTACATAATATAGAATCCATATTTAATATTATGAATGCTTCATAGTTAAATTGTATACTTTTTGGTAATTAATAAAATGCTAAAGTAACAATGTTTGTCTGTCTGTTATGCCGTCACGGCTTAACCGCTGAACCGTTTTTGATGAAACTTGGTATGGGATAAGCTTAGATCCCAATAAAGGATATAGGCTGTATCTTGCGTCAATAACCGGTTTGACCAATATCCTGCGCCACATATGCAGGGTGCTCCGGAAATCCGTGGTCTTACTAATTTGATAGTTTCTCGTCGTAAGTATATTTCTATCAATTTCGACCTTCCATAGAAGTTGTAAACAGCACCAAAAATGTCGAAGTAAATAAAAAGCTTTATTATTTAACACAAGCCACTTCAATAGGGTTCGTAAGGTAACGTTCGTAAACAGTAACGATTCAAGTTTACAGCTATGCAAATGTTATTTCATAAAAGCGGTGAGGAGAATTACGTAGATTGAAGATTTCCTTCAAGTTTGTGCTGTGAAGTAAATCGGGAGTCTATCTGAGAAAGCAAGAGATCGAAGCACATGCAATAATAAACTTTAATGTACTCACATACAGTCGAAATTGAAATGCAGTTATTAAATATGAATACGAAATATGACATCACAAACTTGTAAATGTGAGCTGCAATACCTAGAATTGTAAAAATGTAGAATTTTAGTATTGTTTAATATGTTTTCAATTGAGGTTTTTGAACTGAAAAACGTTGAAATTAAATTTATATTATGTTGTACAAAGAGCTGAAACCAATTTACAAAACAAGTAACTATATCAATGAATAAAACTGATGACCAAAAGGCTGTATAAAATAAATAAAAAATGAATGAAATTCTACCCAATTTCATCTATAGGAAATTAAGTTACTTTGTGCGCAATTTTCATAATTATAATAATCATTATAGAATAGTGCTCTAAAATTTTGTTAAAATATCGTATTTTATTTTCTTTGAAGTAAATAATAAAGGTTAGCAGTCCAAAAATCAACGTTAAGATAGGTCGCCGGTCATAGACCTGAAAAAAAGGTAATGTTCGTAATTTAATTATTGAAGATAATTTGAGGGAATATAAAAATGGAGTAAACGTTAACGTTTAGGCGTTTCAAAAATAAAGGGCAAAGGGTAAATTTGAAGGGCAAGTTTACTTTGTCCAAAGAAAAAATAATTCTAACGTTCACCTTACAAAGTAGCGTATAAAAAGAATTTTCTACTCTCCCTTTAATGTTTTTTATTTAAATCATTTCAGCATGTTTTACTATAGATATTTCTCAATGTACCTCATTTACAAAAAATTACAGACTACATAAAAAGATTTACTCACATTTTATTTAGCCGAGGGCTATTCTCAAATCTTGGTCAGTACGATATCATCAATCTAATCAAACATAATTACAATTAAAAGTAGTATGTACATTAAGCACGATAGAGAAACAAAAATCAGTATTCTATAAAAACTATGATTTCCACACT